>JAYESD010000006.1:43083819-44449225 GCA_036927565.1 Tuctoria greenei
CCTCTTAGAGGACCAAGACACAAGAGATCGACCTGAGAATTGACACGTACCCGATGTGCTCTTCCTATCAACTTTGCACCCCGCATAGTCCGCATCGGAATATCCGATGAGGTTAAACTTGGATCCTTTGGGGTACCAAAGTCCTAGGGTAGGTGTGTGTACATGATATCTCAAGATCCTTTTAACGGCGGTCAAATGACAAGCCTTGGGTGCTGCTTGAAAGCGTGCACATATACACACACTTAGCATGATATCGGGCCTAGATGCACAAAGATAGAGAAGTGATCCGATCATAGACCTATATAGCTTTTGATCCACACTTGGACCGTCCTCAGTTAGGTCTAGGTGTCCATTTGTCCCCATAGGGGTTTTGATGGGTTTTGCTTTGTCCATGTCAAACTTTTTTAGAATATCTTGAGTATACTTAGTTTGACTTATGAACGTCCCTTCTTTGAGTTGTTTCACTTGAAATCCTAGAAAGAACTTCAACTCACCCATCATGGACATTTCAAACCTCTCCATCATTATCTTGGAGAACTCGTCACAAAACACCTTATTTGTGGAACCAAATATGATGTCATCCACATATATTTGGCACACAAAAAGATCCTCGTTGAAGTGCTTTGTGAAAAGGGTATAATCCGCTTTTCCTATCCTAAAACCATTTTCAACTAGAAAGTCTCTTAAGCACTCATACCAAGCTCTAGGAGCTTGCTTGAGACCATAAAGAGCCTTTTGCAATTTGTAAACATGGTTAGGATAGTTTTGGTCTTCAAATCCCGGAGGTTGCTCTACAAAAACTTCTTCCTTGATTGGACCATTTAGGAATGCGCTCTTAACATCCATTTGGTAGAGCTTGAAATCATGATGAGTAGCAAAGGCTAATAGTATCCGAATTGACTCAAGCCTAGCTACGGGGGCAAATGTCTCATCAAAATCCAATCCTTCAACTTGTGAGTATCCTTTTGCCACAAGTCGTGCCTTGTTCCTAGTTACCACGCCATGCTCATCTTGTTTGTTGCGAAACACCCACTTGGTTCCAACAACGTTAGCTTGAGGGCGCTTGACAAGCTCCCAAACCTTGTTCCTTTCAAAGTTGTTGAGCTCCTCTTGCATGGCAACTACCCAATCCGGATCCCTTAAGGCATCTTCAACCTTATGTGGTTCCAAGGATGAGACAAAAGAGAAATGCTCACAAAAGTTTGCAACACGTGAGCGTGTTGTTACTCCTTTTGTGATATCTCCTAGAATGTTGTCAACGGGATGGTCCCGTTGAACACTTTGATGAACACGAGGATGCGGGGGTTGACCTCTTGAATTACTTGGTTCATCTTCTTCACTTTGGTCTCCCCCTTGATTCATGCCTCCCCCTTGATCTTCATTCTCATTATCACTTTGGGGAGCATCTAGAGGGTCTTCAACTTGTCCAATGGGGGTTTGACCTACTTCATAAAGAGGATGGTCACTTGAACTTTGAGATGGTTCTTGTGGGCGAACATCTCCAAGTGCCATTTTCCTTAGAGCTTCTAGTGGAGGTTCCTCTTGATCAAGGGCATGTTGATCAACCTGCTCCACTTGAGAGCCATTGGTCTCGTCAAACACTACGTCACGTGCTACTTCAACAATTCCGGAGGATTTGTTGAACACACGGTACGCATGAGTGTTTGAGTCATATCCAAGCAAGAAACCCTCATCGGACTTTGAAGCAAACTTCGAAGTCCTAGGCTTCTTGTTGAGGATATAGCACTTGCTACCAAAGACCCGAAAGTAAGAAACATTAGGTTTCTTACCAATGAGAAGCTCATAAGGAGTCTTCTTGAGGAGGCGATGAAGGTACAATCGGTTCACGGCATGGCAAGCGGTGTTAACCGCTTCCCGCCCAAAACCGGTCCGATGTTTTGTACTCATCTAGCATCGTCCTTGACATCTCAATAAGCGTCCTATTCTTCCTTCGGCTATGCCATTTTGTTGTGGAGAATAGGGAGCGGAAAACTCATGCTTGATGCCCTCCTCATCTAGGAACTCCTCTACTTGCATGTTTTTGAATTCGGTGCCATTGTCACTTCTTATAGCCTTTATCCTCAAGGTGAACTCATTTTGAGCTCTCCTTAGGAATTTCTTGAGGACACCGGGGGTTTCACTCTTATCATGCAAGAAGAACACCCAAGTATATCTAGAGAAGTCATCAACGATGACTAGACCATACTTGTTGCCACCGATGCTAATGTAAGCAATGGGGCCAAAAAGATCCATATGGAGTAAACTCCAAAGGTCTAGTTGTCGTCATGACATTCTTAGAGGGGTGTTGAGCTCCTACTTGCTTTCCCGCTTGGCACGCACCACATGGACTATCCTTTTCAAATACCACATCCTTTAGGCCACGAACGTGCTCTCCTTTAAGGAGTTTTTGAAGGTTCCTCATCCCAACATGGGCTAGCCTTCTATGCCAAAGCCATCCCATGTTGGCTTTTGCCATTAAGCATGTGTCAAGTTGAGCTTTATCCGTGGTAAAATCCACAAGATAGAGCTTTCCCTTGAGCACTCCCTTAAAGGCTATTGATTCATTACCCTCTCTCAGAACATTCACACCTTCACTAGAAAAGACACACTTATATCCTTTATCACAAAGCTGTGATATGGATAGGAGGTTATAGTCTAGGGAATCAACATGCAAAACATTTGATAAAGTATGCGAAGATGAGATAGCAATTTTACCGGAGCAAGGATTTTCCCTTGGCTATTATCCCCAAAGAAGATTCCTTCACTTGGGTCCTCGTTCTCCTCATACTCTATGAACATGCTCCTCTCTCCGGTCATGTGGTTGGTACATCCGCTATCCAACACCCATTTCGATCCACCGGAGGAGTATGCCTACAAAACAAGTTTATGCCTTCCTTTTAGGTACCCAAGCTGAGTTGGGTCCTTTCATGTTAGTAGTTAGCCATTTGGGCACCCACACGCAAGGCTTGGGGCTCTTGCGGAGTGGCCCAACATATCTAGCAAACACTTTGCCGTGTTTGTTCTTCTTCAACACATAAGATGCATCAAAATCATGAAATAAATGATGCGGTTCAGATTTAGGCAAGTTTTTGCTAGAGGGTGAGTTCTTTTCATTTTTAGTTTGAGATGAACTCCCCTTAACAAAGACAATCATGTCTTTGCCATACTTGGAGGTTTTGGCGTTATGCCTTGCACCTCTAGTATAGCCAAGACCATCCTTGACATGGGGTGGTCTTGTGTTGGTGAATGCACTTCGTGCATATGCCACCTTTTCCTTGTCAAAGATGGCACCCTTAGGTGCTTGTTTGCCTTGTGCTAGGTTGAGTTCATCCTTAAGTTTAAGGATCAAGTTGGAGCACTTGCAAGGTGATGTTGCCTTGGATGAGGCCTTTGAGGGGGTTGAGCTCTTGAAGGAAGAGGTTACATTGTTCTTGAGTGACTCAACTTGAGTCTCAAGGATCTTGTTAGCTTTTGACAAGCTTCCAAGTTCATCCTTGAGCTCAATCGACTTCTCCTCAAGACTTGAACACGTTTTCTTGCAAAGAGCAAGTTCGTGTTCCAATGCCTTGCTCTTCTCTCTTTCGAGCTCAAGGAGCTCATCAAGCTCTTGACATCTCTCCTTCTCAAGGATGAGCATGTCCTCCTGTCTGTTGATGAGATCTTCCTTCTCAAAGATCTCATCCATAAGCAACTTCATCCTACGCAAGGTGCTTTTGCTTATGTCCTTAAACATATGCTCATTTTCACTAGCGCTATCAAAATCATCATGTGAGGAAGTTGGGGAGGAAGGATGAGATGTTACCTTTCTCTTTCCTTCCCTTGCCATAAGGCAAGTAGGCTTGTGGTCGTTGTTGAGGTTGGGGAAGAGCTTGCCTCCCTTGGAGTTCCTCCCGATGGCTATGGTGGCCATCTTCTCCTCTTCTTCTTCAGAGGAGGACTCATCGTTAGAGTCCCACTCCTTCCCCAAATGGGCTTGTCCGGAGGGCCTCTTCTTCTTGAAGAATCTCCTTTCTTGAGGCTTCCCTTCCTTCTTCTTCTTCGTTTCTTCGTGTGGGCAATCAGCGATGAAGTGCCCATACTCGCCACAGTTGTAGCAAGACCTTCTTGATTTGGGCCTTGCTCTTTCCTTTCCCTTGCCCTCATAGTTGTGCCCCCCTTTCTTCCTCCTCATCATTCTCTTGAATTTGTTGATGAAGAAGGCCTCCTCCTCATCGGTGTCGAGGCTCTCCTCATCACTTTCTTCTTGCTCCTTTGAAGAGGGCGTTGCCTTGAGTGCAACGTTCTTCATCTTGGAGGCGGTGAACTTTTGGAGGTCGTTGTAGAAGAGCGCCTCCTTCTCCATGATTTCATGGTTAATGATCCTCCCAAGGACCTCCTCCGGGGTCATTTGAGTGAACCCCGGGCTTTCCCGAATCATGGAGCATAAAGAGACGTTCCTAGGCATGAATGCCCGGATCATCCTCTTCACCACCTCGTGGTCGGTCCACTTGGTGCAGCCATATGATCGGCTCTTGTTGATCAGCACCTTCAGCCGGTTGTACATGTCTTGGGGGGATTCACCATCCAAGATGGCGAATCTCCCAAGCTCTCCTTCGATGAGCTCGATCTTGGCCTCCTTGACCACTCGGTTTCCCTCATGCACCGTCTTGAGGGTGTTCCATATGTCTTTAGCCACTTCAAGGCCATCGACACGGTTGAACTCATCTCTAGAGAGAGATGAGATGATCACACCCGCAGCTTGAGCGTTGCGGTGGATGAGGATGGCTTGTTCTTGAGTTATGTTGTCCTCATCCTTTGGAATCTCCACCCCGGTCATGACAATTTGCCACAACGCTGGGTTGAGTGACACGAGGTGGATCTTCATGTTGTGTTTCCACATACCGTAGTCCGTTCCATCGAATTGGGGAGGTTTCCCCAATGGGATGGACAGGTAGTGGTTGTTGGCGGCAAGGCGTTCATAGTTGAACCCTTGCCGGTTGTAGTTGACTCCGCCACCACCACTTGATTGGTTTGACGGATCAATCTTGGAGATGTTCAACTTTTCCCGGAGCTTCGCCTTGAGTTGGCGAGTCTCCTCATCGTCCGTTGGCTTATCTTGATAAGCCAACGTCTCCTCACGGGTCGCCTCGTAGTTGCTGCTCGATGCATCGTCATTCACCACTCCGGCCATCTCTCCGAGTTGTTAGACTCTTTGTGGAGAGTCCTGCTCTGATACCAATTGAAAGTTGCCTAGAGGTTGGTGAATAGGCTAATCGACCTGCAAATGACTTAATAAAACGAGATTAAATCACAGGGGGCGGACTAGTCCGGTCAGCTTGCGTGAATAACCCTAAAAAGATGTTTCTAGCAAGTTTTAGGGAATTTTCTCTTTGCTACAAGTGAGTAAATGTTTTAAGTCAAGTTGAGCAACAACCTACACAAGAGCAAGTCAAGTTTCCACAAGTTTGTAGTAATGCGGAGTATGAAACGAGACTACCAACCCTAGAACAAAGTAATCAATAGAATGAATGCGAAGAACACAAGGGGGCAAGGATTTTATCCCGAGGTTCGATTCCACACAAGGAATCTACGTCCCCGTTGAGGAGTCCACAGAAGGACCGGGTCCAACAACCCTTCCCTCACCAAGTTTACCGCACGGGCCTAACTTGGTTCTCCAC
This sequence comes from Tuctoria greenei, assembly GCA_036927565.1. Taxonomy (NCBI): domain Eukaryota; kingdom Viridiplantae; phylum Streptophyta; class Magnoliopsida; order Poales; family Poaceae; genus Tuctoria; species Tuctoria greenei. The sequence continues at coordinate 43,089,477 of JAYESD010000006.1, forward strand.
TAATCACAACGGTGATTACAAAGTTCATTGGGGCTTCTCACAAACTGAGGCTCCCACACCACAAAGATGATCAACACAATAAAGCAAACTCAATACACAGCCCACAAAGACTCAACGAGTGCAAGAGATCAAACCGGGAGCACAAGCGCGATGTTCTTCCTCTTCTCCACCTCACTAAACCCTAATCCACTCAAGAATTAGTTTTAGAGGGAAAGTAGGCAAGAAGGAGGCTTAGGAGTGCTCCAAGTTGGATGTGGCGGTGCTAGGGTTTGAGTTTTTCCAAAGGTTATTCGAAATGAGGCCGGGGGTCCCCTTTTTATAGGGGTCCCAAGCCCAATCTGCTGACTTCAGCAAAAGGGCGGACTAGTCCGGCCACTGGCCCGGACTAGTCCGGCCTAGGGGACCACTGACCCCTTTGTCAGGTCCCGACAGCTGACACACTATCGTCACGCTACCCGCCAAACTTCAAATTCAAACGGTCACTTCCAGAATGGACTAGTCCGGTCAACACCGGACTAGTCCGATCTCACACCGAGCCTTTTGCTCCGTGTGAAAACGGACTAGTCTGAGGACCACGGACTAGTCCGGCCCCTAGGGCGGACTAGTCCGGTCCTCCCAGACTTAGCCACAGAAGCACCTTTTCTAGCCAACCCGGACTAGTCCGGCCCCACGGGCGGACTAGTCCGTTCTCACTCAGGACCTCTTGGTCTGGTCCAAAACAGACAAGTCCGTGGTTTTGGGACTTCATCCCCAAAACCCACTCACAGCTACCCGGACTAGTCCGGCCACAAACGGACTAGTCCGATCTCAGTCAGACCCTTCTAGTCCGGCCAGAAACGGACTTGGCCGGCCAGGAACGGACTAGTCCGGCCACCTGCACGGACTAGTCCGGCCCTACGGCCAGACCTCTCATTCACTCATCTCTTTCATAGGTTTGACCTCTAAACCACTTTGAGCTCCCAAACTTGATCTCAATGCACTTTACACACGCACCCTCCTATTTCTACGGCTAGTCTAACTCAACACGCTAGAAACCCTAGTTTCCACGCTTCGAGTTGACTCCGTTTCCTTCCTTTTCCTTTTTGAGGGTTTGCGTCTCCGATCGAGTCCACACCTGTGCTAAGATCACTTGAGCTCATTAGCGACTTAATTGTCGTCATCAATCATCCAAAACCCACGGGGAACCTAGATGCACTTTCACTAGTCTATAACAAAAATCTATGACATGACCATCTCCACCACATTAGGTACAATGAAATTTAACTTTGGGTTCATGTCTAGATGAGCAAGCAACATTTTTATTTGAAACCGAATGAGCCAACACTCCTGGAGATTTGAAAACCACTTCTTTTTGTTTAGGAACTGTTTGAATCAAACCACTTCCTAATGACTTTACAATTTTAGGTGGATGTGCCTTAGCATGAGCATGAGAATCAAAACCTAAACCAGTTTTATCACTGCAAGACTTGAAAGAATTCAACAGCAAGTTTAGGTTCTTATTCCCATTACAAAACTGATCTAATGTCCTATGCATGTCATCAAGTTTATTGGATAGATCAAGGTAATTTTGATATGAAGTTTTTCTTTTTAATTTGCAATTGGAACAATATTTAACTTCATGAGAATGTAAAGCCTTGTTTCATTCATAACATCTTGTAGTTTCTTATCAAGATCATCACAAGTAGAACAATGCTAATCAATTGTAGAACAGCTAGCATCTTTCTAGTTTTTATCGTTAAGTGCAGCAAGCTCTTTGTTATTTCAATTTCTAACTCAAGTTTATCAAGTGTGGAGGTGTGTGCACTTCTTAATTAGGATAATTGTTCATATATTAAATCACATGAGGGACATGCATCATCACTAGGAATCAAAGTTTTTAAACGGTTGATTTCAGATTCTAGTGATTCAATTTTAGCAGTACTATCCCTAAGCTTTTTGTCCTTTTTCTTAACTATAATAGTGGCATGAGAAATAGCATCACACATTTCTTCGCAAGTAGGACATACCTCTTCATTGTCATTGTTGTGTTCTGCATCCTTCATACTTGATCTTGATTTGCCCGCCATGAAGCACAAGTTTGCCAAATCATCTTCATCTTCGTCACTTACAATGTCCACATTGCTTGAGCCAAGTTCTTGAAGTGCGGAGATAAAACTGCTCACCAATTTACATCCTGTAAAACCCTTCTTTTTCTTCTTATCGTTTGCAGAGGAGTGCTTCGTCCTTGTTTGCTTTTCATCCCGGGAAGTAGGACCTGAAAGGTTAGGGCAATATGTACGAAAATGTCCTGTCTTACCACATTCGATACATCATTGAGGTCTGAAGCTTCCTCTCCTTCTAGTTCTAACATTTTTCAATGCTTTTGAGAACCTAGTAGAGAGAAGTACTAGCTCCTCCTCTGGAAATTCCTCAATCTGTTCAAGGGTTAGAGAGGACAACAAAGCAAGTGTACCACAAGATGAAGATTGACCGGAGCTAGGCATATCACGTTGAGAAACAAAAGCAATAGACTTGTTGGGGTTCTTATGTGATATTATGTCAATTTCATGAGTTTTAACTTGGAATATAGCGCATCTAAAGTAAGTGTACTCATGACAGTAGATTCACGAATAGATGTGACTTTCATCTCCCAAATTGACATATCTAATGCACTTAACAATTGCCTAGCATTTTCAGCATCTGAAAAATTAACATTGACACTACGCAAGTTGCTGAGAATTTTATTAAAGCGAGCAAAGAGATCATCAATGGACTCACCGGGTTGCCTCTCGAAGCGCATGTATTCTTTCTTGAATATGTCTTGACTTACCTCCTTGATTGTGTTGGATCCGTCGTGGTAGTCACCAAGTGCTTTCCACAAATCGTATGCAGATCGGAGGTGTGCAACACGATCGAAGTCGCTTTGAGTTAATCCTTGTATGATCAAGTTCCGAGCCTTGTTGTTGTTATCGACATCTCTGAGATTTGTAGCTGTAACTTGATCGTTTGATGGCACTTCGTAAGGCTTGTATACCTTATCCCATATTGTGAAGCCTTGTGCATAGATGAAAGCTTCCATGTGTGCCGTCCAAACTTGAAAATCAATACCACTAAACACACAAGGTTTGGCAGAGTATTTGTCCATAATGATTAGTCAAAAACACGTGCAAATCACAATGATTAGAGTACCGTGGCTCTGATACCAATTGTAGGATCGAAGAGCACGTGAAAAGCTACCAGAGGGGGGGTGAATGGTAGATTAAAACTTTTTCAGCGGAAGCAATGAAAACCCCTCGGCAGAAAAGCGATCCATTAAAGAAATCGTGTGTGAGACTAATATAAATGTGTTTCATTGTGACAAAAGTGATAGATATCAGAGAGAATAAAGTCACAAAGACAACACAACAAGAATTACTAAAATCCGTAGAGAGAAACTCAAGTTACGATCGAAAGATCGAACAAAGGGCAATCTGTTCTGCCGAGTAAAAAACTGATATGTGATACTGCAAATAAACTCGTGTAGATCAAAAACCAAAAATCCAATGACCGTGAAATTTGGACATATGATAGATAATCAAGGTTTGAATACAACCCAAAGAGAATCACATCAATTGGATTTGTAAAACTCGAGTTATGATAAAAACACCAAAACAAGGTAGTACTATGCAGAAACTCAACGAGAAAAACTTGTCTGGAACAAGTCAGACGAACAAGGCACAAAAGTTCCTTTCATCTATGAATTTTATTCAATAGAACACAAGAGGAACAAACCAAAAGTCGTCTCCACGAGCTCTGGCCTCCCTTAAACAGCCCTTAGGCCAACCCAATCTCAACTAGGACTCTAATCCTACTCAAATCACAAATCGAAACATTCTATAACTGCTTAGGACTCTTCTATACGCAGATAGAAGCAATCTTAAGACTTCCAAACACCTTAGGAATGCATCTCAAATTCCTAAAACAACTCAAATTCGTGACCCACACGAAATACTATCATAACTAACTCAAATCTTTCCATATTTGAGTCAAACCCGACTTAGCCGCAGCCTGAGTCCATAACTTAGTCGGTTGGACCTTTCTGACTAATTTTTATGTCCACACCTCTTCAACACGCCTTGGAACCATGCATCCATGTCCATGCACTCCTTGCACACGTGCAAACATCTTCCAACGATGTCCACAATACCTTCATATGCATTGTTCTTGATTCAAACATGTTGTGTGACCTCCCGATCAACTCAACCACAATTCCTCCCAAACTTGGTTGTTGAACCTCATCCTCTTCCTAAGACTAGTTCAATGGATCCCGTCACCAGCCATGTATTGAACTCAAGCAACAACTGCACATGAACAAACAAACAATACTTTCGAGCTCAAGTCCTCGACTTGACTCACGTTAGTTCTGAAACTACAACATCTTACGTGAGCACCTCACATAAGCATGTTGGAAAACATAGCAAAATGATATCAGCCTTAACCACCAAAACACACCAAAACATAGTAAAAGAATACTAAGAAACCTTTCCATAAGTGTAAAGCAAGTACAAATCATTGCAAGATAAAAGCAGAACCATTGCGATCAAGCTCCGAACCTTGCCAAAGCTAATTGGACCTTGAACTGGATCTTACCAAAGCTAGTCGAATCTAGACAAAAAAGTCGGACCTAGCCAAAGCAAGTCAGACCTTACGTTGGACTATGCCGGAGCTAACCAAAAGAAGCGTACCTATCACCGGACCTTGATGATAAAGGTGTTTTGGTAGTATTCAAAACTTTTATCGCCATAGCCAATGTATTCAGCACACATAGGTCTCACACTCTTTTGTGTTTGTTGCTACTCTATCATGCTTTTAATCTTGTAAAAACTAAATTATGCTCTCTTCATGATTTTGGACATGTTTTGTGAAATGATGATTATGTTGTACTATGATCAATGGTTTATGCTTTAAAACTGCTATGTGTGCTTGTTATCCTTGATGATGTTATTATTATGCTCCTTATCTCATTCACATCAATATTATTGCTCACACAAATAGTTTTTGCACCCCACCATAAAGAGTGCACATATGTATTACTTCTACATTGACTATTTTGCTCAAAATTCATATGCGCATACTTTATGAAAATCTGAATTTTTCATCATATTTTTGTAATCTCAATTGGTTGTCATCAATCACCAAAAAGGGGGAGATTGAAAGTGCATCTAGGCACCCCTTGTGGGTTTTGGTCGATTAATGACAAACAAATGAGATCATAATAAAATTGTTGAGATGAGCGCAGGTTTTAAAGCAATTAGGAAGAAAGCACAAAAAGAAAGGAGAATGAGGATCCAAAGGGAAAAGAGCTCAAGAGCTGAAAAGATTAGAATTATTTTGTATGGAGTGTGTTGGAGAAATATACCCCAAGAGCTCAAGTGAACAAATGATTACGCTCACTGCATAAAAATCAGCTGTGCGGACTAGTCCTATATCAACCGAACTAGTCCGATATCTCTCTTACTAAAAACAGACAAGTCCCCCCAGTGCGGACTAGTCTGCAACACTTTGCATTTGCACAACACTGGACAATTCTGATAATCCTCTGACTAAGATCGGACAAGTCCTCCAAGTTCGGACTTGTCCTTAGCCCTACAATTTTTCACAACACCGGACAAGTCCGATATCCACCAAACTAGTCCGAAAACTCTCTGACTAAAACCGGACAAGTCCCTTGAAATGCGGACTTGTCCTCAGTTCTACACAGTGTTCACCACAACGGACAAGTATGATATCAACCAGACTAGTCTGAAAAGTTTCTGTGCCCAGATCGGACTAGTCTGCACCTTAACAGACTAGTCCGGTATCCATCAACACTTAGGGCTTTCTCGCACACGCACACCGGACTAGTCCGGTGTCCACCATAGACTAGTTTGGACCTTGCAAACCCTAACGATAACTTTTGAAAACCCTAGTATAAAAAGAGGTGTACGGCCATACAACACCATCTCTCGACTCCATGCGCCGTCACACCTCCCAAGAGCCCAAAAATACATCTCTCCACTCATTCTAAACCTAAAAGGATCAAATCTTTGAGGATTAGGGATTGGACAAAGGAGATAACTTGTTCTACACGATCTTGAGCTCTTGGGTTTGATCTCTCGCACACTCTTATTGTTTATTGTATATCTTTTGAGTGTGTTTGGTGGTGTTCATCGCTGTAATTCTTGGGGAGCCCTCAACTTGTGAGAAGGCCCCTTGAACAAGTTATTTGCCCCTGTGTGATTAGTGGTTGAGAATCGGCCTCCGTGGCGGTTCAATTAGGGAAGGGTTAGTGAAGACCCGGTCCTTCGTCGACTCCTCAACGGGTATGTAAATTCCTTTGTGGAATTGAACCTCGGGATAAAACCTTGTCTTGTGTGTTCTTATTTTATCGTTCCTCTTAATGTAGGGTTTGCATAGTCTTGTATAACTCACATTGAAGTATTGGATTAAAGTTGATCATTGCAATATCTTGCTTCATCGTTGTAATACATTTAAATTGTCAATTGCTTTCTGCTGCATAGACTACTAGAAGTTAAATTAGTGATCAATCTTAATCTTTCAAGTCCACGTACACCGGACTAGTCCATACGATGCCGGACTATGCCAGCCTCCATGTATTTGATCAATCTGTTAAGTGTTTCAGGGATCGACAAAGATTCAAAAGGCCTATTCACCCCCCTCTAGGCTACATTCAATCGATGAGATAACCAATCATTAAGCTTTGTAATTACTAATAGAATATTAGCTACATACACAAATAATATTCACATTCATTGTTCTTGTTCAAATAATAAATATTCATAATTTCATATTTTTGAATTTAAATGGTCATGAAGCTTACAAAAACTTACCCAATCATAGATGGTGTTGACTCACAGGTTGTATAATAAATTAGAAACCCTAGATGCATGTGGTGTTTGTTTGTGTTTTTAGGTTGTAATAGGACAACCACTACAGGAAACGCGACCATTTGCGACGGCCGGTTTTATTTGCGACGGCCAGCCGTCGCAAACATCTTAAATTGCAACGGCCCGCCTCTGGCCGTCGCAAATAACATGGCCGTCGCGAATAAGTCCTTATTTGCGACGGCTGTCGGTCTGGCCGTCGCAAATAAGTGCTTATTTGCGATGGCCAACCCTAGGGCTGTCGCAATTTACGAAGCCGTCGTAAATAACGCCTTATTTGCGACGGCCAGTACAAGGCCTTCGCAAATAGGCTTTAATTGCGACGGCCCTAAGGTAAGGCCGTCACAATTAAGACATCCATCGCAAATTAGGTCTAATATTGGGACCCTCCGGTTCCCTCCACCGCCGCCGCCTGCCGCACCCCCGTCGACTTGCCGCGCCCCCGCCGCGCCCCCGGCTCTTCCGCCGGCCTGCCGCGCCCCCGCCACCCCCGACCCCGCCACCCCCGACCCCGCCGCGCCCCGACCCCGCCGCCCCCGCCCCCACCCACGCCGCGCCCCCGCCGCCCCCGACCCTGGCGCCCCTGCGGCCCCGCCACCGGCCCGCCTCCGCGCGCCTCCGCCCCTGTGCTGCCGCCCCCACCCCCGCCCCGCCGCGCCCCAGCCGCCCCCGACCCCGCCGCCCCTGCGGCCCCGCCGCCGGCCCGCCTCCGTGCGCCTCCGCCCCTGCGCCGCCGCCCCTGACCCTGCCGCCCCTGCGCTGCCCCTGCGCCGCCCCCGACCCCGCCGCCTCTGCGCCGCCGCTGCCGGCCCGCCCCCGGCCCCTGCGCCCCCCGCCGCCGGCTCGCCCCCGGGCCCGCCGCCCCTGCACCACCGCCGCCAGCAGGTAAGCCCCGACCCCGCCCCTGCATTTTTGTACAAATTCAGTCAAGTGTTGTGTCATTTTTGAACATGGTGACCTCATGGAAGAAATCATAGTGGTTATGTTTAGGTTTATTGAATTTCTCTCACTTGAATTATGGTTATGTTTAGGTTTATTGAATTGCTCTCATTTGAATTGAATTGCTCTCATTTGAATTATGGTTATGTTTAGGTTTATTGAATTGCTCTCATTTGAATTATGGTTATGTTTAGGTTTATTGAATTGCTCTCATTTGAATTGAATTGCTCTCATTTGAATTGAATTGCTCTCATTTGAATTGCTCTCATTTGAATTGAATTGCTTATGTTAGAATTGAGTTGATAAATTAATGAATTACAATGGATAATTGTTATGTTTAGGTTTATTTGAATTGCTTAGTTTTTTGAATTATGCTTAGGTTTATTTGAAGGGTCGTTGAATTGCTTAATTTTGATTGCTTGAGTGTTCAAGTACTATATATACATAAATGGGCTTCGGACCAGCTTGACAAGGCCCGACAAGGTCCATTTAGTTGTAAGGTAAAGTATGCGTGTAGGCGGGCACAAAGGCGAATGACGACGGTGAGGATGGCAAGCACCTGCGCGTGGATGGCGTACTCCGACGAAGTGGTTTCATCTCTGATCTACGACAGCTAACCCTAAAGCCGTCGTGGAATTGTCATCTGAGACCAACTTTCCTCTCACTCTTTCTCTAGTTCTTTCCTCTCTCTTAAATGACCTGAAAATGAAAATGAGCAACGTAACCTATAGCAATGTATTACCCGTTTCGGATCGGCACGTATCACATGCCATTGGCATGTGAGACGTGCAGGTTCGGAATTGTCCCTTTTTTGGACAGCCTCGGAGTGACCGAGGGGGCGTGGCTTGTGACGAGACGCGGGTCCGGATTTGGACGAGATTTCGGTGGCGTAACCCTGTTGTTCTCTGCTGTACCATTTTCGGGCGTGCAGTGGAGAACAGCGGGGTTATGCTGCCGAAATTTCGTTCAAATCCGGATCACGTGTCTCGTCATGAGCACGCTCCGCTCGGTCACTCTTGGGTGGGTTTAGGCTCTATCTGCCTAGGTTGTAGAGCCGTGACATAACACAACAATACATTAACGACAATTTCTTTCGCGTTAAACTGCAGAGTCAAAGATGGGTGAAGACCGCAGTTGGATGTATACTGGCTGGAAGAGCAGAACTGGTGGTCACTCCGATGAGTGGTTTATCAAGTTAGATCAATTTTTGGATCGAGCATTTTCGTTGTCAACGGAAGATATGGTTCGGTGCCCATGTACAAAATGCCGGAACACCAAGTTTTTGAGAAGATTGGAGCTTTCGTTTCACTTATGTTGAAATGGTTTCACTCCACATTATGAAGTGTGGACCTTTCACGGCGAGACTAATTCTTGAGTCATAGCCGAAGTGGATGAGGATGATGATATAACAGAGGTTGATAGCATGGATGAGATGCTAGAAGCTCTTGAAGCGGAGGATCCTCTCACAAATGAGGCAGAGAAGTTTTTCGAGGAGCTGAAGAAATCACAAGAGCTATTGCATGAACACACGGCTGTGACCGTACTTGCTTTCTTGACCAGATTTATGGCAATTAAGTCCAAGTACTTCTTTTCCATCAACTGCTACAATGATCTCATGAAATTGATCTGCGATATCCTTCCACAACCTCACGAAGCGTCACTAGATATGTATCAGTCAAAGATCAAGATATCTGGTCTCGGTATGAAGTATGAGAAAATTGATGTGTGCCCAGACAACTGCATGCTATTCTGGAAAGAGCACGCCAATGAGAATATGTGCTTGAAATGTGGTAAATCGAGGTATGTCGAAGTTTTTAATGACGATGGCGATAATGTGATGACAGATGTCGCACATAAGCAGCTTCGTTACTTGCCTATGACACCTCGGTTGAAGCGGATGTTTCTTTCAAAAAGAACCGCAAGACACATGAGATGGCACACTGAAGGTAAACATGAGAACAAAGAATTCTTGACGCATCCGTCCGACGGTGATGCCTGGAAGGCGCTAGACCGTTTCGATCCAGACTTTTCTCATGATGCGAGGAATGTTCGCATCGGATTAGCGACAGATGGATTCTCACCGTTCAGTACGAACGCCATACTCATATTGGCCTGTCTTTGTCATTCCGTACAACCTGCCACCTGCTTTTTGTACGAAGAACGAGTTCATGTTTCTCAGCCTCATTGTACCTGGACCTGATCATGCTAATCGACATATTTTGCTACACATGTACTCTAAAAGATGTTTTTTCATGTTCAGCGAGTTCCACAGACAATATTGGCCACATAGGCATCAACCTAAGGCCAAACAAGTAGAAGCGATGTGAAAGGAAGGAATAAATGGGGGGCAGAGTTTTCTATCTTGGTTTCGAGAATATGTAATATTCTCTCGTCTTCTATGTATTATAAATTACTATTATTAAAGAAGTAATATGTAATATTCTCTCGTCTTTTATAACAGTGTCGGACTCACAATGTCCATGAAGATTTGCGGCAACTATCTTATGGATTGGTGAATGTTAGAAGCTATGGTCGATATGACGTAAATGGCTTCCGATTCCGTACAACTCATTTTGAAGCTCATCGTCCTCTCGTGGCAACATCAAATTCCGGTGTTGTGACGAGAGCAATGGACACTCAAGGGAATTTAACCGATTATTATGGTATCATTAACAAAATCCTTGAATTTACTTTTACCGGAAATAAGACCCTTCGAGAAAACCAATTTGGAATGGTGGAAGTGAAACATAAGGACCGACTACGAGGTTACGATACATTTGTTCTTGCGCATCAAGTTGAACAAGTGTATTATCTACCTTATCCATGCACGAAGCTCAGTGCTTGGTGGGTGGTATATAAGGTGAATCCTCGTGAGCGGCTATATACTCCTGCGGATGATGGTTACCATGATAGTGAAGACGTTGAAGAAGTGTACCAAGAAGAAGAGTTGCCAGACACTTTTATCGTCGAGCTTGGTGCAGGACTCAATCAATTAGTTGGAGACGTTAAAGACGTTGAAGATGTAGAGGCAGATGATACGCGAAAACGAAAATTAGAACAGGCCACGATGGAAGATCGTTGGGCTGGTTTAAGGAGTAGGGCACAGGCACATGACAATGATGTTGATGAATTTTGAAAGTGACTACAAGTAATGTTTTCTTGAAGATAGTAACATGAATTTTGTATATTTTATTTGCATATTTACTAATTATCTAATTACAACAGGATGGCGTCAAAGAAGTGTAAGAAGGTGCCGCTGACGAGGGGGTTCTACCCCTCTAGACTTGAGGACGCTTTCGTTGGTGCCTCGTCGACTGGCAGCAGACGCTCTCAGCTGCTGGGGCACGTTCAGACCAGCTCTAGAGCTTCGTCACAGGTAAATGTCACTCGTTTTTGACAAATTCTTTAAATTCAAATTCACATTAAACTTACTTATGAATCATTTGAATGTTGTAGTCCTCACCGGCTGACTCAGAGGCTGCAGCGCCTTCGGTTAGCTAGCCCTCGGCGAGGCAGCCCTCGGCCAGCCAGCCCTCGGCCAGCCAGCCCTCGGCCAGCCAGCCCCCGGCTGGCGATGAGTTTGTTCCTGAGGCCTTTGACTCGGCTGGTGAGGAGCCGCCTGGGTCACCTGACGTGGCGCCCCAGCAGACGCGGAGGACGAGGAGGACTCACTTTGTCAGTCTTCGCGCGGTCCCTTCACAGAGTTCACAGAGGATCGTGATTCGTCCAGTCGGAGACACGTAATAAAAATTATCGTGTTCAATTTTAGTTTCTTTTGTTTACTTAAGTAATGAATGAATAAATATCTTACAGGGCTTGGGACGACACGTCTTTCACCGGTGAGAGACACCACAGACCGGTGAACGGTGTCCTCGGGTCCATAGTGCGTTTGCACTATCCCGGGGTCATCAACGGGGTGCCCGCTCTTTCGTGGGAGGACTATGCACGCGTCCATCACTAGGAGCACGGCAACCTTCAGAAGGCCGTATGGGCCGATTTTATGGTAAGTATGTTAAAAAAGTTTCTAAGTTACAACTCTTAAACTCTTTTAGTGAACACCTCTTCAATATATTCTTTATCGCAGGCAAGATATACTTTAGAGGACCCGAACGACCGTCGCCTGTTTGAGGATGCGAGGCGGGTGTTTCACTTCAACGCTGCCAAGGCGCTTCGACAAGCTTTGCCGAACGCCCGTGTTCAAATTATTAATGAGAACTTGAAGGCGAACCAGCAGCACGTGTTACACTTCCGGCAAGAGAGCGAGAGGCACCTGACGGAGGAGGAGTACGTGTAGGTACGTGGAGTGTAGTAAGTATTTTTTTTCTGATAATTGTCTCGATGGTATTTTTAACGACTTCCAACTATGTGCAGGGCCACGTGAGCTGGTTGCAGGGTCAGACCGATGCATTTCGGGCCCTTTGTCGCTACTGGGCTAGCGACGAGTTTAAAGCTAAGACTGAGAAGGCTCGAGACTGCAGAGGGGTGGAGGGGAAGAGCAGGCACGGGCAAGATAACCACTTGCGTTTAGCTAAACGCATGGTAAGTGTGTGTAACTTATGTTTATATATTAATAATATATTGTTCGTACTAATACGTATTGACAGGAGAGCAAGACGGGGGTGCCGCCCACCCCTGCTGAGGTCTGGAAGAGAGGTCACAGGGACCCTTCTCAGCCGACGGGGTGCAGTCAGGCTGCAGCCGAGCAGTTGGTAAGTTTAGAAATCATTCATATTAAATATAACTATATAGATTGTTGAACTTACACGATTTTCTTGTTTTGCAGGCTAAGTACGGGGAGGAGGCTAGGAAGATACACGGCGAGGATTTCGATTGGGAACGTCAACCGATCGATCCTCAAGCCGGGTATGCAACTGGTGGTGGAAAAGCACATGGAAGATGAGTTTACAAGTCATTTTATCGTTTTCAATTCAAAGTATTCAAGATATTTTAATTTCATATTACTGACTCTCTTTTTTATAGGCTCACTATATTCGACGGAGTTGTCAACTCGAGGGCGGGGAGACCTGCAAGAGGCAGCTCCACGCAGGCTTCGGGCACGGGAGGTCGCCGCGTATCGCAGAGGGACATTGAGATGCAGTCCCTCCGAGAAATTGTAGAAGAAAACGAAAGGCGACATGAGGAGGAAAGGAGGAAGGCGGAACGCCAAAGGATCGAGATGGAGGCCACGATCCAAACCCAGGCAGCAGCGTTGGCGCACATGCGGGAAGCAATGGAGGTAACAAAATAAAAACTAAAATTCTCATTAATTCAGCGTAAATGACTTACTAATATGTAGCATTTAATGTTTGCAATAATAGGCCATCGCTCGGGCGCAAGGTCTGGGAATCCAGCTACCGGTACTACCACCGGTCCTTCCAGGCGATCCTTCTTCAGCGTGTCAGGTAAGTTTCTATGTAATCCTTCTTCTCCAGCGTAATAAGATTGAGATAGATGAAAGAGAGAGATAATTAGATAGAAGAAAATGATTGAGATAGAAGAAAGATAGAGATAGAAGAAAGGGAGACAGAAGAAAGAGTGAAAGATAGATAGAGTAGCATGGGAATGAAGAGAGATAGTAAGATGTAGATGGAGATAGAGAGAGGGGAAGATAGAGGGAGGGAGATGTAGATGGAGATAGAGGGAGGAAGATAGATGGAAAAGGATAGCAATAGAGAGATAGAGTGAGAAAGAATGATAGAGTGAGAGACAAAGAGAGAAATGAAAAGAGAGGAAGAGAGACAAAGAGAGAAATGAAAAGAGAGGAAGAGAGGAGGATTTAGATGAAGATAGAGGGAGAGGAAGGGAGGGAGAGATATGTTGATGCATTTATATTCTAACTCTAAGTTTCATTAATTGCAGGGATCTGCGACGGCTGCACAAACGCCATTGCCGTCGCTACCGCCGCCTGGAATGAGGCGCGACGACGACTTCGACTTCGGAGGTGGCTCCGGAGGTGGCTACGGAGGTGGATACGGAGGTCAGACCGGCGAGTGAGCCCATGTTTAGTTTGTTGATGTTGATGCGATGTTTGTACGATATGTTTTGAAACTGTTGTGATGTGATGTGTTTTGTGAATCTGTTCTGTGAATATTGTCTGTTCTGTGAATCTGGCCATCGAGCCGGTTAATTTTTTCTGTTTTTTTTAAAAAAAAATAAAAAACCTTATTTGCGATGGCTTTTTATACAGTACCGTCGCAAATAAGGTACCAAGCCGTCGCAATTAAGCCACTGCTATTTGCGACGGCCAGGCCGTCGCAAATAAGGTTTAATTGCAACGGCCCGACCGTCGCAAATAGTGGCGTGGGTCCCGGAGGAGGGCACGTGGGCCCTGCCCACTGAACTTATTTGCGACGGCTCGGCCGTTGCAAATAGGAGCACTTAATTGCGACAGTAGTGCCGTCGCAAATAAGCTTTAATTGTGACGGCCGGGCCGTCGCAAATAATGCTGCAGGGCCCACCGGCCCGCGGCAATAACTTGCGACGGCCGCTCCTAGCCGTCGCAAGTAAGGAAAGTCGTCGCAAATAGCTTATTTGCGACGGCATAAGGCTTATTTGCGACGGCCGTGGCCGTCGCAAATCGTCGGGATTCCTGTAGTGAAGCCTTCATGTGGTGTGGGTTTTTAATATTTGTCTAGCAGTAGAGATATCCATGTGTGGTTGGTGGTTTGAATGTAAGACTACGTCACACGAGGTAAGGGTTTGTGGGGCTTGTTTACTAGTGAAGACAACCCAGATGCATGGTTAGGATTTGTCAAATGTTGCAAGGATATGGTAGTGCAGGAGTTTGCAGGATTTAATTTGGTAGAGGAGATGCCATGCGTATGATTTGGGGTTTGCAGGAAAGATTTTGTCGGTAATGAAGATGCATGCTGTGAAAACTCACGACTAATATGATCGTGACGGGCTACCGAGACGTGGTATGCCCTTGTTTATTTATAGGAGAGTTTTACAAGTATCTTAACAAACCATAACCAAATGCATCAGGATTAACATGGTGACATCCTCTACAACCCCCTAACAGACTCTACATCATTACCCCCTTGATTTTCTCCAGGATGATGTTGGTTTACACTCCCCCTCAATCTTGACTGTATAATATTAAGATTGACTTTAAACTTCTCTAACAGACTTGACGGCAAGGCTTTTGTTAGTCCATCAGCTAATTGGTCACCAGAGGATATAAACTGTTTCTCAAGAAGCTTGTTGGCAACCCTCTCTCTGATAAAGTGATAGTCCGCCTCTATATGCATTGTCCTTGCATGAAATATGGGGTTCACTGAAGGATATGTAGCATCTAGATTGTCACACCAAAGGCATGCTGGTCTTGGTTGTGCAATCTTCAATTCTTGTAAAACTGATTGAAACTAAATTATTTCTGCTGTAGCATTAGCAAGTGCTTTGTATTCAACCTCAGTACTCAACCTTGATATTGTGGGTTGTTTCCTAGCACTCCAAGAAATGAGATTAGGTCCGAAGAAGACTACAAATCCTCCAGTATATCTTCTATCATCAATACGTACTGCTAGCCCAATGAGCATAAGGAAATGCACTTGCAAGAGTAGAGTCCGATTTCCAGATTTTCAAGCCAAGATATGTCATTCCTTTATAATACACTTTAAGATGCTCTTGACAGTCATCCAGTGCTCATTTGTTGGTGCATCGAGGAATTGACATATACTTTGTTTCTAGCAAAAGAATTGTTAGGTCGAGTCATGGACAAATATTGTAAGGTCCCAACTAGACTTGGGTCTGCAGTGACATCACTTGAATTCAGTGCTTCTCACCCTACCGGAGATAGCCTCTCATTGCTTGCCATAGATGTGCTTATACTTTTGCAATTCTCCATATCTGCTCCCTTCAGTATGTAGGCTGCATACTTTGACAGAGATAAGATAATACTATCATCATTATGGTACACCTCAATTCCTAGGAAGTAGCAAAGTTGTCCTAAGTCTTTAAGTGCAATCTACTCCTTTAACCCTTTCAGCAACTTAATGATAGCTTCATCAGATGAACCAGTCACTATTATATCGTCAACATATATAAGAAACATTGTAGTACCTTCCTTGTGGTAGATGAACAGAGAGGTGTCAGATTTTGAAGGCAGAAACCCGAGCACACTTGAAGTCTTGTGTTAAGCCTTGAATACCACGCACAGAGAGCTTGTTTTAGACCATAGATGACTTTGTCGAGCTTACACACATAATTAGACTTCTCCTTGTCTACAAAGCCAGGCGGTTGTCGCATATATACCTCTTCTTCTAGAAACCCATGAAGAAAAACATTTTGGACATCCAATTGTTTGAGCTTCCATCCTTTTGACACTGCAATAGAGAGCACCAAACCAATGGAAGCAATTTTCGCAACAGGACTAAATGTTATCAATCCCATAATGTTGCTTAATACCCTATGCAACCAACCTTGCCTTGTACCTACCAATGGATCCTTCGGATTTACGCTTTACTTTATAATCCCACTTTCAATCAATAATATTCTTCCCCTGTTGTGCAGGAACTATTCGCCACATATTAATTCTGTACAAAGCTTCATATTCATCTTCCATAGCACGTTTCCACTTCTGATTTGATAGTGCTTCCTGCCACTTGGTTCTCCAGTAGAACAGAAGTTACTGTATCTGATGAATCCTGGAAACAAAGGTTTAGGTCAAGTAATACCATGCTGCAGTTGAGTGGTAACCCGTTGAGGCACTGATGGTGGAGATACAACCATAGAAGATCCTGGACTGCCACTTGACGCACCCGATCCAGCCCGGGATGCTGGCCGGCGACAAATCAGAGTCTGCAGGCACAAGATCCAACAATGGATCATTGGCTATGCCAATAATCATTCTCTTCACTAGATGAAAATAAATGTTGTGCACTGCTCTTGCCCACAGACAAGATCGTCATGGAAGTAAGTGCCATCTTTGGCCTGCCGCACAGAGATCACGTGGAGTATGAGCTTCGTTGTTTGTACCAACAGGATCAACACTGATTTCCATGTTACTTTCACCACCATTTTCTCTGGTATTTGTTCCAGCATCCTGCACAGGAGTTGAGTTAATAGCACTGGTTAGAGCATTATCCATATGACCATTAGGTATTAAATTATCCCCAACTCTATTTGGGTTTTTTCAAAGGCTCTGAAGAAGGCAAGAGAAGGGTTTCTTGGCATAGGCGTGCTCCAGCATTTTTTGTTAAGAGACGAAAAAGGAAACACATGCTCATCAAAGGTGACATTTGGTGAGATGTAGATACGACCGGTGGCTACATCTAAACACTTATAGCTTTTGTGCATGCTTCTATAACCAAGGAAGACACATCTCTTAGACCGAAATTCAAGTCTGTGATGATTATATGATCACAAATTCGGCCAGCACGTGCAGCCCAAAGTTCAAAGAAAAGAATAATTCGGTTTCTCATGAAACAATCTCTCGATCTAGAGGAGTATCATTATCAATGGTACAGCTAGGAGTCCTATTGATCAAGTATGTGGTAGTAACAAAGGCCTCATCCCAAAACTTGAGAGGCATGGAGGCTTGAGCTAGCAAGGACAGGCCTACTTCAATGATATGATGATGCTTCCTTTCAGCGATCCATTTTATTGATGCGCATGTGGGCAAGAAACATGACGAACAATACCACAAAGTTGGAAGAATGAATGCAACTTTTGATACTCCCCTCCCCAATCCGATTGTACAATGAGGATTTTTATTCCAAACATTCGTTCAGCATATGATTGGAAGTTGGAGAAAATTTGAAAAACATCAGATTTCTTCTTAAAGATATAGATCCATGAAAACTTTTATAATCATCAATGAAAGTCACATAATATTTATTTTTGTTGACGGAGTCTAGAGCCGGGCACCACATGCCAGAGAAGACAAGCTCTAATGGAACAGTGGATATACTAGATGATCTAGAATATGGAAGCTGATTACTCTTTGCCTTTTAACAGACATCACACAACTAACCTAGATTGTTATCCTTGGAGTAAAAAAGATCAAATTTATTGAGAATTTCAAGGACTATAACTTGTGAAGGATGACCTAGACGATTATGCCAACTTGACGCAGTGGGTTTCACCACACCAAAAGCTTGTTTATTCGAAGAAAAAGAACTCGGCACCAATGGATACAGGCCTCCAAGAACTCTACCTCGATGTAGAACCCTCTTCAACACCTGATCCTTAACAACAACAAAATGTGGATGAAGTTCGATGAAGACAGTGTTGCCACAAGAAAGGCGATTAGCTGATAAAAGGTTATTTTGGGCCTGTGGTATGTGGAGTATATTTTTCAGATTCACACTAGAGTTAGGGGTGTTTAAAACCAAATGACCAATATGCTTAATGTTCATACCTGCACCATTTGCTATGTGAACTTGATCACTGCCATGATATCTCTCTTTAACGTGCAGCTTATCGAGATCACACGTGATGTGATCTGTTGCGCCAAAATTGACATAACAATTGTTGTCAAGTCCATATGAGTTTGTATTGACTGCTGTTTCTGCTGATTTTTCTTCTCCCATGTAGTCTCGGTTAAATCGTTTCAGCAATGATTCACCACATGTCCCATCTTCTTACACAGTTGACACTGTGGTCAACTTGCTCCTTCACCAGGGTTCCTTCCATGGCCATCACCAGAGCCCCTGCTAGAATTACCACAGCCACCAGAGTCTCCTCAGCCACGGACTCCTCAACCTCCTCGATAGCCTCCTCGACCACCCCATGATGCTGAATTTGCAGAAGACATTGAACCACCACTACTGTTCTGAAGATCGAGACACATCTCGAAGCTTAGAAGGTGATCTCAGTCCGGGTGGTCATTGCTGACACAACTGGATTCCAATCTGAGTACATCCCTGCAAGAATATACGATGCAAGATCATCATCATCATAAGGATTGCTCCTGCTGTCGCCATTGCATCACCAAGCGATTTCATCTTGGCGAAACATTAGGCAATAGAGAGATCATTCTTCTAGGTTGCTGCTAACTGAAGGTGAATCTGCATTACCCGTGCCCTAGATTGGGATGACTACATGCTTTGGAGAGCTGACCAAACCTCAGTCACCGTCGAGAATGTAGTCACTTGAGAAAGCACTTCCCTTGATAGGGATGATAGCAAATATCCCATCACCTGGTGGTCTTGAGAGTTATCCATAGTAGGTAGCTCGGACTCTTAATGAGCATCGTCTTCTCTCCTTCCTTGTCATCCTTGATCATCGCCTCCATAGTTTCAGATGGATTCTTGATTGATCCATCTAGAAAGCCTTCTAGACGATGTGCACGCATCGGTGGCAATATCTAAGCTTGCCAAAACAGAAAATTGTCACGGGTAAATTTTTGTGCCACGGAGTTGTGAGAAATCAGATTAGCGATGACATTCTGAGTAGCATTGGTGGATGCAGACGCCATTAAGTTTTGTGGAGTAGCTAGCTAGCTCTGGTACCATGTGAAAACTCACGACTAATATGATCGTGATAGGCTACGAGATGTGGCATGCCCTTGTTTATTTATAGAAGAGGTTTACAAGTATCTTAACAAACCGTAACCAAATACATCTGGATTAACATGGTGACAATCCTCTACAACCTCCTACCAGACTCTACGTCATTATCCCCTTGATCTTCTCCGGGATGATCCTCTTGTTGGTTGACATGCAACATGTGAGGTAAAAGTTTGTGAGATTTAGAGTAGTAATTGAGATGATCCATGCTGGGAATTAGGGTTTGTCAAATCTTGCTAGTATGGTAACATATATGTTTGCTGGATTTATGTTGGTAATGGAAATGTCATGCGTGCGTTTTGAGAGTTTCCGATCAAGATTTAGGGTTGTAATAAATATGTGACACGTGAGATAAGGTTTTTTTTGGATTTAGGCACTAACAGAGACAACCCACACATGTGGTTAGGGTTTGTGCAATCTAACTAGGACGGTCATGGAGATGTTTGCAAGAACTAAGTTGCTAACAGAGATGCTATGTGTGCCGCTGGGACTTTTGGGTTCTAGTTTAGTAACCGGTACACAAGAACTACCACATGTAGATCCTTGATCCAATGGTAGATGGAGCATGGGTCATAAGTACAGCGTTTTAGACGATCCTTGATACAAGTATTAGAGAAGATGATATATGCACGGCACCGATAACTTTTTGTTGGTAGATATATAACAAGCATTCAGTGGGGCTGGAAACTGCGTGGAGGGACGTGCAGCGCAGGATCAGTCTTTGTGGGGTTTCGGGAGAACGAGATTTTTGATAACGATTAGATCTCAGAGTTTTACTTCATTATATCCATGTATTCATTGTTAAAAAAATTTGACTAGATGATTATGGTAGCCAGTACTCGTATTAATCAAGACTCCTTTCTTCCATTGTTGAGAGCCTTGCTGGCCGGGTAATTCATTGGACTCGAAGGCACATAGCCTTTACATGGAAATAAAAGCAACTCGAACCTAACATACATGCTCTTGATCTGAACAAATAAGTAAACTCGCTCAATATAATTATACTTAGAGATTATCTAGTTCCATCATTAGGCTGATGGACCTGGGACATTGTTGCCGGGGCGCGGGATGTATCTTCGCAGCCAGATCTGACGATTGTTGATTGTGACTTTTACGAGTTGCTCACCGTTTAGAACTAAGCTAACAAAGGCTTCACTTTTAAAAATGATCCGGCCGTACATTGGTGGTGCGCCACCTGATGTCTTTTCCATCAAAACGCGAACGATGCAATCACCCCATTTCCTACATAGAGGCACATGAACGCATGCATAGATCAGTGGCTCATGCATGGTTTTTCCATCAATGAAGCTACGAGATTAGATCAACCAGAGAAGCCACCGGCAAGTATATAGAAAATGGAAACTTAATCTGACTTACTTCCTATAGAAGTCAAATATCTCTTCACGGTCAATGGGCTGCCCCCTTGAGAAAGTGATGAACATGGAGCGGCAGTCCTCCGGCACCGTGACCGGGCGGAAGGCGTATGGCGCCTCGAGCTCTGGAAAACGTGGAAGGAGACCTGTGCTGAAGCGGTGGTACAGCCGGTAGAGGTGTTCGTCAAAGACAAGGACACCGACGCCATCGAGGATATCCGCAACGCCGCGAACGACGAGGTCCTGTCGGAAGACGAAGAAGCTCGGGTCGATACTGCCATTGGGGCAGAGCGAGGAGATGAACGGGATACCCTGGAAGGCGAGAGAGCTCATCGACTCCCCGCGCAGGCAGTCCAGGATGAATTTAGCCTCGGTAGCGAGGCAGTCGAGGGCCTGAGCATTGAAGTTCTGCACGCGCCGGATGGCCTGAACATCGGTTGTATGCTCGAGCCAGAGCAGCAGTGCCACGGTGTTGCGTGCCTTCTCCTGGTTGATGCCCATGGAGATGAATAGCTCGTAGGCTTTGTGGGCGTTAAGGTACGCAAAGAGCACCTCACGGACTGTGACTGTGGCCATTTCTCTCGATCAGCGTTGGTGTGCGTCTTGCCCGGTGCTGATGGATGAGAGAAGCGGTCTGACGAAGGCTGGGTATTTATAGGCCTGCGGCGTCTTACCTCACCTGCTTGACACACCTTTAGCAGATGAACTGCCTGCCTGGTTTTCGGTTCTTTTTCAGTACTGCTAACTGGGAGCAGCACTGCCTGCCTGGTTTTCGGTTCTTTTTCACTGCTAACTGGGATCAACAGTTACAGTAAGCCAAATATAGGAGGAGAGAAGCACAGGAAACAGATCGCTGGCTTCGTTTCAGATGGGCACCATGTCAGGCCAGTCATCGCCTGCCACGTCAAACTACATATACCCATGTTCCGATGAACAAATTAACAGTATGCCTGGCATATGAACATGCATGTCTTCTCGGTCGTCCAAATGAGATCAGGATATCCCATGCATTCATATCAAAATTTGTAGCAATGATCACTAGCCAAAATTACTACCTCAACTTTGACTGCAGCCAACATCCTGCTAAATATCCGTTTCAGTTTTTCTTTGGCTAGTTGTCTCTTATTTTTGGAAGGAATTGAATAATTGCTTAAATTTAACTAAGGACCCTTAGGTGTAGATTAAGACATTTTTAGACAATAGGTGTAGATTAAGACATAACAAGCCCATCCTCACTGACCTTGACCACAAAATAAACGGCTCGTTTAGTTGAACAACAACTAACATGCAATCATCATACATATTCATCGTACAATCAATTCTGAAGGTAGCACCATCTCCATCCTACGATTGACTAAGCAAGAGGTTATTTGTCAATTTACATTACCAAGCATGGGGTCTAAATGGAAAAAAATGTATTTACCTAGGATGGAGATCATGTGGTATTGAAGAACTGCTTGCATGATTACACATCTATAGTGATTTTGTGTCATCGCTCTCTTACCTTACTTTCCCATGCAACACCCCAAGGTATTATTTATCTCCTGCTCTATAATCCAATATTCATAGTATATACACTACTACTTAATCAGACTACTTTAACTATACAAGCAATTCAAAAGTCAAATTTGATGCCAAGGTAGTCCAGTATGATTAATTTTTTAATTAGATATATGTCACTAACTTTGATAGTTTAGAAAAAGCTACCATTACTATTTTGGTGTTCAGATTCAAGATTACAATGCAGACTCCAATTTACAATATATCATTGTTGTATGCACTCTATGTGTATTTTACATGTACCGGACAAAATACCCCTGAGTTCCATCTTTAATGTTGCTCTCTTAACCGCACCTACCGGAGCTCCTGAAGCTTCCCTTGCCACGGAGGAATCGAGGAGGGAAAGGAGCCGCCAAATCCTGAGCAC
Source organism: Tuctoria greenei (assembly GCA_036927565.1). Lineage (NCBI taxonomy): Eukaryota > Viridiplantae > Streptophyta > Magnoliopsida > Poales > Poaceae > Tuctoria > Tuctoria greenei. The sequence continues at coordinate 43,112,128 of JAYESD010000006.1, forward strand.
GACTTGCCTGAACACGAGGCCATTTTTACCCATGAAGAGTGCTCCTACACGGAGCCGAGTACAATGATGAGGTCACTGGCGCCCCCCAATGAGCAGCTCTAATGTGAAGCCAAATGCGATGATGAGGAAGCCACCGCTTGCCTAGAGCATGTTCAACGTAGATTCAGAGTTTATCCTCTAGTGACTCCACTGATCCTTCTACATAGAAACTCTTTGTAGCTTATAGTAAATTCACTAATCCTTGTACATAGAAACTCCACTTCAGTAGATATTATATTATATTCTATGCTCATCATATCCTACAATAACCAATGTCAAATCTTATGGTGACTAAGATGGAACTTGTTGTCTTCATCTTGACCTTGCTTTCAACTTCACCCACTTGATACTTCAACTTCTCTATTGCCACATAGACTCACTAGAAATTAAAACTTCTCACCAATTAGTGTAATATATGATAAAAGACTCAACTCCTCTTAATAGTTTAATTTTTTATGGACCCAAGGTCTAATGATTACACCAAGTGATCGCACGCACTTGACACTAGCTCATCCTTATCGTTGTTCCATTTCACGATCATGAACTCCATGAAAACTCTTCAAGCCAATATTTAGAGTCATCATCAATCACTGAGGCAACCAATCATTAAGCTTTGTGACTATTGATAGAACATTGGTTGCATACACAAATATTAGTCCACATACTTTAGGGTTTTCAAATTTAAATGGTCATAACCCTACAAAAGGTTATCCAAGCATAGATTGTGTTGACCCACACATTGTATCATAAATTAGCAATCCCACATGCAGTTAGTGTTCGTGGATCTTGAGTTGTAATAGGACAACCTCCATGTGGTGTGTGATTGTGGGATTTAGTCTAGCAATGGAGATAGCCATGTGTGGTTGGAAGTTTGCATGTAAGATTACGTCACATGAGGTAAGGGTTTGTAGGAATTAGGGTAGTAACGGAGATGACCCACACACACGGTTAGGGTTTGTAAAATCTAGCAAGGATGGTAGTGGAGATGTTTGCAACTTTTAAGTTGGTAGCAGAGATGCCATGGGTATGGTTTGGGGTTAGCAAGCAAGACTTTTGGGTGGTAACGAAGATGCATGCGACATATAAAGTAAGGGTTTGTGCGATTTACAGTAGTAGCGGAGATAATTCATTCTTTGAAAGGGTTTGTCAAATCTTGCTAGTACGGTAACATATATGTTTGCTGGATTGAAGTTGGTAACGTAGATGTCATGCGGTTTGCAATCAAGATTTACGGTGGCAATGAATACATGCCACACTGTCACGTAAGGTAAGGATTTGTTAGCTTTAGGGCAGTAACGGACAACCCACACATGTGGTTAGGGTTTGTGCAATCTAACTAGGATGTCATGGAGATGTTTGCGGTAAGTGGGTAACGGAGATGCCATGCGTGCAGTTGAGACTCGTGGGTTCTAGTTTAGTAACGGGCCACAATAACTACTACATGTTGATACCAGTAGATGCAGCATGGGTCATAAATATCATTTTTTAGATCCTTGATACCTATATTAGAAAAGATGCTAGATGCGTTGGCATCGATAAAAAAATTTTAACTGAAAAGTAGCAGGTGTACTGCTTTTGCATTATAGGAGAAATAAAACAAGGTACATATAAACAAGCCCAGGCAACCTATGTTGCGAAAAGGAAAAACAAGAAACCAAATAAACCATATACAGAAGGAACTACCAAAATACTCCTAATGGTCGTGCTCGTGCACATCCTGGAGCCCCATGTGCTTCGCAAAGTAATATCATTCAATATCTTCTTTTGCGAGCCTCGCTATCTCCTCCGGATCCCTCTCTTTCCCTTCAAGGATCCTTTTGTTCCATTCCTTCCAAACGTTCCACCATATGTAAAAGATAATTCCTATTTTCTTTGCCTGTCTTCCTTCTTAACAGTCAGCATGGTTCTTCGTACGCAACAGTCGACCTTCACTCCCTGTAGCATATCTATGTTTTGGCTATATTCCATGTTCAACCAACCTGCAATTATATTTAATGTTTCCTTGGTAAAGGAGCATTTGGTAAGTAAATGGATTAACGTCTCAGTCTCCTGGAAACAAAGAGGGTAGATCACCTTTGTTGTCCCCATCCCCTCTTTTCCAGTTTATCAGCTGTAACAAGTTTGTCGGGAATTGCCGTCCATCCGAAAAAGGTCACTTTGGTTTCTGCCTTCACCTTTCACAACCCCGTGGTTTGAAAAAGTTTTACTGCCCCTAAAAACTGCATATGCTGATCTAGCCATGTAACTGCGTGTGAGTCCATTTCCATTTGATTGTATCCAATACACTCTCCCTAAGATTCACCGGCCCCTTGTGCCACAGTTGCATGAACTCCCTTAACTGTTGTTTGGTTGATATGTTTCTCAGGGCCTTCATCCTGTTATTGCTTTCCATCCCCTTACCTACCATTCTGTTTTTGAATTTTATCAGCTTATACAAAGATGGACTTTAATATTTAAAAGGGGTTGAGGTTCTCCAATCATGTGGCCAGAAGAGCACCTTTTTTTCATCCCCGAGTTCCGTCCTATAGATGCTATCACTACAGCAATAGCAACAATAGACGACGGCTATAATAATAGACGACGGCCCCATCGTCTTTTAAATAATTGACGACGGCTAAATCTAGCACTGTAAATTAGCTTGTAATTGACAACGGCTTAACCTACAACCGTCGTCTATAACTTAAATACGATAGTTCATCATCGTCAATTAAGGCCCCTCATCAATATGGGCCAAAACCGGGCCCATTCGAGCCATAATAGATGACGGCTGAGGCCACCGTCATCAATTAGGCCTTAATTGCTGACGGTTAACCTAGTACCATCGTCTATTAGGCCATAATAGATGACAGTTATCTTGGACTATTGTCCATTAGAGCAATTAGGGGTTATTGCCGACCGTGCGCCGCTTTGTCCTCATTTTGAGGAATCACCGCCGCTCCGTGCCGCCACTGCTGCTCCGCGCTGCGCAATCGCCCTGACATCGCTCGCCATCATGCCGCCGCCATAAACTGAGAAGGACCCGACAAGTCGAGGTACGCCGCCTCCCCTCCCCACGTTGCGCCGCCCCTCCCCGTCGCCTCTGCCCCTAGCACGCCGCCCCCTCCCCAACCGCTCCTCCCACTCCTCCACCGGCCCTCCACCACTTTCCACCACCCTCCCCGCCATCCACCACCCCTCCACCGACGTACAGCACCCTCCACCGCCCCTCCCCGCCATCCACCGCCCATCCATTGCCCTCCCCGCCGTCCACCGCCCCTCCACCACCCCCACTCCCATCCAGTGCCCTCCAGCGCTGCTCCCCACCGTCCACCACCCTCCCCGCCATCCACCGCCCTCCCTGCTGTCCACCGCCCATCCACCACCCTCCACCGCCATCCAGCGCCCTCCACCGTCCCTCCACCGCCTCTCTACCGTCCTCCACTGCCCTCCAGCTGCTCCGAAGCCTTCCCATCGATTTACATATATTATGTTGTTTATTTTTGATAATTTTTTATTAGTTAGTTTATTATGTTGTTCATTAATTGGTACTTATTGTTTATTGATATTTAATGTTTTTGCGTGATTACTTAATATGTGTAACTAAACGGGTTTCCGGCCGGCCTGGCCCGGCCACACGGCACAAACACACATTAAAAGAATTCATGTCGTATAGACAGTATGACCCGACACGGCACGACATGTATGAGTTGAGACGGCACAAAAGCGAATGGCGATGGTGCGGACGTCGATCACCCGCGATTGCGCAGATTGTGGATCTGGACGTGAAATTGTTATCTAAGCCCAACTTTCCTCCCTCTCTTTCTTTTGTTCTTTCCTCTCTCTTAAATGACTTAAAAATGAAAATTTGTAATGTAACCTATAGTAATGTGTCACCCGTTTCGGATCGGCGCGTCTCACATGCTATTGGCATGTGAGACGTGAAGGTTCGGAATTGTCGATTTTTGGACAGCATGGTAGTGACCGAGGGGGTGTGGCTTGTGATGAGACGCGGATCTAGATCTGGACGAGATTTTGACGGCATAACCTTGATGTTCTCTGCTGCACTATTTTCGGGCGTGCAGTGGAGAACAACAGAGTTATGCTGCCGAAATTTCGTCTGGATCCAGACCATGTGTCCTGTCGCAAGCACACCTCGCTCGGTCACTCTTGGGTGGGTTTAGGACCTATCTGACTAGTTGTAGGGCCGTGACATAACATAACAGTAAAACTAATATTGATTTGTCTACTTTGAAGGTATACCCTCAAACATGGCTGAAGAAAGCACTTGAATGTATACTGGTTGGAAAAAGGACGAGAGTCAGTCAGAGGAGTAGTTCACTAGGATGGATGCTTTCATACAACAAGCTTTCTCATTGTCAAACAATAGCAAGGTGCGGTGCCCATGTATCACATGTCAGAATGCGAAGTGTTTCATCAAAGTGACGTTGACGTTCCACTTGTGTCAACACAGTTTCATGCAACATTATGAGTTGTGGACCTTTCACGGCGAGACACCTTCTCAAGCCATAGAAGATCGAGATGGGGATGATAGCACTGGAGTCGATAGGATGGGCGAGATGCTTGAAGCCATAAATCCTGAATTGACGAAAGATTCTCCTATAGTGGAGGCAAACGAGTTCTTCGAGCTTCTCGAGACATCAGAACAACCGTTGCATGAACACACCAAAGTGACGATCCTCAGTTTCATGACTAGATTTATGGCAATTATGTCTAAATATTTCTTCTCCAATAACTACTACAATGACCTCATCAAATTGATCATCGATGTCCTTCCGCAGCCCCATAAATTGCCTAAAGATATGTATCAGTCTAAGAAATTGATTTTTGGTCTTGGTATGAACTATGAGAAGATTGATATGTGCCCAAACCACTGCATGCTTTTCTGGAGAGAGCATGCCAACGAGAACAAGTGCGTAAAATGTGATAAAGCGAGATTTGTCGAAGTTGTTAATGACGACGATACAAAAGTAATGACTGAAGTCGCACATAAGCAGCTTCGTTACTTACCTGTCACACCTAGGTTGAAGCGCTTGTTTCTCTCAAAAAATAGCTAGACACATGAGGTGACTCAAATAAGGTGTACGTGAGAATGATAGAATGATGGTTCACCCGTCCGATGGTGAGGCATGGAAAGCGCTTGATCGCTTTGATCCCTATTTTGCCAATAACGCGAGAAATATTTGCATCGGGTTGGCGACAAATGGCTTTTCAATGTCAGTACAAACGCAATACTATACTCTTGTTGGTCCGTGTTCGGTATTCCGTAAAACTTACCACCATATCTTTGTATGAAGTACAAGTTCATGTTCCTTTGCCTTATTGTACCTGGACCGGATCATCCTGATTTACAGCTGAACGTGATGTTGAAGCCTTGGTTGAAGAGTTGAAAACATAAATTCAACCTTCGAGATGCATACTTGTGGTCTGTCCATGATTTCCCAGCTTACGACATGATTTTTGGTTGGAGCACTCATGGTCATTTGACATGTCCGATATGTGCTTTGGACATGGAATGTTTTCGTTTAAATCATGGTGGCAATATTTTCTACTTTGATTGCCACAGACGTTGGTTACAGCCTAATCACATATTTAGGCAACAGAGAAATGCCTTCAGGAAGGACACTGTTGTCAAAAAAGGACCACTGCAATGTCTAAACGGGTCAGAGATTGCTGATTAGTTGAACAACTTAGTCCAGATGAAAGTCATCCTGGATATTTTGTTGGTTACGATGAGGGCCACTATTGGACTCATATATGTGCACTATGGGAGCTACCATATGTGAAGTCCTTAATCCTAATGCATAACATTGATGTCATGCATCAGGAACGTAACATGGGTGAATGCATCATAAGCACATGCTTGGATATGATGGGCAGAACAAAAGAAAATATAAAGGCTTGTACGGATTTGGCAGAAGTTTGTAACCGTCCAACTCTTGAGCTCTCCGAAGTTGGTGGAGAACCACATGCTTCTTTATGTCTTCGACCAAAAGAGAAGAAAGAATTCATCGAGTGATTGAAAAGTTTGAAATTCCCAGACGGTTATGCTGCTAGCCTTAAACGAGCTGTAAATGTTAAGATTGGAAATCTCATAGGGTTGAAGAGTCATGATTATCACATAATCATGGAAAGACTTCTGTCGGTTATGTTCCGAGGCTACCTTGATGATGCGATGTGGAAGGTGTTAGCCGAGCTTAGATACTTTTATAGATGGTTTTGTGCTAAAGAAATCACAAGGGAGGCGATGGAGAAGTTGGAAAGAGAGATACCAATGCTTTTATGTAAGATGGAAAAAGTTTTCCCTCCAAGGTTCTTCAATCCAATGCAACATCTCCTAATCCATCTTCCATATGAAGCTAAAGTGAGCGGCCCCATGCAATATAGGTGGATGTACCACGTTGAAAGAGCACTCAAGTGTCTTAAACCAATGGTTCGCAATCGGGCAAGGGTTGAAGGATGCATCGTCGAAGCATACACCATTCAGGAGATAGGATTCTTTTCAAGTGTCTATTTTATAGAAGAACACAATGTTAATGCTTCCACGTTGCGGTACATTATGGATGAAGCACTGCCTTGTAGCAACCTCTCCATTTTTTAAATGAGAGGCACCACTGTTGGAAGTGGCATGAGCTACAATGCTAAAATAGATGACAAGAAGGCCGCTTTGCTATACATGTACGCTAATATAGAGGGGATGGATGAATATTTTCAGTATGTGTTTGTTCAAAATCTATAATAAATAGCGTGTTGTGTTATACATCTATGCTAATTAGTCCGTTTTTTCCTTATTTAATGAGTTCGGTCACCAAAATTGAAAATCTAAGCATCAACCTACGAGCCGACAAATACAACCGATGCGATATTCAGGAGTAAATGGAGGGTCTAACTTCCTATCCTAGTCTCATGCACAAGTAATATGTTCATGTCTTGTTTCTCTTAGTAATTACATGTATATCATAAAATAGTTTTCTAACTTCATATGTTGAACATTGCAAAAAACGAGCCGACATCCATGAAGATTTGTGACAACTGTCCTACGGATCCATTAAAATTAAAATTTACGCTCAATACAACGTCAATGGGTTCCAATTTCATTCAACTCAATTTCAAGCTCAACGTCCTTTCTGGGCAACATGTAACACCAGAGTTGTGACGAGGGTAGTTGACGCCTAAGGACGTGAAACTAATTATTGTGGGATCATTAAAAAAATCCTTGAATACAGTTTTGCAGGAAATAAGGTCCTTAAAGTAGTCTTCTTTGACTGAGATTGGTTTGATCGTAACCATGGAACTCGACAAAACAAATTTGGCATGGTAGAAGTCAAACACAAGGACCGACTACAAGGCTGCAGCACCTTCGTCCTTGCACACCAAGTCGAGCAAGTATATTATCTACATTATCCATGTGAAAAGCTTAAATCATGGTAGGTTGTACACAAGGTCAATCCTCGTGAGCGGTTATATACACCAGAACATGTTGGATACCTTGATGATGAGGTTGATATTATTTACCAAGAACAAAAGTTGTCAGACTCTTTTGTCGTCGAGCCTAGTTTAGGACTCGATGACTTAGTTGGAGATGTAGAAGATGTAGAGACTCCTAAGATGCAAAAACGAAAATGGGCTACTACCACGACAGATGATCGATGGTCCATTTTATGGAGTAGAATACATGGTAGTGATGCTGATAAATTTTGAAATTGAGTACAAGTGACGTTTCCTTCATCTCTTCTTTCCTTTTCTATACTTTCCGTTACATTCATTAACAAATTTTTTTTTTAAACAAGATGTCATCGAGCAGCAGCAGACGATGTGGGGCAGAGGCAAGGAGCTTTCTGCCACTGAGAGCCATGAGAGGAGACGAGGTCTTCCAGGGCAGTCAGCTTAGCGGGGGTAGACGGGCTCAGTTAGTGAGCCATCTACCGGAGTCGTCGCGTGGACTGGAACAACGATCACGACAAGTAAAGAACATTTAATTACATAAATTATATGAGTAATTATTTATTCTGTAATATAAATATTTAAAATTGTCAGGACGACTCTACGTCCGAGGACTCAGAGGCTAGGATGCCTCCTTCTTTGGTGCCTGCATGGGAGCCTCTTTCTTTGGTGCCTGCTTAGGAGCCTCCTTCTTCGGTGCCTTTTTGTTCGGAGCCAGTGTAGTCGGGTGACCCCACTTTTGGGTCACCTGATGTGGAGCCAGCTCCATAGCGGCGGACTAGGAGGAGCTACTACGTAGCTCCTCCTACGGTTCCCGTGAACCCAGACGATCAGATTGATTTTCGTCCGATTGGCGATAGGTAAGTAGATCTTTAACAATTCAATTTAGATATTTTTAGGCTTATATATATACTAATTGATAATCATGTATCAGGTCTTGGGAGGATTGTTTGTTCATTAGTCAGGGACACCTCTAGCAGGTGAACGGTGTCTTAGGCCGTCTAGTCCGTTTGCACTACCCCGGTGTAGTGAACGGACATGCTGCCACATCTTGGGACGATTATGCTATGGCCCAGGACCTTGCTCACAGCAACCACCAGGAGGCTGTGTGGCATGACTTCATGGTAAGTATGAACAATATTTGTGCAATACAAATTTCTTATAAGTTAAATACATTTACTTGTATATTTGTTCATCCAGGCACAATACCGTTTGGAGAACGAGGTCGAGCAGACAGATCACGCTTGTCTCGTCTTCCATAACTATGCCAGGAAGCTCATGACGCATTCACTATCGACAACTCGCATTCAAGCTTCGAAAGGGTACTTCAAGTTGCATCTGGAAGAGGGTCAGCTGGGGAAGTACAGGGAAGCGGCAGACAAGTACTTGATGGAGGCGCAGTACACAGAAGTAAAGTGTTTATTTTTCTTTGCTTCATTATCTGATTGTGATCAATGTTTTCATTTAATAATAAATGTGTGCAGGTCAGTGTAGCATGGCTTGATAGCCATCTGGACGCGTATCGTGCCTTGTGTGCTTGTTGGGGGAGCTAGGGCTTCCAGGGTGTGTCTAAAACCCGTCGAGAGAGTATAGGGACAGACGAAAAACACTGTTTGGGTTGGGATGGCTACATACGTCTTGCTAAATAGATGGTAAGTGTGACTTGAATTCTATTTAAGTAATTTTATAATCTTTCATTGTGCTAACATGTATCGATAGGAGCATGAGAGCGGTCAGGAGCCTCACTTGGGAAGTGACCCGTCGTAGCCTAACCAGTTGTCTACTCAAAAGGCGACTCATACGTTGGTAAGTTATTTTGTTAACTAAATTGAATTCTTTTTAATAGTTTCAATGACATTATTTTTTTGTATTTCCAGGCAAAGTACGGGCATGAGGTGCGGAGGCTTCGAGGCAAAAAGTACGATTGGCAGAGCGCGCCAATCGTCCCCGAAGCCCCGTATGCAATCGGTAGCAGGAAACCTCACATGTAGTGATTTTTGTTATTTTTAATTTACTGTCACAAACTTTGAGATACAGAAGTTTAATAATCTTACTTTGTTGTGCAGGTTAGCCATCTTCAATGGAGTGGTCGACTCGAGTCAGACGCGGGCTTCCTCGAGAGCCTCTTTATCGCAGAAGGGCGGATCTAGCAGTAGCCGTACGAGCCGAGATCTGGAGCTCTAGAGTGTTCTGGAGGAGCTCCAGAGGATGCAAGAAGTGCTCAGGGCTAGGGACAAGGCGCCCATGGCTAGGAATGAGATGCAGGCAGTGGCGCTTAAGGCTAGAGACGAGTATCAAAACTCATACATGCTACAGTGGCAAGCTGCCATGGAGCTGAATGTTGTACATAAAATTTTTAATATATAAATGATATGTATACTTATTTGCTTTGTATTTTCATGCTATGTCCGCAGGACAACGGGCTGTCTTTCCGCGGTGGGCGCCGCCATCGATGGAGCTGCCATGGGTCCTGCTGACAGGAGCACAAGGACAAAATTATTCAAAATAACTGAAACTAGTTAAACTTGTTAAAATTTAGTAAAATATGCATTTTTATACTTATAACTTGTCTAACCACACTTTCACATCAAAGGGATCTGGGACGGAGGCTCAAACTAGGTCACCCCAGATTCCGGCGATTGGACGACTGTAGGAGGATGACTTTCCGAACTCTGGTGGCAGCGAACGGGGTAGCGTGTGATAGTTAGGTTAGCCGATTTTTTGCCCCTTAGCCGCATACTTGTGATATGTTAATGCATTTTTCATTTAATCTAGAAAGGCACCATGAGCCTTATCTAATTCGTTTTAAGATATATTCAATAAAATACTGAGTTATGTTGTTTCAATATGTCCATAGCTTGTTCAGAAAGTATTAGATAGCTCAACAGTTGAATAATTAAATCGAAAGCTGTGAATGAACATGTTTATTGAGTCTTATGTTGTTTCTAACTCACAAGTTTTGATTTAGAGGATGTGAAGTTATTTCTAACTTTGAATGATCTAACTTTGAATGATCAATAACTTGTTTCTAATGCTGATCTTACTGTGAATGATCAATAGCTTGTTTCTAACATTATTTACATGTTTTTTTAGAGGATGTGAAATTATGAATAGAAAATATATTTACTTTCTGGTTGTACTCTTACAGGATGGCAATGTTCGAGGGGATATGAGCAGCAGCAGCACTCCAAGGAGATGACGATGGTTCTATGCAATATCGGGCAATAGTGTTCGTATCCTGATTCTTTGTCTTTGGGGTTTGTGTAGTGTGTAGTGTGGCGTGTGTATAGTGTTTTGCAATGCTTATTGTTATATATATGCATGTGTGATATCTGTTCTTATATGCCTATGTGAGCTGGCCATCGAGCCAAGGCAGAGTTTTCTATTTTTTTTAAAAAAAAATGCAAACCTTATAGACGACGGTGTTTTTCTGACCGTCGTCTATAAGAGTCCTTATAGACGACGGTTCCCATCTAGCCTTCGTCTATAAGAGTCCTTATAGTCGATGGTTCCTTGCCTACCATCATCTATAAGGACTCTTATAAATGACGGTTTCTCGAGGGCCGTTGTCTATAGGTCTCTTATAGATGACGGTTCGGGTGACCGTCGTCAATAAGGTTCCTCCGCTGCCAGGTGGATGGAGTTGACTTATTGATGACAACTAAATCTGGCTATTGTAAATTAGTTTATAGACGACGGTAACTGTCGTCTATAAGCTTATAGACAAAAAATAATTATAGACGGCCGGAAACCGTCGTCTATAAGATATAGGCAACAATTTTATTTTTATAGACGACGGTTTCTAGCCGTCGTCTATTACCGTGATTCCTGTGGTGAGGATTCTGTCTCTCTGATTGCAAGGGAGTTGCATCCCTGCCCAGGGCTTATTCTCCTCCTTCCAGGATTGCCATAGCCATGACACTCTGAATGCCAAGCTAAATCTCTATGTCCAGAGCTCCTAGGCTTCCAAATTCCTTTGGCCGGCATACAATATACCATTTTACTAGAGTGACTCCCATGTTTTTTGAGCTATCTCTGACTCAGCCCAGATGAACTGCCTTCTGATTTCTTCTATCTTCTTATCACCCATTTTGGTAAAATTAATATTGCCGCATGGTAAATCACTAAGGAGGATAATACCGACTTTGTGAGTGTCACTACTACCAAAAATATCTTCGCAGGGACCTCGATTTTTTTACTCAAACGGTCCACTAAAAAATATGCCTGTGATGTGCAATTATTTAATTGCTGCCTACGATGATCGAACGTCACAGGCGGCTCACAAAGCTAAACCGCTAGTTTAAACATATCTATTTTCACAGGCGGACTGTAAAGAAGGAGCCGCCTACGATAGTAGCCATTGATACAGGGGGCTGAAGTGATCGGGTGTGCGCAACCTTCACGGTTACCGAGCGGAATCAACATGCAATGCATGCGTTCTTGGAATTCAGTTGGAAGCTCCCATCACTACTGCGCGCGCCGAGAGACGAACCGCAAGCCAGACGTTGCAATAAAGACACACCCGCGCGATCGTCTTCTCCGCACAACCACCGTAGTACTACTCTTCCTCTTCTCCGCACAACTGCCACGTCCCATTGATGAGACACCAAATGATTGATAAGAAGACGCCGCCGCCACGCCCGTCAAGGGGGCCAGCGACTAGCGGCCGCGATCAGACTCCTCCCCGAGCTCTTGGCAAATTGAGTTCATCCTCCGCGACATGGTGTGGGATGTATTAAACAATACATCTCACTCCATGCAATGCCTTGGTCTTAATACCCTTCCAGAACATAATGGAATGGGCACCGCGGGCCACTACGTGTATGTCCTCACGCATGTGGCCGGTCGTCTTGAGGCTCTATGGGAGACGATGTACACCAAGCTCAGTGTCGAGGGCCACAAGAACCTGTCGGCAGCGACAATCACAAGACAGGATTTCCTGGTTCTGCCGCTGGAGACGCTCAAGGCATCCCAGGAGCCCGAGGAAGAGGAGGAGTAGAATTACTTGTTTTTCTTTTGTTTTTCTAGTTGATGTTTTTTTCTTTTTTTTTGTTTGGTAATATAATGTTTTATGTTATCAACTTAGTGTTGTTGATCATCTGTGTGCTATCGGTTCATTGTTGTGCAATCTGTCGATCATCTGTGTGCTATCTGTTCACGGTGTGCTATCTATTCACAAACTTAGTTCTAATCGCCGATCAACAAATGGATGTGTTTCTAATGGTCGATCTTGAATGGATGTGTTATAAAAACATAAACTAGTGGACTATGTCTTGCATTAATGGATATGTTACACATTATTGATGCACAAAATGTTTATAGCTATGTTGATGAAAAAGTGTCATAAGTTCTCATAAGCGGTCCTTAACCAAAAGATGCCTATGATAATAGTATTTCTAAATATCTCTTGGTGCGACTCTTCAGCTTCCCAAGTGGTGATTAATAAGCCGCCTCCTGGGAAAAATAATTTTTTAAAAATTATTGAAAAAGTTTTCACAGGTTGGTTGTCGGGCTTCCTGTGATATGAAACTTCTATAAATGAAGCATCGACCGCACACTACAACCCTAAGACTACGAAATTTTCATTTTGCCGCCAGGCCCTCTCCCACCGCCGTGGTCGCTCTCGCCGCTGAGCGTCGTCCTCACTCTCGCCGTCCTCACCCTCACCGTCCTTGCTCTCGTTGTCGTCGCTGTCCTCACCCTCGCCATGGTCGCCGTCCTCACCCTCGCCATCCTCATCCTCACCGTCCTCTCCCTCGCCATGGTCGCTCTCATCGTCGTCGCCGTCCTCACCCTCACTGTGGTCTCTCTCGTTGCCGTCGCCTCCTCGCCTTTGCTGTGGTCGCTGTCGCCGCCGTCGCAACCGTGTGCCGCCCTCAAGGTATAGATTTCCTGCTCTTTGTATTGTTACTTGTATAGATTTTCCAGATACGCATCAAAGTTACGGTCATATTTGCTCTTTGTATTGTTACTTTGTATACGTTTTGCATATACGTATCAAAGTTACGGTCACATATTTGCTCTTTGTATTGTTACTTTGTATAGATTTTCCATATATACATCAAAGTTACAGTCATATTTGCTCTTTGTATTGTTACTTTGCATAGATTTTCCATATACGCATCAAACTTATGGTCATATATTTGCTCTTTGTATTGTTACTTCGTATAGATTTTCCATGTGGGTTCCATGACCTTGATCGTAGAAAAGACTATTGAGAATTTATCAATCACCTTTGATGGTTATGATGGTGTGGAAGTACTCCCTCCGTTTCGTTTGATTTGTCGCCAGTTAGTTCAAAAATAAACTAGCCGATGACAAATAAAATGAAACGGAGGGAGTAGTGCCTTCGCTCTTTCTCTTCATGGCAATTTTTGCTCTCGGCCCTGTAATAACCTAGAATTCAATTCATTTGGAGAACTTAGATTGCAGTTTGGAAAGCTTGTGAAATGATTGCCTATGCTGATGTCATGTGGCATCTCAATAGCTAAAAACTTCACTGAATTTGATGGTACGGTACTGCAGGCCCCTAAGGTTGGTTATAATTATTTATTTTTAGATTTTTTTCCAGTTATATATATGGTGACATAATATTGATGCTACTAATCTGATTATACATTCTTTTTGAAGCTTAAAGCTGCAAATGGAAAAGACATTTCGAAGCACGATCGAAAACTCAAGGATTCAGATTGCAGTTTGGAATGCTTGGTGAAATGATTGCAGCTCAATCTAGATTAAAGGAACACAACCATTTCCTATTCATTGCAATGTTAGGGAGAGCAAGGTTGACAATGCAGTGTATATTTGATGTGAGCCTGATATAAACTATTAATTGCAATGTATCAACTATGAATTGCTATGTATAAACTATATATTGCAATGTAGAAACTATGAATGGCAATGTATCAACTATAAATTGCAATGTATGAACTATGACTTGCAATGTATCAACTATGAATTGCAATGTATAAACTATGAATTACATACTAAAGAACCGTCTATGGAAAATTATTAGCACAAGCGGTTCATAGAGGCCGCCTGAAAAAATGGCCGATTTTCATAGGCTCTTTGTTACAGGTGATTCTAAAATCCGCTTGTGATAATATATTAAGAGTCACCTGAGATAAAGCTTTTGTAGTAGTGTGTTACTCTACCTGCCTTGCTCATTAGCCTCCCTTTCTATGTTTGAAGCTTGCTTCCAACCTTGCCTATGAGGGGCTGATATTCTTGTTTCCTGATTTTTCTAGTATTAATCGGCAGCCCAAGTTCTTGCATGGAAATTCGCACACCTTTCCAAGAAGATGGCTGACAGTTGATGTAAAACCTCTTCTAGGATGTTCTTTGGGTAGAGTTCGGTCTTTTCCATGTTAATGCTCAGTCCAGATGCTTCTCTAAAGACCTGAAGAATAGCTTTCAACGCTCTCATTCAAGTCATTGGGTGGGGGGGTGTTACGACTGGCACATCATCATCGTATAAGGAGCACTACTACAAAAAATAATTTTCACAGGCGCCTCGATTTTTCAAACACAGACGGTTCGTAAAAAAATGCGACTGTGATGACGAATAATACAATAACCACTTGTGATGACAAAACATCACAGGCGGATTTTAAGAAACAACCGCCTGGGTAAGTACATTATTTTCGCAGGCGGTTATTAATTAAGAACCACCTGTGATGTAGCAAACATCACAAGCGATTCTTAACTAATAAATGCCTGGGTAAATACATGATTTGCACGGGCGCTCATTATTTAAGAACCGTATGTACTGGTTTAATCACCACAAGCGGTTTTTATTGAAGAACCGCGTGGGGAAAGTCATTATTTTCACAGTCTTCTTGTTAATTAAGAACCGTCTGTGATGCTGGTAAGCTAATCCCTTCACAACGAGCTCTTGTAGATGCAAGTAACACCCGTGACTCATCATTTGGATTGTTGAAAGCATCAATTTGAAGCCTGACGGTCCTTGGAAGGATTTTCCCATCTATTTGAAGGATTTCTTTCCCTCTCATCCATTTGAAAACTTAGGAAGATGTTCCTTACTCAGTTTTAATGCCTAAATATATTGACTAAAAATCAGTACCTACTTTCTTAGTGCTTCACACAAGCGAGGAAGCAAACAACTTCAATCACAAATCTTGTTTTTACACTTTCATAGGGATTTAACCTTAATCTTTCAAGCATAGATTTATCAAATAAGTGAAGCTTCCTTATCACACACGTTAATGGCAATTATAAGTGAAGGATGTGCCGAAGCTAACGAAATCTGAATCGGACTGAAGATAAAGAGATCTGCATATGAGTGGCAATGTCCAGGTTAGACAGCATGAAGCTATGATGGCAACCTTCGACAACATGAAAAGTGATGTTAATGTTATGCTTGCATCAACCAAGATATGTTGTGACGGTATAACACTTGTTGGGGCAAGCATAACCGTTATGCTCCAACAAGTGTTATGCCCTCACAACATGCCTTGGTTGATGCAAGCATAACCTTTGGCATCACTTTTCATGTTGTTGAAGGCTGCCATCATAGCTTCATGTTGTCTAACCTGGACATTGTCACTCATATGCAACATCTCTTTGTCTTCAGTCCCGTTGAGATTTCGTTAGCTTCGACACACCCATCACTTGTAACTGCTATTAACATGTCTGATGAGGAAGCTTCAGTTATTGATAAATATATGCTTGAAAGATTAAGGTCCAATTTCTATGAAAAGGGTAAAAACAAGATTTGTGATTGAAGTTGTTCGCTTCGTCGCTTGTGTGAAGCACTAAGAGAGATGGTACTAATTTATAGTCAATATATTCAGCCATTAGAACTGATAAAGTAGCATCTTAATAAGTTATTAAAATGGAGAGAAGAGAAAGAAATCTTTTAGGCCTTGTTTGAGTGTAATCAGTCTAATTGTATTGAAGTGGATTGAAGTGAATAATGAACTAATTTTCTCCTCAATCCACCTCAAACAACTTATATTGAAGTGGATCCACTCCTATCCAAAGAAGCCCTCAGATGGAAGGCAAGCCTGATCATCATAGGTCAGAAGAAATTTATATACACATACAATTTGATAAATTATGGAACAGGTGAAGGTGATAAATATGATAGTCAACAAGTCGAAATGGATCACTTGTCCAAATTAGTCCTCTCTACAGAAGATGAATTTAATAATGTTTTAAACATGCTATCTAAAGCTGAAATAGAACATTTTTCTAAGTTGATTTCAGAGGATACAAATATATACAATATATATCATATATTTATTCTAGCATTGACATCTTCTCGCATATAGGGTTTCAAATCCTTTTTAATGCTTCTCTCTATGCGCTTGATGTTTTCTGGTTCGGTGAAAAGGTACATCTCTTCATACTGATTATATTACTCTTCATTATCTCCCACATTCTCAACCCCAACAATATTTTTCTTTCCAGAAACAACTACATGCATTTTCTCAGTTTCTGGATCTTGTACATAAAAAACTTGTGCAACACTATCGGCGAGAACCGACAGGTCATCTTTATAACCCGCTTTATTCAAGTCTAGCAGTGGCAGCCCGTAATTGTCCACTTTTACACCATCAGGATGTTTGACCCATTGGTACTTAAATACGAGCATTACCATTCTTTCGCCATAATCGAGTTCTCATGTTTCCTCTATGAACCCGAAGTATGTGGTCTTCTGCCCTTATGAATCATAAGCCTCAATACGAACACCACTATTTTGTGCAACACTCTTACCATCTTTTTCTTTTGTGTAAAATGTGTATCCATTGATGTCATATCCTTGCCATGATGTCACCAAAGCAGATGGGCCAGAAGCTAAATTCTTCATTGTTGCCTCTTCTATAGAGTTTCCGTATAGTATATTTTTGTACATTAACCATTCAGTGAAACATCTTCTATGCTCTTTCATGATCCAGTCCTTTGTTTTGTCTTGGTTTTTTTTGTGAAGCTTAATTTGGTGGTCCTCGATGTACGACTCAGCTATTGCGAGCTGTTGTAGTACACCAAAATGTGCACGGTGTACATTCTTGTAATCTTGAACGATAAAAGTTTTCTTAACCACTTTGTCTCTCCCACGCAGTCTACCCTCATGTACTGGTATTGGCACACCTATCGGTTTTCCATCTTTGATGCAATCAGCACAACCCTCAATCACTTCTTTGGTGGTGTATCCTTCCATAATTGAACCCTCTGGGTGAGCACGTTTCCACACATAACCTTTTAATACTCCTAAATATCTCTCCAACGAAAATATATGATGTAAATATAGTGGCCCAATGCTTTTATCTGATCAACAAGATGTATGATTAGGTGTACTTGCATATCAAAAAAGGATGGTGGGAAACACATCTCAAGCTTGCACATAGTCTCGATGATGTATGTTTTCAGATAATCTAAATCTTCACGTGCTATCACCTCTTGCGATACTGCATTGAAGAAGTAACACAAACGTGTGATGACAACTTTTATATGCTCAGGTTTGATGACTCTTATTGCAATGGCAAGGAACACTTCATCATCATGTGATAGTCGTGAGAACTATAGCCGAATAAAGATAAGTATTTTATCGAGACTAGTTTGCGGATATTGGATGAGAAACTCGTGGGCACTTTGATCCCACACAAGCATTCACAAATTGCTTTTTTCTCTTTTAGTGTCAAGTTGTAGCTGGCTTGGGGAAGGTAATGCTTGCCGTTCGCCTTTTCTACTGGATGAAGCTCTAGTCTCAAATCAAGATTTACTAGGTCCATACGTGAATATAATCCGTCCTTTGTTTTCCTCGGCATGCCTAGCAAGGTCCCAATGATGCTATCAAGTACATTCTTTATAAAGTGCATCAAATCAATACTATGGCAAAATTCCAGATTCTCCCAATATGGAAGATACTTGAAAAAATTGATTGTTTCTTGAAAGCCATGTCAGTTGTATCACCCAAAGGTGTACTTTTCTTTCTCTTGATTCCTTTACATTTTTTACTCTTACCGAAAGAAATATGAATGTTCTTGACCATTTCAAACAGAAGTTTTCCACTGTAAGGTTTTGGTGCAGTATCTTTTTCGATTTTGTTATCAAATTGTTCTTTCATCTTCCTATACTTGTGTGTATCTGTCAAGAACCACCGGTGTCTCATGTACACCGTCTTTCTAGATGAAGTGAGGTATAGAAATAAAGTTCTATCCACGCACCTTACACAACCTTTCTTCCCTTTCATTTGTCCCGATAATGTAAATAGTCCGGGATAATCATGCACGGTAATAAATATCATCGCTCTTAGCGTGAAATACTCCCGCTTGTACTCATCCGATGTACGTAACCCTTCATTCCTCAATTTCACCATATCTTCCATTAAAGGTTCCAAGAACACATCAATTTCGATGCCGAGTTGTTTTGGACCCTGGATAAGAATAGATAACAAGATATATTTCCTTTTGTGACACAACCACGTCGGTAGGTTGTACATCGTTAAGACTACGTGCCATGTGTTGTGTATGCTCCTTTTTTCACCAAACGGATTCATTCCGTCTGTACTCAAGGGAAACCTTACATTTCTGATTTCCTTTGCAAATTCTGGATACTGAATATCAAAATTTTTCCACTGTGTTGCTTCACCAGGGTGTCGAATATGTTTTTCATTCTTTTTGCGCTGCTCAGAATGCCAAAGCATAAGTTCAACCTCCCTAGGGTTTGGGAACAAACGCTTCAAGCGATCAATTATCGAAAGGTACCACATCACCAAGGAAGGAATTTTTCTCTTATTCTTCTCATCTGCATCGACGGAAGTATCGTCATCATCACCTTCAGGACCAATAATAAACTTCTTATTCTTCTGAGACTTTTTTATTTTGGTAACATACTGGTGATCGTAGTCCTTCTTATATCTACTGACACCACAGATTGGGCATCTAGTTGGGAGCTCATGCTCTTTGCGATACAGAATACAATTGTTCACACAAGCGTGTATTTTTGTCACATCTAGTGCCATCGGGCAAAGAAGTTTCTTCGCTTTATAAGTGCTTCTGGGCAATTTATTTGGATTTGGAAGAATTTTGTCAAAAGATTCAAAAGATCACAGATTCTAAAATCAGACCATCCGTGTGTGGCTTTCAACTTTAGTAGTTCTAGGACTGCACGTAATGTAGTAAACTCTTTATCACAACTATTTGATTCATCATATAAAAGCTCCTTTGCCGGATTCTGCAATGTCTCCATTTTATTTAAACCTTTACTTGCTCTCATCGAAGTCAATACATATAGTTCAATATGACGTAACATCTCCTCACAATCGAACTCATCATCATCACCACCATCTTGATTGTCACTACCATCATTGATATGAACATTAACGTCATCTGAACCTCTGTCGTCATCTTTATACACTTCATGTGTATGTAACTAACCATGCCCTGTCCATATTGTGTAGTTTTTTTTGAAACCTCTTTTCACCAACTGCGATTGGATTACTATAGTATCTATCCAAGCAATCTTATTTTCGCAGTAGATACATGGACATAATATGTCATCTATCTTTTGCAACCTCGCATGTCTCTTGGATGATTCAATAAAATTTGCAACATTATGAATATACATAGGATCGGGTCTTGGCATGTTATACATCCACGCTCGACGGTCCATGCTTAATAACAGATTTTTTGTAAGATTTACAAAATTTGGCCACATATATGACCTAAAGGTCTTCTATAAAATGAATTTACAGAGACATAATAAGCATGTATCATATGAGTATATATATACTGATATCATGTAGGCCTGTTCATAAGGGTTGCAAGAAAATTTGTTTCATAATTTTCTAAGCTTCCTAGTGGCCATAATGGATTTTTGAAGTTAGGCTTATTCATTGAAACATTTCATAGAACACGTGATGTGCTTGTATTCATCTTCAAACTTTAATCCTTCCAATCTACTTCTTGTTCTGTAAAATCCATAGGTGAGATAAAGGGGAGACTAAACTACATCTTTCAAACTTTAATTATTCAAATCTACTACAAATCTCAAGTGGTGGTGGGGGGGGGGTGGAGGCATGCATATGCAAACACAACAAAACAAAACTGAAAACAGAACAAATTAAAAATATGATAGTGAAAAAGAAGTATCTTCTAACCTTTTCTTTGTTCGAAGCTTGATCAACTAAAGAATGCAGTACCAACCGACGCACCGTGGATAATTTTGGTAGCCTGGTAGCGTCGATGGAAAATCTCTAGGGTTAGGTTTTCTGTGGTGCCCGAGGGGTCTTTATATAGGCGTCGGTTTTCACAGGCGGTTTTTAATGAAACAACTGCTTGTGATAAAAATTAATAGAGTTCAGGCGGTTCTTAACTGCTTCTCGGGCGGTTGGTACTGGATAACCGCCTGAGAAGAAGGTTATCCCAGCCGGTTATTACTTAACAACCGTCTGAGATAACTGCCCGAGCATGTTCTCCAGTTTTCTTTTCCCTTGCTTCTTTTTTATTTAGATTCCAATATAAATACTCAAACATGTATAGATTTTACAAATTGAGTCCAAATTCGATGATTCCTTCTTCTATATTTTTCAAAAAATAACATCTACTACCTGGACCAAATATTTTAAAACTTGTATAGCTAACATTGTAATGTTTTGGTAAATATCAAATTAATTTATACTCACATATAATTCACATTTGTGTCTCTCCTAAAAAAAGGATCCTTCACCAAAATTGGATTGAATGAACATATTTATATTATTTATACATGTATGAATTTTCTTAAACTTTTTAAAGCATTCCAACATGTCAAAATTCAAATTATCCATCATTCTAACCAAAATGCTCATATACATATGAGGCATTCATCGAATTTTGAACACACATAGATACAAAAAAATTTAAAAAATCTGAAAGAAATCATAGAGGTTGGTATGATGGCTAAAAAGTTCCATTGAAAAACAAAATGGAAAATTCATTATATTCATCAAGATAGAAAAATGACAAATAGAAATTGTTATATGTTTTTTATGTTCTGACCAAATTATAGGGATTTATGAAGTGAAATTTAATGGTAACCTTTAATACTCAATCATATTACAAGAAAGTGGAATTTGGGATTTTAGAAGACCCCACATTTAATCAGGAATATTATTTAAGCTTACATAAATTTCTTCTCAGGCAGTTGATACTTAATAACCGCCTGAGAAAAGGTTATCTCAGGCGGTTGTTACTTACCAACCGCCTGAGATAATTTCCCAAGCCTGTTCTCCGGTTTTCTTTTCCCTTGCTTCTTTTTTATTTAGATTCCTATATAAATACTCAAACATGTATAGATTCTGCAAATTGAGTCCAAATTCGATGATTCTTTCTTCTATATTTTTCAAAAATTAATATCTACTACCTAGACCAAATATTTAAAAACTTGTATAGCAAACATTGTAATGTTTTGGTAAATATCAAATTAATTTATACTCACATATTATTCATATTTGTGTCTCTCCTAAAAAAGGGATCCTTCATTAAAATTGGATTGCATGAACATATTTGTATTATTTATACATGTATGAATTTTCTTAAACTTTTTAAAGCATTCCAACATGTCAAAATTCAAATTATCCATCATTCTAACCAAAATGCTCATATACATATGAGGCATTCATCAAATTTTGAACATCCATAGATACAAAAAAGTTTTTAAAAATCTGAAAAAAAATCATAGAGGTTAGTATAATGACTAAAAAGATCCATTGAAAAACTAAATGGAAAAATCATTATATTCATCAATATAGAAAAATGACAAATAGCAATTGTTGTATGTTTTTTATGTTCTCACCAATTTATGGGGATTTATGAAATGAAATTTTATGGTAACCTTTAATACTCAATCATATTAAAAGAAAGTGGAATTTGGGGTTTTGAAAAGCCCCACTTTAATCAAGAATATTAATTAAGCTTACATAAATTTCTTCTTAGGCGGTTGGTACTTAATAACTTCCCGAGAAAAGGTTATCTCACGCGGTTGTTACTTACCAACCGCCTGAGATAATTGCCCGAGCCTGTTCTTCAGTTTTCTTTTCCCATCCTTCTTTTTTATTTAGATTCCAATATAAATACTCAAACATGTATAGATTCTGCAAATTGAGTCCAAATTCGATGATTCTTTCTTCTATATTTTTTCAAAAATTAACATCTACTACCTGGACCAAATATTTTAAAACTTTTATAGCCAACACTGTAATGTTTTGGTGAATATCAAATTAATTTATACTCATATATTATTCACATTTGTGTCTCTCCTAAAAAAGGGATCCTTCACTGAAATTGGATTGTATGAACATATTTGTATTATTTATACATGTATGAATTTTCTTAAACTTTGTAAAGCATTCCAACATGTCAAAATTCAAATTATCCATCATTCTAACCAAAATGCTCATATATATATGAGGCATTCATCAAATTTTGAACACACGTAGATACAAATTTTAAAAAAAAAAAAAATTGAAAAAAAATCACAGAGGTTGGTATGACGACTAAAAAGTTACATTGAAAAACTAAATGGAAAAATCATTATATTCATGAAGATAGAAAAATGAAAAATAGCAATTGTTATATGTTTTTTATGTTCTGACCAATTTATAGGGATTTATGAAGTGAAATTTAATGGTAACCTTTAATACTCAATCATATTACAAGAAAGTGGAATTTTTGTTTTTGAAAGGCCCTACATTTAATAAAAATATTAATTAATCTTACATAAATTTCTTCTCAGACGGTTGTTACTTAATAACCACTTGAGAAAAGGTTATCTCAGGCGGTTGTTACTTACCAACCGCCTGAGATAAGTGAATCTTCGCAGACGGTTGGTAATTACCAACCGCCTGAGATAATCATCTTCTCAGGCGGTTGGTACTTAATAATCGCCTGAGAAGATAAGCGTCTATATATAGCCCTCGGCTGTGTTGGAAAAACCTAACCCGGGCGAAATCACTTAGACATTGTTCGGCTACCAAAATTTTGTTTGCCTCCAAGTCTTCGCCGCTCTTGCCGCAGAGCTTCGCCCTTCGCCGCCAAGCTTCGCCATCGCTGTTTCCTGGTACACCGAGCTTCGCCGTCGCCGCCGTACTTCGCCATCGCCACTTCCAGGTACGCTCTTTTTGCCCTCGCCATCGCCGCCAACCTTCGACCTTCCCTCCTCCATCCCCGTGCCCCCTCCCTCCTCTCCCTCGCCGCCGGCGATCCTGACCCTCACCGCCGGCCAAGTCAAATGGTGCCTTCCATAGATTTCCTTAATTAACGTTTTGGAACCCTAGGTGCCTTGGTCAGTCGCCTCAAGAAGATGAACTGTGTCGCCCTAGGTGTATAGATTTCCTCAAGTTTTTGAACCCTAGCCGTCCCACGAAGGTCTGGGTTAGTTTTTATTTTGTGAAGTGTTTGTAAGATGTTATTTTCACATGACATTATCGGTGCCGATGGTGTCGTGGGTAGGCATTGTTAGACTCTTGTTGTTTTCAAATGCCGATTTTCGCTGCATAGTGCTAGTTTAATGTGAACTTGAACCTTTAGTGGAAGATGTGTTCCTTGCAAGTTTAACCACATCATTTCCCAATAGACTTGTATACATTTTAAAAAAATATTCTAACTTCTTGTATGCACTATTTAAACCTATAATTATGAACTTGTTGTTTATTAGTGTGCTTGTGATATATGCAATGTTGTCGACTGCTATGTTGTGATCATGAGATGATTAAGAGGAAAAAATGGCCTGGACGATTAGAGGACTGACTAGGGTCGACTAGGATCGATTAGTCGCCCTAGTCGACGATTAGTCATCCTAGTCGACTTAGTCGGTGGGTAGGCGACTAGGGTCGACTAAGCGACTTCAAAACATTGTGAATTGTGAATTCTTATTGTTTAATTGTTGATATAATTGTTCTTGTCGACTTTTGATACAAGCAATACACATGCCTATCTAATGCCTTGGTCAGTCGCCTCAAACCCTAGAATGGAACTTGGTCAATCACCTTGGTCAGTCACCTTAAACCCTAGAATGCCTTATCAAACCCTAGAATGCTTCCATCTTTTTCATCATGCAATACTTCATGTAGAGTTAATATACCATTCATTATATTTTTCGTCTTATTATTTCTAGCATGGAAAGCCCTAAGAAGGCTTGTGCTGGTAGTAACAATAAAGAAGACAATATGGAGTTTACTGACTCCAGCAGCTCAGGCTCCTTTCACAGTCCATTGGAACCTTTTCCTAATATACAAATTGAAAAGACTTCAGAGGATCTCGACCCGGAATATGATCCTGCCGACGAGGTATGGATCACAAATCTTAACTTCAACAGTTAAAGTTAATGTTGGTTGTCAAGTATACAAAGTCTTATAATTCTTTTCTACCTAGATTAATCGCGAAGACAACGAGGTGACTTCGGCTCCTAAAACCGCAGAAGGTTCTCCAATGGATGAATCCTCAGGTTCACTCAAGTGGAAACGGGAGCAACGAGGTCCCAATAAGGGTCCATTGGACCACATCATGTACATAACAAGGGTCGGTCCAGGTGGGCTTCCCCAAGAACCACTGGATTCAGTTACCAAGTACCGAAATGCATGCGGTTTTCTTGTTAGGGAGCTTGTGCCGATCGCAACTGAGATTTGGAGAAAATTACCTGAGGAGACCAAGAGTGAGTTGTGGAAAAGGATAAAGAAATAATTCAAGTTCCCGAAAGGCATGGAAGGCGCTGTAAAGAAAGCAACATTGGTCTCTTGCGGCAAAAAGTTTCTTGGCTGGAAGAGTGAAATGAATGCTTATGTTAAGGACGATAAGGTCCCTAGCCCGAGGAAGATGGAAAAAATCACAAAAGCTCAGTGGCAAGAGTTTGTTCATCAAAAGACCACACCTGATGCTAAAGCTCTAAGTGCAACTAGGTCAGAGCTTGCCAAAAAGAACAAATACCATCATCGCTTGGGGTCTGCCGGATATGCCCCCAAAGTACAGAAATGGAATAAGATATTAGACAAAATTACCAGTAAGAGGCAATCCTCACCCGTTAGAAGGCTACGATGAGAGAACTCAGCGGTGGGTCTTTGCTCGGTCAGGTTTGACCAGCGAGGGCAAATTTGAAAAGCCCGACTCTGTGAATGAACTAGAGGAAAAAATGAAAGAAGTAATTGAAAAGCAACAAAAGGGTCTCTTCAAGCCGAAGAGGGAGAATGACCAACTTACCGTTGTCTTAGGAAACCCTGAACACAGCGGACGGGTTCGAGCAGTCTCTTTTCAAATATCTTTGCTAGATGGTTTTCCTAAAGATAAATACACATATAGAAGACGTGGGAAGTTTAATAAAACACTTGATGAAATGATTGCTCAAAAGGTCAAAGAAAATGTGCAAGAAATAATGGAACAACTTAGACAATCGGCACAATTAGTGGCACAGAGTACAGCGATAGTTCCCGTGCCAAAGGAGCAATTGGTATCTCCAACTGCCTACCCTAGCAGTGTTGGTTTTGTGCCAGGCTCAGGGTCAACCCATAAGTTCACTGTCGATGATATTGCTAACGACAAATCTTGTCGTCTTCTTGTCCCGATCGACAGAGCAGGGAACAAAACCAAACAGGTTGCCACTGCTATGGCAAAGCCTGATCGTGACTTAAACGGGAATCCACTTTCGTTGTATTATGTTGTTGTGCAAGTTTTTCAGATCATTGATAATGATTATGAAAATTATGAAATAGAACACATCACAAAAGAGGGGATCGCGACTCTCGGGTAGGTTGTCAACCAATTAATCCTTTGGCACCGACGCGATATCATGTTGTACGATGAGCCAATTTCTAGCCCCGTCAAATCTCAAAATACTGCCACCCCATCTTCTAAACCGAAAGTCCAGGAAGATCCTCTCCCAGTCCAGGAAGATCCACTCCCCCTATGTCTCAGCAAGGATGATAGTAACCTTACTAGTAAAGATAACCAAAAGAAACAAGTTGGACAACAGCTTCAAGCAGTACCAGAGCAAGCTGTTGCTAGTAAAGAGCAACCAGTTGAGCAACAGCTTGAAGTAATACTAGAGCCAGCTGCTGGGAGTAAAGAGCAATCAGTTGAACAACAGGTTCAACAACAAGCCAGTGTCCAACTTCCGACGACTACTCCTCGATCATCAGTTCCTATCAAAGTTAGCTCATACAAAATTAAGAAACCTTCATCAAAAGTGTCAAAGTATTTGGAAACTATGAAGGAAAATATTAGAAAATCAAGTGCATCTCGGTCTTCTCATGAGCCAGCATTAGAAGATATAGAGGGGTGGGAAGAATACGGTGTCATGTATAATCGGCGGGCGGCTTTAGTTAAACCAGGAGTTCCAATATACAAGCTTGAGGATGTTCCTCCTAAATTTGAGAATGGGAAGCCGTTCATGACATCCGTACAACTTAGCAAACAACCTGCCCCTCTCAAAAGAATGCACGAGTGGTACATCCTTTCCATCATAAAATATGATCTTTCTTGCATCACATTTCATATTCCAAAAGATGCATTCTGTAGCGCTGGACTAGATAAACGAGTCATTTTATTTGAAGAGCTGCATACCCTTGTCCATCGGGGCATGCTCGAAATCAACCTTCTACTCGTCTGGTGCTTGTAAGTGCCTCTAATATTTTGCATTTGCTTTTCTTACTACACGCATACACATTTCATGAGATTATAACAATTTTGGACTTCTTCAATAGGATGCAATACATGGATAATGAAAAGATGAAATGCAAGATAGGTATCCTTGAACCTACACGGATTGCAAAGACTCTATTCGACGTCAAGGCGGATTGAGACTCAGCACAATTCAAGCACATGAAAAAAAAAGAATTTGAAAAAGCAATCGCAGAACTTAAGAAGGATAGAAGGACAAAAGTTGCAGCTTACATAGGACATGCAATGTTTAACTTTGTCAGAGACGACAAGGACCTCGTAAAGGCTTCGTACCACTTCGAGTATGTTCGACACATGACATTGAAATAGCAATTATTTCTAAATATTAACACGTGTGTTTGTATGTTTGCAGTAATCACTACATAATGATCTTCATCAAGCCTATGCAAGGTTTGGCAACAGTCTTGGACTCGACCGATTACCCACCAGATCATTACAAAGATTTCCTTTCCATTTTGAAACTGTATGTTTATTCAGTAATTTTAATTGACACACATTTAGAATGTGTTGACAAGTTTTATTTGACATTTCTTGCATTACAGCGCTTGGCGGTTTTACGCGGAACAGCTTGGCGGTGAGAGACCTTCTAATACGAATGCATTGGACATTAAAACGTATTATGCTTGTCCAAAGCAGCCTGCTGGGAGTGTCTTATGCGGGTATTATGTATGCGAGCATCTTTGGACCGCCTGCGAATATATAGTGAATCTTGAGGATGTAAGTTATCCTTAATGTCGATATCTTATTTTCTTACTTTAGAGTTTCATTTTCATTTGACTAGCATAGTTTAATACTTATATTTTCTGCTGTTCAATATTACCAGAAACATTATTTTCATATTTTGATTCCAACTTCAAAATTCAATTGCTCATAGTACAACTACTCCAAAAATACCAAATAAATTCATGTATACTCCCACTTTGATTTATACTTTGAGATTGTTCAAACCAACACATTCTAAACCTTGTTATGTGTTTCATTGCAGAACACAAAGAATGTGAATGAAGAATGGCTTGTTTGTAGAAGTATTCCTGGTGGAGGAGCCGATAAGATTGCTGCTGAACTGTGTCAATTTGTGCGTCGCAAAATTTTGCACAAAAGAGGAGAGTTCTTTGATGAGAATGGTGCAATAGTTGATGTGCTAGAACTTTGCGACTATGCCAATAGAAATAGTTTTTAGTGAAAACTTGTAAACTATGCGATGAATTGTATGTGTAACTTGTACATATGTATATTGTTTTAGTGAAATTGATTTCTGTGAGATGACTTCTGTGATGATATTGTTGACTTCTGTGATGATATTGTTGACTTTTGTGATTATATTGGATTGACCTAGAAATTAGAAATAACAACAGCTAGTACTGCATAGGTTATACCTTATCACAGGCGGTTATTTACCAACGGCTAGACCTGCCCGTGAAAAACAATTATCACAGGCCGCTAGATATAGGTAAAGAACCATCTGTGATAACCTAGTTATCATAGGTTGTTAATGTTATGGTACAAACCGACTGCGATAAACTGTCTTCACATGCGGCTTGACATTGGTCAAGATCCGCCTGTGATAACACAATTATCACAAGTGGTTATATATACTACACGACCAGCTTGTGATAACATATCTTCACAGGTGGCTAGCCTAAGTAAAGAATCGCCTGTTATAATGTGTCTTCACAGGGGGTTTCACTTCTCCGACTATGAAATTGCGAATTATCACAAGCTCTTCGTTCAGACAGTTTTAGAAACCACAAGTGATAATAGGTTTGGAGCCGCCAGCGATGAGGCTTATTATAGCAGTGGATATTGCTCCTTTCTCTGAGTTATTTGTTAATTGGTGTCGGATCCTTTTCTCCTCAGCTACTTTAAGAATCCTATGTGATGGGTCAATAGCTAGTATAAATAGCATAGGGGACAACGGGTCCCCTTACCTCAGCCTTCTTCTGTGCAAGATTGAGTTTTCGGGTTTCCCGTTTATCAACATCTTGGTTGAAGCTGGAGATAAGGTCCTCTTGCCTCATCCCTCTTCTGTGCAAGCTTCAGTTTTTCTTTGGCTAGCTGTCTTATTTTTGGCAGGAATTGAATAATTGCTTGAATTTAGAAAAGGTCCCTTAGGTTGTTTTTAAATAATGAAGGGTACTTAGGTGTAGATCAAGCAATACAAAGCCCATACTCATTGAACTTGACACTACTACAAAACGCCTTTTAACAGGCGCCTCGTTTTTTCAAACACAAGCGGTCCGTAAAAAAATGCGGCTGTGATGACGAATGATACAATAACCGCTTGTGATGACTGAACATCACAGGCGGATTTTAAGAAACAACCGCCTGGGTAAGTACATTATTTTCTCAGGCGGTTATTAATTAAGAACCGCCTGTGATGTAGCAAACATCACATGCAGTTCATAATTAATAACCGCCTGGGTAAATAAATGATTTTCACAGGCGGTCATCGTTTAAGAACCGTATGTACTGGTTCAATCATCACAAGCGGTTTTTATTGAAGAACCGCGTGGGGAAAGTAAAGTTTTTCACAGACTGCTTGTTAATTAAGAACTGCATGTGATGCTGATAAGCTCATCCCTTCACAGCAAGCTCTTGTAGATGCAACTAACACCCGTGGCTCATCATTGCGATTGTTGAAAGCATCAATTTGAAGTCTGACAATCCTTGGAAGGATTCTTCCATCCGTTTGAAGGATTTCTTCCCTCTCGTCCATTTGAAAACTTAGGAAGATGTTCCTTACTAAGTTTTAATGCTTAAATATATTGACTAAAAATAATTACTTACTTTCTTAGTGCTTCACACAAGTGAGGAAGCGAACAACTTCAATCACAAATCTTGTTTTTACACTTTCATAGGGATTTAACCTTAATCTTTCAAGCATATATTTATAGAATAAGTGAAGATTCCTTATCACACATGTTAATGGCATTTATAAGTGAAGGATGTGCCAAACCTAACAAAATCTGAATCGAAGTGAAGATAAAAAAGATCTGCATATGAGTGGCAATGTCCAGGTTAGACAACGTGAAGCTATGATGGCAACCTTCAACAACATGAAAAGTGATGTTAAGGTTATGCTTGCATCAACCAAGGCATTTTATGAGGGTATAACACTTGTTGGGGCAAGCATAACCGTTATGCTCCAACAAGTGTTATGCCCTCACAACATGCCTTGGTTGATGCAAGCATAACCTTGTCATCACTTTTCATGTTGTTGAAGGCTGCCATCATAGCTTCATGTTGTCTAACCTGCACATTGTCACTCATATGCAACATCTCTTTGTCTTCAGTCCTGTTGGGATTTCGTTAGCTTCGACAAACCCTTCACTTGTAACTTTCATTATCATGTTTGATGAGGAAGCATAAGTTGTTGATAAATCTATGCTTGAAAGATTAAGTTCAATTTCCTATGAAAAGGGTATAACAAGATTTGTGATTGAAGTTGTTCGCTCCGTCGCTTGTGTGAAGCATTAAGAGAGATGGTACTAATTTATAGTCAATATATTCAGCCATTAGAACTGATAAAGTAGCATCTTCGTAAGTTTTTAAAATGGAGAGAAGAGAAAGAAATCTTTCAGGGCTTGTTTGGGTGTACTCAATCTAATTGGATTGAAGTGGATTGAAGGGAAGAATGAACTAATTTTCTCCTCAATCCACCTCAAAGCACTTATATTGAAGTGGATCCACTCCTATCCAAACAAGCCCTCAAATGGATGGGAAGTATCGTCAGACTTCAATTGAAGCTTTTAACAATCCAAATGATGAGTCTCGGGTGTTACTTGCATCTACAAGAGCTTGCTGTGAAGGGATTAGCTTGACAAGAGCTTCAAGAGTTATGCTTCTAGATGTTGTTTGGAACCAAGCTGTTGGAAGGCAAGCCTGATCATCATAGGTAAGAAGAAATTTATATACACATACAATTTGATAACTTGTGCAACAGGTGAAGGTGATAAATATAATAATGTAATAATGTTCGAAATAGAAGCTGAATTTAATAATGTTGGAAACATGCTATCTAAAGCTGAAATAGAGCATTGTTCTAAGTTGATTTTAGAGGATAAAATATATACAATATATATCATACATTTTTTCCAGCATTGACATCTTCTCGCACATAGGGTTTCAAATCCTTTTAATGCTTCTCTCTACGCGCTTGATGTTTTCTGGTTTGGTGAAAAGGTACATATCTTCATACTGATTATATTCCTCTTCATTATCTCCCACATTCTCAACCCCAACAATATTTTGCTTTCCAGAAACAACTATGTGCATCTTCTCAGTTTCTGGATCTTGAACATAAAAAACTTGTGCAACACTATCGGCTAGAACCCACAGGTCATCTTTATAACCCACTTTATTCAAGTCTACCAGTGTCATCCCGTAATTGTCCACTTTCACACCATCAGGATGTTTGACCCATTGGCACTTAAATACGGGCATTACCATTCTTTCTCCATAATCAAGTTCCCATATTTCCTCTATGAACCCCGAAGTATGTGGTCTTTTGCCCTTGTGAATCATAAGCCTCAATACAAACACCACTATTTTGTGCAACACTCTTACCGTCTTTTTCTTTAGTGTAAAATGTGTAACCATTGATGTCATATGCTTGCCATGATGTCACCAAAGCAGATGGGCCAGAAGCTAACTTCTTCATTGTTGCCTCTTCTATAGAGTGTTCATATGGTATATTTTTGTCCATTAACCATTCCATGAAACATCTTCTGTGGTCTTTCATGATCCAGTCCTCTGTACGGTCTTGGCTTTTTTTTTCACGAAGCTCAATTTGGTGTTCCTCGATGTACGACTCAGCTATTGCAAGTTGTTGTAGTACACCAAAATATGCACGGTGTACATTCTTGTAATCTTGAACGATAAAAGTATTCTTACCCACTTTGCCTCTCCCACATAGTCTACCCTCATGTACTGGTATAGGCACACCTATCGGTTTTCCATCTTTGATGTAATCAGCGCAACCCTCAATTACTTCTTCAGTGGTGTATCCCTCCACAATTGAAACCCCTAGGTGAGCACGGTTCTACACATAACCTTTTAATACTCCTAAATATCTCTCCAACGAAAACATATGATGTAAATATAGTGGCCCCAATGCTTTTATCTGATCAACAAGATGTATGATTAAGCGTAATTGATATCAAAAAAGGATGGTGGGAAACACATCTCAAGCTTGCACATAGTCTCGACGATGTATGTTTTCAGATAGTCTAAATCTTCACGTGCTATCACCTTTTGCGATACTACATTGAAGAAGTAACACAAACGTGTGATGACAACTTTTATATGCTCAGGTTTGATGACTCTTATTGCAATGGCAAGGAACACTGTCATCATCATGTGACTCTTACTTTTGAGTTTTATTATTTTCAGATTTTCATTCCAACTTCAAAATTCAATTGTTCATAGTACAACTGCTCCAAAAATACCAAATAAATTCCTGTATACTCCCACTTTGATCTATACTTTGAGATTATTCAAACCAACACATTCTAAACCTTGTTATGTGTTTCATTGTAGGACACGAAGAATGGCCGGTTTGTAGAAGTATTCCTGGTGCAGGAGCCGACAAGATTGCTTATGAACTGTGTCAATTCGTACATCACGAAATTTTGCACAAAAGAGGAGAGTTCTTTGATGAGCATGGTGCAATAGCTGATGTGCTAGAACTTTCTGACTATGTCAATAGAAACAGTTTTTAGTGAAACTTGTAAACATTTTCTGACTATGAGATGACTTGTATGTGTAACTTGTACATATGTATATTATTTTAGTAAAACAGACTTGATTATATTGTTTACTTATGTAATGATATTGTTGACTTCTGTGATGATATTGTTGACTCTTGTGATTATAGTGAATTGACCTGGAAATTAGAAATAACAGCAGCTAGTACTGCATAGGTTATACCTTATCACATGCGGTTCTTTTCCTACATCTAGACCCGCCTGTGAAATTATATTATCACAGGCGGCTAGAAATAGGTAAAGAACAACCTATGATAACTCCATTATCACAGGCGGTTGCTACAAACCGGCTGCGATAAACTGTCTCCACAGACGACTTGTCGTAGGTAAAGATCCGTCTGTGATAACACAATTATCACAGGCGGTTATATATGCTACACGACCCTCCTGTGATAATATGTGTTCACAGGCGGCTAGCCTAAGTAAAGAACCTCCTGTGCTAATATGTCTTCATAGGTGGATTCACTTCTCCGCCTCTGAAATTGCAGATTATCACAGGCTCTTCGTTTCAGGCGGTTTTTGAAACTGCGTGTGATAATACGTTTGAAGCCGCCTGCGATGAGGCTTATTGTAGTAGTGTGACCACAAAATAAACAGCTTCTAGCTTGAAGTCTTGAACAGCTACTAACATGTAATCACCATACAGATGTGTCATGCAATCACACTACTACAATAAGCCTTATCGCGCGCGACTCCAAACCTATTATCACATGCGATTTTTAAAACCGCCTGAAACGAAGAGTCTGTGATAACTGAAATTTCACAGGCGGAGAAGTGACATCGCATGTGAAGACACATTATATCAGGCGGTTTTTTACTTAGGCTAGCCGCTTGTGAAGATAAGTTATCACAGGCGGGTCGTGCAGCATATATAACCGCTTGTGATAATTGTGTTATCACAGGCGGGTCGTACAGCATATATAACCGCCTGTGATAATAGTGATATCACAGGCGGATCTTGACCTACATCAAGCCGCCTGTGAAGACAGTTTATCGCAGCCGGTTTCTACCATAACAGTAACCGCCTGTGTTAATTAGGTTATCACAGATGGTTCTTTACCTATACCTAGCCACCTGTGATAATTTTTTTTCACGGGCAGGTCTAGCCGTTGGTAAATAACCGCCAGTGATAAGGTATAACCTATGCAATACTAGCTGCTATTATTTCTAATTTCCAGGTCAATTCAATATAATCACAGAAGTCAACAATATCATCACAGAAGTCAATTTCACTAAAACAATATACATATGTACAAGTTACACATACAATTCATCTCATAGTTTACAAGTTTTCACTAAAAACTGTTTCTATTGGTATAGTCGCAATGTTCTGGCACATCAGCTATTTCACAATTCTCATCAAAGAACTGCCCCCTTTTGTGGAAAATTTCGCGACGAATGAATTGACAGAGTTCAGCAGCAATCTTGTCGGCTCCTTCACCAGGAATACTTCTACAAACCGGCCATTCTTCAGTCACATTCTTCGTGTGCTGCAATGAAACACATAACAAAGTTTAAAATGTGTTGGTTTGAACAATCTCAAAGTATAGATCAAAGTGAGAGTATACAGGAATTTATTTGGTATTTTTGGAGCAGTTGTACTATGAGCAATTGAATTTTGAAGTTGGGATCAAAATATAAAAATAATTTTTCTAGTAACATTGAATAGCATAGAATATAAGTATTAAACTATACTAGTTACAATGAAAATGAAACTCAATAATAAGAAAATAAGATATCGACATTAAGGATAACTTACATCCTCATGATTCACTCTATATCCGCTGGCGGTCCAAAGATGCTCGCATACATAATACATGCATAAGACACTCCCAGCAGGCTGCTTCGGACAAGCATAATACGTTTTAATGTCCAATACATTTGTATTAGGAGGTCTCTGACTGCCAAACTATTCCGCATAAAACCGCCAAGCGTCGTAATACAAGAAATGTCATATAAAACTTTTCAACACATTCTAAATATGTGTAAATTAAAATTATTGAATAAACATACAGTTTCAAAATGGAAAGAAAATCTTTGTAACGATCTGGTGGGAAATCGGCCGAGTCCAAGACTGTTGCCATTCCCTGCGTTGGCTTGATGAAGATCATTATGTAGTGATTACTGTAAACATACAAACACACGTGTTAACAATTACCAATAATTGCTATTTAAATGTCATGTGTCGAACTTACTCGAAGTGGTACGGAGCATTTACGAGGTCCTTGCCGTCTCTGACAAAGTTAAACATCGCATGTCCTATGTAAGATGCAACTTCTGTCCTTCTATCCTTCTTAAGTTTTGCGATTGCTTTTTCAAATTCGTTTTTTTTCATGTTTTGGAACTTGTTTGAGTCTCGATCTGCCTTGACGTCGAATAGCGACTTTGCAACCCATGTGAGGTCAAGGATACCTGTCTTGCGTTCCATCTTTTCATTATCCATGTATTGCATCCTATTGAAGAAGTCCAGAATTTTTATAATCTCATGAAATGTGTATGCGTGTAGTAAGAAAAACAAATGCAAAATATTAGAGGCACTTACAAGCACCAGACGAGCAACAGGTTGATTTCGAGCATGTCCCGATGGAAAAGAGGATGCAACTCTTCAAATAAAATGACTCGTCTGTCTTCTCCAGTGCTCCAGAATACTTCTTTTGGAATACGAAATGTGACGCAAGAAATCTCATATTTTGTGCTGGCAAGGATGTACCACTCATGCATTCTTTTGAGCGGGGTAGGTTGTTTGCTAAGTTGTATGGATGTCATTAACGGCTTGCCATTCTTAAAGTCATGAGGAACATCCTCAAGCTTGTATATTAGATCTCCTGGTTTAACTAAAGTCGTCCGCCGATTATACATGACATCGTCTTCTTCCCACTCCTCGATATCTCCTAATGCTGGCTCATGAGAAGAACGAGATGCACTCGATTTTCTAATACTTTCCTTCATAGTTTCCAAATACTTTGACACTTATGATGAAGGTTTCTTCATTTCATATGGGTTATCTTTGATAGGCACTGATGATCGAGGAGTAGTCGTCGGAAGATGGACACTGGCTTGTTGTTGAACCTGTTGTTCAACTGATTGCTCTTTACTCCCAGAAGCTTGCTCTAGTACTACTTCAAGCTGTTGCTCAACTGGTTGCTCTTTACTAGCAACAGCTTGCTCTAGTACTGTTTGAAGCTGTTGTCCAACTTGTTGCTCTTGGATATCTTTACTAGCAAGGTTACTATCATCCTTGCTGGGACATAGGGGGGTTGATCTTCCTGGACTGCGAGTGGATCTTCCTAGACTTTCAGCTTAGAAGATGGGGTTGTAGTATTTCGAGATGCGACGGGGCTAGAAATTGGCTCATCGTCCAACACGATATCGCGTCGGTGCCAAATGATTAATTGGTTGACAGCCTGCCCCAGAGTAACGATCCCCTCAGGTGTGATGTGGTCTATTTCATAATGTTCATAATCATTATCAATGATCTGAAGAACTTGTACCACAGCATAATACAACAGAAGTGGGTTCCCGTTGAAGTCACGATCAGGCTTTGCCATAGCAGTGGCTACCTGTTTGGTTTTGTTCCCTGCTCTGCCGATCGGGACAAGAAGACGACAAGACTTGTCGTTAGCAATATCATCGACAGGGAACTTATGGGTTGACCCTGAGCCTGGCACAGAACCAACACTGCTAGGGTAGGCAGTTGGAGATACTAATTGCTCCTTTGGCACCAGAACCATCACGGTACTCGGTGCCACTAATTGTCCCGATTGTCTAAGTTGTTCCATTATTTCTTGCATATTTTCTTTGACCTTTTGAGCAATCGTTTCATCAAGTATTTTCTTAAACTTCTCACGTCTTCTATATGTGTATTTATCTTTAGGGAAACCATCTAGCCAAGACATTTGAGAAGAGACTGCTCGAACCCGTCCGCTGTGTTTAGGGTTTCCTAAGATAGCGGTAAGTTTGTCATTCTCCCTCTTCGGCTTGAATAGACCCTTCTGTTGCTTTTCAATTACTTCTTTCATTTTATCCTCGACTTCATTCACAGAGTCGGGCTTTTCAAGTTTGCCCTCACTAGTCAAACCTGACCGAGCAAAGACCCATAGTTGAGTTCTCTCACCGCAGCCTTCTAATGGGTGAGAATTGCCCTTACTGGTAATTTCATCTAATATCTTATTCCATTTCTGGACTTTGGGGGCATATCCGGCAGACCCCAAGCGATGATGGTATTTGTTCTTTTTTGCAAGCTCTGGCCTAGTAGCACTTAGAGCTTTAGCATCAGGTGTGGTCTTTTGACAAAAAAACTCTTGCCACTGAGCTTGTGTGATTTTTCCCATCTTCCTCGGGCTAGGGACCTTATTGGCCTTAACATAAGCATTCATTTCACTCTTCCAGCCACAAAACTTCTTACCGCAAGAGACTAATTTTGCTTTCTTTACAGCTTCTTCCGTGCCTTTTGGGAACTTGAATTGTTTCTTTATTCTTTCCCACAACTCATTCTTGGTATGCTCGGGTAATTTCCTCCAATTCTCGGTTGTGATCGGCACGAGCTCCCTAACAAGAAAATCGCATGCATTACGGTACTTGGTAACTGAATCCATTAGTTCTTGGGGAAGCCCACCAGGACCGACCCTTGTTATGTACATGATGAGGTCCAATGGACCCTTATTAGGACCTCGTTGCCCTCGTTTCCGCTTGAGTGAAGCTGAGGATTCATCCATTGGAGAACCTTCTGTGGTTTTAGGAGCCAAAGTCACCTCGTTGTCTTCGCGATTAATCTTGGTAGAAAAGAATTATAAGACTTCGTATACTTGACAACCAACACTAACTTGAACTGCTGAAGTTAAGATTCGTGATCCATACCTCGTCAGTAGGATCATATTCTAGGTCGAGATCCTCTGAAGTCTTTTTAATTTTTATATTAGGAAAAGGATCCGATGGACTGTGAAAGGAGCCTGAACTGCTAGAGTCAGTAAACTCCATATTGTCTTCTTTATTGTTACTAGCAGCACCAGTCTTCTTAGGGCTTTCCATGCTAGAACTAATAAGACAAAAAACATAATAAATGGCATATTAACTCTACATGAAGTGTTGCATGAAGAAAAAGATGGAAGCATTCTAGGATTTGATAAGGCATTCTAGGGTTCTGAGCACAAGCGATGTTCAACAGCCGTATGCGAGCACATTGCTTTGTTTGGCAAAAGGATAGCGACACCGATCTCGAAGGAGTACAACCCTGTGAGATGAAGTGCGGGGCGGCTACACTCTATTTTCAGTGCAGATGCTATTATCCACTAATGTTACCATCAAATTCCCAGATTTTTAACTGAAATTTAGCAGAGCTTTCTTTGTATGTTGCTGATTTTGTGTATGTTTGGTTTGGAGCCACAATTTGCCACACTTTGCCACACCTAAAGTTAGTCAAGGTTGACCACCTTAGTTATATGTTTGGTTCATAGCCACAATTGTGGCAACATTCCTTGCCAGCTAACTGGGTCCCAAATGTCAAGGTCTTAAAAAAGTGTGGCAAGATTCTCTTAGGCTTGCCAAGTTGTGGCTGAAAATTGGAGCACCTAACCTTAGTCAAGTTAGGCAAAAATTTGTGGCAAATTATGACAACCTTAGTATATAAACCAAACACCCCCTTTGTCCATAATTTTCAAATAGAGAACATTGATATTTGCAGAAACAATATATTGTAAACTTGTTACACACATCCTCAAGATTCCATAAATGTAAATTATGAAGTCTTTTGGTGATCCTACTAGAAATTACGATCCAAACAGCAACTGAATACATAACTGTCCAGATTCTAGACTGTTACGACACCTTAAACGGTACTTCGATTTAGACCTGGTTATTGCGTGTTTTAGCCTTAGCGTTGAATAGGAAATTGATAGAGGACTCTTTAAGCTTTCCAGACATGTATAGATATGCGTAGGTTGCTTTTCTGATTTAAGAATTATGGTTGTTCAAATTCAGAAATTTTCTAGCTGTTTCAGATAGCACTATACACAGGTACTAACTTCAACTCCAGTTTATAATCAGTTCTAAACCGAATTTGATGTAACAATGAATAGAGAAGTTGTAGAATAGCTCTTACCCTTTCAAAAAATGTATCACAATAGACTAGAAGAGCTTTCTACAGATAATTATGGCAAAAATTCAGATGCTTGTTCATACAGTTTCGGAACAGCAGTAGCTTGTCTATTGGCTTGAAGGTCAATACAAAACTTACAGAATGCTTCAAGAGCTTTCCAAAAAGTACGCCTACCCTTTTCGCTACAGAAGGCTAACCAAGGATTCTACCCTTTTCGAATTCTCGAACCCTAACCGAGGAAATCTATGCAAGGATCATTTGACTTGGTCGGTGCCGAGGGCGAGGAGGGAGGCGGCACGGGGACGGAGGAGGGAAGGTCGAAGTGTTTATGAATGTGACCTAGAGGGGGGGGGGGTGAATAGGCCTTTCTGAACTTTGTCATAACCTGTAACACTTAACAACCAGATCAAAACTCGAGATATCGGACTAGTCCGGTCAAGTGCGGACTAGTCCGGTGTGTACCGACTAGGTTAATCAAGTTTGATTAATTTGATTCTAGGATGTATGCAGAGGAAATTTACTTGTAATAGAAGTGTTGCGAGATTATGAACTAGGGTATACCACAAGTAAATCTTATATTTGATGTTTCAACATAAAGTGAGCTACATTGATTGAAACCCTAGATTGATATGATGTATAAGAACAATGAACACAAAGCAAGAACACAAGCAATTTATCCCGTGGTTCAGTTCCCACAGAGGCAACATACATCCACGTTGAGGAGTCCACAAAAGGACCGAGTCTACTCCAACCATACCCTCGTCGGATCGCCACGAAGGCCAATCCTTTTCTCTTATCACAAAGGGTAAATAACAAAATTCAAGGGGGCTTCTCACACATTGAGGTCTCCCCTAGATTACAACAAGAACTTCACCAAGAACACACTCAAAAGATTACAATGCAAATCACAGGAGTGTGTTAGAGAATCAAACCAAGAGCTCAAGAGTGATGAATCGTGTCTCTCCAGTGTTCCAAAGTGTATCCTCAAGGGATTGATCTTTTTGGATTTTGATTTCGTGGAGAGACGTGTTTTTGAGGCTCTTGGGAGGTGTGACAGCGTAGGGGGTCGAGAGATATTAAAGTTGGGCCGTGCACATCTATTTATATGGGGTTTCTAAAAGTGATCGTTAGGGTTTAGGAAGATCGGACTAGTCCGTGGTGGACACCCGACTAGTCTGGTGTGCTGTGTGTAGCAATCCCTAAGTGTCCCGAAATATCGGACTAGTCTGGCTAGGAGCGGACTTGTCCGATTTCGCTTCTGGAAATCTTCGGACTAGTCCGATAATCATCGGACTTGTCCGGATCAGTGAAACCCTAAGTGAATTGGGTGACAAGTCCGCACTTGGAGAACTTGTCCGATTTAGGTCAGAGGGTTTTCGGACTAGTCCATGCCAATATCGGACTTGTCCGTTTTACATCAGAATAAGATCGAACTAGTCCGCTGTGTTATCGGACTTGTCCGATTTTGTGCAACTTGTGAAGTGTTTTGAGGACTAGTCCGCACTTGGGGGACTGGTCCGATTCTAGTCAGAGAGATATCGGACTAGTCCGTGGTGATATCGGACTTGTCCGATCTTGTGCAGAGAGATATCGGACTAGTCTGGTGTCAGTCGGACTAGTCCGGTCCTGTATAAATTTGTGAAATGTGTGTGTTTATTTGTATTTGAGCTCTTGGGGTGCGTTTTCTTAACACACTCCATACACAATGATCTACTACACTTGTTCCTTGAGCTCTTTGCCACATTGCTCCTCATTCTCCCTTCTTTTTGGCACTTTGCTTATTTTCCATTAAAAACCTGTGCTCATCTCGACAAAGTGGTTAGGATCTCATTTGCTTGTCATAAATCATCCAAAACCCACAAGGGATTCCTAGATGCACTTTCAATCTCCCCCTTTTTGGTGATTGATGACAACCAATTGAGATTTCATAAAATATGACAAAAAGTTGAGCTTTTAAAGTGTGCACATATGAGTTTAAAATACATCAAGCAATGAAAACATGATCCATATGTGCATTCTTTATGGTGGGATGCAGAACTAAGTGCATTGAAACAATGAGAATGACATAATTGACATTAACACACCAACAATAAACATATATGTCATTCTAGGAGCAAAATCACAGATTTCAACAATTACATCTCAAGTAGATCAAAACATTGCATCACAGGACTATAATTATCATAAGAGCATAGTAAAAGATTT
Organism: Tuctoria greenei; assembly: GCA_036927565.1. Taxonomy (NCBI): domain Eukaryota; kingdom Viridiplantae; phylum Streptophyta; class Magnoliopsida; order Poales; family Poaceae; genus Tuctoria; species Tuctoria greenei. The sequence goes on from JAYESD010000006.1 coordinate 43,153,344, forward strand.
ACAACCCAAAAAATAGACAAAAAGCATAAAGGAAGCTCTCTCCTTGCATCCTACAACTAAGACTTAAGACCTAAGACTCCCCCTCAATCTCTCCCCCTTTGGCATTAAGACACCAAAAAGAAGGAGAGAAGGAACCTAAAGTCTTCATGCCTCGCTGTTGGTCCTCTCATCATTTCCATCTTCATCTTCGGGCTGATGAGGAGGAGGAGGAGGTACGGATCCACTCGAGCCCCCAATGCCAAAAGTAAGCAAGATCAGAGGGAGTCAAGGGCCCGATCTTGGTGTAGTCAGAGTCGGAATCATCAGAAATTATTGGAGATCCATTGGGCTCGATCTCCAGTTTCTGGCAAATCTGCTTCACATTTGCCTTGACATACTTCTTGTCTTCCTTTCTTCTCTTGTTAAGCTTGTGGGCCTTCACGTCGGCCTTCCTGCAGGAAGCAAAGATTGCAGCCAAGTATTTGAAGATGCCACTTGCAAATCCTTTTTGAGGAGCTGCCCTAGTGGCAGGGGCAGCCCTGGCATCTCCACTTGCTCTTGCTGGAGCCTCAGGACTGGAGGCCGGAGATGGAGCAGCCTGAATGCTTGGCTTTTGAGGCATCTGGGGCCTCAAGGGAAGGTGCTCCACATCTTTGACAAACTCTATGCCAGTGACTTTCTCAATCATGAACATTAGATACGGAGCATAGCCACATGACATGTTGGGTGTGCAAGAGATGTTGACCATATCGTTCCAGATATAGTCAGCCATATCAAACTTGTGGTCCTTGCTTATGACCCTCATCAAGGTCTGGAGGTAGCCCTGCACACTCCCAGCATCCCCATCCTTGGGGCGATTGTCTTCCTCAAGACTCTGTTCAAGACCACAAAGAAGGGCTTCATGTTCTTTGTGGAGGGAGGGTTGAACTTGGAGTTGGGCTCATAGAGGAATTTCATCTTGTCCTTCTCAATGACACATATGTTGTGGATGATTAAGCAGTCATTTCTTGAGGTGTCAAGGTGTAGCAGGCTTGCAAAGTCTTCATAAGTTATACTGTACTTGGATCCATGAATCATCCAAGTAACACTCTCTTCATCATCACTTGAGAAATGGCAAGTTGCAAAGAACTGCGCTACGACCTCATCATTCCAGTTGTTCCTGAAGGCAAAGAGATCCTTTAGGCCATGTCTCTCAGCTGCCTCCACCACTTCAACAAACGGTGAGCAGCCCTTCTTCTCAAAGTGTGCCCAATCAATCCATTGGCTGTGCACTACAGGTGTCTTCATGGGGAGGTACACAGACTTGTAGAAATCTGCAAGGAAATTGCTCCAAAATCTGCCATCGACAGCTTGCTTTGGACGGCTATAGCTATCAACATTGTGAAACTTAGCCACTGATTCACTGCCCTTCCCATTGAACTTTTCTTATGTGGGGTCCCGAGCCCCTTGCTTCGGAGCTGATATCTTCAGGGGGGCAATCGGGCCCGTTGCGATCCCCTTGCCCTTGCCCTTGGCTAGGCGGGAACTTGCCGAGCTAGGTCCACCACCAGCGGAAGCCCTGGAAGCAGGCACCTTTCATTGAGCCACCCTCTTTTGAGACTGAGGAGGGGAGGGGGCTGGCTCGGAAGGTCGCTTCTTGCTTTGGTCCGTCGAGGACTGAAGTGGGGCTTCTTGTTCCATTTCGGGTTTGAAGTTGGAAACTTCGTCGTGAGAGTTTGACATGCCTGAGAATGGATTGTACAAGGTATGAGTGAGAAAGGATAACAAGGAATTGCATTGAGAAGGTAAAAGGTTAGGTTTGAGTTCAAAAAAATCGGACAAGTCCAGTGTACAGGCAAGGACTAGTCCGTGTGACCGGGCTTGTCCGTGCATGGACCAGACTAGTCCGGTATTCATCCTCAAAAACCTAAGCAACGAGACAAATGGTGATTCCTAATGCACAACTAGATTAGCATCAATGTAATACATCAAGGAAGCATGTATATAGTGACAGATGCTAGGCTATTCGATCAACAATGACGAAAATAGATATTTCTAGGGTTTGGGGAAAATTACCGAAGAAATCGCTTGAATCTCAAAGAGGAGGGTGTTGAAGGCCGGACAAGTGTGTGAACTTCAATCTCCGAGTGAGAAGATCAAATTCCACCCAAACTTGCGAAGTTTCGTTGGAGAAATCAAGGAATCGCCTTGGGAGCTCGGGCATGGAGAGAGGAAGCTTGAGGCAAGTGTGGGGTGAGGAAATTAGGGTTTGGTGGCGGCTAGGGTTATGGACACGAAAAGCCGGACAAATCTGAAAGTGATCAGACTAGTCCGAACTTTTCTAGAGGCTATATCGGACTAGTCCGTGGTCTACCAGACTAGTCCGTCCTAACCGGCGCTCTGCGAACTAGTATGCATGGGCGGACTAGTACGGGTAACCACGGACTAGTCTGCGTGGTCACCAGGGAAGAACTCCTTAGCCCATTCGTATATATTCGAAGGTACTTATTTAGAAAATAGGGAGGCAAATCAAATCAAATAATCTTGATGAAAATGATCAGTAAGCATACAACAATCAAGAAATGATCACAATTCACCAAGATCTAGTAATTGACTTAGTTTTTCCGGAGAAAATAGAGAGAGATGTTTTTCACAATCCAGTCGACATATATTGAAGAATTCATACAGGTATGCAAATTTTCAAACCACATTTCAAACATCAAGGATGTTTAGTTCATTTCGAAGCTCACAAAAGCGTTTTTCATCAAGTGGCTTGGTGAATATGTCGGCTAATTGCTTTTCGGTGTTGACATGAGAAATGGCTATATCTCCTTTCATGGAGTGGTCTCTCAAGAAGTGATGTCGGATGTCTATGTGTTTGGTTCTAGAGTGCTCAACTGGACTATGGGCAATTTTAATGGCACTCTCATTATCACAAAGGAGTGGAATACAGTTCATATTGTAACTGTAATCCCTTAGAGTTTGTCGCATCCAAAGGAGTTGTGCACAACAACTCCCAGCTACAACATACTCCGCTTCGGCTGTGGATAAAGAAATGGAGTTTTGTTTCTTGGAGGACCAAGAAACTAGGGATCTACCTACGAATTGGCATGTGTCGGAGGTACTTTTTCTCTCTACTTTGCATCCGGCATAATCTGCATCGGAATAACCAATAAGATTGAATTTGGAGCCTTTTGGATACCCAAGACCAAGGTTGGGTGTATGAACTAAATACCGCAAGATTCTCTTAACGGTTGTCAAATGACACTATTTTGGGTTGGCTTGAAACCTTGCACACAAACATACACTCAACATAATGTCTAGCCTAGATGCACATAAATAGAGTAGAGATTCAATCATGGTGTGATATACCTTTTGGTCGACGCTAGGTCCATCTTCATTGAGATCCAAGTGGCCATTCGTTGCCATGGGAGTCTTTATGGGATTCGCCTTGTCCATTCCAAACTTATTGAGTATGTTTTGAGTGTACTTAGTTTGGCTTATGAACGTCCCTTCCTTTTGTTGCCTCACTTGGAATCCCAAAAAGTACTTTAGCTCTCCCATCATAGACATCTCAAACCTATCTATCATAATTTTACTAAACACCTCACAGAAAGATTTGTTAGTTGAACCAAAGATTATATCAACAACATAGATTTGACAAACAAAAAGATCATTGTCAAAATTCTTTGTAAATAATGTATAATATACTTTGCCGATCTTAAAGCCATTTTCAATTAACAAATCTCTAAGACACTCATACCAAGCTCTAGGAGCTTGTTTGGGCCCTTAGAGAGCCTTACGTAATTTAAATACGTGGTCGGGGAACTCTTCATCTTCCAACCCGAGGGGTTGCTCCACATACACCTCCTCCTTGATTGGTCCATTGAGGAAGGCGCTTTTCACATCCATTTGATAGAGCTTGAAGTCATGGTGAGTAGCATATGCAAGTAATATTTTATTGATTCAAGTCTAGCTACGAGAGCAAAGGTTTCATGGAAATCCAAACCTTTGACTTGTGAATACCCTTTGGCCACAAGTCGTGCCTTGTTCCTTGTCACCATCCCGTGTTCATCTTGTTTGTTGCGGAAGACCCATTTGGTACCGACGACGTTGGATTTGGGTCTTTTGACTAGCTCCCACACCTCGTTTCTCTTGAAATTGTTGAATTCTCCTTGCATGGCCACTACCCAATCCGGATCCTTCAATGCATCCTCAACCCTGCGTGGTTCCAAAAAGAACACAAATGAGTAATTCTCACAAAAATTAGCTATGCGAGATCTAGTAGTTACTCCCTTTTGGATGTCACCGATGATGTTGTCGATTGGGTGATCCCTTTGGACGCATTGGTGTACTCTTGGGTGTGGCAATTACTGTCTTGAATCTTCATGTTCATCTTCTTCTCCCCCTAAATGGTTGCCCTCACTGATTTGTTGATCATCTTCACTTTCTTGAGGTTGATCTTGTATGGAAGCTCCCCCTTGATCCCTAGTCTCCTCTTGTGGTTTGTTTTCCTCATGCATATGTAGAGGTGGCTCTTGTGGTCGAACTTCGCCCAACGCCATTCTTTTCAATGCTTGACAAGGAGCTTCTTCTTTATCTAGCACACATGGATCAACTTGCTCCTCTTGGGAGCCATTAGTTTCATCGAACACTACATCACGTGCTACTTCAACAAGTCCGGAGGTCTTGTTGTAGACACGATGGGCGTAAGTGTTCGAATCATAACCAAGCAAGAAACCTTCATCAGACTTCGAAGCGAACTTTGAATTCCTATGCTTCTTGTTCAAAATATAACATTTGGAGTCAAAAACTCGAAAATACGAAATATTAGGCTTGTTACCGGTGAGTAGCTCATAAGGTGTCTTCTTGAGTAGTCGATAAAGTAAAGTAGATTTATGGCGTGGCAAGCGGTGTTGACCGCTTTCACCCAAAATCAATCCGAGGTCTTGTACTCATTGAGCATTGTTCTCGCCATCTCTATGAGGGTTCGGTTCTTTCTTTCGGCAACTCCGTTTTGTTGAGGGGAGTACGGAGCTGAAAACTCGTGCTTTATACCTTCTTCATCTAGGTACTCCTCCACTTGTGTGTTCTTGAACTCCAAGCAGTTATCGCTTCGAATGTCCTTGATTTTCAATAAGAATTAATTTTGAGCTCGCTTGAAGAACTTCTTGAGTATTCCTTGTGTTTCTGACTTATCATGTAAAAAGAAAACCCAAGTGAAGCGAGAAAAATCATCAACAACTACTAAACCTTATTTGTTACCGCCAATGCTTATGTAAGCAATTGGACCAAACAAGTCCATCTGAAGTAGCTCGAGCGGTCTTGTTGTAGTCATGACGTTCTTTGCGGGATGAGGTGCTCCAACTTGCTTCCCGGATTGGCACGTGCTACAAGGCCAGTACCGAGCACCTTTCCTTGACTATTGTCTCCAAAATAGATGCCCTCGCTTGGATCCTCATTTGCTTCATACTCAACGAACATTTTTCTTTCTCCAGTCATATGGTTGGTGCAACCACTGTCTAGCACCCATTTTGATCCACCGGAGGAATAGTCCTGCAAAAACAAATTATGCCTTGGTTTTAGGTACCCAAGCTTGCTTGGGTCCTTTTAGGTTAGTCACAAGGGATTTGGGCACCCACACATGAGACTTGGTGTTCCCATGGCGTGGCCCAACATAATGAGCATAAACTTTGCCATAATTACTTCTCATTAAAACATAAGATGCATCGAAGGTTATGAATAGAAGTTGTTGCTGTTGTTTATACACAGGACTAGTCTGGGAGATCGGACTTGTCCAACGGACCAGACTTGTCCGGACCCCGACCGACTAGTCCGGTGTTCATGTGTGTTCAATGTTTTAACCTTGGACTTTCCAATTTGAGAGGGTATTCCCTTTACAAAGGCAATGCTTTCCTTGTTATTCTTATGGCTTCTAGCTTGTTGCTTTTCAAAATAAGAGTAACCAATGCCATATTTGACATTTTGAGGTCTTGTGACCAAGTATGCACTACGTGCATATTTGATCTTCTCCTTGTCAAATATGCTATTTTGTGCAGGATGCTTGTCCTTGGTAGGGGTTGACTTGTCTTTCAAACTGGTGTCAACCTTACCACATGTACAAGTAGAAGCAACTTCAGTTTTAATGGGTTGAGAAGGTGAACTTAAAGAGGATGAAGGGTCACCTTGCTTGAGTGACTCAACTTGCACTTCAAGGATCTTGTTAACCTTGATTAGGTTATCAAGTTCTTCCTTGATTGCAGCATTTGAGTCGTTTAACTCTAAGCAAGTTTCCTTGCTTGATGCTAATTCAAGCTCTAGTGACTTGCTTCGCTCCTTTTCAAGTTCTAGAAGCTTGTCAAGTTCGACATATTCCTCCTTTTGGGAGATAATCATGTCTTCTTGAAGATGTATCAACCTCTCCTTCTCAACAAGTTGATCAAATAAAAATTTCATTTTAGTGGCTGTTTTCTTATCTAATCCAATAAGCATATCTTCATTATCGCTAGCAATGTCGCTATCACTAGAATAGGAATGCACAGAAGAGGGTTTTGTTGTTACCTTGCGTTTACCTTCCTTTGCCATGAGGCAAGTGCCGTTCCCCTTCCATGCACCGAGAGTAGGGAAGAGAGTGGACTTCTTGGATGTCTTCTCGATGGCTATGCTAGCCATCTCTTCTTCTGATGATGATGAGGACTCAACATTTGATTCCAACTCTTTCCCTATGTGCGCTTGTTCGGCTTGTTTCTTATTCTTGAAGAATTTCTTTGGTTGAGGCTTTGCTTCTTTGGTTTTCTTCTTGTTTTCTTCATATGGGCAGTCAACTATGAAGTGGCTATACTCACCACAATTATAGCATGCCCGCCTCAACTTTGACTTTCATCTTTCCTTGTATCTTCCTTCGCTTGATTTGGCGCCTTGTCTCTTGTTCATCATCTTCTTGAATTTCTTCATGAATAGTATCATGTCATCTTCATCCAAATCACTGCTCTCATCATCACCGTCTTCTTCTAGTTGTGCTTCTCGCGCCTCTTTAGATAAGGGCTTGAGGGTCGACTTCAAAGCAACCCCTTTCTTCTTTGCCGAGGTGAGGTCGAGATTTTCCTTGACATGCTTCGCTTGCTTTTCCATCATCTCGAAATTGATGATTTTTCCAAGTAGCTCATCCGGAGTCATTCTCTTGTATCTGGGCTTTCTCTAATCATGGAGCATAAGGTGATGTTGCGAGGCATGAAAGCTCTAAGGATGAGCTTCACCACCTCATGGTCGTTCTACTTCTTGCTTTCGTACGATCGAACCTTGTTGATGAGCGTCTTAAGTCGGTTGTAATATCTTGAGGCGACTCATCTTCTTTGATTGTGAATCTTCCCAATTCGCTCTCGATCATTTCGATCTTCGCTTCACGCACATGATGATCACCTTCATGTGCAGTTTGCAATGTGTCCCAGATTTCCTTTGCAATCTCGAGTCCATCCACCTTGGTGAACTCGTCCCGACTGAGCAAAGAGGTAATGACTGCCGCGGCTTGAGCATTTCGATGAATTTCCTGCTCTTGGCTTGGTGTGAGCTCTCCGTCGTCGTCCGGGGTATCTATCCCTGTGCACACAATATGCCACAAACTTGGATTGAGATAAATTAGATGCATTTTCATATTTTGCTTCCACATTGAGTAATCACTTCCATCGAAGTGTGGGGCTTTTCCTAAAGGGATAGACAAATAATGATTATTGCTAGAATTAGGATGATCGTAGTTAAAAGGATATTGGGAGTAGTCGGTGTGACTACTCCCCTTCTTCATCTTCTCGTCTTCGACTTTCACTTTCCCGTTGGAAAGAGTCTTATTTCTTAGGAGCGCCTTTAGTTTCAGCGTCTCCTCATCATCATCCTCGAAGTCTTGAATGGCTTCGAGGAGATTTTCCAATTTCTGATTCTTGTCTTCATCAACCTTTTCTTGGTTGTTGCTTTTGTGTACGTCTTTCATGTCCGACATGATCTCTTTGAGCGGTTAGTCTCCTTCTTGAAGAACCTTGCTTTGATACCAATTGAATGTGGCCTATAGGGGGGGTGAATAGGCCTTTTTGAACTTTGTCGGAACTTGTAACACTTAACAACCAGATCAAAACTCGAGATATCGGACTAGTCCGATCAAGTGCGGACTAGTCCGGTGTGTACCGACTACATTAATCAAGTTTGATTAATTTGATTCTAGGATGCATGCAGCAGAAATTTACTTGTAATAGAAGTGTTGCAAGATTATGAACTAGGGTATACCACAAGTCAATCTTATATTTGATGTTTCAACGTAAAGTGAGCAAGATTGATTGAAACCCTAGATTGATATGATGTATAAGAACAATGAACACAAAGCAAGAATACAAGTAATTTATCCTGTGGTTCAGTTCCCACAGAGGCAACCTACATCCACGTTGAGGAGTCCACAAAAGTACCGGGTCTTCTCCAACCCTACCCTCATTGGATCGCCACGAAGGCCAATCCTCTTCTCTTATCACAAAGGGTAAATAACCAAATTCAAGGGGTCTTCTCACACGTTGATGGCTCCCCTAGATTACAACAAGAACTCCACTAAGAACACACTCAAAAGATTACAATGCAAATCACAGGAGTGTGTTAGAGAATCAAACCAAGAGCTCAAGAGTGATGAATCGTGTCTCTCCAATGTTCCAAAGTGTATCCTCGAGGGATTGATCTTTTTGGATTTTGATTTTGTGGAGAGATGTGTTTTTGAGGCTCTTGGGAGGTGTGATGGCGCAGGGGGTCGAGAGATATTAAAGTTGGGCTGTGCACATCTATTTATATGGGGTTTCTAAAAGTGACCGTTAGGGTTTAGGAAGATCGGATTAGTCCGTGGTGGACACCGAACTAGTTCAGTGTTCTATGTGTAGCAAACCCTAAGTGTCCTGAAATATCGGACTAGTCTAGCTAGGAACGGACTTGTCCGATTCTGCTTCTGGAAATCTTCAGACTAGTCCAATAATCATCGGACTTGTCTGGATCAGTGAAACCCTAAGTGCATTGGGTGACAAGTCCGCACTTAGAGGACTTGTCCGATTTAGGTCAGAGGGTTTTCGGACTAGTCCGTGCCAATATCGGACTTATCCAATTTACATCAGAATGAGATCGGACTAGTCCGCTGTGTTATTGGACTTGTCTGATTTTGTGCAACTTGTGAAGTGTTTTGAGGACTAGTCTGCACTTGGGGGGACTAGTCTGATTCTAGTCAGAGAGATATTGGACTAGTCCGTGGTGATATCGAACTTGTTCAATCTTGTGCAGAGAGATATCGGACTAGTCCGGTGTCAGTCGGACTAGTTCGGTGTTTGTCGGACTAGTTCGGTCCTGTATAAATTTGTGCAATGTGTGTGTGTTTATTTGTGTTTTAGCTCTTGGGGTGTGTTTCCTTAACACACTCCATACACAATGATCTACTACACTTGTTTCTTGAGCTCTTTGCCACATTGCTCCTCATTCTCCCTTCTTTTTGGCACTTTGCTTATTTTCCATTAAAAACATGTGCTCATCTCAACAAAGTGGTTAGGATCTCATTTGCTTGTTATAAATCATTCAAAACCCACAAGGGATTCCTAGATGCACTTTTAGTTTAGGGTTTACCGTGAAACTCGGCGGCGACGACAATGGCTTCGCTCGGCGTACCTGGAAGTGATGAGGGCAAAGCAAACGGACAACAGCGAAGCTCGGTGGCGACGGCGGCAAACACTTGGCAGCAAACAAAATTTTGGCAGCCTGACGGCGTCTAAGTGTTTCGCCCGGGTTAGGTTTTTCCAACGCAGCCCGAGGGGTATATATAGATGCCTATTTTCTCAGGCGGATTTTAAGTACCGACCGCCTGAGAAGATGGTTATCTCAGGCAGGTTTTAAGTTACCATCGTTGGATGGGATCTGACGTCAAGATATAACGGATCGGATCCCACCCAGACCTAGCTCATGCTACTGGGCCTGTTTGCCCCACGACTTCAATCCTTCACCCCCGCTTGCTGCGCCCGACGCCTTCGACTCCGTCCGCCTCAATACGCCGCCCGTCTCCTCCAGACTCCGCTGGACACCGCCACCTCCCGTCCGCCACACTTTCTGTTTGTCGCCGATCTTAGATTATTATTTGATGTTGTCGCTGCTCTCCTACGTGCCACCTCTCTCTACAACTCTATATCAACTTGGTATTACCGTAAAAACCTTGAGGACGACCGGACATCGATTAGCCATCGACTAGGGTCGATTGGTCGCCCTAATGAATAGACCTACATTATACTAGTATTCACTCATATGATATAGTCTTGTTATTTCTTTGTAAATTCATTTTATAGAAGACCATTGGGGAATATTTGTGGCCAAATTTTGTAAATCTGAAAAAAAATCTATTATTGAAGCATGGACCATCGAGCGTGGATGTGTAACATGCCAAGACCCAATCCTATGTACATTCATAATGTTGCAAATTTTATTGAAGCATCCAAGAGACATGCGAAGTTGCAAAAGATAGATGACATATTATGTCCATGTATCGACTGTGAAAATAAGATTACTTGGACGGATACTATAGTAATCCAATCTCATTTGGTGAAAAGAGGTTTCAAAAAAACTACAGAATATGGACAGAGCATGGTGAGTTAGATACACATGATGTGCATAAAGATGATGAGAGAGGTTCAGATGATGATAATGTTCATATCGATGATGGAAGTGACAATCAAGATGGTGATGATGATGATGAGTTCGATTGTGAGGAGATGTTGCATCATATTGAACCATATGTATTGACTTCTATTGGAGCAAACAAAGGTTTAAGTAAAATGGAGACATTGCAGAATGTGGCAACAAAGCTTTTATATGATGAATCAAACGGTTGTGATAAAGAGTTTACTACATTGCTTGCAGTCTTAGAACTACTAAAGTTGAAAGCTACGCACGGATGGTCCATTTGTAGTTTCTCTGATCTTTTGAATCTTATGGCAAAAATTCTTCCAAATCCAAATAAACTGCCCAGAAGCACTTATAAAGCGAAGAAACTTCTTTGTCCGATGTCACTAGGTGTGATAAAAATACACGCTTGTGTGAACCATTGTATTCTTTATCGCAAAGAGCATGAGCTCGCAACTAGATGCCCATTTGTGGTGTTAGTAGATATAAGAAGGACTACAATCACCAGTATGTTACAACATGAAAAAGTCTCAGAAGAATAAGAAGTTTATTATTGGTCCTGAAGGTGACGATGACGATACTTCTGGCGATGCAGACGGGAAGAATAAGAGAAAAAATCTTGCCTTGGTGAGGTGGTACCTTCCGGTAATTCATAGCTTGAAGCGTTTGTTCTCAAACCCTAGGGAGGCTAAACTTATGCGTTGGCATTCCGAGCAACGCAAGAAGAATCAAAAACATATTCGACACCCTGGTGATGCAACGCAGTGGAAAAATTTTGATACAGTATCCAGAATTTGCAAAGGAAATCAGAAATGTGAGGTTTGCCTTGGGTACAAACGGAATGAATCCGTTTGGTGAAAAAAGGAGCATACACAGCACATGGCCCGTGGTCTTAACGATGTACAACTTACCGACATTGTTGTGTCACAAAAGGAAATATATCTTGTTATCTGTTCTTATCCATGGTCCGAAACAACCCGGCATCAAAATTGATGTGTTCTTGGAACCTTTAATGGAAGATATGGTGAAATTGTGGAATGAAGGGGTACGTACATGGGATGAGTACAAGCAGGAGTATTTCACGCTAAGAGCAATGATATTCGTTAACGTGCATGATTATCCTAGATTGTTTACATTATTGGGACAAATGAAAGGGAAGAAAGGTTGTGTAAGGTGCGTCGATAGAACTGGATTTCTATACCTCACTTCATCAAGAAAGGACGGTGTACATGAGACACCGACGGTTCTTGACAGATACACACAAGTATAGGAAGATGAAAGAACAATTCGATAACAAAATTGAAAAAGATACTGCACCAAAACCTTACAGTGGAAAACTTGTGTTCGAAATGGTCAAGAACATTCATATTTCTTTCGGTAAGGGCAAAAAATGTAAAGGAATTAAGAGAAAAAAAAGTACATCTTTGGATGATACAACTGACATGGCTTTTAAGAAACAATCAATTTTTTCAAGTATCTTCCGTATTGGAAGAATCTGGAATTTTGCCACAGTATTGATTTGATGCACGTTACAAAGAATGTATTTGACAGCATCATTGGGACCTTGCTGGACATGCCGAGGAAAACAAAGGACAGATTAAATTCACGTATGGACCTAGTAAACCTTGATTTGAGACCAGAGCTTCATCCAGTAGAAAAGGCAAACGGGAAGCATTACCTTACCCCAGCCAGCTACAACTTGACGCTATAAGAGAAAAAAGCAATTTGCGAATGCTTGCGTAGGATCAAAGTGCCCACGAGTTTTTCATCCAATATCCGCAAACTAGTCTCGATGAAAGACTTGTCTTTATTCGGTTATAATTCTCACGACTGTCACATGATGATGACAGTGTTACTTGCCATTGCAATAAGAGTAATCAAACCTGAGCATACAAAAGTTGTCATCACACGTTTGTGTTACTTCTTCAATGCAGTGTCGCAAAAGGTGATAGCACGTGAAGATTTAGACTATCCAAAAACATACATCATCGAGACTATGTGCAAGCTTGAGATGTGTTTCCCACCATCCTTTTTCCATATGCAAGTACACCTAATCATACATCTTGTTGATCAGATAAAAGCATTAGGGCCACTATATTTATATCATATGTTTTTGTTGGAGAGATATTTAGGAGTATTAAAAGGTTATGTGCAGAACCGTGCTCACACAGAGGGTTCAATTATGGAAGGATACACCACTGAAGAAGTGATTGAGGGTTGCGCTGATTACATCAAAGATGGAAAATTGATAGGTGTGCCTATACCAGTACATGAGGGTAGACTACATGGAAGAGGCAAAGTGGGTAAGAAAACTTTTATCGTTCAAGATTACAAGAATGTACACCGTGCATATTTTGTTGTACTATAACAACTCGCAATAGCTGAGTCGTACATCGAGGAACACCAAATTGAGCTTCGTGATAAAAACCAAGATCGCACAGAGGACCGGATCATGAAAGAACACGGAAGATATTTCACTGAATGGTTAATAGACAAAAATATACCATATGGAAACACTATAGAAGAGGAAACAATGAAGAAGTTAGCTTCTGGCCCATCTGCTTTGGTGACATCATGGCAAGCATATGACATCAATGGTTACACATTTTACACTAAAGAAAAAGACGGTAAGAGTGTTGCACAAAATAGTGGTGTTCGTATTGAGGCTTATGATTCGCAAGGGCAAAAGATCACATACTTCGGATTCATAGAGTAAATATGAGAACTTGATTATGGTGAAAGAATGGTAATGCCCATATTTAAGTGCCAATGGGTCAAATATCCTGATGGTGTGAAAGTGGACAATTACGGGTTGACACTGGTAGACTTGAATAAAGTGGGTTATAAAGATGACCTGTGGGTTCTCGCTGATAGTGTTGCACAAGTTTTTTATGTTCAAGATCCAGAAACTGAGAAGATGCACGTAGTTGTTTCTGGAAAGCAAAATATTGTTGGGGTTGAGAATGTGGGAGATAATGAAGAGGAATATAATTAGTATGATGACATGTACTGTCGGTGGTTTGGAACCGGCAGATCTCCCTACACTACTAAAGTGATAGGGGAGTTTGATGTTCGGTGTGGGCGCGCGGAGATTCAAGAAGGTGAATAAGAATTGACACAGGAGACACAAGAATTTACGTGGTTCGGGCCGCCTGAGCGTAATACCCTACTCCACGGGTGTGTTGGTGTTGTATTAGCAGTATGAGCTTGTGATGAGCGTATGAGGCGCGTGTCCCCTGATCGTGTTGTCAGCCTGTCCTTTTATAGTACAAGGGCAGGCCGTTACAAGTTAACCTGGCCCGACATGTGGCCCCGGTGGTTACTAGTATTGATACATGTTTAATTGCTCTTAATGTTCTTGTAACGGGCTTTGACAGCACCGTTACTGGTGTTAAGATCGCCCGTTTAAGTGTCATTAATATGGCATTCATGACACTTAATCGGTTCTTGAAGTCCTTGGCTCTCCTTTGAAGATCCGGAGCCGTTGCAGGGTCTTCCGGAGGTTAGAAGCTGAAGATCCGACGATCGGACACGTGGCAGCTCCGGAGCATACTGTGGAAACAGGTAGCTCCGGGGCTACCCGACACGTGTCAGGTCTGGAGCTTCTCTCGTTCTGTGGCTAAGTCCGGAGGTGCCATTTCGGTACATGGCGCGGAGCTTCCCCCTTGTGGGTGGTAGCTCCGGTTTGGTAGTACACGTGGCGACCCAGGGATTAACCATGTTGGAGAAGCGGGTCCGGTTATGTCTGACATGTGGGCCTTCAAGGGTCTTCAAACCAAGTAAATGATTTTGCTTTGAGATCTTTATAACCTCAAGGGGTGTACGGTTTCTAGGATACCGACAGTGGCCCCCTGGACCTACCTCCGGGGAAGTCATTCCGCCGGAGGTGGGTCCATCCTTGCGACCCTTGAACTGAGTCTTCGAGGGTCTCTGAGGGTGCCGTTGGCAAGGACTTGGAATTAAATCCTCGCCGCGTGGCGTATCCCGTGTGCGGCAGATGAGATCTTTGGTGTGCGGATCTCACGCAATTGAAGGTCGCCGGTTCCCGATACGAAAACCGTATCGGTTCCGCGCGCCTTGTCAGGCCGCCGCCTTTGGGCTTCCCGCCTCTTGATGACAACCGTTCACCTGGGTAGGAACCTCGACTTGATCGTCAGGGTGGTCCCAAGCCCGCTTGTCATCGGCTGGGTGGAATTTTTGGGTGGTACCTTCGACTTCCTTGCGGTTTCCATCCGAGCATTGCGAGGGCTTACTTAAGAAGGAAAGTGCGCACCGTCGGGAGTTCTTTACGCCTCTCATCTGTTCTTGCGATCAAACTCCCAACTTGTTCTTCGCTTTTCTTCTCTTGCCTAGCTGTGCCGCGATGGAGTTGGGTCTCCGCGAGAGTCGTTTGAAGACCGACGGCGATTTGAAGAAGGTCCGGGCCCTCATGGGGTGGTCCTCAGACTTCTTCAACCGCTCAGTCTGTGCCGGCGGAGAGCTCCCCTTCGAGAAGGAGCACGTCAGCGAAATGGTGTACTTTTCCTCGTACGCCATGGTGGGGTTGATCCCGCCTTTTTCTTCCTTTTTCTTGATGCTGCTAGACTTCTATGGTCTGCAGTTATACCACCTTGGCCCTCACTCCATTCTCCTCGTGTCCATCTTCGTCCACTTCTGTGAGATGTGGGTGGGCATCCCCCCCTGCATTGAACTCTTCCGAACCTTCTTCACCGTCCACACCACAGGCCGGAGCAATGAGTACCTTGGCTTCTACTACTTTGTGAAGCGCAAGAAGTGCCCATTCAAGTACCTCCGGTCATTTCCTTCTGGGAAGTGGGATGACTGGAAGAAAGACTGGATAGTCATCAGGGTGGAGGAGCACGAGAGGCTGGAGCTGCCCGATAGTCTGCCCGGCATCAACACGACAACCTGGAGTGAAGCTCCGGTGCTGGCGGAAGCTTTCACCCCTGCTTTGACCAGGATCCGCCAATGCGTGGAGGGAGGATTGACTCCTTAGGCGGTATTTTGCAATTTCCTGGTCAACAGGTGGGCTCCGCTGAAGAGGAGGGAGAAGCTCGCTTGGGCCCTCAATAGCGTGATGGACGACGACCGGGTTGAGACCAGGTTGAAGTCCAACATGGTGGGGAAAACCTTGGAGTTCCACCTCAAGAAATTCCAGCACGGCATCGACGTCGACAGTGATGACTTGACTCCCCCGTCGGCCTTCCTCCCTCTGAACGTGGAAGTGGAGTTCAGCAGGGAGCTCCGGCGAAAGATGCCCGTACTTGACGACCTTGGTGTCGTCGAGAGAAGATCAACCACCTGGGTGGCGATCCCCGGAATGCCTGAAGATGGCTCTGTTCCTGCCCCAAAGCCGAGGGTCGAGGTCGTCGGCAAAGGCAAGGAGCTGGCAGACGAACCCGAGAGCCGGAAGAGGAAGCTGCAGCATGCCGACGGAAGGTCCGTCAGGCCCGCTACTTCCGCCTCGACTCCTTCTCCCCGGAGGGGAAGGTCTTCTGCAACCGCTGCGGTTGTCCCCGTAATGGGGTCTTCCCGGAACGAGACCGTTCCTGCAGTGGGGTCCTCCCAGAGCGCGTCTGTTCCTGCAGTGGGATCCTCTTGGGGTGTTAGCTTCGGGCGCTTGACTCCAGCTCCTGGGCCGGTGGAGGCCTCCAGGTCTGGGGGTTCTTCCCGATCGAGGAGAGCCTCGACCCGGGAAACGCCCGCGGCCTTCCAGAGCTTCTACGCCGACTATGGCCAGCCCAGAAAGCCCGGGAAAAAGGTTCCGCGCAAGCTGGTGCGAAAGCCTCCCAAGGTAATTTCTAATCTCTACCTTGGACAATTATTTTAATTGTAGCAACTGTTTGTTAATTTTCTTCATTCATCATCTGCAGCGTCCCCAAGAAGGGGAGTGAGGCTCCACCCTCAGCCACAGTGTCGGAGACCGTGAGGGTGGGAGCTTCTGCTCCTGTCCCGGTGCTGCTCCAAGTGGTGGCTGAAGCTCAGCTCCGGCGCCGGCTGTCGTGGTCATGGACCTCGACTCATCCCCAGAAGTTCCCGTGGTAGCTCCGGACCACGGGAGTGAAGATGCAACAGCGGCACCTGTCCCAGAGGTTGAAGCTCCGGGTCCTGGTGCTGCAATGATGGAAGCTCCGGCTGTTGAGCCGGAGGAAGTAGTAATCCCGGCCTCTGAGCCGGAAAGTGTCGAAGCCCCGGCGGTTGAGTCGGAGGTGGCTGAAGCCCCGGCATGCGAGCCGGAAACCGAGGTAGTTCCGGCAGTTGGGCCGGCTACCTCCGAAGCACCGGCTGTTGAGCCGGTCATTGTGGGAGCTCCGGTCACAGGGCCGGTCGAAGTTGAAGACCTTCCGGCTCCTGAGCCGGTTGTTGAAGAGGTGACGGAGCTCGAGCCTCCCTCGGAAGAGGTGCCCAGACCGGAGCCAGTATCGGCTCCTGCTCCGGAAGTGACGACGTCGGAGGTACCTGCGGCCGAGCCGGAGTGCCCAAGCGAAGTAGCTGGCCCCCTGCCCGAGGGGGTGAACGAAGACTTGGCGTTGGGGCCTTCTTCGATGGCGACTGAGGCCATCCCGGAGGACGGCCCTAGTGCCTTGGAAACCCAGGAGACCACTCTTGTAGAGTGGGACCCAATTTTTGTATCCGAAGACCCGCTGGAACCAGCGGAGGAGACCCCAGCAGGTCCGGAACCGATCCCGTTGTCGCTGTCCATTGACAACGCATGTTCCAGTCTGCGTCAAGTCCAACTGGCCTTCTTCCACGACAGCGAGGCTCTTGAAGAGGAACCAAACCGTTAGGCGGTGGCGTAATCAGCTCTACTTCGAGATCAAGCTGGCGCAGTCGAGGCTAGCGGATGACAAGGAATGGATTAAGCTGGAGAAGATCCGCTTGGAGTACTGGGGCAAGTTACTGGATGACAGGGAGAGTATGACTCGTGCCCTCGACGCTCAATCCCGGGAGATCTACAATCAGGCCAAAGCTGCCAATAACGCGGCCGATGAACGCCACGAATAGCTTGAGGCCATTAACACCGCACTCATCAAGCGCCGAGAGGCACTTGAGGAGAGGGAGGAACGGCTCGAGGATGAAGAGCAGAAACTCCTTGAGCTGCGGGATGATGTCCTGAGGAGGGAAGAGGAGCTCGCCGAGAAAGTAGCTCTGGCTGACAAGGGCCTCGAGGAGCACGCCAAGAAATTGGAAGAGCGCTGCCAAGAGGAAGAGGAGAAGACCTGGGTGCGAGGGCAGGAACTCTACGAACAAGGGTGTGCCCTTGCTGCCCGGGAGAAGAAAGTGAGGGGTAGGGAGAAGGACCTGGTTGACCGCCGGAACAAGATCCACCTCCGGGAGGAGGAGCTCGGAAAACTCGAAAGGCGGGTTGCTGAAAAGATTCAGCAAAACGCCAAAGAAGTTGAGCGCCTCACCCGTGAGAATTCCGAACTGATGGCAGCCAGGAGATCCCTAGAAGAGATGAAGGGCTTGAGGACTGCGGACTCCCTACAGATTTGGGAGTTCCTGGATAAGGCCAACGACGCGCTGACACTGATGGGTTTCAGCCCCGTGCGCCCGGATGATCCGGAGCCGGAGCCGGACCTAGCGCTGCAGGCGTTGAGCGCAGCAGGTAGCAAGCTCTCCAAGGTGGGCGATGTCGTCGTGGACCAACTGGAGGTTGAGGGGCAATCCCTGGCGAAGAACGTCGCAGAGTATGTGCTGACGTGCTACACCAGCCGGAACACCCAATTTCCTCTGGACCCGGTGCTTGAAGGCCCCGTCAAAGGAGAAGGTGAAGCTACCCGAGCCAGCGTATCGGAGATTGCCCAGAAGGTCGCCCAATTCTTCCATAGGGTCTAGGACCATCTCTGTAATTCTCACTTGTATTTTCTCTTCTTCTTCTTCAATTTTGTAATCCCTTGTCTCCGGATGTAATCTCTTGTCTCCAGATAAATGAAATCCCCAAATTTTGCGAATTTCACTTTTTGTCTTCAACACTCTTAACTTCACTTTGCCCCCTGGTAGATGTACACAATTTGATTGTGAACATGTACCAAGAGGATATTGTGCATTGTTGAAGACTCTTTTGCCCCGAACTTGTAGAATTTAGGTTCGAAGTCTTCGATAGTGAAGGCCCCCTGAGGTTGTCGGAGCTTAGAAGCTCCGGCATTGTCTATCGCTGGAGCTTAGTAGCTCCGGCAATAGTCTCTATCAATGCGTAGAGCATCGATAGTTAACCCTTCGGGCTGTCGGAGCTTAGTAGCTTCGGCAGTGACCTTTGCCAACACTCAGTTTGTTGGCAGCAGACTCCATTTGCGGGGTCTTCTCACCATCTTTTATTTAGTGTCGACGGTTGGCCCCCTTAGGGGAGTCGGAGCTTATTTAGCTCCGGCTTTCCTCCATCAATGTAGACTTTATTTTTCCTGCACACTTAAGCCAAGAAAAATAGTAAAATTCATTCCTTGTCTATAATTTCGTCGCGGCTTACGATTCTCAAGAAGACCTTAAGTCAAACGCGATTTTAAATACAACCGAATGCGTTGTCTTTTCTTCTAGATTCAACTGTCCATGGACCAGCCTTACTTCGGCCTGCTGGGGTGTAGGTAGAGTGGCGTACTTAGGGTGCTTGACCAGGCTAAGTCGATAGCACACTCCAGCCCTAGATTGGCTTGGCGTCTTTCAGACGAGTTGGCTATGAACGATATTTGAATCCAAAAGAACTGACAATACAACTCGAATCGTGTATAAACCGGTCGAACTAAAATTTCTTAAGAATTGCACGTCTTTGTTATAGACAAGAAAGAGAAAAATAAAAATGTTGAGCCTGTACAAAATAAATGCACGTGGAGTCTATTTCACATGAAGATGTCTTTCATTATAGGTCTGGAGTAGAGGGGAAACAAGTACACTCTTAGGGTATGGAACCAGGCTAAGGGTGTTTCCTTTCTCGTTTGACCCAGGGTAGTTAGCCACACTTTTAGTCCTGAGACTGTGACAAGTGTTGCATGAGCTTTGCGGACCTTTCGGGAAAGGTCCGGCTGCTCTCCCGGAGGAACTACCCGACTCTGTACAATGACTCTATAACATACATCTCAAATTACTCAAGACTCACCTCTGTGGTATTAAGTGTAGAACTTACGGAGGTGCTCGATGTTCCAAGGATTTGGGAGAGATGTCCCATCCTCAGTAGCCAAGCGAACGCTTCCGGGACGGGATACTTTAATCACTCGGAAGGGTCCTTCCCAGTCGGGGGAGAGTTTGTTTAACCCTTCTCTGGATTGTATTCTCCGTAACACCAGATCGCCTTCCTTGAGCTGTCGGTTGTGTACATGCCGCTGGTGATAACGCCGTAGAGCTTGGCGATATTGGGCATTCCGAACAGCTGCTTGGCACCTTCCCTCCTCAAGGAGGTCTAGGTCTTCACGCCGGAGCTGGTCCTGCGCGGCTTCGTCGAAGGTCCGGACCCGGAGTGAACCCAAGGTGATTTCCGGAGGAAGGATTGCTTCAGCTCCGTACACCAGAAAGAAGGGTGTCTCTCCAGTTGACTGGTTTTGGAGATGTCCTGTTAGCCCATAGATTTGGCGGAAGCTCTTCGATCCAGTTGGCTCCATGTTTTTTCAAGTGCTCATAAGTGCGCGTTTTAAGTCCTTTAAGGATTTCAGCATTTGCTCTCTCGGCTTGGCCATTGCTGGCTGGGTGAGCTACGGAGGCGTAGCAAACTTGTATGCTGAGGTCTTCGCAATATCCTTGGAATGCGGAGCTTGTGAATTGGGTCCCATTATCAGTGATGATTTTGTTTGGGACTCCAAATCTGCATACAATGGACTGCAGAAAGTTGATAGCAGATTGCTTGTTGATTGACACAACTAGAGTTGCTTCCGGCCACTTGGTGAACTTGTCAATGGCGACGTACAGGAACTTGTAACCTTCGACGGCTCTTGGGAAAGGTCCCAGGATGTCCATCCCCCACACAGCGAAGGGCCATGTAGGAGGTATCATTTGTAAGGGCTGAGCCGGACTGTGAATTTCCTTTGCATGAAATTGACATGCTTTGCATTTTTTCACCAGCTCAGTTGCATCCTGGAGTGCTGTAGGCCAGTAGAAGCCATGCCGAAAGGCTTTACCAACCAGCGTGCGGGAAGACGCGTGGTTCCCACACTCGCCTCCATGGATTTCTGCGAGGAGCTCGCAGCCTTCTTCCCTTGTGATGCACCGCATTAGGATGCCGTTGGCACCGCACCGGTAGGATCCCCTTCTACCAGCGTGTATCTTTTAGCCAATCTGACTACCCGGTCAGCGGATACATCGTCGTCAGGAAGGATGTTGTCTTTCAAGTAGTTCCGAATCTCCGAGATCCATGCATCGGAACTAACTTGAGCATTTGAGTCTTGCGTGCTGGGTTACTCGGAGCTTCTGGCAGCACCTACGACCCTTGATGGCTGCCATGGTAACAGGGCCATCGGGACCGTTAGCTTCGGGATGCTGATCTCGCCCCCTTCGCTCAGTTCGGCAGGTTGAGCTGTGGGTTTCAACAATCTCCGGACAAAAGTTCCGTCAGGAGCTGGGGCTCCAGTTGACGCTTTCGTCGAGAGTTCGTCGGCTTTAGCGTTGTGAGCACGCTGAACATGGTGGAGATCTAGGACTTCAAAGTCCTTCTGAAGCCTCTGGACTTCAAGGAGGTAACCAGCTAGCTGGAAATTATTGCAGGAGCATTCACCCTTCACCTGCTTAATGATGAGCTGTGAATCTCACTTGACCAGCAATTGCTTGACACCATATGACAGTGCCACCTTTAGTCCGTAGATGAGTGCTTCATACTCTGCCATGTTGTTGGTTGCCTTGAAGTCAAGGTGTACCATGTATTTCACCTTCTCCCCAGTTGGTGCAAGGAGAAGGATTCCAGCTCCGGCCCCCTGCTTCTGCATGGAGCCGTCAAAGTAGAGGGTCCAGTGAGGCTCGGTGAAGGTTGGAGCTTGATGCTTCGTCTTCTGCTCACTGGGGCCCCCAGGGTTTGATGGAGAGGGAGTCCATTCTGCCACAAAATCTGCCAATGCTTGACTCTTGACTGCTTGCCTTGAAATAAATTCGAGATCAAATTCAGCCAATTCCGCTACCCATTTTGCAATATTCCCAGTTGAATTGGGATTATGCAAAATTGCTCGAAGTGGGTAAGAGGTCACCACTCAGACTTTGTGAGCTTGGAAGTAATGGCGAAGCTTCCTGGAGGCAATAAGAACTGCATAGAGCAGCTTATGCACCTCTAGGTATCGTGTCTTGGCATCATGTAGTACTTCACTAATGAAGTACACTGGGCGCTGAATGGTCCGGACCCTCCCGGAGGGGTCCGGAGCTTCCTCTTCACTGACCCGGATCCTCTCGGAGGAATCCGGATTTTCTTCAGGGACCTCCGCGTTCTGGCTGGAGGAACCCGGAGCTTCCTCAGAAATGACCTGGACCCTCCCTAAGGGGTCTAGGTTTCCTGAAGCGACTTCTTTTGGATTCGAATCTGGGAGCTGGGACCCAGAATCGCTTTCAGGAACCTCCGGACCCTCCCGAAGGGGTCTGGATTCCTGAGTATGGGGTAGTTCTGGTCTCTCCGCAACCAGAACCATGCTGACGACTTCGTCAGTAGCTGAGATATAAAGCAATAAAGGCTCACCAGGGTTCGGAGCTACCAGAATTGGTAGGGTGGTGAGGAACTGTTTCAGCTCCTGGAATGCCTTTTCTGCTTCTTCGGACCATTGGAATGGTCCGGACTTCCTCAATAACTTGAAGAAGGGGAGTGCCTATTCCGCCAGTCTTGAGATGAACCGGCTGAGGGCTGCTAGACATCCAGTTAATTTTTGGACGTCCTTGATGTGGGTTGGTGGCCGCATGTCTTCAATGGCCTTAATCTTCGTCGGATTAGCTTCTATGCCCGGGTGACTTACCAGGAAACCAAGAAGTTTTCTGGAGCTAACCCCGAAGACACACTTGTCTGGGTTTAGCTTTGTGCGGGTGGCCCGCAGCTTGTCGAAGACAGCCTGCAAGGTGTCAAGGAGTGACTCCTTGTTCCTGACCTTGACCACGATGTCATCGACGTACACTTCCACTATGTCTCTAATAAGTTCCTCAAAAGATTTGTACATAGCTCGTACAAAAGTTGAAGCTGCATTCTTGAGACCAAAGGGCATGGTTGTGTAACAATACAATCCATCTACTGTGATGAATGAAGTTTGCTCTTCATCTTCCCTAGACATCCTGATTTGATGATATCTGGAATATGCATCTAGGAAACACAGTAATTCACACCCGGAGGTGGAATCCACTATCTGATCTATTCTAGGTAGTGGGAATGGATCTTTTGGACATGCCTTATTTAGTGTGGTGTAGTCGATGCACATTCGAAGCTTCCCGCCAGCCTTGGGCACAACGACTGGGTTTGCCAGCCATTTTGGATGGAAGACTTCTCGGATGAATCCAGCTTCGAGCAACTTCTTTACTTCTTGTCGAATGAAGTTTTGTTGCTCTACGGATTGCTTCCAAGGCTTCTGATGCACAGGCCGAGCATCGGAGTAGATCTTCAGATTGTGCTCAATCACTTCCCTGGGGATCCCAGGCATTTGTGAAAGTTGCCAAGCAAACACGTCGACGTTAGCCCGGAGGAAAGTGATGAGCGCGAGTTCCTATTTGTCATTCAATCCTCCTAATATACGGGTGGTTTGAGCGGCATCGGAACCAATTTGGACGACTTTGACGGGAATGTCGGTGTCGCCGCTTGGCTGCACTCGAGGTGCAGAAGTCGAGCCTCATTGGCGAATGCTCGGGGGTTTTGGAGCTTGCTCCTGCCTGGAGTCCTCCTCTTGCGCTGTGGTGAGCGCATGGAGTTATTCCAGTGTAGTTACTCCGGCGGTGCGATCTCCGCGGATCCGGAGAACGCCTACTGGTGTTGGCATCTTCAACACCAGATAGCCATAATGAGCAGCTGCCATGAATTTGTACAGGGCAGGTCTACCCAAGATGGCATTGAAGGGTAAGTTGACCTGAGCGATGTCGAAGACCAACTTTTTGGTACGGTACTTCTCCCGTGTCCCGAAGGTAACAGGAAGAGTAATAGCTCCGAGTGGGGTGATGGCCCCTGGACCTACTCCAGAGAAAGGTCGAGAGGGGTGGAGATCCGAAGGTCGGAGCTGAAGCTTAGTGAAAGCTTCGAAGCTAATGAGGTTAAGCCCCGAACCTCCGTCTACCATGACGTGGTGGAGCTGGATGTTGTTGATGGTAGGAGATACCATCAAGGGTAACTGTCCTGCTCCAACCATGCTCCGAGGACAATCCGAAGCATCAAAAGTGATGGCTGTGTCCATCCACTTTCGGTGAGGTTCCGGCCTGACTGTAGGAGCTACAGCGGCCATATCCCGACGCATAGTCTTGATGACGCGACGGGAGGTTATATCCCATGATCCACCAAAAATGGTGTTCATGGTCTTCCGACGCTCGTTGTTATAGACGTCAGAATCATCGTTGACGGGGGTGTAGACGGCCTTCAGGACCTTTTTGGGAACCTGGAACCCTAACTCCTCTTCTGCCGGAGCTTCGTCAACTTTTTGCTTTCCTTCCCTCTGTCGGAAAGGAGATTCTTCCCGGCGCTTGTTGTAGCGCTCGGCAAGGTTTTGGACCTCCCGGCAGTCTTCCAAACTGTGGCTGCCCGTCTTGTGAATGGGACACCACACTTTGGGTTTGCCACCGTCTTCAGAAGACGGTCGAGGTCGCTTCTCGGGGCGTGGCCCCCGGCCACCCGGAGCTGCAGCAGCTGCAACGTTGGATGTGCCGGCCGACGGCTTCTTCTTGCCGTTGGTCTTCTTTTTCTTCTTGCCACTCCCGGAGGTAGCGGCTTCTTCTTTGGAGGGTTTCTTGTGACCCTCTGAGGTTGGTTTGGAGTGCATCTCACGGCCCTCCGCAGCTCGGATACATTTGTCAGCCAAGCTGAAGAGTTCCGTGACACTGGTGATCTCCTTGATCGCCAGTTTCTCCAACATCTTCTTGTCCCGCACGCCCTGTCTGAATGCCACAATGACAGAGGCGCTAGATATAGAAGGGATAGTGTTTCGTACCTGAGAGAACCTCTGGATGAATGACCGCAAGGATTCTCCCCCTTTTTGCACGACCGCAAAAAGGTCCAATTCAGTGCCTGGCCGAGTGTATGAACTCCCGAAGTTGGCAGCGAACTGATGGCACAGCTCCTCCCAACTGTTGATAGAGTTGGGTGGAAGGCTCATAAACCAGGACCTGGGAGTCCCAGTTAAGGCCACTGGAAAGTAATTGGCCATCACGACCTCATTTCCTCTGGCTGCCAAGATTGCAGTGGAGTATATCTGAAGAAATTCGGCGGGATTAACAGTCCCGTCGAATTTTTCCGGCAGGTGAGGCCGAAACTTCTGTGGCCATCTAACCATGCGCAGATGCATGGCCAAGGCTGAATAGCCTCCTCCTACTCCTTCAGGAGTAGAAAGGTCCTGAGCTTCCCGTCTTTCACGGGCACGCTCAATATGGACTCGGCCGTCCTGCTGGCGGTAACGGCGATCAAGCTCCGCCCGGAGGTCGTGAGACGAAAGCCTGGATACCGTGTGAGTGCGTCGTGCCCCGGAGGGCAATGACGTCACTTGTTGTGACGCAGCACGTCTCTTGCTATTGAAAACGTGCGGACCAAGTCTTCCAAACAAAGTCCGCCGCTGCGACGGGGCTCTTCCTGAAGGAGGAGGACCCTGGTTGCTGAGGCGTTCGGCTGCTGCTGCAACCAAATGCTCCACATCGGCCCTCCACTGCTCCAGTGCATCCCGGGATGCATCCGGAGGTGGTGGGCGTTGGAGAAGAGCACGCGCTGCATGAAGCGCGTGTTCTGGGTTGTCATGATTTGCCGACGCAGTGATTGACGCCGGCGCACCATCACGCTGCCCAGCATGATTTGCTGGAGGAGACGGTGGTGGTGGGAGTGTGACTCCTGCTGGTGCTGAGGCTCCTGCTGGTGGCTACCTATTGGAGGGATTGCCTCCAACAGCCTGAGCAGCAGGTTGGCCGTTGGATGATCCAGTAGCAGAATTCACCATTCTCAAAATCTCAGGCGCCCCCTACCTGGCGCGCCAACTGTCGGTGGTTTGGAACCGGCAGATCTCCCTACACTACTAAAGTGATAGGGGAGTTTGATGTTTGGTGTGGGCGCGCGGAGATTCAAGAAGGTGAATAAGAATTGACACAGGAGACACAAGAATTTACGTGGTTCGGGCCGCCTGAGCGTAATACCCTACTCCACGGGTGTGTTGGTGTTGTATTAGCAGTATGAGCTTGTGATGAGCGTATGAGGCGCGTGTGCCCTGATCGTGTCGTCGGCCTGTCCTTCTATAGTACAAGGGCAGGCCGTTACAAGTTAACCTGGCCCGACATGTGGCCCCGGCGGTTACTAGTATTGATACATGTTTAATTGCTCTTAATGATCCTGTAACGGGCTTTGACAGCACCGTTACTGGTGTTAAGATCGTCCGTTTAAGTGTCATTAATATGGAATTAATGACACTTAATCGGGTCTTGAAGTCCTTGGCTATCCTTTGAAGATCCGGAGCCGTTGCGGGGTCTTCCGGAGGTTAGAAGCTGAAGATCCGACGATCGGACACGTGGCAGCTCTGGAGCATACTGTGGAAACAGGAAGCTCCGGGGCTATCCGACACGTGTCAGGTCCGGAGCTTCTCTTGGTCTGGGGCTAGGTCCGGAGGTGCCATTTCGGTACATGGCCCGGAGCTTCCCCCTTGTGGGCGGTAGCTCCGGTTTGGTAGTACACATGGCGACCCAGGGATTAACCATGTTGGAGAAGCGGGTCCGGTTATGTCTGACATGTGGGCCTTCGAGGGTCTTCAAACCAAGTAAATGATTTTCCTTTGAGATCTTTATAACCTCAAGGGGTGTACGGTTTCTAGGATACCGACATGTACCTTTTCACCTAACCAGAAAACATCAAGCGCGTAGAGAGAAGCATTAAAAAGAATTTGAAACCCTATATGCGAGAAGATGTCAATGCTGGAAAAAATGTATGATATATATTGTATATATTTGTATCTTCTGAAATCAACTTAGAACAATGGTCTATTTCAACTTTAGATAGCATGTTTCGAACATTATTAAATTCAGCTTCTATTTCGAATATTATTAAATTCAGTATGTGTATATAAATTTCTTCTGACCTATGATGATCAGGCTTGCCTTCCAACAGCTCGGTTCCAAACAACATCTAGCAGCACAACTCTTGAAGCTCCTGTCAAGCTAATCCCTTCACAGCAAGCTCTTGTAGATGCAAGTAACACCTGAGACTCATCATTTGGATTGTTAAAAGCTTCAATTGATGTCTGACGATACTTCTCGTCCATTTGAGGGCTTCTTTGGATAGGAGTGGATCCACTTCAATATAAGTGGTTTGAGGTGGATTGAGGAGAAAATTAGTTCATTCTTCACTCCAATCCACTTCAATCCAATTAATTGAGTACACCCAAACAAGCCCTGCAAGATTTCTTCCTCTTCTGTCCATTTTAAAAACTTACGAAGATGCTACTTTATCTGTTCTAATAGTTGAATATATTGACTACAAATCAGTACCATCTCTCTTAGTGCTTCTCACAAGTGACGAAGCGTATAACTTCAATCACAAATCTTATTTTTACAATTTTCATAGGAATTTGACCTTAATCTTTCAAGCATAGATTTATCAATAATTGAAGCTTCCTCATCAGACATGTTAATGGAAATTACAAGTGAAGGATGTGTCGAAGCTAACAAAATCTCAAAGGGACTGAAGATAATGAGATGCTGCATATGAGTGACAATGTCCAGGTTAGACAGCATGAAGCTATGATGGCAGTCTTCAACAACATGAAAAGTGATGCCAAGGTTATGCTTGCATCAACCAAGACATGTTGTGAGGGTATAACACTTGTTAGGGCAACCATAACCTTGGCCAATGTTATGCTTGCCCCCAACAAGTGTTATACCCTCACAACATGTCTTGGTTGATGCAAGCATAACTTTGACATCACTTTTCATGTTGTTGAAGGTTGTCATCATAGATTTACGCTGTTTAACCTGGAAATTACCGCTCATATCCAGGATCTCTTTATCTTCAGTCCGATTCAAATTTCGTTAGCTTCGACACATCCTTCACTTATAACTGCCATTAACATGTGTGATAAGGAAGCTTCACTTATTTGATAAATCTATGCTTGAAAGATTAAGGTTAAATCCCTATGAAAGTGTAAAAACAAGATTTATGATTGAAGTTGTTCGCTTACTCGCTTGTGTGAAGCACTAAGAAAGTAGGTACTGATTTCTAGTCAATATATTTAGGCATTAAAACTGAGAAAGGAGCATCTTCGTAAGTTTTCAAATGGACAGGAGGGAAAGAAATCGTTCAAATGGATGGGAAAATCCTTCCAAGGATCGTCAGGCTTCAAATTGATGCTTTCAACAATCCAAATAATGAGCCATGGGTGTTACTTGCATCTACAAGAGCTTGCTGTGCAGGGATTAGTTTGATAGGAGCTTAGCAGCATCACAGGCGGTTCTTAATTAATAACTGCCTGAGAAAATACATGATTTCCACGGGCGGTTGTTGTTTAAGAACCGCCTGTGATGTTCTGTCATGACAGGCGGTTGTTGTATCATTCGCCATCACAGTCGTATTTTCTTATGGACCGCCTGTGTTTGAAAAATCCAGACGCCTGTGAAAATGCTTTTTGTAGTAGTGTCAGCTCCTAAAGATTATGTCATCATTACTATCTCCCACAATCAACTCAATAAGAGGTTATTTGTCAATTTGCGATACCAAGTATGGAGGATTAATAAATAAAAAACGTAATTATTTTAGGATGAACATCGTGTGGTCTTGCACGATTACACATGTACGATTATTGCATGTCAGTCGTTCTCTTTACCTTGCTTCCACATGCAACACGTAATGTAGTCATTACCTCCAGCTATATAATCCAATATCCAAATTATATACATTACTACATAATTTTGCTACTTCAATTATACAAGCGATTAGAAATTCAAATTTGATGCTAAGGTAGTCTAGCATGATTAATGGGTTAATTGGATATATATATATATGCCATCACTACAGGAATCATGCTAACTAACGAGGGTGCGAAACCGTCGTAAATAAGGGCATAACCATAATAAATAATCTACTTACGACGGTTTTCGCTTAATTATGACGGTTTTTGACTGACGTTAAATAAGCCTCATAAATAACATTATTTACGACGATAACCATCGTAAATATAATTATTTAGGAGGGCTGAACCGATCCCTCGTAAATAAGTCCACTCTGCCATGTGGCGGGGCGGGAAACCTATTTACAACATTGACTGTCGTAAATAGATTTGAATTATTTATGATGTTTGCAACCAACCGTCGTAGATACTGTGTGCTTATTTACAACGGATTGCACACCGTCGTAAATGCTATGTGCTTATTTACGACAGTAACCGTCGTAAATAAGTTTTGCAATTTTAAAAAAAAAACAGAAAACACTGCCTTGGCTTCGAGGGCTGCCCTGGCTCGATGGCCAGCTCACACAAACATTAACATATATCACAGGCATTGAAACAAAAGTCTATCACAAGTCCAAAACAAGCATTTACATGCAACAAACTACGCACTACCCCGCCCGCTAGTTCTGGAACTCAATAACTCGTCATGGACCTGTCCTTGCGCTCCCGATACGTTTGGTGATCGAATGCGAGCCTCCATCCCCCAATTCCTGTCATGAATAAGTATAGTTAGTTCATATATTAGTTGAATTAAGCAAGTTGGACTAGTTTTTATATATTTGAGAAAGTTTAGCTAGAATTTGAGCAATTTTAGCTAGAATTGAGCAACTTTAGTTAAGTTTAGTTGGATTTCAGCAAGTTTAGCTAGAATTGAGCAACTCTAACTAAGTCTAGATAGATTTCAGCAAGTTTAGCTGGGAATGAGCTGGTTTACTAGATTTGAGCAAGTTTAACTAAGGTTACTTAGATTGTACTTGAGCTTCCTGGAGTAGGCTGCTGTGGCGACTCTTGCTCAACCATCGGTGGCTCCCACGATGGAAGGACAACCTGCTATCCAGCCCTTATAGCCTGCGATCACAAAGCATTAGCACATATTTCTTTCATAACTTTTAAAAACAAAGTTAAATGACGATTACTTACCGCTATCGCCATATGAAACTCCATCATATACAAGGTTAGGTACTCGTCCCTGGCGGCTGCAGCTTCACGGTCTCGCCTCTCCCTCTTTAACTGGAGCTCCCCCTATGTCCTGCGGAGCTCATCCTGGACACTCTGGAGCTCCAAGTGGGTGGCCCGGCTGCTATATTGCCTAGAGGAAGAGCCACTAGACGAGGAGGGACGCACCTGCCTGGAAACGGCCACTTCTTAGAACATGTCCAACCTATATAAAAAAGAAAGTTTATTACATTTGAGTCAACCACTCTAGCAAATTCGTACATAGTAATTTTAAAAGAATATTAACTCACCGACTGTGAGGTTTTCCGCCTCTGCTAAGCCACGCAGCTTGGGGAACGATCGGTCCGCTATGCCAATCAAAGTCCTTGCCTTGCAGCCTCTTGGCCTCCTGCCCATACTTGGCCTATAAATAACAAAACAAAAGAACATCAGCCAAATTGATTAAAAGAATTCAATACAAGTGAAAAATCAACTCACCATTGCCTTTGTCGCTGCCTCAGAACACAGTTGGTCAGGCTGTGAAGGATCACCTCTTTTGTGACCCCTCTTCCACACATCAATCGGTGCGGGCTCTTGACCAGTTTTACGCTCCTGTGGATACACGTGTTAGCACAATGAATATATGAAACATAAATAAACATAATACATAGTTACACTTACAATGCAATTATATTTCCTCAAGTACCCGTCCACACTAAAAAGTGTGACGGGTTCGTCCCTCTACTGTCTCGATGGTTGCGAGAGAGGTTTTGGAAATCCTTGCTCACCCACCTCAAGCAGAGAGCCTGGTATGCCTCCGGCCGGGCTTCTAGCCACTGCACCCCTTCATGATCCTGCACACAATTATTATTAGGTGAATGCACTTGTAACATAATTATATAATGCAACAAAATAAAATCGACAATTTACCTCCATATACTACTCCACAATCAGGTACATGGAAGACGTCTCCCTGAACTGGCCCGACTCTTGTGTCTCCCAGAACTGTCGCGCCTCTCGCTCCTCCGGGTGTAGCTTGAAGTATTTGTTTGTAGCTTGAATCCGGTCACTCAAAAGGGATTCCATCAGGATCTTCTTGGTGTTGTTGTGAAAGACTATCCTGGCATGGTCCACCTCACCCTTGTTCTCCAAATGTATCGTGCCTTACATAACAAATTTGTAAGTAATTGCATAAACAATATCATTGACTTGTATTAAAGTAGTTTATTTGATACGCACCATGAAGTCGTACCACACAACCTCCTGGTGGTTGTCGTGTACCACGTGCGTGGCGGTCGCATAATCGCCCCACGATGATGTGACGACACTGTTCGCTACACCTGGGTAGTGGAAACAGATGAGACTGCCCAGGACACGGTTCTCCTGTTTGTGCCTTCCTTGACCCGAGAACGAGTCATCATACCAACCACAGAAATAGAATTATCAATCATTATATATATATATATATATATATATATATAAAAGACAGACTAAAACAATGTTAATTGAAGTGTTAGAGATTTACTTACATATCACCAATCAGACGAATAATTATCTTGTCATGTGGGAT
Organism: Tuctoria greenei; assembly: GCA_036927565.1. Classification (NCBI taxonomy): domain Eukaryota; kingdom Viridiplantae; phylum Streptophyta; class Magnoliopsida; order Poales; family Poaceae; genus Tuctoria; species Tuctoria greenei. The sequence goes on from JAYESD010000006.1 coordinate 43,184,751, forward strand.
TGTTGCAGCAGGAGGAGGAGGCACGTAATGACCACTCCTAGTCCGACGCACTCGAGGAGACTCAACATCAGGTGACCCAGAAAATTGGTCACCTGAGTAACCTGGCTCGCTACCCAACCGCGAAGCTGACTTCAAGGGGTGATCAGCCACTAGTAGCTGATGTGGACCCCTCGCCTCAGAGTCAGGCGAAGAGTCATCCTAAAAATTTAATATAGATGAATATAGTACTTATGCGATATAAAACTTATGATAATCGATGAGAATGATATTTACCTCAGAAGACCACTCCGGTAGGTGGCTCAACAACGCGACCCATCTGTCACCGCTCAACTGACTGCCGCGAAAGACCTCGCTGGTGGGCAGAAAACCCTTTGCCGACTCTTTCCCTTTCCGTTCCCCCTACTCGATGACATCCTGTTTATAGGAATAGTTGATAATGAATTTAAATGAAAATAAAGAAGTTAATAGAAGAGATAAAAGAAGCATTACTTTAAACTAGTTTCAAAATTCATCAGTATCACAACCATGTGTTCTATTTCTTAAGCCGGACCACCGATCTTCTATCATGAGTGCTTGTCATTTTTTGTTTTTGCATCTTACGAGTCTCTACATCTTGGTCATCTCCAACTAATTCATCAAGTTCTAGACCAGGCTCAATGTCCAATTGGTCTGGTAATTCTTCTTCTTGGTAAACCTCATCAATCTCACGTTCAACGACAATGAAGTATCATATCTTTCAGAACTTCATGAGGTTGTGGAAGGATATCGTTGATCAATTTGATAAGATAGTTGTAACAATTATTGGAGAAGAAATATTTTGTCTTAATTGCCATAAGTTTGGTGATGGAACTAAGAAGAGTCACTTTTGTGTGTTCATGAAGTTGCTATTCTGAATCTTTCAGAAGCTTAAAGAACGTTTCAACTTCGTCTGTATGAGCATCCCCTGTCAACTCAGGATTTATGGCTTCAAGCATCTCGTCCATCATATCAACATGTGTGTTATCGGACAACGTTTCTTCTTCAATAGCTTGAGAACATGTCTCACCGTGAAAGTACCAGACCACATAATTTTGCATGAAACTATTTCAACACACGTGAAATGTCAAAGTCACTTTGTCGAAAAACTTTGCATTCTGGCATTTCATACATGGGCACCACACCTTATTGTTGTTAGACAACGAAATGCTTGTTCTATAAAAGCATTTATCTTGTTGAATCACTCATTTGAGTGTTGCCCATTCTTTTTCCAACCAGAGTACATCCAAGCGCGGTCTTAAACCATGATTCATGTTATACCTTCAAAGCAGACACATCATTATTAGTTCATTTTTTAGTGTATGTCATGACTCCTAGAACTAGGCTGATAGGTCCTAAACCCACCCAAGAGTGACCAAGGAAACATGCTTATGACGAGACACGAAGTCTAAATCCAAACGAAATTTCAGCAGCATAACCCCGCTGTTCTCCACTGCACACCCAAAAATGGTGCAACAGAGAACAACAGGGTTATGCTGTCGAAATCACGTCTAGATCCAGACCCCGTACCTAGCTCATCATAAGCACGTCCTCGGTCACTATCAGGTTGTCCAAAAAAGGATAATTCTGAACCTACACGGCTCACATACCTATCACATGTGAAACGTGCAAATTCGAAATGGGTAATCAATTTCTATAGGTTACATTAAACAGATTCATTTTCCAGTCATTTACGAGAGATGAAAGAACGGGAATGAGGAGGGAAGTTGATCAGAGTTGAAAGTTCCTAGTCTGGTTGCACCGTCCACACACGTGTCCTCATTGACGTCCTCATTCTCCCTGACCGCTATCATGCTTGTCTCGACCCATTTATGTGTGTCGTGTTGTGCAGGATCAAGTTGTGCCAAGCCCGACCAGCTCAAGACCCATTTATATACATATAGTATTAAACACTCACAAACATTGAACAAACATTAAACTAACTAATTCAACTTTAATAATTAAATTACCTACTTCAACTTGGATAACCTAAACAAACATTGAACAAACATTAAACAATTTAATAAACTAAACAAACTAATTAAACAATTAAATTGCCTAATTCAACTTCAACTAATTAATTACAGATATTGGAAAACCAAATTAACTATTACAATTACATATATGAAAGTAAACAACCTAATTACAGTTACAGAAATTAAAAAAAAACAAAAACAAAGTGGAGGCCATACCTCGGCCGAGCGGCATCATGGCACTGCGCTGGAGGGGGTGGATGGCCTTCGAGGAGGCGGACATCGGAGAGGAGGCGGCGGCCGACCTCGGAGAGCGCATGGGAGGCGGCGAGCATGAGGGCTCCAGTGGGTGTCGGGCGGAAGCGGCTGGCGGAGGCGGAGAGCCACGGAGGGCGCAGGCAGTGAGGTTGGCAGGGATGAGGGGAGGCGGCGGTGCGCGCAGGCACGGTAGAAGGCAGCGACAGCGGGAGGAGGCGGCCGGGTTGGAGGCAACAGGAGGAGGCAGATGGGTGGGAGGCGACGGGCGGCGGCAGGAGGAGGTGGGCAAGCGGGAGGCGGCGGCGGCGGCGGGAGGAGGCAGGCAGGTGGGAGGTATCGGGCGGCAATGGGAGGAGGCGGGCGGGTGGGAGGAGGCAACGGTGGGAGGCGGTGGGCGGGCGAGGCAAAAGCGAAAAGGCATGCGGGAGGGGAGCGAAACTTCTCCCCTCCCACGCGCGACGGGTTTTTATTCATCTCTTTATTTACGACTGTTCTAGATACCGTCATAAATAACGAGACGTGTTTACGACGGTTAGGTCAACCGTCGTAAATAGTTCATGTATTTACGACGGTACCGTCGTAAATAATTTTTTTTACGAGAGTTCCCTTTAACCATCGTAAATACTGGACTTATTTACGAGAGTTGTTTTTAACCGTCGTAAATAAATTCCCCCTCATTAATTGACGAGTTTCCTGTAGTGCACTGTAACTTTCTCATTTGAAAAATATCATTACTGTTTTGGTATTCAGGTTCATGCCATTACCATTCAGACTCTAGTTTAAAAGATGCCATTGATGTACTACTTTGTGTGTATTTGACATGTACCAGACAAAAATACCGCTGAATTCCATCTTCAATCTTACCCTCTTATACGACCCACAAGAGCTTCCAAAGCTACCATTGCAACATAGGGATGGACGAGGAGGGAAAGGAGCCGCCAAATCTGGAGCACGACTTGCCTGAACACTAGGCCATTGCCACCCACGACGAGCAGCTCCAACACAGAGCCGAATACAACGATGATGAGGTCACTGGCGCCCGTGACAAGCAGCTCCAAGGCGAAGCTAAATGCAATGACGAGGCAGCCGCCGCTCTCCGAGAGCAGGTCCGGAGCTGAACACTGATAATGCAACCGCAGGTAGGCTTCTGTACGGGGTGATAATTTCACCCTTCTGATACGGACTCAGCTGAGCCAACTGCCTCATTCTTCCGGCACCACTACCTGCACGATCGGCCTCATCCAGCTAGTCTTCCAGCTCCACTGCCTGAATGTTCGGCCTCGCCGTGCAAGTCTTCCTGCTCCAGTTAGCTAGATAATAGGCAACATTCTATTAGTCCTTTGCATGTACATGGATGCATAAATGTCACCCCAGATGATCAATAAACTTGTGCACCACATTCCATCCTTCTACATGGTATCAGAGACCTAGAGATCCTTGCTCGTCCGCTGCTTCCAAGTCATGACATTGATATCGTCTTCTCTGTCTGGCTCCTCCAATCCTTTCCTCTCTGCAGCTCCCATTCCCATTGCTGCTGCTACTGTCAACCTCATCAATATTCGCTTGCATGTGCCACACATACTTGATCTGCAAGAGGCAAACTTCTCTGCATGACGTGAGCTGTTCGAACTCACGTTCAGCAAAGTTTGGCCTTCAAGATCTCATTGATGCCACCACTGACCCGCAGCTTCACCTCGATGATGCGGAATGGACCCAGATAGACAAGTGCATTGTCTATGGCTATACACCTCGGTGTCTTCCACGATCTACAACATGGTGTGGCAACCAAACTTCACGGCTTTCTCCGCTTGGATGCGCATCATCAGACTCTTCCTCCACAACAGCATGCAACGCGCCGTATATGCCTTGCAGGAATTTCAGTCTCTACCAAGGAGACTGGACTGTTCATGAGTATTGTAGCCATCTCAGGAAGCTCGCCGAAACACTTCGTGACGTCGGCTCACCAACTCTGAACAAGTACTCATCATCAACACTCTACACGTGTTGTACTCCAAATTCAGCCACACGATTGCCAATCTGATGACCAAAGTGCCTCCTCCTGACTTCCTATTCACTCACAATTTTCTTGTGCGAGAGGAAGTTCGCCTCGCTGGAACAACCAAGATGGACGCGGCCACTGCTCTGATCGCGACAGGCTCCTCCAACACCACATATGCCACCACTAACACAGCTCCACCACCATCGACAGCACCAACAAACAACAATGGTGGTTCTCATGACAGGAAAAGGAGCAAAGGAGCTGGTCGTGACAGAGGATAAGTGTCGGTACCCTACAGAACGGGTACACCTGCGTACAAGCAAGAAGACGCTTTGAGCCCTACCTCCCCGCTAGGGCATAGTCTAGGGCTCCCACGTGTCCCGCGGGGCTGGACCCTGCCTCTCCATAGAGGCAGGCTCCGGCGCCGCCACGTGTCCTGCGGGTCAAAACCCGGCCTCCTCGCAAAGGTAGGCTCCGACACCGTCACGTGTCCTGCATCTCTGGACCCACCCTCCCCACAGAGGTGGGCTCCGGTGCTGCCACGTGTCCAGCGGGACTGGACCCGGCTTCCCCGCAGAGACGGGCTCCGATGCAACCACGTGACCAGCTGGACCGGACCCGGCCTCCCCACTGAGGCGGGCTCCGACACCACCACATGTCTCGCAGCTTCGGACCTGACCTCCCTACAGAGGTTGGCTCTAGTGCTGCAACGTGCCCTACGGCCTGCTCTGGGTGGTATGACGCAGGAGTAAAGGGCATTGTGCCCTCTCTAGTCGTGCATTTAAGACTCGCGTAGGCGCACAGGCGCGGCACATGCCCTTGTCAGATGATACTGTGCCCAATCAAATCATAGTGAAGGCGCAATAGAGCTACATCAATGCCGCTGACGGAGTAGGTTGCAACAACATGACGGATGGGACATTCCCTGCCATCATTAACATCTATAGTAAGCCTCTGGCGTTCGGCGGGGCAGGATAGTACATCTTCAAGCCACCATCAGAGGGAGCAACAAGTGGCCATAATGGCCTAAATATTATACAAGGTTAGGATCTCCTCGGGGCCACATGACAGGCCTCGGGTCCTCCTTGAACGTGCCCGGTCTTAGACATTAAAAGGATCGGGCAGCCATCAACATATAAAAGTTCTTTCAACTAGACACACACACACACACTAGAAAGAGTAATACAATACACTCCCATGGACATAGGGTATTACACTCCGGCATCCTAAACCACGTAAAAATCCCTATGTGCACCATCTCCTTCTCGTTTGACTGCTTCAAAGTCATTAGCCCTTTCAATGAAAGAACCTCCATGGGATGCTTCGTAGCAGGTCGGGGGGGAAGTGTTGCATTCACACTTCGGCATTTGGTGCGCCAGGTAGGGGGCTACTACACTTTAGAAGTCATTCGTTCCATGAAAAGGCGAATATCACCACAATGGTGAATCTCCAATCCATTGTCGGCTCCTCTAGGCCCCGACACATCACAGCGGGGGGGGGGGGGGGGGGGGGGGGGGGGATGGAGCACGTCCCACTCTAGAGCAGGTTGGTCCAACCTTGCAGGCGGTCGCACGGCTACCACACTTGTGGTCGGCTAGTTGCTGTTGACGTTTCTTACATCATAGATAAAATCTGCAAGTGCACGAAAACGATCGTGTAGCATTTCACCCGAGAGTATCCCAAGTGTATCGTATTTATCCCATAGGAAGGCAATGGAGTAAAGTAGACACTACTCTTATGATCAAGCTATGGGATACTAATTAAATATCAAGACAAGGGTAATTATCAAGACACACCTAAGCAATATATTCTAATGGGTAAATGGGTCATAATGGAGATTAGTCTAAGAGTTTGGGAGTTACTCCTAAAATGCTTCTAATATACATATACATAGACTAGGTCACGGGTTTACCCCTAGTAATACTAGGGCGACTCCCGCCAAGAGCCTGTAGCATAGCCGAACGTGGAGGATTACAAAGGACAAGTAGGGTTGTCACCACCTATTGCCTACCTCTTCAATCCGTGGGCCTACGAGACATCCAAAGCTACTTAACTATCCTGGCACCATGCTAGCATATTAAGTAAATACCTTAGGAGCCACGACACAAGCCATCCTAAGGCAATGACTGACCTAAACATAGTTGAACCAATGTTGAAACATAGCATTAGTCATTCATATTAACATGATCACATCATAGCTAATTATACTATAGTGGGGGTTTATAGTGTTTACAATGACAGTATAATGACATTAGGACATGATCATAAAAGACTATATCTACCACATACATGGAATCCACAACCAAACAAGAAACGCTTCATCCAAGTATATGAATAAAAGAAGACTAAAGATAATGTCTTTATGATGCATAAAGTCACAAATATAAGAAAAGATACATGAGCCGTACTGTCGAAGGTCTTAAATGACACTTCCCCCGAACCTGCTTAGAGAGCAGCCCGCAAAGGTTCTTTGGATTCACGAGGGCTAGTCCCAGAAGATTGAGCACAGCGAGATGGTGAACACAGAGGGTTTACGTGGTTCGGGCCGCCGGAGCGTAACACCCTACGTCCACGGGAGTGTATTTGTATTGCCTTGCTTGAGCGTTCAATCGGTTTGATGTCGTCCCCTGTGAAGGTCGTCTGCCGAGTCCTTTTATAGTCCAAGGACTCTGAAGTCACAAGGTGGGCCCCGGGCCCCGACAGGTGCTCCTGGGGAGAGCCAAATCCTATACAAGATCTAGGATTAAATGCTATCTACTTCCCTTTGTCAGGGGCTTCAATATGCCGTCTCGCCGCGTCGTGCGCCAGGGCTACACATAGTTGTTGATGATGGCAAGGCACGTCCAGTCCGTCTTGTCCTCGCGGCTTACTCGTTCGCCTTGAGTCGTGGGTCTGTACCGGCTACTTGGACAAGACAAGACACTGGAGCCTTGACTTGCGCATGCGTGACTCCGCTTTGCATGGGGAAGCCGCGCGTACTTAATGCCAGTCTGATCAGTGCACTCTTTCCTTTACTTCGGCCTCCTACCGCATTGAGTTGGCCGTCCGCCACGTGGTCGCACTGGAGCCTGCCTCTGCGGGGAGTTGAGCGCCCGGCTGTACGGGTCACGTGGCGCCTCTGGAGCCCACCTCCACGGAAGGGCGGAGGCTCAGCCCTGCAGGCCACATGGTAGTTCTGGAGCCCTTCCCTGCGGGGAGGCGAGGGTCCGGTTCTGTGTGCCACGTGGCTGCCCTAGAGCCCGCCTCAGCGGAGAGGCAAGGGTCCGGTCCTGCCGGCCATGTGGCAGCCCGGGAGCCCGCCCCGGCGGGGAGGTAGGATCTGGTCCTTCCCTCCATGACGTGGCAGCCTCGGATTCTGCCTCCAAGTAGAGGTCGAGTCCTTAGCCGTTTTCTCCTTGTGCGCGGCAGTACCCAGTCTTGATGGTACCGACAGTGGCCCCCGGGCCCACCTCGGGAGAGATGACGATCCCGTGGGTGGGGCCTTCATCTTGTCTTGTAAAGCTGACACCAGCGGGCCCCCTCGAGGGGCATCGGAGCTCGGAAAAGTGACATCGACGGCCCACTTGGGGAGTGGCGGAGCTCGAAGTGACGTCGGCGGCCCCCTTTGGGGGCGCCGGAGCTCGCAGAAGTGACGTCGGCGGCCCCCTTGGGGAGCGCCAGAGCTCGGAGACGCATTGATGGTGCCTACTACGGATGTGTAGAACGTAAACGGCGGCTCCCTGTATGTCCTGCACACACGGTAAACAAAAAGTAATTTTGCTTGTCGGTCACCACTTCCCTGCTCTTTAGTTTCGTTATGGCTTACGATCCTTAGCTAAGATACAGGGCATGGGTAATTTGGTGCAACAGCATCCAGGGTATGGTCGCTGCCTTGCTCAGGGCATGAGTTGTCTGGCCCCCTGTACTCAGCCGTTAGCACTGGGAGGCAAGGTGTGCATGCTTAGGGTACAGAACTAGGCTAAGCGAGCTGCACACCCTGGACCTCCAGCTCGGCGTTAGCCTTTCTGAAGTTAGAACCATACGACACCATGGACTCCGACCAAGAAAACGATCATGAGACCCCAAACACATTGCAGGTACATCATGTGGATCCGCCTTTAGTAGGATAGCACAACTCCAACTAGGGCGAGACAAGAGAAATGTAACCGGGCATACAACAGACGATATGCGAAAGTTAGCAAAAAAATAAAGAATAATGTAAATAATTTTGCCCGTCGGTTACTCCCTTCCCGCTTTTAGTCTCGTTATGTCTTACGGTCCCGAGCTGGGCTTACGGTGCGTGGGTAATTCAGTGCGGAGGTATCCGGATTATGGTTATCGCCCTGCTCAGGAGTGTGTGCCGTCGAGCCCCCTGTACTCAGCCGTTAGCGCTGAAGAGGCAAAGTGTACATGCTTAGGGTGCAGGACCAGGCTAAGCAGGCTGTACATTTTGGACCTCCCACGGGTGTTAACTTTTCAGGGGAGTGACCTTTTGGCGCCACGGGCTCCCGAGCATGAAAACAGCCAAAGAACCCAAATACATCACAGGAACCTCAAGCAGAACCGCCAGCAGGAGGATTGCATAACTACACTAGGCGCGAGACAAGAAGAGAGTGTCCTAGCATATGACAGAGAATATGCGGGAACGAGCATGGCCTGGAGGAGCTAGCCTTGGAACGGGCGTTCACCATGCTGCTGGTGATGATCTTTGCTGGGAAAAGCCCCCCTACCTGGCGCGCCAAATATCGAAGGTCTTAAATGACACTTCCTCCGGACCTGCTTAGAGAGCAGCCCGTGGAGGTTCTTTGGATTCACGAGGGCTAGTCCCAGGAGATTGAGCGCAGCGAGATGGTGAACCCAGAGGGTTTACGTGGTTCGGGCCGCTGGAGTGTAACACCCTACTTCCACGGGAGTGTATGTGTATTGCCTTGCTTGAGCGTGTATGGGTTTCAATCGGTCTGATGCTGTCCCTTGTGAAGGTCGTCTGCCAAGTCATTTTATAGTCCAAGGACTCTGCAGTCACAAGGTGGGCCTCGGGCCCCGACAGGTGGTCCCGGGGAGAGCCAAATCCTATACAAGATCTAGGATTAAATGATATCTACTTCCCTTTGTCAGGGGCTTCAATGTGCCATCCCGCCGCATCGTGCGCCAGGGCTACACATAGTTGTTGATGATGGCAAGGCACGTCCCGTCCGTCTTGTCCTCGCGGCTTACTCGTTCCCCTTGCGGCGTGGGTCTCTACCGGCTACTTGGACAAGACAGGACACTGGAGCCTTGACTTGCGCATGCGCGACTCCGCTTTTCCTGGGGAAGGCGCGCGTACTTAATGCCAGTCTGAGTAGCGCACTCTTTCCTGTACTGCGGCCTCCTACCGCATTGAGTTGGCCGCCCGCCACGTGGTCGCACCGGAGCCTGCCTCTGCAGGGAGTTGAGCGCCCGGCTGTACGGGTCACGTGGCGCCTCTGGAGCCCACCTCCGCAGAAGGGCGGAGGCTCAGCCCTGTGGGCCACGTGGTAGTTCCAGAGCCCTTCCCTGCGGGGGGGCGAGGGTCCGGTTCTGTGTGCCACATGGCTGCCCCAGAGCCCACCTCGGCGGGGAGGCGAGGGTCCGGTCCTGCCGGCGACGTGGCAGCCCGAGAGCCCGCCCCGGCGGGGAGGTAGGATCTGGTCCTTCCCTCCATGACGTGGCAGCCTCGAATTCTGCCTCCAAGTAGAGGCCGAGTCCTTATCCGTTTTCTGCTTGTGCGGGGGGGGGGGGGGGTACCCGGTCTTGAGGGTACCGACACGTACCTTTCCCAATTTGGACTTGGGGCTAGAGGCTCCTCTCTAGAGCCTAACCTCCACTAAGGAACTAGGAGAACTAGTGTATACAATATAATGATGCTCAAGTGGTGTGTCTTGAAGTGAGGGGTGAGGGGTCCTATTTATAGTTGGAGAAGGGTCGATTCCTGCCACCAAAAGTGCGTGAATAAGTCTTCATTGTTATCAGGGCACCACAGGGAGTCGACATGTGGAAGTTGACTGCGTTTGGCACCAGGAAGAGGTCGGTCGAACCCCCTGTTAGGCCGACCTAGTCTTGGCTATGTTTGCGGTGTGCTTCCTCCAGGTCACTTCCAGGTGGGTCCCATTGACTGATATGGGTGATACACCATTAGATGGCCTCATATACTTTTGTTTGTGGGCCATTTGATCCATGTGATGCCACATGTCGGCGCTTGATTGGTTGAGATGATAATTTATAGGATCCATCCCCTTGTTTCACCTCAATTCTGTATAAAGTACCTGCATGCACCAATTTCTCCTAGTACATGTGGAACTAGGTTATTTCGAACTATAATCTGTTAAAGAAATATTCATTCCTTCACATAATTGAGCTATACTGACGGTCGAAATTAGTATATAATGACTGTATACAAACTCCCCCAAGCTTACCCTTTGATCATCTCGAAGCAAAGATAAAGACTTAGGTTGTTGATCAGGAGTGGCTACAATGTCCTATTTTGCAAAAGTACCAAGTGCACAACAAAGTATTCTACCTTGCATTGAACAATTTGGCTATGGTAACTCACCATTTTTCTTAGTCATTATGGGGCTTATGCCTCATCCTTTTCTTGGATGGTTGAAGGACAAAACATCAAAATGAGCTTGCATCACCTAATGTATGAATTCCACTCAAATTTCCAAAAAAATTTCAAATGGTGTTTGGATTTAAGTTTTTCAAATGATGCACTCAATCACTTCTATGTGGGAAGTGGTATTTGTATCCTCACTAAGGAAATGTCTTTCTTGTCCTACATCTAAATAAGGCTTGTATGTGGAGCTTGGTAGGGATCACGAGTAGGCATATTTGCAACACATATATTGCTAAGTCAAAAGAATAAGCCTTAGGAGAAAACAAATCATACTTTTGATCAAGATTTGTGCAAGTGTGATGGAATATTTTTGGAGTGGAAATATGAAGATGACTCTTTTGTATGCACTCTCGTTTTGTGAGGATGAAACATGGCTACTTATTCTCTTTTTCTCTCTCTATCTCTCTCTCTCTTTTCGCTCTCTTGTACATGAGCATGCACTTTCTTTTTCTTGTAGCCATATCTTCTACTCCTTTTTTTTCAAATAATTTTTAGAGAGTATTATGCATGAAAATCATGGAGTATGTTTTTGGTGGTGGAATGGTATGATAAAATTTTGCTAACTTCTAGCGTAGAAATTTAGCATGTGCTCGTGTAATCTTGATCTTAAAATTATGAAAAGATTTTCATATACGTCTATACTAGTTTGACCAGGCTCAATGCGAAGGAAAATAGTATATGCATAAGGTTTAGCTAATCCAAATCATCATATGGCTTTGGTAAGAATTTCTATCAAATGAGGAACTCCCATTTTAAATTTCTCCGTGAAATCAAATTTCACTTTTAACTAGGATATTAGTAGTTCTTATTACTATATCATATCCCACAACAACCTAGAATTGGACTTAGCTTTTGCTACCAAAATTTTCCAAGTTTCAGGCAAGAAAATTCTAGGCCCATAAACCCAGTACTTGGAGAATACTAAGTTGTATGCAAGGGACTAGAGAAAATAAAATAGAGCAATTATTCATCATTTCATCTTAGGCAAAGTGAAAATATTCTTACCGCACATCCTTTATTTTATTAACCTAACCTATACTACGTTATTATTTTTTGTTAGATGCAAACATGATGTAAAGAAAGAAATAAAATAAAAGAATGTAAATGGGGTTTGATACAAGTTACCTCAAGTGGGGGTCCTACCTCAAGCTTGTTCTTGGTCAAGGTTCACGATAGGGGATGAAACCCTAACAACGAATGTAGGCTATGAGGTTGGCCTAACCTTGTTGCAGCATGGCTTTGACATTGGAGGGTTGAGTATCGATGTTGGGTTGCCTTCCATGGGTTCCAAGAGTGTGGTCGAGGAGAGTGTTGTCAATTTTGCTCTTCCGTACTGTGAGGATTGGGGTCCCGACATTCCAGGAATCGCATTGGGTGGTGCCGTGCGATGCGGCACCCAAAAGCACACACACAAAGATATACAAAATATACATAACACAAATGATCGTGTCATATTATTTTCTCTTGGTATAACAAAAATATTTTTACAACAACCAAAGTTACATATTACATCTCTCAACCTAGCTACTGCACAAGTGGTAGTATTCAGCCCGAAATACACCACACTAGCAACACGAAGCAAAGCAGCGGCTCGTAGGGTTTCTGCTCGGCAATACAACCCGAGAGGGGTGATGCCACACTACGGAACTCGTCATAATCGACATTATCTGCAAAAACAGTAATACACAAACTGTGAGCTTAACGCTCAGTAAGACTTAACCGTCTCACCTAAACATGCAAATCTACATGCTGGGGACTGTAATCACATAGGCCGCTGATTTGCATAGAAGATACCCGCCTAAAGTATGCCCTTCATTTTCAGTTTCTAGCAGCAAGTTAAAGTTTTATGAAAGGTAAATTTAATTAGCAATATAGCTACAGTATACAATTAGTAAAATAGTGATTAACATAGAGCATAATTCAATTGATTCCAACTATTCTTTCTTACTACTTCATGACACAGTGAACAAGTATGCTCAATCCATAACCGCGAGCAACGGTAATTTGAATCAATAACAACCCTGAATGCACGACACATACGCCCACAAAGAAGCCACGTCAGTGCACTTCACTCTACGTCATATGCGGCCACTTTTCACAAGAGGCTCTAATATGGAATCAACTCTCCATCCTGAGCAAAAGGTCCTCTACACAGACACGTCGAAGTTGCCGACTAGAAGATTTACACCTTTATGCCTTTGCATCTCCATTCAAGGATAGTGGAGAAGTTTCCACACCAGAGTCATCAAGTTACAGCAATTTCCTGAGTCCCATATATCCAGTATGTGCCCGGTACATCTCAAACTTGCCTAGTGGGGCTGCACACGTCATGGTCCTTGACAGACACAGGCAATGCTACCCCTACAGTCACCACAATCATTATAACCTAGATTGCTGCCCGGTCTCATATTCATTTCCGGTGAAGTACTCACTAAACCTACCCATGTTTCCCCCATTGCTATAAACAAGTGAGTAGAAGACGTCCACTCGACTTCTACTGAATCATGTACAATTATAACATTAGCATGACAATAATCTTACTGTAGAATCCTATGCTACCCATATACTCCAGGATTTACGGGGTCATGCAGTTGGAGTTTCCTTCCATCTTAGACCTAATGCACATTTCATTGCTAATCATATAGCAGTGACAAAGCAAAATTTTAAAATAGCGCTTAAATGCAAACCGGGGCTTGCCTTGCTCAACGGTTCAGTTAGTAGACTCAAGTCCACCACAGCAGTAGTGATATGGAATGCTTAGCCTCCGAGTTGGACTCCTCGTAGAGCTCCAGCGTCACGTCCACTATCGAAATGCAAATGCATATATAATCAAAAGTGTTTAGTAAGTGATTCATTTATGTTCTAAACAACTTTGGAATGAACAAGAACTGACTAAGACTGAAGTCTCTGTTTCTGGAGTCAATGGCAACAGAGAGGAAAAATGAGGTGGAATGGAATAAACATAAGCATAATCTGATGTATGCCTCCAATTGGACATATGCATGAACCTGGGATGAAATTACAGAATTCTGTAGCAAAGGGATTCTAATGACTCTAAGAATTTTACAGTGGCAAGTAGGTAATGGGATGAGTATCTTGGCCGAGAATTGGAATTGTTCAAGTAATATTGTTGTCTCTAAAATTCCAATAAGGTTTTCACTTCTCTGAATTTTGATCCTAAATCTGGAGCTTTAACATGGACAACAGTGAGTGTTCTAGTTAGGATTCGTCTCATTGGTCCTAAAAAAGTTTGTTTACCAATTTTCAAAGCTTCCTACAGGGAGATATTGATTTTATAAGTTGGGAGTAAATTCTGAAAAAGTTTCTGTTCATTTTTGAATTTTCTATAGACATTGGGTATTTGAACACTGTTTGGTCCAGTAAATCAAGTCCAATGAACATGAGATATTTACTTGAGATCAATGAAATATGAAAGAGTAATCTGACAAAAATTAGAAATTTTCCATTTAACAGATCAGGGGTAATTAATTTCCCAAGCAATTTGCTACAAGGAATTAATTAAGACAATTCTTGGACTTTCATGGCCAACAATTAGGACTACCGCAAAGTTAGAATAAATGGAGTCCGCCAGAATATATTTGGAATTTTTAGGCCAAATTTACTAGTAGATATGTATTTTTGAATTTGGGATGCATTCTGGAATTATTTTTTTATTGGAATTCGTTTGAAAAGGCTTGGGCCAATGAGAATGCAGCAACACATAGGCCCACACCCTATAGTCGTACAGCCACAGGATATCAAGTGGCGCAACAGATTCCGTCGGGGTGCCCTAGCGGCTGACCAGCGGGACCCAGCGCGTGGTCGTCTTCAACCCCGAGCCAACTGGCTCGGGCGGCGGCTGCCGGCGGCGGACCGCCGGAGTAGCCATCCTGCCGGGGTTACCTCACCGACTAGCATGCCCCAGGGTGAGAATAAGTGTGCAAGTAGGATTGAGGTGCCAGAGACGGCCGGCGACGGCCGAATGGCACTCGGTGACCGCGGCGGCAGCTTCAAGCTCGCCGGCGAAGTCGATCTCGCGAGGGAAAGCATTATTTCACATGCGGATATCACCAATAGAACCCTGCTATTATTTGAAGCACAAAAAGGGACCTAAATGGGGGTGAAAACGGCTGCAACTAGGTTTGCACCGATGACCTAGGTGTATTTGTCCGCCGATGGGAAAAACTCGATGAACCGTGGGATTTGTCCATGGTTTTTGATAGTGTTTGCTCGTGGGGGTGGTAACGGACGTCCTGGTAAATTTATATAATGGGAAAGGTTGATTATCAAGTCTGTGCGACGAATTAAGACACGACCTAGTGGCTGTTATCCAATTTATCCGGCGCGGAATATGCAAATACGGCTCCATGACGCGACGGCAGGCTATGCAGTTCAGGGAGCACAAATATGAGTTGGTTGCGAACCTTAGAGGGGCACGGTTGGAGTGAAAGCTAGTTTGAGATGGCCAGGCGTTGAGGAACCATGGTGGCGTCCGGAACAGCGTCAAGAAAAGCCTCGGCACGGTGTGGCACGACGACGAAATCAGGCAGCGCCTTGGCGCCACGGGAAGAAGAGGAGGATGAGCGCGCATCCTTCAGTGGCCTCTGCCGGTCTGGAGCAAAGCACACCGTGGAGCACCACCATCAAGACTGAGCAGCTCGACGGAAGAACAGAGCTTGCGGCAGCAGCTCGAGTGAAACAGAGAGGAGAAGAAAATATCGGTTGACTGGAGAGATGGATTCGAATGCAAGCTCTGGTGTTCTGGATTCACTTGGGTGGAAATCAAAACAAGAGCTGGCTTGCATGCCTGTGTGTGGCACCACGGCAAGAAATAGAGAAAGGCAGTAATTGCTCCGTTCCACTGTCAAATGGGACCCACAAGCCTCCTTCTTATCCCCCTTCTCTGTTAACTCCAATTTTCTACCAAACTTTGTCCAAAAATTATCAAACTTGGCAGGTGGACTATTTCAAATATGTAGAATCCAATTTTGAAATCAAATCCTTGTTTTGATCAAGTTTCATTGAAATTCACATTAGAATTTGAATTTGAAGGTAATTCATTGTCTCACCCAAACAAAGTAGCAAGCATGCCTCATAATTTATGAAATTTTGCATGAAGGGTACTTAGAATCTTAGAAAGCCATTAGTGAACTCAAATTTTTATTTTTACTAAGTTTGAACATGAGCTACATTTAAAATATTTGAATTCCTCACTTAAGATTTGAAATGACTTGATTTTCCATTTGCCCTTTTGTTTTGAGTTTTCTATAGAGACTAATTTGAACAACAGAGTTATTGATTGGTCACAACCACGACATGGTTTATAACAACACGGAAAAGTGGGACTTTACATCCCCCCTTAAAAGAATATTGTCCCGGGATTACAAATGAGAGTACAAAGGTATAGGAATTATTGGATATGAGATGCTAATAAGTCCGGATAATTCGATCGGAGGTAGTCTTCACTCTCCAATGTTGCTTCTACAGCGGTATGGTTGCTCCATAAGACCTTGTAAAACCACAATGTCCTATACCTTGTGGTTCGTGTCTTTTGATCAATAATCCGGGTCGGATGCTCAGTATATGTGAGATCCGGTTGCAGTTATCCGATGTCTTCAGTGCAAACTGCTGCTGAATACTTGAGACATTTCCGTAGTTGGGACACATGGAAAATGTCATGAACACCCGCTAAGGACGTTGGTAACTCCAGCTGATAAGCCATGGGCCCACATTTCTCCGTGATGGGGAACGGACCGATAAATCGGGGAGCTAACTTTCCCTTAACTCCGAAGCGATGAATTCCTTTCATCGTACAGACGTGAAGGTACACGTGATCTCCAATGTCGAAGCTTAACAAGCGACGCCTTTTGTCTGCATAATTCTTTAATCGAGACTGAGCAGCTTTAAGGTTGGCTTGAATAATCTTCACCCATTCTTCGTCTTCCTTCACTAGATCAATTCCATATACGACCCTCTCACCGGATTTGATGAGGAGGATGAGTCCTGATCTTCTGATAGGTAATCGGTAAGTCAATTGATGGAGATCTAGACGTTGATGATCCGAGACTCTTGAGGAGAACACAAAAAATCTCTGCAACCACTACACCACCGCTTCGTTGATTATCAACCGTGCTGCACACGATTGACCTTGCCAAGAAGGCTAATCCTTGCAAGTGCAACCGAGAACACAAGCAAGAACAAGGTAGAAGCAATCTGAATTGCTAAGTTGGGGTCTCACAAATCGATAATCGGCGAAACTGTGTATAACAGATTAATCTAAGCGAAACCCAATTGTTTATGACGGCTACTATGGAGTATATATAGGTGCGAGGACGTCCAAGAGGGTGTTTGGGTCATGACTTAATCCTAAGACACGAAAATGAGAGATGTACACTTGATACAAGGCCCACTGGCCCAATACAGTGGCGCATCACCCTGACAGATTCTGAATCAATTTTGTTTCGACGATTCCTATCGACTCCGAAGGAATTTTGACATGGGACCATCGGCATTGGAAAGTTTATCTTCTCATCTTTTCCGTTCATATGTAGAACATCCAAAACAGAGTTAGTATGCATCATGGGCGCCATTTTAGTGTGAACTGCTACTGGACTCCGAGTTGGACACAATTCTGAGTTGGGCTCGGTTTCCATGTTCTTTAAGCGTATTCTCTTGTCCTCCAGGCCCCTAACATTCCTCCAATTACTCCTTGAACCTCTCCATGTATCCTAATCATAATTAAATTATTAGGTAGCAATCTATTCTAAAAGAATATATAAGAAAACATAAAAGAACGAGCTCACCTCTTATATTAATTGTTGTGTGTGAAGTCTATTGATTGCATCTTGTATGTTCAATGGAGTGTTGTTTGTACCCATAAAAGTGATGTCCTCATCATCCTCCCCTTCTTGAATTGGAGTCGTCCTCGACTCAAGTTCATCTTCTCTCATGTGTTGGTCCAAATGTGCAACGCCATCAAATCTTCTTGTATGCATGAAAGGAGGAGGCCAAGGTGGTGGATGACATAGTGCACCATCTTCATGTTCTCCATCAAATAAGCGAGCACATTCACTTGAGCCAGGATCCCAAATAAATAAACATTGTACCATGTTTGTATGTGTATTTATAATGTGCATGATCTCATCATTCTCCCCTTCTTGATGACTAGCCGTCCTCGACTTGCTCGTATGTCCAACAAAAAGTCTTTCTTTGGGGGTAGAATGAGTGTTGTCCATAATGCACAATCGCAGTGAATAATGCTTTTGTTGTCCCTGCTGCAAGGAAAAAATACTAGAAAAACTTGGCAAGACATTATTAGCGTTAGTACATTCATTTACTTTATCATGTTGTTGCAGCACAAAAAGAGCTTTCTCATTTGAACATATATAAACATTATGCACAATAAACATGCCACTATCTTCATATTTCCCTATAGCACGAAAACTATTTGTTGCCAACAAAGGTAATTCAGTTTTAGAAAATATTCTTCTCTCTACAATATCTAGATCACAAAGAGTGTCAATTTCAATATAACCCAAAGTATTTAGAGAAAACAACAATTTTAGCTCATCCCTTTCACATGTAATTGGAATCAAATGCTTAATTTCAGCACAAGTGAGTGATAAAGTATCAAATCCATTTGGTTGTTCTAGTATAGGTACAATATAATTATCAGCACACAACTCATTTTTGTTGTAAGAATCAGTAGGAAAATCAACTAGTAGTAAAGGTGTATTATGAAAAGGTTCATCTTGTTGCTGCTCATCGATAGCACGACTGGTAGCAAAATTCAGCACATCTGAAAATGTCATACCTTGGTTAAATGTAGAGCATTGTTCATTAACATTACTCTCATTTTCAGTACGAAGTTCAAATGCATTATGAGTTGATTCATCAAAAAAATTCAGAAGAGTTGTTCAACAACTCATTCCCATTTGCATCTGCATTTATTTGTTCATGTTCCTCCAAAAGGTTAGGCATAGGAGGAGGTACAACAAGAAAATTCTTCTCAAGTTCATGTATTTCATCTTTGCAACTAGATACATTAGCAAAAGTTTCTCGCATAAGAATTTTCATATCTTTCCATATTCGAGGTTTTTCTGAATCGCTTAAGTTGTCCCACCAAGTTAATGCACAATCAACTAACGCACTAGCAATATTTCTAATCTTTCTCCTCTCACACATATGCCATTGTCCAAAATTTTTATCCAACTCTATTTCCCAAGCAATATATTCATCGTAACCAAAACCATCATAAGAAGGAAGAGATGGGAGAATGCAATTACTTCTTATGGAAGGTGTTGTAAAGGTGGTTTGAATGTCATATGAAACCTTGATTGATGTTTGAGTTTTAGTGAGCAACTCCATCGTCGTCTTCATCATGTCAATCATCTCAGCATATAATGCATGATTCTTGCTTTTACCTGACACTATTAGTAGTAAAAAGAAGACAACAAAAAATATAGTATCTGTCGACCGTTGGAGTTGGCAGATCTCCTAACACTGCTAAAGTGTTGAAGGAGTTTGTGGTTCGATGTGGGCGCGCGGAGACTCAAGAGGGTGAATTGCGATTTAACACAGGAGACACTAGGATTTACGTGGTTCGGGCCGCCTGAGCGTAATACCCTACTCCACGGGTGTGTTGGTGTTGTATTAGCTTGCCAAGTATGATCGCTTGTCTACCTCTGTGAACGTGTGTGAACGTCCGTCCCCTGAGTGTATCGTCGGCCTGTCCTTTTATAGTACAAGGACAGGCCGTTACAAGCTAGCCTGGCCCGACATGTGGCCCCGGCGGTTACTAGTATTGATACACGATTAATTGTTGTTAATGATCCTGTAACGGGCTCCGACAGCGCCGTTACAGGTGTTAAGATCGTCCGTTTAAGTGTCATTAATATGGCATTAATGACATTTAATCGGGTCTTGAAGTCCTTGGCTTTCCTTTGAAGATCCGGAGCCGTTACAGGGTCTTCCGGAGGTTAGAGGCTGCCAGCTCCGACGTTTGGACACGTGGCAGCTCGAGAGCTTGCTGTGGGAAGCAGGTAGCTCCGGGGCTATCTGACACGTGTCAGGTCCGGAGCTTCTCTCGGTCAGGGGTTAAGTCCGGAGGTGCCATTTCGGTACCTGGCCCGGAGCTTCCCATTTGTGGGCGGTAGCTCCGGTTTGGCAGTACACGTGGCGACCTAGGGATCAACCATGTTGGAGAAGCAGGTCCGGTCATGTCTGACAAGTGGGCCTCCGAGGGTCTTCAATCCAAGTAGACGGCCTTCCCTCGATATCGTTGTAACCTCAGGGGGTGTATGGTTTTTAGGGTACCGACAGTGGCCCCCTGGACCTACCTCCGAGGAAGGTCACTGGGGTGAAGTCGTTCCGTCGGAGGTGGGTCCATCCTTGCGACTCTTGAACTGGGTCTTCAAGGGTCTTTGGAGGTGCCGTTGGCAGGGTTTTACAGTTAGATCCCGCCGCGTGGCGCACCTCAGGCGGCAGATGAGATCTTTGACGTGCGGATCTCACGCAATTGAAGGTCGTCGGTTCCCGATACGAAAACCGTATCGGTTCCGCGCGCCCTGTCAGGCCACCGCCTTTGGGTTTCCCGCCTCGTGATGACAACCGTTCGCCTGGGTAAGAGCTTCGACTTGATCGTCGGGGTGGTCTCGGGCCCTCTTGTCATCGGCTGGGTTGAATTCTTGAGTAGTATCTTTGACTTCCCTGCAATTTCCATCCAAGCGTTGCGAGGGCTTACTTAAGAAGGAAAGCGCGCACCGTCGGGAGTTCTTTACGCCTCTCATCTGATCACTCCCGACTCGTACTTCGCTCCTATTCTCTTGCCTAGCTGTGCCGCGATGGAGTTAGGTCTGCGTGAGAGTCGCCTGAAGACTGACAACGATTTGAAGAAGGTCCGGACCCTCATGGAGTGGTCCTCGGACTTCTTCAACCGCTTGGTCCGTGCCGGCGGAGAGCTCCCCTTCGAGAAGGAGCGCGCTGGCGAGATGGTGTACTTTTCTTCGTACGCCATGGTGGGGCTGATCCCACCTTTTCTTCTTTCTTCTTGATGCTGCTAGACTTCTATGGTCTGCAGCTATACCACCTTGGCCCTCACTCCATTCTCCTCGTGTCCATCTTTGTCCACTTCTGCGAGATGTGGGTGGGCATCCCCCCCTGTGTCGAGCTCTTCCGAACCTTCTTCACCGTTCACACCACCGGCCGGAGCAATGAGTACCTTGGCTTCTACTACTTCGTGAAGCGCAAGAAGTGCCCATTCAAGTACCTCCGGTCGTTCCCTTCCGGGAAGTGGGATGACTGGAAGAAAGATTGGATAGTCGTCAGGGTGGAGGAGCATGAGCGATTGGAGCTGCCAGACGGTCTGCCCGGCATCGACACGTCGATATGGAGTGAAGTTCCGGTGCTGGCGGAAGCTTTCGACCCTGCTCTGACCAGGATCCGCCGATGCGTGGAGGGAGGATTGACTCCCCAGGCAGTGTTCTGCAACTTCCTGACCAACAGGTGGGCGCCGCTGAAGAGGAGGGAGAAGCTCGCCTGGGCCCTCAACAGCATGATGGACGAGGACCGGGTTGAGACCGGGTTGAAGTCTAACATGGTGGGGAAGACCTTGGAGTTTCACCTCAAGAAATTCCAGCACGGCATCGACGTCGACAGTGATGACTTGACTCCTCCGTCGGCCTTTCTCCCCCTGAACATGGAAGTGGAGTTCAGCAGGGAGCTCCGGCGGACGATGCCCGCGCTTGACGACCTTGGTGTCGTCGAGAGAAGACCAACCACCCGGGTGGCAATCCCCGGGGTGCCCAAAGACGGCTCGGTCCCTGCTCCACAGCCGAGGGTCGAGGTCATCGGCAAGGGCAAGGAGCTGGCGGAGGAGCCGGAGAGTCAGAAGAGGAAGCTACGACATGCCGACGGAAGGTCCGTCAGGCCCGCTACTTCCGCCTCGGTTCCTTCTTCCCAGGGGTGGGGGAGATCTTCTGCCGCCGTGGCGACTGTCCCCGTAGTGGGGTCCTCCCGGAATGATACTGTTCCTGCAGTGGGATCCTCCCGGAGCGCGTCTGTCCCCGTGGTGGAGCCCTCCTGGGGTGCTAGCTCCCGGTGCACGACTCCGGCACCTAGGGCGGTGGGAGCCTCCAGGTCCAGGGGTTCCTCCCGATCGAGGAGAGCCTCGACCCGGGAAACGCCCGTGGCTGCGACAAGTTCTGGGGGGGCCTCCCGGAGCTCCTACGCCGACCATGGCCAGCCCAGAACGTCCGGGAAAAAGGTTCCGCGCAAGCTGGTGCGGAAGCCTTCCAAGGTAATTTTTGATCTTTACCTTGGTTAACTTTTTAATTGTAGCGATTGTTCGTTAATTTTCTTTATCCATACTCTGCAGCGTCCCCAAGAAGGGGAGTGAAGCTCCACCCTCGGCCACGATGTCTGAGGCCGTGGGAGCTTCTGCTCCTGTCCCAGTGCCGCCCCAGGTGGTGGCTGAGGCTGCGACAGCTCCGGCGCCGGCTGTCGTGGTCATGAACCTCGACTCGTCCCCAGAATTTCCCGTGGTAGCGCCGGACCACGGGAGTGAAGACACGCCAGCGGCACTTGTCTCGGAGGTTGAAGCTCCGGGTCCTGGTGCTGCAGTAGTGGAAGCTCCGGCTGTAGAGCCGAAAGAAGTAGTAGTCCCGGCCTCGGAGCTGGAACTTGTCGAAGCCCAGGCGATTGAGCCAGAGGTGACTGAAGCTCCGGCATGCGAGCCGGAAGTCGAGGTAGTTCCGGCAGTTGAGCCGGTTACCTCCGAAGTACCGGTCGCTGAGCTGGTTATTGTTGGAGCATCGGTCACAGAGCCGGCGGTTGAAGAGGCGAGGGAGCTCGAGCCTCCCTCGAAAGAGGTGTCCCGGCCGGAGCCAGTAGTAGCTCCTGCTCCGGAGGCGACGACGTCGATGGTACCTGCGGCCGAGCCGGAGTGCCTAAGCGAAGTCGCTGGCCCCCTGCCTGAGGGGGCGAATGAAGACTTGGCGGCGGGGCCTTCTTCGATGGCGACTGAGGCCATCCCGGAGGACGGCCCTAGCGCCTTGGAAGCTCAGGGTTCCGCCCTCGTAGAGTGGGACCCAATTTTTGTATGTGAAGACCCGCTGGAACCAGCGGAGGAGACCCCAGCAGGTCCGGAGCCCATCCCGCTGTCGATGTCTATCGACAACGCCTGCTCCAGTCTACGTCAGGTCCAACTGGCCTTCTTCCACGACAGCAAGGCTCTTGAAGAGGAGCGCCAAACCCTTAGGCGGTGGCGTAATCGGCTCCACTTCGAGACTAAGCTGGCGCAGTCGAGGCTAACGGACGACAAGGAGTGGATCAAGCGGGAGAAGATCCGCCTGGAGTACTGGGACAAGCTGCTGGATGAGAGGGAGAGCATGACCCATGCCCTTGACGCTCAATCCCGAGAGATCCACGATCAGGCCAAGGCTGCCAACGACGCGGCCAATGCTCGGTACGAACAGCTTGAGGCCATCAACGCCGCACTCATCAAGCGCCGAGAGGAACTCGAAGGGAGGGAGAGACGGCTCGAGGACGAAGAGCAAAAACTCCTGGAGCTGCGGGATGACGTCCTGAGGAGGGAAGAGGAGCTCGCCGAGAAAGTAGCTCTGGCTGACAAGGGCCTCGAGGAGCGCACTAAGAAGTTGGAAGAGCGCTGCCTCGAGGAAGAGGAGAAGACCTGGGTGCGGGGGCAGGAACTCTACGAATACGAGTGTGCCCTTGTTGCCCGGGAGAAGAAAGTGGAGGCTAGGGAGAAGGACCTGGTCGATCGTCGGAACAAGATCCACCTCCGGGAGGAGGAGCTCGGAAGACTTGAGAGGCGGGTTGCTGCAAAAATTCAGCAAAACGCCAAAGAAGTTGAGCGCCTCGCCCGTGAGAATTCCGAACTGACGGCGGCCAAGAGATCCCTGGAAGAGGTGAAGAGCCTGAGGACGGCGGACTCCCTGCAGATTTGGGAGTTCCTGGGCAAGGCCAATGATGCGCTGACGCTAATGGGTTTCAGCCCCGTGCGCCCGGATGATCCGGAGCCGGAGCCGGAGCCGGACCTTGCGCTGCAGGTGTTGAGCGCAGCAGGTAGCAAGCTCTCCAAGGTGGGCGACGTCATCGCGGACCAATTGGAGGTCGAGGGGCAATCCCTGGCGAGGAACGTCACAGAATATGTGCTGACGTGCTACACCAGTCGGAACCCTCAATTTCCTCTAGACCCGGTGCTTGAAGGCCCCGTCGAAGGAGAAGGCGAAGCTACCCGAGCCAGCGTGTCGGAGGTCGCCCAGAAGGTCGCCGAGTTCTTCCATAGGGTCTAGGACCATCTCTTTTAGCTTTCACTTGTATTTTCTCTTCTTCTTCCTCAATTTTGTAATCCCTTGTCTCCAGATGTAACCTTCTGTCTCCAGATGGATGAAATCCCCAAATTTTTTGCGAATTTCATTTTTTGTCTTCAACATCTTTATCTTCACTTGGCTCCCTGGTAAATGTACACAATTTGATTGTGAACATGTACCAAAAGGATATTGAGTTTTGTTGAAGACGCATTTGCTCCGAACTTGTAGAATTTAGGTTCGAAGTCTTCGATAGTGAAGGTCCCCTGAAGTTGTCGGAGCTTAGAAGCTCCGGCATTGTCCATCGCTGGAGCTTGGTAGCTCCGGCAATAGCCTCTATCAACACGTAGAGCGTCAATAGTTAGTCCTTCGAGGTGTCGGAGCTTAGTAGCTCCGGCAGTGACCTTTGCCAACACTTGGTTTGTTGGCAACAGACTCCATTTACGGGGTCTTCTCACCATCTTTTACTCAGCGTCGACGGTTGACCCCCTTGGGGGAGTCGGAGCTTGGTTAGCTCCGGCTTTTCTCCATCAACGTAGAGTTTATTTTTCCTGCACACTTAAGCCAAGAAAAATAGTAAAATTCGTTCCTTGTCTATAATTTCGTCGCGGCTTACGATTCTCAAGGAAATTTTAAGTTGAACGCGATTTTAAATACAACAGGATTCGTTGTCTTTTCTCTTAGATCCAATTGTCCATGGACCCGCCTTACTTCGGCCTGCCGGGGTGTAGGTAGAGTGGCGTACTTAGGGTTCTTGACCAGGCTAAGTCGATAGCACACTCCGGCCCTAGATTGGCTTGGCGGCTTTCAGGCGAGTTGGCCACAAACGATATTTAAATCCAAAAGATCTGACAATGCAACTCGAATCGTATATAAACCGGTCAAACTAAAATTTCTTAAGAATTGCACGTCTCTGTTATAGACAAGAAAGAGAAAAATAAAAATGTCGAGCCTGCACAAAATGAATGCATGTGGAGTCTATTTCACATGAAGATGTCTTTCATTATAGGTCCGGGGTACAGGGGAAACAAGTACACTCTCAGGGTACGGGACCAGGCTAAGTGTGTTTGGTTTCTCGTTTGACCAGGGTAGTTAGCCACACTTTTAGTCCGGAGACTGTGACAAGTGCTGCATGAGCTTTGCGGACCTTTCGGGAAAGATCCGGCTGCTCTCCAGGAGGAACTACCCGACTCTGTACAATGACTCTATAACATACATCTCAAGTTACTCAAGACTTACCTCCGTGGTATTAAGTGTAGAACTTACGGAGGTGCTCAATGTTCCAAGGATTTGGGAGAGGTGTCCCATCCTCAGTAGCCAAGCGAACGCTTCCGGGACGGGATACTTTGATCACTCGAAAGGGCCCCTCCCAGCCAGGGGAGAGTTTGTTTAACCCTTCTCTGGATAGTATTCTCCGTAGCATCAGATCGCCTTCCTCTAGCTGTCGGTTATGTACATGCCGCTGGTGATAACGCCGTAGAGCTTGGCGATATCGGGCATTCCGAACAGCTGCTTGGCACCTTCCCTCCTCGAGGAGGTCTAGGTCTTCACGCCGGAGCTGGTCCTGCGCGGCTTCGTCGAAGGTCCGGACCCGGAGCGAACCCAAGGTAATTTCCGGAGGAAGGATTGCTTCAGCTCCGTACACCAGAAAGAAGGGTGTTTCTCCGGTTGACCGGTTTGGAGAAGTCCTATTGGCCCATAAAGTGGGCGGAAGCTCTTCGATCCAGTTGGCTCCGTGCTTTTTCAAGTGCTCATAGGTGCGCGTTTTGAGTCCTTTAAGGATTTCTGCATTTGCTCTATCGGCTTGGCCATTGCTGGCTGGATGAGCTACGGAGGCATAGCAAACTTGTATGCCGAGGTCTTTGCAATATCCTTGGAATGCGGAGCTTGTGAATTGAGTCCCATTATTAGTGATGATCTTGTTTGGGACTCCGAATCTGCTTACTATGGATTGCAGAAAGTTGATAGCAGATTGCTTGTTGATCGTCACAACTGGAGTTGCTTCCGGCCACTTGGTGAACTTGTCAATGGCGACGTACAGGAACTTGTAACCTCCGACGGCTCTTGGAAAGGGTCCCAAGATGTCCATCCCCCACACAGCGAAGGGCCATGTAGGAGGTATCATTTGTAAGGGCTGAGCAGGTGCATGAATTTGCTTTGCATGAAATTGGCATGCTTCGCATTTCTTCACCAGCTCAGTGGCATCCTGGAGCGCTGTAGGCCAGTAGAAGCCATGCCGAAAGGCTTTTCCGACCAGCGTGCGCGAAGATGCGTGGTTCCCACACTCGCCTCCCTGGATTTCTGCGAGGAGCTCGCAGCCTTCTTCCCTTGTGATGCACCGCATTAGGATGCCGTTGGCACCGCGCCGGTAGAGATCCCCTTCTACCAGCTTGTATCTTTTAGCCAATCTGACTACCCGGTCAGCGGATACATCATCGTCAGGAAGGATATTGTCTTTCAAGTAGTTCCGGATCTCCGAGATCCATGCATCGGAACTGACTTGAGCATTTGAGTCTTGCGTGTTGGGTTGCTCGGAGCTTCCGGTAGCACCTACGACCCTTGATGGCTGCCATGGTAACAGGGCCATCGGGACCGTCAGCTTCGGGATGCTGATCTCGCCCCCTTCGTTCAGTTCGGTAGGCTGAACTGTGGGTTTTGACAACCTCCGGACAAAGATTCCGTCAGGAGCCGGAGCTCCGGTTGACGCTTTAGTCGAGAGTTCGTCAGCTTCAGCGTTGTGGGCACGCTGAACATGGTGGAGGTCTAGGACTTCAAAGTCCTTCTGAAGCCTCTGGACTTCAAGGAGGTAAGCAGCTAGCTGGAGATTATTGCAGGAGCATTCACCCTTCACCTGTTTGATGATGAGCTGTGAATCTCCTTTGACCAGCAGTTGCTTGACACCGTATGATAGTGCCACCTTTAGTCCATAGATGAGTGCTTCATACTCCGCCATGTTGTTGGTCGCCTTGAAGTCAAGGTGCACCATGTATTTTACCTTCTCCCCAGTCGGTGCAAGGAGAAGGATTCCAGCTCCGGCCCCCTGCTTCTGCATGGAGCCATCGAAGTAGAGGGTCCAGTGAGGCTCGGTGAAGGTTGGAGCTTGATGCTCCGTCTTCTGTTCACTGGGGCCCTCAGGGTTTGACGGAGAGGGAGTCCATTCCGCCACGAAATCTGCCAACGCTTGACTCTTGATTGCTTGCCTCGGAATGAATTCGAGATCGAATTCAGCCAATTCCGCTGCCCACTTTGCAATATTCCCAGTTGAATTGGGATTATGCAAGATCGCTCGAAGTGGATAGGAGGTCACCACCGAGACTTTGTGAGCTTGGAAGTAGTGTCGGAGCTTCCTGGAGGCAA
Source organism: Tuctoria greenei (assembly GCA_036927565.1). NCBI lineage: Eukaryota > Viridiplantae > Streptophyta > Magnoliopsida > Poales > Poaceae > Tuctoria > Tuctoria greenei. The sequence goes on from JAYESD010000006.1 coordinate 43,212,291, forward strand.
TAAGAACTGCATAAAGCAGCTTATGCACCTCTAGGTATCGAGTCTTGGCATCATGTAATACTTCACTGATGAAGTATACCGGGCGTTGAATGGTCCGGACCCTCCCAGAGGGGTCCGGGGTTTCCTCTTCATTGATCCGGACCCTGTCGGAGGAGTCCAGATTCTCTTCGGGGACTTCTGGGTTCTAGCTGGAAGAACCCGGAGCTTCTTCAGAAATGACCTGGACCCTCTTAGAGGAGTCTGGGTCTTCTGAAATGACTTCTTGTGGATTTGAGTCTGGGAGCTGGGACCCAGACTCACTTTCAGGAACCTCCGGACCCTCCCGAAGGGGTCTGGATTCCTGAGTATGGGGTAGTTCCGACCTCTCCGCAACCAGAACCATACTGACGACTTCGTCAGTAGCTGAAATGTAAAGCAACAAAGGCTCACCAGGGTTCGGAGCTACCAGAATTGGTAGGGTGGTGAGGAACTGTTTCAGCTCCTGGAATGCCTTCTCTGCTTCTTCGGACCATTGGAATGGTCCGGACTTCCTCAACAACTTGAAGAAGGGAAGTGCCTGTTCCGCCAGTCTTGATATGAACCGGCTGAGGGCCGCTAGACACCCAGTTAACTTTTGGACGTCTTTGATGCGGGTTGGTGGCCGCATGTCTTCAATGGCTTTTATCTTCGCAGGATTAGCCTCTATGCCCCGATGACTTACCAGGAAACCAAGAAGTTTTCCGGAGCTAACCCGAAGACACACTTGTCTGGGTTTAGCTTCGTGCGGGTGGCCCGCAGCTTGTCGAAGACAGCCTGCAAGCTGTACAAGAGGGACTCCTTGTTCTTGACCTTGACCACGATGTCATCGACGTACACTTCCACTATGTCTCTGATGAGTTCTTCAAAAGTTTTGTACATAGCTCGTACAAAAGTTGAAGTTGCATTCTTGAGACCAAATGGCATGGCTGTGTAACAATACAATCCATCTACTGTGATGAATGAAGTATGCTCTTCATCCTCCCTAGACATCCTGATTTGATGATACCCAGAATATGCGTCTAGGAAACACAGTAACTCACACCCGGAGGTGGAATCCACTATCTGATCTATTCTAGGTAGTGGGAATGGATCTTTTGGACATGCCTTATTCAGTGTGGTGTAGTCGATGCACATCCGAAGCTTTCCGCCGGCCTTGGGCACAACGACTGGGTTCGCCAGCCAATTTGGATGGAAGACTTCTCGGATGAATCCGGCTTCGAGCAACTTCTTCACTTCTTGTCGGATGAAGTTCTACCGCTCTACGGATTGCTTCCGAGGCTTCTGATGCACAGGCCGAGCATCGGGGTAAATCTTCAGATTGTGCTCAATCACTTCCCTGGGGATACCAGGAATTTGTGACGGTTGCCAGGCAAACACGTCAACATTAGCCTGGAGGAAAGTGATGAGCGTGAGTTCCTATTTGTCGTTCAACCCTCCCGATATACGAGTGGTTTGAGCGGCATCGGAACCAATTTGGACGACTTTGACGGGAATGTCGGTGTTGCCGCTTGGCTGCACACGGGGTGCAGAGGTTGAGCCTCGTTGACGAATGCTCGGGGGTTTCGGAGCTTGCTCCTGTCTGGAGTCCTCCTCTTGCGCCGTGGTGAGTGCATGAAGCTCCTCCAGAGCAGTTACTCCGGCGGTACGATCTCCGCGGATCCGGAGAACGCCTACTGGTGTTGGCATCTTCAACACCAGGTATCCATAATGAGCAGCTGCCATCAATTTGTATAGGGCAGGTCTACCCAAGATGGCGTTGAATGGTAAGTTGATCTGACCGACGTCGAAGACCAACTTCTCGGTGCGATACTTCTCCCGTGTCCCGAAGGTAACGGGGAGAGTTATAGCTCCAAGTGGGGTAATGGCCCCCGGACCTACTCCGGAGAAAGGTCGAGAGGGCTGGAGATCTGAGGGTCGGAGCTGAAGCTTGGTAAAAGCTTCAAAGCTTATGAGGTTCAGCCCCGAACCTCCGTCCACCATAACATGATGGAGCTGGATGTTATTGATGGTGGGAGATACCATCAAAGGTAACTATCCAGCTCCGACCATGCTTCGAGGACAGTCCGAAGCATCAAAAGTGATGGATGTGTCCATCCACTTTCGATGTGGCTCCGATCTAGCTGTAGGAGCCATATCCCGCCGCATAGTCTTGATGACACGACGGGAGGTGATGTCCCATGATCCACCAAAAATGGTGTTCATGGTTTTCCGACGCTCGTTGTCAGAGACGTCAGAGTCATCGTCGACGGAGGTGTAAACGGCCTTCAGGACCTTTTTGGGGTCCTGAAACCCTAACTCCTCTTCAGCCGGAGCTTCGTCGACCTTCTGTTTTCCTTCCCTCTGTCGGAAAGGGGACCCTTCCCGGCGCTTGCTGTAGCGCTCGGCAAGGTTTTGGACCTCCCGGCAGTCTTCCAAACTGTGGCTGCCCGTTTTGTGAATGGGACACCACACTTTGGGTTTGCCACCGTCTTCGGAAGACGGTCGAGGTCGCTTCTCGGGGCGTGGCCCCCGGCCACCCGGAGTTGCAGCAGCTGCAACGTTGGATGTGCCAGCCGACGGCTTCTTCTTGCCGTTGGTCTTCTTTTTCTTCTTGCCACCCCCGGAGGTAGCGGCTTCTTCTCTGGAGGATTTCTTGTGATCCTCCGAGGCTGGTTTGGAGTGCATTTCACGGCCCTCCGCAGCGCTGTCACATTTGTCTGCCAGGCTGAAGAGTTCCGTGACGCTGGTGATCTCTTTGATCGCCAGCTTCTCCAACATCTTCTTGTCCCGTACGCCCTGTCTGAATGCCACAATGACAGAAGCGCTTGAGATAGAAGGGATTGTGTTGTGTACCTGAGAGAACCTCTAGATGAAGGACCGCAAAGATTCTCCCCCTTTTTGCACAACCGCAAAAAGGTCCAGTTCAGTGCCTGGTCGGGTGTATGAACTCCCGAAGTTGGCAGTAAACTGACGGCACAGCTCCTCCCAACTATTGATAGAGTTGGGTGGAAGGCTCATAAACCAGGACCTGGCGGTCCGAGTTAAGGCCACTGGAAAGTAATTGGCCATTACAGCCTCGTTTCCTCCAGCTGCCAAGATTGTAGTGGAGTATATCTGAAGGAATTCGGCGGGGTTGACAGTCCCGTCGAATTTTTCCGGCAGGTGTGGCCGGAACTTCTGTGGCCATCTAACCATGCGCAAGTGCATGGCTAAGGATGAAGAGCCTCCTCCTACTCCTTCCAGAGTAGAAAGGTCCTGAGCTTCCCATCTTTCACGAGCGCGCTCGATATGGACACGGCCATCCTGTTGGCGGTATCGGCGATCAAGCTCCGCCCGGAGGTCATGAGTCGAAAGCCTGGATACCGTATGGGTCCGTCGTGCCCCAGAGGGCAACAACGTCACCTGTTGTGACGCAGATCGTCTCCTGTTGTTGGAGACGTGCGGACCAAGTCTACCTGACAAAGTCCGCCGCTGCGACGGGGCTCGTCCCGAAGGAGGAGGACCCTGGTTGTTGAGGCGTTCGGCCGCTGCTGCGACCAAATGCTCCACATTGGCCCTCCACTGCTCCATTGCATCTCGAGATGCGTCTGGAGGTGGTGGACGTTGGAGAAGAGCACGCGCTGCATGGAGCGCATGTTCCGGGTTGTCATGACTTGCCGACGCAGTAAGTGACGCCGGCGCACCATCACGTTGCCCAGCACGATTTGCTGGAGAAGATGGTGGTGGTGGGAGTGTGGCTCCTGCTGGTGCTGAGGCTCCTGCTGGTGGCTGCCTGTTGGAGGGATTGCCCCCAACAGCCTGAGCAGCAGGTTGGCCGTTGGATGATCCAGCCGCGGAGTTCACCATTCTCGAAAATCTCAGGCGCCCCTACCTGGCGCGCCAACTGTCGATCGTTGGAGTCGGCAGATCTCCTGACACTGCTAAAGTGTTGAAGGAGTTTGTGGTTCGATGTGGGCGCGCGGAGACTCAAGAAGGTGAATTGCGATTTAACACAGGAGACACTAGGATTTACGTGGTTCGGGCCGCCTGAGCCTAATACCCTACTCCACGGGTGTGTTGGTGTTGTATTAGCTTGCCAAGTATGATCGCTTGTCTACCTCTGGGAACGTGTGTGAACGTCCGTCCCCTGAGTGTATCGTCGGCCTGTCCTTTTATAGTACAAGGACAGGCCGTTACAAGCTAGCCTGGCCCGACATGTGGCCCCGGCGGTTACTAGTATTGATACACGATTAATTGTTGTTAATGATCCTGTAACGGGCTCTGACAGCGCCGTTACAGGTGTTAAGATCGTCCGTTTAAGTGTCATTAATATGGCATTAATGACATTTAATCGGGTCTTGAAGTCCTTGGCTTTCCTTTGAAGATCCGGAGCCGTTACAGGGTCTTCCAGAGGTTAGAGGCTGCCAGCTCCGACGTTTGGACACGTGGCAGCTCCGGAGCTTGCTGTGGGAAGCAGGTAGCTCCGGGGCTATCTGACACGTGTCAGGTCCGGAGCTTCTCTCGGTCAGGGGTTAAGTCCGGAGGTGCCATTTCGGTACCTAGCCCGGAGCTTCCCCCTTGTGGGCGGTAGCTCCGGTTTGGTAGTACACGTGGCGACCTAGGGATCAAACATGTTGGAGAAGCAGGTCCGGTCATGTCTGACAAGTGGGCCTCCGAGGGTCTTCAATCCAAGTAGACGGCCTTCCCTCGAGATCTTTGTAACCTCAGGGGGTGTATGGTTTTTAGGGTACCGACAGTATTCCTATCAACTACAAAGGATAATGGCTAGGTAGAAGTAGAATCACACACTCCCAAGCGTCTTACCACGCTCTTATAAGTGTTATTACCAACATTGCAGGTGGCAAACGGTGGAAGGTATGAAGAAATCAATGAAGCGTAGGATGATTGCAAAGGTGTATCTATTCTGCTCAAGAGTAAGGTGTAGCTTGGATGGCACTTTATATGTAGTAAGTATTAGCAACAATTAAATCAGATAGTAATGTTGAATAAGTGTCCAAAGTACTTGTCAAAGTTGCTGGCCTAAATGTGTTCCTTGTAGTTCAAGCTAGCAAGACATGAGACAAAACTAGATAACACAAAGGATGCAAGCACTTCTGTTTTTTTGTTGTTTTTTTTTCTACTCTTTTTTTTTGTGCGGCTTTTGTATCTTATTTTATACTTGCCTTTTTCTTTTGTCTTTCTTTTTTCAGAATGTGCTGCAAAAGAAGACCATAATGAAAAGCAATCAAAGATATCTCGTGGGTCTGTCACAGATTTTCTGCTCAATCTTCCAAGGACAAATAGGTATACTTAGAGACTCCAAATAGAAAAACTGACAATCGCAAGATTGTGTGTGTGTGTGTATATATATATATATATATATATATATATATATATATATATATATATATATATATATATATATATATATATATATATATCCTCTTTAACTTCAATATATAGAAGACCTATTTTGGAAAAGAACAATAGGAGATATTGCCCCTGAAATACAAACTATTCAAAATTTCTAGTTTAATAACAAATTTGGATCTAATGCAACTTCGACATCGATAACTATATTTTCTGGGAAACTGATGAATACAAAAGTTATAGAGATCTTCTTAAGATTTCCAGAAAGTACAAGAACTCCAAAATCTGAGTTCGTATGAGTGAGATATGGTGAAAATACCAAACTTGATAGAGATGAATCTAATTTGGACTTGATGACGTGATTCAAGAGGATGAATCAACACAATGCAAAACTCAAACTAAGATCAAAAACACTTTCTAAACCAGCAATATGACTCAACCACAGACAAACAAAACCAAACTGAAAATAAAAGTCGCAAAGGCTCAATGTGGTTTGGACAAAGTAATGAACAGATCTACTAAACTGCAAGTTTTTTGGTGGCTTTTTGTGGACTCCAGGTATGAAATACAAAACTAATATAATGGATAGATGAATTACATAACAGGAAACCTGAAAATCTGATACCAATTGATAGGAGATTTAGGCCCAATCTTCAGATAGGTAATGGGTAAGTCGATTGATGGAGATCTCTATGTTGATGATTCGAGGCTCTTGAGGAGAACACGAAAAATCTCTGCAATCACTACACCACCGCTCTGTTGGTTATCAACCATGCTGCACACGATTGACCTCACCAAGAAGGCTAATCTCTGCAAGTGCGACCAAGAACAAATGCAAGAACAAGATAGAAGCAATCTGAATTGCTAAGTTGGGATCTCACAAACCGATGAACGGCGAAATTGTGTATAATAGATTAATCTAAGCAAAACCAAATTGTTTATGGTGGCTACTATGGAGTATATATAGGCGGGAGGACGTCCAAGGGGGTCTTGGGGTCGTGACCTAACCCTAAGACACGAAAATAAGAGATGTAGACTTGATACAAGGCCACTGGCCCAATACGGTGGCGCAGCATCCTGACAGATTCTGAACTCGATTTTGTTTGACGATTCCTGTCGACTCCGAAGGAATTTTGACATGGGATCAGCAGCATTGGAAAGTTTATCTTCTCCCCTTTCCGTGCATATGTAGAACATCAAAAACGGAGTTAGTATGTGTCCTGAGCGCCATTTTAGTGTGAACTGCTACTGGACTCCGAGTTGGACATAATTCTGAGTTGGGCTCGGTTTCCATCTTCTTTAAATGTATTCTATTGTCCTCCACGCCCCTAAACCTTCCTCCAATTACTCCTTGAACCTCTCCATGTATCCTAATCACAATTAAATTATTAGGTAGCAATCTATTCTCAAAAATATATAAGGAAACATAAAAGAACGAGCTCTCCTCTGAAATTAATTGTTATGTGTGAACTCTATTGATTGCATCTTGTATGTTCAATGGAGTTATAAGCCAAGGTGCCTGGACCCAAATAATTGGCTGGCTGCGTGTGCTGAATTTTTATTTGAATCTAGAAGGGTTTGTTTAATTAGTTGAGTCCTTTCCGGATTATTCTATTGTTTTTCATGTACGTGGGGTCTCTTTAATTAGGAGTCCAGTTCAGGTATGTGTAGGAGTCTCTCCCAGTTGGTGTCTGGCCTGCGTGACCTTTGTTTCTACATGAACATCTTGTATTGGAGTCGGTTCCGGCTGGTGTCTGGCCTGCGTGCCTTTTTATTTAGCCTAGGGCCTGCTCCCCTGGGGGGACGATGTTTTTTCTTATATTTGTTATCCTGACGTGGTTGTTCCTCCAGCGGAGGCAGCAGATTGCATCTACTACCGGAAGAAAAACTTATTCTTCTGAGATTGCATGGCCGGAGTCCACTGAAGGTTTCCATCCTTGAAGGAGGGAATCTCCTGGTTCCTCTAAGGCTATTCTGAGATCGTGTTCTAGCTGTTGCTTGGGTACGATCTTGGTTCTTTTGTGGATCTATTCTCTTGCTCGTGGTTCAACTCAATACCAGTGTGGGAGTTTTCCTGGAGTTTGGATTGCATCAAGTCTGTAAGCTAAACACATATATCAATACAATTCTACTAGCGCTGCCACTTCCTATTTGGCAAGATTGTTTTTATCTTGTTGCTGAAAAGTTGCTGTTGTTTGTGAGGCTCATCACAACCTATTTTCTATCTGGCACTATATCAACAGTACTATTATTTTTGTTTCATCAAAAAGGAAGTCAGATAAGTGCACACTTGTTATTAGAACCGTGAAAGATCGGGACAAAATCACGAACACACACCTCGTGTTCATATCAGGATTCATACCAATTGAGTGGTGTGCGACATTTCCGTCCATATAGAGCCTCATATGGTGCCATCTCGATGCTAGATTGAATACCGTTGTTGTATGAAAATTCTGCCAACGGTAGGTGATCATCCAAATTATGCCGGTGATGGATGGCACACGCACGTAACATATCCTCAAGTATTTGATTCACCCTCTCGGTTTGACCATCAGCCTGTGGGTGATACGCTGTACTTCTAATCAGCTTGGTTCCCAGTGAAGCATGTAGCTGCTCCCAAAATCGAGCAACGAACAGCGCACCGCGATCGGATAGGATTGTACCGGGAACTCCGTGTAAGCACATGATGCGAGCAATATACAACTCCACATATTTTTTTATCATGATAATTGGTATGAACAGGGATGAAGTGAGCAAATTTAGTCAACCTGTCAACGATCACCCATATAGAATCATGCTTGTGGAAGGTCATCGATAATCCGACGATGAAGTCCATACTCACATCCTCCCATTTTCACGCCGGAATGTTCAATGGTTGTAGCTGTCCGACCTTTCTCATATGGTCGGCTTTCACCCACCGACACGTATCACACTCGGATACGTACTTCGCAATCTCTCGTTTCATCCGAGTCCACCAAAATCTTGTTTTCAGATCTTGATACATTTTGTTGCTTCTCGGATGAATAGAATACTTGGACAAATGAGCTTCATCCCTGATTTTCTTCTGAAGTGTCATATCACGGGGTACCACTATACGGCTGTTAAACCATAGCATAACCATGATCATCCTTTCAAAAACATTTCATTTCACCTTTGTCCAATCTCTCGCGTATGTAACACATGCCTTTGTCTTTCCTATGAGCTTCCATAATCTCCTCTCGTATCGTAGGGATGAGAGCAATATTATATAATGCTCCATATGGGACAGAATATAAACTCGGCTCGTACTCTTCCATCAGAGTAATGTACAAGTTGTTGACATGTGACTTGCGGCTTAATGCATCAGCAACTACATTCGCCTTGTCGGGATGGTAGTGAATTTCAATATCATAATCTTTGATCATCTCTAACCATCCCCGTTGCCGCATATTCAACTCCTCCTGAGTAAAAATATATTTCAGACTTTTGTGATTGGTGTAGAGGTGTACATGATTGCCTAGCAGGTAATGCCTCCACATTTCCAGCGCAAGCACCATAGCAGTGAGTTCAAGGTCATGAGTTGGATAATGTTGCTCATGATTCCATAGCTTCCGTGATCCATATGTGATCACATGTCCTTCTTGCATTAATATGCAGCTGAGACCAATGCTAGATGCATCACAATAAACGTCGAAAGATTTGGTCGTATCCGGCTGAGCTAGCACTGAGGCTGTTGTGAGATGTTTCACCAACGCCTGAAAAGCATCCTCACATGCCTCGCTCCAAATATATTTAGTCCCCTTTTTCAGCAGCTCCGTCATAGGCTTAGCGATTTTTGAGAAGCTTGGAATGAACCTCCGATAATATCCTGCTCATCCAAGGAAGCTGCATACTTCATGAACAGACTTTGGAGACTCTCATTTTAGCACTTGTACAATCTTGCTTGGATCAACAGCGATACCTTCAGCTGAAATAATATGCCCCAGAAATGGCACTTGATTGATCCAAAACTCGCACTTGCTGAATTTTACATAAAGCTTGTGATCTCGCAATCGTTGGAGCATGATATGCAAGTATTTGTTGTGTTCTTTCCCCGATTTAGAATAAACCAAAATGTCGTCGATGAAGACCACGACAAATTTGTCCAGCTCTGGCTTGAACGCCGAATTCATAAGATACATGAAGCGAGCTAGCGCATTGGTAAGACCAAACGACATGACGAGATATTCATAGAGCCCGTATCTCGTCGAGAATGCCGTCTTCGGAATATCTTCCGGTCAGATTTTAATTTGATGATATCCGGACCAAAGATTCATCTTTAAGAATACCTTAGCACTCACTAGTTGAACGAATAAGATGTCGATGCGCGGTAGTGGATACTTGTTCTTGATCGTCACGGCGTTGAGCGCACGATAATCCACACATATACGTAAGGTCTTGTCTTTCTTCTTCACAAATTGTGCGGAGCAGCCCCAAGGTGATGAACTTGGGCGTATTAGACCTTTGTTCAGCAGGTCCTTCAAATGTTCCTTCAACTCCGCTAACTAATTCGGTGCCATTTTATATGGTCTTCGTGAAATAGGCTTGGTTCTCGGATCAAGTTCAATCTTCAACACTATGTCCCTGTCCGGTGGCATACCCGGTAAGTCATCGGGAAATACATTTGGATATTCACAAACCACAGGAACATCTTAAAGCTTGGCGGCATCCACATTATATATTGCTGGAGCTTCTTGTGATGACTCCATAAGATGCAATGTGTTGAAGCCGTATATTGGGGAATTTAGTTGAACAGTCCGAGAGCCGATATCAAAGACAGCTTCATAATGTGTCAACCACAACATACCCAAGATAAGATCAATCTTTTGACCGTCCAACACGATAAAATTTGTTGGATAAAATTTTCCACCCATACATAGAGGCACACGAGAAACAATCTCATTGGCTGAAATCCTGCCTCCAGGTGAATAGATATGAAATGGATGTGTTATGGTAGTGAATGACAGATGGTGCTTTAACATGAAAGATTTGCTAACGAAAATTATGGGTGGCACCGTAATCAAATAGAATGAGAGCTGGTTGCTCATGTAAAGTGAACATGCCTGCTAAAACAGGTTCGCCCTCCGGAATGTGCTCAATTGCAGCATAGTTAACACTGCAAGACTTCGATAGGGCTTTCTTCGGATGTTCATGATGCCGGTTTGAACTTTTCTGAAATGGAAAATGGTTGCAGCTCTGCTCAGCTTTATGGTAATCTCGTGCTAAAAGAACCCTTTGCTTTCCACTGAATTGAGGTGGACATAACTCTTTCACCTCACATTGTGGTAGGGCTGCATGAATAATATTTGGTTGCTGCTGCTGAGGTGTAGAAAATAGTGTCCTCAGCTGAGGAGGCGCGCAAGTCATTAACTGCAACTGTGGTTGTGGGGGTTGTGCAACGAACTGAATTCCCTGACCGGATGGCAAGTAATACCTCCCGATATCTGTGAAGAATGTCACTATTACAATCCGGTGGTAAACTTCTTTTCTTCTCTGCTTGAAGATGGAGATTAGCGTCCTCTCGACGAATAGCGGCATTCAACAAATCATGGTAATTGCCATCATTGAATAAAGCCACTTCAGCCTTGAATTTAGCATTTAGACCACAGAAAAAGTACCCACATTTTAGATTCTCATTGTCTACAAAATGAGTTGCATATTGCACCAAGCGGTTGAATTCTTTGAAATAATCAATAACCCTCATTTCTCCATGTTTTAACTCCAAGAATTCTTCATACTTGGCACTTATAATCTCAGCAGGGATGTGACGAGCACGAAATGCATCGCGGAATTCACTCCACACGACATGATGTCCTACTGGCAGAGTGGTGAGATATTCTGACCACCAGGCTACAGCGAACCCATGTAGTTGTTGAGCAGCGAACAATGTCTTCTAGTACTCATCGGACTGAGATAAACCGAATTTGCCTTCTATAACCCGGAGCCATTGGTTGGCCTCCACCGGATCATTCACCTCCGTGAAAACCGACGGCCGGGATGAAAGAAACTCCACATAAGCACTCCGAGTTGAATTATGCAGTCGAGCTTCCGAGGTTCTGCCCTGTTGAACCAACTCTAGGAGTAAATCTCTGCTCTCGCGATTAGACTCAACCATGCTTGCCATGACTTCCGCAACCATAGTCAGAAACGACGATGAGGATGGCGGTGATGGATGTGGTGTTGAGTCATTTCCGCCACGAATGGGACCATCTAATTCACGCTTTGAATGAGTGTGATCCATGCTGCAAGAGTGAGCAATACGGTTCAAATCCAAATTTGCAATGTCAACTTGAACTGAAAAACATGAACCGTAATACACATCACTTAAACAATGCAGCATGCAAAGGTGTAAACAAAGAATAGAAACTTTTGAACCAGATTCAAAACTCGATAAAACTCGTCAACTACTTCCACTCAACAACCAGAGTGAGGTTAGATGACTCTCGAGCACATTCTGGAAGTTCGCAAAGCATAGATACTAGACTGGCCATGACAAGTTCAAAATGGTTTGGAACCTCTCAACATTCTGTCCAGATTTGAGCAGTCTGGACTCAAACTAGAATTTGAATATGAAAATGGCTATTTCATGTCTCTGCATATCAAAGTTTAAGTTAACTTCGGTATCTTTTCAATGAGTATTTAATTGCCCTCATATCGGTTTTGGTTAAAGAGATATGGAACTTTTAAATTTGACAAAGTTCCCAGAATTTTGGGAAATTTTTTACAGCACCTCCATTGTATATGGTGGTTTTTGGCAACAGTTTACAAATAGATAACATCAAAATTTATAAAAACTTTAAATTACAACATTGTATTATAGAAAATGTGTATTTCAGAACTGTATTATATGAAGTAATTCGAGTCTTCTACAAAGAGATATGATAAAAATAGTGGCAGGTGCAGAAATGGTTGCAGTTTCTGTTCATATTTGGCAGATTTTGGAACTTTGAAATTTTGAACATGTTAGAGGGGAATTATGCTCTCGAGTTCAACAGAAAAGATGTACAAGACTTCTTAATATTTCCATTCGTGTAGAAAGACATTCATTAGAGTTTTCCACTGGGAGTTATGGATTTTAAAAGTCAGGTCAAATTACTGACAGAAAACAGGGACTCTGATTTTTGAATGACTTGAGCTTAAACCTACTCCAACTTTGAAACTTAGTTAAAAACCGGAGATCAATAGTAATAAAGGTATTCTTACATCTTCTTGAGTCCAATTTACAGTGATCTTTATAATGCATCGATGGGATACATGTCGGTACTACGTGCCTCACAAAAGTGAAAATCATAACCGAATTATACTGGCTTATACGTCTAAATAGGTGGCACTATGAATGGTCACTCGCAAATATTTTCTAAGCGCGATACGATAACGTGGTTAGTGTACCTGCATAAGACACTCAATATACAAAACACTCATTATGGTGCCGTACGGCGGCCCGCACGGGCGATCATTTCTGGCTGTCACAGTAATATATAAGAAAGTAAGAACATCCGTCCCGTATCATTCCATACGGGCCACCCCGAGTTGAGCCACGTCTCGAGGTACATGACTGGTTTTTCTACCACCTGGTGGGTGTCGCACGTCTTTGCTTAATGTTGCACCAGTAGGAGGCGCTTTTGCGTGTTTCTTAAAAAATACACTACATGCTTTTCAACCGCACGATAGGTGGCCACGTAATTTATCTCTTGCGCTAGGGATCAGCGCTGCGTATGGCCCTTTGAACATTGAATGTTCAAAAGTTGCATACTTCATGTTTTTGGCCACACGATGGGGTATCCACGCTTTGCCTGAAGCACGTCGGGGAGCAGCGTTTCATATGTTCCGAGAACCATGAGACGATTCAGAGACTTATAGTAACTCCCGTGCCAAGCCACGGGGGACAATCACATGATACCTCTCGGATGATGAGCTTACCGTAATTGATCCACTTGCGGTGACATACCATACCTCTTACCTGACGTCAGAGCGTCGTTACAGAATATAATAACCAGTATGTTAGCATTGTCACCTTAATAACTATGCTATTATAGACCTTATGTGGGCATAGTGACTAATCCTCACTCGACTACTTAAAAGTTTTCAAAATTAGTCTCTTTTCATGAGTGCTATTCCCAATGCAGCTCTGATACCATGCTGTGAGGACCGGGGTCCCGACATTCCAGGAATCATATTGGGTGGTGCCGTGCGATGTGGCACCCAACAACACACACGAAAATATATAAAAAATAGACATAACACAAATGAGTGTGTCATGTTCTTTTCTCTTGGTATAACAAAAATATTTTTACAACAACGCAAGTTACATATTACATCTCTCAACCTAGCTACTGCACAAGTGGTAGTATTCAGCCCGAAATACACCACACTAGCAACACGAAGCAAAGCAGCGGCTCGCAGGGTTTCCGCTCGGCAATACAATCCAAGAGGAGTGATGCCGCACTACGGAACCCGTAAAAAGCGACATTATCCGCAAAAACATTAATACACAAACCGTGAGCTTAACGCTCAGTAAGACTTAACCGTCTCACCTAAACATGCAACTCTACATGCTGGATACTTTAATCACATAGGCAGCTGATTTGCATCGAAGATATTTGCCTAAAGTATGTCCTTCATTTTCAGTTTTTAGCAACAAGGTAAAGTTTCATGAATGGTAGATTTAATTAGCAATATAGCTACATGATACAATTAGTAAAACAATGACTAACATAGAGCATAATTCAATTGATTCCAACTACTCTTTCTTACTACGTCACGACACAGTGAACAAGTATGCTCAATCCATAACCGCGAGTGATGGTGATTCGAATCAATAACAACCCGGAATGCACAACACATATGCCCGCAAGGAAGTCACATCGGTGCACTTCACTCTACGTCATATGCAACCACTTTTCACAGGAGGCTCTAATATGGAATCAAATCTCCACCCCGAGCAAAAGGTCCTCTACACGGACACGTCAGAGTTAACCGCTAGAAGATTTACACCTTTATGCCTTCACATCTCCATTCAAGGATAGCGGAGAAGTTTCCATACCAAAGTCGTCGAGTTACATCAGTTTCCTGGGTCCCATATATCCGGTATGCACCCGGTACAACTTAAACTTGCCCAGCGGGGCCGCACACGACGCGGTCCTTGACCGACCTAGGCAGTTCTACCCCTACAGTCACCACAATCATTGTAACCTAGATTGCTGCCTGGTGTCATATTCATTTCCAGTGAAATACTCACTAAACCTACCCATGTTTTCCCTATTGCTATAAACAAGCGAGTAGAAGACGTCCACTCGACTTCTACCGAACCATCTACAATTATAACATTAGCATGGCAATAATCTTACGGTAGAATCCTATGCTCCCATACACTCCAGGATTTATGGGGTCATGTAGTTGGAGTGTCATTCCATCTTAGACTTAATGCACATTTCATTGCTAATCATATAGTAGTGAGAAAGCAAAATTTTAAAACAGCGCTTGAATACAAACCGGGGCTTGCCTTGCTCAACGGTTCAATTAGTAGACTCAAGTCAGTGAATCTTCCTCCGGAACGTCCACCACAGCAGTAGCGAGATGGAATGCTTAGCCTCCGAGTTGGACTCCTCGTAGAGCTCCCGCATCACATCCACTATCGAAATGCAAATGCATATATAATCAAAAGTGATTTAGTAAGTGATTCATTTATGTTGTAAACAACTTAGGAATGAACTAGAACTGACTAAGACTGAAGTCTCTGTTTCTGGAGCAATAGCAACAGAGAGGAAAAATGAGGTGGAATGGAATAAGCATAAGCATAATGTGATGTATGCCTCTAAGAATTCTGGGATGAAATTACAGAATTCTGTAGCAAAGGGATTCTAATGAGTCTAAGAATTTTACAGTGGCAAGTAGGTAATGGGATGAGGATCTGGGCCAAGAATTGGAATGGTTCAAGTAATATTTACCGGAAATCAAGGACATTTGAAAGAGTATTCTAACTAAAATTGGGAATTTTCCATTTAACAGATCAGGGGTAACTAATTTCATAAGCAATTTGCTAGAAAGAATTAATTAAGACAATTTTGGGACTTTAATGGCCAACAAATTGCACTACCGCAAAGTGTAGAATAAATGGAGTCTACCAGAATTTATTTGGAATTTTTAGGCCAAATTTACTAGTAGGTATGTATTTTTGAATTTGGGATGCATTCTGGAATTATTTTTTTGATTGGAATTCATTTGAAAAGGCTTGGGCCAATGAAAATGCGGCAACACATAGGCCCACACACTATAGGCGTACAGCCACAGGAGATCAGGTGGCGCAACAGATCCCGTGGGGGTGTCCTAGCGGCTGACCAGCGGGCCCCAGCGCGCGGTCGTCTTCAACCCCGAGCCAACCGGCTCGGGCGGCAGCTGCCGGCGGCGCACCGCCGGAGTAGCCCTCCCACCGGGGTTCCCTCACTGCCTAGCATGCACCTGGGTGAGAATAAGTATGCAAGTACGATGGAGGTGCCAGAGACGGCCGGCGATGGCCGAATGGCACTCGGTGACCGCGGCGGCGGCTTCAAGCTTGCCGGCGAAGTCGATCTCGCGAGGGAACGCATTATTTCGCACGCGGATATCACAAATAGCACCCTGGTATTATTTGAAGCACGAAAAGGGACCTAAATGGGGGTGAAAACGGCTGCAACTAGTTTTGCACCGACGACCTAGGTGTTTTTGTCCGACGATGGGAAAAACTCGATGAACCGTGGGATTTGTCCATGGTTTTCGATAGTGTTCGCTCGTGGGGGTGGTAACGGACGTCCTGGACAATTTATATAATGGGAAAGGTTGATTATCAAGTCTGTGCGACGAATTAACACACGACCTAGTGGCTGTTCTCCAATTTATCCGGCGCGAAATTAGCAAATACGGCTCCACGACGCGACGGCGGGCTATGCAGTTCAGGAAGCACAAATATGAGTTGGTTGCAAACCTTAGAGGAGCACGGTTGGAGTGGGAGCTAGCTTGAGATGGCCGGGCGTTGAGGAACTGTGGTGGCATCCGAAACAGCATCAAGAAAAGTCTCTGCGCGGTGTGGCACGACGACGAAATCAGGCAGCACCTTGGCGCCACGGGAAGAAGAGGAGGATGAGCGCGTTTCCTTCAGAGGCCTCTGCCGGGCTGGAGCAAAGCACACAGTGGAGCACTGCCGTCCGGACTGAGCAGCTCGACGCAAGAACAGAGCTTGCGGCGGCGGCTCGAGTGAAACGGAGAGAAGAAAATATCGGTTGACTGGAGAGATGGACTCATATGCACGCTTTGGTGTCCTAGATTCACTTGGGTGGAAATCAAAACAAGATCTGGCTTGCATGCCCGTTCGCCACCGAAGGAAATAGAGAGAGTCAGTAATTGCTCTGTTCCACTGACAAATGGGACCCACAAGCCTCCTTCTTATCCCCCTTCTCTGTTAACTCCAATTTTCTACCAAATTTTGTCCAAAAGTCATCAAACTTGGCAGGTGGACTATTTCAAATATGTAGAATCCAACTTTGAAATCAGATCCTTGATTTGACCAAGTTTCATTCAAATTCACATTAGAATTTGGACTTAAAGGTAATTCATTGTCTCACCCAAATTAAATAGCAAGCATGCCTCATAATTAATGAATTTTGCATGAAGGCTACTTAGAATATTAGAAAGCCATTAGTGAACTCAAATTTTTATTTTGACTAAGTTTGAACATGAGCTACATTTAAAATATTTGAATTCTGCACATAGAGGATTTGAAATGACTTGATTTTCCATCTGACCTTTTGCTTAGAGTTTTCTGTAGAGACGAATTTGAACAACAGAGTTATTTATTGGTCACAACAACGACAAGGGTTTATAACAACACAGAAAAGTGGGATTTTACACGTACCTCAAGGTTTCCATAGGTTAGATGCACCTTGTTATTCCTTACACTACAGGAAACGATGAATAGGGTGTCGATTTTAATAGATGCGTCGGCTCCAACGCATTTAACACATCTAAGGGTGTTGGTTTAAGGTAACCAACACCCATAAGTTAGAGACATTGGTTTCCTTGAAGAAACCGACACACATATTAAATGCGTCGGTCGAACCGACATAAATATTAAATGCGTCGGTCTAACTGACGCTTTTAATTGGGCCCCACTCAAGACTCAAAGCGGGCCCGGCTGGCTCAACCTCTAAGAGCGTCGACAAGGACCAAACCGACACCCTTAAGTGGGCCCGGCTCACTTAGGCTCTAAGAGCGTCGGCCAGGGCCAAACCGACACTCTTAAGAGGGCTCGACTGGAGGCCTAAACCCTTCGGCGGCTCTTCTCTTCTCACGCGCGTGCAATTTATTAGTCCCTATACTTCTCGCCCGGGCACCGTCCGCCACTGCCGCCAGCCCGCCGCCTCGCTGTTTCCCCCGCCTGCCGCCCCTAGCCCGCGCACGTGCCTCCGCCCGTCACCGGTGGCCCTCGCCCGCGCCCGCGCCCCAGCCCCTCGGCTGCGCCCGCCCCCGCCCCTGCCTGCCGCCCCCTCCCGCGCCCCCGCTCGCCGGCGCTCCTGCCCCCTGGTCCGGCCCCCCTCCGGTACCCCCTGGTCCTGCCCCTGGCGCCCCCTGGTCCGGCACTCAGAGTCCTCTGGTCCGGCCCCCCTCCGGCGCTCCCTGGTCCGGCACTCGGAGTCCTCTGGTTCGGCCCCCCTTCGGTGCCCCCACGTTCGGCCCCCCTCCGCATCCCCTGTCCAGCCTCCTCGGCGCCCCGTTCGCTCCTCCTCGGCGCATAAGGTAAAATGAAGTCATATATTTGAACTTTATGTGTGATCTTTGTTTGGTACATGAGTTTGTATATGTGATGTTCTATGTGTGAGCTTAATTCATAGCTAATGTGGATATGTAAGATTAGTTAATAGTTAATTCTCAAATTATATGCAAATTTACATGTTTAACTTATATATGTGAGCATGATTAATAGTTTCTAAATATGTGAGCATATTATATATGTGATTAGTGTTAACTCGTGAATGTGATTCATATTATATAGTTGCTAACTCGTGAATGTGATTTGTATTCATTATGCTATATGATTTGAATGTGATTAAAAGTTCGTATCATGCATATGATTGCTTCTTTTTAGCATTTACAATATGATGACTAATTATGTGTTTGTAATATAGTAAATATTTTATAATTATGGTAGCTTTAGAGGATTGTAGTAAAAGATGATTCTATTTGTGAAGTATGCATTAAGACGAGCACAGATGCGTACGGCGATAATGAGGATGACTAATTAACCGCGCCTGAACGGTCGATCCGGACTTAGAACTTTCAACTCTGACCAACTTTCCTCCTCTGTCTTGTTCTTTCCTCTCTCGTAAATTATTAAAAAATGAAAATGAGGAACGTAACCTATAGAATTTGATTACCCATTTTGAATCGGCACGTATCACATGCTATTGGCATGTGAGACGTGAAGATTCGGAATTGTCCCTTTTTGGACAACCTGGGAGTGGATAGGGGGGGTGCCTTGTGGCGAGACGCGAGTATGGATTTAGATGAGATTTCGATGGTATAACCCTGATGTTCTCTGCTGCACCATTTTCGGACGTGCAGTGGAGAACAACGGGGTTATGCTGCCGAAATTTCGTCTGGATCCAGACCACGCATGTCGTCAGAAGCACACCCCACTCGACCACTCTTGGGTGGGTTTAGGACCTATCTGTCTAGTTGTAGTGACTATCACATAATATGAAAATAAACTAATTATAATGATTTTTTCTGCTTTGAAGGTATAAGTTGAAAAATGGGTGACGACTGTAAGGTGATGTATGATGGATGGAGTTCAGATGTTGTGTACACTTTGGAATGGGCACAAATCGCAAATGTGTTCGTGAAGCAAGCATTTCCTAGTGGTGCTCGTTTTGTGAAATGTCCGTGTAGCAGATGCCAGAATCGTCGACGTTTCGAGAGGTCTGAAATGATGCTGCACCTTTGTAAGCACGGATTTATGCCAGACTATCTAGTGTGGCGTGAGCATGGAGAGATGGATCATGCTAGTGGACCTCTTCTGATGGTGGGAATGAGGGAGATGATGAGGAAGAAGATGGGCCTGAGGATCCCAAGCGAGATGCTAGGATTGCAAGAAGGGCCGAGCTAGAAGAGTTACGACACCCCGATCGATGCCCTTTTAGATAATATTTTTCATTAACTAACGCGTTCATTATATCTTTTCAATTAACTAATTTTATGTATTTTTTATGTACAGGCTACGGAGGCACCTTTTATGTGGTGTAAGTAAAAGTATAGATGAGCGGACAATTACAAGGCCGAAGGGTATTAGGTGCTGGGTGGTGCTTGGATGGAGAAGAAAGGGGCATCGATGAGTAGTTAACACCGAGTTGGGAAACGCCATCCGATTTTGCTATCCCGGGATGGTATTAGTAGATGGTCAAAGAATTACAGGCATAGTTGGGATCGCTATGCGCTTCAAGAGTATGGCGATTCGGGTACATGTTAGGATAAAGTTTGGGAGATCTTCTGGGTAAATTTTTTTTGATTGTTTCCATTACATTACATCCTATTGTTATTTGACATTAATTGTTACTTGTGTGCAGGGTAGGTTTCGTTTTGAGGAGTGTGTGAGTCAAACATATGCTTGTTCAATTTTTCATAATGCAGCAAAGAGACGTGTCAATGACTCCTTCTCTAAGGCATGGATCAAGGCTGTGACCGTCTACTACAAGACGGTGATGTTCCATCTTATGACAAACAAAGAAGCAGCCAAAATTCACCTCACTAGGGAGGAGTACTTGCAAAGTCATGTGGATTGGGTTTGTGCGAATATGGAGGCTTGGGAATGGTTATGCGGGTATTGGGGTTCAACTGAGTTCAAAAATATTTCTGATAGACACCGAAGAAACCGGAAGAGCAAGCCAGGAAAGCATTTCTTCGAGCCGGATGGTTATGTTCGGATGGAACAAAGGATGGCATGAATTCTTATATTCATACTTAGATTGCTTCAATTAATTGCATTGATTAAATTATCTATTTTGATATTGCGGACAGCTGAAACTAGTACGCCTCCTACATTTTTTGAGGTTTATCTTAAGGGGCACAAAGGTCCAGACCCGAATCGCCTGCAGGTGTTATGTGACGAGGCATCAACGCATAAATTGGTACGTATGTTGATTCTTTGTTGCTTTTATCCATCAACTCAATTTATCTTGTATTACATTAATTTGTTAACTAAATGTATCACATCAAAAGTATGTTGAGTGTTTCATGAAGAATCATGGACCTGTTTCTGACTATTTGAGAGAGCCATTGGATATCGCTGTAGCATACGATGTCGGCGGAGGTCTACCGCATGGGAGGTATGTGTAAAGATAATGATGATTTGTATGTTAATGAATGTCGATTCTTTACACTTGTATTTTTTTTGTAGACTTGGGTTAGGCGACGGATATGTAAAGCGTGAGGCTTATGCTAGACGACGGCCGTCCAATGTTAGTGGTAGTCGATTTCAATCATCTACGAAGGTTGAATTACGAGAAGAATTGAGATGCATAAAGGAGGAGACGCAACAACAACAACAACAATAGACACAGATGTTGTTGCAACAACAACAACAAGAGACACAAATATTTTTGCAATAACAACAGCAACAAACACAGATGTTGTAGCAACAGATGCATTATTTGTATATGTCTTAGGTAACATGTAATTTTCTTATTTGAAAATATTATTCGATTTACAAATGTATCTACTCAAGACACAACTAATTTACTTGATGCAGATCATGGGTCAAGGTAGCTCCAGTTCTCAGTTTGGTCCTCGACCAATGCAGCCAGCACAACCACAGATTGACTCCTCACAGGTAAAACTACTTATCTTATTGACTTCAGGTATATAATGCAATATCGTAACCATTTGTGTTGCAGGGTTCCGAGAGTGGTCAATCGCATGTTCCACAACCTTATGGATTTATGTCACTGTTGGCTTCTGGATTGCAGCAAAATAATCCAGGTAAACTGTAATTTTTGCATTTGACCACTTTATTTGATTCCAAAATGATTCTAATTATAATCTCACAACTTCAAGCAGTTTTCCCACCAATGCCTTTCCCTCCGGTGCAAACTCACCCATCACAAGGAGACGCATCGGTATGTATGACTTGCATACTTGTTACAATATTTTCATTATAACATCACATATTATTTACCACAATATTAAAAAGAAAAGGGAAATACTAGCGGAGAGATGAAGTGAAAGAGGGAACAAGTGAGAGAGCGAGAGAGGTAGAGATAGATAGAGAGGGAGAGGAAGACATAGAGAGAAAAGAAGTGATAGATAGAGAGGGAGAGAAATATATAGAGGGAGAGAGGAAGAGATAGAGAGAAAAGAAGAGATAGATAGAGAGGGAGCTAGAGAGAAAGAGATAGAGGGAGAGGAGAAGAGATAGAGTAGGAGAGCGAGTAAGGGCGAGAGAGTTAGAGAGAGTGAGAGGAAATACGATAGAGTGTTGATAAGTTTTAGTTCAAACCAATATGCTTCTGCTTTTTAAAGTTATGTTATTAAGTAAGTAAGAGTTAACATGTTATGTTATTAAGTTTCTATTTCATTTGTGATCTATTACATGGATCTTGTCACGGAACACCAGAAGGTGTCAATGCTTTCTTTAACATCAACAACGGAGGTGCGAGTGGAGGAGATGGGAGCGGAGGACATGCGAGTGGAGGCTCCCACGACGACATTTGAATTTCGTTTACTCATTTTCGAACTGTTGTGCTTGTGTTCGAAACGTTTCAAAACTTGTGTACGATGCTATGTTTGAGAACTTGTGTATAGTCATATGTTTGAAAATTGATATGTTGTATATATGTTGCTGTTGTGTGTAAAATGGAGGCTCCCCATCTGGGGAGGGAGGGAAAATAATTTTTTTTTTTAAAAAAACACGTTATGTGCGTCGGTTTTGTCTAAACCGATGCCCATAGCTGGCTACTGGAGGACGGCCACGCGGCACATTATATGTGTCGGTCCAGTAGAAACCGACACACTTAAGTTGATTATATGCGTCGATTTATACTGGACCGACACACAAACTCGCGCTCGGTGAAGCCACCACGTGTCCACTTATGTGCGTCGGTTCGGTCGAAACCGACGCATACAAGTGACTTAAGTGTGTCGTTCTGCGTGGCTGATGCATTAACTTTAAGTGAGTCAGCTGCTAGAAATCGACACACATAGATAATAAATGTGTCAGCCCCGACGCACTTAGTCGTTAAAGGCGTCCAAAATACGTCGTCGGCTAAGTGCGTCGGTTCACCGACACCTTTACCTTATGTGTTTTGGTTTATGTAGGCAACCGACGCTCATAGGGCCGACGCCCTATCGATGGATTCCTGTAGTGTTGGCTAAGGAAATGATAACCCTTGGCTACAAAGGAATGACGTGCACTCAACATGTGTTGAGTGTGTTCCGTCATTCTTTGACTAAGGTGTATTATACCTTCTTGCCATAAAGGAATAATTTGTACCTCTTGTGCATTGGGTGTGATACGTCATTCCTTGGTTAAGGTAAGATAACCTTTAGCCACAAAGGATTGACTTGTACCCAACATGTGTTGAGTACGATTCTTATTCCTTGGCTAAGGTACAACATATCTATAACCACAAAGAGATGACGTGCACTCAACATGGGTTGAGTGTGATCCATTGTTTCTTGGCTAAGGTATAAAATATCTTCTAGCCACATAGGAACAACTTGCACCCAATATACATTGGATGTGATCGTGTCATTCCTTGGTTAAGGTGCATCATAGCATTTAGCCACAAAGGAATAACTCACACCCAATGATGGTGGCAATTCCCATGAGCTTGAATGAGTGCCTCATAATAGTTGAGAGCATAATGCTCTCACATATTCGTAGCAGCCCATTGGTTGCTCATGGAAGGTTTTCATGTCAAATCTCCGACCTCGTATAGTTATGATTGACCTTCGTACTTAATTTCCAATAAGTAGCAACCATCCTAATTTACTCCTTGGCCAAGAGATGTTGAAATGGAATCCTCTTAGGGTTTTCAACAACCGAATCTTTGAATGCCTGCATAGCAATATTACTCCTGCAAACTTCCCCTCTATGAAAGAGAGGGATGGTTGGCTCCTGATACTTGTACAAATGAATTTTTGGGTTAGGTAACCAAATCTTCATCTGTACGTACTGGAAAGAATAAAATCAAAGATGCATTGGGTCCAATTTCAAATGTATCCATGAACAATGTATAATTCATTGCTATGAGTGGGCTTTATGGATAAATCAATTTGCACATTTTCTAAAGCTCCTACTCATAACAATGCAAGTGATATAAATACACTATATGGATCCCTTCACCTTGTAAATTTTCTAACCATCATAGTTTTTACACAAGAGCAAATGATATCATTTGGATCATGTCAACCAATATTCTCAATTTTATTCTCCTGAACATTTTTAATTTCTTGCCTAGGAATTTGAAATTTAGTGATCCATGCATGAATGAGTTTCAAATCAAAATTATGGACATCACTATTCCTAGGTTGCTACATACCAATTCGACCATTAAGTAATTCCATAAGCATTACCTAGGCAGAAAATGTCTAAGTCAATTTTAGCAATGCTTATGAAATTTTAGGTACTTGTTTAAATTTATTCCTAAGGTAACATTCCTTTTTGAAGAATCAAAAAGAGTAATACCAACACTTACTCTCATGAGGATGCATAAGAATTGAATGATGAGAAGGTGTAAACCTTCCTTACCAATGTAAGCAAAAATCATTCAATCCTAATGTAATTCCAATGATGGAAAAGCAGTCTGGATTGAGAATATCATTGTGTGAGAAACTCACGACCATGATTTTTTGTGTAGACTTCATGTTCAATGTCTTCTTCCAAGTTGGGGTTGGAGTTCTATGAGCTTCATCTTGCTCCTCCATTGAGCCACCATCTTGAGCATTCCTCCACCAAGAACTCAAAATGAGATTGATGGAGGTATATGGGCTTGATGAGGCCTTCCAACCTCTTTACAAATTTTGTCCAGGCTGCACTAAAGTCAAGAACAAACAAAACAACTCGAAAACGGGTTACGTTAGCTCAAAAGCATATTGTACCCTTTGTCCAATTGTTTTGCCCAACTTGAAACAACTTGCAAATGCATTGAATATTAAGGGAAATATTTTTGGTTTGAATTAGGCAGATGATTTCAAGTGGTTATGGCCAAGGTTCATATCCAAATAAATTTATTTCTAATTCGAAATTTTAGTTTTATGACGGTTGGAAATTTTACTTTCTAACATGCAAGTGTGAAAATTCAAACATGCTAAATGCAAATGCAAAGATTGATGGTAATTTCAAATATGCAATTGGAAAATCAAATATGAGATAACTACCAATCAACCTATTGACAAGGACTCATCGAATATTTGAAGTCTGGTGAGTGGGACTTACCTCTGTCTTGTTTAGTGCGATGATTTGTTGTCCAACCCCGAAGTTGAATATGTGGACAACTTCCCTCGATCGACATGCCAAATCTCTTTTGGCATGTTAGTTGCACATGTTGACCACATGATGGCCCTAACCCTTCGTCATCTTGATGAAGACTTGTTGATGTAGTGACGACTTTTTCCTCTTGAAGATATTCTCTCATGAGCATGGTGAGGCTTGCCCTTCTTAAGGGGTGTTACTTCGACCTTGTTGATATTCCTTTGAGTTAACCCACACTTTGATCATGGATCAAAGGTTTCCTTGGACAAGATGACATGTGGACTCCAAAATCAAACAAGAAATGCTTCATCCACAATGTCACTTGCCTTAGGTTGTACAGGCTTGGTCGAAGGGTAGGTGTCGAAGTGTGCGATCGACACTTCCTCCGGTACTACTAGATCATAGCCCGTGGAGGTTCTTGATTGGTTGGGGCGCGCGTGAGATTACGAACAAGACAGTGACACGACGATTTTACGTGGTTCGGGCCGCGTGAGCGTAACACCCTACTCCACATGATGTGTGTTGTATGTATGAATGTATGGCGCTTGTGAGCGTGTGAGCTTCGTTGTCTCTGTACCGTGCGGTGCAACCCTTTTATAGTCTAAGGGCTGGCTGTTACATTGTTAGCCTGGCTCGACATGTGGCCCTGGCGGTAGTTAGTTGCCTAATACACAATTTGTGAATATTAAACATAATTAACAGTGTGACAATGCGTATTAATGGCGGCGTTACCGTTGTTAAGGGTCCTCTGATCATGTGTCATTAATACAACATTAATGACACATAATCAGGTCTTGTAACTGTAGATTTAACTATCCCTTGAATGTCCGCGCCGTTGGAGATCCGCCAGTCTCTTCGTTGTTTTTTAAGGTCCGAAGACTTGACGCGTGGTGGCTTCGGAGCTTCCCATCGTGGGGAGGTAGGTCCGGAGCCACTATACACGTGGCTGCACCGGAGCTTCCCTCTACTGGGGGTTAGGTTCGGGGTCAAAGAACATGTGGCTAGGCCGGAGCTTCCCTATGAAGGGAGTTAGGTGTGACCTTGTGTTACACATGGCGGTGCCAGAGCTACCTAAACAAGGGAGGCGGGTCTAGTGCTATGTAACAGGTGTAGCCTTCAGAGGTCTTCAAATCGGACGGGTGGGACTCCTTAGCATTTTCTGCGGTATCTTGGGGTATCTGGTACGAAGGGTACCGATAGTAGGAATCCCAACAAGTGATTCTGGGCCATCTTGGATCTTGAATGATCCTTTAGTTCCTTGTCCTTGGACAAGAGCTTCATGTAAATGTTGTCTTGATTTCTTGCTTGGCCATGGACAAGATACTTCAAGGTAGGCTAGTTGAACTTAAATCCATTGAAATCCCCATAGCCTCCTTGATTACAAGGGTGATGTTGATTCCACCCTTGACCTCCTTGTTGGTGATAGCCATTGGAGTTGTGTTTGAAAGGAAGAATCCTCCTGGGTTTTAGGGAAATGATTTCCCAAGTGACCCATGTTGACATTGATTATCACAAGTCATGTGAATATCCATGGCTTGGATCATCCAAAAATTTTCTCCATTGGCTTGATCTTCGTCTTACTTCAGTGGGAGGTGTAGTTCATAACTAGCATGTCACCTTGTTAAGTGGTGTGCATGCCAAGCTAAAAGAACTAGAGCATTCTTCAATCCACCCCTTGAATGGAGACAAAATTCCCATTCATGATAAATGAGAATAGGACTCCTTCAGCTCAAGCATGAATGTGGTCATGGATTGGTGGATCCAACCCATGATATGAGTGTTGGATGAAAATCCAACTATCCACCCTATGATGAAGGAAAACCAAGAAAAACTCTTGGAGCCTCCCCCATGCTTGGGAATGGATGACTTTGGCTTCTACTGGAAGCTGAAATTCTTCCACGAAAGGCAATGGTGTTGCAGAGCAGACATTTGTTGAGGTACGTCTTGAATCAACTTGCAGTTGAATACTTGCATCCTTGTTGGCCACCCCATGAAATGAATTAGCCAACTATATCCCATTTCCACACAAAAGGAGAAAACAAACAAGGGTAATCCTGTCTAAAAACTATTAGTACCTAATCACAAGTGATAGCTATCCTTCACTTCCTTTGCCTTTCCCAGCAACAACGCCGCTAGAAATGCTTGTTGACATTTCTTGCGTCACAGATAAAAATTCGCAAGCGCACAAAAACTATCGTGTAGCATTTCACCCAAGAGTATTCCCAAGGGTATCGTATTTATCCCAAAAGGATGGCAACGGAGTAAAGTAGACACTACTCTTATGCTGAAGCTATGGGATACTAATTAATTATCAAGACAGGGGTAAGTTGATAATATAGTGTGGCACACACCTAAGCAATCTATTCTAATGGGTAAATGGGTCCTAATGGAGATTAGACTAAGAGTTGGGGAGCTACTCCTGCAATGCTTCTATTATACATATACATAGCCAATGGTGAGTACTTATGCTAAGTTGTTCAACACATCGAGCACTGGTTTACCCCTAGCAATACTAGGGCGACTCCTACGAAGATCTTGTGGCATATCCGAACATGGAGGATTACAAAGGACAGATAGGGATGTCACCACCTACTGCCTACCTCTTCAATCTGTGGGTCTATGAGACATCCAGCGCTACTTAACTATCCAAGCACCATGCTAGCATATAAGTAAATACCTTAGGAACCGTGGCACAAGCCATCCTTAGGCAATGACTAACCTAAATATCGTTGAACCAATGTTGAAACATAGCATAAGTCATTCATATTAACATAATCATATCATAACTAATTAGACTATAGTGGAGGTTTATAGTGTTTATGATAATAGTATAATAACATTATGACATTACATGGAATCCACAATCAAACAAGAAACACTTCATCCAAGTATATGAATAAAAAGAAGACTAAAGATAATATCTTTATTGTGCATAATGTCACAAATATAAGAAAAGATATAAGAGCCATACCTTTCCCAGTTTGGACTTGGGACTAGAGGCTCCTATCTACAGCCTAACCTCCACTAAGGAACTAGGAGAACTAGTGTATACAATATAATGATGCTCAAGTGGTGTGTAATGAAGTGAGGGGCGAGGGCTCCTATTTATAGCTGGAGAAGGATCGGTTCCGGTCAGCAAAAGCACGTGAATCAGTCTTCACAGTTATTAGGGCATAACAGGGAGTCAACACATGGAAGTTGACCGTGTTTGTCGCTAGGAAGAGGTCGATCAAACCCCCTATTCGACCGACCTGATCTTGGCTCCATTTGCGGTGTGCTTCCTCCAGGTCACTATTAGGTGGGTCCCATTGATTGATATGGGTGATACACCATTGGATGGCCTAAGATATTTCTGTTTGTGGGCCATTTGATCTATGTGATGCCATGTGATGGTGGTTGATTGGTTGGGATGATAATTTATAGGATAATTTATAGGATCCATCCCCTTGTTTCACCTCAATTCTGTATAAAATACTTGCATGCACCAATTTCTCCAAGTACATGTGGAACTAGGTTATTTCTAACTATAATGTGTGTAAGAAATATTCATTCCTTCACATAATTGAGTTATATTGATGGCAGAAATTGTTATATAATGACCATCAACAACTGCTGCCTCGATGATGATGACGCCACCAGCTGCAAGCCTGGAGAGCGCGTCGGAAGCTGCGCATGCCCTCCTCCACAACTTGCCGGCCGTGGATGCTTCAAAAGGAGCAGCATTGCAGTGGTGCAATGATGTTGACCACCTTATCATCGCCGTCCCCAACTTGCCTCCACGAAGGAGGCAACAAGACGCACTGTCACATGTGTCGCTGTCGCACGCGCCGATAGTTGACTGATGAATGGTCGACTCAGGCTCGTCTGCAACGGCTAGGCTCACCACAACCAACTTCAGAGCCGAGCTCGACCACAGCCGTGCTGTGGAAGATGCCTGCATCATCATCGAGCAGCATCGCGAGAGACGCCGCAACATCGAGGGCGACTATAGCACACTAGTTACTGTGTGGCTGGCGCATGCAACGCAAAACCCTGCCCCAGCTGGGGTAGGCAGAGGCTGTGCAGCCCTAGCATGACACCTCTGCTTCGTGGTGTAGCCACGCAAGTTCCAGCCTCTCTTTCTGGAGAAGTACGACGGGACCGTCAACCCCGCCTAGTTCTGTAGATCTACTCCACCTCCTTCTAGCTATAGGAGGGGATGAGGCCATCGTGGCCAACTACTTCCCCGTTGCTCTGAACGGCTCTGCTTGGTCATGGCACATTGTTAGTATTTCTTAACACCACAAATCAACTCTAGTAAGAGATGAGATCCGCAAGCGCACAGAAGATACCATTGTAGCATTTCACCCATGAGTATTCCCAAGGGTATCATATTTATCCCAAAGGAAGTCGATGGAGTAAAGTATACACTACTCATATGATCAAGCTATGGGATACTGAACAGTTATCATGATAGGGGTAAGTTGATATTATGGGTAGTGTAACACACATCTAATCAATCTATTCGAAAAGGGTAAATAGTTCCTAGTGAAGATTAGACTAAGAGTTGGTGAGTTGCTCATACAATGCTTCTAGTATACATATACATAGCCTAAGTTAGGTACCAATGAGCATGTCAATGGTGAATCCTTATATCTTCCCCTTTTTGGTGATTGATGACAACCAATTGAGATTTCACAATTAAGAGTAAAAATTGATTTCATAAAGTGGGCATATATGAGAATGATAAATGAACAATAAAAACTTCTCACATATATGCACTCCTTATGGTGGGGTGCCTATAAAGTGTGTGTGATCAATTAATGTGATGCGCAAAATTAAGAGCATTGCAATTATAGCAGCAACCATCATAGTAATATTAAAATAAGCATCACACATTCATATTAAATAAAATAGGAACATCCAAAAGAGATTACAATAACGTGAAATTTAAGATACATGTCCATGATCACTGGTTCTTAAGTTTTACAAGTAAATACTACTAGTCTCAGTCTCTCCTCCTTTGGCATCAAGGTACCAAAAAGGGAAAAATTGAGGGGAATCACACATCACCACTCCCTCCCTCACTCTCAGTCCTATCTTCATCTTCATCTTCATTCATGTGCATGCTGAGGAAGAGGGGCAAAGACACCTTCTAGTCCAAAGGATGCCAATTATTGCTCGTTCACACTCGGTTTTATAGTAAAATATGTTGTTATATGAGGCGGACGACATCGTGAGTGACACTGAGAATACAAGGAGCAGTAAGAATGATATGTAGACTTTGTGGAGATAAGAATTTAGTGGTTCAAAGTACCAGGGGACCGGACTTGTCCATTTTCAGAGTGCGGAAATGGCGTTGACACCGGACTTGTCCGCACCAAGAACCGGACTAGTTCGATCTGACGTATGAACCCGAACTTTCTATCCAGCAAATCTAACAAAGATTGATGCTACAAGGATAGGAATATAGTAGGAATACATACAACAATGTAATGTATGCCCTAGGAATCATGAAAAATAAGAAAGATTTAAGGAAAGATGAGAACTAGGGTTATGTGAGATTTTTACCAAAAAATTGAAGATTTGAGGTTGGAGGAGCGGAGCGAGGTCCGAATTATTCTGGAGAGGGATGCTTCGCGCTGAGGGAAATGTTCCCGTGGAGGAACGTTCGATTTTGGTGGTCAAAAGTGAAAATTGCCTTGGGAGCTAGGGTTTGAGGAGAGAGAGTGCCAAAACGATTGTGAGAGGAAGAAGAAGATGTCCTGGCGGTTGGCTAGGGTTTAAGCCCGATAAATACGGACTAGTCCACACAGGGGCCGAACTAGTCCGGCATACAGGACCAAAGCCAGACTAGTCTGCAGCAATGGACTAGTCCAGTAGAGACCACGAACTAGTCTAGGTCTGCTGAACTGAATTGAATTAGAAACTAGGTGATTTTTGGAAGTTTGATCTAATAGTGATCTAAAGGAAATCAATTCAAAAATAATCTTGATGAACATGACTAGTAAGCAATCAACAATCATACAATGGCCATAATTCACCTAGATTCACTAATTAAAATAGTTTTCGAGAGAAAATTGAGATAAGGGATGAATTTTCGCAAAAGTAAGCA
Organism: Tuctoria greenei; assembly: GCA_036927565.1. Classification (NCBI taxonomy): domain Eukaryota; kingdom Viridiplantae; phylum Streptophyta; class Magnoliopsida; order Poales; family Poaceae; genus Tuctoria; species Tuctoria greenei. Next base: position 43,243,247 of record JAYESD010000006.1, read on the forward strand.
AACTTTGAAGAATCAATCAGCTATGCAATTGTCAAAGCATTTTATGCAACACTTCCCCCGGATCTGCTAAGGAGCAGCCCACAGAGATTCTTGATCGGCGGGGCTTAGGCCTCAATCAAGTGTACTCATGTATGAGAGTGTATGAGACAGTGGTTTTTACGTGGTTCGGGTCGCAAGGAGCGTAACACCCTACTCCACTGTGGATTGTATTACTGGTGTGTGAATGTGTGTGTGTGTATCAGGGATTCGATGTTGGGTCCTTTGTAACGGTGGTGGTCCAGTCCTTTTATCGCTAAGGTCGGACGCCTTACATGTGGGGTCCGAGGCCCGACCGGTGGTCCCAGGATGATCATAACTAATTAGACTATAGTGGAGGTTTATAGTGTTTATGATGATAGTATAATAACATTATGACATTACATGGAATCCACAATCAAACAGAAACACTTCATCCAAGTATATGAATAAAAGAAGACTAAAGATAATATCTTTATTGTGCATAATGTCACAAATATAAGAAAAGATATAAGAGCCATACCTTTCCCAATTTGGACTTGGGACTAGAGGCTCCCATCTACAGCCTAACCTCCACTAAGGAACTAGGAGAACTAGTGTATACAATATAATGATGCTCAAGTGGTGTGTAATGAAGTGAGGGGCGAGGGCTCCTATTTATAGCTGGAGAAGGATCGGTTCCGGCCAGCAAAAGCGCGTGAATCAGTCTTCACAGTTATTAGGGCACAACAGGGAGTCGACACGTGGAAGTTGACCGCGTTTGTCGCCAGGAAGAGGTCGATCGAACCCCCTATTCGACCGACCTGATCTTGGCTCAATTTGCGGTGTGCTTCCTCCAGGTCACTATTAGGTGGGTCCCATTGACTGATATGGGTGATACACCATTGGATGGCCTCAGATACTTCTGTTTGTGGGCCATTTGATCTATGTGATGCCATGTGATGGTGCTTGATTGGTTGGGATGATAATTTATAGGATAATTTATAGGATCCATCCCTTTGTTTCACCTCAGTTCTGTATAAAATACTTGCATGCACCAATTTCTCCAAGTACATGTGGAACTAGGTTATTTCTAACTATAATGTGTGTAAGAAATATTCATTCCTTCACATAATTGGGTTATATTGATGGCTGAAATTGTTATATAACGACCATCAACAACTGCTGCCTCGATGATGATGACGCCACCAGCTGCAAGCCTGGAGAGCGCATCGGAAGCTGCGCGTGCCCTCCTCCACAACTTGCCGGCCGTGGATGCTTCAAAAGGAGCAGCATTGCAGTGGTGCAATGATGTTGACCACCTTATCATCGCCGTCCTCAACTTGCCTCCATGAAGGAGGCAACAAGACACACTGTCACATGTATCGCTGTCGCACACGCCGATAGTTGACTGATGAACGGTCGACTCAGGCTCGTCTGCAACGGCTAGGCTCACCATAGCCAACTTCAGAGCCGAGCTCGACCACAGCCGTGCTGTGGAAGATGCCTGCATCATCATCGAGCAGCATCGCGAGAGACGCCGCAACGTCGAGGGCGACTATAGCACACTAGTTACTGTGTGGCTGGCGCATGCAACGCAAAACCCTGCCCCAGCTGGGGTAGGTGGAGGCTGTGCAGCCCTAGCATGACACCTCCGCTTCGTGGTGTAGCCACGCAAGTTCCAGCCTCTCTTTCTGGAGAAGTACGACGGGACCGTCAACCCCGCCTAGTTCTGCAGATCTACTCCACCTCCTTCTAGCTACAGGAGGGGATGAGGCCATCGTGGCCAACTACTTCCCCGTTGCTCTGACCGGCTCTGCTTGGTCATGGCACATTGTTAGTATTTCTTAACACCACAAATCAACTCTAGTAAGAGATGAGATCCGCAAGCGCACAGAAGATACCATGGTAGCATTTCACCCATGAGTATTCCCAAGGGTATCATATTTATCCCAAAGGAAGTCGATGGAGTAAAGTATACACTACTCATATGATCAAGCTATGGGATACTAAACAGTTATCATGATAGGGTTAAGTTGATATTATGGGTAGTGTAACACACATCTAAGCAATCTATTCGAGAAGGGTAAATAGGTCCTAGTGAATATTAGACTAAGAGTTGGTGAGTTGCTCATACAATGCTTCTAGTATACATATACATAGACTAAGTTAGGTACCAATGAGCATGTCAATGGTGAATCCTTATATCTCACCCTTTTTGGTGATTGATGACAACCAATTGAGATTTCACAATTAAGAGTAAAAATTGATTTCATAAAGTGGGCATATATGAGAATGATAAATGAACAATAAAAACTTCTCACATATATGCACTCCTTATGGTGGGGTGCCTATAAAGTGTGTGTGATCAATTAATGTGATGCGCAAAATTAAGAGCATTGCAATTATAGCAGCAACCATCACAGTAATATTAAAATAAGCATCACACATTCATATTAAATAAAATAGGAACATCCAAAGGAGATTACAATAACGTGAAATTTAAGATACATGTCCATGATCACTAGTCCTTAAGTTTTACAAGTAAATACTACTAGTCTCAGTCTCCCCTGCTTTGGCATCAAGGTACCAAAAAGGGAAAAATTGAGGGGAATCACACATCACCACTCCCTCCCTCACTCTCAGTCCTATCTTCATCTTCATCTTCATTGTCATGTGCATGCTGAGGAAGAGGGGCAAAGACACCTTCTAGTCCAAAGGATGCCAATTCTTGCTCGTTCACACTCGGTTTTATAGTAAAATATGTTGTTATATGAGGCGGACGACATCGTGCGTGACACTGAGAATACAAGGAGCAGTAAGAATGATATGTAGACTTTGTGGAGATAAGAATTTAGTGGTTCAAAGTATCAGGGGACCGGACTTGTCCATTTTCAGAGTGCGGAATTGGCTTTGACACCGGACTTGTCCGCACCAAGAACCGGACTAGTTCGATCTGACGTATGAACCCTAACTTTCTATCCAGCAAATCTAACAAAGATTGATGCTACAAGGATAGGAATATAGTAGGAATACATACAACAATGTAATGTATGCCCTAGGAATCATGAAAAATAAGAAAGATTTAAGGAAAGATGAGAACTAGGGTTAAGTGAGATTTTTACCAAAAAATTGAAGATTTGAGGTTGGAGGAGCGGAGCGAGGTCCGAATTATTCTGGAGAGGGATGCTTCGCGCCGAGGGAAAAGTTCCCGTGGAGGAACGTTCGATTTTGGTGGCCAGAAGTGAAAATCGCCTTGGGAGCTAGGATTTGAGGAGAGAGAGTGCCAAAACGATTGTGAGAGGAAGAAGTAGATGTCCTGGCGGCTGGCTACGGTTTAAGCCCGATAAATACGGACTAGTCCGCACAGGGGCCGAACTAGTCCGACATACCTGACCAAAGCCAGACTAGTCTGCAGCAATGGACTAGTCCAGTAGAGACCACGGACTAGTCTAGGTCTGCTGAACTGAATTGAATTAGAAACTAGGTGATTTTTGGAAGTTTGATCTAATAGTGATCTAAAGGAAATCAATTTAAAAATAATCTTGATGAACATGACCAGTAAGCAATCAACAATCATACAATGGCCATAATTCATCTAGATTCACTAATTAAAATAGTTTTCGAGAGAAAATTGAGATAAGGGATGAATTTTCGCAAAAGTAAGCACACTTTGAAGAATCAATCAGCTATGCAATTGTCAAAGCGTTTTATGCAACACTTCCCCCAGATCTGCTAAGGAGCAGCCTGCATAGATTCTTGCTAGGCGGGGCTTAGGCCTTAATCAAGTGTACTCATGTATGAGAGTGTATGAGACAGTGGTTTTTACGTGGTTCGGGTCGCAAGGAGCGTAACACCCTACTCCACTGTGGATTGTATTGCTGGTGTGTGAATGTGTGTGTGTGTATCAGGGATTCTATGTTGGGTCCTTTGTAACAGTGGTGGTCCAGTCCTTTTATCGCTAAGGTCAGACGCCTTACATGTGGGGTCCGAGGCCCGACCGGTGGTCCCAGGATGATCTTACCCTAAAGATCTATGCTTCTTGCATAAGCTTCATTTTACCATGCCAGTGAAGACTCACCGTCTTGCCACCTCTCTCGTCAGTAGCCCACGTGCATTGCTGATGATGGCAGAAGGTGTCCTGTCAGCCCGTCTTGTTGCTGCAAGCTACCCAATTGGCTGGGTGGAATAGGCCTGCAACGCCTTTACTGTGATGCAATTGGTCACAGCGGTCTCTGACCGTTGGCATGCTCCGCTTTGTGTGCCAGAGGTGGGTGTGCGTCTTCAATGCTTCACTTGGGCAGGGCGCACCATCCCTTATCTCCTGCATCTTACCGCCTAGGACAAGTTGCAGGACACGTGGTAGCATCAAGGCTTGCCCCTGCGGGGGAGGCCAGTCCCGTTTCTTCATGATGCGTGGCAGCTCCGGGGCTCTCCGGGGAACGTGGCAGCTCCGGGCCCTTCCTGCAGGGGGTGCCTGGCCTCGAGCTCTGAGCCATGTGCCAAAACCGGAGCTCTCCCCCAATGTTGGATGAGGTACCGTCCCTACATGTGGCATCTCAGGAGCCCGCCTCGCTGGAGGAGCCGAGACCCATCTTTGAGGTTCACGTGTTAGTGCCAGAGCTCGTCCTTGAGGAAGGCCAGGGTCTGGTGCCTTCGGGACATGTGGCGCCACTGGATGTTCCTAGGTGTTTTCACCTTGTGTGTGAAGGTACCCCTTCTGCAGGGTACCGATAGTGGCCCCTGGGTCCACCTTGGAAGGAGGTGACTAGCCCGAAGGTGGAGCCCTTTCCATGTTTTCCCGTACTGTGCTTTGAATTTTTTCTTGGACAGTCGAAGCGGTGGGCGCTTCTGCTAATGTCGCCACGCGTCCTCTTCTTGTTGTAGGACTATGGCGATGGGATCTTTGCTTGCTGTAGTATCTCTGTCTTCTGCGGTTCCTTTCACCGCGACAGTTCCCAATGCAGCTATAGAACTTTCGTTCACTCCGCCTTTATGAGAGCCGCTTCAGCTGTTTTATCAGGTGGCTAATCGCCTGGGCCAGTGCTTCTAACAGGGGGCGTATGGCCCATTGTCATGGGTGTTGTGCATTGAGTGGTGCAGGCCGAACCTTTGTGATACGCATGAAGTACTCAGGCGTCGCGGGGTGATAAAAAAGGAAACCTTTGTTAGAGGGGACAGTTCCTTCCTTACTCACATCCCATAGCCTAAGTTTTTGCCATCTTCCTCGAGTGCCTGAGCCTTTCACCCCTCAGCCAAAGCTCTCACCTTCGCTTGCTCCAATGGCCTCCCCACTGCCTCCTTCTCGCTTCCAGTCGACCGATGACCTATTGTCGATGCAGCAACTGCTTGGCTAGTTACCATGGAGTGTGTGTGGATGATCCGCTGCGGATCTCCCACTCTTGAATACCTACACGAATACGAGACTATCCTCTTCGCCACCTACATGTCTGCGGGGCTTGGGATCCCGCCGTTGAGGTTCTTCCTCGTAGTGCTGGAGGAGTACGGGTTGCAGCTTCACCACCTGTTGCCGAACTCCATCGCCGTTATTGCTGTGTTCGTCCACTTATGTGAGGCGTTCATGGGCTGCAAGCCAAAAGTGGAGTTGTTCTGGTTCTTCTTCGTGATGAAGACCACCGAAAAGAGCGAGACGACCCAGGTGGGTGCCTACTACTTTCGACACTAGGACAGACCTCTAGATCCTACATCCCTTTGCTCAAAGGGGGCAAGTGGAAGACCTGGAGGGAAGATTGGGCAATCGTGCAGGTCGAGGCCCATCCCGCGCTGAAGATGCCCTCTAAATGTCCGACTTCTGATCCCATCACCTGGGAAGCTTTCCAGGGGTTGACAAAGGAGTACATGCCAATATTGAGAAGGATCCGGTTCCTGGCGTGCAAAGGCTTGACCTCCTTGATGGTGCTGGCCGACTTCTTGCACTGCTGCACCGCCCCACTCCAGAAGTGCCAATACGGGGCATGGAACTACACCGGTACCCATGATCGGTGCCGGCTGGCTCTGGAAAACCTCACCCTCGAGATGTTGGAGGGTTTGTTGAAGGTGGTGACTTGCGTCACAGTCGAAGACGAGAACGTCTCCATTTTAGACGACTCCCAGCCGCTCTTCATGACCCCCGACTTGAGGGATGAACTGCTGAGCTCAGTGCCGGTGTTCCTGCCCTCTGGTCACGGGTTCTGCCACCACTGCGTCGAAGAAGCGGAAGCTGGCGCAGGGGGGCAGTACCCTAATCTCATCGTGATGGTGCCGGAGCAGCCGATGCTCCTGTCGTTGAATTTGTTTTTGATTCCAGCGGTGGCTCAGGTTCTGAAGGAGGCGTAGAGGGGTCTGCACAGGTGGCCACGCTGATGCGGGTCAACTAAGAGCCGGTGCTAGAGACAATAGTACCAGCCTTGTCATCTGGTCCTGGCGACCTCGGTCTACCGCGTGGGGTGGGAGGCCAGGGTCACTGGAGCGGTATGACCCGTCGGTAAGCTGCAATTTCTCCCCTACTATTTCTCTTCTTTCCTTCTTTGCTCTGATAGAGTTTTATTTTGGCTTTTCAGGGCATCGTTGGCTGACTTGGTACCCTTGGTGCTCCCAGGGGTGGGCTTGGTAGCCCTTGTCTCTCCCAGAGCTGGAACAGGGTCTGCCGCACCACATCCTGTGCCTGAAGGTCCGTCGGCCTTCGGTGATGTCGAATACTCTGCACCCCTGTCTGTCAAGGCAGGTGGGGCAGAGGTGGTGCTAGACGAGGAGGTGCCAGGCGAGGAGGTACCAGGCGAGGAGGCGGCTACCCTGGTTGCAGTGGCATCCCTTGGCGGAGCTGACCTGCCCGTCGTTGATGCGACTCCGGCGCCTGATGTTATTGGCGCACAAGATGGCGACTCGCCATCGGCGGCCAGTGATACCCTTGCAATGGAGGAGGGGACTTTAGCGCCCGACAGCAACACGGTGGTTCCTGGAGCTCCAGCCGGGGAGCCATCTGGTCCCCAAGCACTCGTGTCTACCGTGGAGTCGGCAGAAGGGGCGGAAAGGCAGCCATCCATGGCGACAGTCACACCGATCCCTCTCGTTGATGTTGTTGTCGCAGCCCAGTCCATCTTGCACCAGACGCAGGCTCCTTTCGCCCGAGAGTGGGATTATCTTGCGGAGCAGCGACGCTTGGTGATGCTGGTCGACGCCAAGAACAAGCAGCTCGATGTGAAGGCCTTGAAGGCCCATGCTGTCACCGAAGCCCTCCTAAACTTGTGCGAGGATCAGCGGCTGGAGGTTGTCCGCCATGAAGTTGTTGTTAATGATACGGAACGGGACTTTGCAGTGAAGGAGGAGGTCTCCAGGAGCCTCGACGTGCTGTAGAAGAAGCGCCGAGCTATGCAGGTCTCGGAGCTCGCCATCAAGTGCTGGGAGTATGATCTGGAGCATCGTGCTCGGGAGCTCGCCAACCGGGAGGAAGCTGTACAGAGGAAGGTGGAAGGCCTGCAAGCCTCCCTCACGACCGAAGCCCAAGGGACCCGGGACTTCCTGGCCTGTGCTAGTGCGATATTGGAACCCCTCGGGGGTGGCCCAGCTGCTTTCCACCTTGGACTCCATTTGCTCGTTGGTACGGTCAGTGGATAATGTCCTCGCAAGAAGGCTCGAGGTTGAAGGAAGGGAGCTAGCCAAGCTTGTGGCTTCCCATGTCTTGGTAAGCTTTCGGAGCTGGTACCCGAAGATCCCAATGGAGCCGGTGGAGAAAGGCCCCTTTGATGAGCGAGAGGAGGAGGCGAGGGCCAAGTCCAGTACCTTTCCAAGCAGGTGGCCTCTTCGTTCTAGTGGTCTTAGGCCAACGGCTCCCGATGGAACGCCTTTGTAACCGGGGATGGCCCTTTGTATAAATAATTGTTAATAAATTTGAATCCATGTTTTCTTTGCTTATTGTCTTGTCTTGCGCTTTTCAGACTGTTGCCCGAGTTCCTTCTTTGGATAAGGTCTTAACGAGCTTTTGATAATGTTGTTAGCCTTTGAGGGACCAACGCTTGCACACTTGACACAACTGATGTGTCCATAGTTGACATCGTGCTTATGGAACCCCCTTAGAGACCCCTAGTAGGTGCGGTCGGGTTGTTGGGTACGCCTACCACTTGAGCGCAGGGTGTCTTCGACTGCTGCTACTGGAGTAGGGGAGCATTAGTGGTTGGCCTTGGTGTGGCCCTTATAGGAGTGCCGAGCTTTGTTTGAGTGTTGATATCGACAGCAGGTCCCTTGGGTGATGCCAGAGCTGGATGCTCCGGTGTTGTCCACCATCGTCGTAGATTCACTGATGGTAGGCCCCCTCGGAGGTGCTGGAGCTGGTTGCTTCAGAGTCACCCGCCATCATCATAGATTCGTCGACGGCAGGCCCTCTGGGAGGTGCCGCAGCTGGATGCTCCGGCCTCGCTCGCAATTGTCGTAAAGTCGTCGATGGCAGGCCCCCTAGGAGGTGCTAGAGGGGGCTGCTCCAGCGTCGCCCTCAATCACTGTAAATTTGTCGACGGCAGGTCCCCTAGGAGGTGCCGGAGCTGGATGCTCCGGTGTTGCCCGCCATCGTCGTAGATGCGCCGACGGCAGGTCCCTGGTCTACAGGATACCATAAGAGAACCTTATTAGGGACAAGAGTGGGGTAGGAGAGTGTACTCACTTATCAGCACTTCTTGTTGTTGTCAACATGCTGGTACATTGATGGCTGGCCCCCATGGAGGTGCCGAAGATCGCTACTCCGGCGTCGTCCTCCATCATCGTAGATGCATCGACGGCAGGCCCCTGGTGTACAGGATACCACAAGAGAACCTTGTTAGCAACAAAAGAGAGGCAGGAGATTGTACTCACTTATCAACACTTGTTGCTGTCTTCAAGATGCTAGGACGTCGACGGCTGCCCCTTGGGTGATGCCGGAGTTGGATGCTCCGTCGTCGTCGTCCACCATCGTCGTAGATTCGTCGATGGTAGGCCTCCTAGGAGGTACCGGAGCTGGCTGCTCTAGTGTCACCCTCCATCATCGTATAGTCATCAACGGCAGGCCCCCTGGGAGGTGCCGGAGCTCGCTGCTCTGGCGTCGCCCTCCATCGTCGTAAAGTCATCGATGGCAGGCCCCCTGGGAGGTGCCGGAGCTGAATCCTCCAGCGTCACCCGCCATTGTCGTAAAGTCGTCGATGCCAGGCCCCCTGGGAGGTATCTATGCCACCCGGTTCCGAAAATGAACCAAGTAAATGCATATGTGTGCCCAGGACGTTCAACACACATACACAAGTGCAATCACAAAGGAGTATACAGAAAATTACCACATAACAATATTAATTAACCAAATTTTATTGCACAACCCATATTATCCTCGAATACAAGCACTAATATATATTAATGACAAGTTTGAACTAATGCAGCGGAAAATAAACTAAATAAGCAAACTAAACAGCTAGGCAACATAAGCAATAGGGTATAGCGCAACTCCAATAACACCACAGGCAAGCTGACGGTAGACACGGCCTAGAACTCCGCATTATCGCCATTAAACTCCCAATCCTGACCTGCAACTGTTGGGGGGGGGGGAATTGCAAGAGTGAGTACATGTTGTACTCAGCAAGTGTGGAAAGTATGACATGTGGCTGATTCAAATGACGAATATAATAAAGGCTAAGTGCTAAAAAGTACATAAAAACATTTGAAAAGCAATACATTATATGTATGTGAAGTGAACTCATCATAATCATAAGTAATATCATAATACTAGTCCGAATTCACTACCATCATGAATAATTCCAGATTTCACCATTTGTCGATAACCATATTCAATACCAAAAATTAATCCATAACCAACCATAACCATTACCAAACCATAACCATCCCAAATCCCAATTTCCCTCTAATCATGTGAGGGTCTAGGTTGCTCATAACCGGGAGCACGGCTATCATGATAGTTTTAGACACACTTTGCAGAGGTTGTACCGCTTTACCCACGTGTTTGTGATTTCATCACCTTTCGATGACTAGAACCTCTATTATGCCGTCTCACACTTCCGTCGGTGTGTGGCCAAGAGATCACAAAATAGCCTTTACAAAGAGATTACTAGCCTGTTTGGACCCCACTGAGGTTTCACTCGTGGCAATGTCTCCCATTGAGTACATCTTCAACCAAGGGCCCCCTCTTGAGCCATTCGAATCCCAGGCTAGTCCCACCAATCATCAACAAACCCAATCCGACTACCCCATCCCCGAGCATCCATAATGGTCCAAATAGCACTGGCAAAACCCTAATTAATCAGCTACGCCGCACCCATACTTGGCCTCGTGGTGGCACTGTAAATCCTGGATGGTCGCTCCACGAACCGGTCCTTAGATCTAAAGCAAGCAAACCACCATACATCCAACCCATCCACATACCAGGCTTGCTTAGATCACCCATTACCATATCATATTTAACAATTTCATGTCAACCATAATCTCATTAATGCATAACTAAATTGAGTAGTGTAGTTGTTTTCCCATCCCAGTTGATTAAGCGAAGCAAAAAGGTAAAAAGCCCTCCCCGACTCTCTACCATATATTCCAGGTGACAAGGGTGGTTAAACAAAGCTAGTAAACTTTCTACCATAGGATTTCCCATCAAATTGACACAAGCATGCAGTTTTGCAAACAAAACATTTATTGTCACAACAGGATCAATATGCTTCAAGGACACTTGCTTTGCTCTTGCCGTTGATTAGGGTCAAAGCCTTCAAACTCTTGGTGTTGTAGATCCTCCATGGCACTCTCTAGCGCAAATCCGTCTAATCAACACAATAAACATACAAGACAAGAAACACAATCAAAGAGTGCACAAATATTACTCAATATGACATGACATGCATGATTGATGCAAATGCAAGGTAGAACTTGTTAATAGATTGCTTTTAATGATCACTAACTAGTTCTAATAGATTTTAACAAGTTTATCAGGTTTAGATTTGATTAGATCTACTTTTAGAATCAATTCAACACAATTTAGTCAGAAAAATCGGACTAGTATGCAGAAGGCCGGACAAGTCCGCACTTCGCAGAACTAGCAAACTAGGGTTTTCTAGATCGACGTAAATTTGGAGATTAGGGGTTGAATTCTCGTAAGGAAAAGGGAAAAGAAGGTATATCAGGTGTTTAGAACTCCAATGAAATAAGGAACTTGGAAGTAACACTTGGATCTTGATGATCTAGGTTTGGTGATGAACTTGGAGATGAATTGGTGATGAAGAACGAAAGCTTGGTGGAGATCTTGATCCTCTTTCATTTCCTCCTCTTCTTCTTCTTGCTTGGGATCTTCTCCTCCCTCCATGATGGTGGCTCTCCACGAACTAGGGTTTGGATGGGGCGGAAAAGTGGCAAATAGATGTCAAGCCAAGGGGTAAGGTTGTTTATATAGAGGTGGAGGCTAGGGTTAGATGGATTTCGAGGTTGAGAGGAGTCGAGGCCAGTTTAGAGTCCCACATGGGGTCTAAAAGAGTTAGGCATGACGTCCGTAGGCCCACTTAACGTGAAACCCAAGAAACAAGTCGTAAAACAAAAGATCAATTCGGAGTCGCGAAATATCGGACAAGTCCGAAAAGGACCGGACTAGTCCGAAAATGTCCAGAGAGAAAATCGGACAAGTCTGGCCTAAATCGGACAAGTCCGACTTTAGTCAGAGAGGAAAATGGACAAGTTCGCTGGAACACCGGACTAGTCTGGAAAAGTCCAGGGACTTAGCAAATTTTCAAGGATTCTTGGAATATCGGACTAGTCCGCACAAAATCGGACAAGTCCGAAAGTTTCTAGAGGCAAAATCAGACTATTCCGCAAAAAAGACGTACAAATCCGTTTTTAGTCAGAGAGAAATCGGACTAGTCCTCACCAAAATCGGACTAGTCCGCACTTTTCAGCATTTTAATTGCGGTTTTGTTCCAAATCAATTTTAAATGTTCCAAATCAATTTTAAACCCATTCCGCTTGATGTGGATAAATGTTAAATATGTATATGAATGTAAGTAGGGCATGATGCATGAAAATGAGGGTGTTACAAACCTACCCCCCTTAAAATGAATCTCGCCCTTGAGATTCGACGCGGAAGAGAAGAGATAGGAAAATTCCTTCTTGAGATCATCCTCCAATTCCCATGTTGCTTCTTTTCTGTGTGGTGCTTCCATTGAACTTTACACCATCTAATAACCTTGTTCCTTGTGACTCTCTCCTTGGTTTCCAAGATTTTGACCGGTTGCTCGGCATAAGTCAAATCTTCCTCTAGTTCCAATCCTTCCATGGGCACTTGTTCTTTCGGTACTCTCAAGCATTTCTTGAGCTGGGAATCATGAAACACATCATGGACGTCTGAAAGATGAGTTGGCATCTCCAACTTATATGCTACTTCTCTCCTCTTGTCCAAAATCTTGAATGGTCTGATATAGCGAGGTGCTAGCTTGCCTCTTATGTTAAACCTCTTATGACCTCTCATCGGTGACAGCTTGAGGTAAACAAAATCTCCCACTTCATAGGCCAGTTTCCTTCTCCTATTGTCCGCATAGCCTTTTTGTCTTGATTGGGCAGCCCTCAAGTTCTCACAAATTATTTGTACTTGCTTTTCGGCTTCTTGCAACACATCCAGACCAAATACTTGAGTTTCTCCTGCTTCATTCCAAAATAAAGGTGTCCTACACTTTCTTCCATAAAGCGCTTCATATGGTGACATTTTCAAGCTTGCTTGGTAACTATTGTTGTATGAAAATTATGCATATGGCAAGCTCTTGTCCCAACTTTTCCCATGCTTTAAAGCACAAGCTCTTAACATGTCTTCAAAAATTTGATTGGTCCTCTCGGTTTGTCCATCCGTTTGAGGGTGATATGCTGAACTAAAATTCAACCTCGTTCCCAAAGCTTCATGCAATTTTTTCCAAAACCTAAAAGTGAATTGTGAACCTCTATCCGAGACTATCTTTTTCGGAACTCCATGCAAACATACTATTCTTCCCATATATAGTTTTGCCAGTTTCTCTCCATTATAGGTGGTCTTGACGGGAATTAAGTGGGCTGACTTAGTTAACCGATCCACAATTACCCAAATTGAGTCATAACCGGACTGAGTACAAGGTAAACCAACTATGAAGTCCATACCAATTTCTTCCCACTTCCATTCCGGAATCTTTAATGGTTGTAATAGTCCAGCTGTCCTTTGATGTTCCGCCTTGACTCGTTGACACACATCACACAATGCTACATATTCGGCTATGTCCTTTTTCATGCTCTCCCACCAATAGAAAGTCCTCAAGTCTTTGTACATCTTCGTACAACCAGGGTGACTTGAGTAAGGTGAGCATGTGCCTCTTTTAATATTGTCTCCCGAATATGCTTCACATTAGGCACGACAATCCTTTTCCCAGCCATAAGGTACCATGTTCATCCTCATCAAATCTTAATTCTCTCTCCTCTTGGGTCTTTTCCTTGATTTCTTGAATTTCCTCATCCTTGGTCTGTGCCTCTCGAATTTCTTGCTCCAAGGTTGGGTTTAACTCCATCATTCCCATCTCATTTATGAATCCGAGATTCAACCGTTCAAACTCCTTGCATAACTCGGATGACAACTCTCGAACCGTGAGTTGATGACTTACTCCTTTCCTACTCAATGCATCGGCCACAACATTGGCTTTTCCCGGATGATAGTTGATCCCCAAATCATAATCTTTGATGAGCTCCAACCATCTTCGTTGCCTCAAATTTAGATCTATTTGTGTGAAAATATACTTAAGACTCTTGTGATCTGTATAAATTTCACACCTATGTCCAAGAATGTAGTGTCTCCAAATCTTCAATGCATGTACCACGACTGCAAGTTCCAAATCATGCGTTGGGTAGTTCTGCTCATGTTTCTTAAATTGTATCAATGCATAGGCGACCACTTGACCTTCTTGCATAAGCACACATCCAAGTCCTTGTCTTGATGCGTCGCAATATATGTCAAACCTCTTGCTTACATCTGACAGTACCAAAACTGGGGCTGTTGTCAGCCTCTTCTTCAACTCCTCAAAACTGTTTGACAAGCTTCAGTCCATTGGAAAGCCTTTCCCTTCATCAGCAATTCCGTCATTGGCTTGGCTATCTTGGAAATCCTTGATGAATCGATGGTAATATCCAGCCATTCCAAGAAAACTCCTTATTTCCTTGACATTTTGCTGTGGTTCTCACTTCAACACGTCTCTCACTTTTCCGGGGTCAACCGATACTCCTCCTGAGATGATATGACCCAAAAATGACACCTCTTTCAACCAAAACTGACACTTGTTGAACTTGGCATACAATTGATGCTCCCTCAATTTCTGCAGCGTAAGCCTCAAGTGTCCCTTATGTTCCTTCTCATCCTTCAAGTAGATCATAATGTCATCAATAAACACCATAACGAATCTATCCAAGTACTCCATGAAGACCTTATTCATGAGGTACATAAAGTAGGTAGGCGCATTTGTCAATCCAAAAGACATTACGATGTACTCATAAGATCCATACCGTGTCTTAAAAGTTGTCTTGGGTATGTCCGATGGTCTGATTTTCATTTAAAAGCATCCTGACCTCAAATCAATGTTAGAGAAGACACAAGCACCCTTCATCTGATCAAACAAGTCTTCTATGCATGGCAATGTGTACTTGTTCTTGATTGTTACCTCGTTGAGAGCTCGGTAATCTACACACATCCTTTGCGACCCATCCTTCTTGTCCACAAATAGAACGGGCGCTCCCCAAGGTGAAGAGCTGGGTCGAATGAAACCCTTCTCTAGTTGCTCTTGAATTTGCTTCTTGAGCTCCGCTAATTCCATAGGAGGCATCCTATATGGCATCTTAGCTATAGGTGCAGTTCTAGGTATTAATTCAATAATAAACTTAATGTCTCGATCAGGTGGCATACCTGGCAACTCGTGAGGAAAAACATCCAAAAATTCACACACCATCGGAATCTCCTCAATTGCGCACCGTCCATATGATTCAGCTCCAATTGCTTCAGTGCATGTTGAGATGCTTCAAATTCTATAGTGATCCCTTCCTGAATGTAGGCCTAGAGGGGGGGGGGGTGAATAGGCCTTTTTGAATATTTGTCGGATCCTGTAGCACTCAACAACCGGTTTAATACCAGAGATACCGGACTAAGCTTATTAAACTTAATTGATTGGTTTGATTCTTTTATGTGTACAGCAGAAGGATAGAATCAAACAACAGTTTAACAGTGATATACTGAATTATATCATAATTAAGTCTTATGTTTAACAATTTAACGTAAGATGAACAATGTGTGTGAAACCCTAGATTAAGTTCATTAACTTGAATGATGAACAATGAAACAGGAAACAAGTGTTTATCCCGTGGTTCGGCTACCACAAAAGGCCACCTACATCCACGTTGAGGAGTCCACAAAAGGACCGGGTCTTCTCCAACCCTACCCTCGTTGGATCGCCACGGAGGCCAATCCTCCTCCACTAATCACAAAGGGGTGAATAACCAAATTCAAGGGGCGATCTCACACTTTGAGAGCTCCCTTAGATTACAAAACACAATACCACCAAAAACACACTCAAAAGTTACAATTGAAATGCAGGAGTGTGTTAGAGAATCAAACCAAGAGCTCAATGTGGTGTAGCAAGTGCCTCTCCAATGATCTAGATTGAATCCTCAAAGGATTGTATGATTTTGCACTTAATTTCGTGGAAAGAGGTCATTTTTGAGTCTCTTGGGAGGTGTGACGGTGCTAGGGTTCGAGAGAATGTAAAAGTGGGCCGTGCACCTCTATTTATATGGGGTTTCTAAAAGTGACCATTAGGGTTCAGAAAGTTCGGACTAGTCCGTGGTGGTCACCGGACTAGTCCGGTGTGCTGTGTGTTGCAAACCCTAAGAGTCCCGAAATATCGGACTAGTCCGGCTAAAAGCGGACTTGTCCGATTTCTTTACTGGTAATCTTCGGACTAGCCGATGTCCATCGGACTTGTCCGGACATGTGAAACCCTAAGTGTGTTGGATGACAAGTCCGCACTCGGAGGACTTGTCCGACTTGGATCAGTGGGGTTTTTCGGACTAGTCCGTGTAAACATCGGACTTGTCCGAAGTAGATCAGAACGGATATCGGACTAGTCCGGTTGATAACAGACTTGTCCGATTTTGTGTGACTTGTGTAGTGTTTTGAGGACTAGTCCGCATTGGGGGGGGGACTAGTCCGATTCTAGTCAGAAAGATATCGGACTAGTCCGACAGATATCAGACTTGTCCGATCTAGTGCAGAAAGGTTTATCGGACTAGTCCGGTGATGAACGGACTAGTACGGTCCCGTGAAACTTTGTGCAATGTGTGTGTTTAATTATCATTGAGCTCTTGGGGTGTGTTTCCTTAACACACTCCATACACAATAATCTGCTATTCTTTTTCCTTGAGCTCATTTCCGCTTTGCTCCTCCTCATCCCTTCTTTTTGGTATTTTGCTCATTTTTCCATTATAGTCCTGCATTCATCTCAATAAAGAGGTTAGGATCCCAATTGCTTGTCATAAATCACCCAAAACCCACAAGGGAGTCCTAGATGCACTTTCAATCTCCCCCTTTTTGGTGATTGATGACAACCAATTGAGATTTCACAAAATATGACAAAATTGAGATTTTCATAAAGTATGCACATATGAATCAAAATACATCAAGCAGTGAGAGAATTATCCATATGTGCATTCTTTATGGTGGGATGCATAACTAAGTACATTAAGACATCGAGAATGACATAATTTGCATTAATCAACCAAAATAAAGCACATATGTCATTCCAGGAGCAATGATTACAGATTTTAACCAGTACTTCTCAAATTAAGGTAAGCACTGCATTCACAGAACAAAAGTTAATCTTAGAAACACAGTTAAAACATTACAATCACAAAGATAGATAAAAAGAGCTCTCTCCTCGCATCCTACAGCTAAAGCTAAGACTCCCCCCTCAATCTCTCCCCCTTTGGCATCAACACACCAAAAAGATGAGAGGAGGGTCCTAGGGTCTTCACTCTTCACTGTCGGTCCTCTCGTTGTCGTCTTCGTCTTCTTCATCATCAACTTGACGAGGAGGAGAAGGAGGAGGGACGGAGCCACTCGAGCCCCCAATGCCAAAGTAGGCAAGCTCGGAGGGGTTCAAGGGCACGATCTCAGTGTAGTCTAGATCAGAGTCCTCAGAGATCACTGGAGATCCAATGGGATCAATCTCCAGCTTTTGGCAAATTTGCTTCACATTGGCCTTTATGTACTTCATGTCCTCCCTTCTCTTCTGATTGAGCTTGTGGGCCTTCACTTCGGCCTTCTTGCAGGAGGTGAATATAGCAGCCAGATACTTGAGGATTCCACTAGCTGATCCTCTCTAAGGGGCTTCCCTAGAATCAGGGACAGCCCTGACACCTTCACTTGATCTTGCCGGTGCCTCGGGACTGGAGGCCGTCGAAGGAGCAGCCTGCACACTCGACTTTTGAGGCATTTGAGGCCTCAAGGGAAGATGCTCCACATCTTTCACAAACTCAATGCCGGTGACTTTTTCAATCACAAACATAAGGTAAGGAGCATATCCGCAAGATCTGTTGGGATTGCAGGAGATGTTTACCATATCATTCCAAATGTATTCCGCCACATCAAATGGGCGGTCCTTGCTTATGACTCTCATCAGAGTCCGGAGGTATCCTTGCACACTCCCTGCGTCCCCATCCTTAGGGGCAATGGTCTTTCTTAGCACTCTGTTCAACACCACAAAGAATGGCTTCATGTTTTTGGTGGAAGGAGGGTTGAACTTTGAGTTTGGCTCATATAGAAACTTCATCTTGTCCTTGTCAATGACACCAATGTTGTGTATAACTAAGCAATCAGACCTTGTGGAGTCAAGGTGAAGCAAGCTAGTGAAATATTCTTGAGTGATGCTGTACTTGGATCCATGGGTCATCCATGTGACACTCTCTTCATCCTCACTAGAGAAGTGACAGGTCGCAAAGAACTGCACAATCACTTCATCATTCCAGTTGTGTCTGAAAGCCAACAGATCTCTCAGTCCATGCTTTTCAATGGCTCTCACTACATCAGTGAACGGTGAGCAGCCCTTCTTCTCAAAGTGCCTAGTCAATCCACTAACTGCGCACCACGGGGGTCTTCATCGGTAGATACACCGATTTGTAGAAATCTGCATGGAAGTTGCACCAGAACCTTCCATCTGCAGCTTGCTTCGGCCTGCCATACCAGTCAATGCTTCTGAATTTTGCGGCCGAGTCACTGCCCTTGCCATTGAACTTCTCCTCAGTAGGGTCCCGGACCCCTTCCCTGGGGGCATGCAGATTCAAGGGCCCGACTGGCCCCGTCGCTATCCCTTTTCCCTTGCCCTTTGCTTGGCGGGCACTTGCCGAGCTAGGGCCACCACCAGCCTTAGAGGCTGGCACCTTGGAGGCTGGCTTCTTCGCTAGCACATTCCTCCGAACCTAAGGAGGGGAAGGAGCAGGCTTGGAGGGTCTTTCTTGGCGCTTCTTGCCAAGACCCGTCGAAGTCCGAGGTGCCACCTCGTGGTCCATCTCTGCCTCAAAGTCGGAGATTTCATCGTTTGAGCTCGACATGATCTGAGAATCATTTGCAAGAATGATGATAAATGATACAAGGCATAGGTATGAAAAGATAGCAAGGAAGTGCATTGAGGAATTGAAGAATTAGGTTTTAAGTTCAGAAACATCGGACTTGTCCGGTGCACAGAGACGGACTAGTCCGGGGGACCGGACTTGTCCGTGCATGGACCGGACTAGTCCAGTGTTCATCCTCAAAAACCTAACATAGTGGACAAAGGCTGATACCTAATGCATAACAAGTTTAGCATACACGTAGTACATCAAAGGGGCATGTATCTAGTGGAAGATGCTAGGCTATTCAATCAACAATGGAGAAAAACAAGATTTCTAGGGTTTGGGAGAAAATTACCGAAGAATTCGATTGAAGCTTGAGGAATAGGGAGTTGGAGCACGGACAAGTCTGTTAGCTTCAATCCGCACGAGGTCAAGCTTGATTTGCGCCCAAATGCGCACCTTTTTGATGGTGGGATCAAGGAACCGCCTTGGGAGCTCGAGCGCAAGAGAGAGAGTGCGTGAGGAAGAGTGGGGATGAGAGGAATTAGGGTTTTGTGGCGGCTAGGGTTATGGACACGAAAAATCAGACAAGTCCGGAGATGACCGGACTAGTCCGAACTCATCCAGAGAGCTATATCGGACTAGTCCATGATCTATCGGACTAGTCCGGCCTAACCGGCACTCGGCGGACTAGTCTGCAGGGGCAGACTAGTCCGGGTAACCACGGACTAGTCTGTGGTCACCAGGAGAAATTTGCATAGCCCATTCATATATATTTGAAGGTTCATAAATAGAGAATGGAGGGGCAAAACAAATCAATTAATCTTGATGAATTTGATCAGTAAGCATACAACAAACAAACAATGATCATAATTCACCAAGATCTAGTAATTGACATAGTTTTTCGAGAAAAATTGAGAGAGATGATTTTCACAATTCAATCAACATTTTGAAGAATTCATACAGGTATGCAACCTTTCAAGCCACACTCCGAGAATCAAGGATATTTAGTTCATTTCGGAGTTCGCAAAAACGCTTTTCATCAAGTGGCTTGGTGAATATGTCGGCCAATTGCTTTTGGGTGTTGACATGTGAGATGGTTATATCTCCTTTCATGGAATGGTCTCTCAAGAAATGATGTCTTATGTCTATGTGTTTAGTTCTAGAGTGCTCAACTGGATTGTGGGCAATTTTAATGGCACTCTCATTGTCACAAAGGAGAGGAATACAGTTCATATTGTAACCGTAATCCCTTAGAGTTTGTCGCATCCAAAGGAGTTGTGCACAACAACTCCCGGCTGCAACATACTCTGCTTCAGCTGTGGATAGGGCAATTGAATTTTGTTTCTTGGACAACCAATAAACTAAGGATCTCCCTAGGAATTGGCATGTGCCGGAGGTGCTTTTTCTATCTACTTTGCACCCGGCATAATCTGCATCGGAATAACCAATGAGATTGAATTTTGAGCCTTTTGGGTACTAAAGACCAAGGTTGGGTGTATGAACCAAATATCTCAAGATCCTTTTTACGGCTGTCAAGTGACATTCCTTAGGGTTGGCTTGAAATCTTGCACACAAACACACACTTAACATAATATATGGCCTAGATGCACATAAATAGAGTAGAGATCCAATCATGGAGCGATATACCTTTTGGTCGACATTAGGTCCATCTTCATTGAGATCCAAGTGGCCATATGTTGCCATGGGGGTCTTTATGGGCTTTGCCTTGTTCATGCCAAACTTCTTAAGTATGTCCTGCGTGTACTTGGTTTGGCTTATGAACGTTCCTTCCTTTTGTTGCCGCACTTGGAATCCCAAAAAGTATTTTAATTCTCCCATCATTGACATTTCAAACCTGTCTATCATGATTTTGCTAAATTCCTCACAAAAAGATTGATTAGTTGACCCAAAAATTATATCGTCAACATAAATTTGACAAATAAAAAGATCATTATCTAAATTCTTTGTAAATAATGTATAATCTACTTTGCCAATTTGAAAACCATTCTCAATTAAGAAATCTCTAAGACACTCATACCAAGCTCTAGGAGCTTGTTTGAGGCCGTAGAGAGCCTTACGCAATTTATATACGTGGTCGGGGAACTCTTCATCTTCAAATCCGGGTGGTTGCTCCACGTACACCTCTTCCTTGATCGGTCTGTTGAGGAAGGCGCTTTTCACGTCCATTTGATACAGCTTGAAATCATGGTGAGTAGCATATGCAAGTAATATTCTAATATATTCAAGCCTAACTACTGGAGCAAAAGTCTCATTGAAATCCAAACCTTCGACTTTTGAGTACCATTTGGCCACAAGTCGTGCCTTGTTCCTTGTCACCACCCCGTGTTCGTCTTGTTTGTTGCAGAAGACCCACTTGGTGCTGACGATGTTTGCATTGGGTCTTGCCACAAGTTCCCACACTTCGTTCCGCTTGAAGTTGTTCAATTCTTCTTGCATCGCCACCACCCAGTCCGGATCCTTCAATGCATCCTCAATCCTGCGTGGTTCCAAAAAGGATACAAACGAATAATGCTCACAAAAGTTAGCTATGCGAGATCTAGTTGTTACTCCCTTTTGGATGTCACCGATGATGTTGTCGATTGGGTGATCCCTTTGGAGGCATTGGTGTACTCTTGGATGTGGTACTTGAGGAGTTGTGTCTTCATGATTGTCCGCTTCTCCCCCTAAGTGGTTGCCTTCATTGACTTGTTGATCATTTTCGTACTCTTGTGGTTGATCTTGTGTTGAGGCTCCCCCTTGATTGATGGTCTCCTCTTGTGGTTCATTTTCCTCATGTTCGCGTGAAGGTGGTTTTTGTGGTCGAACTTCACGTAGAGCCATTCTTTTCAATGCTTGACATGGAGCTTCTTCTTTACCTAATTCACTTGAATCAACTTGCTCCTTTTGGGAGCCATTAGTCTCATCGAACACTACGTCATGTGCAACTTCAACAAGTCCGGAGGCCTTGTTGAAGACACGATATGCGTAAGTGTTCGAATCATAACCAAGCAAGAAACCTTCATCGGACTTCGAAGCGAACTTTGAAGTCCTAGGCTTCTAGTTCAGGATGTAACATGGAGAACCGAAAACTCAAAAATATGAATGTTTGGTTTGTTACCGGTAAGTAGCTCATAGGGAGTCTTCTTGAGTAGTCGATGGAGATAAAGTCGATTTGCAGCGTGGCAAGCAGTGTTAATCGCTTCCGCCCAAAATCGATCCGATGTCTTGTACTCATCGAGCATTGTCCTTGCCATCTCAATGAGTGTTCGGTTCTTTCTTTCGGCAACTCCGTTTTGTTGTGGCGAGTATGGCGCTGAAAATTCGTGCTTGATGCCCTCTTCATCAAGGTACTCGTCCACTTGTGTGTTCTTGAACTCCGTGCCATTGTAGCTTCGAATACTCTTGATTGTCAATGAAATTTTTTTTTGGGCTCGCTTGAAGAATTTCTTGAGTGTTCCTTGTGTTTCTGACTTATCATGCAAAAAGAAAACCCAAGTGAAGCGAGAAAAATCATCAATGATAACTAAACCGTATTTTTTACCGACGATGCTTATGTAAGCAATTGGACCAAACAAGTCCATGTGAAGTAGTTCGAGCGGTCTTGTCGTAGTCACGACGTTCTTTGCGGGATGATGTGCTCCAACTTGCTTCGCGGCTTGGCACGCGCTACAAGGCCTGTCTTTCTCAAAAACAACATTCTTCAAACCTCGGATGTGATTGCCCTTGAGGAGTTTTTGAAGGTTCCTCATACCAACATGCGCTAGCCGTCTATGCCACAGCCAACCCATGTTGGTTTTTGCAATCAAGCATGTGTTGAGTTCGGCTTTATCCTTGTTGAAGTCAACCAGGTAAAGCTTTCCCTTCAACATACCCTTGAATGCAATAGAACCATCACTCCTTCTAGAGACGGTCACACCCTCGTTAGTGAACAAGCAATTATAACCTTTGTCACATAGTTGAGATATGGACAACAGCTTATAATCTAAAGATTCAACATGTAAAACATGAGAAAGCGTGTGTTCAGAGGATATTGCAATTTTACCGGTACCGAGCACCCTTCCTTGACTATTATCTCCGAAGTAGATGCCTTCGTTTGGGTCCTCATTCTCTTCATATTCCACGAACATCCTCCTTTCTCCGGTCATGTGATTGGTGCACCCACTGTCCAGCACCCATTTGGATCCACCGGAGGAATAGGCCTGCAAAAACAAATTATGCTTTGGTTTTAGGTACCCAAGCTTGCTTGGGTCCTTGGAGGTTAGTCACAATACATTTGGGCACCCACACATGGGATTTTGTGTTCCCATGGCGTGTCCCAACATAATAAGCATAGACCTTGCCAAGGTTGTTTCTCATTAACACATAGGAGGCATCAAAAGTTTTAAATAAAAGCTGCTGTTGTTCATGGGTCGGACTAGTCTGGGGGGCCGGACTTGTCCAGACGACCGGACTTGTCCGAACTCCGACCGGACTAGTCCGGTATTCATGTGAGTTCAGGTTTTTATCCTTCGACTTACCAGTTTGAGAGGATCTTCCCTTCACAAAGGAGATCCTTCCCTTGTTATTCTTATGACTTCCAGCATGTAGCTTTTCATCATAGGAGTAACCAATGCCATCCTTGACATTTGGAGGTCTTTGGACCAAGTATGCACTACATGCATAGTTGATCTTCTCCTTGTCAAATATGCTACATTGAGTAGGATTTTTATCCTTTGTGGAGATTGATTTCCCTTTCAATCTGGTGTCAATTTTACCACATGTGCACATATGAGCAAATTCAGTTTTAGTGAGTTGAGAAGGTGAGATTGAAGAAGAGGAAGGTTCACTCAGCTTGAGTGACTCAACTTGCACTTCAAGGATCTTGTTAACTTTGATCAGGTCAGCAAGTTGGTACTTAATTGCAACATTTGAGTCGGTTAACTCCAAGCAAGCTTTCTTGCTTGAAGCTAACTCAAGCTCCAGTGAACTGTTTTTCTCCTTTTCAAGCTCTAGAAGTTTTTCAAGTTCGACATACTCTTCCTTTTGGGAGATAATCATGTCCTCTTGACGATCAATTAACCTTTCCTTCTCAACAAGTTGGTCAAGTAAGAATTTCATTTTTGTTGCAGTTTTCCTATCTAGTCCATTTAGCATATCCTCATCATCACTATCTATTTCATCATCACTAGAGTAGGAATGCATGGAAGGGGTTTTGATGTTTACCTTGCTTTTACCTTCCTTTGCCATAAGGCAAGTGCCATTTCCCCTTCTTGCACCGAGTGTAGGAAATAGTGTAGATTTCTTGGATGTGTTCTCGATGGCTATGCTAGCCATCTCTTCTTCATCGGATGATGAGGACTCATTGTTTGAGTCCCACTCCTTCCCAATATGCGCTTGTTCGGCTTGTTTCTTCTTCTTGAAGAACTTCTTAGGTTGAGGCTTGGATTCTTTAGTCTTCTTCTTGTTCTCCTCATATGGGCAATCCACTATAAAGTGGTTATATTCACCACAATTATAACACGCCCGTCTCAATTTTGGCTTTGTTCTTTCCTTGTACTTGCCTTCACTTGATTTTGTCCCTTGCTTTTTCTTCATTATTCTCTTGAACTTTTTCATGAACAAGTTCAAATCCTTTTCATCTAGCTCACTGCTCTCTTCATCACTGTCCTCTTCTAGTTGTGCTACTCTTGCTTCTTTGGATAGAGGCTTGAGGGTGGACTTTAAAGCGACTCCTTTCTTCTTCGTCGAGGTGAGGTCGGCAATTTCCTTGACGTGCTTTGCTTGTTTCTCCATCATTTCAAAGTTGATAATTTTACCAAGCAATTCATTCAGAGTCATCCTTTTGTATCCGGGGCTCTCTCTAATCATGGAGCATAGCGTGACATTGCGAGGCATAAAGGCTCTAAGGATGAGCTTTACCACCTCGTGGTCATTCCACTTCTTGCTCCCATATGATCGCACTTTATTGACGAGTGTATTCAATCGATTGTACATATCCTGAGGTGACTCGTCTTCCTCGATTGCGAATCTTCCTAGTTCGCCTTCGATCATCTCAATCTTTGCTTCACGCACATGTCGGTCACCTTCATGTGTGGTTTGCAGGGTAACCCATATTTTCTTAGCAATTTCGAGTCCATCCACCTTGGTGAACTCGTCCCGACCGAGTGAGGATGTGATTACAGCTGCGGCTTGAGCATTTCTATGAATGACCCGCTCTTGGCTTGGGGTGAGCTCTTCGTCGTCATCCGGAATATCTATCCCTGTGCATACAATATGCCATAAACTTGGGTTGAGGGAAATAAAATGCATTTTCATATTCTGCCTCCACATGGAGTAATCACTTCCATCGAAGTGTGGGGCTTTTCCAAGTGGGATAGATAAGTAATGGTTGTTATCGGAATTTAGACGATCATAGTTGAAAGGATATCGGGAGTAGTCGGTGTGACTACTCCCCTTCTTCTTCTCTGCAACCTTTGCTTTCCCTTTGGAAAGTGCCTTCTTTCTGAGGAGTGCCTTCAGCTCCAGCGTCTCCTCATCATCGTCCTCGAAGTCTTGAATGGCTTCGATGTACTTCTCCAGTTTTTGGGTCTTGTCGTTGTTGGCCTCCTCTTGGTTGTTGATTTTGTGGACGTCCTTCATGTCCGACATGATCTCTTCGAGTGGTTACACTCTTTCTCGAAGAACCCGCTCTGATACCAATTGAATGTAGGCCTATAGGGTGGGTGAATAGGCCTTTTTGAATATTTGTCAGATCCTGCAGCACTCAACAACCGGTTTAATACCAGAGATACCAGACTAAGCCTTTTAAACTTAATTGATTGGTTTGATTCTTTTATGTGTACAGCGGAAGGATAGAATCAAACAGCAGTTTAACAGTGATATACTGAATTATATCACAATTAAGTCTTATGTTTAACAATTTAACGTAAGATGAACAATGTGTGTGAAACCCTAGATTAAGTTGATTAACTTGAATGATGAACAATGAAACAGGACACAATTGTTTATCCCGTGGTTCGGCTACCACAAAAGGCCACCTACATCCACGTTGAGGAGTCCACAAAAGGACCGGGTCTTCTCCAACCCTACCCTCGTTGGATCGCCACGAAGGCCAATCCTCCTCCACTAATCACAAAGGGGTGAATAACCAAGTTCAAGGGGTGATCTCACACTTTGAGAGCTCCCTTAGATTACAAAACACAATACCACCGAAAACACACTCAAAAGTTACAATTGAAATGCAGGAGTGTGTTAGAGAATCAAACCAAGAGCTCAATGTGGTGTAGCAAGTGTCTCTCCAATGATCTAGATTGAATCCTCAAAGGATTGGACGATTTTGCACTTAATTTCGTGGAAGGAGGTCGTTTTTGAGTCTCTTGGGAGGTGTGACGGCGCTAGGGTTCGAGAGAATGTAAAAGTGGGTCGTGCACCTCTATTTATATGGTGTTTCTAAAAGTGACCGTTAGGGTTCAGAAAGTTCGGACTAGTCCGTGGTGGTCACCGGACTAGTCCGGTGTGCTGTGTGTTGCAAACCCTAAGAGTCCCGAAATATCGGACTAGTCCGGCTGAAAGCGGACTTGTCCGATTTCGCTACTGGTAATCTTCGGACTATTCTGATGTCCATCGGACTTGTCCGGACATGTGAAACCCTAAGTGTGTTGGATGACAAGTCTGCACTCGGAGGACTTGTCCGACTTGGATCAGTGGGGTTTTTCGGACTAGTCCGTGTAAACATCGGACTTGTCCGAAGTGGATCAGAAAGGATATCGGACTAGTCCGGTTGATAACGGACTTGTCCGATTTTGTGTGACTTGTGTAGTGTTTTGAGGACTAGTCCGCACTGGGGGGACTAGTCCGATTCTAGTCAGAAAGATATCGGACTAGTCCGACAGATATCGGACTTGTCCGATCTAGTGCAGAAAGGTTTATCGGACTAGTCCGGTGGTGAACGGACTAGTCCGGTCCTGTGAAACTCTGTGCAATGTGTGTGTTTAATTATCATTGAGCTCTTGGGGTGTGTTTCCTTAACACACTCCATACACAATAATCTGCTATTCTTTTTCCTTGAGCTCATTTCCGCTTTGCTCCTCCTCATCCCTTCTTTTTGGTATTTTGCTCATTTTTCCATTATAGGCCTGCATTCATCTCAATAAAGAGGTTAGGATCCCAATTGCTTGTCATAAATCATCCAAAACCCACAAGGGAGTCCTAGATGCACTTTCACTTCATCATTGGTCAACTTTACTGTTTTCGTGGCACACTCAATAACTCCATTGTGCTTCCTCAACCAGTCCATACCAAGTATAATGTCCAATCCTTGAGAATCCAAAACAATGAGGTTGGCGGAGAAGTCTACCCCTTATTCTAAGGCTTACTTCTGGACATACTATATTTGTCCTCATCTCTCCTCCAGGAGACTTAACCAATAGAGTAACTTCATATGAGAGATAGGCAAACTATACTTGGCAACATACTTCGATGCAATGAATGAATGCGATGCTCCAGAATCAAATAACATAGTCGCGGGGTTGGAGTTGGCGAGAAACATACCAATGACCATGTCATCCGCTTGTTGAGCATCCTCCATAGAGACATGGTTCAAATTGCCACGAGCAAAATTCTGCTGTCCGTGGTTCCCTTGTGGCTGTCCTCCATTGGGTCTTGGGTTTTGCCTCAACGCATTGTTTCCTTGACCAAGGCCTGACTTAGGACACTGATGCGCAAAGTGTCCAGCTTCTCCACAAGTATAGCACTTCTTAACTCCACCAGAATTATTGGGACGAGCTTGGTTTTGAGCATTGGCACCAGGAAAGTTAGCGCGAGGTGCATAAGGCATTGGAGGCCTAGGTGCTTGCATAACAGGGCGCTGCTGCACGAACTGAGTTGGGCGTGGTGCAAATCCAGGGCGCTGTATAGGAGTAGAGGATCTATAATATGGTGCATTAGGAGGCGCAAAGCGAGGGCGCACATTACTTCCTTGTTGCTGTCCTTGATATGGCGCCTTCCTTTTGTTATCCTATTCCATCTCACGGACCTTGTTCTCCATCACAATTGCTTTGTCCACAAGCTTCTCAAAATTTGCATAGTCACAATGGAGCAATTGCACTTGAATCTCATTGTTCAAGCCCCTCATGAACAAGTATTGTTTCTGGCTGTCCCGGCTCACATCCTGAGGCGCATACCTTGAGAGTTGAGTGAACTTATTGAGATATTCACTCACACTTGATCTTCCTTGCCTCAAGTTCTCGAATTCTTGCCTCTTCAAGATAATAACTCCCTCCGACACATAATGAGAACGGAAGCCCTCTTTGAATTCAGCCCAAGTAATCCTCTCCTGATCCTCATGAGCATTGCATAGGGAATCCCACCAATCCGCAGCTGCTCCAACTAGTTGATGAGAAGCAAAAAGCACATTCTCCCGGTCACTGCACTGGACAATAGCAAGTTTCTTCTCCACGGACTTGAGCCAATCATCCGCGTCCATATGGTCAGCGGCTTGAGCAACGGTGGGTGGCCTAGTCCTCATAAACTCTCCCAATCGGTTATGAGGAGGCGGGGGTGGCGGCGGAGGCATGTGGGGCTGATTATTGATGTTACCAGCCTGCAGCTGCCCCATAGTTTGTACCATGGTTTGCATGAGCTGGTTCTGCATAGCCAAAAGCTGCTCAATATTAATAGCTCCTTGGGAAGGTCCTTGTCCATTGTTGTTCTGAGATACTCCACGGTTTTCTTCCTCATCATTAGAATCCCTTTGGTTGCAAGTCCTCACCACGTGGAGAAAAGCAATAGGTAAGAATTAGAAAACGTCCCCAACTATATGCATTAAGGGATATGAAACTAGACAACTAGCTAGCCTACGTGGGTATGGCAATGCTAAAGCATCCCAAAATCCTTTATTAAGCACACAAGCAAACAATATATATAGCAAGTAGCACACCAAAGAAAAACATGTCGGTTCCTGAGTGCTCCTATGTGCTCTAAAGTGTCCATTCTATCTAGGCTGCATCCTATGGTCAACCT
Organism: Tuctoria greenei; assembly: GCA_036927565.1. Taxonomy (NCBI): domain Eukaryota; kingdom Viridiplantae; phylum Streptophyta; class Magnoliopsida; order Poales; family Poaceae; genus Tuctoria; species Tuctoria greenei. The sequence continues at coordinate 43,271,843 of JAYESD010000006.1, forward strand.
GTGGCTCTGATACCAATCTATGACACCTGGTTCCGAAAATGAACCAAGTAAACACATATGTGTGCCTAGGACATTTAACACACATACACGAGTGCAATCACAAAGGAGTATACAAAAAATTACCACAAAACAAGATTAATTAACCAAATTTTATGGCACAACCCATATTATCCTCGAATACAAGCACTAATGAATATTAATGAAAAGTTTGAACTAATGCAGCGGAAAATAAAGTAAATAAGCAAACTAAACAGCTAGGCAACATAAGCAATAGGGTATAGCGCAGCTCCAATAACACCACAAACAAGCTGACGGTGGACACGGTCTAGAACTCCGCATTATCACCATTAAGCTCCCAATCCTGACCTACAACTGTTGGGGGGGGGGGGGTTGCAAGAGTGAGTACATGTCGTTCTCAGCAAGTGTGGAAAGTATGACATGTGGCTGATTCAAATGATGAATATAATAAAGGCTAAGTGCTGAAAAGTACATAAAAACATTTGAAAAGCAATACATTAAATGTATGTGAAGTAAACCCATCATAATCATAAGTAATATCATAATACCAGTCCGAATTCACTATCATCATCAATAATTCAAAATTTCACCATTTGCCGATAACCATATTCAATACCAGAAATTAATCCATAACCAGCCATAACCATTACCAAACCATAACCATCCCAAATCCCAATTTCCCTCTAATAATGTGAGGGTCCAGGTTGCTCATAACCGGGAGCACGGATATCATGATTGTTTTAGACACACTCTGCAGAGGTTGTACCGCTTTACCCACGTGTTTGTGATTTCATCACCTTTCGATGACTAGAACCTCTATTATACCGTCTCACACTTCCATCGGTGTGTGGCCAAGAGATCACAAAATAGCCTTTACAAAGGGATTACTAGACTATTTGGACCCCACTGAGGTTTCACCGGTGGCGATGTCTCCCACTGAGCACATCTTCAACCAAGGGCTCCCTCTTGAGCCATTCGAATCTCAGGGTAGTCCCACCAATCATCAACAAACCCAATCCGACTACCCCTTCCCCGAGCATCCATAATGGTCCAAATAGCACTGGCCAAGCCCTAATTAATCAGCTATGCCGCACTTATACTTGGCCTCGTGGTGGCACTGTAAATCCTGGATGGTCGCTCCACGAACCGGTCCTTAGATCTAAAGCAAGCAAACCACCATACATCCAACCCATCCACATACCAGGATTGCTTAGATCACCCATTACCATATCATATTTAACCAGTTCATGTCAACCATAATCTCATTAATGCATAATTAAATTGAGTAGTGTAGTTGTTTTCCCATCCCAGTTGATTAAGCGAAGCAAAAAGGTAAAAAGCTCTTCTCGACTCTCTACCATATATTCTAGGTGACAAGAGTGGTTAAACAAAGCTAGTAAACTTCCTACCATAGGATTTCCCATCAAATTGACACAAGCAAGCAATTATGCAAACAAAACATTTATTGTCACAACAGGATCAATATGCTTAAAGGACACTTGCCTTGCTCTTGCCGTTGATTAGGGTCAAAGCCTTCAAACTCTTGGTGTTGTAGATCCTCCGCGGCACTCTCTAGCGCAAATCTGTCTAATCCACACAATAAACATACAAGACAAGAAACACAATCAAAGAGTGCACAAATATTACTCAACATGACATGACATGCATGATTGATGCAAATGCAAGGTAGAACTTGTTAATAGATTGCTTTTAATGATCACTAACTAGTTCTAATAGATTTTTACAAGTTTATACAGGTTTGGATTTGATTAGATCTACTTTTAAAATCAATTCAACACAATTTAGTCAGAAAAATTGGACTAGTCTGCAGAAGGCCGGACTAGTCCGCACTTCGCAGAACTAGCGAACTAGGGTTTTCTAGATCGACGTAAATTTGGAGATTAGGGGTTGAATTCTCGTAAGGAAAAGAGAATGGAAGGTATACCAGGTGTTTAGAACTCCAATGAATCAAGAAACATAGAGGTAACACTTGGATCTTGATGATCTACGGTTGGTGATGAACTTGGAGATGAATTGGTGATGAAGAACGAAAGCTTGGTGGAGATCTTGATCCTCTTTCGTTTCCTCCTCTTCTTCTTCTTGCTTGGGATCTTCTCCTCCCTCCTTGATGGTGGCTCTCCACGAACTAGGGTTTGGATGGGGTGGAAAAGTGGCAAATAGATGTCAAGCCAAGGGGTGGGGTTGTTTATATAGAGGTGGAGGCTAGGGTTAGATGGATTTCGAGTTTGAGAGGAGTAGAGGCCGGTTTAGAGTCCCACTGTAACACCCTAAATTTTCGCATCATGCATGGCGTACATGATCATGCATTAAACATTAGTAGAAAAAAATAATACAAGATGGAGCATATATACAAATATGTGTAGCAAGAGAAGAAAAAGAAAATAAAAATATAAAACATGTATTAGGGAATAAATATAATATAAATATAGAATATAAAAAAAAGAAAGAAGAAGAAATATATATAAATAAATAATATATATAATTATAAATATATATAGAAAAAAATAATAAAGTAAATAAAATATATATAATAATAAATATAAAAAATAATAAATAAATAATATAAATAATATATATATAATAACAAGATATATGGAAAAAAAGAAGGAAAAAAAGAAAAAAAAGAAAAAAAAACCCGCTCGCTGGCCAGGCCGAACCGGCCCAGCCAGCGCTGGCCGCCGCTCCCGCGCGACCGCGAGCGCTCCCGCGCCGGGCCACGTGCCCGCCCTGCCGCCAGCGCGACTCAGCGCGCGTCCCGCGCCCCGCGCGCCCTGGCCCCACCCCGACGCCCAAGCGCGACGCCCGCGCCCCGGTCCCACACTAGTCGTGTCCCAGCACCGCGGCAAGCGCGCCGCGCAGCCCCGCACCCCGAGCGACTCCGCCGCACGTTCCCAGCGTCGAGTCGGCCTCTGGCCGCGTTGCGCGCCCTCCTGAGCCTATAAATATGACTGAGGACCTTGTATTTTTTCCCCAACGCCAGAAAAGGCCAGCGCCGCCACCGTAGGGAGAAAACCCTAGCGGTAGAGAAAAAAAGAGCAGAAGCGCCAGGGAAAAAACGAAGAAAAAAGAGGAGGAAGAGGAAGAAAAAGAGGAGGGCGCCATCGTCTGCCGTAGATCGTCATCGTTGCGTCGCCGTCGTCGTGCCACAGGAGGACCCTTGCGCCGTCTGCTTCGTCTACGCGTCGCCTTCGTCCCGCGATCTTCGGAGCCGTCGCATCTACAATGGGGTTCGTTTTTCCGATGCGAATTTTAGCGACGTATTAGATCTAATAGACGTAAATCTGTTTTAGTTGCGTCGTCTTTTTATTTTCAGCAGCATTAATTCTTGTTAAAACCGTGTAAGGCATATGAACACGTATGAACTAGTCACATCCAATTAATAAACAACTGTAGTTAATTAATTATTGAAATTTGCATGCATGCATGTCATTGCATGTTGATTAATTTGTGTGCATCATATTGAATTGTATGTATTTTCTTGTATGTGTGATCATGAGTAGAGGGAAGTGCTCAAGAGGTCATGTATGAGGATTTTCAGAATTAAGACTTTGAAGCGCCTGAGCAACCCTATCCGCCGGAGCAAGGCAAGTGTCCTTGAAGCATATTGATCCTATTTTAAAATAAATATTTTGTTTGCAAACTGCATGCTTGTGTCAATTTGATGGGAATCCTATGGTATAAAGTTTACTAGATTTTTTAAACCATCCTTGTCACTTGGAATTTATGGTAGAGAGTCGGGAAGGGCTTTTACCTTTTTGCTTCGCTTGATTAATTGGGATGGGAAAACAACACTACAAATTTAATTATGTATTAATGATATTCTGGTTAATGTGAAATGGTCAATACGGTTTTGTAATGGGTGATCTAAGCAAGCCTGGTATGTGGATGGGTTGGATGTCATGGTGGTTTGCTTGCTTTAGATCTAAGGACCGGTTCATGCGAGAATAGGCCAAGACTACAGTGCCACCACGAGGCCAAGTATGGGTGTGGCGTAGCTGATTAATTAGGGCTTTACCAGTGCTATTTGGACCATCAAGGATGCTCGGGGAAGGGGTAGTCGGATTGGGTTTGTTGATGATTGTCGGGACTACCCTGGGATCCGAATGGCTCAAGAGGGGGCCCTTGGTTGAAGATGTGCTCAGTTGGAGATATCGCCACCGGTGAAACCTCAGTGGGGTATAAATAGACTAGTAATCCCTTTGTAAAGGCTATTTTGTGATCTCTTGGCCACACACCAACGGAAGTGTGTAATGTGACCGACGGGTCACGTGCATAAGGGAGGTTCTTAGTCACCAAAAGGTGATGAAATCACGAACACGTGGGTAAAGTGGTACAGACACTGCAGAGTTTATTAAAACTATCATAATAGCCGTGCTCCCGGTTAAGAGCACCTGGATGACCTACATGATTAGAGGGAAATTGGGATTTGGGATGGTTATGTTTTGGTAACGGTGATGATTGATATTATGATTATGGTTATGGTTATGAGATGGAATTATGGTTTATGACATTGATTATGGTTATTGGTAATGGTGAATTATGGATTGGTATTATTATGGTTACATGGTTTATGATGGGTTTAATTCACATAAATGTGATACATTGCTTTTCCAAATGGTTTTACTGTACTTTTCAGCACTTAGCCATTATTATTGTCATCATTTGAATCAACCACATGTCATACTTTCCACACTTGTTGAGTACGACATGTACTCACTCTTGCAACCCCCCCCCCCCCCAATAGTTGCAGGTCAGGATTGTGAGTTTAATAGCGATAATGCGGAATTCTAGGCCGTGTCTACCGTCAGCTTTGCCTGTGGTGTTATTGGAGCTACGCTATCCCTTTTGCCTAGTTTGCTTAGTTGCTTAATTAGTTTATTTCCGCTGCATTAGTCGAACTTGTCATTAATCTTCATTAGAGCTTGTATTCGAGAATATTTTGAATCGTGTAATAAAATTTGGTTAATTAATCTTGTTCTATGGTAATTTTCTGTATACTCTTTTGTCAATCACTCGTGTATGTGTGTTGAACATCCTGGGCACACATATACGTTCACTTGGTTCATTTTCAGAACCGGGTGTCACATATTGGTATCAGAGCCACAGGTTGACCGTAGGACACAACCTAGATAGAATGGACACTTTAGAGCACATAGGAGCACTCAGAAAATGATGTGTTTTTGCTTGGTGTGCTATTGGATATATATTGTTTGCTTGTGTGCTTAATAGAGGATTTTGGGATGCTTTAGCATTGCCATGTCCACCTAGGCTAGTATAGCTAGTTGTCTAGTTTCATATCTCTTGATGCATTTAGTTGGGGACGTTTCTAAATTCTTACCTATTGCTTTTCTTTAGATGGCGAGGACTCGCAATCAGAGGGATGTCAATGGTGAGGAGGAGAACCATGGAGTACCTCAGAACAATACTGGACAAGGACCTGCTCATGGAGCTATAAATATTGAGTAGCTACTGGCTATGCAGAACCAGCTCATGCAGACCATGATACAGACTATGGGACAGCTGCAGGCTGGTAACATCAACAATCAGCCCCACATGCCTCCACCGTTACCCCTGCCTCCTCATAACTGATTGGGAGAGTTTATGAGGACTAGGCCACCAACCATTGCTCAAGCCACCGACCCTATGGATGCCGATGACTGGCTCAAGTCCGTGGAGAAGAAGCTAGCTATTGTCCAATGCAGTGACCGGGAGAAGGTGCTATTTGCTTCTCATCAACTCGTTGGAGCAGCTGCAGATTGGTGGGATGCTTATTGCAATGCTCATGAGAATCAAGAGAGGATCACTTGGGCAGAATTCAAGGAGAACTTCCGTCCTCATTATGTGCCGGAAGGTGTTATGATCTTGAAGAGAAAATAATTCTAGAACTTAAGGCAAGGAAGATCAAGCGTGAGTGAATATCTCAATAATTCACTCAACTCTCAAGGTACGTGCCTAAAGATGTTAGCCGGGACCAGCCGGAAGCAATATTTGTTCATGAGAGGCCTGAACAATGAGATCCAAGTGCAATTGCTCAATTGTGACTATGCCAACTTCTAGAAGCTTGTGGACAAAGCAATTCTTGTGGAGAACAAGGTCTGTGAGATGGAGCAAGACAACAAGAGGAAGGCACCATATCAAGGACATCAACAAGGAAGTAATGTGCGCCCTCGCCTTGCGCCTCCTAATGCGCCATACTACAACTCCTCTGCTCCTGTACAGCGCCCTGATTATGCACCGCGCCCAGCTCAGTTTGTGCAGCAGCGCCCTGTCATTCAAGCACCTAGGCCTCCATTGCCTTATGCGCCTCATGCTAATTTTCCTGGTGCAAACGTTCATAATCAAGTTTGTCCAAATTCTGGTAGAGCTAAGAAGTGCTATACTTGTGGAGAAGCTGGACACTTTGCGCATCAATGTCCTAAGTTAGGCCTTGGTCAAGGAAGCAATGCGTCGAGGCGAAACCCAAGACCCAATGGAGGACAGCCACAAGGGAACCATGGACAGCAGAATTTCGCTCATGGCAACGTGAACCATGTCTCTACGGAGGATGCTCAACAAGCGGATGGCGTGGTCATTGGTATGTTTCTCGCCAACTCCAACCCCACAACTATGTTATTTGATTCTAGAGCATCGCATTCATTCATTGCATCGAAGTATGTTGCCAAGTATAGTTTGCCTATCTCCTCATATGAAGTTTACTCTATTGGTTAAGTCTCCTGGAGGCGAGATGAGGACAAATATAGTATGTCAAAAAGTAAGCCTTAGAATAAGGGGGGTAGACCTTCTCCGCCAACCTTATAGTATTGGATTCCAAGGATTGGACATTATACTTGGTATGGACTGGTTGAGGAAGCACAATGGAGTTATTAAGTGTGCCACAAAGACGGTGAAGTTGACCAATGAGGAAGGGATCGCCATTGAATTTGAAGCATCTCAAACAGCACCGAAGCAATTACAGCTGAATCATATGGACGGTGCCGCAATTGAGGAGATTCTGGTGGTGTGTGAATTTTTGGATGTTTTTCCGGACGAGTTGCCAGGTTATGCCACCTGATCGAGACATTGAGTTTGTTATTGATTAATACCTAGCACTGCACCTATAGCTAAGAGGCCATATAGGATGCCTCCCTGTGGAATTAGCGGAGCTCAAGAAGCAGATTCAAGAGCAATTAGAGAAGGGTTTTATTCGCCCGAGCTCTTCACCTTGGGGAGCACCCGTTCTATTTGTGGACAAGAAGGATGGAACACAAAGGATGTGTGTGGATTACCGAGCTCTCAACGAGGTGACCATCAAGAACAAGTACACCTTGCCCCGTATAGAGGATCTGTTTGATCAGATGAAAGGTGACTGTGTGTTTTCCAAGATTGATTTGAGGTCAGGTTACTTTCAAATGAAGATTAGACCATTGGACATACCCAAGACAGCTTTTAGGACACAATATGGTCTTATGAGTACACTGTGATGTCTTTTGGATTGACAAATGCACCGGCCTACTTTATGTATCTCATGAATAAGGGTCTTCATGGAGTACTTGGATAAATTTTTCATGGTGTTTATTGATGACTTTATGATCTACTCGAAGGATGAGAAAGAACATGAGGAACACTTGAGGCTCACGTTGCAGAAATTGAGGGAGCATCAATTGTATGCCAAGTTCAACAAGTGTCAGTTTTGGTTGAAAGAGGTGCCATTTTTGGGTCATATCATCTAAGGAGGAGGAGTATCAGTTGACCCCGGTAAAGTGAGGGACGTGTTGAAGTGGGAACCACCGCCAAACCGTAAAAGAAATAAGGAGTTTTCTTGGAATGGCTGGATATTACCGTCTATTCATCAAGGACTTCTCCAAGATAGCCAAGCCAATGACGGAATTGCTAATGAAGGGAAAGGCTTTCCGATGGACTCAAGCTTGTCAAAAAAGTTTTGAGGATTTGAAGAAGAGATTAACAACAAACCCAATCTTAATATTGTCGGACGTGAGCAAGAGTTTTGATATTTATTGTGACGCATCAAGACAAGGACTTGGATGTGTATTGATGCAAGAAGGTCAAGTGGTCGCCTATGAGTCAAGACAATTGAAGAAACATGAGCAGAATTATCCTACACATGATCTTGAACTAGCAGCCATGGTACATGCATTGAAAATTTGAAGACACTATATTCTTGGATATAGGTGTGAAATCTATACGGATCATAAGAGTTTGAAGTATATTTTCACACAAACGGATCAGAATTGAGGCAACAGAGATGGTTGGAGCTCATCAAGGATTATGATGTGGGGATCAACTATCATCCAGGAAAGGCCAATGTAGTGGCCGATGCCTTGAGTCGGAAAGGAGTAAGTAATCAACTCACGGTTCGAGAATTGCCATCCGAGCTATGTAAGGAATTCGAACGGTTGAACCTCGGATTCATGAATGAGATGGGAATAATGGAGTTAAATTCAACCTTGGAGCAAGAAATTCGAGAAGCACAAACCACGGATGAAGAGATCAAGGAAATCATGGAAAGGACTGAGGAAGGAAGAGAATTCAGATTTGATGAAGACGAACATGTTACCTTATGGCTTGGAAAGAGAATCGTTATGCCTAATGTAAAGCATATTCGGGAGACAATATTAAAGGAGCACATGACTCGCCGTACTCAATTCATCCCCGGTTGTACAAAGATGTACAAGGACTTGAAGACATGCTATTGGTGGGCCAGCATGAAAAAGGACATAGCCGAATATGTTGCATTGTGTGATGTGTGCCAACGAGTTAAAGCAGCACACCAAAGGCCAACTGGATTATTGCAACCATTAAAGATTCCACAGTGAAAGTGGGAAGAGATTGGTATGGACCTTATAGTTGGCTTACCACGTACCCAGTCCAGCTATGATTCAATATGGGTAATTGTGGATCGGTTGACAAAATCAGCTCACTTCATTCCTGTCAAGACCACATATACCACTGCGAAGCTAGCAGAACTGTATATGGAGCATATTGTGTGTCAACATGGAGTTCCAAAGAAAATAGTCTCGGACCGAGGTTCTCAGTTCACCTCTAGGTTCTGGCAAAAATTGCATGAAGCATTGGGAACAAGGTTGAACTTCAGTTCGACATATCACCCCCAAAACGGATGGGACAAACCGAGAGGACCAATCAAATTTTGGAAGACATGTTAAGAGCTTTTGCTTTAAAGCATGGGAAAAGTTGGCACAAGAGCTTGCGATATGCAGAATTTTCATACAACAATAGTTACCAAGCAAGTTTGAAAATGTCACCCTATGAAGCACTATACGGAAGGAAGTGTAGGACACCTTTGTTTTGGAATGAAATAGGAGAGAACCAGGTATTTGGTCCTGATGTGTTACAAGATGCTGAAAGGCAAGTTCAAATGATACGGGAAAACCTAAGGGCTGCTCAGTCGTGACAGAAAGGTTATGCGGATAATAGGCGAAGGAGTCTGACTTTCAAAGTTGGAGATTTTGTATAGCTCAAAGTGTCACCTATCCGAGGTCAGTGACGGTTTAACGTCAAAGGAAAGCTGGCACCACGTTACATCGGACCATTCAAGAATTTGGACAAACGAGGAGAAGTAGCATATTGACTTGAGCTGTCGGCATATATCTCCAATATAATCTCCAATATACATGACGTGTTTCATGTGTCTCAACTCAAGAAGTGTCTGAGGGTGCCAGAAGAACAGGTGCCGATGGGTGAGTTAGAGCTTCAGGAGGATTTGTCCTATGCCGAGCAACCTATCAAGATCATGGACATGAAGGAAAGGGTCACGAGGAATAAGAGAGTCCGTTGGTGCAAAGTGCAATGGAACCACCATACGAAAGCCGAAACTACGTGGGAACGTGAAGAAGACCTGAAGACGGAATTCCCTCATCTTTTCTCCACGCTGTCGAATCTCAAGGGCGAGATTCACTTTAAGGGGGGTAGGTTTGTAACACCCTAAATTTTCACATCATGCATTGCGTACATGATCATGCATTAAACATTAGTAGAAAAAAATAATAAAAGATGGAGCATATATACAAATATGTGTAGCAAGAGAAGAAAAAAAATAAAAATATAAAACATACATTAGGGAATAAATATAATATAAATATAAAAATATAATAATAATATATAAAAAAAGAAAGAAGAAGAAATATATATAAATAAATAATATATATATAATAAATATATATAGAAAAAATAAATAAATAAAATAAAATAAAATAAAATATATATAATAATAAATATAAATAATAATTAATAATAATATAAATAATATATATATATATATAATAACAAGATATATGTAAAAAAAGAAGGAAAAAAAAAAGAAAAAAAAGAAAAAAAACCAGCTCGCTGGCCAGGCCGAACCGGCCCAGCCAGCGCTGACCGCCGCTCCCGCACGACCCAGCGCGCGACCCTGAGCGCTCCCGCGCCGGGCCACATGCCTGCCCCGCCGCCAGCGCGACTCAGCGCACGTCCCGCACCCCGCGTGCCCTGGCCCCACCCCGATGCCCCAGCGCGACGCCCGCGCCCCAGTCCCACGCCAATCGCGTCCCTGCACCGCGGCAAGTGCGCCGCGTAGCCCCGCACCCCGAGCGACTCCGTCGCGCGTTCCCAGCGCCGAGTCAGCCTCTGTCCGCGTCGCGCGCCCTCCCGAGCCTATAGATACGACCGAGGACCTCGTATTTTTTCCCCAATGCCAGAAAACGCCAGCGCCGCCACCGTAGGGAGAAAAACCCTAGCGGTAGAGAAAAAAAGAGCAGAAGCACCAGAAGCTGTGCCGCCAGGGAAAAAAAGTAGAAAAAAGAGGAGGAAGAGGAAGAAAAAGAGGAGGGCGCCATCGTCCGCCGGAGATCGTCGTCGTCGCGTCGCTGTCGTCGTGCCGCCGGAGGACCCTTGCGCTGTCCGCTTCGTCTACGCGTTGCCTTCGTCCCGCGATCTTCGGAGCCGTCGCATCTACGGTAGGGTTCCTTTTTCCTATGCGAATTTTAGCGACGTATTAGATCTAATAGACGTAAATTGATTTTAGTTGTATCGTCTTTTTATTTTCAGCAGCATTAATTCTCGTTAAAACCCCGTAACGCATATGAACACGTACGAACTAGTCGCATCTAATTAATAAACAACCGTAGTTAATTAATTATTGAACTTTGCATGCATGCATGTCATTGCATGTTGATTAATTTGTGTGCATCATATTGAATTGTATATATTTTCTTGTATGTGTGATCACGAGTAGAGGGAAGTGCTCAAGAGGTCGTGTACGAGGATTTTCAGAACCAAGACTTCGAAGCGCTTGAGCAACCCTATCCGCCGGAGCAAGGCAAGTGTCCTTGAAGCATATTGATCCTATTTTAAAATAAATGTTTTGTTTGCAAACTGCATGCTTGTGTCAATTTGATAGGAATCCTATGGTAGGAAGTTTACTAGATTTGTTAAACCACCCTTGTCACCTGGAATTTATGGTAGAGAGTCGGGAAGGGCTTTTACCTTTTTGCATCGCTTGATTAATTGGGATGGGAAAACAACACTACAAATTTAATTATGTATTAATGATATTCTGGTTAATGTGAACTGGTCAATACGGTTTGGTAATGGGTGATCTAAGCAAGCCTGGTATGTGGATGGGTTGGATGTCATGGTGGTTTGCTTGCTTTAGATCTAAGAATCAGTTCATGCGAGAATAGGCCAGGACTATAGTGCCACCACGAGGCCAAGTATGGGTGCGGCGTAGCAGATTAATTAGGGCTTTGCCAGTGCTATTTGCACCATCAAGGCTGCTCGGGGAAGGGGTAGTCAGATTGGGTTTGTTGATGATTGGCGGGACTACCCTGGGATCCGAATGGCTCAAGAGGGGGCCCTTGGTTGAAGATGTGCTCAGTTGGAGACATCGCCACCGGTGAAACCTCAGTGGGGTCTAAATAGACTAGTAATCCCTTTGTATTGGCTATTTTGTGATCTCTTGGCCACACACCAACGGAAGTGTGTAATGTGACCGACGGGTCACGAGCATATGGGAGGTTCTTAGTCACCAAAAGGTGATGAAATCACGAACACGTGGGTAAAGTGGTACAAACTCTGCAGAGTCTATTAAAACTATCATGATAGCCGTGCTCCCGATTAAGAGCACATGGATGACCTACATGATTAGAGGGAAATTGGGATTTGGGATGGTTATGGTTTGGCAACGGTTATGATTGATATTACGATTATGGTTATGGTTATGGGATGGAATTATGGTTTTTGACATTGATTATGGTTATTGGTGATGGTGAATTATGGACTAGTATTATTATGGTTACATGGTTTATGATGAGTTTACTTCACATAAATGTGATACATTGCTTTTCCAAATGATTTTACTGTACTTTTCAGCACTTAGCCATTATTATTGTCGTCATTTGAATCAACCACATGTCATACTTTCCACACTTGCTGAGTACGACATGTACTCACTCTTGAAATCCCCCCCCCCCAACAGTTGCAGGTCAGGATTGTGAGTTTAATGGCATTAATGCGGAGTTCTAGGCCATGTCTACCGTCAGCTTTGCCTGTGGTGTTATTGGAGCTGCGCTATCCCTTTTGCTTAGTTTGCTTAGTTTCTTAATTAGTTTATTCCGCTGCATTAGTTGAACTTGTCATTAATCTTCATTAGAGCTTGTATTCGAGAATATTTTGAATTGTGTAATAAAATTTGGTTAATTAATCTTGTTCCATGGTAATTTTCTGTATACTCTTTTGTCAATCACTCGTGTATGTGTGTTGAACATCCTGGGCACACATATACGTTCACTTGGTTCATTTTCGGAACTGGGTGTCACACCCACATGGGCTCTGAAAGAGTTAGGCACGACCTCCCTAGGCCCACTTAACGTGAAACCCAAGAAACAAGTTGTAAAACAAAAGATCAATTCGGAATCGCGAAATATCGGACAAGTCCGAAAAGGACCGGACAACCCGAAAATGTCCGGAGAGAAAATTGGACAAGTCTGGCCTAAATCGGACAAGTCCGACTTTAGTCAGAGAGGAAAACGGACAAGTCCGCTGGAACACCGGACTAGTCCGGAAAAGTCCAAGGACTTAGCAAATTTTCAAGGATTCTTGGAATATCGGACTAGTCCGCACAAAATCGAACAAGTCCGAAAGTTTCCAGAGGCAAAATCGAACTAGTCCGCAGCAAAGACGGACAAGTACGTTTTTAGTCAGAGAGAAATCGGACTAGTCCTCACCAAAATCAAACTAGTCCGCACTTTTCAGCATTTTAAGTGCGGTTTTGATCCAAATCTATTTTAAATGTTCCAAGTCAATTTTAAACCCATTCCTCTTGATGTGGATTAATGTTAAACATGTATATGAATGTAAGTAGGGCATGATGCATGAAAATGAGGGTGTTACAGTGCCGAAGCTGGCTGCTCCGCCATCGCCTTCCATAGCCGTAATGTCATTGACGGCAGGTCCCATGGGAGGTGCCGGAGCTGGATGCTATGGCGTCGCCCGCCATCTTCATAGATGCACCGACAGCAGGCCCCTAGTGTATAGGATACCACAAGAGACCATTATTAGCAACAAGAGCGGGGCATGAGAGTGTACTCACTTATCGGCGCTTGTTGCTATCGTCAACATGCTGGGACGTCGACGGCTGGCCCCTTGGGTGATGCCAGAGCTAGATGTTTCAGCATCGTCTACCATTGTCGTAGATTCATCAAGGGAAGGTCCCCCTGGGGGGTGCCGGAGCTGGCTGCTTCGGTCGCCCTTCATCACCGTAAAGTCGTCGGCGGCAGGCCTTCTGGGAGGTGCAGGAGATGGATGCTCCGTATGTCCTGCACACGTAACAGGGGTCCATATTTTTCGCTCGTTGTTGATCTTTTCCTATTCTTTTAGTTTTGCCATGTCTTAGAGTCTTGGGCTGGTACGCGGGATTTGGGTAATGCAGTGCGTTAGCACTCGAGATCCAGCTCCCACCTTACTCAGGTGTGAGCTTCTCATCCCTTAGTACTTAGTCGTAGCACTGGGAGGCAAAGCGCGCACGCTTAGGGTATAGGACCAGGCTAAGCAGGCTGTGTGCTTTGGACCTCCTGCTTGTCATAGGCCTTTCTTGGGGGACCATTTGGCACCACATGACCCCAAGTAAGAGGGCAGCCGCGAGGTCCCAAAACACCTTGCGGGTACCTCAAGCAAGTCCGCCTTTAGCAGAGTTGCATAACTCTACTAGGGGTGATATAGAAAAAATTTCACCAGGTATATGAAGATAATATACGAAAGAACGAGACTATACTAATCGATCACAAAATTAACGAGTAATTAAGTGAACATAAAAGAAATCACATGGTAAGATAGTGATTTTTTTCAATTGGCATTCATAGGAGGAGACAGGCTTTACAATCAGGCAACGACCCACTCCGGTTGGCAAGGGAGGTAGAGTGTTCATGCTTAGGGTATGAGACCAAACTAAACGACTGAACACTCTGGACCTGTCCCCCCCAGAGCTTGGTCGTCCTAAGTGCCCTTCCTTGGCACCATGACACCCTACACTGCCCTACTATATGCTTAAGGATAGAACTTACAGAGGTGCTCTATGTTCCAAGGGTTGGGGAGGGACTCTCCTTCTTGTGTGGCCAGGCAGACACGGGCGAGATACTTGTGTCACTTAGAAGGGGCCCTCCCAGCTGAGGGACAGTTTGTGCAACCCTTCTCGAGAAAGTATACGTCAAAGCACCAGGTCACTTGTCTGGAGCTCTCTACTCCGCACGAACCGCTCCTGGTAGCGCCTGAGCGCCTGTCGGTAGTGTGCATTTTGGATGGTGGCGTGCTACCTTGCTTCGTCGACGAGGTCCACATCTTCTCGTTGGAGCTGGTCCTGTGATGCTTCATCGAACACTCAGACTCAGAGCGAGCCCACTGTGATCTCTGGAGGAAGGAGAGTCTCGACCCCACACACCAGGAAGAAAGGTGTTTCTCCAGTGGCGCGGCTGGGTGATGTCCGCCTTGCCCATAGTGCACAGGGGAGTTCGTCAACCCACTTAGAACCATGCTTATCCAAGCTGTTATACGTGCGTGTCTTGAGGCCCCTTAGGATCTCAGTGTTGGCCCTTTCGACTTGACCATTGCTCTTTGGATGAGCCACAGATGCATAACAAACTTGGACATCGAGGTCTTCGCAGTAGTCTTGGAAAGCTCCACTAGTGAACTGGGTCCCGTT
Organism: Tuctoria greenei; assembly: GCA_036927565.1. Lineage (NCBI taxonomy): Eukaryota > Viridiplantae > Streptophyta > Magnoliopsida > Poales > Poaceae > Tuctoria > Tuctoria greenei. The sequence goes on from JAYESD010000006.1 coordinate 43,287,069, forward strand.
GTCGGGGATGATCCTGTTCGGGACCCCAAACTTGCAGACAATCGACTTGATGAACTTGACTACGGACTCCTTGTTGATGTTGATCATTGGGGCTGCCCCGACCACTTGGTACACTTGTCTACAACAACGTAGAGGAACCGTTACCCTCTGACTGCCCTGGGGAAGGGTCCCAGGATATCCAGCGCCCATACCACGAAAGGCTAAGAGGGCAGGATCATCTGTAGTGTTTGTGCCAAAGTGTGAATTTGCTTGGCGTGGAACTGGCATGCCTTGCATCTCTTGACCAGCTTGACAGCATGTTGTAGTGATGTTGGCTAGTAGAAGCCATGCCGGAAGGCTTTGCCGACCAATGTGCGGGAAGCTACGTGATTCCCGCACTCACCTTCATGGATCTCTGCGAGCAAGTCACAGCCTTCCTCTCGGGTTATGCACCGTAGTAGTACGCCGTTGGCGCCATGCCGCCAGAGGTCACCTTCTAGCATCATGTAGCGTTTCACCATCCTCACGATCCTCTCAGCGGATACTGGATCCTCTGGGAGGATGTTCTCCTTCAGATAGTCCCGGATCTTCGTGATCCATGCATCAGGACTCTCCTGAGCTTCTGGATCTTGGGCAGTGGGTAATCTGGGGTCCGCGGCGATGCACAAGAACCTCGAAAGGCCCCATGGTTACAGGGCTGCCATGATCACCAGCTCTATGGTGCTGGGCTCGCCTTCTTCGTTAGGCCCCGCAGGCCTAGCGGCCGGCCGCACCAACCTCCTGCGGAAGACCCCTTCAGGAACCAAGGATCCTGTGGATGCCATGGTTGACAGGGCGTCAGCGATAGAGTTGTCAGCGTGCGGCACATGGCAGAGGTCCAAGGCCTCAAAACTAGCTTCCAGCTTCTTGACATGCAGCAGGTATCATGAAGAACAAGCATAATATGAGTTTAACCATTGTCCCCCTATTAATGAATTTCCTTTGTAGACTGACTGGGAGGGTCGTTACTACCCCCTAACAATCTCCTTCTCAGGGGACTATCCATTGTTGCCTCCAAGATGCGCCTTTCCGGTGGTTTCTTCCACCCAAATGTCCATAGCTCAGGAGCACTCTGCATTGGGATTCTTGATCAAGAGACTATAATATAGACCTATTTTTCTCATATAATTAGTAATTGTTGCCAATCTTATTTGAACAGGTTTCTTATGTTGCTTAAATTGATATTTCATAGGGGTGGTGCGCTAGTTTTACAATCAAAACTATACTACTTGAAGTTCAACGTTTGCTGCATCAGCCAAATGCACCCGATGTTGAAAATGATTGCTATAATCTACTTATCAAGGTTAGACACTTTGTTTTAGTGACCAACGTAGGTTATTCATTCCTCCTTTGACATTTGTCAATTTAAAGAATGTCAATATTTTCAGTATCCAGGGCAATATAAGAGACGTGTTCGAGAGAAAGCTAGACAGTACAATTTAGATTGATCGATGGAAGCTTTAGGAATAAGTTTATATTCGAAATTAGTTTAGAGAGCATGCAATGTATGAACTATGAAATTCATTGAGTTGTAAATTATCTCTGAATTACAATGTCATTGCGTTTGTTTATCCCTGAATTCCAATTAATTTGTGAATTGCAATGTCATTGCGTTTGTTTATCCCTGCAACGGTTCACGATTTCGTGCGAGTGGCAATGTGGAGAGTGCATGAGAGATGAACTTTAGAAAAGGCGCGCCTCGGATACCTGATATTCGGCAAAAGGGAGACGGGCCTTACATGGGCTCGTCTCCATTTGTTCCGAAGATTTTTGTCCCACGTGCGGCCGGCGTTGACCCCTACGCCGCTGTCAACCCCGACCTTCGTCATCAGAGAGTTGAGCACACTGGAGCATGTCGCCTTGTCCTGTTTCCCTGGAGCACGCCGCCGCCTCGACCCCGACCTCGGTAATCGGTATGTTCTCCCTGTCCCCGGAGCACGTCGGCCTACTTTCATTAGAGAGTTGAGGAACCGCCACTCCAGTGCCTCTGCTAGCTCGTCCCGAAGCACGCCGCTGCATCCCCTATCCCCTGAGCACGCCGCCGCCTCGACCCTACCCTTAGAGCGTGCATTCCAGTGATTTTATTGAATTTGAGGATGTCCAATGAAGTCTCATCATTAATGAAGTCATTGATCCAAAGGGAGAATTTTCATTATAGTATACATTCATCTTCCTTGTTTATGTCCAATGCAGAAGTAATGTATTTGTTTGGACTATCAATGTATAATAAATTCTGATTCTCAAACCCTTGAAACTGCAGGAACTGTTGTTCACACTAGCATTTGCCATCCAACTGCTGGAATCAAGTTACCTATGCGATAATTGGTGTTTCTCTCACGAGTTTTTGATATCAGGCTATAAAAGCATCAATGTAATGTAAATTGTTTGTTTTTTTAGGGGAGAAGCAAACCAGCACAGAACCATGTCCTTTACCATGAGAACAATTTCTCTGCTGATGCTTTGCAAATGCTCACCAACTGCATGTGCTACAACTAAGCTCTGTTCTCCATTAATTAACAGTTCTTGTGTTTATTACAATGGTATACAAATTTGTTCTTGTGTTTATTACAGTTGAATTTTAGGATGTCTCAGTCGGAGCATTAGAGGCTATGAAGGCTCATCGTCGATGAAGTCATTGATCGGGAGAATTTTCATTACAGTATATAGGATTAGATGATGACAGTTATGATGTGTGTAATTAGTTACATTATAATCAGGATGAACAATCTTTGTTGTGTAATTAGTATACTTGATAACTGTCGGTGGTTTGGAACCGGCAGATCTCCCGACACTACTGAAGTGTTAGAGGAGTTTGATGTTCGGTGTGGGCGCGCGGAGATTCGAGAAGGTGAATAGTAAATGACGCAGGAGACACGAGAGTTTACGTGGTTCGGGCCGCCTGAGCGTAATACCCTACTCCACGGGTGTGTTGGTGTTGTATTGGCTGCATGAGCTTGTGTTGAGCGTCTATGGTGCGTATGTTGCGTCACTTCTGACCCCTCGAGTCCGTAGTCGGCTTGTCCTTTTATAGTACAAGGGCAGGCCGTTACAAGTTAGCCTGGCCCGACATGTGGCCCCGGCGGTTACTAGTATTGATATTCATTCAACGAGTTTAATTCCCTTAATGACCGGGTAATGGGCTTTGGACAGCACCGTTACTGGTAATTAAGGTCATCCGACCGTGTGTCATTAATATGGTATTAATGACACTTAATCGGGTCTTGAAGTCCTTGATTCCCCTTTGAAGATCTGGAGCCGTTATGAAGTCTTCTGGAGGTTAGAGGCTGAAGCTCTGACGGGTGGACACGTGGCAGCTCCGGAGCATACTGTGGGAAACAGGAAGCTCCAGAGCTACCTGACACGTGTCAGGTCCAGAGCTTCTCTCGGTCTGGGGTTAAGTCCGGAGGTGCCATTTCGGTACATGGCCCGGAGCTTCCCCCTTGTGGGCAGTAGCTCCGGTTTGATAGTACACGTGGCGACCCTGGGATTAACCATTTTGGAGAAGCGGGTCCGGTTTCATCTGACATGTGGGCCTCCGAAGGTCTTCAAATCAAGTGGGTGACTTTTCCTTGATATCTTTGTAACCTCAAGCGGTGTACGGTTTCTCGGGTACCGACAGTGGCCCCCTGGACCTACCACCGGAGAAGACCACTGGGGTGAAGTCATTCCGCCGGAGGTGGGTCCATCCTCGTGACTTTTGAACTGAGTCTTCAAAGGTCTTCAGAGGTGCCGTTGGTGAGGGTTTGGAGTTAAATCCTCGCCACGTGGCGTGTCCCGCGTGCGCCAGATGAGATCTTTGGCATGCGGATCTCACGCAATTGAAGGTCGTCGGTTCCCGATACGAAAACCGTATCGGTTCCGCGCGCCTTGTCAGGCCGCCGCCTTCGGGTTTCCCGCCTCTTGATGACAACCGTTCGCCTGGGTAAGAACCTCGACTTGATCGTCGCGGTGGTCCCGGGCCCCCTTGTCATCGGCTGGGTGGAGTTTTTGAATGGTATCTTCGACTTCCTTGCGGTTTCCATCTAAGCGTTGCGAGGGCTTACTTAAGAAGGAAAGCCCACACCGTCGGGAGTTCTTCACGCCTCCCATCTGATCTTGCGCTTAAACTCCCAACTTGTGCTTCGCTTTTCTTCTCTTGCCTAGCCGTGCCGCGATGGAGTTGGGTCTCCACGAGAGTCGCTTGAAGACCGACGGCGACCTGAAGAAGGTTCGGGCCCTCATGGGGTGGTCCTCGGACTTCTTCAACCGCTCGGTCCGCGCCGGTGGAGAGCTCCCGTTCAAGAAGGAGCACTCCGGCGAAATGGTGTACTTCTCCTCGTACGCTATGGTGGGGTTGATCCCACCTTTTTCTTCCTTTTTCTTGATGCTGCTGGACTTCTATGGTCTGCAATTATACCACCTTGGCCCTCACTCCATTCTCCTCGTTTCTATCTTCGTCCACTTCTGTGAGATGTGGGTGGGCATTCCCCCCTGCATCGAACTCTTCCATACCTTCTTCACCGTCCACACCACCGGTAGGAGCAATGAGTACCTTGGCTTCTACTACTTCATGAAGCGCAAGAAGTGCCCATTCAAGTACCTCCGGTCGTTCCCCTCTGGGAAGTGGGATGACTGGAAGAAGGACTGGATAGTTACCTGGGTGGAGGAGCACGAGAGGTTGGAGCTGCCCGAAGGCCTCCCCAACATTGACACGACGATCTAGAGTGAAGCTCCGGTGCTGGCGGACGCCTTCGACCCTGTTCTGACCAGGATTCGCCGGTGCGTGGAGGGGGGATTAACCCCTCAAGCGGTGTTTTGTAACTTCCTGGTCAACAGGTGGGCACCGCTGAAGAAGAGGGAGAAACTCGCTTGGGCCCTCAACAGCGTGATGGACGACGACCGGGTCGAGACCGGGTTGAAGTCCAACATGGTGGGGAAAACCTTGGAGTTCCACCTCAAGAAGTTCCAGCACGGCATCGATGTCGAAGGTGACGACTTGACTCTGCCATCGGCTTTTCTTCCTCTGAACGTGGAAGTTGAGTTCAGTAGGGAGCTCCGGCAGAAGATGCCCATGCTTGACGACCTAGGTGTCGTGGAGAGAAGATCAACTACCAGGGTGGCGATCCCTGGAGTGTCCGAAGGTGGCTCCAACTCAGCTCCGAAGCCGAGGTAAGAGGTCGTCGGCAAGGGCAAGGAGCTGGCGGATGAACCCGTGAGCCGGAAGAGGAAGTCGTAGTACACCGACGGAAGGTCCGTCAAGCCCGCTACTTCTGCATCGGCTCCTTCTCCACGGAGGGGAAGGTCTTCCACAACCGCGGCGACTGTTCCCGTAGTGGGGTCCTCCTGGGGAGAGACTGTTCCCGCAGTGGGGTCCTCCCGGGGTGTTAGCTCCGGGCACGCGACTCCAGCACCTGGGCCGATGGAGGCCTCTAGGTCCGGGGGTTCTTCCTGATCGAGGGGGGCCTCGACCCGGGAAACACCCGTGGCCGCGACGAGTTCCGGGGGGCCTTCTGGAGCTTCCACGCCGGCTATGACCAGCCCGGAATGCCCGGGAAAAAGATTCCGCGCAAGCTGGTGCGCAAGCCTCCCAGGGTAATTTTTAATCTTTACCTTGGACAATTGTTTTGCTGTAGTGATTGCTTTTTTAAGTTTCCTCGTCCATCATTTGCAGCGTTCCCAGGAAGAGGAGTGAGGCTCCACCCTCAGCCATAGCAACTGAAGCTGTGAGGGCGGAAGCTTTTGCTCCGGTTCCAGTGCTGCCCCAAGTGGTGGCTGAAGCTGCGACAGCCCCAGCGCCAGCTGTCGTGGTCATGGACCTCGACTCATCCCCAGAGGCTCCCGTGGTAGCGACGGACCATGGGAGAGAAGATGCGCCAGCGGCACCTGCCCGGAGGTTGAAGCTCCGAGTCCAGGTGCTGAAATGATGGAAGTTCCGGCCGTTGAGCCGGAAGAAGCTGTGATTCCGGCCCTGGAGCCTGAAAGTGTCGAAGATCCGGCGGTCGAGCCGGAGGTGATTGAAGTCCCGGCGCGCGCGCTGGAAGCTGAGGAAGTTTCGGCAGTTGAGTCGGCTATCTCCAAAGCACCGGTCGCAGAGCCGGTCATTGTTGAAGCTCCGGCCGCAGGGCCGGTCAAGGTTGAAGAACTTCCGGCTCCCGAGCCGGTTGTTGAGGAGGTGACGGAGCTCGGGCCCCCATCGGAGGAGGTGCCAAGGCCGGAGCCAGAAGCGGCCCCTGCTCCGGAAGTGATGACGTCGGAGGTACTCACGGCCGAGCCGGAGTGCCCAAGCGAAGTCACTGGCCCCCTGCCCGAGGGGGTGAACGAAGACCTGGTGGCGGGGCCTTCCTCGATGGCGACTGAGGCCATCCCGGAGGATGGCCCTAGTGACATGGAGACTCAGGGGACCACTCTTGTGGAGTGGGACCCAATTTTTGTATCTGAAAACTCGCTGGAACTAGCGGAGGAGACCCCAGCAGGTCCGGAACCTATCCCGTTGTCACAGTCGCATGTTCCAGTCTGCGTCAAGTCCAACTGGCTTTCTTCCACGACAGCAAGGCTCTTGAAGAGGAGCGCCAAACCCTTAGGCGGTGGCGTAACCGGCTCTACTTCGAGACCAAGCTGGCGCAGTCGAGGCTAGCGGATGACAAAGAGTGGATCAAGCAGGAGAAGATCCGCCTGGAGTACTGGGGCAAGTTACTGGATGACAGGGAGAGTTTGACTTGCGCCCTCGACGCTCAATCCCGGGAGATCTACAATCAAGCCAAAGCAGCCAATAGTGCGGCCGATGAACGCCACGAAAGGCTTGAGGCCATTAACACTACACTCATCAAGCGCTGGGAGGCACTTGAGGAGAGGGAGAAATGACTCGAGGATGAAGAGCAGAAACTCCTAGAGCTGCGGGATGATGTCCTGAGAAGGGAGGAGGAGCTCGCCGAGAAGGTGGCTCTGGCTGACAAGGGTCTCGAGGAGCACGCCAAGAAATTGGAAGAGCGCTGCCAAGAGGAAGAGGAGAAGGCCTGGGTGCGAGGGCAGGAACTCTACGAGCAAGAGTGTGCCCTTACTGCCAGGGAGAAGAAAGTGAGGGGTAGAGAGAAGGACCTGGTCGACCGCCAGAACAAGATCCACCTCTGGGAGGAGGAGCTCGGAAAACTCAAAAAGCGGGTTTGCTGAGAAGATTTAGCAAAACGACAAAGAAGTTGAGCGCCTCGCCCATGAGAATTCTGAACTGATGGCGGCCAGGAGATCCCTCGAAGAAATGAAGGGTTTGAGGACTACGGACTCCCTACAGATTTGGGAGTTCCTGGGCAAGGCCAACGACGCACTGACACCGATGGGTTTCAGCCCCGTGCGCCCGGATGATCCGGAGCCGGAGCCGGACCTAGCGCTGCAGGCGTTGAGCGTAGCAGGTAGCAAGCTCTCCAAGGTGGGCGATGTCATCGCGGACCAATTGGAGGTTGAGGGGCAATCCCTGGCGAAGAACGTCGCAGAATATGTGCTGACGTGCTACACTAGCCGGAACTCCCAATTTCCTCTGGACCCGGTGCTTGAAGGTCCCGTCGAAGGAGAAGGCGAAGCTACCCGAGCCAACGTATCGGAGGTTGCTCAGAAGGTCGCCCAATTCGTCCATAGGGTCTAGGACCATCTCTATAGTTCTCACTTGTATTTTCTCTTCTTCTTCCTCAATTTTGTAATCCCTTGTCTCCAGATGTAATTCCTTGTCTCCAGATGAATGAAATCCCCAAATTTTTGTGAATTTCACTTTTTGTCTTCAACGATTTTGTCTTCACTTGGCCCCCTAGTAGATGTACACAATTTGATTGTGAACATGTACCAAAAGGATATCGCGTTTTGTTGAAGACTCATTTGCTCCGAACTTGTAAAATTTAGGTTCGAAGTCTTCGATAGTGAAGGCCCCCTGAGGTTGTCGAAGCTTAGAAGCTCCAGCATCGTCTATCGCTGGAGCTTAGTAGCTCTGGCAATAGTCTCTATCAATGCGTAGGGCACCGATAGTTAGTCCTCCGGGGCGTCGGAGCCTAGTAGCTCTGGCAGTGACCTTTGCTAGCACTTAGTTTGTTGGCAGCAGACTCCGCTTGCGGGGTCATCTCACAATCTTTTATTCAGCGTCGACGGCTGACCTCCCTAGCTTTACCGGAGCTTAATTAGTCCGGTGATGCTTGTTTTCGATGCGTAACATCGATTACAAACCACCTAGGGGAGTCAGAGCTGTGTTAGCTCCGGCTTTTCTCCATCAACGTGTATTTATTTTTCCTGCACAGTGAAGTCAAGAAAAATAGTAAAATTTGTTTCTCGTCTATAACTTCGTTGCGGCTTACGATTCTCAAGAAAGTTTTAGGTCAAACGCGATTCTAGATACAATCGAATACATTGCCTTTTCTTCCGGATTCAATTGTATTTGGACTCGCCTTACTTCGGCCTGCCGGGGTGTAGGTAGAGTGGCGTACTTAGGGTGCTTGACCAGACTAAGTCGATAGCACACTCCGGCCCTAGATTGGCTTGGCGGCTTTTAGGCGAGTTGGCCAGGACCAATATTTGAATCCAAAAGAATTGACAATACAACTCGTATTGTATATAAACCGGTCGAACTAAAATTTCTTAAGAACAACACGTCTTCGTTATAGACAAGAAAGAGAAAAATAAAAAATTTTGAGCCTGTACAAAATAAATGCACGTGGAGTCTGTTTCACATGAAGATGTCTTTCATTATAGGTCCTGGGTACAGGGGAAACAAGTACACTCTTAGGGTACGGAACCAGGCTAAGCATGTTTAATTTCTCGTTTGATCCAGGGTAGTTAGCCACACTTTTAGTCCGGAGACTGTGACAAGTGTTGCATGAACTTTGCGGACCATTCGGGAAAGGTCCGGCTGCTCTCCCGGAGGAACTACCCGACTCTGTACAATGACTCTATAACATACATCTCAAGTTACTCAAGACTCACCTCCGTGGTATTAAGTGTAGAACTTACGGAGGTGCTCGATGTTCCAAGGATTTGGGAGAGGTGTCCTATCCTCGGTAGCCAAGCGAATGCTTCCGGGACAGGATACCTTAATCACTCGGAAGGGTCCCTCCCAACCGGGGGAGAGTTTGTTTAACCCTTCTCTGGATTGTATTCTCCGTAGCACCAGGTCGCCTTCCTCGAGCTGTCGGTTGTGTACATGCTGCTGATGATAGCGCCAAAGGGCTTGACGATATCGGGCATTCCAAACAGCTGCTTGGCACCTTCCCTCCTCAAGGAGGTCTAGGTCTTCGCGCCGGAGCTTGTCCTGCGCGGCTTCATCGAAGGTCCGGACCCGGAGTGAACCCAAGGTGATTTCCGGAGGAAGGATTGCTTCAGCTCCGTACACCAGAAAGAAGGGTGTCTCTCCAGTTGACCGGTTTGGAGATGTCCTGTTGGCCCATAATGTGGGCAGAAGCTCTTCGATCCAGTTTGCACCATGTTTTTTCAAGCGCTCATAGAAGCGCATTTTGAGTCCTTTAAGGATTTTAGCATTTGCTCTCTTGGCTTGGCCATTGCTTGCTGGGTGAGCTACGGAAGCGTAGCAAACTTGTATGCCGAGGTCTTCGCAATATCCTTGGAATGCAGAGCTTGTGAATTGGGTCCCATTATTAGTGATGACTTTGTTTGGGACTCCAAATCTGCATACAATGGACTGCAAAAGGTTGATAGCAGATTGCTTGTTGATTGTCACAACTGGAGTTGCTTCCGGCCACTTAGTGAACTTATCAATGGCGACATACAGGAACTTGTAACCTCCGAGGGCTCTTGGGAAAGGTCCCAAGATGTCCATCCGCCACACAGCGAAAGGCCATGTAGGAGGTATCATTTGTAAGGGCTGAGCCGGTGTGTGAATTTGCTTCGCATGAAATTGACATGATTTGCATTTTTTCACCAGCTCAGTTGCATCCTGAAGTGCTGTAGGCCAGTAGAAGCCATGCCGAAAGGCTTTACCGACTAGCGTGCGTGAAGACGCGTGGTTCCCACACTCGCCTCCATGGATTTCTGCCAGGAGCTCGCAACCTTCTTCCCTTGTGATGCACCGCATTAGGATGCCGTGTGCACCGCGCTGGTAGAGATCCCCTTCTACCAACGTGTATCTTTTAGCCAATCTGACTACCCGGTCAGCGGATACATCATCATCAGGAAGGATGTTATCTTTCAAGTAGTTCCGGATCTCCGAGATCCATGCATCAGAACTAACTTGAGCATTTGAGTCTTGCGTGCTGGGTTGCTCGGAGCTTCCGGCAGCACCTACGACCCTTGATGGCTGCCATGGTAACAGGGCCATCGGGACCATCAGCTTCGGGATGCTGATCTCGCCCCCTTCGCTCAGTTCGGCAGGCTGAGCTGTGGGTTTCGACAACCTCCGGACAAAAGTTCCGTCAGGAGCCGGAGCTCCGGTTGATGCTTTCGTCGAGAGTTCGTCGGCTTCAGCATTGTGGGCACGCTGAACATGGTTGAGATCTAGGACTTCAAAGTCCTTCTGAAGCCTCTGGACTTCAAGGAGGTAAGCAGCTAGCTGGAGATTATTACAGGAACATTCACCCTTCACCTGCTTAATGATGAGATGCGAATCTCCCTTGACCAGCAGTTGCTTGACACCATAAGATAGTGCTACCTTTAGTCCGTAGATGAGTGCTTCATACTCTGCCATGTTGTTGGTCGCCTGGAAGTCAAGGTGTACCATGTATTTCACCTTCTTCCCAGTCGGTGCAAGGAGAAGGATCCCAGCTCCGGCCCCCTGCTTCTGCATGGAGCCGTCGAAGTAGAGGGTCCTGTGAGGCTTGGTGAAGGCTGGAGCTTGAGCCTCCGTCTTCTGCTCACTGGGGCCCCCAGGGTTTGATGGAGAAGGAGTCCATTCTGCCACAAAATCTGTCAATGCTTGACTCTTTACTGCTTTGCCTTGAAATAAATTCAAGATCAAATTCAGCCAATTCCGCTGCCCACTTTGCAATATTCCCAGTTGAATTGGGATTATGCAAAATTGCTCGAAGTGGGTAAGAGGTCACCACTGAGACTTTTTGAGCTTGAAAGTAATGGCGAAGCTTCCTGGAGACAATAAGAACTGCATAGAGCAGCTTATGCACCTCTAGGTATCCAGTCTTGGCATCATGTAGTACTTCACTAATGAAGTACACTGGGCGCTGAATGGTCCGGACCCTCCCGGAGGGGTCCGGAACTTCCTCTTCACTGACTCGTATCCTCTCAGAGGAATCCGGATTTTCTTCAGGGACCTCCGGGTCCTGGCTGGAGGAACCCGGGGCTTCTTCAGAAGCGACCTGGACCCTCCCGGAGGGGTCTGGATCTCCTAAAGTAACTTCTTGTGGATTCGAGTCTGGGAGCTGGGACCCAGACTCGCTTTCAGGTACCTACAGACCCTCCTGAAGGGGTCTGGATTCCTGAGTATGAGGTAGCTCTGGTCTCTCCGCAACCAGAACGATACTGACGACTTCGTCAGTTGCTGAAATGTAAAGCAACAAAGGCTCACCAGGGTTTAGAGCTACCAGAATCGGTAGGGTGGTGAGGAACTGTTTCAGTTCCTGGAATGCCTTCTCTGCTTCTTCGGACCATTGAAATGGTCCGGACTTCCTCAATAGCTTGAAGAAGGGGAGTGCCCATTCCGCTAGTCTTGAAATGAACAGGTTGAGGGCTGCTAGACATCTACTCAACTTTTGGATGTCTTTGATGCAGGTTGGTGGCCGCATGTCTTCAATGGCCTTAATCTTCGCCGGATTAGCTTCTATGCCCCGGTGACTTACCAGGAAACCAAGAAGTTTTCTGGAGCTTACCCCGAAGACACACTTGTTTGGGTTTAGCTTTGTACGGGTGGCCCGCAACTTGTCAAAGACAGCCTGCAAGGTATCAAGGAGTGACTCCTTGTCCTTGACCTTGACCACGATGTCACCGACGTACACTTCCACTATGTCTCTAATGAGTTCTTCAAAAGTTTTGTACATAGCTCGTACAAAAGTTGAAGCTGCATTCTTGAGACCAAAGGGCATGGCTGTATAACAGTACAATCCATCTACTGTGATGAATGAGGTATGCTCTTCATCTTCCCTAGACATCCGTATTTGATGATACCCGGAATATGCGTCTAGAAAACACAGTAATTCACACCCGGAGGTGGAATCCACTATCTGATCTATTCTAGGTAGTGGGAATGGATCTTTTGGACATGCCTTGTTTAGTGTGGTGTAGTCGATGCACATCCGAAGCTTCCCACCGGCCTTGGGCACAACGACTGGATTTGCCAGCCATTTTGGATGGAAGACTTCTCGGATGAATACAGCTTCGAGTAACTTCTTCACTTCTTGTCGGATGATGTTCTGTCGCTCTACGGATTGCTTCCGAGGCTTCTGATGCACAGGTCGGGCGTCGGGGTAGATCTTCAGATTGTGCTCAATCACTTCCATAGGGATCCCAGTCATTTGTGACGGTTGCCAAGCAAACACGTCGATGTTAGCCCGGAGGAAAATGATGAGCGCGAGTTCCTATTTGTCATTCAATCCCCCCGATATACCGCTGGTCTGAGCGGCATCGGAACCAATTTGGACGACTTTGACGGGAATGTCGGTGTTGTCGCTTGGCTGCACACGAGGTGCAGAAGTCGGGCCTCGTTGACGAATGCTCGGGGGTTTTGGAGCTTGCTCCTGCCTGGAGTCCTCCTCTTGCGCCGTGGTGAGTGCATGGAGTTCTTCCAGAGCAGTTACTCCGGCAGTACGATCTCCGCGGATCCGGAGAACGCCTACTGGCGTTGGCATCTTCAACACCAGATAACCATAATGAGCAGCTGCCATGAATTTGTACAGGGCAGGCCTTCCCAAGATGGCATTGAAGGGTAAGTTGATCTGAGCAATGTCGAAGACCAACTTCTCGGTGCGGTACTTCTCCCGTGTCCCGAAGGTAACGGGGAGAGTAATAGCTCCGAGTGGGGTAATGGCCTCCGGACCTACTCCGGAGAAAGGTCGAGAGGGGTGGAGATCCGATGGTCGGAGTTGAAGCTTAGTAAAAGATTCGAAGCTTATGAGGTTAAGCCCCAAACCTCCGTCTACCATGACATGGTGGAGCTGGATGTTGTTGATGGTAGGAGATACCATCAAAGGTAGCTGTCCTGCTCCAACCATGCTCCGAGGGCAGTCCGAAGCATCAAAAGTGATGGCTGTGTCCATCCACTTCCGATGAGGTTCCGGCCTGACTGTAGGAGCTACAGCGGCCACATCCCGACGCATATTCTTGATGACGCGGCGGGAGGTGATGTCCCATGATCCACCAAAAATGGTGTTCATGGTCTTCCGACGCTCGTTATCAGAGACGTCAGAATCATCGTCGACGGAAGTGTAAACGACCTTCAGGACCTTTTTGGGATCCTGAAATCCTAACCCCTCTTCAGCCGGAGCTTCGTCGACTTTTTGCTTCCCTTCCCTCTGTCGGAAAGGAGATTCTTCCCGGAGCTTGTTGTAGCGCCCGACAAGGTTTTGGACCTCCCGGCGGTCTTCCAAACTGTGGCTGCCCGTTTTGTGAATGGGACACCACACTTTGGGTTTGCCACCGTCTTCAGAAGACGGTCGAGGTCGCTTCTCGGGGCGTGGCTCCCGGCCACCTGGAGTTGCAGCAGCTGCAATGTTGGATGTGCCGGCCGACGACTTCTTCCTGCTGTTGGTCTTCTTTTTCTTTTTGCCACCTCCGGAGGTAGCGGCTTCTTCTTTGGTGGATTGCTTGTGACCCTCCGGGGTTGGTTTGGAGTGCATCTCATGGCCCTCTGCAGCTCTGGCACATTTGTCAGCCAAGCTGAAGAGTTCCGTGACACTGGTGATCTCCTTGATCGCCAGTTTCTACAACATCTTCTTGTCCCGTACACCCTGTCTGAATGCCACAATGACAGAGGCGCTAGAGATAGAAGGGATAGTATTCGTATCTGAGAGAACCTCTGGATGAATGATCGCAGGGATTCTCCCCCTTTTTGCATGACTGCAAAAAGGTCCAGTTCAGTGCTTGGTCGGGTGTATGAACTCACGAAGTTGGCGGTGAACTGCCGGCACAGCTCCTCCCAACTGTTGATAGAGTTGGGTGGCAGGCTCATAAACCAGGACCTGGCGGTCCCTGTTAAGGCCACTGAAAAATAATTGGCCATCACAGCCTCGTTTCCTCCAGCTGCCAAGATTGCAGTGGTGTAGATCTGAAGAAATTCGGTGGGATTGACAGTCCCGTCGAATTTTTCCGTCAGGTGAGGCCGGAACTTCTGTTGCCACCTGACCATACGCAGATGCATGGCCAGGGCTGAACAGCCTCCTCCCACTCCTTCAAGAGCAGAAAAGTCCTGAGCTTCCCATCTTTCACGGGCACGCTCAATATGGACTCGGCCGTCCTGCTGGCGGTATCGGCGATCAAGCTCCGCCCGGAGGTCATGAGTCGAAAGCCTGGATACCGTGTGAGTGCGTCGTGCCCCGGAGGGCAATGACGTCACTTGTTGTGATGCAGCACGTCTCCTGCTATTGGAAACATGCGGACCAAGTCTACCAGACAAAGTCCGCCGCTGCAACGGGGCTCGTCCTGAAGGAGGAGGACCCTGGTTGCTGAGGCGTTCGGCTGCTACTGCAACCAAATGCTCCACATCGGCCCTCCACTGCTCCAGTGCATCCCGGATGCATCCGGATGTGGTGGGCGTTGGAGAAGAGCACGCGCTGCATGGAGCGCGTTTTCCAGGTTGTCATGATTTGCCGACGCTGTGATTGACGCCAGCGCACCATCGTGTTGCCCATCTTGATTTGCTGGTGAAGGCGGTGGTGGTGGGAGTGTGACTCCTGCCGGTGCTGAGGCTCCTGCTGGCGGCTGGATATTAGAGGGATTGCCCCCAACAGCCTGAGCAGCAGGTTGACCGTTGGATGATCCAGCAGCTGAGTTCACCATTCTCAAAATCTCAGGCGCCCCCTTCCTGGCGCGCCAACTGTCGGTGGTTTGGAACCGGCATATCTCCCGACACTACTGAAGTGTTAGAGGAGTTTGATGTTCGGTGTGGGCGCGCGGAGATTCGAGAAGGTGAATAGTAAATGATGCAAGAGACACAGGAGTTTACGTGGTTCGGGCCGCCTGAGCATAATACCCTACTCCACGGGTGTGTTGGTGTTGTATTGGCTGTATGAGCTTGTGTTGAGCGTCTATGGTGCGTATGTTGCGTCACTTCTGACCCCTCGAGTCCGTAGTCGGCTTGTCCTTTTATAGTACAAGGGCAGGCCGTTACAAGTTAGCCTGGCCCGACATGTGGCCCCGGTGGTTACTAGTATTGATATTCATTCAACGAGTTCAATTGCCCTTAATGACCGGGTAATGGGCTTCGGACAGCACCGTTACTGGTAATTAAGGTCATCCGACCGTGTGTCATTAATATGGTACTAATGACACTTAACCGGGTCTTGAAGTCCTTGATTCCACTTTGAAGATCCGGAGCCGTTATGAAGTTTTTCAGAGGTTAGAGGCTGAAGCTCCGACGGGTGGACACGTGGCAGCTCCGGAGCATACTGTGGGAAACAGGAAGCTCCGGAGCTACCTGACACGTGTCAGGTCCAGAGCTTCTCTCAGTCTGGGGTTAAGTCTGGAGGTGCCATTTCGGTACATGGCCCGGAGCTTCCCCCTTGTGGGCGGTAGCTCCGGTTTGATAGTACACGTGGCGACCCTGGGATTAACCATTTTGGAGAAGCGGGTCCAGTTTCATCTGACATGTGGGCCTCCGGAGGTCTTCAAATCAAGTGGGTGACTTTTCCTTGATATCTTTGTAACCTCAAGGGGTGTACGGTTTCTAGGGTACCGACAATAACCATGATTGACACTTTGGTAATATTTGATTGGTCATTATAATTTAACGTGAGATAATTTTGGCTATACATATGTTCATGAACAGTTTGTTGCTGACACTGTTAATACGGCTGCCAAATCGTAGCTAGCTCCTAATAATAGTGCCTGTAAACAATCTGCGATGAGATGTAGCGTCTCGGATAACCTACATAAAGGATACAAGCTTCTATAAAGCCCATCTCACATAAGTTAATGAATCTGTGACGTGGTACATAACAGAGCGTCTTTGATTAGTCAATATATTTGCGACGTGCTTTGTAAGGCATGTCACGCTTGTAAGATGGTGGGTGACGCGCGCTAGCGGCATATCCAATGACACCGTAAAGATCGTCTATTATGATAAAAAAGAAAGGATACACACTTCTTTTGAACGTGTCTCGCACCTAGTTCGATCAGCGACGCGCCTTGAAGCCCGTCTCTGCTGCCAACATAATGCGAGACGCGATGATGGAGACACACAGTTTGTTCATCTCCGTTCTTCATTCGGGACCATCTCGTATGAGCATTTCTTACGTAGTGTGTGGAATCAGGCCTCCAGGTTCAAGGAGCAGGTCTCCCTCACTCCCGCCAGGTGAGCTTGCGCCCTCCTACAACCTAATAGCACACGCATCGCCTGCTTGCCTGTCTGCCTTCACAGATCTGTGCTGCATGTTTCAGTGGGATCCCTCATGCTACTCGTGAGGAACTGCTGCTAATGCTTCTGATTTTTTGTGCGAGTGCGGCCCAGGTAGGATCTCTTAGCTGTGTATATGCGACGTGCTGTTGTCAAATTAAGCAACCTGTGTTGTTCCTGAGGTGTGGAGGGTTGGTCTTGGATTTTCGTGCTTGATTGCTATTTGTCGACCCCCATAAGAAATACTTGCCGCATAATCATGGTCTGAGTCACAGCTGATGGGTGCTCTTCTTGATAATAACTAGTGAACTACCCAGGTGGGATTCTCAGCTGAATTCATAAATGGCTTTTGCTTCAATATAGACATACCGTTGCCATATATTCTGCAATTTTTTGGTGTTGTAATGTGTTAAATTGCACCATTGTTAAGTCTACAAAAAAGTTTCAACATTTTTTAACTTGTTAAAAGTGATATAACATTATAAATATGTGTCCACTATGCCAGGGCATGTTCCAGCAGTTTGGCTATTGAAATTCAGATAACCATGATGTAATTCAAGTGCAAGTGTAAATGCATGTGATGGTGTGGAGGATATTGACATGAGAGGAGTAAGACCACTATTTGGAAGAGGAAGAGGACGAGGAAGAGGAAGAGGACATGGAAGAGACGATGGACGACAAGAAAGAGGAAGGGAAAGAGGACAAGAAAGACTTGCTCATTTGTTTGGAATTGATAGCTAAATGCACTTGCTCATTTTCTTTTGTTGGACCACATGTTGCTTTTTTTGTTGGATCATGTTTTCCTTATTTGTTGGATCATGTTTTGCTTATTTTGTTGGATCATGTATTGCTTATTATGTTGGATATGTTTGTTAAACAAATGATACTATATGCTATTTTGTATGGTTATGTGTCAAATTATGTGAGAGATATATGGAATATGCTGTCGAATTATTGTCAAATTTTTTAAATCATGCACAAAATTTTAAATTTGGCAAAAAATAATTGAATTTGTTTAAATTACGTTGTTGCTGAATTTTTGAATTATTTAACTCAAAATTATGGTAAAAACGCAATAGAGATATGAAAACGATGGTAAAATCACGAAGAATATATTTGTCCATTCACCACAATGTTAACACCGTTAGGAGCACTTGACGGAGTTTTGGTAATCTTGAGCTTCAGCTGAAAAAATTTGTGGCTAAAACACAAGATTTGAAAAACAGGGTCTAGATCAAAATTAGCTTCTAAAATTGTGGCTAAAACACAATTTCCCCTTTAACAATAGCGCACTCACACGTTTCTTTCTACAAATGGCATCACCCTTCGCCTAACATGCCCTTACACATCCCAGCAGACTGGACACACCAAGCATATCCTTTGCATGCTGAATGATGGTGTTCGTGCCCTACTCTTCCATGCTGCAGTTCCAGTAACCTTCTGGACTGATGCTTCCGCTACATCCACCTACCTCTTAAACAGACGGCCATGCAGTTCTAGAAAGCAAAGCACCCCATACGAGCTTCTCTTTGGGTGCTCCCCGTCTTATGACCACTTACGCACCTTTGGCTGCCTCTGTTACCAAAACACCACAGCCACTTGCCCGAATAAGCTCGCACCACGCTCACTGGCATGCATTTTTCTTGGATATCCACCAGAGGCCAAAGGCTACCGCTGCTACGACCCTGCCACTCGTCGTGTTTATACTTCACGACATGTTTACTTTGATGAATTTATCTTCCCTTCGTCAGGTACAAACTCAGACGTTGGAACATGTTGACATGTTGCGCCTCCTTCTATAGCAACAAACCCCGTCATCATTCGAGTGGCATTTAATCGTCATCAGCAAGTCATTCCAATGGCTGTTGAATTCCATGACAACTCTGGTCATGCTCCTGCAAACGTCTCACCAGGACCAGCCAATGCACAAACTGCACCACCCGTCACATCAACAACAAACTATTCGCACAGTGATCTTAAGGCAACAGCTAATCATCAAATGGTGACAAAGATCAAAAGCAGGTATCTACAAGTCCAACATGAAGTATGATCGTATTGCTGAACAGTTACCACAGTACAACATTCCAACTTCTGTTCGTGTCATGCTGCGTGACCCAGCATGGTGAGCAACCATGGAAGAAGAATTTCAAGCCCTTCAAAGAAACAGAACCTGGAGTCTTGTGCCAAGACCTCCCGGAGCTCATGTCATCTCTGTAAAATCGGCATTTTGCAACAAACTCAACCCTGATGGTTCATTGGAATGACACAAAGCAAGATGGGTGTGTTAGTGTGATCTCGGGGGTGACGTGGGCAACAACCACGCCCCCCCCCCCCCCCCCCCCCCCCCCCCGAGTCAGACTCCCCTATGCGCCCTTATCGGGGGCGCAACCGACCTGTTCGGTGCGGCCCCCTCTCACTCACGCCATATAAATAGAAGGGGGGGGGCGTAATCATCTATGGATTAGCCGCCGCCACCTCTCCCCACAAACCCTAATCCAATCTGTTAGGGTGCGGCGTGAGGGAAGGACCGCACCTGGAAATCTGCATGAAGCCTACACTGTGTCAACGATCTCCCTGCCTCACAGATCTTCCTGCATCAACCTAATCTACTGTGACAATCCACCAGAGCCCAATGGCATCCGGTGGACCCTCTGATGGTAACCCTCATCTCTCTCTCTCTAATCCCCTTAGCCTCTTCTAGTTAATGCATGATCTGTTCTATGATTATTGCCTAATTGTTAGACTAAGTAATTAGATCAATGTTCAATTGTCTCTTAGATTGTTTGATTCCGTTTTATTAAGCCTAAGCATTGCCCAATTAGGTTTTACTAGCATCAATCCTTAGCACCCTAAGACCTAACAATTGCTTCAGAGCCGTGATGGACTACCGCTAATTGGGAATCAAATTCTAATTTACATTGATTAAGTTTCGAATCATTTTAATTCAGTCTTAGTTGAGATTAGTTTCTGTTGAGTTGTGTTAATTAAGAAATTAGAAGGAGGGGAACAAACTTAGTTTCGATTTCATCCATAATCAGAAACTCAGAACAATCATAATCGAATTTTGAGAAAACTAAGAACGGGATAAGAACTTATCTAGATAGGGTGGCTTCAGCCGCCACTGTCCTCCTCAGAGTAGGGTTAGGGGAAACCATAACCCTAGCAGCCTTGACGGCGGCCAACCGTTGAATCTCCCAACAGAGTTACAACGATGACATCGTAGCCTTCAGACATGGCGCTAGGGCTTTGGGGTCAAAGCCCCAACCCTAGCCACCTATTCCATCCGCCGCCACCACCTTAGAGTGTCGGGTTAGGAAACCCTAACCCTAGGCACGTTTCTCAATTGGCGGCACGATGTGCGCGCCATGGTGGAGGTCTTGGGGATGCCTGAAATCCCTACAAATGATCACTCAGAGTCCTAAGGGGCCACGCTAGGGTTTCGGGCTCCAACCCTAACCCTAGCGGTCAGGTTTTCTTCGACGGCGACCGACCTATACAACTTCGGCCGACAACAAGCAACCTCTCGGTCGCTCGCCGGCGGCGAAGGCTCGGCCGTGCCGGAAGTCCCTGACGCGGCGGTCAACCCTCCACTCAGATCCGACACACGACGATTTTCCTCAACGGAGTCCTACCGATGCCATCGTCACCGGCGGGGAAGCACCTTGCGGTGCGTTGCCCTCACCGGAGACGACGGCGCGGCAGCACCGGAGGTCCCGCGCGGCCGGCTCTCACTCACCGCCGCTCCCTCACACTCGCTCGCCTCGCCGCTGCGGGAATAAAGAGAGAGAACGGAAGAGTGAAAATGAAATAGGGTTTGACGGAATCAGCGACCGACGGGCTTAAGTACTGTCCGATTTCGACGCTGTGCTGTTGGATCAGCATCGAACGGCTAAGTGGCCGTGTTATGACCCCGCGATGAGTTGGATCCGTTGGATCGGGATCCAACGATCCACATCGCGCGTCGGCCGCCGCCTAATGCTAAATGGGCCCTGAGCCCATGCGGGTAAAGAAATGGGTTGTTTGGGCTGCCCTTTTGTTTTTTTTTCTTCAGAATTTTAGTCATTTTTGTTGGATTGCTTTCGGCCTTGGGCCGAAGCTTGCCTGGGCCAGCACACACTTTTAACCGACCGGGCCACTGGGCCAATTTAAGAAATGGGTCAAATTTCTGGTTCTTGGCCAATTTAACATTTTCAATATATTTAATTTTCAGAATTCATTTAGTATGGAAAAATAATTCCAGAAATTATAGAAATGATTAGAAAATTTGTTAAATAGCTGAGAAAATTTAAGAATTTTGTGTGATGGTTGTGTGATTTTTAATTGCATTATTTCTGTAATTTTTGGTAATTTTAGTTATTAAGTGAATTTTCTCAGTTATTTAAATCCAATTAATTGCTTTTAAGTGTTTTGCAATTAATTTCAGTAATTTAAGGAATTAAGTTCTTTTAGCTTCCGCTGTTATTTAGTAGTGAATTTAAATAAGTAACCAACATGAAAGTTTAAATTTGCTATAATATTAAGATTGTATACTTTTTGCATTGAAATTAAATAAGTAACCAACATCAAAATTTAATTTTGCCATGCTTAAGTTTATTTTCAGTATATTTGCAATATATTGGATTTGTTTACATGAATTTTTAAGTATGTTTACATGGAAATTAGAGTAACCAACGTGAAATATTTCCATGTTACTTAAGTTATTTAAGTGAAATGGTTTTGTTGAGTAACCAACGTGAAAGACATTTTATGTCATTTCTAATTGTTTAAGTGCAATTTTAAGTATGTGTTGCATTATACGTTATTTAAGTCATTTTCTAACCCCTGTATTTGTTTTATTAAGGTGCCTCCAATGTGGTAAGTCTTATTGCTTCCATAGAGACTCTTATGGGTCATAACTATAGGACATGGAATGAGAGACTTAGGATGAACTTAGCAATTGCAAACCTTGACCTTTGCCTAAGAAAGGATCGCCCTGTTGATCCTGAAGCTCCCATTGCTCAGCCTGAGGAAACTAATGAGGAGTTTGGAGTAAGAAAAGAGGAGTATCTTAAGCTTATGGAAAAGTACCCTAAGGATCTTGAGGCATGGGAGGAATCCAACAGAAAATGCCTCATGATTATTAAGGCTAACATTTCTGAGACCATAAGAGGATCTATTTCCGACTGTGAACTGGCTACTAAGTATCTTGCCAAGGTCAAAAGTTAGTACACAGGCTCAACTAAGACATTAGCAAGCACTCTCCTCAAAAGTCTTGTTAATGAGAGATACACTAGTGGGGTTGTGAGAGATCATATCCTTAAGGTGAGTAATTTGAATGCATACCTCAAGACTCTTAACTTAGACATGCCTGATGAGATGCTTCTGCATTTCATCTTAATGTCTTTGCCTATGGAGTTTGAGGCTTTTTTGATAAATTACAAATCTAAGGAAGATAGCTAGACATTAGAAAAGGTCATAGCTATGTGCGTTCAGGAGGAGGAGTGCATAAAAGGTAAGGGTGGAGACTCTATTAACTTCACCCAAGGTAAGTGTCGGTGGTTTGGAACCGGCAGATCTCCCGACACTACTGAAGTGTTAGAGGAGTTTGATGTTCGGTGTGGGCGCGTGGAGATTCGAGAAGGTGAATTGTAAATGATGCAAGAGACACGGGAGTTTACGTGGTTCGGGCCACCTGAGCGTAATACCCTACTCCACGGGTGTGTTGGTGTTGTATTGGCTGTATGAGCTTGTGTTGAGCGTCTATGGTGCGTATGTTGCGTCACTTCTGACCCCTCGAGTCCGTAGTTGGCTTGTCCTTTTATAGTACAAGGGCAGGCCGTTACAAGTTAGCCTGGCCCGACATGTGGCCCCGGCGGTTACTAGTATTGATATTCATTCAACGAGTTTAATTGCCCTTAATGACGGGGTAATGGGCTTTGGACAGCACCGTTACTGGTAATTAAGGTCATCCGACCGTGTGTCATTAATATGGTATTAATGACACTTAATCGGGTCTTGAAGTCCTTGATTCCCCTTTGAAGATCCGGAGCTGTTATGAAGTCTTCCAGAGGTTAGAGGCTGAAGATCCGACGGGTGGACACGTGGCAACTCTGGAGCATACTGTGGGAAACAGGAAGCTCCGGAGCTACCTGACACGTGTCAGGTCCGGAGCTTCTCTTGGTCTGGGGTTATGTCCGGAGGTGCCATTTCGGTACATGGCCCGGAGCTTCCCCCTTGTGGGCGGTAGCTCCGGTTTGATAGTACACGTGGCGACCCTGGGATTAACCATTTTGGACAAGCGGATCCGGTTTCATCTAACATGTGGGCCTCCGAAGGTCTTCAAATCAAGTGGGTGACTTTTCCTTGATATCTTTGTAACCTCAAGGGGTGTACGGTTTCTAGGGTAGCGACAATGGCCCCCTGGACCTACCTCCGGAGAAGACCACTGGGGTGAAGTCATTCCGCCAGAGGTGGGTCCATCCTCGCGACTTTTGAACTGAGTCTTCAAAGGTCTTCAGAGGTGCCGTTGGCGAGGGTTTGGAGTTAAATCCTCGCCACTTGGCGTGTCCCGCGTGCGGCAGATGAGATCTTTGGCATGCGAATCTCACGCAATTGAAGGTCGTCGGTTCCCGATATGAAAACCATATCGGTTCCGCGCGCCTTGTCAGGCCGCCGCCTTCGGGTTTCCCGCCTCTTGATGACAACCGTTCGCCTGGGTAAGAACCTCGACTTGATCGTCGGGGTGGTCCCGGGCCCCCTTGTCATCGGTTGGGTGGAGTTTTTGAATGGTATCTTCGACTTCCTTGCGGTTTCCATCCAAGTGTTGCGAGGGCTTACTTAAGAAGGAAAGCCCGCACCGTCGGGAGTTCTTCACGCCTCCCATCTGATCTTGCGCTTAAACTCCCAACTTGTGCTTCGCTTTTCTTCTCTTGCCTAGCCATGCCGCGATGGAGTTGGGTCTCTGCGAGAGTCGCTTTAAGACCGACGGCGACCTGAAGAAGGTCCGGGCCCTCATGGGGTGGTCCTCGGACTTCTTCAACCGCTCGGTCCGCGCCGGTGGAGAGCTCCCGTTCGAGAAGGATCACTCCGGCGAAATGGTGTACTTCTCCTCGTACGCCATGGTGGGGTTGATCCCACCTTTTTCTTCTTTTTTCTTGATGCTGCTGGACTTCTATGGTCTGCAGCTATACCACCTTGGCCCTCACTCCATTCTCCTCGTGTCTATCTTCGTCCACTTCTGTGAGATGTGGGTGGGCATTCCCCCCTGCATCGAACTCTTCCGAACCTTCTTCACCGTCCACACCACTAGGAGCAATGAGTACCTTGGCTTCTACTACTTCGTGAAGCGCAAGAAGTGCCCATTCAAGTACGTTTTGTCGTTCCTCTCTGGGAAGTGGGATGACTGGAAGAAGGACTGGATAGTTATCCGGGTGGAGGAGCACGAGAGGCTGGAGCTGCTCGAAGGCCTCCCCAACATTGACACGACGATCTGGAGTGAAGCTCCGGTGCTGACGGACGCCTTCGACCCTGTTCTAACCAGGATTCGCCGGTGCGTGGAGGGGGGATTAACCCCTCAAGCGGTGTTTGGTAATTTTCTGGTCAACAGGTGGGCACCGCTGAAGAAGAGGGAGAAAATCGCTTGGGCCCTCAACAGCGTGATGGACGACGATCGGGTCGAGACCGGGTTGAAGTCCAACATGGTGGGGAAAACCTTGGAGTTCCACCTCAAGAATTCCAGCACGGCATCGACGTCGAAGGTGACGACTTGACTCCGCCATCGGCTTTTCTTCCTCTGTACGTGGAAGTTGAGTTCAGTAGGGAGCTCCGGCGGAAGATGCCCATGCTTGACGACCTAGGTGTCGTCGAGAGAAGATCAACTACCAGGGTGGCGATCCCTGGAGTGTCCGAAGGTGGCTCCGACTCAGCTCCGAAGCCGAGGGAAGAGGTCGTCGGCAAGGGCAAGGAGCTGGCGGATGAACCCGTGAGCCGGAAGAGGAAGCTGCAGTACGCCGACAGAAGGTCCGTCAGGCCCACTACTTCTGCATCGGCTCCTTCTTCCCGTAGGGGAAGGTCTTCCACAACCGCGGCGACTGTTCCCGTAGTGGGGTCCTCCCGGGGAGAGACTGTTCCCGCAGTGGGGTCCTCCCCGGGTGTTAGCTCCGGGCACGCGACTCCAGCACCTGGGCCGATGGAGGCCTCTAGGTCTGGGGGTTCTTCCCGATCGAGGGGGGCCTCGACCCGGGAAACACCCGTGGCCGCGACGAGTTCCGGGGGGCCTTCCGTAGCTTCCACGCCGGCTATGACCAGCCCGGAACGACCGGGAAAAAGATTCCGCGCAAGCTGGTGCGGAAGCCTCCCAAGGTAATTTTTAATCTTTACCTTGGACAATTGTTTTGCTGTAGTGATTGCTTTTTTAAGTTTCCTCGTCCATCATTTGCAGCGTTCCCAAGAAGAGGAGTGAGGCTCCACCCTCAGCCACAACAACTGAAGCTGTGAGGCGGAAGCTTTTGCTCCGGTCCCAGTGCTGCCCCAAGTGGTGGCTGAAGCTGCGACAGCTCCGGCGCCGGCTGTCGTGGTCATGGACCTCGACTCATCCCCATAGGCTCCCGTGGTAGCGCCGAACCATGGGAGAGAAGATGCGCCAGCGGCACCTGCCCTGGAGGTTGAAGCTCCGAGTCCTGGTGCTAAAATGATAGAAGTTCTGGCCGTTGAGCCGGAAGAAGCTGTGATTCCGGCCCTGGTGCCTGAAAGTGTCAAAGCTCCGGCGGCCGAGCTAGAGGTGATTGAAGTCCCGGCGCGCGCGCCGGAAGCTGAGGATGTTCTGTCAATTGAGATGGCTATCTCCGAAGCACCGGTCGCAGAGCCGGTCATTGTTGAAGCTGCGGCCGCAGGGCCGGTCGAGGTTGAAGATCTGCCGGCTCCCGAGCCGGTTGTTGAGGAGGTGACGGAGCTCGGGCCCCCATCGGAGGAGGTGGCAAGGCCAGAGCCAGAAGCGGCCCCTGCTCCGGAAGTGATGACGTCGGAGGTACTCACGGTCGAGCCGGAGTGCCCAAGCGAAGTCACTAGCCCCCTGCCCGAGGGGGTGAACGAAGACCTGGTGGCGGGGCCTTCCTCGATGGCGACTGAGGCCATCCCGGAGGACGGCCCTAGTGCCATGGAGACTCAGGGGACCACTCTTGTGGAGTGGGACCCAATTTTTGTATCTGAAAACCCGCTGGAACCAGCGGAGGAGACCCCAGCAGGTCCGGAACCTATCCCGTTGTCACTGTCTATTGACAACGCATGTTCTAGTCTGCGTCAAGTCCAACTGGCCTTCTTCCACGACAGCAAGGCTCTTAAAGAGGAGCGCCAAACCCTTAGGCGGTGGCGGAACAGGCTCTAGTTCGATACCAAGCTGGCGCAGTCGAGGCTAGCGGATGACAAAGAGTGGATCAAGTAGGAGAAGATCCGCCTGGAGTACTGGGGCAAGTTACTGGATGACAGGGAGAGTTTGACTCGCGCCCTCGACGCTCAATCCCGGGAGATATACGATCAAGCCAAAGCAGCCAATAGTGCGGCCGATGAACGCCACGAAAGGCTTGAGGCCATTAACACTACACTCATCAAGCGCCGGGAGGCACTTGAGGAGAGGGAGAAATGGCTCGAGGATGAAGAGCAGAAACTCCTAGAGCTACGGGATGACGTCCTGAGAAGGGAGGATGAGCTCGTTGAGAAGGTGGCTCTGGCTGACAAGGGTCTCGAGGAGCGCGCCAAGAAATTGGAAGAGCGCTGCCAAGAGGAAGAGGAGAAGGCCTGGGTGCGAGGGCAGGAACTCTACGAGCAAGAGTGTGCCCTTACTGCCAGGGAGAAGAAATTGAGGGGTAGAGAGAAGGACCTGGTCGACCACCGGAACAAGATCCACCTCCGGGAGGAGGAGCTCGGAAAACTCGAAAAGCGGGTTGCTGAGAAGATTCAGCAAAACGCCAAAGAAGTTGAGCGCCCCGCCCGTGAGAATTCTGAACTGATGGCGGCCAGGAGATCCCTGGAAGAAATGAAGGGTTTGAGGACTTCGGACTCCCTACATATTTGGGAATTCCTGGGCAAGGCCAACGATGCGCTGACACCGATGGGTTTCAGCCCCGTGCGCCCGGATGATCCGGAGCCGGAGCCGGACCTAGCGCTGCAGACGTTGAGCGTAGCAGGTAGCAAGCTCTCCAAGGTGGGCGATGTCATCGCGGACCAATTGGAGGTTGAGGGGCAATCCCTGGCGAAGAACGTCGCAGAATATGTGCTGATGTGCTACACCAGCCGGAACTCCCAATTTCCTCTGGACCCGGTGCTTGAAGGTCCCGTTGAAGGAGAAGGCGAAGCTACCCGAGCCAACGTATCGGAGGTTGCCCAGAAGGTCGCCCAATTCTTCCATAGGGTCTAGGACCATCTCTATAGTTCTCACTTGTATTTTCTCTTCTTATTCCTCAATTTTGTAATCCCTTGTCTCCAGATGTAATTCCTTGTCTCCAGATGAATGAAATCCCCAAATTTTTGTGAATTTCACTTTTTGTCTTCAACGCTTTTGTCTTCACTTGGCCCCCTGGTAGATGTACACAATTTGATTGTGAACATGTACCAAGAGGATATCGCGTTTTGTTGAAGACTCATTTGCTCCGAACTTTTAAAATTTAGGTTCGAAGTCTCCGATTGTGAAGGCTCCCTGAGGTTGTCGGAGCTTAGAAGCTCCGGCATCGTCTATCGCTGGAGCTTAGTAGCTCTGGCAATAGTCTCTATCAACGCGTAGGGCACCGATAGTTAGTCCTCCGGGGCGTCGGAGCCTAGTAGCTCTGGCAGTGACCTTTGCCAGCACTTAGTTTGTTGGCAGTAGACTCCGCTTGCCGAGTCTTCTCACCATCTTTTATTCAGCGTTGACGACTGACCCCCCTAGCTTTACCGGAGCTTAATTAGTCTGGTGATGCTTGTTTTCGATGCGTAACATCGATTACAAACCACCTAGGGGAGTTGGAGCTTTGTTAGCTCCGGCTTTTCTCCATCAACGTGTATTTATTTTTCCTGCACACTGAAGTCAAGAAAAATAGTAAAATTTGTTTCTCGTCTATAACTTTGTCGCGGCTTACGATTCTCAAAAAAGTTTTAGGTCAAACGCGATTCTAGATACAATCGAATACATTGCCTTTTCTTCCAGATTCAATTGTATTTGGACTCGCCTTACTTCGGCCTGCCGGGGTGTAGGTAGAGTGGCGTACTTAGGGTGCTTGACCAGGCTAAGTCGATAGCACACTCCGACCCTAGATTGGATTGGCGGCTTTCAGGCGAGTTGGCCAGGAACAATATTTGAATCCAAAAGAATTGACAATACAACTCGTATCGTATATAAACCGGTCGAACTAAAATTTCTTAAGAACAACACGTCTTCGTTATAGACAAGAAAGAGAAAAATAAAGAATGTTGAGCCTGTACAAAGTAAATGCACGTGGAGTCTGTTTCACATGAAGATGTCTTTCATTATAGGTCCGGGGTACAGGGGAAACAAGTACACTCTTAGGGTACGGAACCAGGCTAAGCGTGTTTCATTTCTTCGGACAGGGCCATCGGGACCGTCAGGTTCGGGATGTTGATCACGCCCCCTTCGCTCAGTTTGGCAGGCTGAGCTGTGGGTTTCGACAACCTCCGGACAAAAGTTCCGTCAGGAGCCGGAGCTCCGATTGACGCTTTCGTCGAGAGTTCGTCGGCTTCAGTATTGTGGGCACACTGAACATGGTGGAGATCTAGGACTTCAAAGTCCTTCTGAAGCCTCTGGACTTCAAGGAGGTAAGACGCTAGCTGGGGATTATTATAGGAACATTCACCCTTCACTTGCTTAATGATGAGCTGCAAATCTCCCTTGACCAGCAGTTGCTTGACACCATATGACAGTGCCACCTTTAGTCCATAGATGAGTGCTTCATACTCTGCCATGTTGTTGGTCACCTTGAAGTCAAGGTGTACCATGTATTTCACCTTCTCCCCAGTCGGTGCAAGGAGAAGGATTCCAGCTCCGGCCCCCTGCTTCTGCATGGAGCCGTCGAAGTAGAGGGTCCAGTGAAGCTTGGTGAAGGCTGGAGCTTGATGCTCTGTCTTCTGCTCACTGGGGCCCCCAGGGTTTGATGGAGAGGGAGTCCATTCTGCCACAAAATCTGCCAATGCTTGACTCTTGACTGCTTGCCTTGAAATAAATTCAAGATCAAATTCAGCCAATTCCGCTGCCCATTTTGCAATATTCCCAGTTGAATTGGGATTATGAAAAATTGCTCGAAGTGGGTAAGAGGTCACCACTGAGACTTTGTGAGCTTGGAAGTAATGGCGAAGCTTCTTGGAGGCAATACGAACTGCATAGAGCAGCTTATGCACCTCTAAGTATCGAGTCTTGACATCATGTAGTACTTCGCTAATGAAGTACACTGGGCGCTGAATGGTCCGGACCCTCCAGGCCAGAGCTTCCTCTCCACTGACCCGGATCCTCTCGGAGGAATCCGAATTTTCTTCGGGGACCTCCGGGTCCTGGCTGGAGGAACCCGGGGCTTCTTCAGAAGCGACTTGGACTGTCCCGGAGGGGTCTGGGTCTCCTGAAGCAACTTCTTGTAGATTCAAGTGTGGGAGCTGGGACCCAGACTCCCTTTCAGGTACCTCCGGACCCTCCTGAAGGGGTCTAGATTCCTGAGTATGAGGTAGCTCTGGTCTCTCCGCAACCAGAACCATACTGATGACTTCGTCAGTTGCTGAAATGTAAAGCAACAAAGGCTCACCAGGGTTCGGAGCTACCAGAATCGGTAAGGTGGTGAGGAACTGTTTCAGTTCCTGGAATGCCTTCTCTGCTTCTTCGGTCCATTGAAATGGTCTGGACTTCCTCAATAGCTTGAAGAAGGGGAGTGCCCGTTCCGCCAGTCTTGCAATGAACCGGCTGAGGGCTGCTAGACATCCAGTCAACTTTTGGATGTCTTTGATGCGGGTTGGTGGCCGCATGTCTTCAGTGGCTTTAATCTTCGCCGGATTAGCTTCTATGCCCCGGTGACTTACTAGGAAACCAAGAAGTTTTCCGGAACTTACCCCGAAGACACACTTGTCTGGGTTTAGCTTTGTACGGGTGGCCCGCAGCTTGTCGAAGACAGCCTGCAAGGTATCAAGGAGTGACTCCTTGTCCTTGACCTTGACCACGATGTCATCGACGTACACTTCCACTATGTCTCTAATGAGTTCTTCAAAAGTTTTGTACATAGCTCGTACAAAAGTTGAAGCTGCATTCTTGAGACCAAAGGGCATGGCTGTATAACAGTACAATCCATCTACTGTGATGAATGAGGTATGCTCTTCATCTTCCCTAGACATCCGGATTTGATGATACCCGGAATATGCGTCTAGAAAACACAATAATTCACACCTGGAGGTGGAATCCACTATCTGATATATTCTAGGTAGTGGGAATGGATCTTTTGGACATGCCTTGTTTAGTGTGGTGTAGTCGATGCACATCCGAAGCTTCCCACCGGCCTTGGGCACAACGACTGGATTTGCCAGCCATTTTGGATGGAAGACTTCTCGGATGAATCCAGCTTCGAGTAACTTCTTCACTTCTTGTCGGATGAAGTTCTGTCGCTCTACGGATTGCTTCCGAGGCTTCTGATGCACAGGCCGGGCGTCGGGGTAGATCTTTAGATTGTGCTCAATCACTTCCCTAGGGATCCCATGCATTTGTGATGGTTGCCAAGCAAACACGTCGATGTTAGCCCGGAGGAAAGTGATGAGCGCGAGTTCCTATTTGTCGTTCAATCCCCCCGATATACAGGTGGTCTGAGCGGCATCAGAACCAATTTGGACGACTTTGACGGGAATGTCGGTGTCACCGCTTGGCTGCACACGAGGTGCAGAAGTCGAGCCTCGTTGACGAATGCTCGGGAATTTGGAGCTTGCTCCTGCCTGGAGTCCTCCTCTTGCGCCGTGGTGAGTGCATGGAGTTCTTCCAGAGCAGTTACTCCGGCAGTACGATCTCCGCGGATCCGGAGAACGCCTACTAGCGTTGGCATCTTCAACACCAAATAACCATAATGAGCAACTGCCATGAATTTGTACAGGGCAGGCCTTCCCAAGATGGCATTGAAGGGTAAGTTGATCTGAGCGATGTCGAAGACCAACTTCTCGGTGCGGTACTTCTCCCGTGTCCCGAAGGTAACGGAGAGAGTAATAGCTCCGAGTGGGGTAATGGCCCCCGGACCTACTCCAGAGAAAGGTCGAGAGGGGTGGAGATCCGAAGGTCGGAGTTGAAGCTTAGTAAAAGCTTTGAAGCTTATGAGGTTAAGCCCCGAACCTCCGTCTACCATGACGTGGTGGAGCTGGATGTTGTTGATGGTAGGAGATACCATCAAAGGTAGCTGTCCTGCTCCAACCATGCTCCGAGGGCAGTCCGAAGCATCAAAAGTGATGGTTGTGTCCATCCACTTTCGATGAGGTTCCGGCCTGACTGTAGGAGCTACAGCGGCCATATCCTGACGCATAGTCTTGATGATGCAGCGGGAGGTGATGTCCCATGATCCACCAAAAATGGTGTTCATGGTCTTCCGACGCTAGTTATCAGAGACGTCAGAATCATTGTCGACGGAGGAGTAAACGGCCTTCAGGACCTTTTTGGGATCCTGAAATCCTAACTCCTCTTCAGCCGGAGCTTCGTCGACTTTTTGCTTCCCTTCCCTCCGTCAGAAAGGAGATTCTTCCCGGTGCTTGTTGTAGCGCTCGACAAGGTTTTGGATGTCCCGGCAGTCTTCCAAACTGTGGCTGCCCGTTTTGTGAATGGGACACCACACTTTGGGTTTGCCACCGTCTTCAGAAGACGGTCGAGGTCGCTTCTCGGGGCGTGGCCCCCGGCCACCTGGAGTTGCAGCAGCTGCAACGCTGGATGTGCCGGCCGACGACTTCTTCTTGCCGTTGGTCTTCTTTTTCTTTTTGCCACCTCTGGAGGTAGCGGCTTCTTCTTTGGAGGATTTCTTGTGACCCTCCGGGGTTGGTTTGGAGTGCATCTCACGGCCCTCCGCAGCTCTGGCACATTTGTCAGCCAAGCTGAAGAGTTCCATGACACTGGTGATCTCCTTGATCGCCAGTTTCTCCAACATCTTCTTGTCCCGTACACCCTGTCTGAATGCCACAATGACAGAGGCGCTAGAGATAGAAGGGATAGTATTTCGTACTTGAGAGAACCTCTGGATGAATGATCGCAGGGATTCTCCCCCTTTTTGCACGACTGCAAAAAGGTCCAGTTCAGTGCCTGGTCGGGTGTATGAACTCCCGAAGTTGGCGGTGAACTACCGGCACAGCTCCTCCCAACTGTTGATAGAGTTGGGTGGCAGGCTCATAAACCAGGACCTGGCGGTCCCTGTTAAGGCCACTGGAAAATAATTGGCCATCACAACCTCGTTTCCTCCAGCTGCCAAGATTGCAGTGGAGTAGATCTGAAGAAATTCGGTGGGATTGACAGTCCCGTTAAATTTTTCCGGCAGGTGAGGCCGGAACTTCTGTGGCCACCTGACCATATGCAGATGCATGGCCAGGGCTGAACAGCCTCCTCCCACTCCTTCAGGAGCAGAAAAGTCCTAAGCTTCCCGTCTTTCACAGGCACGCTCAATATGGACTCGGCCGTCCTGCTGGCGGTATCAGCGATCAAGCTCCGCCCGGAGGTCATGAGTCGAAAGCCTGGATACCGTGTGAGTGTGTCGTGCCCCGGAGGGCAATGACGTCACTTGTTGTGACGCAGCACGTCTCCTGCTATTGGAAATGTGCGGACCAAGTCTATCAGACAAAGTCCACCGCTGCGACGGGGCTCGTCCTGAAGGAGGAGGACCCTGGTTGCTGAGGCGTTCGGCTGCTGCTGCAACCAAATGCTCCACATCAGCCCTCCACTGCTCCAGTGCATCCCGGGATGCATCCGGAGGTGGTGGGCGTTGGAGAAGAGCACGCGCTGCATGGAGCGCATGTTCCGGGTTGTCATGATTTGCCGACGCAGTGATTGACGCTGGCGCACCAACGCATTGCCCAGCTTGATTTGCTGGTGAAGGCGGTGGTGGTGGAAGTGTGACTCTTGCCGGTGCTGAGGCTCCTGCTGGCGGCTGCATATTAGAGGTATTGCCCCCAACAGCCTGAGCAGTAGGTTGACCGTTGGATGATCCAGCAGCTGAGTTCACCATTCTCAAAATCTCAGGCGCCCCCTACCTGGCGCGCCAACTGTCGGTGGTTTGGAACCGGTAGATCTTCTGACACTACTGAAGTGTTAGAGGAGTTTGATGTTCGGTGTGGGCGCACGGAGATTCGAGAAGGTGAATAGTAAATGACG
The DNA here is from genome assembly GCA_036927565.1 of Tuctoria greenei. NCBI lineage: Eukaryota > Viridiplantae > Streptophyta > Magnoliopsida > Poales > Poaceae > Tuctoria > Tuctoria greenei. The sequence goes on from JAYESD010000006.1 coordinate 43,319,870, forward strand.
CAGGAGACACGGGAGTTTACGTGGTTCGGGCCGCCTGAGCGTAATACCCTACTCCACGGGTGTGTTGGTGTTGTATTGGCTGTATGAGCTTGTGTTGAGCGTCTATGGTGCGTATGTTGCATCACTTCTGACCCCTCGAGTCCGTAGTCGGCTTGTCCTTTTATAGTACAAGGGCAGGCCATTACAAGTTAGCCTGGCCCGACATGTGGCCCCGGCGGTTACTAGTATTGATATTCATTCAACGAGTTTAATTGCCCTTAATGACCGGGTAATGGGCTTTGGATAGCACCGTTACTGGAAATTAAGGTCATCCGACCGTGTGTCATTAATATGGTATTAATGACACTTAATCGAGTCTTGAAGTCCTTGATTCCCCTTTGAAGATCCGGAGCCGTTATGAAGTCTTCCGGAGGTTAGAGGTTGAAGCTCCGACGGGTGGACACGTGGCAGCTCTGGAGCATACTGTGGGAAACAGGAAGCTCCGGAGCTACCTAACACGTGTCAGGTCCGGAGCTTCTCTCGGTCTGGGGTTAAGTCCGAAGGTGCCATTTCAGTACATGGCCCGGAGCTTCCCCCTTGTGGGCGGTAGCTCCGGTTTGATAGTACACGTGGCGACCCTGGGATTAACCATTTTGGAGAAGCGGGTCCGGTTTCATCTGACATGTGGGCCTCCGAAGGTCTTCAAATCATGTGGGTGACTTTTCCTTGATATCTTTGTAACCTCAAGGGGTGTACGGTTTTTAGGGTACCGACAGTAAGGGTAAGGGAAAGGAGAAGACCTACTTCACCTCTCCCAATCCACCATCTTTTAAGATACATTGCTCCTCTTCTATGGTCAAACGGACAACTCCTCAGCCTTCTGGTTCTAAGTTAAAATCATATCAGTGCAAGTTTTGCAAAGATTTTGGACATCGCCAAAAGGACTGCATTGGCTTTATTAAGTGGTGTGCTAAGAATGGTAAGGATGTCATTACTTTTGCAAATGAATCCCTGTTTTTAGCTTATTCACAATCTACTTGGTGGATTGACTCAGGTGCAACTGTGCACGTTTGTAATTCTATACAGGGGTTAAGTACGATGAGGACTATAAGAGGGGGGGGAGGACCACCAAAGTCGCTGATGGCTGTGAAGCTGAAGTTGAAGCCATTGGAATTTATCATCTTAGACTTAGTAGTGGTTTCATCCTTAGGCTTCATGATGTTCTTTATGTCCCTAGTTTAGAGAGGAATTTGATATTAGTTTCATGTTTGGATGATGGTGGATTTGTTTGCCATTTTGGCAAAGACAAATGCTATATTAGTTTGAATAATAAGATTGTGGGTCTTGCCTTTAGACAAGACATGCTTTATCTATTGTCCACTCATGATAATGTGAATGCTTTAAGTAATGATCAAATTCCCGCTAAGAATGACATAAGAAGAAACAAGCGCAAAAGAATCGATTTCAAAACATCGTCAAAATTATGACATTGTCATTTATGTCATATTTCGAGGGGGAGGATCGAACGCTTAGTATCTCAATCAATCTTACCTCACTTATACTTTTGAGATTCAAAAGAATGTATTGATTGCATTTAAGGAAAGTTTATTAGGGCTATTAAGAAGAACGCCAAGCGCATCACGAGAATTTTAGAAATTATTCACACGGACATTTGTGGTCCGTTTCCCATAGTCTCCGTGGACGGGTATGGCTCGTTCATAACGTTCACGGACGACTACACTCGTTATGGTTACATTTATCCAATCAAGGATAGATCTGAAGCATTGGATAAGTCTAAAATATTTAAGGCCGAAGTAGAAAATCAACACAATGTTAAGATTAAGGTAGTAAGATCCGATCGTGGAGGTGAGTACTACGGTCGGCATGCCCCATATGGTCAGGTTCCTTGACCCTTTGCAATGTTTCTACATGAACATGGCATAGTGGCCCAGTATTCTACACCGGGCGTACCTCAGCAGAACGGTGTTGCGGAACATAGAAATCGTACGCTTATGGACATGGTAAGAAGTATGTTAGGTTATTCTACGTTACCGGTTAGCCTATGGATGGAGGAATTAAAAATCGCCATTCATGTGCTTAATCGGGTTCCCACTAAGTCAGCACCTCAGACACCGTATGAGATGTGGACGAGAGGTAAGCCCTCATTAAACTATTTCCATGTTTGGGGTTGTCCAGCTGAGACTAAGATGTTCAACCCAAATATGAGTAAGATAGAATCTAGAACAGTTAGTTGCCATTTTATTGGCTATCCTGAGAAAAGTAAGGGTTTTAGATTCTCTTGTCCAGATCGGCATACTAAGTTTATAGAAACACGACATGCCGTATTCTTAGAAGACGCTATGATCAATGGGAGCAAGGTACGACAGGAAATATACCTTTAGAAGGAATGGATTAGTTTACCCGCTCTGATGACTCAAGGGCCTTATTTCACCCTACTTGTTGTCGTTGTGCCACCAGTGCCTGCCACTAGTGACATGGCGCCTGTTGTTGCACCTCCGTCGGCCACAACAGAAATAAGTGAGATTCCACCTTCTCAGCCCGTTGAGGATATGGTTGAACAAAATGAGGTTTAGCAACAGCCTCCACCCTTAGATGATGCTCAAGTAAGAAGATAAAAAAGAGTAAGATGATCGGCCATCCCGGACGACTATTAGATCTACTTGAGCGAAGAAGATAAGATGGAGGACGATCCCACCTCTTATGAAGATGCCATGAGGAGACCTCGGTCATGTAAATGGTACAAGGCCATAAAAGATGATATGAGTTCCATGAGTGCCAACAAGGTATGAGACTTAGTACAGATTCCTAAGGGAGCCAAAACAGTAGGCTGTAAGTGGGTCTACAAAATTAAGCACGACTCCAAAGGGAAGATCGAAAAGTATAGGCTAGGCTTGCGGCTAAGGGGTTCACTCATCGGTAGGGTATTAATTACAATGAGACCTTCTCTCCTGTGTCGTCTAAGGATACTTTTCGAATCATCATGGCATTAGTAGCGCATTACGACTTAGAATTGCATCAAATGGATGTAAAGATGGCGTTCCTCAATGGGGATCTATATGAGGACATCTATATGACACAACCGAAAGGTTCTGTCGTTAAGGGTAAGGAACCTATGGGATATCACTTGAAGAAATCCATTTATGGACTTAAGCAAGCTTCAAGACTGTGAGACCTATGTGTGTTGAATACATTGGCTATGGCGATAAAAGTTTAGAATACTACCAAAAAACATTTATCATCAAGGTCTGACTCTAGGTCCGACTAGCTTTGGTTAGCTCCAGAACTTGGTCCTGCTAGCTTTGGTAAGCTCCAGTTCAAGGTCCGGTTAGCTTTGGCAAGGTCCGATGCTTGATCGCAGTGGTTCTGCTTTTATCTTGCAATGATTCGTACTTGCTTTACATTGATGGAAAGATTGCTTAGTATTCATATTCTATGTTTTTGGTGTGTTTTGGTGGTTATGGTTGATTTACTATGGTTTGAAACATGCTTATGTGAGGTGCTCACGTAAGATGTTGTAGTTTTGGAACTAACGTGAGTAAAATTGAGGACTTGTGCTCGAAAGTGTTGGTTGTTTATTCATGTTCAGGTGTTGCTTGAGTTCAAGACATGGCTAGTGGCGGGATCCATTGAACTAGTCTTAGGGAGAAGATGAGGTTCAACAACCATGTTCGGGAGGAATTATGGTTGAGGTTATCGGGAGGTTGCGCAACATGTTTGAATCAAGAACAATGCATATGAAGGTATCGTGGACATCGTTGGAAGATGTTTGCACTTATGCAAGGAGTGCATGGACGTGGCTACATGGTTCCGAGGCGTGATGCAGAGATGTGGACGTAAAGAATTGGTCGGAAAGGTCCAACCGACTAGGTTATGGACTCAGGCTGCGGCTGAGTCGTGTTTGACTCAAATATGTTAAGATCTGAGTTGGTTATGATAGGATTTCATGTGGGTCACGAATTTGAGTTGTTTTAGGAATGTGGGATGCGTTCCTAAGGTATTTGGAAGTCTTAATATTGCTTCTATCTGCGTATAGAAGAGTCCTAAGCACTTATGTAAAGTTCTGATTCGTGATTTGAGTAGGATTAGAGTCCTAGTTAAGATTAGGTTGGCCGAAGGGCTAGTTATATAAGCAAGGGAGGCCATAGCTCATTGTTGTCGACTTTGGGGCTGTTCCTCTTGTGTTCTATTGAATAAAGATCATATTTTAAAGGAACTTTTGTGCCTTGTTTGTCCGACTTGTTTCTGTCAAGTCTTTCTCGTCGAGTTTCTGCACAGCACTACCTTTCTTCGGTGGTTTTACCATAACTCGAGTTTTACAAATCTAATTGACGTGATTATTTTTGGGTTGCCTTGAAAACTTTATTATATATCATCTTTCAAAATTTCAAGGTCATTGGATTTGTGGTTTTTGATCTACACGAGTTTCTTTGCAGTATTACAGATCTGTTTTTTACTCTGTAGAACAAATTGACCTTTGTTCGATCTTTCGATCGTAACTTGAGTTTCTCTCGACGGATTTGAGTGATTCTTGTTGTGTCGTCTTTGTGACTTGATTATTTTTTATATATCACTTTGTTCACAGTGAAACAATTTTAGATTAGTCTCACACATGATTTCTTTGACAGATCGTTTTTCTGCCGAAGGGGTTGGGATTTAATTGTTTTCGCTGCGTAAGATTTTTTAATATACCATTCACCCCCCTCTGGTAGATTTTCACGTGCTCTTCGGTCCTACAAAGACAATGGTATCTCAAGTTCGATGAAGTTATTAGAAAGTTTTGGTTTAAGGAGAATGAGGAGGGTAATTGCATTTATGCTATGTTTAAGAATGGAAAGTTCATTTTCTTAGTCCTTTATGTGGATGACATCTTATTAGCAAGTAGTGATGTCAACCTACTCTTAGAAACTAAGAATTTTTGGTCTTCAAACTTTGATATGAAGGATCTAGGTGAAGCGACCTATGTTTTAGGGGTTGAGATACGCCGAGATTGTGTTAAGGGGGTTTTAGGATTATCTTTGAAGGCATACTTAGAAAGCGTACTTAGAAAGTACGGTATGCTTGCTAGTAAAGCATCGCATGCTCCAATAGTTAATGGCGATAGATTTTCGAACTCTCTATCGCCTAAGAATCAGTATGAGGTTGATCAGATGAAAGGAATTCCTTATTCTTCTGCTGTCGGAAGCTTGATATATGCTCAAGTTTGTACACGCCCTGACTTAGCTTTTGTGACTTGGATGCTTGGCATATACCAAAGTAATTTAGGATTAGATCACTGGAAAGCCGTTAAGAAGGCATTAAGATATATACAGGGTACTAAGCACCTCATGATAACATATAGTAAGACCGAGTCACTAGAAATATTGGGCTATTCAGATCCAGATTATGCGAGTTGTGTGGATACTAAGAAATCCACGTCATTTTATATATTCACCCTCGCAAATGGAGCTATATATTGTAAAAGCTCCAAATAAGTAATCACTACATCGTCCACAATGTATGCTGAATTTGTTGCTTGTTATGAGGCCACCGGGCAGCCATCTTGGCTTAAGAAATTCGTCCCCGGTCTTAAAGTGGTCGACAACAACCATAAACCACTTAAGTTATACTGTGATAATAACCCAGCAGTAATGTACTCTCACAACAACAAGTCGAGTGGTGCTGCCAAAGACATCAACGTTAAGTATTATGTTGTGAAGGAGAAAATCCAGGATCACACAATTAGTCTCGAGCATATTAGTACTAAAAAAATGTTTGCGGGTCTTCAAACTAAGGGCCTCCCACCGAACGTGTTCAGAGAACACGTAGTCGGCATGGGTTTAAAGGAGACCCTATGATAATATCCTGGACTCTAAGGGCCCACCTAAGTGTAAGATTATTTCTAATTGTGAGACGTATCGTGGTCGTCAAGTCAAACAGTGCGTAAATGGCTGTTTTGATGTGTCGTGCCCTTTATGTCAAAGCAAAAAAATATGTGTAAGATTAGTATAGTAAATAAGATAATAAGTTAAGGACCTGAGATCATGGGGGAGAATGTTAGTGTGATCTCGGGGGGTGACGTGGGCAACAACCACCACACCCCCCGATTCGGACTCCCATACGCGCCCTGATCGGGGCCGCAATCGACCTGTTCGGTGCGGCCCCCTCTTACCCGCGCAATATAAATAGAAGGGGGGAGGGTCGGGGCGTAATCATTTGTGGATTAGCCGCCACCACCTCTCCCCACAAACCCTAATCCGATCTGTTAGGGTGCGGCGTGAGGGGAAGGACCGCACCTGGAAATCTGCATCAAGCCTACACTGTGTCAACGATCTCCTTGCCTCGCAGATCTTCCTGCATTGACCTAATATACTGCGACAATCCACCAGAGCCCAATGGCATCCAGTGGACCCTCTGATAGTAACCCTCATCTCTCTCTCTCCCTAATCCCGTTAGCCTCTTCTAGTTAACGCATGATTTGTTCTATGATTGAATTGCCTAATTGTTAGACTAAGTAATCAGATCAATGTTCAATTGTCTCTTAGATTGTTTGATTCAGTTTGATTAAGCCTAAGCATTGTCCAATTAGGTGTTACTAGCATCGATCTTTAGCACCCTAAGACCTAACAGGGTTGTCAGAGGTTTTCATCAGCGACAAGGTGTCAATTTTGATCAAGCTTTCTCACCAGTGGTTAAACCAGAAAAATACATTTCTTCATGGGCATCTGAAAGAGAAAGATTATGTCTACAACCAGCTTGCTTCATCAATAACAAATATCCTAATCATGACTGCTTGCTCACAAAATTGTTGTACAGACTCAAACAGGTGCCCCGTGCCTAGTTTAAGTGGTTTTCAACTCATCTGCAATCTCTTGGCTTTTGATCAACTTCGACAGATCATTCTCTTTTTCTGTACAAGCATGGAACTGACACTGGCTCTCTTCTGGTGTACGTCGAAGCCATAATTGTAAGGACCAAGATCCAGACATTCGAGGAATCACATTGGGTGATGCCGTGCAATGCAACACCAATAGCACAATACCAAAAAGAACACAAAACACATAACATAAGTGAGCATGTTACATTATTTTATGATTTTCATACAAAAGTGCTTACATCAGCAGAAGTCTTCATAATTGTCGAACCTATACTACAGCAGTAGCGGTCGTATCACACGGATACTCCACTCTAGCAACACAGAAGATAGCAACGGCGTCCAGGGCTTCCATTTGGCTATATACCCCAAAGAGGGGAAAGCCTAGAAACCAGTCATAGCTAATTATCTGCAAAACTCATATAAATGCAATCGTGAGCACAAGTGTTGGTACCCTGGATACCACGTACCCCCTGATAGCACACTTAAAACCAAGGAGTTCCTCTGTCCAAGTTGAAGACTTCCGAGGGCAACACCCCTTTGACAGCACGGGGCCCGTGTCCCTCATTTGGTTAGCTCCGTTACTGCCACGTGTCCTGCGGGATCGGACCTACCTCCCTCCAAAGGGAAGCTCCGGTCCCGCCATATGTCTGGCAACCCCGGACCTAACCACCAGCAGAGGGAAGCTTCAATGCCACCACGCGTCAAGTAGCTCCAGACCTACCTCCCCGTAGAGGGAAGCTCCAGAGGTGCCACGTGTTGTAGATCCGGACCTAAGCCTACAACGACTACAGGATCTCCAACGGCACAGACACTCAAGAGGCTATTAAACAACTGTTACAAGACCTGATTAACGTGTCATTAATTCACACGATCAAAGGAATATCAAGACTAGTAATGCCACTTTTAAGGCCCGTTATCATTCTATTAATCACATTTTATACATGTAGATCATGTATAGGTGATTAATTATAGCCTGGTCCACTTGTCGGGCGAAGCAATCCCTGTACCGGCCAGTCCTTGGCATATAAAAGGGTTGTGTCACACGAACTAAGCAAAAGGCAATCTCACACGCATACTACGCACACAAACTCATTAACAACCACCCCGTGTAGTAGCGTATTACGCTCAGGCGGCCCGAACCACATAAAAATCCTCTGTGTCATCATCTTGTTCATAATCTTACATGCTCCCCAACCAAATATGAACCTCCGTAAGTTTTATGCCTAGTTCCATGAAGGTGAGTCTGTACTAACACATAGTGTAAATTATAGAGTCTATGGACAGAGTCGAGTGGTCTTGAACAAAAAGCACACTTAACTTGGTCTTTGTACTTGAAGTGTAGCTTACCTACCCTGGGTTAGAACAAGATGAATAGCACTCTTAGCTTGGTTCCGTACTCTAAGTGTGTCCTTGTCTCCCCTGTAATTCGGACCTATAGTGAAAAACGTTTTTGTGTAAAAGCAGACTCCACGTGCATTGATTTTATATAGGATCCTCACTTTTATATCTTTCCTTCTTGTCCATAAAGAAGTTGTGCATTTCTTTTTTGAAATTTAGTCCAGTTGATTCATGTGGTATAAAAGTTATACTGTTGATCTTCTTTCGAATCTTAGCATTGCTAGATGGTTTACTTGCCTGAAAACCAAAGCCAATGATGGGTCCGAAGTGTGCTATCGACTTAGACTGGTCAGGCACCCTAAGTACGCCACTCTACCTATATCCCGGTAGGTCCCAGTGGGGCGGGTCCTAGAAGCATTCGGATCCGAAGAGATTGCATCACTATACTTATTATCATGCTTGAATTCCTTTATATCTAAAATTCAAATAAGAACAGTAAGCCACAAAAAAATTATAGACTAGAGGATGAATTTTACTCCTTTTCTTATCTTTATTACGCAGGAAAAATTAAAAATACATTGTGATGGTGGACGATGTCGGAGATGCTAAGCTCTAACAATCCCCAGAGGGCCCGCCGTCAACGTTTTTAAGCATTGATAGTGGGCACTGTCAGATCTACCATGCTCCAACAACTCCCAGGGGTCCCGCCATCAACATTTCTAAGCGTTGATAGTGGGCGCTGTCGGACCTACCAAGCTTTGACCCCTCAGGGGCCCGCCGTCGATGTTCTAAGCGTTGATAGTGGGCGTCGTTGGACCTTCCAAGCTACAACAACCTCCAGGGGGCCCGCCATTGATGTTCTAAGCGTTGATAGTGGGCGACGTTGGACCTACCAAGCTCTGACATCTCCCAGGGGGCCTGCCGTTGACGTAACAAAGGGTCCCTGGATATGTTGGAGGTAAACTATGGAACTCGGAGCTATCGTTTTGGCTACGAGCGAGAAGTGAAGTCATCAAGACATTGTAAAATCTTTTTGGTACATGTTCACAATCAAATTGTGTACATCAATCAAGGGGCCAACAATATAAAGGACAATGCATTGAAGACATATACAAAACAGAATTCATTCATTCAAAAGATTGGATTTCATTGATTCAAAATTGGAGGATTACAAGTGAAGGCAAAAGAAAAAACCCTAGCTACTGCAGGTTGTATGGAAGAATGAGGCAACTCTCTGGGCAGCTTCTTGAATGCTAGCCCTGGCAGCATCTTCCTCATCAACAGCAGGTCCTTCGACTAATGGGTCTAGAGACGGATGGGGGTCCCAACTTTTGAAACACGTCATCACATATTCGGCGACATTCTTGGCCAGAGACTCCCCCTCCGTCTCCAGTTGGTCGACGATGACGTCACCCATTGCATCAAGTTTGTTGCCGGTAGAGCCCAACGCCACCAGTGCCTTGTCCAGCTCCGGCTCTGGGTCATCCGGACGTACTGGACTAAAGCCAAGTGGCACCAGAGCTTTGTTAGCTCGCCCTAGGAAGTCCCAAATTCGCTGGGACTCATTTGCTCTCAAACTTCTTAGTTCATCCACCGACCTTCCCGCAGCCACAAGCTTCGAACCATCCCGAGCGAAGCTCTCGACCTCCTTAGCATGCTGCTGATACTTTCAGCCAACCGCTTTTCATGGTCAGCAAACTCTGACTCCCAGAGGTGGATGCAGTTTCGGCGGTCCGCTAGGTGCTTCTCCCTGCCCTTCACCCTCTCCTCTCTACTGGAAATATTTGTGTCTCTCTTGGACACTTCTTGTCCCACTTGCCAAATCCTCTCTTTCTCTTGAACACAATACTGTTCAAATTGTTTGGTACGGTCAGCCAAACTCTGCTCGCCCAGTGTTAGCCTCTGGGCGAGTTCCTCCTCCCTCTTTAAGAGATCCTCCTCTTACTCTAGGACCTTATCCTCCATTTCATCGAGGCCTTCCCGGCGCTTGAGGAGAACCTCATTTAACTCTTGGAGTCTATCTGAGCGGGTATCAGCTGCCTCATTGGTATCCATAGCATGCTCAAAAATCTCTTGAGACTTCTCGTCGAGAGTCTTGATGGCAGCCTCCCACTCATTCAACAAGGGGTCCCACCGCATCAGCCAGGCCTTCTCCTTATCAATTGTAACACCCTAATTTTCACGCATCATGCCCTACATACATTCATATACATATTTAACATTAACCCACATCAATAGGAACGAGTTTAAAATTGATTTGGAACAAAACCGCACTTAAAATGCAGGAAAGTGCGGACTAGTCCAATTTTACTGAGGACTAGTCCGATTTCTCTCTGAATAAAAACGGATGTAAGACCTATGTGTTCTGAATACATTGGCTTGTAGTGAATACACTTGCTTTGACGATAAAAGTTTTGAATATCACCAAAACACCTTTTTATTAAGGTCCGACTAGCTTTTGTTGGCTCCGGCTCAAGGTTCGGAACTTGACCACAATGCCTCTGCTTTTCATTTGCAATGTTTCGTACTTGCTTTACATCTCTAGAAAGATTGCTTAGTATTCATTTGATATGTCTTTGGTGCGTTTTGGTTGATATGGATGATATTGTGTTACTGTGGTTTTGCAACATGCTTATGTGAGGTTCTCACGTAAGGTGTTGTGTTCGGAACTAACTTGAGTCAAGTCGAGGACTTGGGCTCGTATGGATTGGTTGTTTATTCATGTGCAGGTGTTGCTTGAGTTCAAGACATGGCTGGTGATGGGATCCATTGGACTAGTCTCAGGGAGGAGATGAGGTTCCAACAACCAAATTCAGGAGGAATTGTGGTTGAGCTGATCAGGAGGTTGCGCACCATGGTTGAATCAAGAACAATGCATGTGAAGGTATTGTGGATGTCATTGGAGGATGTTTGCACGTGTGCAAGGAGTGCACGGACGTGGCTACATGGTTCCGAGAGGTGATGAATAGATGTGGACGTAAAGAGTTGGTCGGAAAGGTCCAACCGACTAGGTTATGGACTCAGGCTGCGGCTGGTTCGGGTTTGACTCAAATATAGAAAGGTTTGAGTTGGTTATGATAGGATTTCGTGTGGGTTACGAATTTGAGTTATTTAGGAATGTGGGATACGTTTCTAAGGTGTTTGGAAGTCTTAAGATTGCTTCTATCTGCGTATAGAAGAATCCTAAGAAGTTATGGAAAGTTACAATTCGTGAACAGAGTAGGATTAGGTTCCTGATCTGAGTTGAGTTGGCTTTCGAGCTGGTTATATAAGCAAGGGAGCCCAGAGCTCGTGGTGCACGACTTTGGGGCTGTTCCTCTTGTATTCTATTGAATAAAATTCATAGTTTGAAGGAACTTTTGTGCCTTGTTCGTCCGACTTGTTCCAGACAAGTTTTACTCATCGAGTTTCTGTACAGCACTACCTTTCATTGGTGGTTTTATCATAACTCGAGTTTTACAGATCCAATTGACGTGATTCTTTTTGGGTTGTCTTCAAAACTTGATTATCTATAATCTGTCAAAATTTCACGGTCATTGGATTTGTGGTCTATGATCTACACGAGTTTCTTTGCAGCGTTCCAGAACTGTTTTTCTCGGGTAGGGCAGATTGACTTTTATTTGATCTTTCGATCATAACTTGAGTTTTTCTCTATGGATTTGAGTAATTCTTGTTGTGTTGTCTTCGTGACTTGATTCTCTCTGATATCTATCACTTTTGTCACTGTGAAACACATTTAGATTAGTCTCACACATGATTTCTTTAACACATCGTTTTTCTGCCGAAGGGGTTGGGGTTTAATTGTTTCCGCTGCGTAAGATTTTTAAATCCACCATTCACCCCCCTCTGGTAGCTTTTCACGTGCTCTTCGATCCTAAAATTGGTATTAGAGCCATGGTGCTCTAATATTTGTTATTTGCACGTGTTTTTGACTAATCATCATGGAGAAGTACTCTGCCAAACCTTGTGTGTTTGCTGGTATTGATTTTCAGATTTGGAAGGCACACATGGAGGCTTTCATCCAGGCACAAGGCTTTGCAATATGGGAGATGGTATACAAGACTTATGAAGTGCCATCAAACGATCAAGTTACAGCTACAAATCAGAGAGATGTCGACAACAACAACAAGGCTTGGAAATTGATCATACAAGGATTAACTCAAAGCGACTTCGACCGTGTTGCACACCTCCGATCTGCATACGATGTGTGGAAAGCACTTTGTGACAACCACGAATGATCCAACACGATCAAAGAGGTAAGGCAAGACATGTTCAAGAAAGAATACATGCACTTCGAGATGCATCCCGGTGAGTCCATTGACGACCTCTTTGCTCGGTTTAATAAAATTCTCAGCAACTTGCGAAGCGTGAATGTTAATTTTTCAGATGCTGAAAATGCTAGGCAATTGTTAAGTGCATTAGACATGTCAATTTGGGAGATGAAAGTTACATCCATTCGTGAATTGTCACGAGTTCACTTACTCTAGATGTGCTATATTCCAAGTTAAAAACTCATGAAATTGATATAATCTCACGTAAGAACCCCAACAAGTCTATTGCTTTTGTTTCTCAACATGACATGCCTAGCTCCGGTCAAACTTCATCTTGTGGTACACTTGCTTTGTTGTCCTCTCTAACCCTTGAACAGATTGAGGAGTTTCAGGAGGAGGAGCTAGCACTTCTCTCTACGAAGTTCTCAAAAGCATTGCAAAATGTGAGAACTAGAAGGAGAGGAAGCTCCGGACCTCAACGATGCTTCGAATGTGGTAAGACAGGACACTTTCATACAGATTGTCCTAACCTTTCAGGTCCTACCTCCCAGGAAGAAAAACAATCAAGGACAAAGCACTCCTCAACAAATGATAAGAAGAAGAAGAAGAAGAAGAAGGGCTCTACAAGTCGCCAACTGGTGAACAGTTTTATCTCAGCACTCCAGGAACTTGGCTCAAGCGACGTGTACATTGAAGGTAATGAAGATGAAGATGATTTGGCAAACTTGTGCTTCATGGCGGGCAAGTCAAGATCAAGTATGGAGGAGGCAGAACACAACAGCGACAATGAAGAGGTATGTCCTACTTGCGAAGAAATGTGTGATGCTATTTCTCGTGCCACTATTATTGTTAAGAAAAAGGACAAAAAGCTTAGGGATAGTACTACTAAAATTGAATCAATAGAATCTGAAATCAACCATTTAAAAACTTTGATTCCTAATGATGATGCATGTCCCTCATGTGATTTAATATATGAACAATTGTCCTCATTAAGAAGTGCGCACACCTCCACACTTGATAAACTTGAGTTAGAAATTGAAAAGAACAAAGATGCTTGCTGTTCTACAATTGATTTGCCTTGTTCTACATGTGATGATCTTGATAAGAAACTACAGGATGCTATGAATGAAATTCCTATATTGAACAATGCTTTACGTTCTCATGAAGTTAAATTTTGTTCCAATTTCAAACTAAAAGGAAAAACTTCATGTGAAAATTGCCTTGATTTGTCCAATAAACTTGATGACATGCAAAGGACATTAGATCGGTTTTGTAATGGGAGTAAGAACCTAAACTTGCTGCTGAATTCTTCCATTTCTTGCAATGATAAAACTGGTTTAGGTTTTGATTCTCATGCTCATGCTAAGGTACATCCACCTAAAATTGTAAAGTCATTAGAAAGTGGTTTGATTCAAACAGTTCCTAAACAAAAAGGAGTGGTTTTCGAATCTGCAGGAGTGTTGTCTCATTCGGTTTCAAATAAAAACATTGCTTGCTCATCTAGACATGAACACAAAGTTAAATTTTATTGTACCTACTGTGGTAGAGATGGTCATGTCATAGATTTTTGTTATAGACTAGCTAAACAACAGAAAAGGGAAAGAATGGTTGCTAGATCTCATAACTTTCATGCAAAATTTGCTGCACATATTGAACTGAATGTACGACCTGCTGTTTTGAGTCAAAAACATTCAAAGTTTACCTCCGGACCTTCTGTTTTTGCCTCTGGAGCTACTGATTTCTGTGCTACACAAGTAACACCTTATAGGTCAGTAGTTAAGAATAAAAAATCTCAAACTTTGACTCATAAACCTGCTGTTTTGTCTCAGCTTTCGCATGTTTTTCCTATTGCACGTCGCGTGACTCAGTACTGGATTGCTAAATGCCTTTTGACTAACCCCGGTATTGAGTCATCGACGCATTGTGCTTATATGTAGGTTACACGTTTTAGGAAGGAGAACATTTGGATTGTGGATTCAGGTTGCTCACGCCACATGACCGGTAACAAAGATTGGTTCTCCTTCCTCTCTTTTGTGTCATGTGTAGAGAATGTTACTTTTGCCAATAATTCTTCAACTCCTATAATTGCTAAGGGTTCAATTAGAGTAAATGATCACTACACTTTGAAGGATGTGGCACTTGTAAAAAATTTGAAATACAACTTGCTTTCTGTTTCACAATTGCTAGATGAAAATCTAGAAATTATTTTCAATAAAACTGCTGCAAAGTTGTAAGTTCAAATAGTGAGCTTATTTTTAACATGTCTCGGTTTGGAAGAGTTTTTAAAGCTGATTTTGATATGTCTTCCTCTAAGCATAGGTGTCTAGTTGCTAATGATTCAAAGGACTTATATTTTTGGCATCGTAGACTTGGTCACGTAGGCTTTGATCACCTAACGCATGTTAGTGCTCTTGATCGCATACGTGGGCTGCGTAAGCTTAAAGGTGACAAAGAAATTGTGTGCTCTTCTTGTAGACATGCTAAGATGGTTGCAGGTTCACATACTCCTCTCACAATGATCATGACAACTGAACCGTGTCAACTTTTGCACCTTGACACCGTAGGACCTTCACGTGTTCAATCCTTCAGAGGTAAATGGTATGTTCTTGTGATTGTTGATGATTATTCTAGATACTCTTGGGTTTACTTTATGGCGTCTAAGAATGAATCTTTTAGTCACTTTAGGACTTTATTTCTTAGATTATCAATTGATCACCCAGGATCTTTAAAGGCAATTAGAAGTGATAATGGAACTTAATTTAAAAATCAATCTTTTGATCACTTTTGTGCTGAAAATAGAATAGATCATCAATTTTCCTCACCATATGTACCTCAACAAAACGGTGTTGTAGAAAGAAAGAACAGAACCATAGTTGAGATGGCTAGGACTATGCATGATGAATATCAATCTCCTAGGAAATTTTGGGCTGATGCGTTAGCAACCGCTTGTTATGTCTCAAATCGTGTTTTCTTGCGTGCTAAGCTAGGTAAAACACCATATGAGCTCCGGTTTGGACATAAGCCTAGTGTTACACACTTTTGGTTCTTTGGTTGCAAATGCTTTGTTAAGAAACATGGTAATCTTGATAAATTTGAACCTAGATCCATTGATGGCATGTTTCTTGGTTATCCATCTCATACTAGAGGCTATCGTGTGTTTTTACTTGACACTAACAAATTGTGGAAACTTGTGAAGTGTCTTTTGATGAAGCTAGCCCAGGTACTAGCTCTGGTATTGCAGGACCAGATCCATATCCTCAGGGGAGGGTATTTTCGAAGATGAAGAAGAGCCAGTGATACTGCCTGATAGTTCCAAAGCTTACACGTGTCCAGCTCCGAACCTTGAACAAGCTCCAACTACTACCTCTGCTTGTTCTGATCGTCCACAAGGCACAAGCTCATCAATTTGTGATGAACATGAAGAAGTAGAAGCTTGTGAGACATCTGTTCCCCTACGGTTCTACAAAGATCATCCCCCACAACAGATGATTGGAAGCTTGCACGAACGAGTCACACAGTCCAGGTTTTGCGATCCAAACTCTTATGCTCATTCTGCTTTTGTTGCTTCTTTTGAACCCAATGATATATCACACACACTCACTAATGAATCTTGAATTATTGCCATGCAAGAAGAGTTAGAATATTTTGAAAGAAATAATGTTTGGAAACTTGTACCTCCACCTCAAGGTCACACTTTAATTGGAACTAAATGGGTATTTAAAAATAAATAAAGTGAGGATGGGGTTGTGGTTAGGAATAAGGCTAGGTTGGTTGCTCTAGGTTTCACTCAAGTTGAAGGTCTAGATTTTGATGAAACTTTTGCTCCTGTTGCTAGATTAGAAGCCATAAGAATTTTGTTAGCTTTTGCTGCATCTAAAGGTTTTAAGCTATACCAAATGGATGTTAAATGTGCTTTTCGTAATGGCTACATAGATGAGGAGGTTTATGTCAAACAACCACCAGGTTTTGAAAATACAGATTTTCCTAATCATGTTTACAAACTGTCCAAAGCCTTGTATGGTCTCAAACAAGGCCCTAGAGCATGGTATGATAGGTTAAAAACATTCTTACTTGAAAAAGGGTTTACCATGGGCAAGGTTGATAAAACTCTTTTTGTTCTTAAGCATGGCAATGACTCATTATTCATTCAAGTATATGTGGATGATATTATCTTTGGTTGTGCTTCTCATGATCTTGTGTCCAAGTTTTCAGCAATGATGAGTTCCGAATTCTAAATGAGTATGATGGGTCAACTCACTTACTTTTTGGGGCTGCAAATCAAGCAAACTAAGGAGGGTACCTTTGTTCATCAAACGAAGTATACAAAAGACCTCCTAAGGTGCTTCAACATGGACAAAAGCAAGCCTCTTCGGACACAAATGGGAACAGCAACAACACATGGACTTGATGAAGATGGTGAACCCGTGGATCAAAAAGAATATAGAAGCATGATCGGATCACTTTTGTACCTCACGGCATCAAGACCAGACATACAATTCAGCATATGCCTTTGTGCACGGTTTCAAGCCTCCCCACGTGCTTCACATCGTCAAGCCGTCAAAAGGATTCTCAAGTACTTACATGGAACCTAAGAATTTGGAATTTTTCTTCCTTCTTCCTCAACCATTACTTTGAAAGCTTTTTCGGATGCTGATTTTGGGGGTTGTAGGATTGATAGGAAAAGTACTTCCGGTGCTTGTCATTTTCTTGGTAATTCTCTTGTTTCTTGGTCCTCTAGAAAACGAAATTCAGTTGCACAATCCACAACCGAATCTGAATATGTAGCTGCTGCTAGTGTTTGCTCACAAATTCTTTGGATTGTTCAAACACTTAAGGACTATGCGGTTGATCTAGATAGTGTTCCACTGTTCTGTGATAACACTAGTGCCATTTGCATTGCTAAAGACCCCGTGCAACATTCTAGAACTAAGCACATTGACATTAGGTATCACTTTCTCCGAGATAATGTTGAAAAAGGAAACATGTGCTTCACCATGTAGATACCGAACAACAATTGGCTGACATTTTTACAAAACCTTTGGATTTCACTCATTTTTGTTAAAACAACAATTGGCTGACATTTTTACAAAACCTTTGGATTTCACTCATTTTTGTTACATTCGTAGTGAAATAGGGGTTATGCATCCTCATGGCTTAAATTGAGGGGGAGTTTTGAAACTTGGGAAGTCTATGTGTGAATCTGAAATTAAAATAATATGAGCATATTATTTCATACATATATGACTTTGTGATTCCTTTTACACGCTGAAAGTTCTTACTACATTACTCGTGTTATACATTTTGTAGTTTTTGCCATGTCTAGTAATTGGAATAATTACTTACACTAAAACTGGTCATGGTCGAACTTTCTTGCTGTTTTGAACTTGTTACATGTTCACAAGCGCTTTTAATCATTAAGAATTAATCAAGTAATCAACTCACATGTTGAGTTTTTATGAACAAATATAAATTGAGAAAATATCAAGAGAATATGCATGCATCACACTTCTTCTTTTGATATGGCTTATCATTGCACTTAGATATGAACTTGGAAGAAGTTGTGTATGACTAAAACCATGTCCTTAAGCTTCTGATTGTCAAATGACAAAGGCTTGGCTTGGTTGATTAGAATAAGGCAGATGCGCATATAATCTCTTGCAAATATCATATGATCTAAATTTATGCTTTGAAAAATAATAAAATGCAACAACTAGTGTCATGATTTCAGGTTTTGAAATAGTTAAGTTTCTGAGATCATGACTTACTTAAATTGAAAATTACATTTGATCTCTAGCATGACTTACACTACTTTATGTATCTCATTGATGTGATAATGTAAGGTACCTGATAGTATGACTTGGATGAGCTTTGTTTATATGTATATGTTATAATATGCTCATAACAACTAAAGTTGGAGAGATAATTTGTTTATATGCTCATGACTTGCTGAATACATTGTCAAAGGGGGAGAGATAAGCATGAAGAGAAAGAGAATATGTGCATAAGGAGAGATAATAAAGGGGGAGAGATAATATGGGATAATTTTTAAATTAGATAAGCATGAAGAGAAAGAGAATATGTGCATAAGGAGAGATAATAAAGGGGGAGAGATAATATGGGATATTTTTTAGATTTTCTTCTCATTTTACTTTTGATTTAAAAAGGGGAGAAATTGCCTTTAAAACTTTTATGTGAATAAGCCAATGTTCGGATTTTAAATGGTGTTGCCAATGCATTCATCAAGGGGGAGATTGTAATACCTATGTGTGATGAATATATTGGCTCATAGTGAATACACTTGCTTTGACGATAAAAGTTTTGAATATCACCAAAACACCTTTTTATTAAGGTCCGACTAGCTTTTGTTGGCTCCAGCTCAAGGTCCGAAACTTGACCACAATGCTTCTTCTTTTCATTTGCAATGTTTCGTACTTGCTTTACATCTCCAGAAAGATTGCTTAGTATTCATTTGCTAAGTCTTTGGATTTGTGGTCTATGATCTACACGAGTTTCTTTGCAGCGTTCCAGAACTGTTTTTCTCGGGTAGGGCAGATTGACCTTTGTTTGATCTTTCGATCATAACTTGAGTTTTTCTCGACGGATTTGAGTGATTCTTGTTGTGTTGTCTTCGGGACTTGATTCTCTCTGATATTTATCACTTTTGTCATGGTGAAACACGTTTAGACTATTCTCACACATGATTTCCTTAACAGATCGTTTTTCTGCTGAAGGGCTTGGGGTTTATTTGTTTCCGCTGCGTAAGATTTTTAAATCTACCATTCACCCCCCTCTGGTAGCTTTTCACGTGCTCTTAAATCCTACAATGGACTTGTCCGATTTTTTGCGGACTAGTCCAATATTTCAAGAATCCTTGAAAATTTGCTAAGTCCCTGGACTTTTCTGGACTAGTTCGGTGTTCCATTGGACTTGTCCATTTTTCTCTCTGACTAAAGTCGGACTTGTCCGATTTAGGCCAGACTTGTCCAATTTTCTCTGTGGACAACTTCGGACTTGTCCGATATTTCACGACTCCGAATTGATCTTTCGTTTTACGACTTGTTTCTTTGGTTTCACGTTAAGTGGCCCTAGGGATGTCGTGCCTAACTCTTTTAAAGGCCATATGGGACCCTAAACCGGCCTCTACTCCTCTCAAACTCAAAATCCATGTAACCCTAGCCTCCACCTCTATATAAACAACCCCACCCTTTTGCTTGACATCTATTTGTCACTTTTCCACCCCACCCAAACCCTAGTTCATGGAGAGCCACCATCAAGGAGGGAGAAGAAGATCCCAAGCATGAAGAAGAAGAGGAGGAAACGAAAGAGGATCAAGGTCTCCACCAAGTTTCGTTCTTCATCACCAATTCATCTCCAAGTTCATCACCAACCCTAGATCATCAAGATCCAAGTGTTACCTCCAAGTTTCTTGATTTATTGGAGTTCTAAACACCTGATATACCTTCTATTTTCTTTTCCTTACGTGAATTCAACCCCTAATTTCCAAATTTACATCGATCTAGAAAACCCTAGTTTGCTAGTTCTGCGAAGTGTGGACTAGTCCGGCCTTCTGCAGAATAGTTTGATTTTTCTGACTAAATTTGGTTGAATTAATTCTAAAATTTGACCTAGTCAACTCCAAACCTGTATAAACTTGTTAAAAGCTATTAGAACTAGCTAGTGATCATTAAAAGCAATCTATTAACAAGTTCTACATTGCATTTGCATTAATCATGCATGTCATGTCATGTTGAGTAATATTTGTGCACTCTTTGATGGTGTTCTTGTCTTGTATGTTTATTGTGCGGATTAGACGGATTTGCGCTAGAGAGTGCCGCGGAGGATCTACAACACCAAGAGTTTGAAGAAGTTGACCCGAACCAATCTCAAGAGCAAGGCAAGTGTCCTTGAAGCATATTGACCCTATTTTGAAATAAATGTTTTTTTTGGAAATTGCATACTTGTGTCAATTTTATGGGAAATCCTATGGTAGGAAGTTTACTAGTTTTGTTGACCACCCTTGTTGCCTGGAATTTATCGTAGAGAGTCGGGAAGGGCTTTTTTTTTACCTTTTTGCTTTGCTTAATTAATTGGGATGGGAAACCAATACTACACATTAATGATGCATTTATGAGATTATGATTAACATGAACTGGTTAATGTAATGTGGTAATGGGTGATCTAAGCAAGCCTGGTATGTGCATGGGTTGGACGATATGGTGGTTGCTTGCTTTAGATCTAAGGACCAGTTCATGTGAGAATAAGCCAGGACTACAGTGCCACCACGAGGCCAAGTATGGGTGCGGCATAGCTGATTAATTAGGGCTTTGCTAGTGCTGTTTGGACCATTAAGGATGCTCGGGGAAGGGGTATTCGGACTGGGTTTGTTGATGATTGGTGGGACTATCCTGGGATCCGAATGGCTCAAGAGGGGGCCCTTGGTTGAAGATGTGCTCAGTTGGAGGCATCGCCACCAGTGAAACCTCAGTGGGGTATAAATAGGCTAGTAATCCCTTTGTAAAGGCTATTTTGTGATCTCTTGGCCACACACCAACGAAAGTGTGTAATGTGACCGACGGGTCATGGGCATAAGGGAGGTTCTTAGTCACCGAAAGATGATGAAATCACGAACACGTGGGTAAAACGGTACAAACTCTGCAAAGTCTAATAAACTATCATGATAGCCGTGGTCCCGGTTATGAGCACATGGACAACTTCCATGATTAGAGAGAACTCAATATTGGGATGGTTATGGTTTGGTAATGGTTATGGATTAATTTTTGGTATTGAATATGGTTATTGGCAAATGGTGAAATCTGGAATTATTATTGATGGTAGCGAATTCAGACTAGTATTATGATATTACTTATGATTATGATGGGTTTATTTCACATACATGTAATATATTGCTTTTCAAATGTTTTAATGTACTTTTCAGCACTTAGCCATTATTTTTGTCGTCATTTGAATTAGCCAGATGTCATACTTTCCACACTTGCTGAGTACGACATGTACTCACTCTTGCAATCCCCCCTAACAGTTGCAGGTGAGGATTGAGAGTTTAATGGCGATAATGCGGAGTTCTAGGTCATATCTACCGTCAGCTTTGCCTGTGGTGTTATTGGAGCTGCACTATCCCTTTTGCTTAGTTTGCTTAATTAGAGTATTTATGCTGCATTAGTTGAACTTGTCATTAATATTCATTGGAACTTGTATTCGAGGACAATATGGTTTGTTTAATAAAGTTTGGTTAATTAATTTTCTTCTGTGGTAATTTTCTGTATACTCTTTTGTTAATGATCTCGTGTATGTGTGTTGAACATCCTGGGCGCACATAAGCGTTCACTTGGTTCATTTTCGGAACCGGGTGTCACAGATTGGTATCAGAGCCACAGGTTGACTGTATAATGCAACCTAGATAGAATGGACACTTTAGAGCACATAGGAGCACTCAGAAAACGATGTGTTTTTGCTTGGTGTGCTATTGGATATATATTGTTTGCTTTTGTGCTTAATAGAGGATTTTGGGATGCTTTAGCATTGCCATGTCTACATAGGCTAGTTAGTTGTTTAGTTTCATATCCCTTGATGCATATAGTTGGGGACGTTTTCTAATTCTTACCTATTGCTTTACTCCAGATGGTGAGGACTCGCAACCAGAGGGATGGCAATGATGAGGAGGAGAACCATGGAGTACCTCAGAACAACAATGGACAAGGACCTGCTCATGAAGCTATCAATATGGAGTAGCTACTGGCTATGCAGAACCAACTCATGCAGACCATGATACAGACCATGATACAAACCATGGGACTGTTGCAGGCTGGTAAAATCAACAATCAGCTTCTCATGCCTCCGCCGCCACCCCCACCTCCTCATAACCGATTGGGAGAGTTTATGAGGACTAGGCCGCCAACCTTTGCTCAAGCTGCTGAACCTATGGACGCTGATGATTGGCTCAAGTCCGTGGAGAAGAAACTTGCTATTGTCCAACGATGTGACCGGGAGAATGTCTTATTTGCTTCTCATCAACTAGTTGGAGCAGCTGCGGATTGGTGGGATGCTTATTGCAATGCTCATGAGAATAAAGAGAGGATCACTTGGGCGGAATTCAAGGAGAACTTCCGTTCTCATTATGTGCCGGAAGGAGTTTTGATTTTGAAAAGGCAAGAATTTGAGAACTTATGGCATGGAAGATCAAGCGTGAGTGAATATCTCAATAAGTTCACTCAACTCTCAAGATATGCGCCCGAGGA
This sequence comes from Tuctoria greenei, assembly GCA_036927565.1. Taxonomy (NCBI): domain Eukaryota; kingdom Viridiplantae; phylum Streptophyta; class Magnoliopsida; order Poales; family Poaceae; genus Tuctoria; species Tuctoria greenei. Next base: position 43,342,585 of record JAYESD010000006.1, read on the forward strand.
TGTTAGTCGGGACAGCAGGAAGCAATACTTGTTCATGAGAGGCTTGAACAATGAGATCCAAGTGCAAGTACTCAACTGTGATTATGCCAATTTTCGAAAGCTTGTGGACAAAGAAATTGTGGTTGAGAACAAGATTCGTGAGATGGGGCAAGACAATAAGAGAAAGGTGCCATATCAAGGACAGCAACAAGGGAGTAATGTGCGCCCTCGCCTTGCACCACCTAATGCGCCATATTACAGCTCCTCTATTCCTGCTCAACGCCCTGGATTTGCACCACGCCCAACTCAGTTTGTGCAGCACCGCCCTGTCATGCAAGTACCTAGGCCTCCAATACCTTATGCACCTCACGCTAACTTTCCTGCTGCAAGTGTTCAAAACCAAGCTTGTCCCAATAATCATGGTGAGAAGTGCTATACTTGTGGAGAAGCTGGACACTTTGCGCATCAATGTCCTAAGTAAGGCCTTGATGAAGGAAGCAATGCACCGAGGCAAAACCCAAGACCTAATGGAGGACAGCCACAAGGGAACCGCGGACAACAGAATTTTGCTCGTGGCAATGTGAACCATGTCTCCACGGAGGATGTTCAACAAGCGGATGACGTGGTCATTGGTATGTTTCTCACCAACTCCAACCCCGCAACTATGTTATTTGATTCTGGAGCATCACATTCCTTCATTGCATCGAAATATGTTGCCAAGCATAGTTTGCCTATCTCTCATATGAAGTTTACTCTATTGGTTAAGTCTCCTGGAGGAGAGATGAGGACAAATATAGTATGTCCAAAAGTAAGCCTTAGAATAAGGGGGGTAGACTTCTCCGCCAACCTCATTGTTTTGGATTCTCAAGGATGGGACATTATACTTGGTATGGACTGGTTGAGTAAGCACAATGGAGTTATTGAGTGTGCCATGAAGACGGTGAAGTTGACCAATGAGGAAGGGATCACCGTAGAATTTGAAGCATCTCAAACCACACCGAAGCAATTGGAGATGAATCATATGTACGGTGTCGCAATTGAGGAGATTCCGGTGGTGTGTGAATTTTTGGATGTTTTACCGGATGAATTGTCTGGTATGCCACCTGATCGAGACATTGAGTTTGTTATTGATTTAATACCTGGAACTGCACCAATAGTTAAGAGTCCATATAGGATGCCTCCTATGGAATTAGCAGAGCTCAAGAAACAAATTCAAGAGCAACTAGAGAAAGGTTTTATTCCCCCAAGCTCTTCGCCTTGGGGAGCGCCCGTTCTATTTGTGGACAAGAAGGATGGATCCCAAAGGATGTGCGTGGATTACCGAGCTCTCAACGAGGTAACAATCAAGAACAAGTACACCTTGCCACACATAGAAGACTTGTTTGATCATATGAAGGGTGCTTGTGTCTTCTCTAAGATTGATCTGAGGTCAGGATACTTCCAAATGAAGATTAGACCATCGGAACCCAAAATAGCTTTTAGAACACGGTATGGATCTTATGAGTACACTGTGATGTCTTTTGGATTGACAAATGCGCCTGCCTACTATATGTACCTCATGAATAAGGTCTTCATGGAGTACATGGATAAGTTCATTGTGGTATTTATTGGTGAAAATATGATCTACTCGAAGGATGAGAAGGAACATGAGGAACACTTGAGGCTCACATTGCAGAAATTGAGGGAGCATCAATTGTATGCCAAGTTCAACAAGTGTCAATTTTGGCTGAGAGAGGTGTCATATTTGGGTCATATCGTCTCAAGAGGAGGAGTATCGGTTGACCCTGGAAAAGCGAGGGACGTGTTGAAGTGGGAACCACCGCAAAATGTAAAGGAAACAAGGAGCTTTCTTGGGATGGCTGGATATTACCGTCAGTTTATTAAGGACTTTTCCAAGATAGCCAAGCCTATGATAGAGTTGCAAATGAAGGGAAAGGCTTTCCAATGGACTGAAGCTTGTTAAAATAGTTTTGAGGAGTTGAAAAAGAGGTTAACAATTGCCCTAGTTTTGGTACCGCCGGATGTGAGCAAGAGTTTCAATATTTATTGTGACGCATCGAGACAAGGACTTGGATGTGTATTGATGCAAGAAGGTCAAGTGGTCGCCTATGCATCAAGACAATTGAAGAAGCATGAGCAGAATTACCCAACTCATGATTTAGAACTAGCAGCCGTGGTACATGCATTGAAGATTTGGAGACACTATATTCTTGGACATAGGTGTGAAATTTATACGGATCACAAGAGTCTTAAGTATATTTTCACACAAATGGATCTGAATTTGAGGCAATGGAGATGGTTGGAGCTCATCAAAGATTATTATTTGGGGATCAACTATCATCTGGGAAAAGCCAATGTAGTGGCCGACGCATTGAGTAGGAAAGGAGTAAGTCATCAACTCACAGTTCGAGAGTTACCATTCGAGTTATGTAAGGAGTTTGAACGGTTGAACCTTGGGTTTGTAAATGAGATGGAGATGATGGAGTTAAATCCGACCTTGGAGCAAGAAATTCGAGAAGCACAAACCACAGATGAAGAGATCAAGGAAATCAAGGAAAGGACCAAAGAAGGGAGAAAATTCAGATTTGATGAAGACGAACATGGTACCTTATGGTTTGGAAAGAGAATCGTTGTGCCTAATATAAAGCATATCCGGGAGACAATATTAAAGGAGGCACATGACTCGCCGTACTCGATTCACCCTGGTTGTACGAAGATGCACAAAGACTCGAAGACATGCTATTGGTGGGATAGCATGAAAAAGGACATAGCTGAATATGTGGAATTTTGTGATGTGTGTCAACAAGTCAAGGCGGAACATCAAAAGCCAGCTGGATTATTGCAACCATTGAAGATCCCGGAATGGAAGTGGGAAGAAATTGGAATGGACATCATAGTTGGGTTACCACGTACTCAGTCCGGGTATGACTCAATTTGGGTAATTGTGGGTCGCTTAACCAAGTCAGCTCATTTTGTCCCTGTGAAGACCAAATGTACAGCTGCACAATTGGCCGAAATATACATGTATCATATTGTGTGTCGACACGGAGTACCGAAGAAGATAGTCTCGGATAGAGGTTCTCAATTTACCTCCAGATTTTGGCAAAAGTTACATGAAGCATTAGGAACAAGGTTGAATTTCGGTTCAGCGTATCACCCTCAAACGGATGGACAAACCGAGAGAACCAATCAGATTTAGAGGACATGCTAAGAGCTTGTGCCTTGAAGCATGGGAAGAGTTGGGACAAAAGCTTGCCATATGCAGAATTTTCATACAACAATAGTTACCAATCAAGCTTGAAAATGTTGCCATATGAAGCTCTTTATGGAAGGAAGTGTAGGACACCTTTATTCTGGAATGAGGCAGGAGAAACTCAAGTATTTGGACAAGTCCAAATAATTTGTGAAAACTTGAGGGCTGCCTAATCAAGACAAAAAGGCTATGCGAACAATAGGAGAACGAAATTAGACTTTGAAAAAGGAGACTACGTTTACCTTAAGGTGTCACCAATGAGAGGTCATAAGAGGTTTAACATAAGAGGCAAGCTAGCACCTCGATACATTGGACCATTCAAGATTTTGGACAAAAGAGGAGAAGTAGCGTATAAGCTGGAGATGCCAACTCATCTTTCAGACGTACGTGATGTCTTTCATGTTTCCCAGCTCAAGAAGTGCTTGAGAGTACCGGAAGAACAAGTGCCAATGGAAGAATTGGAACTAGAGGAAGATTTGACTTATGCCGAGCAACCGGTTAAGATCTTAGAAACCAAGGAGAGAGTCAAAAGGAACAAGGTGATTCGATGGTGTAAAGTTCAATGGAAGCACCACACAGAAAAAGAAGCAACGTGGGAATTGGAGGATGATCTCAAGAAGGAATTTAGATATCTCTTCTCTTCCGCGTCGAATCTCGAGGGCGAGATTTATTTTAAGGGGGGTAGGTTTGTAACACCCTCGTTTTCATGAATCATGCCCTACATAAATTCATATACATGTTTAACATTAACCCACATCAAGAGGAACGAGTTTAAAATTGATTTGGAACAAAACAACACTTAAAATGCAGGAAAGTGTGGACTAGTCCGATTTTACTGAGGACTAGTCCGATTTCTCTCTGACTAAAAACAAACTTTTCCGATTTTGTGCAGACTAGTCCAATATTTCAAGAATCCATGAAAATTTGCTAAGACCCTGGACTTTTCCAGACTAGTCTGGTGTTCCAGCGGACTTGTCCATTTTCCTCTCTGACTAAAGTCAGACTTGTCCGATTTTAGGCCAGACTTGTCCGATTTTCTCTCTGGAACACTTCGGACTAGTCCGGTCCTTTCCGGACTTGTCCGATATTTTGCGACTCTGAATTGATCTTTCGTTTTACAACTTGTTTCTTGGGTTTCACATTAAGTGGGCCTAGGGATGTCGTGCCTAACTCTTTTAGAGGCCATATGGGACCCTAAACCGGCCTCTACTACTCTCAAACTCGAAATCCATCTAACCCTAGCCCCCCACTCTATATAAACAACCCCACCCTTTTGCTTGACATCTATTTGCCACTTTTCCACCCCACCCAAACCCTAGTTCGTGGAGAGCGACCATCCAGGAGGAAGAAGAAGATCCCAAGCACAAAGAAGAAGAGGAGGAAACGAAAGAGGATCAAGATCTCCACCAAGTTTCGTTCTTCATCACCAATTCATCTCCAAGTTTATCACCAACCCTAGATCATCAAGATCCAAGTGTTACCTCCAAGTTTCTTGATTCATTGGAGTTCTAAACACCTGGTATACCTTCTATTCTCTTTTTCTTACGTGAATTCAACCCCTAATCTCCAAATTTACGTTGATCTAGAAAACCCTAGTTCGCTAGTTCTGCGAAGTGTGGACTAGTCCGGCCTTCTGCAGACTAGTCTGATTTTTCTGACTAAATTGGGTTGAATTAATTCTAAAATTTGACCTAATGAACTCCAAACCTGTACAAACTTGTTAAAAGCTATTAGAACTAGCTAGTGATCATTAAAAGCAATCTATTAACAAGTTCTACCTTGCATTTGCATTAATCATGCATGTCATGTCATGTTGAGTAACATTTATGCACTCTTTGATGGTGTTCTTGTCTTGTATGTTTATTGTGCGGATTAGACGGATTTGCACTAGAGAGTGCCGCGGAGGATCTACAACACCAAGAGTTTGAAGAAGTTGACCCGAACCAATTTCAAGAGCAAGGCAAGTGTCCTTGAAGCATATTGATCTTGTTTTTGAAATAAATGTTTTGTTTGGAAATTGCATGCTTGTGTCAATTTTATGGGAAATCCTATGGTAGGAAGTTTACTAGTTTTGTTGACCACCCTTGTCGCCTGAAATTTATGGTAGAGAGTCGGGAAGGGCTTTTTTTTTACCTTTTTGCTTTGCTTAATTAATTGGGATGGGAAACCAATACTACACATCAATGATGCATTTATTAGATTATGATTAACATGAACTGGTTAATGTAATGTGGTAATGGGTGATCTAAGCAAGCCTGGTATGTGGATGGGTTGGACGATATGGTGGTTGCTTGCTTTAGATCTAAGGACCGGTTCATGCGAGAATAAGCCAGGACTATGGTGCCACCACGAGGCCAAGTATGGGTGTGGCATAGCTGATTAATTAGGGCTTTGCTAGTGCTATTTGGACCATTAGGGATGCTCAAGGAAGGGGTAGTCAGACTAGGTTTGTTGATGATTGGTGGGACTACCCTGGGATCCAAATGGCTCAAGAGGGGGCCCTTGGTTGAAGATGTGCTCAGTTGGAGGCATCGCCACCGGTGAAACCTCAGTGGGGTCTAAATAGGCTAATAATCCCTTTGTAAAGGCTATTTTGTGATCTCTTGGCCACACACCAACGGAAGTATGTAATGTGACCGACGGGTCATGGGCATAAGGGAGGTTCTTAGTCACCGAAAGGTGATGAAATCACAAACATGTGGGTAAAGTGGTACAAACTCTGCAGAGTCTAATAAACTATCATGATAGTCGTGCTCCCGGTTATGAGCACCTGGACAACTTCCATGATTAGAGGGAAATCAGTATTGGGATGGTTATGATTTGGTAATGGTTATGGTTGGTTATGGATTAATTTCTGGTATTGAATATGGTTATTGGCAAATGGTGAAATCTGGAATTATTATTGATGGTAGGGAATTCAGACTGGTATTATGATATTAGTTATGATTATGATGGGTTTATTTCACATACATGTAATATATTGCTTTTCAAATGTTTTAATATACTTTTCAGCACTTAGCCATTATTTTTGTCGTCATTTGAATCAACCACATGTCATACTTTCCACACTTGCTGAGTACGACATGTACTCACTCTTGCAATCCCCCCTAACAGTTGCAGGTGAGGATTGGGAGTTTAATGGCGATAATGCGGAGTTCTAGGTCATATCTACAGTCTGCTTTGCCTGTGGTGTTATTGGAGCTGCGCTATCCCTTTTGCTTAGTTTGCTTAATTAGAGTATTTCTGCTGCATTAGTTGAACTTGTCATTAATATTCATTGGAACATGTATTCGAGGACAATATGGTTTGTTTAATAAAGTTTGGTTAATTAATTTTGTTCGGTGGTAATTTTCTGTATACTCTTTTGTGAATGCACTCGTGTATGTGTGTTGAACATCCTGGGCACACATATGCGTTCGCTTGGTTCATTTTCGGAACCGGGTGTCACATCAATCCATTCTCGCTGGTTTGCAAGCCTCGATTGTGTCAACTTGGTCTCGAAGTAAAGCCTGTTGCGCCAACACCTCAGGGTGTGGTGCTCTTCTTCGAGAACTGTCAGTACCCTATGTATCGGATAACCCATGATACTGAAAGAAAAGCTAAGGAGTTCCCCCCATTCAAGCTGAAGACCTCTGAAGGCCACACGTGTTACATAGTACTGGACCCGCATCCCTCATTTGGGTAACTCTGACACTGACTCGTGTATCACAAGGCCGGACCTAACACCCGTCATAGGGAAGCTCCGGCCCTGCCACATGTCCAGTGACCCCGGACCTAACCCCCAGTAGAGGGAAGCTCTGGTGCTACTACATGTATAGTGGCTCTGGACCTGTCTCCCTATGATGGGAAGTTCTGGAGCCGCCACATGTCGAACCTTCGGAGCTAGGACTCCAACGGAAGACAGAGAGATCTCTAACGGCTCGAACCTTCAAGAGAAAGTTAATGCAACAGTTACAACACCTAATTACGTGTCAGTAATGTTATATTAATGACACACGATCAGTTGACTGTTAATAGGGGTAACACCATCATTAAGGTGCATTATCACTCTATTAACTGCATTTAATACTCGTCAATCATGTATTAGATTGTTAATTATGCCCTTTCCACATGTCAGGCCAGGCAAGTGATGTAACGGCCAGTCCTTAGACTATAAAAGGGTTGCGCCTCACGGTACATGACAACGAAGCTAATACGCACGTAAGCACCAGTGAATCTAGAATACAACAACATACACCCCCTGGAGTAGGTTATTACGCTAAGGAGGCCTGTACCACATAAATATTTTGTGTTATCATCTTGTTTAGAACCTTAGCACGCCCAAACCGATCAAACAACCTCTGCGGGCTACAATTTAGTAGTATTGGGGGAAGTGTTGTTCGTACGCTTTGACATCTGGCGCGCCAGGTAGGGGCACCTAAGATCACAAGATCGTGAACTCCGCCACAGGATCATCCAACGGCAACAACGTTGTGCAACCTGCTGGACGGAATCCTTCCAACATGCAGCAACCAGTGGGTGCCGTTGTCCCGGCGGGCGTCGCACCACCACCACCACCATCTGTTCCGGCAAGCAATGCTGGACAGCAGGATGGAGTACTTGCGTCAATCACGATTGACAAACAACAACCCTGAGCACGCGCTTGTTGCTGTGCGTACTCTACTCTGATGTCCACCACCTCTAGGAGCACCCCAGGGTGCGATGGAGTAGTGGAGGGCTGATGTTGAACATCTGGTTGTAGCTGCAGCCGATGGCATTAGCAACCAAGGTCCTACTCCTTCGGGGCAGGCACCTTCACAGCGTAGGATCTTGTGAGGAAGACTTGGTCCACAAGCTTCACAACACAGGAGATGTGTTGTGTCCCAATAGGTGACTTTGCTGCCCTCCAGGGCAAATCGCTCCCACACAGCGTCGAGGCTTTCAACACATGACTTGCAGTCAGAGCTCCATCGCTGTTACCGACAGCAGGACGACCGCAGCCACATCAAGCGTGCTCGCAAGAGGCGAGAAGCTCGGGACATCCTGTTCCTTTGGGAGTAGGAGGAGGTTGTTCTGCCCTGGCTATGCATCTACGCATGGTCAGGTGGCCATAGAAGTTCCAGCCTCATTTGCCGGAGAAATTCGATGGGACTGTAAACCCCACCGAATTCCTTCAAATTTACTCCACCTCTATCCTGGTGGCGGCGGCAATGAGGCTGTGATGACCAATTATTTTCCTGCGGCTTTGATCGGGACAGCCAGGTCCTGGTTCATGAGCCTCCCATATGACTCCATTAATAGTTGGGCAGAGCTATGCCAACATTTCACCGCCAAGTTCGGGAGCTCCTACACCCGACCAGACACCGAACTGGATCTGTTCGCTGTGAAGCAAACATTGGGAGAATCGCTACGGTCCTTTATCAAACGATTCTCTCATGTACGCAATACCATTCCTTCTATCTCGAACACTTCTGTTATTGTCGCATTCAGATAGGGCGTCCGTGACAAGAAGATGCTGGAGAAGCTAGCGACAAAAGAAGTCACCAGCGTCATGGAGCTCTTCAACCTGGCTGACAAATGTGCCAGAGTTGCGGAGGGCCGTGAGATGCACTCCAAACTAGCTCCATAGGCCAACAAGAAGTCCTCCAAGGCCCACTACCCCTAGAAGTGGAAAGAAGAAGAAGACCAATGACAAGAACAAGTCGTCGGCCGGCACACCTTGTGCTTCGGCTACTACAGCTCCGTGTGGCCGGGGACCACACCCCGAAAAACGACCTCAACCTTCATCAAATGATGGTGGCAACTCCAAAATGTGGTGTCCGATCCACATGACAGCCCCTGGAACATGATTGGAGCTAGCCAATTGCCACTGATGGTGTCTCCTACCATCAACAATGTCCAGCTCTACCTTTTTTGTTGGACGGAGGTGCGGGGCTAAACCTCCTGAGCTTGAAGCCTTCGTCAAGCTCCAGCTCCGACTCTTGGACCTTCATCCCTCACGACCATTCTCTGGGGTAGGTCCGGGGGCCATTAGCCCTCTCAGATCCATCACACTCCCGATGACCTTTGGAACTCGGGAGAAATACAGGACCGAGAAGGTGGTCTTTGACGTTGTGTAGATCAACTTACCCTTCAACGCCATCCTAGGTAGGCCTGCCCTATATAGGTTCAGGGCTGCAGCCCACTACGGCTATTTGGTGTTGAAGATGCTGACACCTTCAGGCGTTCTCTGCATCCGCTTGTACTGTACTGCAAGAATCACTACACTGGATGAACTCCATGCACTTGCAACAGCGCAGGAGGAGGCATCTGACAAAGAGCAAATTTCTGAACCTCCGAGCACTCGTCACCGAGGCTCAACCTCTGCATCACGTGTGAATCTAAGCGGCGACAATGACATACCCGTCAAAGTCGTCAAAATTGGTTCCGACGCTGCTTAGACCACCCATATATCGGCAGGTCTGAACAACAAATAGGAACTCATGCTCATCACTTTTCTCCGGGCGAATGTTGATGTGTTAGCCTGGCAACCGTCACAAATGACTGGGATCCCTAGGGAGGTGATTGAGCACAATATGAAGATTTATCTCGACGCACGGCCTGTACACCAGAAGCTCCAAAAGTAATCAGTCGAGCAACAAAACTTCATCCGACAGGAGATCAAGAAGTTGCTCAAACTTGGTTTCATCCGGGAGGTTCATCATCCAAAATGGTTGGCAAAATGAGTCGTTGTACCCAAGGCTGGCGGGAAGCTTCGGATGTGTACCGACTACACCACACTAAATAAGGCATGTTTAAAAGATCGATTTCCACAACCTAGAATAGATTAGATAGTGGACTCCACCTCCGGGTGTGAGCTATTGTGTTTCCTAGATGCATACTCCGGATATCAACAAATCCAAATGTCTAGGGAAGATGAAGAGCATATTGCCTTCATTACAGTAGATGGGTTGTACTATTATACTGCCATGTCCTTTGGTCTCTAAAATGTTGCTTCAACCTTTGAGAACTCATTAAAGACTTGGTGGAGGTGTATGTCGACGACATCGTCATGAAGGTCAAGAACAAGGAGTCACTCCTTGATAATTTGCAAGCCGTTTTCGACAAGCTGCGCATCACGTGCACCAAGCTAAACCCAGACAAGTGTGTCTTTGGGGTTAGCTCTGGAAGCTCCTTGGTTTCTTGGTGACTCACTGAATAATTGAGGCAAACTCGGCGAAGATCAAAGCTATTGAAGAGATGCGGCCCACAACCCGAATCAAGGACGTCCAAAAGTTAACTAGATGTTTAGCTGCGCTCAACTGGTTCATCTCGAGATTGGCGGAGTGGGCGCTTCCCTTCTTCAAGCTGTTGAGGAAGTCCGGGCCATTCCATTGATCCGAAGAAGTAGAAAAGGCGTTCCAAGAGCTCAAGCAGCTCCTCACCACACTACCAATCTTGGTAGCTCCTAACACCGGTGAGCCTCTACTGCATTATATTTCTGCAACTACAAAAGTTGTCAGCATGGTCCTGGTCGCGGAAAGACCAGAACCACATCCAGTTTAGGAGCCCAGACCCCTCCGGGAGGGTCCGGATCTACCTGAAGGCGAGTCTGGGTCTCAACCCCCAGGCGTGGATCTTCAAGGCGAAATGCTAGAATATCAACCTCAATCATCTAAGGGAGTGCTCACGGCTGATCAGGAAGATCCGAACCCCTCCGTAAGGGTCAGGATTGACCAAGAAGAAGTTCTGGATGCTTTTAGGAGGGTCCGAGTGTGGGGACCGGAGTCCACACATCCGAGGATCTCATTGGGTGGTGCCGTGCGATGCGGCACCTAACAGCACACATGAAAAGGATACCAAAACGTACTGAGTTTTCATTTCAGAATAATCAGAGTTTACAAAAGAGTGTACCACAAGGGTACACACGCAGCGGAGAATACAAACTTATGATCTCACCTATCTAAGCATAAGAGAAGACGTCCATGCCCTAGGACCCTTCTCACTAGCAACATGACGATCATTCAGCAGCGGCGTGGTTCATATGAGGTTTATCTCGATACCTTGAGATCTCATATACATCCTGAATAGAAGAAATAAAACTAATACTTACAAAAATCGTTAAAGCGCAAACGTGAGCATAAGGCTCAGCAAGACTAACCCGTCTCACTAGACATATGCAAGGGTAAGTAGTAATCATAGGTAAGGAATAGCATAAATAGACTTGCCTACAAGTGAATCCTTATAATCATGTTTTAAGTAGCAAATGACATTGTTCAAGCACGGCACATCATAGGCTCCACAATCAAACAAGAAACGCTTTGCCGATGATATGACATGCTCAAAGCACATAATGCTATTACAGCTAAAGTATGAAGAAACTGTTAACTTTAATTTTGCTATCTCTATATCATACAAGGTTGCAAAGAAATTATAATTCAATACAATATATTTTTCTGGCTTCTTCAGTATTTACTACGTCACGACAGCGACGGACAAGTGGTACTCTATTACCGCGAGGGACGGTGATTGCAATCAGGACACACCCGGACTGCACGACACGCACACCCGCGTGGGAGACACATACGTGCTCTCCTCCCCACGTCATACATGGCCACCTTTCACCCAAGACCCCAATGTCGACAAACCCCTTCATCCTGAGCAAAATGTCCCCTACACGGACACGTCAAAACATTCCGCTAGGAGATTTACACCTTTCTGCCTTCGCATCTCCATTCAAGGACAATTGAGGAGTCTCCACACTACAGTCTAGAGTTACATCAGTTTAATGGGCCCATATACCATTATGCAACCGGTACAGTTCAAGCTTGCCCAACAGTGTCGCATACGACATGGTCCTCAAGCGACACAGGCAGGGCTATGCGACCGAGACTCTATCTCGTCGACTCCTATTCCCCCTACCCAGTCTCGTGTTCATTTCATAAGCCATTTTTAATGTTCCACCCTCATGTGAACTGTTATTCCTATCTCGCGAGTAGATTCCAACTACTCGACTTCTACTGGATTTCCTATACATTAGCAAAGCAGTTACTACAGGTCAAACTGTAACTCGTTCCGACCAACCCCTAGGATTTGTGGTCATGCAAGTGGAGTATAAATCACCTTATACGTAAATGCACAATATCAACTGAAGACGTAAGTGAATAAACTGGAAAACTTTGAAAAACTCTTAAATGCAAACTGGGGCTTGCTTTAGTTTGCGACTCGATTAAATGTCAATTGTTAAGGGTCCTTCTCTGAAGGCTCTGCCAAGGACTTCAAGTGGACACCCTAGCCTTCTCCTCCAAGCGACACTGTTTGTCAATATCGATCACTACAAGACATGTATATATGAATGCTAGTAAATTATATTGTAGATATAGTTCATAAGCTTCTAACTATGGTTATAGTGAGTGAATGATTTTCTTTGGCCTTGGGATTTTATGGTAGATGTTAGGGACTACAAGGAATACTCTTGCAAAGAACAGGAGATGATCAAAGTAGTTTGTTGTCTCTAAAATTATAGCAAGCAATACACATCCAAGAATTTTAGAGAAGAAATTGTAGCTTTGACATAGCTACCAGTTGATGATCATGATAGAAGGGGTTACCCTGGTTCTAGGAAAATTGGCTTAATAAATTTCAAAGCATTTGTGAAGGAGATATTAAATTTGCAAGTTGCTAGGAATTTCTTGAATTATTTTATAACTGAATTTTTAGTTTTTCTGTTAACATTCAGTTGGCAACTGAATTAGGACTAGGAGACTAAGTCAATTAAATCTCAAATTTTTACAGGATTTAGTATATGACTAAAGGAGCATCCAGTTCAAATTTGGGACATAACAAAACAACTGAATAACTGTACTAATTCAATGACTGAAAAAGATAATTGAATTATACTTAGGGTTATGCAGGTGCAATGGCTCCTAAACTTTTTCTGGCAATCAAGAATAGGAGAATGCATTTTATGTGAATTTTGGGGATTTTTCCAGTGGACAGTTCATTTGGAAAAATTGTATTTGTATTTGGAAAGATTGTTTTCTACAGGATTAAAAATAAGTTTCACAAAACCTAATTGGTACTAACAGAAACTAGAGCTCAAGCGATTTCAAACAAAATTTGTTTGAAGATTTTTGGAGCAGTCTATAGAAAGTTATGGATTTTCTAAGTAGGAGTCAAATCTGGAATTAAATCCTAATTTGAATTAAACCATGGGTCCCACTATTTTAAAATGGACCAATGGCAATCACACCACACGGGGACCACAGAGATACACCGCGTAGACACAACCGATCTTGTGGCCACACCAGATCTGACGGGTTAAAAGGACACTGATGCGCGGGACCCGCCGCGTCGTCTTCAAACTCCCGACGCGGGGGCGCGCGGGGCTTTCGCGGCGGCGCTCTCCGGCGAGCATCGCTGGATCTGAGTTCCTAGCCACCGCAGCACCTCAACTTTGGCACCCAACCTTAATTTCACGCACTGAGCACGATGGTGGGGTCGGGGAGGCTTGCCGATGGTCAGAACAGTGGCGCATCGGTGGCGGCAGCGGCTAGGGTTCCGGCCATGTCGGAACCGTTGATCCCGTTGCTAAAACTCTTTGAAAAATGCGGGGAAAGTATTTTGGAACCACGAGGAAGGTGAGATGGTCATGCAACGGTCGGCAAAACCATCATCGACGGTGATCGAAGCAACTTCTTAACGGCGGAGGGAAGAACTCGTGATTCTCGAGCTACGGTCGATTATTTTTGGTGATTCCAGTTCAAGAGGGTGCGCAAGGAAGTGTAGAAGTTATTTGCTAGCAATTGTGGAGAGTGATCAAGTGTGGAACTCGAATTGAAAGAAAAACCGAGTGAGTTCATAAGCTTCGGCCGAGAGTAAAATTCAGATAACTGGATCGATACTCACGTAAATGAGGAACGGCTTTCACCGTCGTGCAGAGCGTGTCCAGGCGCACCCTTTTGTTATTGGAGTCGAAGCACGAAACTGCTGGTAGCAGCCCGGCACCATGGAGCAGAGGCGGCGTGCGGTGAACACGACGGCGAGCTCCGGTGTAACTTCAAAATACTGGCCAAAGCATCAACGAAAGAACGCAAGGAGTGAAGCAGAGGGTAGACGAGAGAGTGGGGAACAACCTTTCCGTTGAGAGCTTGGCGCGAGAGGCCTTCGTCTGGCCGGCAACGAGCGCGCGGCGCCGGCGGTCGGAACCTTGTGCGTGGGGCGAAAACGGCACAGACCTTCGGCTCAGTGGGAAGTAAGGTGATAAGAGCGACCGTGGAGCGATAAGGAGGAGCCAGGGGCGCTATTTATAGAGCTCAAATGGCGGTAGCCCGCTGCTGTCACACTGGACATGCACGCCGTCGTGGTGGCGCGCGCAGCGCGCGCTGGTTTGCGGCGCCCGTGGCTCTGCTGACTGGTGGGCCCCGCCAGTCAGTCTTACTGCTACTATCCTTTTAGTAATTCATTTAGAAATAGTAAATGAACTCCAAAAATCATGAAACTTCATGGCTAAGTCAATAAAAATGTGATGAACACAATGGTGTGTTAAATCTTAATGTTCAAGTATATTTGACCAGATTTTTGAATTTGAATTTAACTTGATTCAAATTCGCTGAGCGTCTCAAATAAAATAACAAATGGACTCCAAAATTCATGAAACATTTCAAGGAGCTTATTTGCAATTTTAGAAGACTATAGAAAAATTTATAGCCTCAGATTTGAATGTTCCTGACAGGGCATGTATACACAGTAGCTATAAGCCTATTTGTTTATTTGAGTATGTGAGGTACTATAAATTGATTTGCCCAAACAAACCCCAAGCAAATACTCCAAAATTTTGCAGAGATGATATTTGAATTATTTTAAGATTATTGGTGAAGTATGCTTCTTATGTCAATAAAATTTAAAACATGAGGAGAAAAAAAAAAAGAATTGAATAGGTTCAAGTTTATGTACATGACCATATCTTGAACCCAATGAAATTTAAATTTAATTGACAACTGAATTTCATATTTAGGATTTAGTGGGATTTTACACTGAGAAGATCAACAAGAAGGTCCGGACCCCTCCGGGAGGGTCCGCATCGATGGGCAAGAAGCTTTGGGTCGCTCCGATAGGGTCTGGACCGTCCAGCGGCCAGTGTACTTCATTAGTGAAGTACTCCATGATGCCAAGACCAGATACATTGAGGTGCATAAGCTGCTTTACACAGTTCTTATTGCCTCAAGGAAGCTTCATCATTACTTCCAAGCCCACAAGATATCAGTGGTAACTTCTTATCCACTATGTGCAATACTGCATAATCCTAATTCTACTGGAAACATCGCCAAGTAACCAGCGGAACTGGCAGAATTCAATCTTGAATTCCTGCCGCGACAAGCTATGAAGAGTCAAGCCATGGACGATTTTGTGGCGGAGTGGACTCCTTGAACATCAAATCCTTGGGGCCCTAGTGAGCAGAAGCCGGAACCCAAGGTCCTGGTCTTCACAGAGCCTCATTGGACCCTCTACTTCGACGACTCCATGCAAAAGCAGGGGGCCGGAGCTGGAGTTATTCTCCTCGCTCCGACCGGGGAGAAGGTCAAATCTATGGTTCACCTTGACTTTAAGGCGACCAACAACATGGCGGAGTATGAAGCTCTCATCTACGGGTTCAAGGTGGCACTATCCTATGGTGTCAAGCAGTTGTTGGTGATGGGTGATTCGCAGCTCATCATAAAACAAGTTAAAGGTGAATGTTGCTGCAACAACCCCCAACTAGCCGCTTATCTCCTTGATGTTTAGGAGCTCCAGAAGGACTTCGAAGTCTTAGACCTCCACCATGTTCAGAGTCTCCACAATGTTCAAGCTGACAAACTCTCTTCAAAGGCCTCAACCGGAGCTCTGGCTCCCGACGGGATCTTCATTCGGAGGTTGTCAAGACCAACAACTCAGTCTACCAAACTGAGCGAAGGGGGCGAGACCAACACCGCGAAGCTGGTGGTCCCGGTGACCCTATTACCATGGCGTCTGCCAAGGGTCATAGGTGCTCCAGGAAGCTCTGAGCAACCCATCACGCAAGACTCAAAAGCTCAAGTTAGCTCCAATGCATGGATCTCAGAGATCCGGAAGTACTTAAAAGACAACTATCTTTCTGAAGATGGTGCATCCGCTGACTGGATTGCCAGATTGGCTAAAAGATACACACTGGTAGAAGGGGATCTCTACCGGCGTGGTGCCAACGGCGTCCTAATTCGGTGCATTGCAAGGGAAGAAGGTTGCGAGATCCTTGTGAAGATCCATAGAGGCGAGTGTGGGAACCACGCGTCTTCCCGCACGCTGGTCAGCAAAGCTTTTGGAACGACGTCTACTGGCCTACAGCACTCCAGGATTTTAGGAGTATTGTGAAGACCTCGACATTCAAGTTAGCTACGCATCAGTAGCTCACCCGACAAGTAATGGCCAAGCCGAGAGAGCAAATGCAAAAATATTGAAAGGACTCAAGACGCGCACT
Source organism: Tuctoria greenei (assembly GCA_036927565.1). NCBI lineage: Eukaryota > Viridiplantae > Streptophyta > Magnoliopsida > Poales > Poaceae > Tuctoria > Tuctoria greenei. The sequence continues at coordinate 43,359,267 of JAYESD010000006.1, forward strand.
TATGAGTGCTTGAAGAAACATGTAGCCAACTGGATCGATGAGCTTCTGTCCGCACTATGGGCAAGCAGGACTACACCTAACCGGTCAACTGGAAAGACACCCTTCTTCCTGGTTTACGGAGTTGAAGTAGTCCTTCCTCCGGAAATCACCATGGGTTCACTCCGGGTTCGGACCTTTGACGAAGCCGCGCATGACCAGCTCCGGCGTGAAGACCTTGACCTCGTCAAGGGGGGGAAGGTGCCAAGCAGCTGTTCCAAATGCACGCTATCGCCAAGCGCTCTGGTGCTATCATTAATGGCACGTGCGCAACCGACAGCTCGAGGAAGGCGATCTGGTATTGCGGAGAATACTAACTCGTGAAGGGATGAACAAACTTTCCCCCAACTGGGATGGTCCCTTCCGAGTGATCAAAGTATCCCGTCCTAGATGTGTTCCTTGGCAACTGAGGATGGGACCGCGCTTCCTAATCCTTGGAACATCGAGCACCTCTGTTGTTTTACGCTTAGTATCATGGAGGTGAGCCTGTAATTACATGCAATGTAAATTATAGAGTCCATACACAGAGTCAGGTAGGTCCTCCGGGACAACATCCGGACCCCTCTGGGAGGGTTCGAGAAGTTCAAGCAACACTTGACACGGTCACAGCACTAAAAGTGTAGCTACCTGCCCTGGGTTAGTACAAGATGTATAGCACGCTTAGCTTGGTTTCGTGCCCTATGTGTGTCCTTGTCTTCCCTGTAATCCGGACCTATAATGAAAGACATTATTGTGTAACAGCAGACTCCACGTACATTAATTTTGTGCAGACTCATTCTCTTTAATTTATCCATCTCCTTTTTGTCTACAACGAATTGTGCAATTTTTTTTTGAGTTTTAGTCCAAGTTATTCGTATGTTTTACAAGTTATATTGGTGATGCCTTCGGATCTTAGCATTGCTGCATGGTCTACTCGCCTGAACGCCAAGCCAACAAAGGTCCAGAATGTGCCATTGACTTAGCCTGGTCCTGGACTGTAAGTACGCCACTCTACCTACATTCCGACATGCCTCAGTAGGGGGGGCGTCCTAAAAGCATTTGGATCTGGAAAGATTATATCAGTGTGCTCGTTAACATATAGAGTTTCTTCAGATCTAAAATTTAAATGAGAATAGTAAGTCGCAAAAAAGTTATAGATAAAATGATGAATTTTACGGTTTTTGCTTGTCATGCACAGGAAAAATGAAAACTCATGGCGATGGTGGATGATGCCGGAGCTATTAAGCTCCGACAACCTCCAGGAGGGCCCGCCGTCAACGTTTCGGATGTTGAAAGTGGGCACCGCCAGAGCTAACAAGCTCCGGCAACTCCGATGGGGGCCGGCCGTCGATGTGAAGTATAATGCTAATTCAAGTGAAATGGCATAACCACCCGAGGGGTTTGCCGTCAATGTATTCTACGATTGATGGTGGATATCATCAAAGCCAAGAAGCTCTGACAACCCCAGGGGGCCTGCCATCAATGTTTTACACGTTGATAGTGGGTGTCGTCGGACCAACCAAACTCTGAAAACCACAGGGGGCCCGCTGTCGATGTTTTACGGGTTGACGGTGGAGACCAACCAAGCTTCGACAACCCCAGGGGGCTCGCCGTCAATGCAACAAAAGCTCCCTGGAGAAGTTAGAAATAAACTCTGGACCTAAAAGATACAAGTTCAAAGCGTCCAAGTCGTCAACACATTGTCAAATCCTTTTGGTACATGTTCGGAATCAAATTGTGTACATCTACCTGGGGCAAACAAGATAAAGGACAGTGCATTGAAGAAAATGGAAAAAAATGGAATTCATTGGAGAAAGAGTGGATTTCATATTTCTGAAGTACTAGATTACAAAATGTGGATTACAGTAAAAGGAAAAAGGAAAAGGTCCTAGCTACCGGAGGATCTAAGTCCTGCAGAAAAACAATGCAATCTTCTCAGCAGCTTCTTGGATGCTAGCCCTGACAACATCCTCCTCTTCAGCAATGAGTCCTTCGAAGACCAGATCTAGAGAATGTTGGGGGGTCTCAGGTCTTGTAACACACCAGGACATATTCGGCGACATTCTTGGTCAGATATTTCCCCTCAGTCTCCAGCTGGTCGGCGATGACATCACCCATGACGTCGAGTTTGCTACCAGCAGAGCCAAGTGCCATCAGTGTCTGGTCCAGCTCCGGGGCTGGGTTCTCCAGGCGTACAGAGCTGAAGCCAAGCAGCACCAAAGCTCTGTCTGCATGCCCCAAAAAATCCCACACCTGCTGGGACTCAGTCGCTCTCGAGCTCCGCAGCTCCTCCAGTGTACTTCTGGTAGCCGTAGGCTCCAAACCTTCCTGAGCGAGGCACTCGTCCACTTTATCATGTTGCTGCATACTCTCAACTACTTGCTTTTCGCGATCGGCTAGCTCCGTCTTCTGGAGGTGGATGCGATTTCGCCGTTCGGCCAGGTCCTTCTCCCTGCCTCTTATTTTCCCTTCTCTGGTGGCAACATCAATTTCTCTTTTTGAGAGCTCCTTCCCTAGTTTCCAGTACTTCTCATCTTCTTCTTTTCTCCACAGATCAAGCTTCTTAGTGCGATCTGCCAAGTTTTGCTCTCCCAGAGTCAGCTTCTGGACAAGCTCCTCCTCTCTTTCCAAAATATCCTCCCGCTATTCCAGGAGTTTCTCTTCCCTTGCATCGAGGTCTGCTCGACACTTTAGGAGAATCTTGTTTAATGCATTGAGGTTGTTGTGACATTCGTCAGGAACGTCATTCCTTTCCTTGGCTTGCTCGATTTCTCCCGAGAATTAGCGTCGAGGGCCCTGATGGCGGCCTCCTTTTCCTCCAACTTGCCCAAATATTCCATCTGGGCCCTCTCTTTCTCGACCCACTCCTTCTGATCAGCAAGCCTCGTTTGGGCAAGCTTGCTCTCGAAGTGGAGACTGTTGCGTTAAAGCCTCAAGGTGTGGCGCTCTTCTTCAAGGTCCTTGCTATCATGGTCGAAGGCGAGCTGGACCTATCGGAGGCTCGAGCAGGCATTGTCAATAGACAACGCTAAAGGAATAGGCTTTGGACCTGCCGGGGTCACCTCCACCGGCTCCAGAGGGTCTTCAAGAACAAATATTAGGTCCCACACCACAAGTGTGGTTCCGCGAGCTTCTATAGCATTAGGGCCGCCCTCTGGGAGTTCCTTGACCGCTGCTGAAGAAGATCCCGCTAGGGGAACTTCTACCTCCAGGGCTGAATCCGAAGGTCCATCCGCAGGGTATTCAGCTGCAGGTTCCACGGGTGGAGAGCATGCCACCGCTTCTTCAGGATGTTCCGGCTCGGATATTGACACCTCTGGAGCAATTACTTGTGGAGCGATCATTGGAGATTCGTACAAAGCCACTTCCACCGCCATCTCAGGCGCTGGTACATCAACCACCTCCAGCTCAGCTACCGGAGCTTCAGGCACTTCTGGCCCAGCAACCAGAGCTTCAACTATCTTCGACACAGAGGCTGGAGCTTCAGACACCTTCGGCTCAATCGCTGGATCTTCAGCCACTTCTGGCAATGGCGCCAGAGCCTCAGGTACCTCCGTATCAAGTGTCGGAGCTTACGACTTCTGGCAATGGCGCTAGCGCTGTTGTTGGTGGTGCATCTTCAACAACTTCTCTCCCATGGCCCGGCACTACCACAAGAGCTTCTGGCGTCTCTTCTGGATCCAAGTCTATGACAGTTAGTGCCGGAGCTGCTGTGTCTTCCGCCACCACCTGGGAAGGCTCAATGGTTGAAGCTGGAGCCTCAGCATGCACAGCTCCAGTCGCTGTAGCGGATGCCAAAGCCTCAGACTTTTTTCTCGACACCTTGGAAACAAAAGGTTAAGAAGATTAAAACATAATAAAAACAAGATTAGCATTTCAAGGTAAGTTGACAATTATTACCTAGGGATGCTACTGTCCCAGTCGCTGCAGAATCTCTTCTTCTGAGGCCCGGAGTCAGAGCCAACCAAATTTGGTGAAACAATAACTTCGGACCTTAGTCAGCGGCCATCTGCAGCAGCTGGAGTCTTCTCAGCCGGATCCCCCCTTAGCTGGGAAGGAACTCTGGACCTGGTGCTCACAGCTGGCACCAAAGCCGGACTTGACGTGCCGGAGCTTGAGTCCCTCGAGGACACTGACACCAAAGCAGGTGAGGTCACCGAAGGTTTCCATCGCCGTGGAGAAGGGGCTATTGGAGTTGGAGTACACCCGATGGAGCTCCCATCAATATGCCTCAACTTCCTCTTGTGGCTGCAAGATTCAACCGGTTCCTTGACTTTACCGTTGCCCTTGCCGACATCATCGACTCTTTAGCTCGCAGCAGAGGCACTGACCCTCTCAGAAGCTCTGGGGATTGTAACCCTAGAGACAGGGTGCCTCTCTACCACGCCCAGGTCATCCAATGTTGGCATTCTCCTCCGGATCTCCCTGCTGACCTCTGAAACAATGTTTAGAGGCAGGAAGGTAGCCGGCGGAGTCACGGCGTCAAGGGAGACACCTCCATTTTGAAACTTTTTGAGATGGATCTTCAAAGCTTCATCATCCAAGTATGTGTTCAAACAAACTTCAATTCGGTCATGATCCATCTCACTATTGAACGCCCATGCGGGCCGTTCCCTAGTCTTCAGCGGAGCCCACCTATTCACCTAGAAATTATTGAAGACCATTTGGGGGGTCACTACTCCCTCAAAGCATTCTTCGATCCTTTCCAGGATGGGCTTGCACGCGTTCGACAGCTCCAGAACTACATTCCAGGTGTCAGTGTCGACATTGGGAAGGCCCTCGGGCATCTGTAGCTTCTCATGCTCCTAGAGAGTGATGATCACCTAATACTTCTTGAAATTGTATCTAGGAATCCCATGGGGGTTTTGGCTGATTTATGACAAGCAAATGAGATCCTAACCACATTGTTGAGATGAGCACAGGTTCTAATGAAAGAATGAACAAAGCACTAAAAAGAAAGGAGAATGAGGAGCAATGCAGAAAAGAGCTCAAGAACCAAGTGTAGTAGATCATTTTGTATGGAGTGTGTTATGGAAACACACCCCAAGAGCTCAAGCACAAATAATCTCAGACATTTAACATAGTTATATAGGATCAAAGGGACTAGTCCGATATCTTTCTGTACCAGATTGGACAAGTCCTCACAAAGCGGACTTGTCCACACAGTCTAGTTTTCACTGGCCAGACTAGTCTGATATCACCACGGACTAGTCTGCTATCTCTTTGACTAGAATCGGACTAGTCCTCCCTAGTGCGGACTACTCCCCCAAGCACTTCACAAGTTGCACGAAATCGGACAAGTCCGATAACACCACGAACTAGTACGATATCTTTCTGATGTCAATCGAACAAGTCCGATATTAGCATGGACTAGTCCAAAATCCCACTGACCTAAGTCGGATAAGTTCTCCAAGTGCGGACTTGTTCCCCAAATTCACTAAGGGATTCACCTATCCGGACAAGTCCGATATTCATCGGACTAGTCCAATGATTTCAAGAACCAAATCGGACTAGTCTGCTTTCACTTCGAACAAGTCCGATATTTCGGGACACCTAGGGTTTCCTACACGCGGCGCAACGGACTAGTCCGGTGTCCACCACGGACTAGTCTGATCTTTCTAAACCCTAACGGTAACTTTTGGAAACCCCATATAAATAGGTGTACACAGCCCATCTTTCACAGGACTCGACACCCTGCACCGTCACACCCTCCAAGAGCCTATAAAACTCATATTTCCATGCAAAACAACGCAAGAAAGTTTAATCCTTTGAGGATACACTTTGGATCTAAGGAGAGACACGGTTCTTCACTCATTGAGCTCTTGTTTTGATTCCCTAACACACTCCTGTGGTTTTCATTGTGATCTTAAGAGTGTGTTCTTGGTGGTGTTCATCGTGTAATCTTGGGGAGCCCTCAACTTCTGAGAAGGCCCCTTGAATTCGGTTATTTTCCCTTTGTGATTATTGAAAAGGATTGGCCTTCGTGGCGATCTGACGAGGGTAGGTTTGGAGAAGACCCAATCCTTTTGTGGACTCCTCAACGTGGATGTAGGTTGCCTCTGTGGGAACCGAACCACGAGATATAGAGCTTGTGTTTTTACTTTGCGCATATTGTTCTTACTCTTCATATCTATCTAGGGTTTCAATCAATAATGTTTATATTATGTTGAAACATTGAATATAAGATTAAGTTGTGCTACATCCTAGTTCATAGTAGTGTTACACTCTAATTACAAGTATAATTTTGCTGCATACAGTCTAGGATCGAGATAATCGATCAAACTTGATCAATCTAGTCCGCACGCATCGGACTAGTCCGCACTCTACCGGACTAGTCCGATATTTCGGGATTTGATCAGTTTGTTAAGTGTTGCAGGTTCCGACTGAAAATCAAAAAGGGCTATTCACCCCCCCTCTAGGCCACATTCAATTGGTATCAGAGCGGGACTCTTCAGAAGGAGACTCGCTCGAAGAGAACATGTCGGACATGAAGGTCGTACACAAGAGCATCAACCAAGAGAAGGTTGAAGAAGAAAAGAACCAAAAATTGGAGAGGCTCCTCGAGGCCATTCAAGACATTGAGTATGACGATAAGGAGACGCTGGAACTCAAGGCGCTCCTAAAAAAAAAACCCCCTCCAAGGGAAAAGTGAAGATGGAAGACGAGAAGAAGAAGGGGAGTAGTCACAATGACTACTCCCGATATCCTTTGAATTATGATCGCTTAAATTCTAACAACAATCATTATCTATCTATTCCACTTGGAAAAGCCCCACACTTTGATGGCAATGACTACTCAATGTGGAGGCAAAACATGAAAATGCACTTGATCTCACTCAATCCAAGCTTGTGGCACATTGTGGTTACAGAAATAGATATCCCCGAAGATGATGAGGAGCTCACACCTAGCCAGAAGCAAGCAATTCATCGAAATGCCCAAGCTGCTGCGGTCATCACCTTATCACTTAGTCGGGACGAGTTCACAAAGGTGGATGGAATTGAGATTGCAAAGGAGATACGGGATACATTGCAAACTGCACATGAAGGCGACTGTCATGTGCAAGAGGCAAAGATTGAAATGATCGAAGGCGAATTGGGAAGATTTGCCATCAAAGAAGATGAGTCGCCACAAGGCATGTACAACCGGCTAAAGACGATCATCAACAAGGTTCGAGCATACGGAAGCAAGAAGTGGAACGACCACGAGGTTATGAGGCTCATTCTTAGAGCTTTCATGCCTCGCAATGTCACATTGTGCTCGATGATCACAGAAAGCCCCGGGTACAAGAAAATGACCCCGGATGAGTTGCTTGGGAATATCATAAATTTGAGATGATGGAAAAGCAAGCGAATCATGTTAAGGAGATTGCCGATCTCACCTCGGCAAAGAAGAAAGGGTCGCTTTGAAGTCCACTCTCAAGCCCTTGTCTAAAGAAGCTCAAGAAGCTCAACTAGAACAAGACGGTGATAATGAGAGCAGCGACTTGGATGAAAATGACATGATACTATTCATGAAGAAATTCAATGGGATGATGAAGAAAAGACAAGGGGCTAAATCAAGTGAAGGGAAGTACAAGGAAAAATCAAGACCAAAGTTGAGGCAGGCATGCTATAACTGTGGTGAGTATGACCACTTTATAATTGATTTCCCATATGAAGAAAACAAGAACAAGACCAAGGAAACAAAGCCTCAACCCAATAAATTCTTCAAGAAGAAGAAGCAAGTTGAACAAGTGCATCTAGGGAAAGAGTGGGACTCAAATGATGAGTCCTCATCCGAAGAAGAAGAGATGGCTAGCATAGCCATCGAGAAGACATCCAAGAAGTCCACTCTCTTTCCCACTCTCGGCACATGGAAGGGGAACGACACTTGCCTCATGGCAACGGAAGGTAAACGCAAGGTAACAACCAAATCATCTTCCATGCATTCCTATTCTAGTGATAGTGAAATTGCTAGAGATAATGAAGATATGGTTATTGGCTTAGATAAGAAAACAGCTGCAAAAATGAAATTTATACTTGATCAGCTTGTTGAGAAGAAGAAGTTGATAAACCGTCAAGAAGATATGATTATCTCCCAAATGGAGGAATATATTGAACTTGACAAGCTTCTTGAACTTGGAAAGGAGCGAAGCAAGTCACTAGAGCTTGAGTTAGCTTCAAGCAAGGAAGCTTGCTTTGAGTTAAGCGACTCAAATGCTACAATCAAGGATGAACTTGCTAACCTAGTCAAGGTTAACAAGATCCTTGAGGTAAAAGTTGAGTCACTCAAGCAAAGTGAGCCTTCATCCTCTTCAAGCTCACCTTCTCAACCCCTTAAAACTGAAATTGCTTCTACTCGTGCATGTGGTAAAGTTGACACTAGCTTGAAAGACAAGTCAATCTCTACCAAGGATAATCATCCTGCCCAAAGTGGCATATTTGACAAGGAGAAGGTCAAATATGCACGTAGTGCATACTTGGCCACAAGACCTCCTAATGTAAAATATGGCATTGGGTATTCCTATGGTGGAAGGCAAAATGATAGAAGCCATAAGAATAACAAGGAGATCACTGTCTTTGTGAAGGGAGAACCCTCTCAAATTGGAAAGTCCAAAGTTAACACATCCAACACATATGATCACCGGACTAGTCTGGTTGGGACACGGAAAAGTCCGGTCCTCCGGACAAGTCCGATTTCCCGGACTAGTCATGTACATAAACAACAACCACTATTATTCAGGACTTTTGATGCATCTTATGTTTTAATGAGAAGTAACCTCAATGAACCCAATCAAGCTTGGGTACCTAAAACCAAGGCATGATTTGTTTTTGTAGGACTATTCCTCCGGTGGATCTAAATGGGTGCGAGACAGTAGTTGCACCAACCATATGACCGGAGAAAGAAGGATGTTCGTTGAGTATGAAGAAAATGCATCTAAGCGAGGGCATCTATTTTGGAGACAATAGTCAAGTAAAGGTGCTCGGTACCGGTAAAAAATTGCCATATCATCTCAACATACTCTTTCTCATGTGTTACATGTTTATTCCTTAGATTATAAACTGCTGTCCATATATCAATTATGTGACAAAGGTTATAATTGCTTTTTCACTAATGAGGGTGTGACCATCTCTAGAAGGAGTGATGGTTCCATTGCATTCAAGGGTATGTTGAAGGGAATGCTTTACCTTGTTGACTTCAACAAAGATAAAGCCGAACTTGACATATGCTGGATTGCAAAGACCAACATGGGTTGGTTGTGGCATAGACGGTTGGCACATGTTGGTATGAGGAATCTTCAAAAACTCCTCAAGGGCGATCACATCCGAGCTTTGAAGGATGTTGTTTTTGGGAAAGATAGACCTTGTAGTGTGTGCCAAGCCAGGAAGCAAGTTGGAGCACCTCACCCTGCGAAGAACGTCATGACTACAACAAGACCACTCGAGCTACTTGACATGGATCTTTTTGGTCCAATTTCTTACATAAGCATCGGTGGTAACAAATATGTCTTAGTAGTTGTTGATGATTTTTCTCACTTCACTTGGGTTTTCTTTTTGCATGATAAGATAGAAAATCAAGGAACCTTGAAGAAGTTTTTCAAGCGTGCTCAAAATGAGTTTTCATTGACGATCAAGAACATTCGAAGCGACAACTGCACGGAGTTCAAGAACACCCAAGTTGAGGAGTACCTAGACGAAGAAGGCATAAAGCACAAATTTTCAACACCTTACTCCCCTCAACAAAACGGAGTTGCCGAAAGGAAGAACCGAACCCTCATAGAGATGGCAAGAACAATCCTCGATGGATACAAAACCTCCGATCGATTTTGGGCGGAAGCGGTTAACACCGCCTGCCGTGCCGTAAATCGACTCTATCTTCATCGACTACTCAGGAAAACATCCTATGAGCTACTCACCGGTAACAAGTGATGAGTACATCACAACAGCGGATACGAACATTGAACTGCAAGGACCAATCACAAGAGCACGAGCATGGTTATTAAATCAGCAGGTGAATTCGTTCCTAACTTTTTTTGCATGTGAGTTTGAGAATAGATTGCTATGTGATGATTTAACTGTTATTAGGAATAATGGAGAAGATCAACAAGTGAATGAAAGAGGACTTGGGAGCGTGGAGAACCAGCTGGGACGTCCACAAGTTGATGGAAATAGTTTACAACTCGGACTCGAGTTCAACTCGGAGTCCAGGAGCAGTCCACCTTAAAACGGATGCCCAGGAGGCATACGAACTCCGTTTTTGACGTTCTACATATGCACGGAAAGAGGAGAAGATAAACTTTCCAATGGTATTGGAATTACTTCAAAATTCCACAGGAATCATTGGGAATAGTCGAAACAAGTGGAGTCCAGATTTCTGTCCGGTGCTGCGCCACCAAATCGGGCCTTTGGGCCTTGTATCCCGTAAGAGTCCATTAGGGACGCGTCTAATCGTGTTTTGGTCAAACCCTAGCCTATAAATACTGCAGACGTCGGTCATATTCGGTGGGTTTTGCTTAGATCAATAATATTGCCGTTCTACGGTTTGTGAGACCCCAACTTTGCGATTTTCTGATCGTGTCTTCAACGTTCTTGCTCGAGTTCTCGGTTGCACTTGCAGGGATTAGCCTTCTTGGCGAGGTCAAGCGTGTGCAGCACGGCTGATAACCAACGGAGCCTTGGTGTAGTGATTGCAGGGGTACTCGAATCGCTCGAGTGTCGCGGATCATCAACATCGAGTTCTCCACCCCAATCGACATACCTTTCGGAAGATCGGGCGTAAACCTACTCATCACAACCCCCAGGGCGGACTAGTCTGATCTCAGTCAGGACCTCTTGGTCCGGACTAAAACGGACAAGTCCACCCTGGGGGCTGGACTAGTCCATTTTCACACGGAACAAAAGGTTCTGTGTGAGATCGAACTAGTCCGGTGTGGGCCGGACTAGTCCGTTTTGAAGTGACCATTTGAATTTGCAGTTTGGCGGGTAGTGTGACGATTGCCGCGCAGTGCGACAGTTGTCAGGGACGTCAGTGGTCCCAAAGGCCGAACTAGTCCGGGCCCTAGGGTGGACTAGTCCGCGCATCTGCTGAAGTCAGCAGTATGGGCTAGGAACCTCTATAAATAGAGGACCCCTGTGTTCATTTGAACTAACCCTTGAGAAAGTTGAAACCCTAGCGCCGCCACAACAAACTTTGAGCCTCCAAAAGCCTCCTTCTTGCCTACATTCCCTCTAAAACTAATTCTTGTGTGGATTAGGGTTTGGTGAGTTGAAGAAGATGACGAACACTGCTCTAGGCTCTCGGTTTGATCTCTTGCACTTGTGAATCTTTGTGATCTTTGGCTTATGTTGATCTTTGTGATTTGTGATTGTATTTGTGGTGGGAGCCTCAGATTGTGAGAAGCCCCAAGGAATCTTGTATTCACCCATTTGTGATAGTGGAGAACCAAGTTAGGCCCTTGTGGTAAACTTGGTGAGGGAAGGGTTGTTGAACCCTGTCCTTCGTGGACTCCTCAACGGGGACGTCGATTCCTTCGTGGGATCAAACCTCGGGATAAAATCCTTGTGTCCCTTGTGTACTTTGCTTTCAATTATCACACATTGCTTCTAGGGTTAGCTTTACCGTTTTTGTTCATCACTCTCGTTTCATTGTGATCCTTAGTCTCACACTTGCTTCATAACTTGTTAAGGTTCACTAAGTCATCCTAACATACTTTGCATGACAAGAATCGAACTAAAATTTGTTAGAAACCCTTTTAGGTTTTCCCTGTAGGTGGACCGAACTAGTCCGCCCCTGGACCGGACTAGTCCGCCCCCTGAGTACTGATCTCGTTTTATTAAGTCATTCAGGTCGATTAGCCTATTCACCCCCCTCTAGACAACTTTCAATTAGTATCAGAGCAGGACTCTCCCAAAGAGTCTAACAACTCGGAGAGGAGATGGTCGGAGTGGGGTATGACGAGGAATCGACCAATGAGATACAAGCAACCCAAGAGGAGGTGCTTGTCTACCAAGACAAGTTGACGGATGACGAAGAGACTCACCAGCTCAAGGCGAAACTTCAAGAGAAGTTGAAGATTCCAAAAGTTGACTCTTCAACCTCTACATAGGGTGGCACGACCCACTACAACCAACAAGGCTACAACTATGAGCGCCTTGTTTCCAACAACCACTATCTTTCCATCCCATCTGGGAAGCCTCTCCAATTTGATGGAACCGACTACGGGATGTGGAAGCACAACATGAGGATCCATCTCGTGTCACTCAACCCCTCATTGTGGCAAATTTTGTTGACCGGGGTACATATCCTGAAGAATGAAGAAGACATCACTCCGGAGCAAGCCGTGCTCCTTCACCGCAATGCCCAAGCGGCCGGAGTGATCATCTCATCTCTCTCAAGAGATGAATTCAAACGAGTAGATGGACTTGAGGAGGCCAAAGATATTTGGGACACCCTCAAGACGGCTCATGAAGGAAATCGAGTCGTGAAGGAAGCGAAGATTGACCTCATTGAAGGAGAGCTCGGGAGGTTTACCATTATGGATGGTGAATCTCCCCAAGAGATGTACAATTGCCTAAAGTTGCTCATCAACAAGAGCAGATCTTATGGTTGCACCAAGTGGACAGACCACGAGGTGGTGAAGAGGATGATTCGGGCATTCATGCCTAGAAACGTCTCTCTTTGCTCCATGATACCGGAAAGCCCAGGGTTTGCCAAAATGACCCTGAAGGAGGTCCTAGGAAGGATCATCAACCACGAGATCATGGAGAAGGAGGCACTCTTATACAATGACCTCCAAAGGTTCACCGCCTCGGAGATGAAGGATGTCGCACTCAAAGCGACATCCTCCTCAAAAGAGCAAAACAAAGATGATGAGGAGAGCCTTGACACCGATGAGGAAGAGGCCCTCTTCATAAACAACTTCAAGAGAATGATGAGGAGAAGAAAAAGAGGATATAAGCATGAGAGCAAGGGCAAAGAGAAAGCAAGGCCCAAAACAAAGAGGGCTTGCTACAATTGTGGCGAATACGGGCACTTCATTGTAGATTGCCCACATGAAGAGGGCAAGAAGAAGAAGGAGGGCAAGCCGCAGGAGAAGAAGTTCTATAAGAAGAAAAGGCCCTCCGTTCATGCTCACTTAGGCAAGGAATGAGACTCTAACGATGAGTCCTCCGAAGACGAGGAGAAGGTGGCAACCATAGCCATCGGGGGGAGCTCCAAGGGAAGCAATCTTTTCCCCAACCTCTACGACCACAAGCAAACTTGTCTCATGGCAAAACAAGGAAGGAGAAAGGTTATTTCTAACTCATCCTCTTCCATATCCTCCTATGATGATTTTGATAGTGCTAGTGAAAACGAACACATGCTTAAGGACATAAGTAAGAGCACTTTGCATAGAATGAAATTACTCTCGGATGAAATCTTTGAGAAGGAGGAGCTCATAGATAGCAAAGAGGACATGCTTATCCATGAAAAGGAGAGATGTAAAGAGCTCATTGAGCTCCTTGAGCTTGAGAGAGAGAAGAGCAAGGCATTAGAACATGAACTTGCCCTAAGCAAGAAAACATGCTCAAGTCTTGAGGAGACAACCATTGAGCTCAAGGACGAACTTGGCAACTTGGCACAAGTTAACAAGATCCTTGAGACTCAAGTTGAGTCCCTCAAGACCAATGTAGCCTCTTCCTCCAAAAGCTCATCCTCCTCAAAGGTTGCATCCGAAGCAATCTCTACTTGCAAATGTTCTAACTTGATCCTTAAATTAAAGGATGAGCTTAACTTGACTCAAGGCAAACAAGCACCTAAGGGTGGCATCTTTGACAAAGAGAAGGTGGCGTATGCACGAAGTGCATACACCAACACAAGACCTCCCAATGTCAAGGATGGTCTTGGTTATACTAGAGGTGGAAAGCAAAATGCTAAAACCTCCAAGTATGGCAAAGACTTGATTGTCTTTGTCAAAGGAAGCTCATACCCAACTAAAATTGGGAAGAATACTTCAACTAGCACTAACATGCCTAAATCCAAACCACATCCTCTATTTCATGATTTTGATGCATCTTATGTTTTAATGAGGAACAAGTATGGCAAAGTTTATGCTAGATATGTTGGGCCACTCTGCAAGAGCCCCAAGCCTTGTGTGTGGGTGCCCAAGTACCTCACTACTAACGTCAAAGGACCCAACTCCGCTTGGGTACCTAAAAGGAAGGCATAATCTTGTTTTGTAGGCGTACTCCTCCGGTGGATCCAAATGGGTGCTCGACAGTGGATGCACCAACCGCATGACCGGAGAGAGGAGAATGTTCATGGAGTATGAGCAACATGATGATCCAAATGAAGGGATCCTCTTTGGGGACAATAGCCGAGGGAAAATCCTTGGCTCTGGTAAAATTGTCATTTCTCCCCAACACACTCTTTCTCATGTTTTTCATATTGATTCTTTAGACTATAACCTTTTGTCCATATCACAACTATGTGACAAAGGTTATAATTGTGTTTTTACTAATGAGGGTGTGAGCGTCCTTAGAAAAAGTGATAACTCAATCGCTTTTAGGATGTGCTCAAGGGAAAGATTTATCTTGTGGATTTCGCCTCGGATAAAGCTCAACTTGACACATGCTTAATGGCGAAAACCAACATGGGGTGGCTTTGGCATAGAAGGCTAGCCCATGTTGGGATGAGAAACTTACAAAAGCTTCTTAAGGGTGAGCACATCTATGGTTTGAAGAAAGTTGTCTTTGAAAAGGATAGGCCATGTAGTGCTTGCCAAGCAGGGAAGCAAGTGGGAGCTCAACATCCCTCCAAGAACATCATGATGACGACAAGACCTTTGGAGCTGCTACACATGGACCTTTTCGGGGCAATAACCTACATTAGCATTGGCGGTAACAAATATGGACTTGTTATTGTTGATGATTTTTCTCGTTTCACTAGGGTATTTTTCTTACATTATAAGGGTGAGACTCACGGTGTCCTCAAGAGGTTCTTGAGGAGAGCTCAAAATGAGTTCGCCTCAAGAATCTAGGCTACAAGAAGCGACAACGGCACCGAGTTCAAGAACACTCAAGTGGAAGAGTTCTTGGATGAGGAGGGCATCAAGCATGAATTTTCAGCCCCCTACTCCCCTCAACAAAATGGGGTGGCGGAACGGAAGAATAGGACTTTCATTGAGATGTCAAGGACGATGCTTGATGAGTACAAGACATCGAACCGGTTTTGGGTGGAGGCGGTTAACACCGCTTGCCACGCCGTCAACTAATTGTATCTCCACCGCCTCCTCAAGAAGACCTCCTACGAGCTTCTAGTTGGTAAGAAACCCAATGTCTCTTACTCTCGTGTCTTTGGGAGCAAATGCTACATTCTCAACAAGAATCCTAGGACTTCGAAGTTTGCTTCAAAGTCCGATGAAGGTTTCTTGCTTGGTTATGATTCAAACACCCACGCCTACCGTGTCTTCAACAAACCCTCCGGGATTGTTGAAATAGCACGCGACGTGGTGTTTGATGAAACTAATGGCTCCCAAGTGGAGCAAGTTGATCAAAGTGTGCTAGATCAAGAAGACTCTCCACAAGAAGCTCTTAGGAGGATGGCACTTGGAGATGTTCAACCACAAGAACAACCTCAAAGCTCAAGTGACCAACAACAAGATGATGCAAGTCATCCCCAACGTGATCAAGTTGAAGATGGACAAGTTGTACCTCAACATGATCAAGGAGACGAAAGTCAAGGTGGAGGCATACATCAAGGGGGAGACCAAGAAGAAGAAGAGCATGATGATGACTCAAGAGTTCAACCTCCACATCCTCGTGTGCATCAAAGTGTTCAATGGGATCACCCCGTTGACAACATTCTAGGAGACATTACAAAAGGAGTAATCACTCGTTCTCAGGTTGCTAACTTTTGTGAACATTACTATTTTGTCTCTTCTTTCGAGCCTCATAGGGTTGAAGACGCATTGAGAGACACAGATTGGGTGGTGGCCAAGCAAGAGGAACTCAACAACTTTGAGAGGAACAAAGTTTGGGAGCTTGTCAAGCGTCCACGAGAAAATGTTGTGGGCACCAAGTGGGTATTCCGCAATAAGCAAGATGAGCATGGCGTGGTGACAAGGAACAAGGCACGACTTGTGGCCAAGGGGTACTCACAAGTCGAAGGTTTGGATTTTGATGAAACCTTTGCTCCCGTAGCTAGGCTAGAGTCAATTCGCATATTACTTGCCTTTGCTACTCACCATGATTTTAAGATTTACCAAATGGACGTCAACAGTGCGTTCCTAAATGGCCCAATCAAGGAGGAAGTCTATGTGGAGAAACCACCGGGCTTTGAAGACCAAGACTTCCCAAACCATGTCTTCAAATTGCGTAAGGCTCTCTATGGCCTCAAACAAGCTCCTAGAGCTTGGTATGAGTGCCTTAGAGACTTTTTGATTCAAAATGGTTTTAAGATAGGAAAAGCTAATTATACTCTCTTTACAAAGCACTTTAATGATTATCTCTTTGTGTGCCAAATATATGTCGATGACACCATATTTGGTTCTACTAGCAAAGTGTTTTGTGATGAGTTTTCTAAGATAATGACAGAGAGATTTGAGATGTCGATGATGGGGGAGTTGAAGTTCTTTTTAGGTTTTCAAGTTAAGAAACTAAAAGAAGGCATGTTCATAAGTCAAACAAAGTACACTCATGACATATTAAAGAAATTTGACATGGACAAGGCCAAACCCATCAAGACTCCAATGGCAACAAATGTACACTTAGACCTCAACGAAGATGGTCCAAGTGTGGACCAAAAGGTATATCATTCCATGATTGGTTCTTTGTTATATCTTTGTGCATCTAGACCCGATATTATGCTTAGTGTGTGTATGTGTGCACGTTTTCAAGCTGCACCTAAGGTGTGTCATATGACTGCTGTTAAGAGAATTCTTAGATATTTAGTTCACACACCTACCCTAAGACTTTGGTACCCCAAAGGATCCAAGTTTAACCTTACTGGCTATTCCGATGCAGATTATGCGGGGTGCAAAGTTGATAGAAAGAGCACATCCGGGACATGCCAATTCAGGGGTTGATCCTTAGTGTCTTGGTCCTCTAAGAAACAAAACTCCATTGCTCTTTCCACAGCCGAAGAGGAATATGTCGCAGCCAGAAGTTGTTGTGCACAAATTCTTTGGACGCGACAAACTCTAAGGGATTATGGTATAAACTTGCGCCATATTCCGCTCCTATGTCACAATGAGAGCACCATCAAAATAGCCCATAATCCAGTTGAGCATTCGAGGACAAAGCACATCAATATAAGACACCACTTCTTGAGGGACCATTCCTTAAAGGGGGATATAGTGATTTCCCATGTGAGAACCGATAACCAACTAGCCGATATATTCACCAGGCCCCTAGATGGGAAGCGTTTTTGTGAGCTTAGGAGTGAGCTCAATATATTAGATTCTCGAAATGTGTCTTGAAACATGGACATCTGAATGTTTTCTTCACACCTTATTCAAAAGAACGCATGTGTTTGAGAAATTCATCTCTATCTCGATTTTCTCCAAAATATTTGAAAAATTATTGACTTTGTGAGTTGTGGTCATAGTTTGATTATTGATTGCTTACTAACCATATTCATAAAGTTTTGTGGTGGCAATTTCGTCCAAAAGGATTCACTATAGTGGCTAAAACTCAAATATATATATATATATATATATATATATATATATATATATATATATATATTCAGTCTCTTAGGACCCGACTAGTCCGCCCTGTGGCCGGACAAGTTCGGATTCAGACTGGTCCGTGTCTGGTCTACAGACCGGACTAGTACGACCCCTGGGGACTTCAACCCCCCAGGAGGCGACCGACCCCTCCTCTTCTGCACTTTTGCTTCTCTCTCTCCCACGTGCGCTCAACTTCCCTCCTTGGGTGATTTTCTCTTCCATCCACCAAAAATCGTTTCCAATCCGTGCATTGGAAGCCCCAGAAGTGTGGGAGACCTTTCCCAATCACTCCCGACGCGATCCATCCCCTATTTTGTCGATTCATCAAGATTCGAAGAGGTAAACCTCTTTTTTCAAAAACCTACCTCATTCTTGATTCATAGGGTTTTGACAGGTCCCTCTTCATTAAAGTTGCTACTAGCATCCTTGTGAACATCACATATTTCGACTTGTTTCCAAGATTTTTTGAGAAACCGTTGGAGTTAGGGTTCATCCTGTACAACCCAGACTAGTCCGCCCCAGGGGCAGACAAGTCCGGTGTACACAGGCCAAAACCCTAACTTTGGCTGTTTCTCGTGATTTCTTTCGTGATATTCCACCTTCTTAACCTTCTATCCCATGTTTTTCTCCTGTTTCAACAGTGATGGCAGCTCCTCGCCATTCCACTTCTCCACCCACCGACCCTGAGTGGGAGGACGAGCAGCTTTGCCTTGCCGAGGAACGGGCACATGATGAGATTGAGGCTGCCAAGAAACATCTCGAGCAGCAAGAGAAAGCAAAGGCAGCAAAGAAACAATAGGCAAGGTCCACAACAACGGTCTACAATGAAGACGAAGCAATGGCTCGTGCCATTGAGGAGTCCCGTAAGGAACTCCGGAAGAAGAAGCGGGAGGAGCGCGAAGCTCACAACTCTCAGGCTGCTGCAGCTCAAGTCTCCAAAAGGAATAGACTTGTGACCACTGGAGAGAAAGAAAGGGGCAAGGAGCAAGCTCAAGAGGAAATTGCTGAACGCCGGATCGAGAGAGATCCGAAGAAGGGCAAGGCCCCAGCTGCTGCAGAGCCAAAGAAGAAGAAGCCCACGGTGAAGTCCCCGGCTTCGAAGGCCAAGGGCATTGTTATTAAGGTGAGAGGGAAGGCCAAACCCATTGGCCCCTTGGAGGTGCACACTCCTAAGAGGAACCCCAACAGGCAGCGTGCGATAGCCGCCAATGTATTCCATGGGAAAGGAGCCGAGAAGGCAAGAAGACTGCGGACGGACAAATCTACAAGCATGAAAGAAGCACCGCCGACCCTAGGTTTTGGTTCGACTTTCATTATGACTATTACCGTCTTGGCTACCAGAACATGAAAAGGCCAGTGATCGAAGCACAATGGGTAGACTGGAAGTATATGGTCCAAAACAACATTCTGCTTTTGATGCGGTCATTGAAGCTGTTGAGCGCCATGAGCTCAAAGGCATCACGGGTTTCAAATATGACTAGAATGTTGAAGTCATACTGCAATTCTACTCCACCATCTACTTCACCACTTCAGGTGATAGACGGATCATTTGGATGACGCATGGCGAGCAGTTCTGAGTTACTTTTGAGGAGTTTGCTAAGATTCTCGGACTTGAGGCTCATTTGGACCATGAGATCATTATCTCTAACCACAAGGCTGTAGACAGTGATGAGCGCCTACATGTATCCCAGTCATGTTCAATATGATGCTGGGTATGCTCGCAACATCAAGCCATTCTATAGCATTCTGAACAGGATCCTGAGGAGGACAATTGCACCCAAGGATGGTGATGCAGGGGTGATCCAAGGCAATCTAAGGCATCTGCTGCTCCTTATTGATGGCGATGAGAAGTTCAACCTAGTTGACTACATCTTTGACAACATCTTCAACATCTCGCATACCCCTAATCGTGCTTGTGGGTATGCGCCCTACATTATGTATCTCATCGAGAAGGTGTCGGGCTTGACCTTCGTCAAGGATGTGACTCATCGTCCGCTCCATCCTCAGACGCCTCCTTCTGTGCTGCCTCCTCTGTGCCGGAAGAATGCGAAGGCTCCCTCTCACTCTGCAATGCCTGCACCTCACCCCGTGGTACCTCCTTCTCTGCCTCCGCCTCATTCGATGAGCGCCTTCTTCAAGTGTTTCAAGGCTATTTTCACCTCCTGTCGGAAGCAAGAGATTCGGAATCAGCGGGCACACAAGAACCAAGAAAAATACCTCAAGGCAGTGTGCGACAAACTAGAGGTCCCCATATCCTCTCCGGAGGTGAGCGACGGGGAGATCACTCCATTCCCCGACTTCACCGCCGACGAGCTCGCCCAGCTCCAAGAGGATGGGAGCTCTTCCCGGGCGGCTCCCTCGGCACAGGTCTCTGACGATGACGAGGACCACGAGGACCCGGAGGCCACAGAGAGCAACTCAATGATGAGGCGGGCAATAGTGAGGAGGATGACACCTAGTGGATAGGCCTTGGTGTTCCCCTCTTCTTTTCCTTTTTGGTGTCCTGATGCCAAAGGGTGAGAGTTAGATGGGGGAGAGTTAGAGGGATGGGAGAGAGTAGTTAGATGTGGGGAGAGTAGCCCTTATTTTGGATCCTTGGACATGTTGCACTTCTTATTGTAATATTTATGTCATGTCGAATGTTTAAATTTGTGCAAGACTATGTTTTGAATGTTTAATATCAATATGATGCTTTGAATGTCTATCTTTTGATCATATTCATATTTATTATGTCTTGTCACAAATTGTTGAGCACAACACGTAGGCACCCCATCATAACGTGTGTATGTATGAAGGACTTCCTCAATTTTTATTATGCATTCATTGAGGGGGAGTTACTCATACACCCGCACGTTATGAAAACCAAAATTTACACTCTTATATGTGGCGACTTAATGTGTTGTCATCAATCACCAAAAGGGGGGAGATTCAAAGTGCATCTAGGATCTCTGTGGGTTTTGGATGATTGATGATGACAATTAAGTAACTAATGAGCTTAGTGATCTTAAGCACAGGTGCGGACTCAAGCGGAAACACAAACCCTCAAAAGGGAAAAGGATGAAAACGGCGATGTTGACTCGAAAAGAAGAAACTAGGGTTTCTAGTGTGCCAAGTTTAGAGTAGCCAAATATGTGTGAGGGTGTGTGTGTAAAGTGCATTGAGATCAAGTTGGGAGCTCAAAGCGGTTTAGAGATCAAATCCCATTGAGAGAAGGGAGTTGGAGAAGTCTGGAAGGAGCGGCCGGACAAGTCCGTGCAGGTGGCCGGACTAGTCCGCTCCTGGCCGGCCAAGTCCGTGCAGGTGGCCGGACTAGTCCGCTCCTGGCCGGCCAAGTTCGTTTTCAGCCGGACCAGAAGGGTCTGACTGGGTTCAGACTAGTCCATATTGGGACGGACTAGTCCGGGTAGTCATGGAGTGGGTTTTCGAGACTAAGTCCCAAAACCACGGACTTGTCTGTTTTAGTCCGAACCAAGAGGTCCTGACTGAGATTGGACTAGTCCACCCTGGGGGTTGGACTAGTTCGTGTTTGGAGAGAAATGGAGTTTCAGCAACTATGTCTGGGTAGGCTGGACTAGTCCGCCCTGGGGGCCGGACTAGTCAGTGGTCTCCAGACTAGTCCGTTTTCACATAGAACAAAAGGTTCTGTGTGAGATCAGACTAGTCCGGTGTGGGCCAGACTAGTCTGTTTTGAAGTGACCGTTTGAATTTGGAGTTTGGCGGGTAGTGTGACGATTGCCGCGCAGTGCGACAGTTGTCAGGGACGTCAGTGGTCCCAAAGGCCGGACTAGTCTGGGCCCTAGGGCGGACTAGTCCGCCCATCTGCTGAGGTCAGCAGTATGGGTTGGGAACCTCTATAAATAGAGGACCCCTGGGTTCAATTGAACTATCCCTTGATAAAGTTGAAACCCTAGCGCCACCATAGCAAACTTTGAGCCTCCAAAAGCCTCCTTCTTGCCTACATTCCCTCTAAAACTAATTCTTGTGTGGATTAGGGTTTGGTGAGGTGAAAAAGAGGAAGAACACCGCTCTAGACTCTCAGTTTGATATCTTGCACTTTTGAATCTTTGTGATCTGTGGTTTAAGTTGATCATTGTGATTTGTGATTGTATTTGTGGTGGGAGCCTCAGATTGTGAGAAGCCCCAACGAATCTTGTATTCACCCTTTTGTGATAGTGGAGAACCAGGTTAGGCCCTTGTGGTAAACTTTGTGAGGAAAGGGTTGTTGAACCCGGTCCTTCGTGGACTCCTCAATGGGGACGTAGATTCCTTCGTGGGATTGAACCTTGGGATAAAATCCTTGTGTCCCTTGTGTACTTTGCTTTCACTTATCGCACATTGCTTCTAGGGTTAGCTTTACCTTATTTGTTCATCACTCTCATTTCATTGTGGTCCTTAGTCTCACACTTGCTTCATAACTTGTTAAGGTTCACTAAGTCATTCTAACATACTTTGCATCACAAGAATCAAACTAAAATTTGTTAGAAACACTTTTTAGGTTTTCCCTATAGGTGGACCGGACTAGTCCACCCCTGGACCGGACTAGTCCACCCCCTGAGTACTGATCTCGTTTTATTAAGTCATTTCAGGTCGATTAGCCTATTCACCCCCCCCCCTCTAGGCAACTTTAATCTATTCTGATCAATACCTTGTTAAATCCATTCTCAGGACAATGTCTAGCTCCAACGACGAAATTTCCGACTTTGAGGCTGAGATGGACCAAGAATCCTTGCTTCAGTCCCCGACGGGCCAAAGCAAGAAGTGCCAAGAGCGCCCGTCCGAGCCGGTACCCTCCCCTCCGCAGATTAGATGCAAGCTTCTCGTGAAGAAACCTGCGTTGAAAGTTAATGGTGCAGTTGCAGCAGGCCCTAGCTCGGCAACCTCTCGCCAAGCTAAGGGAAAAGGAAAGGGGATTGCCACGGGCCCGATTGGCCCCCTCAAGATGTCAGCTCCAAGGCAAGGGGCTTGAGATCCCGCTGAAGAAAAGTTCAATGGCAAGGGCAGCAAGACGGCTGCAAAGTTCAGAAATGTGGATTGTTACAGCCAACCCAAGCAGGCTGCTGATGGGAGGTTCTGGAGTAACTTCCATGCAGACTTTTACATGTCTGTCTATCTTCCAATGAAGACCCCAGTTGTGCGTAGCCAATGGAAAGATTGGGCGCCCTTTGAGAAGAAGGGTTGCTCACCTTTTGTTGAGGTGGTCGAGGCTATTGAGAGGCATGGATTGAAGGACCTCTTTGCTTTTCGGAACAATTGGAACGACCAGGTCATTGCTCAATTTTATGCTACTTGCCACTTTGCCAATGATGAGGAAGAAAGGGTGACTTTGATGACCCATGGGACCAAGTACACCATTACCTATGAAGAATTTTCAAGATTGCTCCATCTTGATAGCTCCAGCAATGACAAACTGACCATTCACAACATCGGTGTCATTGAGAAGGACAAGATGAAGTTTCTTTATGACCCAAGCTTGAAGTTCAATCCTCCTTCCACCAAGAACATGAAGTCTTTCTTTGTGGTGCTGAACAGGGTCCTCAGGAAGACCATTGCACCGAAGGATGGGGATGCTGGAAGTGTTCAGGGGTATCTCAGGACCTTGATGAAGGTCATAAGCAAAGACAGAAAATTTGATGTCTTTGACTACATTTGGAAAGATATGGTCAATATCTCCTGCACGCCGAACAGATCCTGTGGCTATGCCCCCTACCTGATGTTTATGATTGAGAAGCTCACAGGCATCGAGTTCGCCAAGGATGTGGAGCACACCCCCTTGAGGCCCTAGAAGCCTCAACAAGCAAGTGTTCAAGGTTCTCCATTGAAAGTGCATCTAGGAATCCCTTGTGGGTTTTTGTTGATTTATGACAAGCAAATGAGATCCTAACCACATTGTTGAGATAAGCACATGTTCTAATGAAATAATGAACAAAGCACCAAAAAGAAAGGAGAATGAGAAGCAATGCGGAAAAGAGCTCAAGAACCAAGTGTAGTAGATCATTGTGTATGCAGTGTGTTAAGGAAACACACCCCAAGAGCTCAAGCACAAATAATCTCACACATTGCACGAAGTTATATAGGACTAGACTAGTCTGACAGACCCCAGACTAGTCCGATATCTTTCTATACCAGATTGAACAAGTCCTCACGATGCGGACTTGTCCACATAGTCCAGTTTTTATTGACTGGACTAGTCCGATATCACCACGGACTAGTATGCTATCTCTCTGACTAGAATTAGATTAGTCCTCCCTTGTGCGAACTATTCCCCCAAACACTTCATAAGTTGCACGAAATCGGACAAGTCCGATAACACCACAGACTAGTTCGATATCTTTCTGATGTCAATCGGACAAGTCTGATATTAGCACGGACTAGTCTGAAATCCCTTTGACCTAAATCAGACAAGTCCTCCAAGTGTGACTTCTTCCCCAAATTCACTAAGGGATTCACCTATCCGGACAACTCCGATATTCATCGGACTAGTCCGAAGATTTCCAGAACCAAATCGAACTAGTCCACTTTCACTTCGGACAAGTCCAATATTTCGGGACACCTAGGGTTTCCTACACACAACACACTGGACTAGTCCGGTGTCCACCACGGACTAGTCCGATCTTTCTAAACCCTGACAGTAACTTTTGGAAACCCCATATAAATAGGTGTGCACGGTCCATCTTTCACAAGACTCGACACCCTGCGCCATCACACCCTCCAAGAGCCTAGAAAACTCATCTCTCCATGCAAAACAACGCAAGAAAGTTTAATACTTTGAGGATACACTTTGGATCTAAGGAGAGACACGATTCTTCATTCATTGAGCTCTTGATTTGATTCCCTAACACACTCCTGTGGTTTTCATTGTGATTGTAAGAGTGTGTTCTTGGTGGTGTTCATCGTGTAATCTTGGGGAGCCCTCAACTTGTGAGAAGGCCCCTTGAATTCGGTTATTCGCCCTTTGTGATTAGTGAAAAGGATTGGCATCTGTGGCGATCCGAGAAGGGTAGGGTTGGAGGAGACCCAATCCTTTTGTGGACTCCTCAACTTGGATGTAGGTCGCCTCTGTGGGAACCGAACCACGGGATAAAGAGCTTGAGTTTTTAATTTGCGCTTATTGTTCTTACTCTTCATATCTATCTAGGGTTTCAATCAATCTTTTTTATATTACGTTGAAACATTGAATATAGATTAACTTGTGCTACATCCTAATTCATAGTAGTGTTACACTCTAATTACATGTATAGTTCCGCTGCATACAGTCTAGGATCGAGATAATCGATCAAACTTGATCAATCTAGTCTGCACGCACCGGACTAGTCCGCACTCTACTGTACTAGTCCGATATCTCGGGATTTGATGAGTTTGTTAAGTGTTGCAGGTTCCGATTGAAAATCAAAAAGGCATATTCACCCCCCTCTAGGCCACATTCACTTCATCCAATCATCCCACTTGCCGGAGGGGAAGGACTTCAAGTACTTGAAGGGGCAATTCTTCTACATCACAAAATAGTAGAAGCCGATGAGCTCTGTCCCCCTGCCGGTGGTGTGGACTGTGAAGAAGGTCGAAAACAACTCAATGCAGGGAGGCACGCCCATCCACATCTCGCAGAAGTGGACGAAGGTCGCCACTAGCAAGAGAGAGTTGGGGCCCATATGATAAACTGGAGGCCGTAGAAGTCCAACAGCATCAGGAGGAAGCATGAGAAGGGCGGGGTCAGACCCACCGTGGCGTACACCGAGAAGTACACCATATCTCCGGTGCGCTCCTTCTTGAAGGGGAGCTTGCCGAAGTGGATGTCCTTGTTGCAGGAGCTGCCGGACAATTCCATGTAGGTCTGGACACTCACCATCTCCTCCTTGGTCTTGACCTTGCTGCGGGGAAGACCCAACTCCATTGCTGCAAAGTGGAGTGAAAGTTGCAAGGCTATGCGGGGGTTGAGAGGCTCCGAGCGCAAGTTCAATTGAAAGCGTGAAGAGTCCTCAAACCATGTGGGCTTTCCTTCTTAAGTAAGCCTCTACAATGCTTGGATGGAAACCGCAATGAGATCGAGGTTACGCTTTCAAAAATCTACCCCATCAATGACGAAAGGGCCCGAGGCCATCCCGACGAGAAAGTCGAGGTTATTACCCCAAGCGAACAGTTGTCATGATTGGCGGCGGGAAGCCCAAGGGCGGTAGCCTGACAAGGTGCTTGGAACTGATACGATTTTCATATTGGGAACCGGCAACCTTCATTGCGTGAGATAAGCACGCAAAGATCTCACATGCCACATTCAAAAGAAGCCACATGGTGATGGTTTAACCACGGAGCATCGGCCCAACAGCACATCAAAAAACCTTTTAAGCTGCGGCATGAGAATCAAAGATGGCCCCACCTCCTGTAGAATAACTTAACCCAACGGGTTTCTTCCGGAGGTGGGCCCGGGGGCCACTATCGGTACCCTGTGTATCGGGTACCCCATGATACCGCAAGAAAAGCTAAGGAGTCCCCCCCATTCAAGTTGAAGACCTCAAGGCCACATGTGTTACACAGTACTAGACCCGCCTCCCTCATTTGGGTAGCTCCAACACTGACACGTGTATCATAAGGCCAGACCTAACACTCGTCATAGGGAAGCTCCGGCCCTGCCACGTTTCCAGTGACCCGGACCTCACCCCCAGTCGAGGCAAGCTCCGGTGCTACCACGTGTATAGTGGCTCCGGACCTGCCTCCCCACGATGGGAAGCTCCGGAGCCGCCACATGTCGTACCTCCAGAGCTAGGACTCCAACAGAAGACAAAGAGTTCTGTTACGGCTCGTACCTTCAGGGATAGTTACAAGACCTGATTACGTGTCATTAATGTTATCATAATGATAGATGATCAGTGAACTATTAATAGGGGTAATGCCATCATTAAGGCGTGTTATCACTATATTAACTGCATTTAATACTCGTCGATCGTTTATTAGATCGTTAATGAATGTGGCCAAGAGGGGGGTGAATAGGCCTTTTTGAACTTTTGTCGGAACCTACAACACTCAGCAACTTGATCAAATACCGATAAGTCGAACTAGTCTAGTAGTGTGCAGACTAGTCCGGTGCGTGCGGACTAGATCGATCAAGTTTGATCGATGATCTCGATCCAAGTACTTTACGCGATGGAAATTAAGATGTAACTAGAGAAAGTTGCTTCAATTAAACTGAAGATAGCACAAGGTAACCATAGTTTCAAGTTTTGACATAATTTAACTATGATTAATTAAACCCAAGATGCAATGAACAATAAGCACAAAGTGAGGACACAAGATTTTCATCCCGTGGTTCGGTTCCCACGAAGGCAACCTACATCCACGTTGAGGAGCCCATGAAAGGACCGGGTCTTCACAAACCCTACCCTTGTCAAATCGCCATGGAGGCCGATTCTCTTCCACTAATCACAAAGAGCAAATCACCAAGTTCAAGGGGCCTTCTCACAACTTGAGGCCTCCCCAAGAATCAAAACTAAATACACCACCAACACACTCGAATTATATGTAATAATGAACAAGAGTGTGCGAGAGAATCAAACCCAAGAGCTCAAAACATGAAGAATCGTGTCTCTCCTTTGATCTAAAGTTAATCATTAAGGATTTGATCTTTCTTGCGTTAGATTGTGCGGAGAGACATGTTTTCTAGGCTCTTGGAGGGTGTGATGGCGCAGAGGGTCAAGCGGTATTGATTAGGGGCCATGCACCTCTATTTATACTAGGGTTTCTAGAGGTTACCGTTAGGTATTTCAAAGTTCGGACTAGTCCGTGGTGGACTCTGGACTAGTCCGGTGTGCAGCGTGTGGGAAACCCTATGTGTCTTGAAATATCAGACTTGTCCGGCCAGGGGCGGACTAGTCTATTTTTGTCTCTAGAAATGTTTGGACTAGTCTGGCACATATCGGGCTACTCTGGTTGGGTGAAACATTTGGTGAATTGAGGACAAGTTCGCACTTGGATGACTTGTCCGATTTTAGTCAGAAGGTTTTTCAGACTAATCCGTGCAGATATCGGACTTGTCCAATTTAGGTAAGAAAGATATCGGACTAGTCCGTTGTGATATCGGACTTGTCTAACTTCGGGCAAATAGTGAAGTGTTGAGGACTAGTCCGCACTGGGGAGGACTAGTCCGATCTTAGTCAGAAAGATATCGGACTAGTCTGTTGTGATATGGGACTTGTCTGGTCTGTGTAAACTGGACTGTGTGTGCCGACAAGTCCGCACTGGGAGGACCCGTCCAATTTTGAAGAGAGAGATATCAGACTAGTCTGGGGTATATCGGACTAGTCAGGACTTGTATGAATTTGTGCAGTGAGAGTGATTAAAATTAGCCTGAGCTCTTGGGGTGTGTTTCTCCAACAAACTCCATACACAAAGAGTATCATAATCATTACTTGAGCTCCTTTCAACTTGATTTCTCACTCTCCCTTCTTTTTGCGCTTTCTTCATGATTTGATTAAAACCTGTGCTCATCTCAACAATTTAGTTAGGATCTCATTTGCTTGTCATAGATCAACCTAAACCCACAAGGGATGCCTAGATGCACTTTTAATCTCCCCCTTTTTGGTGGTTGATTAAAACCAATTGATATTTCACATATATGATTAAAAATGCAGAATTTTCATAAAGTGTGGACATATGAGTTCGGAAGAAATTAAGCAATGAAGACATGAGGCATATGTGCACTCTTTATGGTGGGATGCAAAACTACATGTGTGTGAGCAATAATTATGATGAGAATGAAACAATTGACATAATTATCTCAACATCAAGCATATATGTCAATTTCAGAGCATAAGCACATATTGTATCAAACTTTCATCACAAATTTCATAAGCACAAGCATAAACATAAACTTAGTCATTGTGGCACATCACAAGATTGAAAGCATAAGAGAGCATTAAAGTTTTACAGCCCAAAATAAACAGGAATAGAGCTCTCATCTATGGCAACCTACAGCTAGGACCTAGTGACTCCCCCTCAATCTCCCCCCCCCCCCTTGGCATCAAGGCACCAAGAAGAAGGAGAGGAGGGATCTAGGAGACTCATTCCTCGCTGTCGGTCCTCTCATTGTCTTCATCTTTGGGCTACGGAGGAGGAGGAGGAGCGGATCCACTCGAAGTGCCCCCAATGCCAAAATAGGCAAGCTCAGAGGGAGAGAGAGGTGGCAACTCCGAGAAATCTGAAGCTGAATCATCGGAGATAATGGGAGATCCAATAGGCTCGATCTCCAGCTTCTGGCAAATATGCTTGACATTTTCCTTTACATACTTCATGTCGGCCTTCCTCGCCTTGTTCAGCTTGTGAAGTTTCACTTCAACTTTCTTGCATGAGCCAAAAATGGCTACCAAGTACTTCAAAATACCACTGGGGGACCCCTTCTTGGATGTAGAAGCTCCTGTACTGGATGGGGGTCTTGATATCCGATGCAAACAATTAGTCGAAGGAGCGGAGCATCGGCTCCTAAGATATACTAACAAATCACCCCCGGCAACGGAGCCAAAAATGCTTGTTGGTATTTCTTATGCACCATTAACTAAACATCTCCAACTGATGTGTCAGAAATGCTTGTTAATGGTTCTATTGGATCACAGAGTGAATTCCACAAGCGTACGGAAATATCATTGTAGCATTTCCCCTTAAGAGTATTCCCAAGGGTGTCATTTATTTGATCCAAAAGGAAGGCAGGGAAGAGATATAACAATCATCAAGTGAAAAGGGTAGAAAGGTCTAGATAAGAATCTATTAAGGATGGATAAAATAATATTGGAGGTAGTGTGACACACACAAAAGCTTTCAAGTCTAAGGGGAGTAAGAGGATCCTAGAGGTTAGTTAAGGTTGAGAGTTATGGAGGTACTCCTACTATGCTCTATTGTACATATACATAGTCTAAACTAATTATCCATAAGCTAGATCAATAGTGAATACTTATGCTATGTGGTTCAACACAATGGGCACAGGCTTACCGCTAGCAATACTAGGCCAACTCTCGCCAAGAGCCTGTGGCATAGCCGAATGTGGAGGATTACAAAGGACAGATAGGGCTGTCACCACCTACTACCTACCTCTTCAATCCATGGGTCTACGAGACATCCAATGCTACTTAGCTATCCTAGCACCATGCTAGCATATTAAGTAATTACCTTAAGAGTCTAGGCACAAGCCATACTAAGGCAATGAATTGAATCATCATTGAACCAATGTTGATACACAACATAATTATGCATACTAACCTAGTTATGTTATAATTAACTAGATTATAGTGGGGGTCTATAGTTTCTATGATAATGAGATATGTTCATGATGAAACAGTCATAGAAGCTATACCTTCCACATACATGGACTACACAATCAAACAAGAAACGCTTTGCCCAAGTATATGTATAAGTAGAGACTAAAGATACTATCTTTATTATGCATAAAGTCACAAATACAAGAAAGAATACATGAGCCATACCTTTCCCAATGTAGGATTGTGTAGAGAGAGACTCCTTACTCCTTTCCCAATTTGGACTTGGGACTAGAGACTCTCATCTCTACATCCTAACTCCTCTAAGACTATGGATGATAGTGTATACAATAGAGATGAAGCTCATGTGGTGTGTGTTGAAGTGAGGGGTAGGGGTCTTATTTATACTAGTGTTGAGGTCGGTTCCTGCCACCAAAAGCGCGCGAATGAGTCACCATTGACTCCTTCAAGCCAGGAGGAGCCAACACGAGTCATTTGAACGCGTTTGGTGGCAGGAAGGGGTCGGTTGAACCCCTAGTTTGGCTGACCTGGTCAGCACTCCAAACGTGGAGTGCTTCCTCCAGGTGGCTGCCAGGTGGGCCCCCTTGATGTATCTGGGTGATACACCATTGGATATCCTCGGATACTTCTGTTTGTGGGCCATTTGATCCATGGGATGCCAAGTGTCATCGCCTGATTGGCTGGGATGATATTTTATAGGATTGGTCCCTCTACATTTCCTCATTTTCTGCATAAAATGTTGCATACACATATTTCTCCAAGTCCAAGTGGAATTGGGTTAGATAGAAAGGTGATGTGTGCAAGAAATGACAAATCCTTCACGTAATTGAGTTAAATTGACAGATGAAATTGGTATATAACAGCCGTCAACAAACTCCCCCAAGCTTATCCTTTGCTCGTCCCGAGCAAAGTCAAGACTTTAGGTTCATGATCAGGAGTTGCTACAATGTCTTATTTTCAAAAGTATCTAATGCACGACAATATATTCTACCTAGTATTGCAGAAATTGGCTATGATACTCTAACCTTCTTAAGTTATCATGGGGCTTATGCTTTTTCATATTTATTAGTAGTTGAAAGGTAGAATAGCAAATGGAGCAAACATAGCCTAGAAATCAAGTTCAACTTAAATCCCAGAGAATTCAATTTAGGTATTAAGTACCTCAATTTGATTCTCGCAATCACTCCTTTGTGTATAGTGGAAATATTTCCTCACCAAAGCATTGTGCCTCTACTATTCCTACTCATTGAATATGGCTTGTAGTGGAGCTTGGTAAGGAAAGTAAGTAGGCATATTTGCATCACATATGTTGCTAAGTCAAAAGAGTAAGCCTTAGGAGAATTCAAATCAAAACTTTTGGATTCAGGACTAGTGCATGTGTGATGGAGTGGAAGTGGATGTGGATACTTGAGATAACTCCTTTTTGGTATAATCTCTCTTTCTTTTGCAAGGATGAAACATGGCTACTTTTCTTTTCTCTCTCTTTTTTTTCTCGTGCTTATGATGTAAGCATGCTTTTTATTATTTTCTTTTCATTTTCTTTTTGTAGCCATGTCTTCTACTCCTTTTCTTTGCAATGAATTTTGAAGTGAGTGCTAAACATGAATAACATGGAGTTTTTCTTTTTGTTGTGGTATGGTGGATATGATGGACGTTTTGCTTACTTTTAGTGTAGAAGTATGGCATGTGGAAGTGAAGTCTTGAATTCAAAAAGAGTTGAATGATTTCTCACATAGGTCTATACTAGTTTGACTAGGCTCAATGTGAAAGCAAATAACATATGCATAAGGTTTTGTCTATGTATGAACATCATATGGCTTTGGTAGGTATTTCCAATCAATTGAGGGAAACCTAAATCTTTTTAGAATTTCTCCAGAAATTTAAGATTTACTTTCAAACTAGGACTAGCAGCCCTATTACTAATTCTAATCTTGCAACAACCTAGAATTAGATTAAGCTTTTGCTGCCCACAACTTCCAAATTAAGGTAAAAGTATTTCAAACCAATGAAAGCAATATTCGGAGAGTAGCAAGTTGTAAACTAGAGACTTAGGAAAATAAAACAGAGCAACTATTCATCATTTCATCTATGTGAATTCTAAATCATTCTTACCGCACATCTTTATTTGATGAAAGCAAATCTAACCTATTTATATATTTTTTTAATGCAAGGTGGATGATGGATGGATGGAAAATAACTATGCAAGGAATGTGATACATGTTACCTCAAGTGGGGGTCCTCCCCCAAGCTTTTTCTTCAAATACCTCCGTGATAAGGGTTGAACCCTTGATGACGGAAGTACGCTGCAAGATCGGCTTGTTGTAGTTGTAGCGCCATGTTGAAGTTGGTGAATTGAGCATCCATGTGTTGTTGACAATCCTGGTTACCTTGAACATGCTCCTGGAGTGTGCTGTAGATGTCACCCGTTCTCACTTCAAGTTCTCCCATACGTCTAGTGAGGTCCGTCATTCTTTGGCTGTAGTCATGATGACTTCTAGCCGAAAAGGAACGACATCCTCTCATGGATGTTGGGGGGCAAGCTGCTAGAGCTTGAAGTGGATAAGGGTGGATCCCTTTGCCATTCTTGCCAAGATGATCCCATAGTCTCATATGTCGGAGGTTGAGTCCATCCGAGCGTAAAACCCATTGGGTTCTCTTCCTCTTGATATTCATGGACCAGAGAGATTATCGGTGGCATGCCAGTGGCTGCAGCCCTGGCACGATTCCTTGCTACCGATCTTGGAGAAGCCTGCGTGCTTGATCTTTAACTTCGCTTCGTATTTTGAGGTCGTTTTCATGAAGAAGTTGGTGTGGGTTGCTTCTCTCTTCCATGGGAGTGTCCTCACACACACTTCTCCTCCTTGGGCTTGTACCCATGGAAGAGAGGCGTGCACTAGAACCTTCACCATGGCTTGAGCTTGCAGCCCCCTTCCTCTTTCCGAACAACCTCTTCATGTCTTTTTGAGTTCAACAAGCAAGAACAAAACCAGGCGAGAAAAATACGGAAAGAAGCGATGTTTGGAAAACAAAATTCTCAACGAATTTTCTCCTCTTGAAAGCTTGAGTGTAAAATGCAAATGCAAACAAAAGAAAATCTTTTTGGGGATGGATTTGAGCAAGAGTGTTGCAATGAAGATCAAGAAAAACAAGGTGAGCTAGAGAGTGACTTGGGGAGGTGTAAAATGATGTGGTGTGTGAAGAGAAGTGCTCCTCACGGCCACAATTTATAGGGTGCACCCTCCAACAGTCACTTGGGGTTCAAAATATAGCTGTTGGAGGAAGGGGAGCCAATTTGGCTCCACTCCCTGTTCGGCTGTCCATGGGGTTTGGCCGACCTGACAGGTGGCCCCCCCTTGGTTCCCCTTTTGGCAAGTGGCTCCCAAACAGCTATAAAGTTAGTACGTTGGTGAAATGCCACATGTGCAGCTCAGAAAAAATTGTTTTTAAATAAAAATCTTTTTTCAAATCCAATAAAAAATTTCTTTTGAAAAGAAAGAAAGAAAAATGATAGTTGAGAATATAACATTCTCAACTTGCTAGGAAAAATCAAATATGCAATGGGAAAAATCCAAATAGGGTGGAAAAAAGAAAGAAAATAAATTGGGATAATTACCAATTTAAACTATTGGAGTAGGTCTCACCACCGTCCGATGAGATGGACATTCCTCCGTCTTCAGGCTCAGTTGTCCTCTTTTCTTGTGCGGGATATGGTGGGTCACGAGTGGTCTTTCCTCCTCTCATAACCACAGCATTGACGTTCTCCACTGAGGCTTCTGGCTGCCCTGGAATTCTATTGTTTTCCAATGAAGGGACAACTACAGCAAGTTGTGCCAACTGAGTCTCCAACATCTTGTTGAAGCTTAGTTGATTCTTGAATGCTGAGGATAGTCCTTCAATCTTGGCATTGATGTTTTCCAGGGTCTTGTCATTAGCTGACAGCTTCTTGGATAGAGCAACGTTGATCTTGAGCTGGCTAATGGCAAGTTCTCTCAAGTTGGGCTGATTTCCAGGGTTGCCATTGTTGTCGTACCCTCCTTGAAAGAATGGGCGTTGTTGACCCCACCCTTGACCTCCTGGACGATAGCCATTGTTGTTGTTGAAATTCCTGTTGTTGGCGAGGTATAGGGAATCCTCACGAGTTTCTCGGCAATCATTGCCCATATGACCCGTGTTGCCGCAGACTTCACATGTGATGTGAGAGTCTAGGGCATAGGCATTGCCAGACACTTCACCACTGGTTTGTCCATCAATTTTCTTAATTAGGAGCTCAAATTTCACAGCGATCATGTCCACCTCCTTTAAGGTTTGCATGCCTCGCTGTCGGGTATGGAGACGCTCATCCTTCCTTCCCATGTTGGACACCATCTTCTCAATAAGATCTTTAGCTTTTGGCACCGTCAATGAGAAGAAGGTTCCTCTAGCAGCAGCATCCAAATGGTCACGAGCTGATGGGATCAGCCCATTATAGAAATTCTGAATAAGGAGCCAGTCCTCCATCCCATTGTGTGGACAGGCTAGGATGTACTCCTGAAGCCTTTCCCATCACTCAGGAATAGATTCCTTGAGCTCTTGCTGAAAGCTGGAAATCCTTCCACTTAGGGCATTGGTTTTGCCCAATGGGAAGAATTTGGCGACGAATGCCGTAGAACACTTCTCCCAAGTGTCTAGAGCACTTCGATTCGTGTAGAACCACTGCTTCGCTCTCCCAAGGAGAGAGAATGGGAACAGTCTCATATAGACCGCATTTGGAGGCACGCCCTTGATCTTAAAAGTGCTGCAGATCTCGAGGAATTGTTGCAGGTGAGCACTTGCATCCTCGTTAGCCTTCCCACAGAATGGGTTGGCTTGCACCATAGTGATAAGGCAAGTTTTTATCTCGAAGTTCACATTTCCCGCGTTAACGGTGGGCCCAATAGGCACATTGTTAGCAAAGGGAGCTGAGAACTCACGAAGGGTCTTCTGAGCCATTGGCGTTTGGATTGTTGGTGCAGAAATGCTGGCTTGCTTTCCGCTCGAATCTTTTGAGGAGTAACGACACGGGGTCGGTCTCTCAGAAGAGATTCAGGATCTTCAACAAAGTTTTCCAGCAGGCGGAAACCAGATATACACTACCCTGTTTTCACATTTAAAATAAATGTGAAAACAAAGAATGGTTATCCTCCTAAAATCCTACCCAAGGTTCTATCTTATTCACTCAGTCATATTATATATCTATTTTCCTTCCCCGACAATGGCTCCAGAAGTGCTTGTTCATGGCTCCTAAGATATACTAACAAATCATCCCCGGCAACGGCGCCAGAAATGCTTGTTGGTATTTCTTATGCACCATTAACTAAACATCTCCAACTGATGTGTCAGAAATGCTTGCTAATGGTTCTATTGGATCACAGAGTGAATTCTGCAAGCGTACGGAAATATCATTGTAGCATTTCCCCTTAAGAGTATTCCCAAGGGTGTTAATTATTTGATCCCAAAGGAAGGTAGGGAAGAGATATAACAATCATCAAGTGAAAAGGGTAGAAAGGTCTAGATAAGAATCTAGTAAGGATGGATAAAATAATATTGGAGGTAGTGTGACACACACAAAAGTTTTCAAGTCTTTGGGGGGTAAGAGGATCCTAGAGGTTAGTTAAGGTTGAGAGTTATGGAGGTACTCCTACTATGCTCTATTGTACATATACATAGTCTAAACTAATTATCCATAAGCTAGATCAATAGTGAATACTTATGCTATGTGGTTCAACACATCGGGCACGGGCTTACCCCTAGCAATACTAGGGCGACTCTCGCCAAGAGCCTGTGGCATAGCTGAATGTGGAGGATTACAAAGGACAGATAGGGCTGTCACCACCTACTGCCTACCTCTTCAATCCGTGGGTCTACCAGACATCCAATGCTACTTAGCTATCCTAGCACCATGCTAGCATATTAAGTAATTACCTTAAGAGTCTAGACACAAGCCATCCTAAGGCAATGAATTGAATCATCATTGAACCAATGTTGATACACAGCATAATTATCCATACTAACCTAGTTATGTTATAATTAACTAGACTATAGTGGGGGTCTATAGGTTATATGATAATGAGATATGTTCATGATGAAACAGTCATAGAAGCTATACCTTCCACATACATGGACTCCACAATCAAACAACAAACGCTTTGCCCATGTATATGTATAAGTAGACACTAAAGATATTATCTTTATTATGCATAAAGTCACAAATACAAGAAAGAATACATGAGCCATACCATTCCCAATGTAGGATTGGGAAGAGAGAGACTCCTTACTCCTTTCCCAATTTGGACTTGGGACTAGAGACTCTCCTCTCTACAACCTAACTCCTTTAAGACTATGGATGATAGTGTATACAATAGAGATGAAGCTTAAGTGGTGTGTGTTGAAGTGAGTGGTAGGGGGTCCTATTTATACTAGTGTTGAGGTCGGTTCCCACCACCAAAAGCGTGCAAATCAGTCACCATTTACTCCTTCAAGGCAGGAGGAGCCAACACGCGTCGTTTGACCACGTTTGGCGCCAGGAAGGGGTCGGTCGAAATCCTGGTTCGGCCGACCTGGTCAGCACTCCAAACGTAGAGTGCTTCCTTCAGGTGGCTGACAGGTGGGGTCCCTTGATGTATCTAGGTGACACACCGTTGGATCTCCTCAAATACTTCTGTTTGTGGGCCATCTGATCCATGGGATGCCCTGTGTCGTCACTTGATTGGATGGGATGATATCTTATAGGATTGGTCCCTCTACATTTCCTCATTTCCTGCATAAAATGTTGCATACACATATTTCTCCAAGTCCAAGTGGAATTGGGTTAGATAGAAAGGTGATGTGTGTAAGAAATGACAAATCCTTCACATAATTGAGTTAAATTAACGGATGAAATTGGTATATAACAGCCATCAACATGAGCCTCCTCACTAGATGCACGCGGTGAAGCAGCTGGAAGTGTGGCTTGGGAAGGCTTCTGGGGCCTCAGGGGAGTGTGCTCCACATCCTTCACGAACTCAATTCCAGTGACTTTCTCAATCATGAACATGAGGTAGGGCGCATAACCATAGGAACGGTTCGGTGTGCAGGAGATATTAACCATGTCATTCCAAATATAGTCAAACATATCAAACTTCCGGTTCTTGCTTATCACCTTCATTAAGGTCCTCAAGTACCCTTGCATACTTCCTGCATCTCCATCTTTTGGAGCTATTGTCTTCCTTAGCACCCTTTTAAGAACTATGAAGAAGGGCTTCATGTTCTTTGTCGATGTAGGGTTGTACTTCAGGCGAGTGTCATAGAGAAACTCCATCTTATCCTTCTCCATGACACCAATGTTGTGGATGGTTAACTCATTGTTGCTAGTGTCTTCCAGGTGAAGCAGTCTTGCAAACTCATCATAAGTAATGGTATACTTGGATCCATGTGTCATCCAAGTCACCCTCTCCTCTTCATCACTAGCAAAGTAGCAGGTGGCATAAAACTGAGCAATAATTTCATCATTCCAGTTGTACCTGAAGGCAAACTGATCCTTTAGTCCATGCCTTGCTGCAACCTCAACCACTTCATCAAAAGCACCACAACTCTTCCTTTCAAAATGATTCCAGTCAATCCACTGGCTGCAGACAACTGAAGTCTTCATTGTGAGGTACACTGAGCTATAGTAGTTTGCGTGAAAGTTGCTCCAGAATCTGGCATCGGCTGCATTTTTGGATCTGCTGTAACAATCCATCATTCTGAGCATGGAAGTCTTATTGCTTCCCTTGCCATTGAACTTCTCTTTGGAGGGATCCCCGTTCCTCTACTTCGGAGCTGACATCATGAGAGGGCCAATTGGGCTCGAGGCAATTCCGTTCCCCTTGCCCGTAGCTTGGCGAGGAGCCATCAAGCTGGAGCCAGGTGCATCCTTAGATTTGGATGCAGGCGTCTTGGCTAGAACTTTGCGTCGTGCCTGAGATGGAGAAGGTGCCGGCTCAGAGGCACGCTCTTGCCTCTTGTTGGCGCGAGACTCCGAAGCTCGCAGCAACAAATCTTGTTCCATCTCATCTTCAAAGTCGGAGATGTTCTCATTCGACATTGTTCTAACAAAGAAATTATGCAAGGAACGGATGAGTGTTGATGGCAAGGGTATGCATTGAGTAGTTGGAATTTAGGGTTGAGTTAAGTTAAAAATCGGACTTGTCCGGTGCTCAGGTGTGGACTAGTCCGGAAAATCGGACTTGTTCGTATAAAGATTGGACTAGTCCGATGTTCAACACCTCAAACCCTTACTATGAGACAAATGGTGTTGCTCAATGCAAAACTAGTTCAAGATAGATGTAATATAACAATGAGGCTTGTATTAGCTGGTAGGAACTCAGCTATTGATTCAAAACAAAGGAAATCGAAGTTTCTAGGGTTTGGGAGGAAATTTACCAAAATTCTTTGATCATTGACGAAGGAGCAGTTGTGGGTACGGACAAGTCTGTGGTCTTCGATCCCATTGCAATGGAGATCATTTTCCACGAAAAGTTGAAAGGATTTGGTGGAGAACTTACCAAATCGCTTTGGGGGCGCTCGAGTGAAGAGAGAGGATGTGAGGTGATTTGTGAGGATGAGGTAAATTAGGTTTTGGTGGTGCCTAGGGTTATGGAGTCGAAAAATCTGGCTTGTCCGGACTACCGGACACTCTGCGGACTAGTCTGCAGTGTGCGGACTAGTCCGGGTAATCACGGACTAGTCCGTGGTCACCAGAACAGATATAATTATCCCATTCATATATACTCGAAGGTTATTACTAAGAAAAATAGGGGGCAAAACACACAATAATCTTGATGAATATGATCAGTAAACATACAACATTCAAGCTATGACCATAATTCACTAAGATCAAGTAATTGAAATAGTTTTTCGGAGAAAATAGAGAGATGATTTTCATAACACAATCAATGAATTTTGAAGAAGCCATACTAGTATGCAAGTTCTCAAGCCACGTTCCGAGCATCAAAGATATTTAGTTCATTTCGGAGCTCGCAAAAACGTTGTTTTTCGGTGAATATGTCAGCTAGTTGTTTTTCGGTGTTGATATGGGAAATGGCTATGTCTCCTTTCATTGAGTGGTCTCTCAAAAAATGATGCCGGATGTCTATGTGTTTGGTCCTAGATTGCTCAACGGAATTATGGGAAATTTTAATGGCACTCTCATTATCACAAAGAAGTGGAATACGGCTCGTATTGTAACCGTAATCCCTTAGAGTTTGCATCCAAAGGAGTTGTGCACAACAACTCCTGGCTGCAACATACTGTGTTTCGGTCGTGGATAAGGCAATGGAGTTTTGTTTCTTGGAGGACCAAAAAACTAGGGATCTACCTAGGAATTGGCATGTACCGGAGATACTTTTTCTATCAACTTTGAATCTGGCATAATCTACATCGGAGTATCCAATGAGATTGAATTTGGAACCTTTAGTATACCAAAGGCTTAGGTTGGGTGTATGAACTAAATATCACAATATTCTCTTGACGGCTGTCAAATGACACTCCTTAGGATTGGCTTGAAATCTTGCACACAAGCACACACTCAACATAATATCAGGCCTAGATGAACATAAGTAAAGTAGGGATCCAATCATGGAGCGATATACCTTTTGATCCACGTTTGGTCCGTCTTCATTTAGATCCAAGTGTCCATTTGTTGCCATGGGAGTCTTTATTGGCTTCGCCTTGTCCATTCCAAACTTCTTGAGTATGTCTTGAGTATACTTTGTTTGACTTATAAACAACCCTTCCTTTTGTTGCCTCACTTGGAATCCCAAGAAGTATTTCAGCTCTCCCATCATGGACATCTCGAACCTATCTGTCATAATCTTACTAGATTCTTCACAAAAGGATTTGTTAGTTGAACCAAAGATGATGTCATCAACATAAATTTGACAAATAAAAAGATCATTGTAAAAGTGCTTTGTGAACAATGTATAATCAGCTTTGCCAATTTTAAAACCATTTTCAATTAATAAATCTCTAAGACACTCATACCAAGCTCTAGGAACTTGTTTGAGGCTGTAGAGAGCCTTACGCGGTTTGAACACATGGTCGGGGAACTCTTGATCTTTAAATCCAGGGGGTTGCTCCACTTACACTTCCTCCTTGATTGGTCCATTGAGGAAGGCGCTTTCACATCCATTTGATATAACATTAAATCATGGTGAGTGGCATATGCAAGTAATATTCTAATTGATTCAAGTCTAGCTACGGGAGCAAAAGTTTAGTCGAAATCCAAACCTTCGACTTGTGAATACCCTTTGGCCACAAGTCGCGCCTTGTTCCTTGTCACCACCCCGTGTTCGTCTTGCTTGTTAAGAAAAAGCCATTTGGTGCCGATGACGTTGAACTTGTGTCTTTCGACGAGTTCCCACACCTCGTTCCGTTTAAAGTTATTAAGTTCTTCTTGCATTGCCACCACCGAATCCGGATCTTTCAATGCATCCTCAATCTTGCGTGGTTCCAAAAAGAATACAAAAGAGTAATGTTCAAAAAAATTAGCAGTTCGAGATCTAGTAGTTAGTCCCTTTTGGATGTCATCGATTATTGGACGGGGTGATCTCTTTGGATGCATTGGTGTACTCTAGGGTGTGGCACTTGTAGTCTTGAATCTTCATGGTCATCTTCTACTCCCCCTAGATGGTTGCCTTCATCGGTGTGTTGATCCTCTTTGTCTTCTTGAGGTTGATCTTGTGTAGAAGCTCCCCCTTGATCCGTTACCTCCACTTGTGGTTCATCCTCATCATTCACATTCGGAGGTGGCGCTTGTGGTCAAACATCGCCCAACGCCATTCTTCTCAACACTTGACACGAAGCTTCTTCTCTATCTAACACACATTGATCAACTTGCTCTTCTTGAGAGCCGTTAGTTTCATCGAACACTATGTCACGTGCTACTTCAACAAGTCAAGAGACTTTGTTGAAGACACGATAGGCATAAGAGTTCGAATCATAGCCAAGCAAGAAACCTTCATTGGACTTCGAAGCGAACTTTGAAGTCCTAGGCTTCTTGTTTAAGATATAACATTTAGAACCAAAAACTCAAAAATAGGAAATATTCGGCTTCTTACTGGTGAGTAGCTCATATGATGTTTTCTTGAGAAGTCGATGAAGATAGAGTCGGTTTATGACGTGACAAGTAGTGTTAACCGCTTCCGCCCAAAACTGATCTGAAGTCTTGTACTCATCAAGCAGGTCCTGGCCATGTCTATGAGGGTTCGATTCTTCCTTTTCGCTACTCCATTTTGTTGAGGGTAATACGGTGCTGAGAATTCGTGCTTTATCCCTTCTTCGTCTAGGTAATCCTCAACTTGGGTGTTCTTGAATTCCGTGCCGTTGTCACTCTGTATGTTCTTGATCTTCAATGAGAATTCATTTTGGGCACGCTTGAGAAACTTCTTGAAAGTTCCTTGAGTTTCTGTCTTATCATGTAAAAAGAAAACCCACGTGAAGAACGAAAAATCATCAAAAACTAAGCTATATTTGTTACCGCCGATAATTATGTAAGCATTTGGACCAAACAAATCCATGTGAAGTAGCTTGAGTGGTCTTGTCATTGTCGTGATGTTCTTCACGGGATGAGGTGCTCCTACTTGCTTCCCGGCTTGGCACGCAATACAAGGTGTGTCATTCTCAAAAACAACATCCTTCAACCCTCGGATGTGATCGCCCTTAAGAAGTTTTTGAAGATTCCTCATACCAACATGTGCTAGCTGTCTATGCCACAGCCAAACCATGTTGGTCTTTGCAATCAAGCATGTGTCAAGTTTGGCTTTATCTTTATTTAAGTCAACAAGGTAAAGCTTTCCCTTTAACACACCCTTGAATGCAACCGCGTCATCACTCCTTCTAGAGACAGTCACACCCTCATTAGTGAACAAGCAATTGTAACCCTTGTCACATAATTGAGATATGGACAGAAGGTTATAATCTATGGAGTCGACAGGCAAAATATGAGAAAACATGTGTTCAGATGATATTGCAATTTTACCAGTACCGAGCACCCTTCCTTGACTATTGTCTCCAAAATAGATGCCTTCGCTTGGATCTTCATTTGCTTCATACTCAACAAACATCCTTCTTTCTCAGGTCATGTGGTTGGTGCATCCACTATGTAGCACCCATTCCGATTCGCGGGAGGAGTAGGCCTACAAAAACAAATTACGCCTTGGTTTTAGGTACCCAAGATTGCTTGGGTCCTTTGAGGTTAGTCACAAGTGATTTGGGCACCCACACAAGGGACTTGGTGTTCCCATGGTGTGGCCCAACATATTTGGCATACACTTACCAGAGTTGCTTTTCATAAGAACAAAAGATGCATCAAAGGTTCTAAATAAGAGTTGTTGTTTATGTGTGTTAACCATTTTAGACTTATCAACATTATTAGCTATTCTAGCTTGAGGGGAGTTTCCCTTGACAAAAGCAATGCGCTCCTTGTTATTCTTGTGGCTTCTAGCATTTTGCTTTTTACCATAAGAATACCCAATGCCATATTTGACATTAGGAGGTATTGTGGCCAAGTATGCACTA
This sequence comes from Tuctoria greenei, assembly GCA_036927565.1. NCBI lineage: Eukaryota > Viridiplantae > Streptophyta > Magnoliopsida > Poales > Poaceae > Tuctoria > Tuctoria greenei. The sequence continues at coordinate 43,401,774 of JAYESD010000006.1, forward strand.
CATTCATACTTGATCTTCTCCTTGTCAAATATGCCATTACGGGAAGTATGCATGTCCTTTGTCAAGTTTGACTTGTCTTTCAAGCTAATTTCAAGTTTGGCACATGAACGAGTAATAGTAGTTTCAGATTTTGGATGTTGAGAAGGTGATCTTGAAGAGGATGAAGGGTCACTTTGTTTGAGTGACTCAACTTGTACCTCAAGGATCTTTTTAACTTTGGTTAAGTTAGCAAGTTCATCCTTGATGATAACATTTGAGTCGCTTAAAGCTTCCTTGCTTGAAGCTAACTCAAGCTCCAGTGACTTGCTTTGCTCCTTTTCAAGTTCAAGGAGCTTTTTAATCTTAAGATACTCCTCCTTTTGAAGAATGATCATATCTTCTTGGCAATCGACAAGCTCCTCCTTATCAATAAGCTTATCCATTAAGAATTTCATTTTTGCAGCAGTTTTCTTATCTAGACCAACAAGCATATCTTAATTATCACTATAAGCATCACTATTGCTAGAGTAAGAATGCGAGGAGGAAGATTTAGTTGTTACCTTCCTTTTACCTTCCTTCGCAATGAGACACTTGTCATTGTCCTTCCATGCGCCGACAGTTGGGAAGAGGGTTGATTTCTTGGTCGTCTTCTTGATGGCTATGCTAGCCATCTCCTCTTCCTCTTCGAACGAGGACTCATCATTTGAGTCCCACTACTTTCCTAGGTGCGCCTGTCCAACATGCTTTTTCTTCTTGAAGAACTTCTTGGGTTGAGGTTTTTTTTCCTTGGTTTTCTTCTTGTTTTTTTCATACGGGCAATCAACTATAAAGTGGTCATATTCACCACATTTATAACAAGCTCACCTCAACTTCTATCTTGACTTGCCTTTGTGTTTTCCCTCATTTTATCTACCTCCTTGTTTTCTTTTCGTCATCCTTTTGAATTTCTTCATAAAGAGGATCATGTCTTCTTCATCTATGTCGCTGCTCTCATCATCACTATTTTCTTCTTCTTGAGTCTCTCGAGCTTCTTTTGACAAGGGATTGCAATTGGACTTCAAGGCAACCCCCTTCTTCTTTGCTGAGGTGAGGTCGGCAATATCCTTGACGTGTTTTGCTTGCTTCTCCATCATCTCAAAATTGACGATCTTTTTAAGCAATTCTTCCGGGGTCATTTTCTTGTACCCGGGGCTTTCTCTAATCATTGAGCACAAGGTTACATTGCGAGGCATGAAAGCTCTAAGAATGAGCTTCACCCCCTCGTGATCGTTCCACTTTTTGCTTCCATATGCTAAAACCTTGTTGATGAGTGTCTTCAACCGATTGTACATGTCCTTCGGTGACTCATCTTCTTCTATGGCGAATCTTCCCTATTCGCCTTCGATCATTTCGATTTTAGCTTCTCGCACATGACGATCGCCTTCATGTGCAGTTTGTAGTGTGTCCCATATTTCCTTGGCAATCTTGAGTCCATCCACTTTGGTGAACTCATCTCTACCCAATGAAGATGTGATGACCGCTGCAGCTTGAGCATTTCGATGAATTGCTTGCTCTTGACTTGGTTTGAGCTCTTCATCATCATACGGGATATCTATTCCTGTACACACTATATGCCACAAGTTGGGGTTAAGTGAGATTAAAAGCATTTTAATGTTTTTTCTCCACATTGAATAATCATTGCCCTTAAAGTATGGGGTTTTTCCTAGAGGGATTGACAAATAATGGTTGTTGTTATAATTCAAGCGATCATAATTAAAAGGATATCGGGTGTAGTTGGTCTGACTACTCCCCTTCTTCTTCTTTTCATCTTCAATCTTCATCTTCCCTTTCGAGAGAGCTTTCTTCCTTAGGAGCGCCTTGAGTTCAAGCGTCTCCTCATCATCATCCTCGAAGTCCTGAATGGCGTCGAGGAGCTTCTCCAATTTCTGGCCTTTTCATCTTCAACCTTCTCATGGTTGAGGCTCTTGTGCACATCCTTCATGTCAGACATTTTCTCTTCGAGCGATTAGTCTCCTTTTGAAGAGTCCGCCTCTGATACCAATTGATTGTGGCCTAGAGGGGGGGTGAATATGCCTTTTTGAACTTTTGTCAGAACCTGCAACACTCAACAACTTGATAAAATACACATAAGTTGGACTAGTACGGTAGTGTGGGGACTAGTCCGGTGCGTGTGGACTAGATCGATCAAGTTGGATCGATGATCTTGATCCAAGTACTCTATGCAGCAAAAATTATGATGTAACTAGAGAAAGTTGCTTCAATTAAACTGAAGATAGCACAAGGTAACCTTAGTTTCAAGTTTTGACATAATTTGACTATGATTAATTAAACCCTAGATGCAATGAACAATAAGCACGAAATGAAGACACACGATTTTTATCCCGTGGTTCGGTTCCCACGAAGGCAACCTACATCCACGTTGAGGATCCCACGAAAGGACCTGGTCTTTACCAACCAAACACTCGTCAAATCGCCACGGAGGCCGATTCTCTTCCACTAATCACAAAGCGCAAATCACCAAGTTCAAGGGTCATTCTCACAAGTTGAGGGCTCCCCAAGAATTACAACTGAAGACACCACCAACACACTTGAATTATATGCAATAAAGAACAAGAGTGTGCGAGAGAATCAAACCCAAGAGCTCAAAACTTGAAGAATCATGTCTCTCCTTTGATCTAAAGTTAATCCTCAAAGATTTGATCTTCCTTGCGTTGGATTGTGTGGAGAGACGTGTTTTCTAGGCTCTTGGAGGGTGTGAAGGCATCGAGGGTCGAGAATTATTGATTAGGGGTCGTGCACCTCTATTTATACTAGGGTTTCCAAAGGTTACCGTTAGGGTTTTCAAAGTTAAGACTAGTCCGTGGTGGACTCTGGACTAGTCCGGTGTCCGGCGTTTGGGAAACCCTAAGTGCTCTAGAATATTGGACTTGTCGGGCCAGGGGCGGACTAGTCCATTTTTGTCTCTGGAAATGTTCGAACTAGTCCAACACGTATCCGACTAGTCCGGTTGGGTGAAATCTTTGGTGAATTGAGGACAAGTCCGCACTTGAAAGACTTGCCTGATTTTAGTCACATGGTTTTTCAGAATAATCCCTACAGATATCGGACTTGTCCGATTTAGGTCAGATATATATCGGACTAGTCCATTGTGATATCGGACTTGTGTGACTTCATGCAAATAGTGAAGTGTTGAGGACTAGTCCACACTGGGGAGGACTAGTCCGATCTTAGTCAGAAAGATATTGGACTAGTTCGTGGTGATATCAGACTAGTCCGGTCTGTGTAAAGTGGACTCTGTGTGCAAACAAGTCCGCACTGGGAGGACTTGTCCGATTTTGAATAGAGAGATATCAGACTGATCCGGGGTATATCAGACTAGTCGGGACCTATATGAATTTGTGCAGTGAGAGTGATTAAAATTAGCTTGAGCTCTTGGGGTGTGTTTCTCCAACACACTCCATACACAAAGAGTATCATAATCATTTCTTGATCTCTTTTCAACTTGATTTCTCACTCTCCCTAGGTGCACTTTCAGTTAATTATGCCAAGGCCACATGTTGGGTCAGGCATGTGATGTAACGGCTAGTCCTTAGACTATAAAAGGATTGCGCCTCACGATATATGACAACCAGGCTAATACGCACGTAAGCACAAGTGGAATAGGGTATTACGCTAAGGTGGCCTGAACCACGTAAATCTTTTGTTTCATCATCTTGTTTAGAATATCCGCGCACCCAAATCGATCAAAGAACCTCCACGGGCTACAATTTAGTAGTACCAGTGGAAGTGTCATTCGTACGCTTCGACAAGGACCTTGCTGTCATGGTCGAAGGAAAGCTGGACTTGACGAAGATTGGAGCAAGCGTTGTATATCGACAATGCCAAAGAAATTGGCTCCGGACCAGCCTGGATCTCTTCCGTCGGCTCCAGCGGGTCTTCCAAGATGACTGAGGGGCACCAAGGTGAGAGCTCCCTCTCCAGCAATTCCACGTCAGCTGGAACGATCGTTGGAAGCTCCTCCACCTTCGTAGCCCTCAGAGTTGATGAGGAAGTACCCCCTATCAGATCTTCAATTGTTGGCTTGGTGGGAGGAGGACTTGTAGCCGCCTCTTCTCGCTGCTCTGACTCGGACATGGACACCTCCAGAGCAATCACCTGCGGGGCTAGCACTGCAGCTTCGTCCGGGTGTCCCACCACCTCCGATTCAGGTGCCGAAACTTCCACCACTTCCTGCTCAGATGCTGGAACTTCAACTGCTTCCAGCTTGGACGCCAGAGCTTCAGTTATCTCCAGCTTCGATGTCGGAGCCTCAGCCGCCAGTTCTGAAACCACCGGTGCTTCTTCACAAATCTCTTCCTTCTTCTGGAGGCACAGGGGTCAGAGCAGGAGCCTCTGCCTGCACAACATCAGTTGCTGCAACAGGGGCTGGAGCTTCAGTTTTCTTCTTCAACACCTTGGAAACAAAGGATAAAGATATTCAAAACATTGTAAAGATAAAAATAGAAACTGAAGGTGAGAGAACAATACTTACCTTGGGAGGCTTCCGCTCCAGCTGCCAGAGAAATTCTTCTTCTGTGGCCTGGAGTCTGAGCTCCCCAGACCTCTTGAAGCATAGACTCCGGACCTAGGCTGGGAGCTTTGCCGCAAGAGTCGGAGTCATGTCATTCGAGACCTTCCTCGGCTGGGAAGGACCCCCAAACCTGGAGCTAGCACCCCTTGTGGACGCTGGCTCCGAAGAAGGATTGGCCGCCAAAGCTCGGCTTGGTCGGGGGGAAGATGGAGCCGACCTAATGGAGCTCCCATCAGTGTGTCTCAGCTTCCTCTTCCATCTAGAAGATTTGGCTGGCTCCTTGTCCTTGACCTTGCAGGCATCATCGACCCTCTGGCTTGAAGCAGTGGTAGCCCTTCTTTATGAAGCTTCAAGAATTGCAACAGCGGAGGTCCCACGCTTCTCCACCAATCCAAGGTCGTCCAGCTCTAGCATCCCCCTTCGAAGTTCCCTCCTGAACTCTGGAACCATGTTCAGAGTGAAGAAATTTGCTGGTGGAGTCAGGGCATCCTGGGTGATGGCTCCGTGGTGAATCTTTTAGAGATGGAGCTTCAAAGTCTCATCATCCAAATTAGTATGAAAAACAGCTTCAATCCGGTTGTGATCCATCTCGCTATTGAAAGGCCATGCGGGCCACTCCCTCGTCTTCAGCGGGGCCCACCTGTTCACCTGGAAGTTACTGAAGGCCATTTGAGGGATCACTCCACCCTCCACACATTGCTGTATTCTTGTGAGGACGGGCTTGTTTGCTTCGGTCAACTCTGGAGCCGCATTCCAGGCGTCGGTGTTGACATTGGGGAGGCTTGTAGGCAACTCCAGCCTATCATGATGATCGACAGTGATGACCACCCAGTCCTTCTTCCAGTTGTCCCACTTCCTGGAGGAGAAGTTCTTCAAGTACTTGAAGGGACAGTTCTTGCGCTTCCAGAAGTAGTAGAAGCCGATCAACCCAGTCCTCTTCCCGGTAGTGTGGACCGTGAAGAAGGTCCGCAAGAGCTCAATGCTTTGTGGCACACTCACCCACATCTCTCAGAATTAGACGAAAGTCGACACTAGCAAGAATGAGTGAGGGCCGAGAACTACAGGAATCCCAATCAATTACATCGGCCGTAGCCGACATAATTAAGGCTGAAACCGACGTAAGTTACTTAATTATGTCAGTTTTCCCTTAATTACATCAGTTGCTGGCCAACGAAGCAGTTTGGACGTGATTAAGGTAACTTACATCAGCCGCTGATGTATGTTACTTAATTACGTCAGTATCCTGCAACCGACGTAAGTTATTTACCGGGATGAGCCACGGGCTGGGCCATAGAACTTATGTCGGCCGCTGCCTAACCGACTAAACTTAAGTAGTCTAACTTACGTCGATATGGCATTACCAACGTAAGTTAAGTGGTATAACTTACGTCGGTATGGTCGCACCGACGTAAGTTAAACTAGGCTAACTTACATCAGCTTAACCATATCCGACGTAAGTTAAGCTTACATTTAAAAAAAAACATAAACTGACTACCTCTCACGATTGCAAACTCCATAGACAGATACAGAAACAGTTTATATAGAAACAGTTCACAAATAGCCCACCAAACATTCAAAACATCCACAACAACAAAAAACAGTTTCAAAGCATTCACCGGCTACATGCTTGCCCCTCCACTACCTCCAAAGCCGAGACCTTCTCGGCGCGTCCCTCCGAGTGTCTGTAGGTGTGGTGAAGGAGTTTGCGCCGCTGTTCCTGAACCCTGCAAAAGAACCATATATTCCCTGTATTAGCCTTGTAAAGAATTGCACAACCATGTAAAGAATCATAAAACCAACACATAAATAACCAAAACTGGAACCTGAATACAACTACACCTATGTACCAGAAGCATTTTAATACAACTGAATAACCAAAATTTGGGCAATCAAGCATTCAAGCTCCCTGTATCTTCAAACATCACAAGATAATATAATACTTCTTTTAAAATATTTTGCTATACAACTGCACCTATACCAGAAGCTAAAATTCAACTTAGTTTCATCTTATCCAAAATTTTAACAAATCACCAGATATCATGTGTAACATTGATAACAAAGGAGGTAGAACTTGAGCTAAAACAAGTATAAGAATTACTCTACAAATGTTAGGTTTTGCCCATGAATATAGAATAATAATGGACATCCAGACCAAGAATCACCTGGGAATGTGATGACAACAACAAATTGCAAATGGAACTGCAGACAATAAATGATGACAAATGCAACAAAGCATAGTATTAAAGAAATAGTTTATTAGCTGCTCTGGGGTCTGCTGCGGTGGAAGCGTAGGAATCTTGATATCGTGACCGGTCTTTCAAGCAAGAGCCTGCCATTGCAAAAAATTAGAAGATATATGTTATTAAAATGCTATAAAATTTAATGACGGTAGTTTAAATTAATTATAACCACAGGTGCTTGCATCTGGGCCATCATTAAGGTTGTCCTGCGCTGCTCCTCCCTTGCCTCCACCCTCGATCTCTCCAGCTATTCCTGGGCTTGCGCGAGCGTCTACTTCAAGGCAAGGAGCTCCAGCTGGTTTTGTGAGAGATGACCACTTGAGGTCCCAACGGACGAGGCATGCGATGATGAAGCACCTCTCAAAGGTCGCGCCGACCTCGAGTCGACAACTCCATCAAAAATGGAAAACCTGCAAAAGAATGAATGTACTAAGTAGAAGAAGATAAAATGAAACAAATGACCAACTCACCATCCATGGGCCTTCACGCCTCCACTCGCGTATGCGGCTCGGGGGTCGATCGGCGCATTTTCCCCATCTTAATCCACACTGTGTATCTTTGCGTCCTCCTGGGTATACTTTGCCTACAAAACAAAGAAATCTTGTAAGAATGTCAATAATAGTATTAGTTATAATGAAATTGATGAATTTCAAAAACTTACCCTACGACCTGACTACACTTCCCTAACTGAGAAGGGTCACTTTCCTTGTGACCTCTCTTCCAAACCTGGGTCGGGGTCGACTCCTAACCCATCTCTCGCCCTTGTGTAGCCGTGTTAGTAAGATAAATATATTAGTAACACATAAATAAATTAAAAAAGTACTTACCATGCATTTAGCCCATCGCAAGTAGCCGTCACTGCCAAAGTTGTGCTTGCCATCGGACCCCATGCGGCACTGTCTAGCCTTTGTAGACTTATCGATGAAAGCTTCGCTCGCCCAGTGTTGACATAGAGCTATGTACGCCTCAGTGTTACCCTGTAACCAGGAAATACTAACCTGCATATATTTCATTTTTCATCAATGCAGTTAACATACATAGATATTGTAAATATTAAACAATATTAAAAACTTACCTCCGTGTACTGCTCCTCTACCAAGTACTCGCCGGAGTCCTTCCCAAATGGACCCCTTTGCTGCTCTTGCTCCCGAGGGTGCCGCTTGTAGTACGCGTTGACGCCCTGAATCCGAGCGTTCGATAACGCCGCCGTCGTGAGCTTCCGAGCATTGTAATGGAACACGCGTGTCGCCTGGTCATCCATGCCCGGTTTCTCTACTTGGTACCTCACCTTTAATAAAACAAACATTTAAGTGATATGCATTAACAATTAAAATGAGTTGAAAAAATGAAACAGTTAAACTTGCCATAAAATCATGCCACACGGCTCCCTGAACCATGTCGTGGACCGGGTGAGAGACACGAGCGTAGTCATCCCACGACAGGGCTGGGAAACCGTCAATCAGAAAGGGGTAGTGCAACTTCACGATAGCACCCAGGACACTATTAACTTGCCTGTGGTGTTTCTCGGCCCCCGTGAACGATACCAACATCTGCAAAACATATTAAATTATTAAGTAACAGAAAACATCATCTAATATTTAATAGACTATATACAGTTTTTACCTATCTCCGATAGGACAGATTGTGATCCGCTGAAAAGTAACCGGAGGAGGAGCCGCGAAGTGGGTCCGCCTCGTCTGTCGCCTCTGTTGCGGCGCCGCCGCGTCCTTTGACCCTGAAGGCTCTGCGGAACCACCAGAGTCCAAAGGAATGCTAGCGATAGCCGGCTGCAGAGGGAGGCTAGCGCTAGCCGGCTGTGAAGGGAGGCTAGCGCTAGCGGGCTCCTGTAGAGGCCCCCTAGCCTCTGACTCGGACTCAAAAGACTCTGAGTCAGACTGCACAAAAGAAAAAGATTGACAATAAATAATTATTAACAAATGCAATTTATAAAATAACTTTATTGTAATCTAAAATTTACCTCCATCTGCTAAAAGCACACGTGAGCTCAGGGTGGAGCGTGCGCCAGAAAGAGGGAACGCCGGGCCGAAGGTAACGAGGTCCCTGAGCAAGGGTCTCGTGGTGGCTCAAACCCTCTCACTGGCTTCCCCTTCCCCTTCCACTTCCCCTTCCATGACATTCTGTTGCAAGGAATAAATTATTAATATGCTAAGATAATATACAAAATTAATGTTAAGTGTAGTGAATAAATGTTACTTCATAAATTTCAAAATTCATCAACATCACGGTCATGCACCCTACTCCTTAAACCATCCCATCGATCTTCTTCATCTGCATATCATTTTTGTTTCTACAAATCAGCAGGTTCGACTAAGTCATTGGTATCTTCAGTTTCCGATTCCGATTCTGTTTCTGCTTCCATGCCAGTCTTGATATCTTGAACGTCTCCAACTAACTCATCGAGTCCTACACCGGGCACGACAGAGAAGGAGTCTGGCAACTCTTCCTCTTGGTAGACCTCATCAGCCTCAACTTCCTAATGGTAATCATCATCTTCTGGAGCGTATAACTGCGCACAAGGATTCACCTTATGTACCACCCACCAAGCTTTGAATTTATTGCATTGATAAGGTACATAGTACACTTGCTCTACTTGGTGTGCAAGAACTAATGAATCAAATCCTTTCAACCTTTCCTTGTGTTTCACTTCGACGATGCCAATTCGTTTACTTGAATTCCATGAATGGAATCAAACCATTCGCAGTCAAAGAATACTGCTCGAATTGTCTTGTTTCCGACAAAAGTGAATTCATTGATTTTTTCTAATAATCCTGTAGTAATGAGTTTCACGTTCATGGGAATCGATTGCCCTCATCACAACTCCGGTATTACATGTTGCCGCAAGAGGACGAAGAGATTCAAATTGAGTTGTACGGAATCGAAAGCTGTTGATGTCATATCGACCATAACTTCTAACATTAACCACTCCATAGGATAGTTGTCACAAATCTTCATGGACGTTGGCATCTTTTTTGCACTGTCCAAGATATTGAGTTATTAGAAGACGTAAGAATTCTTAAGCTATAAGAAAACATTGTTAATATTTATAAGTTAATGAGAAAACATTACATGATCTCGAAACCAGGAAAGAAAATTAGATCCCGCGTTTATTCCTTCCTGTCCAATTTGTTCTATTTGTTTGCTCGTGGGTTGATATCTATGTCTGCAATTTTGCTTGTCGAACATACTGCACGAAAAGAGAACCTTTTAGAAAAATGTGTTGCAAAAGATGCTGAAAAGCATAAGTGTAGGAGAAACACTTACTTGAAATATTCATCCATATTAGCATACATGTAGAAGAAAGCAACACACCTTTATTTTTTGCTAACATCGTAGGAAGTGTAACTACCAACAGTAGTGTCTCTTCTTGCAAAAATGCCGATATCTCTACAAGGAGGTTGCTCATCTATATTGTACCGCATTGCTGAAGTATTAACATTGTGTTCCTCTGCAAAGTAAACACTTGAGAAGTATCCTACTTCCTTAAGAGTAAAAGCTTCAGCGATGCAACCTACAACCCTTGCCCTGTTACCAACCATTGGTTTTAGTAATCTGAGTGATATTTCAATATGATACATCCACCTATATTGCATGGGACCATCCACTTTCACTTCAAATGAAAGATGAGTTATGAGATGTTGCATTTGATTGAAGAACCCTAGAGGAAAAAAAATTCCATCTTACACAAAAGTACTGGAATCTCCTTTGCCAACTTAGTCATCATCTCTAGTGTGATTTATTTAGCACAAAGTTGCCTATAGATGTGGCTAAGCTTGACCAACACCTTCCACACCGCATCGTCAATGTGGTCTCGAAACAAAATAGGCAGAAGTCTTTCCATGATTATGTGATAATCATGACTCTTCAACCCAATGAGCTTTCCCATTTTCACATTCATGACTCGTCTTAGACTAGCTGCATAACCATCTGGAAATTTCAACCTTTGCAACCATTCGAGAACTTCTTTCTTTTCTTTAGGTCGAAGACGGAAAGAAGCGCATGGTTTACCACCATTTTCGGAGAGCTCAAGAGTTTGACGGTTACAAAGCTCGACAACATACTTTCGAGCCTTTAAATTGTCTTTTGTTTTGTCTGTCATCTCCATGCATGTGCTTATGATACATTCGACCATGTTACGCTCTTGATGCATGACATCAATGTTGTGCCTTAGAATAAACGACTTCACATATGGTAGCTCCCAAAGTCCACATATGTGAGTCCAATTGTGTTTGTCTCCGTATCCTTTGAAATATGCACGATGACCTTCATCTGGAACCAATTTGTCCAATGTATCAGATATTTCTGACCCCTTAAGACATTTTGGTAGTCCTTTAGTGACAACGGTGTTCTTTCTAAAGACATTCCTCTGTTGTCTAAACAACGTTTATGACAATCGAAGTAAGATATCTTGCCTCCATGGGTAAGTCGAAAGCAATCGATATCCGAGGCACATATCGGACACATCAACCAACCAAGAGTTGTCCGTCCAGAAAACAAGCCGTATGCCAAAAAATCATGGACGGACCACAAATAAGTAGCTCGAAGGTTGAATTTCTGCTTCTTGTAACAGTTGTACGCTCCGAGTCCTGTCCACAACATTTTCAACTCTTCGATCAACGGTTTCAACATCACGTTGGGACATGACCCAGGATGATCTAGCCTAGGTACAATGAGGCTAAGAAACATGAACTCATTCTTCATGCAAAAATTTGGTGGAAGATTGTACGGAATGACAAAGGCGGGCCAACAGGAGTATGGTGTGGCATTTGTGCTGAATGGTGTGAACCCATCTCTCGCCAACCTGATGTGAACATTTCTTGCTTCATGACCAAATTTTGGGTTGAACCGGTCCAGCGCCTTCCATGCCTCACCATCGGACGGGTGCATCATGACTCCATTGTTCTATCGCTCACCTTATTTGTGCCATCTCATGTGTCTAGCGGTTTTTTTTTGGAAAAGAACATCTGCTTCAACCTCGGTGTAGCGGCTAAGTAATGAAGCTGCTTACGTGCGACTTCCGTCATCATAGTATCACCATCGTTATTAACAACTTTGACAAACCTCGGTTGACCACATTTTAAACATTTGTTCTCATAGGCATGCACTCTCCAGAAAAGCATGCAGTTGTCCGAACACACATCAATCCTCTCGTTGAATGTGGCCTAGAGGGGGGGTGAATAGGCCTTTTTGATTTTTAGTCAGAGCCTGCAACACTTATCAACTTGATCAAATACTAGAAAATCAGACTAGTCCGGTCGAGTGCGGACTAGTCTGGTGCATGCGGACTAGATTGATCTAGTTGGATCAATGATATCAATACCAGCACAGTACGCAGCGGAATATAGTATGTAACTTGAAGGTATTGAGTCAAGAAAATTAAATGAAGCACAAACTAACCATGGTTTTAATGTTTTAACGTAAGATGTGCAAGATCAATTAAACCCTAGAATGTGATATGAAAAACTAAAAACAAGATTGACACAAGAGTTTATACCGTGGTTCGGTTCCCACAGAGGCAACCTACGTCCATGTTGAGGAGCCCACGAAAGGACTGGGTCATCTCCAACCCTACCCTCGTTGAATCGCCACGGAGGCCGATTCTCTTCCACTAATCACTAAGGGTAAATCACAAAGTTCAAGGGGCCTTCTCACAAGTAGGGCTCCCCAAGATTACAAATCAAACACCACCAAGAACACCCTCGTAAGATCCACAATGACACAACAGGAGTGTGTTAGAGAATCAAACCCAAGAGCTCAAGACGTGAGAATCGTGTCTCTCCTTTGATCCAAAGTTAATCCTCAAGGATTTGATCTTTCTAACGATGGATTTTGTGGAGAGATGTGTTTTCTAGGCTCTTGGAGGGTGTGACAACACAGGGACTATCCAAGGGCATCCAATCACATAGTGCACCGAAATGGTCAAAGAACCCACGTGTCAGCCACCTGGAGGAAGCACACTGCAAAAGGTTCACTGACCAAGTCAGCCGAACCCCTGGCTCAACCGACCTGGTAAGAGCGCCAAACGCGGTCACCTTCCACGTGTCGACCTCATGTGGTGAGCTGATAACGATGGTGACTGATTTGTGCGCTTTTGGTTGGTTGAATCGCCTCTACTTCACTTCACACACCAGTCAAGCATTCTCTCTCTTATACGCTAGTTATCCTAGTTCCTTAATGGAGGTTAGGCCGTAGAGAGGAGCCTCTAGTCCCGAGTCCAAATTGGGAAAGGTATGGCTCATGTATCTTTCTTTCCTTTTGTGACTTTATGCATATTCATAATATTATTATTAGTCTTTATCTATTCATATACTTTGGCAAAGCATTTATTGTTTGATTGTGGAGTCCATATATTGCTAGGTGTAGATGTTATTATGATCTGATCATAATGTCCATCTCATGTTATCATAAACATGATATACCACCACTATAGCCTAATTAGATAATAACATGATTATGTTAGTATGAGTAACATAGTGCTTGGTTCCAAATTTGGTTCAACGATGTTTCGGTTAGCCATTGCCTTAGGATGAATATTGTTTTGCAACTCTTAAGTTATTTACTTAGCATGCAAGCGTGGTGCTTGGATAGTTAAATAGCATTGGATGCATCGTAGTCCACGAGTTGTAGAGGTAGGCGGTAGGTGGTGACAGCTCTATATATCCATTGTAATCCTCCACATTCGACTACGACGTAGGCTCTTGGCGTGAGTCACACGGCAGACCAGGGCAAGCTCGTGCCCATTACATTGGACCACAAAGTCCTAGTATTCATCACTAGCATATCCTTGTGTACACTAGTTAGACTATGTATATGAGTAATTAGAGCATAGTAGAAGCATCCCCTTCTCATTGTTTAACCCCCAATGGGACAACCTTATCTCTAGGAATAGATTGCTTAGGTGTATGTCACACTACCCATATTAAGACATACACTAAAATGTGATGATCGATAATATTTAACCCAAGAAGGGATTCAAACATAGGTAACGTATTAAAATGAATGATTTTTCTACCTTTCATAAATGTCGTTGCAAATCATAACTATTATCAGACAAACAATGGATTAAAACTTGCTTATCCCTTTTTTTATGTGACCAGGAATAAACTATCAGATGCAGAAAGTGTTATGAAATCTGGTTCTAAGTGTGAAAGAGTCAAGGGCGTCGGCCCCTAGTGTAGCTGGCTCTCGGCTACGTAACTCATAACCTTGGTCCGTCGTCACTAGCGAGGTTTAACCCTTTGCCGTCAGCTTGTTGAGGAAGAGAGAGATAGGAGATTATAGAATAATGATCTTGCTTGCCCTTCTCCATGTCTGGTTACAAAGATATATGGCACTGCGCCCTAACCAATCACTCCTAGATTTAAATGATAAAAACGGGAACTAATATCTCTTTCCAACTTAGGCAGGCTTGATGGAGTCCAGCTCCTGCGCGCGCAGCGCATTATGTGGCGCGGCGCATGTCACGGTAGTGCCTGTACGTGCGCCCCCACATGACATGTCTCCCTCCCTCGAGATCACGCTCGTCCCCGAGCTAAAAGTAAGGGTACTTGCTGCGGAACATGTCAAAGTCCTCCCAGGAAGAAGACTCTGTCGGCTCGCCCCGCCAGTGGACAAGCACCTGACACATAGCGGTTCTGGAACCACTGCGCCATTGTGGATGGCCTGTAGGGCTGGGGGCGAGGTCGGAGGTGCACCGATGAACTTCTTGAGGACATCCACATGGAACACATCATGAAGTCGGGCACCTAGGGACAGTTCCGTGTGCACAGCGACATCATTGACGATCTCGACGACGCGGTACGGTCCCACAAACCGTGGCTTCAACTTCCCTGTGGTCGTCCTGGGTAGGGAGGACGCGGAGCGCTGTCGGAGTCGGTGAAGTGCCCAATCGTCCACCTGATAAGAGACCTGCCGATGCAGCCAATCGTAGTGGAGCTTCTGTGACACCTGTGCCTGCTCCAGGCGGTAGCGTATATCAGCCAGGAAGGCCGCGTGAGCCTCCATGTCCTGGGAGCCGGTGGCCACCCGCGTGTCCCCTGGCTCATAAGAGCGGATGGAAGGAGGATCGCGAGCATATACCACTCAAAACGACGTGTCCTGGAGTGAGGTCTAGTACATGGTGTTGTAGGTGTACTCGGCCCACGGCAACCAGTGCAGCCACCGGCGGGGCGATCTACGGCAAAGCAGCGCAGGTACACCACGATGACGTGGTTGGTGTCCTCTGTTTGGCCGTCCGACTGTGGATGAAAAGTCAATGTCATGTGCAGCTTGGTGCCCATAAGCCACATGAGCTCGTGCCAGAACATCGAAGTAAACACTGGATCGCGGTCGAAGACGATGGACTGTGGAACACCATGTAGGCGGACAAAGTCAGCGAAGAAAGCCCGCGCCACAGACTCCGCCGTGTATGGGTGCGCGAGAGGGATGATGTGGCAGTACTTGCTGAACTTGTCAATGACGGAAAGAATGATCGTCTTCCCATTCACCCTTGGCAGCGCTTCAACGATGTCGAGACCGATGTCGGCCCAAACCGCCGACAGCACAGGCAGCGGCATAAGCAGCTCTGTTGGGTGTAGATGCTCTGACCTGTACAGCTGACAAGTAGGACCCGAACGCACAAACTCCTGCACCAAAGTCGCGGCGGATGCGGTGAAGCGTGCGATGGATGCCCTTGTGCCCATCCTCATGAATGGCCTCCATGATCTCTTGCAGCAGCAATGAGGTGGGTGGGATGTAGAGACACCCCCCCAGAGGCGACCATGTCATCGACCACTATCCAAGGCACATCGCGTGTACCCACCCGAACTTCCTCGTGGATGGCCACCAGGCCAGATCCGTAGCCTGCACATGACAAAGACGGCCGATGAAGTCGAAGCGAGGTGTTGTAGCCAGTAATGCACCCTCCTCAGTGTCACAGCGGGAGAGGGCATCATCTATGGTGTTTGTGGACCTGAACATGTATTTGATGTTGAAGTCAAAGCCCAACAACTTGCCGACCCAATGGTGTTGCAGAATCGTAGCAAGGAGCCGGTGGAGCAGGTACCTGGGGCTGTAGTGGTTCGTCTTGATGGTGAAACGCCGCCCTCACAGGTACGGCCGACAATGTCGTACGGCCTGGACAAGGCCGATGAGCTCCCGCTGATACGCAAGTTGCGCGATGGCATGGCACCACTAGCCTGCTATAGACCGCGATGGTATGGCCCTCCTGAATCAGCACCGCGCCGAAGCCATGGGTTGACGTGTCACACTCGACGACGAAGGTCTTGGTGAAGTCCGGCATGGCCAAGACAGGAACCGTGGTAACCGCGGCCTTGAGCACAGCAAAGGCTGTAACTGCCTCCTCACCCCAGGAGAAACCGTCCTTCTTGAGTATATTGGTCAGCGACGCTACGACGGCTCGATAGTTGTGGACGAACTTGCGGTAATAGCCTGCCAAGTCGAGGAACACACGCACTGCTCGCGCCGAGCGAGGCACCGACCAGTCATGAATGGCCTGCACTTTGGTCGGGTCCATGGCGACGCATGCCTCCGAGATGATGTGGTCGAGGTAGGCGACGGAGGTGACACCGAAAGCGCACTTGGAACGCTTGACGAAGAGTCTGTGCTGGCGAAGCTCGGTGAGGACGGCATGTATATGATGAAGATGATCTGCCCAGGACTTGCTATAAATCAAAATATTGTCAAAGAAAACGAGCACAAAGCGACGTACGAAGGGGAGGAGTACATCATTCATGAGAGACTGGAACGTTGCCGGGGCGTTGCACAGTCCCAACGGCATGACCAGAAACTCGTAGAGGCCGTCATGGGTGCGGAAAACCATCTTGTGGATGTCCTCCGGGCGCATGCGCACCTAATGGTACCCTGAGCGTAAGTATAGCTTGGAGAAAAACTGTGTGCGCCATGGAGTTCGTCGAGCAGCTCATCGATGACCGGACTCGGGAACGCGTCCTTGACCAGGAGCACGCTCAATGCACGGTAGTCGATGCAGAATCACCACGACCTGTCCGGCTTCATGACGAGGATGATCGGGGAGGAGAATGCCGAGTCGATGCAGCGAACGATGCCCTGCTTGATCATGGTGGCGCACTGCCACTCAAGATCATCCTTATGAGCCGCAGGGTACCTGTATGGACGCACAGCCACCGGCGGTGCATCGGGCTTGAGGATGATGCGGTGGTCACAGTTGCACAGGGGGCATGCCGGACGGCTCGGCGAAGACATCGGCAAAGGAGTTCAACAGCCTGTCGGGGATGGAGGCGTCGGTTGTTGCAGCATGGAGGACCGGCACAGTCGGTGATGCCACGCTACGCCAGCAGACATTGCGCCCCTCCTGCTGGAATGTCATGGTCCCGGCGGTGAAGTCCCATACAATGGGCTCTAGCATGGCCATCCAGTGCGTGTCAAGAACCACGTCGTACCCGGTTAGGGGCATCAG
Source organism: Tuctoria greenei (assembly GCA_036927565.1). Lineage (NCBI taxonomy): Eukaryota > Viridiplantae > Streptophyta > Magnoliopsida > Poales > Poaceae > Tuctoria > Tuctoria greenei. Next base: position 43,419,016 of record JAYESD010000006.1, read on the forward strand.
GAAGAGGTCAACGATGAATGCCCTACCATCGATGATGATTGGGGCCTGGTGGAGGACCCCGGGGCATGAGACGCGCTCAACGTTGGCCATCAATGCCGTGAGCCTTGGGCACAACTCGATGTGCAGACCCGTGCGCCGTCCGCCATCTCCTTGATGAAGCTATGGGCCAATCCCGTGTCGATTAGCGAGACGAAGGTGGTGGTACCCAAGACCACCTGGAGCTGTACTGTGTTGCAGATGGCCACCCCCGCGACCGCATGCAAGGAGAAGACCGATGCTTCCGTGTCCTGGGCATCCCCGACCTCGGCGTCGTCGGCGGAGGCGATCTCGATGCCGTTGATGTAGAAAATCCGTTAGCATACGCGGTTGTGTCCCCGCGTGTACTTGTCGTTGCAATTGAAGCAGAGGCCCTACCGACGGCGCTCCTCTTGCTCTGGCAAGGACAGGTGCTTCACCGGCTGACCGTCCACCGTGGTCATGGGCATGGCCGCTTTGTCGATCTGGGGAGCGGGGAGGGCAAGGCACGGTGCAGGGGTCGGTACAAGGCAACGGGTCGAGGCCTTGGCGGGCGCCGACGCGTACTGCTCCCAGAGCTTCAGCTGGCATGCCAGGCTCATGGGCGCGTGCAAGAGACTGTTGGTTGAGGACTTTGACGTTGAGGCTGAGCGGGGAAAGGAGGCCGCCTGTGAACTGTTGGACTTGTTGCGCTTCATTGAGGTGGCCAGCATGGGGGAGAAGCACCTGAAAACGGTCCCGATACTCTGCGATGGTGCTAGTGCGATGTCAATTTTCAAATTCAAAGAGAGGAGCAGCGCGGAGAGGGGGGTCGTAGTGCAGGTTGAGCAATTCCATAAACCGGCGCCACGATGGAGTGCCCTCATCCTGTTGGACCTGGATGTACCACAGCTGCGCACCGTCCTCCTGGTTGTAGGACGCCATCCATACCTTCTCTTCCTCCATGATTCGTTGCTGGTGGAAATATGACCTGCAACGGTTGATGAAGATGAGGGGATCCGACTTTCCATCGTACCGGGGAAAACCCATCTTGTGACATCTTGGTGGCTGGTCATTGTGGTGCTCACTGAAGCTCATCCTGGTGCCCGAGGACGCCGTGCGGTCGGAGGTGAGGGAGGAGGCAATGAATGGCCTTGGCATTGGCCTCGACCGTAGTCTGCAGAGTCTTGAGGGCATTGGTGAGAGACTCGACAGTGGACTTGAGGTCTTTGGCGTCAGCCATGTTGGCGGCACACGACGCGGTGGACGACGAGGATGATGGCGGAACGGCGGCTGTTGATGGAGATGGAGTGATGGTGGCCGGTGGTGAGGTGGATCGGGAAGGCAGGGATTGCCACGGTCATGATACAAGGTTGTCAAGGGCGTCGCCCCCTAGGGTAGGGGGCCCTCGGCTACGTAACTCGTAACCTTGGCCCGCCGTCGCTGGCGAGGTTTAACCCTCTGTCGTCGGCTTGTTGAGGAAAAGAGAGATAGGAGATTATGGAATAATGATCTTGCTTGCCCTTCTCCACGTCCGGTTATAGGGATATATGGCCCTGGGCCCTAACCAATCACTACTAAATTTAAGGGATAAAAAAGAAACTAATCTCTTTCCAACTTAGGCAGGCATGATGGATTCCACCTCATGCGCATGCGCAGCTCATTCTGTGGCGCAGAGCACGTCACGACAGTGCCTGTACGTGCGCCCCCACATGACAGAAAGGACAAAGGACATACATAAAAACTAATAAATGAAATAATACTATTACCGATTTTTTGGCGTTTCTTCTCTTCAATGCCAATGATGGTTCTTCCGGAGCGACTTCTGCAGCCTCTGCTTCTTTTGCTGCTGCCTTAGCTTCTGCCATGACAGACTCTGCCTCTTCAATTGCACGAGCAACAGCAGCTGCAGCTTCCTCAGCAGTGATGGTTGCCATACGTGCCAATAAAGCATCAATTTGAGATCTCATACGGGTTTTACTACCATCTCTACCCATCTTGTAATTCCGATTCACCTGCAATCTAGGGCCAGATGCTGAAATGCTCTAGACTTTCTAGTTGGTTAACTATTGTCTCTTGCCAGGATAATAGAAACAAATTCATGGTTTAGGACTCTTGGGAATTCAACAAAATTGATGCCAACGGCTCTATAAATGGGGCTGCTTTCTCCAAAGAAACAGGTTGGTTTATAATTTTGCCGTTAAGCCTAAACATGGTGAGATAAAACTGCAAACAAGAATTATGCGCATTATATTGAGGATATAATAAAAGGACATACCCAATACCAAAGGCTCTCACACATCGTGGGGTCTAGGGAAGGAATATTGGTGAAGGTTTATTTCTAGATAGATTTACTCCTGTTTTGGCAAAGAGGCTGATTCGAACCCCAAGACCTTAGAACACAAGTGGAAACACACAACCACTGCGCCAGATCCGCCCTTGAGGATATAATAAGCAAAAAAAAAACAAATATCTGAATGAACACTGTCCAGTACTAGGTTTCTGTTGTTCACAATATCAGAATATGCATAATGTTGTGTGTGCGAATGTTCTGGTTGGCTGTTGCACATTGCAGAGTAAAATAACAAAAAAAAAATCCAGTCTGCAGCAATGCAACAAATTTTTTAAGACAGAGACACTAAAATGTGATGATCGAAAATGTTTACCTCAAGAATGATTTCAAACTCAGGTAACATCTTAAAATGAATTATTTTTTTATACCTTTCATAAATACCATTGCAAATCATAACTATTATCAGACAATCAATCAATTGACTAAAACTTGTTCATCTCTTATTTTTTTATGTGACCCGGAATAAACTACCAGATGCAGAAAGTGTTATGAAATCCGGGTCAAGAGTGTGAAAGGAAAAAAAACATACATAGTAACTAATAAAAGAACTAATGCTATTACCAATTTTTTTGCTTTTCTGTTCTTCAATGCCAAAAATGCTTCTTCCGCAGCGGCTTCTGCAGCCTCTGCTTCTTTTGCTGCTGCCTTAGCTTCTGCCATGACAGACTCTGCTTCTGCAATTGCACGAGCAGCAGCAGCTGCGGCTTCCTCAGCAGTCATGGTTGCCATACTGCCAATAAAGCATCAAGGTTAGATCTCATACGGATTTTAGTAACATCTCTACCTATCTTGTACTTCCGAATCACCTGCAATCTAGGGTCAGATGCTGAAATGCTCTAGACTTCCTAGTTGGTTAACTATTATCTCGTGGCGGTATAAAAAAAATTCATGATTTAAGACTCTCGCGTGCCCAAAAGCATTGCAGGACCAAGATTTTCACAGGCCCTACTATAAACCTAGGCGGGAACCAGGCGCTAGATGACAATTAGGTGCCCACAAGGTCAGTAATCAACCAGCAGTAAATATACTTAATCATATATATATATATATATATATATATATATCACAGAATTAACAAGCAAAGTAACATAAACTTAGATAAAACTCATTTTGGTGGCTGCGGGCACAGGGGAGTGGGAGAGAGGCCGATGGCCATGGCCGCGCTCAGACAGTAGGACTTCAGTCAAGGCTGCGCGTTCCAACAACAGGTTCTCACCCGCTTCAAAAATCCTCTATTCACCATCCTTCCTCCACATGGGGTGTTTTCTTATTGGTTGAACTATTCCGTCGGTATACTTTTCGACTCACTGAGAGTTTAGTAGCATGGGCTCTACCCGCAACTTTAGGCAGAACCCCAAAGGGTTTCCATGTGCAATTTGAAAAAAAAAGCACCATTACTGCTTTGTAGTTGCATCTAAGCAAGTTGGCCTCCACATTCAGTCTTTGGAAAGAGTCACCACAGAATCCTTTCACGTCTATTTCTACCTATGGAGGGATGGGGGACCTAATTGACAATGGAATTGGAGAGTCTAGCAAAGAGAAGAAGACTCGCAATTATAGGTGGCCAAATGAGTCGAACCAAATCGACTATATCCTCACCAGGAGAAGGGAGAGGGGGGCATGTTTAGATTGTAAGATGATTCCTGGGGAATGTGTTGTCCCACAACATAAACTTGTTGTAGCCGACATTCATTTCCACGTGCGTGTGTCATGAGACAAAGGTGTTAAAACCGCAAGAACAAAGTGGTGGAAGTTGAATAATGAAGCGCAACAATCATTCAAAGGGAGGATGATCGTGGAAGGACCTTGGAGCGAAGAGGAAGATGCGGATAGTATGTGGGTGAAGATGGCGACTTACATTAGAAAGGCAGCTAGGGAGGTGCATGGGTGGACAAAAGTTAAGAAACTTGTAGATAAAGACACTTTGTGGTGGAATGAATATGTACAAAAAGCATTAAGGAGAAGAAGGAGTCTTATAAGAGCTGCCATCATGAGAGAAGTGAAAGTAACATGGCAAAGTATAATGACGCTAAGAAAAATGCAAGGCGTTTGTGAGTAAAGCAAGGGGGCAGGCCTATGATGCGCTGTACGAGAGGCTAGGGACAAAAGCAGGCGAAAAGGATATATAGAAGATGGCGAAACATCGCAAGAGGAAGGTGAGGGATCTCAACCAAGTCAAATGCATTAAGGATGAGGCAGATCGAATTCTATTGAAGGATGAAGAGATTAAGAATCGATGGTAGGACTACTTCAATAGACTATTCAATGACGAGAATGAGAGCATTAGGTTCGAGTTGGATGACTCATTTGATGACACCAATAGACAATTTGTGCAGAGGATACAAGAGTCTGAGGTTAGAGAGGCCTTAAAAAGGATGAAAGGAGGAAAGGCCCTCATCCTCGATGATGTCCCCATTGAGGTGTGGAGATGTCTGGGGGATGAAGCAATAGTATGGCTCACTAAACTATTCAACCGCATTTGTCAGTCAAACAAAATGCCTGAAGAGTGGCAGAAAAGTATTTTAGTACACATCTTCAAAAATAAAGGAGATGTTCAAAGTTGCACTAATTACTGATGAATTAAGCTTATGAGTTATACTATGAAGGTCTGGGAGAGAGTGATTGAACACCGCTTGAGGAAAGTGACCAATGTCACTAAAAACCAGTTTGGTTTTATGCCTAGGAGGTCCACTATGGAGGTGATTTTCTTAATCCGTAAACTTATGGAGAGGTATAGGAAGCAAAAGAAGGATCTACGTATGGTGTTCATTGACTTGGATAAGGCATACGATAAGGTACCAAGACCAGTCATGTGGTGGGCGCTAGAGAAATACAAAGTCCCAACAAAGTACATTAACCTTATCAAGGATATGTACGATAATGTGGTGACAAGTGTGTGCGTAAGAGATAGTGAGACTGATACTTTTCCTATCACAATAGGGACACACCAAGGATCAGCCTTAAGTCCATACATCTTTTCCTTATGTATGGATGAGGTGTCGAAGAATATACAATGGGATATCCCTTGGTATATGCTCTTTGGTGATGATGTAGTGTTGGTAGATGAAACTAGGGATGGTGTTGATAGAAAATTGGAGCTATGGAGGCAGACCATAGAGTCATAGAGGTTCAGACTTAGTAGAACCAAGACCGAGTATATGAGATGCAACTTTAAGGATGTCGGGTGCGAGGATGGAAATGTTAGTTTACAAGGACCAGTAGTACCTAGGAGGGACACATTTCCATATTTAGGATCAATGTTACAAAGCAATGGTGATATTGATGAAGATGTTTGCCACAGGTTCATGATCGGGTGGATGAAGTATCGACAAGCATCTGGAATCTTATGTGATAAGAAAGTTCTACAAAAATTGAAAGAAAAATTCTACATGACGGTGATCAGACCTGCGATGCTGTATAGAGTACAATGTTGACCAACTAAAAGGTAACATGTCCAACAAATGAGTGTTGCGGAGATGTGCATGCTACGGTGGATGTGCGGTCACACAAGAAGAGACAAAATTAGGAACGAGGTGATACATGATAGGGTAGAGGTGGAACCGATTGAGGAGAAGCTAGTCTAACATCACCTACAGTGGTTTGGGCATATCCAGCGGAGACCTCTAGAAGCACCGGTTAACAGTGGGATTATAAAGAGTAGAGAAAATTTTAGGAGGGGTAGACGGCGACCAAGGTTGACATGGCAGGAGGCGGTGAAAGGAGACTTAAAGTAGTGGGACATATCTAGAGATTTGACTCATGATAGGACTGCATGGAAATTAGCAATTCATGTGCCAGAATCTTAGTTTATTCGAATTTTGTTACTCTTATCTTCTTTATTATTAATCCACTTCTAAAATACATAAAATATAGAATCATATTTTATTTTGTATATTTTATTTTTATTTTTTTACTCTCATCTTATTTTCTATTACTTTTTTTTTTTCAAAAAAAGTTGGGTTTCATTTCTAGCCAACCCCAACTTGTTTAGGACAAAGGCTTGGTTGTTGTTCTTGGTGGTTTTGTAAATGAGTCAGGCCAATCAGGTTAACCCAAAGTTTGGCAAAAATGCCCGGCACGAGCACGGACCAAAACAAAAAATGGGCCCATGCCGGCCCAAAGACTGATGCCGGCCATGCTCGAGCTTGACCTTAGGCCCATCTGGATGCATGGCCAGTTTAAGGTCGGCCTGGCTGGCCTGATTAGCTCGCGACGGCCCGTCCCGACGTGCATAAGCTAATATAATATATTTTTTCCACAATTTTTAATATATTTTTGAGTAAATGAGTTTCGAGCCGGTACAACACGAGACACATAAAATGAGCTTGGACTGTGCTCGAGCTGAGGTGCAGACCCGTCAGGCCGGCTCGGTTCATTGTTTGGCCCGTGCCGAGCCGAGGCTTTTATGGCCCGAGCCTGGACGTGCTCGGGCCAAGCCAGCTTGACATGGCCCATTGGACATCTATACATGCAATGGACTGAGGTGCATCAGACCAGAATAGAACTCCTTCGCCTCTCAAATCAAACAACCATTCCCGCGCAAATTACCCCCCCTGATCCAATAAACTATGCGAACTTATCCTCCGGACAAGCTACCCCCCAGACAATTTGTCACAAAGGCGTGCTTAACCACCCCCCCCATACGCTGTTAGCGCTACCCATAGGAGTAGTGTTTGTAGACCTCCCACACTGTCACGTCCGACCCCACCTGCAGCCACTCACTTTCGCCCTTGGAAGTCCCCCACTGGTACTGCTCTGCACACACAATCCTGCACTAGATACAGACGCAATGTTGCCCACATCATGCAACTTCCCAATGAGATTTCCACCAAGAGCAGGGATATTATGGAATGCATTCAAGGCACGACCACCATGCAGGGAGGAAACAAGATCGATGGCTCTGAGGGTAATCTCAAGTGTTGGGGTCGTGCTCGGTGCCTTAGTTACACCCACTGCTAGCGTAACTGCACTAACCCGATACGCTGCCATAACTGCAAGCATTATGGCCATGTCGCTAAGGGTTGTTCGAAGAAGACGAAGCACCGCTTGGTATAACTGCAAGTATAGAAGACGAAATAGGTGTGTGCAGTTGCTATAACCTACCCAAATCACACAACGCATAACACACTCGCCATCATAACTCACCATAGTAAGCCTCCCCCCCACCCCCCCCCCCCCCCCCCCCGCCCCCACCCCCACCCATTGCAAACCATAGCCGAAAGACCAGACAATTGCATCATCATTCACAACAGCACCTGTAACTCCCCATGACAAACTTCCTAGTTGATCCCACCCGCTTCCTTCCCCATCATCTAAATCACATTGAGGATGGGAGGAGGGGGGAAAAGAATCCCTAGGGCCACAGTTCACCTCCCTGGAGATCCGCGACCTCATCATGAAGAGTACGTCATCGTTGTTGAGGAAGATGGATTGGTTGAGCATAATGACTATGGCTTCATGAGGCAGAGAGTCCATTGGTTGTTGGAGGAAGCTCTTCACTTTATGGTACGCTCTTCGTGCCTAGACCCTCTAGGTATTGGATTTTATGCCCTAGAGAGCCTCTTGCATAGGGACACCTTACTGCTCATGAACCCACTACATGTACATTGACTCAACATCCGATTTGTTCCACATGACTACGATATCAAAAGAAGGGAGAGAAGATTCTTCACATTGGTTGGATCATGATACTGGGATTTTCGTGGACTATCACTCTCTGAAATCCATTGATTTGGCAGTCTTCTCTTTTGGCAATTTAGTTCACTGGCACAACACCCATAATGAGTTGGGGTGTGTCTTTGTCAAGTGCCTGCCAAATGGGTTTGAAATTGTTCCGAGAAGCTTGATCATCCGCCACAGGGCTGATTTGGGGCTTGGCTTGTCCTGGAGTTGCCCGCTCATTATTCTAAATTGGGAAATCCCTAGTCTCTTCGCCTCCCCCCTAGGGGGATGACCCACCAGAAGTTGGTAAACCCCACCTGTCGGTACCCTGGGTACCATATACTCCTTGGGATTGCAAAGATCTCAAGGGAAAGTCATCTACTTGATTTGAAGACCTTCGGAGGCCCACATGTTAGACATAAATGGACCCGCTTCTCCAACATGGTTAGTCCCAAGGTCGCCACGTGTACTATCAAACCGGAGCTACCGCCCACAAGGGGGAAGCTCCGGGCTATGTACCAAAATGGCACCCCCGGACCTAACCCCAGACCGAGGGAAGCTCCAGAACTGACACGTGTTGGGTAACACCGGACCTATCTGTTCCCCACAGTGTGCTCCGACGCTGCCACGTGTCCAACCGTCGGATCTTCAGCCTCTAACCTCCGGAAGACTCCACAATGGCTCCGGATCTTCAAAGGGGAATCAAGGACATCAAGACCCGATCAAGTGTCATTAATACTATATTAATGACACAAGATCAGACGACCTTAATTACCTGTAACGATGCTGTCAAAGCCCATAACTCGGTCATTAAGGGCAATTAAACGTGTTGAATGTGTATCAATATCAGTAACCACCGGGGCCACATGTCGGGCCAGGCTAACTTGTAATGGCCTGCCCTTGCACTATAAAAGGACAGGCCGACGATACATAGGACACACTCTCTGGGGACACGCTGACTTTACACACTCCGGAGACACGCTGAATTTACACTCTCAACTGACGTTGAGCTCATACATCCAATACAACATCAACACACCCCGTGGAGTAGGGTATTATGCTCAGGCGGCCCGAACCACGTAAATCTTCGTGTCCCTTGTGTCACTCGACATCTCACCTTCTGGAATCTCCGCGCGCCCATACCTAACCTCAAACTCCTATAACACTTTAGTAGTGTCGGGAGATCTGCCGGATCAAAACCACCGACAGTTGGCGCGCCAGGTAGGGGCCCGGAGATTTAAAGAATGGTGAACTCAGCCGCTGGATCATCCAATGGTCATCCCACTGTTCAAGCTGTTGGAGGTAATCCCTCCAATATGCAGCCACCAGCAGGAACCACGGTTCCAGCTGGAGTCACACTTCCACCACCGCTGCCTCCACCAGCAAATCAAGCTGGACAACGCGATGGTGCACCGGCGTCAATCACCGCGTCGGCGAATCTTGACAACCCGAAACACACGCTTCATGCAGCACGTGCTCATCTTCAGCGCCCACCACCTCCGGACGCATCCCGGGATGCAATGGTGCAGTGGACGGACGATGTGGAACACTTGGTTGAAGCATCAGCCGACCGCATCAGCAACCAGGGTCCTCCTCCTTCAGGACGGGCCCCGTCGCAGCGACGGACCTTGTCTGGCAGACTTGGTCCGCACGTTTCCAACAACAGGAGACGTGCGGCATCACAGCAGGTGACATCGTTGCCCTCCAGGGCACGACGCCCTCACACGGTGTCGGTGGTTTGGAACCGGCAGATCTCCCGACACTACTGAAGTGTTAGAGGAGTTTGATGTTCGGTGTGGGCGCGCGGAGATTCGAGAAGGTGAATAGTAAATGACGTAGTAGACACGGGAGTTTACGTGGTTCAGGCCGCCTGAGCGTAATACCCTACTCCACGGGTGTGTTGGTGTTGTATTTCCTATATGAGCTTGTGTTGAGCGTCTATGGTGCGTATGTTGCGTCACTTGACCCCGTCGTCGGCCTGTCCTTTTATAGTACAAGGGCAGGCCGTTACAAGTTAGCCTGGCCCGACATGTGGCCCCGGCAGTGACTAGTTTTGATATTCATTCAATAAGTTTAATTGCCCTTAATGACCGGGTAATGGGCTTTGACAGCACCGTTACTGGTAATTAAGGTCATCCGACCATGTGTCATTAATATGATATTAATGACACTTAATCGGGTCTTGAAGTCCTTGATTCCTCTTTGAAGATCTGGAGCCGTTATGAAGTCTTCCGGAGGTTAGAGGCTGAAGCTCCGACGGATGGACACGTGGCAGCTCTGGAGCATACTGTGGGAAACAGAAAGCCCCGGAGCTACCTGACACGTGTCAGGTCCAGAGCTTCTCTCAGTCTGGGGTTAGGTTCGGAGGTGCCATTTCGGTACATGGCCTGGAGCTTCCCCCTTGTGGGCGGTAGCTCTGGTTTGATAGTACACGTGGCGACCCTGGGATTAACCATGTTGGAGATGCGGGTCCGTTTATATCTGACATGTGGGCCTCCGAAGGTCTTAAAATCAAGTGGGTGACTTTTCCTTGATATCTTTATAACCTCAAGGGGTGTACGGTTTCCAGGGTACCGACAGTGGCCCCCTGGACCTACCTCCGGAGAAGACCACTGGGGTGAAGTCATTCCGCCGGAGGTGGGTCCATCCTCGCAACTTTTGAACTGAGTCTTCAAAGGTCTTCAGAGGTGTCGTTGGCGAGGATTTGGAGTTAAATCCTCGCCACGTGGCATGTCCTGCGTGCGGCAGATGAGATCTTTGGCGTACGGATCTCACGCAATTGAAGGCCGCCGGTTCCCGATACGAAAACCGTATCGGCTCCGCGCGCCTTGTTAGGCCGCCGCCTTCGGGTTTCCTGCCTCTTGATGACAACCGTTAGCCTGGGTAAGAACCTCGACTTGATCGTCGGGGTGGTCCCGGGCCCCCTTGTCATCTGCTGGGTGGAGTTTTTGAATGGTATCTTTGACTTCCTTGCGGTTTCCATCCAAGCGTTGTGAGGGCTTACTTAAGAAGGAAAGCACGCACCGTCGGGAGTTCTTCACGCCTCCCATCTGATCTTGCACTCAAACTCCCAACTTGTGCTTCGCTTTTCTTCTCTCGCCTAGCCGTGCCGCGATGGAGTTGGGTCTCCGCGAGAGTCGCTTGAAGACCGACGGCGACCTGAAGAAGGTTCGGGCCCTCATGGGGTGGTCCTCGGACTTCATCAACCGCTCGGTCCACGCCGGTGGAGAGCTCACGTTTGCGAAGGAGCACTCCGGCGAAATGGTGTACTTCTCCTCGTACGCCATGGTGGTGTTGATCCCACCTTTTTCTTCCTTTTTCCTCATGCTGCTGGACTTCTATGGTCTGCAGCTGTACCACCTTGGTCCTCACTCCATTCTCCTCGTGTCTATCTTTGTCGACTTCTGTGAGATGTGGGTGGGCATCTCCCCCTGCATCGAACTCTTTCGGACCTTCTTCATCGTCCACACCACCGGTAGGAGCAATGAGTATCTTGGCTTCTACTACTTCGTGAAGCGCAAGAAGTGCCCATTCAAGTACCTCCAGTCGTTCCCCTCTGGGAAGTGGGATGACAGGAAGAACGACTGGATAGTCATCCGGGTGGAGGAGCACGAGAGGCTGGAGCTGCCCGAAGGCCTCCCCAACATTGACACAACGATCTGGAGTGAAGCTCTGGTGCTGGCGGACGCCTTCGACCCTGTTCTGACCAGGATTCGCCGGTGCGTGGAGGGGGGGTTAACCCCTCAAGCGGTGTTTTGTAACTTCCTGGTCAACAGGTGGGCACCGCTGAAGAAGAGGGAGAAACTCGCTTGGGCCCTCAACAGCGTGATGGACGACGACCGGGTCGAGACCGGGTTGAAGTCCAACATGGTGGGGAAAACCTTGGAGTTCCATCTCAAGAAGTTCCAGCACGGCATCGACGTCGAGGGTGACGACTTGACTCCGCCATCGGCTTTTCTTCCTCTGAACGTGGAAGTTGAGTTCAGTAGGGAGCTCTGGCGGAAGATGCCCATGCTTGACGACCTAGGTGTCGTCGAGAGAAGATCAACTACCAGGGTGGCGATCCCTGGAGTGTCCGAAGGTGGCTCCAACTCAGCTCCGAAGCCAAGGGAAGAGGTCGTCGACAAGGGCAAGGAGCTGGCGGATGAACCCGTGAGCCGGAAGAGGAAGCTGCAGTACGCCGACGGAAGGTCCGTCAGGCCCGCTACTTCTGCATCGGCTCCTTCTCCCCGGAGGGGAAGGTCTTCCACAACCGCGGCGACTGTTCCCATAGTGGGGTCCTCCCGGGGATAGACTGTTCACGCAGTGGGGTCCTCCCGGGGTGTTAGCTCCGGGCACGCGACTCCAGCACCTGGGCCGGTGGAGGCCTCTAGGTCTGGGGGTTCTTCCCGATCGAGGGGGACCTCGACCCGGGAAACACCCGTGGCCGCGACGAGTTCCGGGGAGCCTTCCGGAGCTTCCACGCCGGCTATGACCAGCCCGGAACGCCCGGGAAAAAGATTCCGCGCAAGCTGGTGCGGAAGCCTCCCAAGGTAATTTTTAATCTTTACCTTGGACAATTGTTTTGCTGTAGTGATTTCTTTTTTAAGTTTCCTCGTCCATCATTTGCAGCGTTCCCAAGAAGAGGAGTGAGGCTCCACCCTCAGCCACAGCAACTGAAGCTGTGAGGGCGGAAGCTTCTGCTCCGGTCCCAGTGCCGCCCCAAGTGGTGGCTGAAGCTGCGACAGCTCCGGCACCGGCTGTCGTGGTCATGGACCTCGATCATCCCCAGAGGCTCCCGTGGTAGCGCCGGACCATGGGAGAGAAGATGCGCCAGCGACACCTGCCCCGGAGGTTGAAGCTCCGAGTCCTGGTGCTGAAATGACGGAAGTTCCGGCCGTTGAGCCAGAAGAAGCTGTGATTCCGGCCCTGGAGCCTAAAAGTGTCGAAGCTCTGGCAGTCGAGCCGGAGGTGATTGATGTCCCGGCGTGCGCGCGGGAAGCTGAGGAAGTTCTGGCAGTTGGGCCGGTTACCTCCGAAGCACCGGCCGCAGAGCCGGTCATTGTTGAAGCTCCGGCCGTAGGGTCGGTCGAGGTTGACGATCTTACGGCTCCCGAGCCGGTGTGGAAGAGGTGACGGAGCTCGAGCCCCCATCGAAGGAGGTGCCAAGGCCGGAGCCAGAAGCGGCCCCTGCTCCGAAAGTGATGATGTCGGAGGTACTCACGGCCGAGCCGGAGTGCCCAAGCGAAGTCGCTGGCCCCCTGCCCGAGGGGGTGAACGAAGACCTGGTGGCGGGGCCTTCCTCGATGGCGACTGAGGCCATCCCGGAGGACGGCCCTAGTGCCATGGAGACTCAGGGGACCACTCTTGTGGAGTGGGACCCAATTTTTGTATCTGAAAACCCACTGGAACCAGCAGAGGAGATCCCAGTAGGTCCGGAACCTATCCCGTTGTCATTGTCTATTGACAACGCATGTTCCAGTCTGCATCAAGTCCAACTGGCCTTCTTCCACGACAGCAAGGCTCTTGAAGAGGGGCGCCAAACCCTTAGGCGGTGGCGTAACCGGCTCTACTTCGAGACCAAGCTGGCGCAGTCGAGGCTAGCGGATGACAAAGAGTGGATCAAGCGGGAGACGATCCGCCTGGAGTACTGGGGCAAGTTACTGGATGACAGGGAGAGTTTGACTCGCGCCCTCGACGCTCAATCCAGGGAGATCTACGATCAATCCAAAGCAGCCAATAGTGCGGCCGATGAACGCCACGAAAGGCTTGAGGCCATTAACACTACACTCATCAAGCGCCGGGAGACACTTGAGGAGAGGGAGAAACGGATCGAGGATGAAGAGCAGAGACTCCTAGATCTGCGGGATGACGTCCTGAGGAGGGAGGAGGAGCTCGCCGAGAAGGTGGCTCTGGCTGACAAGGGTCTCGAGGAGCGCGCCAAGAAATTGGAAGAGCGGTGCCAAGAGGAAGAGGAGAAGGTCTGGGTGCGATGGTAGGAACTCTATGAACAAGAGTGTGCCCTTACTGCCAGGGAGAAGAAAGTGAGGGGTAGAGAGAAGGACCTGGTCGACCGCCGGAACAAGATCCACCTCCGGGAGGAGGAGCTCGGAAAACTCGAAAAGCAGGTTGCTGAGAAGATTCAGCAAAACGCCAAAGAAGTTGAGCGCCTCGCCCATGAGAATTCTGAACTGATGGTGGCCAGGAGATCCCTGGAAGAAATGAAGGGTTTGAGGACTGCGGACTCCCTACAGATTTGGGAGTTACTGGGCAAGGCCAACGACGCGCTAACACCGATGGGTTTCAGCCCCGTGCGCCCGGATGATCCGGAGAAGGAGCCGGACCTAGCGCTGCAGGCGTTGAGCTCAGCAGGTAGCAAGCTCTCCAAGGTGGGCGATGTCATCGCGGACCAATTGGAGGTTGAGGGGCAATCTCTGGCGAAGAACGTCGCAAAATATGTGCTGACGTGCTACACCAGCCGGAACTCCCAATTTCCTCTGGACCCGGTGCTTGAAGGTCCCGTCGAAGGAGAAAGCGAAGCTACCCGAGCCAAGGTATCGGAGGTTGCCCAGAAGGTCGCCCAATTCTTCCATAGGGTCTAGGACCATCTCTATAGTTCTCACTTGTATTTTCTCTTCTTCTTCCTCAATTTTGTAATCCCTTGTCTCCAGATGTAATTCCTTGTCTCCGGATGAATGAAATCCCCAAATTTTTGTGAATTTCACTTTTTGTCTTCAACGCTTTTGTCTTCACTTGGCCCCCTGGTAGATGTACACAATTTGATTGTGAACATGTACCAAGAGGATGTTGCGTTTTGTTGAAGACACATTTGCTCCGAACTTGTAGGATTTAGGTTCGAAGTCTTCGATAGTGAAGGCCCCTTGAGGTTGTCGGAGCTTAGAAGCTCCGGAATTGTCTATCGCTGGAGCTTAGTAGCTCCGGCAATAGTCTCTATCAACACGTAGGGCATCGATAGTTAGTCCTCTGGGGTGTCGGAGCCTAGTAGCTCCGGCAGTGACCTTTGCCAACACTTAGTTTGTTGGCAGCAGACTCCGTTTGCGGGGTCTTCTCACCATCTTTTATTCATCGTCGACGGCTGACCCCCCTAGCCTTACCGGAGCTTGATTACTCTGGTGATGCTCGTTTTCGATGCGTAACATCGATTACGAACCACCTAGGGGAGTCGGAGCTTTGTTAGCTTCGGCTTTTCTCCATCAACGTGTATTTATTTTTACTGCACACTGAAGTCAATAAAAATAGTAAAATTTGTTTCTCGTCTATAACTTCGTCGCGGCTTACGATTCTCAAGAAAGTTTTAGGTCAAACGCGATTCTAGATACAATCGAATACATTGCCTTTTTTTCCGGATTCAATTGTATTTGGACTCGCCTTACTTTGCCCTGTCGGGGTGTAGGTAGAGTGGCGTACTTAGGGTGCTTGACCAGGCTAAGTCGATAGCACACTCCAGCCCTAGATTGGCTTGGCGACTTTCAGGCGAGTTGGCCAGGAACAATATTTGAATCCAAAAGAATTGACAATACAACTCATATTGTATATAAACCAGTCGAACTAAAATTTCTTAAGAACTGCACGTCTTCGTTATAGACAAGAAAGAGAAAAATAAAAAATGTTGAGCCTGTACAAAATAAATGCACGTGGAGTCTGTTTCACATGAAGATGTATTTCATTATAGGTCCTGGGTACAGGGAAAACAAGTACACTCTTAGGGTACGGAACCAGGCTAAGCGTGTTTCATTTCTCGTTTGACCCAGGGTAGTTAGCCACACTTTTAGTCCGGAGACTGTGACAAGTGTTGCATGAACTTTGCGGACCTTTCGGGAAAGGTTCGGCTGCTCTCCCGGAAGAACTACCCGACTCTGTACAATGACTATAACATACATCTCAAGTTACTCAAGACTCACCTCCGTGGTATTAAGTGTAGAACTTACGGAGGTGCTCGATGTTCCAAGGATTTGGGAGAGGTTTCCCATCCTCGATAGCCAAGCGAACGCTTCTGGGACGGGATACTTTAATCACTCGGAAGGGTCCCTCCCAGCTGGGGGAGAGTTTGTTTAACCCTTCTCTGGATTGTATTCTCCGTAGCACTAGGTCGCCTTCCTCGAGCTGTCGGTTGTGTACATGCCGCTGATGATAGCGCCGAAGGGCTTGGCGATATCGGGCATTCCGAACAGCTGCTTGGCACCTTCTCTCCTCAAGGAGGTCTAGGTCTTCACGCCGGAGCTGGTCCTACGCGGCTTCATCGAAGGTCCGGACCCGGAGTGAACCCAAGGTGATTTCCGGAGGAAGGATTGCTTCAGCTCCGTACACCAGAAAGAAGGGTGTCTCTCTAGTTGACCGGTTTGGAGATGTCCTGTTGGCCCATAAAGTGGGCGGAAGCTCTTCGATCCAGTTTGCACCATGTTTTTTCAAGCGCTCATAGGTGCGCGTTTTGAGTCCTTTAAGGATTTCAGCATTTGCTCTCTCGGCTTGGCCATTGCTTGCTGGGTGAGCTACGGAAGCATAGCAAACTTGTATGCCGAGGTCTTTGCAATATCCTTGGAATGCAGAGCTTGTGAATTGGGTCCCATTATCAGTGATGATTTTGTTTGGGACTCCAAATCTGCATACAATGGACTGCAAAAAGTTGATAGTAGATTGCTTGTTGATTGTCACAACTGGAGTTGCTTCCAGCCCCTTAGAGAACTTATCAATAGCGACATATAGGAACTTGTAACCTCCGATGGCTCTTGGGAAAGGTCCCAAGATGTCCATCCCCCACACAGCGAAAGGCCATGTAGGAGGTATCATTTGTAAGGGCTGAGCCGGTGTGTGAATTTGCTTCGCATGAAATTGACATGCTTTGCATTTTTTCACCAGCTCAGTTGCATCCTGGAGTGCTGTAGGCTAGTAGAAGCCATGCTGAAAGGCTTTACCGACCAGCGTGCGGGAAGACGCGTGGTTCCCACACTCGCCTCCATGGATTTCTGCGAGGAGCTCGCAGCCTTCTTCCCTTGTGATGCACCGCATTAGGATGCCGTTGGCACCGCGCCGGTAGAGATCCCCTTCTACCAACGTGTATCTTTTAGCCAATCCAACTACCCGGTCAGCGGATAGATCATCATCAGGAAGGATTTTGTCTTTCAAGTAGTTCCGGATGTCCGAGATCCATGCATCGGAACTAACTTGAGCATTTGAGTCTTGCGTGCTGGGTTGCTCGGAGCTTCCGGCAGCACCTACGACCCTTGATGGCTGCCATGGTAACAGGGCCATCGGGACCGTCAGATTCGGGATGCTGATCTCGCCCCCTTCGCTCAGTTCGGCAGGCTGAGCTGTGGGTTTCGACAACCTCCGGACAAAAGTTCCGTCAGGAGCCGGAGCTCCGGTTGACGCTTTCGTCGAGAGTTCATCGGCTTCAGCGTTGTGGGCACGCTGAACATGGTGGATATCTAGGACTTCAAAGTCCTTCTGAAGCCTCTGGACTTCAAGGAGGTAAGCAGCTAGCTGGAGATTATTACAGGAACATTCACCCTTCACTTGCTTAATGATGAGCTGCGAATCTCCCTTGGTCAGCAGTTGCTTGACACCATATGACAGTGCCACCTTTAGTTCGTAGATGAGTGCTTCATATTCTACCATGTTGTTGGTCGCCTTGAAGTCAAGGTGTACCATGTATTTCACCTTCTCTCAGTCGGTGCAAGGAGAAGGATTCCAGCTCCGGCCCCCTGCTTCTGCATGGATCCGTCGAAGTAGAGGGTCCAGTGAAGCTTGGTGAAGGCTGGAGCTTGATGCTCCGTCTTCTGCTCACTGTGGCCCCCAGGGTTTGATGGAGAGGGAGTCCATTCTGCCACAAAATCTGCCAATGCTTGACTCTTGACTGCTTGCCTTGAAATAAATCCAAGATCAAATTCAGCCAATTCCGCTGCCCATTTTGCAATATTCCCAGTTGAATTGGGATTATACAAAATTGCTCGAAGTGGGTAAGAGGTCACCACTGAGACTTTATGAGCTTGGAAGTAATGGCGAAGCTTCCTGGAGGTAATAAGAACTGCATAGAGCAGCTTATGCACCTCTAAGTATCGAGTCTTGGCATCATGTAGTACTTCGCTAATGAAGTACACTGGGCGCTGAATGGTCCGGACCCTCCCGGAGGGGTCCGGAGCTTCCTCTCCACTGACCCGGATCCTCTCGGAGGAATCCAGATTTTCTTCGGGGACCTCCGGGTCCTTGCTGGAGGAACCCAGGGCTTCTTCCGAAGCGACTTGGACCCTCTCGGAGGGGTCTGGGTCTCCTGAAGCAACTTCTTGTAGATTCGAGTCTGGGAGCTGGGACCTAGACTTGCTTTCAGGTACCTCCGGACCCTCCTGAAGGGGTCTGGATTCCTGAGTATGAGATAGCTCTGGTCTCTCTGCAACCAGAACCATACTGACGACTTCGTCAGTTGTTGAAATGTAAAGCAACAAAGGCTCACCAGGGTTCGGAGCTACCAGAATCGGTAAGGTGGTGAGGAATTGTTTCAGTTCCTGCAATTCCTTCTCTGCTTCTTCGGTCCATTGAAATGGTTCGGACTTCCTCAATAGCTTGAAGAAGGGGAGTGCCCGTTCCGCCAGTCTTGAAATGAACCTGCTGAGGGCTGCTAGACATCCAATCAACTTTTGGACGTCTTTGATGCGGGTTGGTGGCCGCATGTCTTCAATGGCTTTAATCTTCGCCGGATTAGCTTCTATGCCCCAGTGACTTACCAAGAAACCAAGAAGTTTTCCGTAGCTTACCCCGAAGTCACACTTGTCTTGGTTTAGCTTTGTGCGGGTGGCCCGCAGCTTGTCGAAGACAGCCTGCAAGGTATCAAGGAGTGACTCCTTGTCCTTGACCATGACCACGATGTCATCAACGTACACTTCCACTATGTCTCTAATGAGTTCTTCAAAAGTTTTGTACATAGCTCGTACAAAAGTTGAAGCTGCATTCTTGAGACCAAAGGGCATGGCTGTATAACAGTACAATCCATCTACTATGATGAATGAGGTATGCTCTTCATCTTCCCTAGACATCCGGATTTGATGATACCCGGAATATGCGTCTAGAAAACATAGTAATTCACACCCGGAGGTGGAATCCACTATCTGATCTATTCTAGGTAGTGGGAATGGATCTTTTGGACATGCCTTGTTTAGTGTGGTGTAGTTGATGCACATCCGAAGCTTCCCACCGGCCTTGGGAACAACGACTGGATTTGCCAGCCATTTTGGATGGAAGACTTTTAGGATGAATCTAGGTTCGAGTAACTTCTTCACTTCTTGTCGGATGAAGTTCTGTCGCTCTAGGATTGCTTCGGAGGCTTCTGATGCACAGGCCGGGCGTCGGGGTAGATCTTCAGATTGTGCTCAATCACATCCCTAGGGATCCCAGGCATTTGTGACGGTTGCCAAGCAAACACGTCGACGTTAGCCCGGAGGAAAGTGATGAGCGCGAGTTCCTATTTGTCGTTCAATCCCCCCGATATACGGGTGGACTAAGCGGCATTGGAACCAATTTGGACGACTTTGACAGGAATGTCGGTGTCGCCACTTGGCTGCACACGAGGTGCAGAAGTCGAGCCTCGTTGAAGAATGCTCGGGGATTTCAGAGCTTGCTCCTGCCTGGACTCCTCCTCTTGCACTGTGGTGAGTGCATGGAGTTCTTCCAGAGCAGTTACTCCGGCAGTACGATCTCCGCGGATCTGGAGAACGCCTACTGGCATTGGCATCTTCAACACCAGATAACCATAATGAGAAGCTGCCATGAATTTGTACAGGGCAGGCCTTCCCAAGATGGCATTGAAGGGTAAGTTGATCAGAGCGACGTCGAAGACCAACTTTTCGGTGCGGTACTTCTATCGTGTCCCGAAGGTAACGGGGAGAGTAATAGCTCCGAGTGGGGTAATGTCCCCCGGACCTACTCCGGAGAAAGGTCGAGAGGGGTGGAGATCCGAAGGTTGGAGTTGAAGCTTAGTAAAAGCTTCGAAGCTTATGAGGTTAAGCCCCGAACCTCCGTCTACCCTTACGTGGTGGAGCTGGATGTTGTTGATGATAGGAGATACCATCAAAGGTAACTGTCCTGCTCCAACCATGCTCCGAGGTCAGTCCGAAGCATCAAAAGTGATGGCTGTGTCCATCCACTTCCGATGAGATTCCGGCCTTACTGTAGGAGCTACAACGGCCATATCCCGACGCATAGTCTTGATGACGCGGCGGGAGGTGATGTCCCATGATCCACCAAAAATGGTGTTCATGGTCTTCCGACGCTCGTTATCAGAGACGTCAGAATCATCATCGACGATGGTGTAAAAGGCCTTCAGGACCTTTTTGGGATCCTGAAATCCTAACTCCTCTTCAGCCGGAGCTTCGTCGACTTTTTGCTTCCCTTCCCTCTGTCGGAAAGGAGATTCTTCCCGGCGCTTGTTGTAGCGCTCGGCAAGGTTTTGGACCTCCCGGCAGTCTTCCAAACTGTGGCTGCCCGTTTTGTGAATGGGACACCACACTTTGGGTTTGCCACCATCTTCAGAAGACGGTCGAGGTCGCTTCTCAGGGCGTGGCCCCCGGCCACCCGGAGTTGCAGCAGCTGCAACGTTGGATGTGCCGGCCGACGGCTTCTTCTTACTGTTGGTCTTCTTTTTCTTTTTGCCACCTCCGGAGGTAGCGGCTTCTTCTTTGGAGGATTTCTTGTGACCCTCCGGGGTTGGTTTGAAGTGCATCTCACGGCTCTCCGCAGCTCTGGCACATTTGTCAGCCAAGCTGAAGAGTTTCATGACACTGGTGATCTCCTTGATCGCCAGTTTCTCCAACATCTTCTTGTCCCGTACACCCTGTCTGAATGCCACAATGACAGAGGCGCTAGAGATAGAAGGGATAGTATTTCGTACCTGAGAGAACCTCTGGATGAATGATCGCAGGGATTCTCCCCCTTTTTGCACGACTACAAAAAGGTCCAGTTCAGTGCCTGGTCGGGTGTATGAACTCCCGAAGTTGGCGGTGAACTGCCGGCACAGCTCCTCCCAACTGTTGATAGAGTTGGGTGGCAGGCTCATAAACCAGGACCTGGCGGTCCTTGTTAAGGCCACTGGAAAGTAATTGGCCATCACAGCCTCGTTTCCTCCAACTGCCAAGATTGCAGTGGAGTAGATCTGAAGAAATTCGGCGGGATTGACAGTGCTATCGAATTTTTCCGGCACGTGAGGCCGGAACTTCTGTGGCCACCTGACCATACGCAGATGCATGGCCAGGGCTGAACAGCCTCCTCCCACTCCTTCAGGAGCAGAAAAGTCCTGAGCTTCCCGTCTTTCACGGGCACGATCAATATGGACTCGGCCATCCTGCTGGCGGTATCGGCGATCAAGCTCCGCCCGGAGGTCATGAGTCAAAAGCCTGGATACCGTGTGAGTGTGTCGTGCCCTGGAGGGCAATGACATCACTTGTTGTGACGCAGCATGTCTCCTGCTATTGGAAACGTGCGGACCAAGTCTACCAGACAAAGTCTGCCGCTGCGACGGGGCTCGTCCTGAAGGAGGAGGACCCTGGTTGCTGAGGCGTTCGGCTGCTGCTGCAACCAAAATGCTCCACATCAGCCCTCCACTGCTCCAGTGCATCCCGGGATGCATCCGGAGGTGGTGGGCGTTGGAGAAGAGCACGCGCTGCATGGAGCGCGTGTTCCGGGTTGTCATGATTTGCCGACGCAGTGATTGACGCCGGCGCACCATCGCGTTGCCCGGCTTGATTTGCTGGTGAAGGCGGTGGTGGTGGGAGTGTGACTCATGCCGGTGCTGAGGCTCCTGCTGGCGGCTGCATATTAGAGGGATTGCCCCCAACAGCCTGAGTAGCAAGTTGACCGTTGGATGATCCAGCAGCTGAGTTCACCATTCTCAAAATCTCAGGCGCCCCCTACCTGGCGCGCCAACTGTTGGTGGTTTGGAACCGGCAGATCTCCCGACACTACTGAAGTGTTAGAGGAGTTTGATGTTCAGTGTGGGCGCACAGAGATTTGAGAAGGTGAATAGTAAATGACGCAGGAGACACGGGAGTTTACGTGGTTCGGGCCGCCTGAGCGTAATACCCTACTCCACGGGTGTGTTGGTGTTGTATTGGCTGTATGAGCTTGTGTTGAGCGTCTATGGTGCGTATGTTGCGTCACTTGACAACGTCGTCGGCTTGTCCTTTTATAGTACAAGGGCAGGCCATTACAAGTTAGTCTGGCCCGACATGTGGCCCTGACGGTTACTAGTTTTGATATTCATTCAATAAGTTTAATTGCCCTTAATGATCGGGTAATGGGCTTTGACAGCACCGTTACTGGTAATTAAGGTCATCCGACCGTGTGTCATTAATATGGTATTAATGACACTTAATCGGGTCTTGAAGTCCTTGATTCCTTTTTGAAGATCCGGAGCTGTTATGAAGTCTTCCGGAGGTTAGAGGCTGAAGCTCCGACGGATGGACACGTGGCAGCTTCGGAGCATACTGTGGGAAACAGAAAGTTCCAGAGCTACCTGACACATGTCAGGTCCGGAGCTTCTCTCGGTCTGGGGTTAGGTCCGGAGGTGCCATTTCGGTACATGGCCCAGAGCTTCCCCCTTGTGGGCGGTAGCTCCGGTTTGATAGTACACGTGGCGACCCTGGGATTAACCATGTTGGAGAAGCGGGTCCGGTTACATCTGACATGTGGGCCTCCGAAGGTCTTAAAATCAAGTGGGTGACTTTTCATTGATATCTTTGTAACCTCAAGGGGTGTACGGTTTCCAGGGTACCGACACATGGTATCAAGGCTTTCAACTCATGACCTCCGGGCGGAGCTTGATCGCCGATATCGCCAACAAGACGGACGAGTCCATATTGAGCATGCTCGTGAAAGACGAGAAGCTCAAGACATTCCTGCTCCTGAAGGAGTAGGAGGAGGCTGTTCAGCCCTGGCCATGCATCTGCGTATGGTCAGGTGGCCACAGAAGTTCCGGCCTCACCTGCTGGAGAAGTTCGACGGGACCGTTAATCTTGTTGAATTTCTTCAGATTTACTCCACTGCTATCTTGGCAGCTGGAGGAAATGAGGCCGTAATGGCCAATTATTTCCCAGTGGCTTTAACTGGGACTGCCAGGTCCTGGTTTATGAGCCTTCCACCCAACTCCATCAGCAGTTGGGAGGAGTTGTGCCGGCAGTTCACCGCCAACTTCGGGAGTTCTTACACCTGACCAGGCACCGAACTGGACCTTTTTGCAGTTGTGCAAAAAGGAGGAGAATCCCTGCGATCATTCATCCAGAGATTCTCTCAGGTACGAAACACTATCCCTTCTATCTCTAGCGCCTCTGCCATCGTGGCATTTAGACAGGGAGTGTGGGATAAGAAGATGCTGGAGAAAGTGGCGATCAAGGAGATTACCAGTGTCACAAGACTCTTCAGCTTGGATGACAAATGTGCCAGAGCTGCGGAGGGCCGTGAAATGCACTCTAAACCAACTCCGGAGGATCACAAGAAATCCTCCAAAGGAGAAGCTGCTACCTCCGGGAGTGGCAAGAAGAAGAAAAAGACCAACGGCAAGAAGAAGTCGTCGGCTGGTGCATCCAATGCTGCAGCTGCTGCAGCTCCGGGTGGCCGGGGGCCACGCCCCGAGAAGCGACCTCGACCGTCTTCTGAAGACGGTGGCAAACCCAAGGTGTGGTGTCCAATTCACAAAACGGACAGCCACAGTTTGGAAGACTGCCGGGAGGTCCAAAACCTTGCCGAGCGCTACAACAAGCGCCAGGAAGAAGCTTCTTTCCGACAGAGGGAAGGAAAACAAAAATTTGACGAAGCTCCGGCTGAAGAGGAGTTAAGTTTTCAGGATCCCAAAAAGGTCTTGAATGTCGTCTACACCTCCGTCGACGATGATTCCGACGTCTCTGACAACAAGCGTCGGAAGACCATGAACACCATTTTTGGTGGATCATGGGACATCACCTCCCGCCGCGTCATCAAGACTATGCGTCGGGACATGGCTGTTGTAGCTCCTACAGCCAGGGCGGAGCCTCATCGGAAGTGGATGGACACAGCCATCACTTTTGATGCTTTGGACTGCCCTCGAAGCATGGTTGGAGCAGGTCAGCTACCTTTGATGGTATCTCCTACCATCAATAACATCCAACTCCACCATGTCATGGTAGATGGAGGTTCGAGGCTCAACCTCATAAGCTTCGAAGCTTTTACCAAGCTTCAGCTCCAACCTTCGGATCTCCACCCCTCCCGACCTTTCTCCGGAGTAGGTCCGGGAGCCATTTCCCCACTCGGAGCTATTACCCTCCACGTTACCTTCAGGACCCGGGAGAAGTATCGCACCGAGAAGTTGGTCTTTGACGTTGCTCAGATCAACTTACCCTTCAATGCCATCTTGGGTAAGCCTGCCTTGTACAAATTCATGGCAGCTGCTCATTATGGTTACCTGGTGTTAAAGATGCCAACACCAGTAGGCGTTCTCCGAATCCGCGGAGATCGTACTGCCGGAGTAACTGCTTTGGAAGAACTCCATGCGCTTACTACGGCGCAAGAGGAGGACTCCAGGCAGGAGCAAGCTCCAAAACCCCCGAGCATTCGTCAGCGAGGCTCGACTTCTGCACCTCGTGTGCAGCCAAGCGGCGACACCGACATTCCCGTCAAAGTCGTCCAAATCGGTTCCAATGCCGCTCAGACCACCCGTATATCGGGGGGATTGAACGACAAATAGGAACTCACGCTCATCGCTTTCCTCTGGGCTAACGTCGACGTGTTTGCCTGGCAACCGTCACAAATGCCTGGGATCCCCAGGGAAGTGATTGAGCACAATCTGAAGATCTACCCCGACGCCCGACCTGTGCATCAGAAGCCTCGGAAGCAATCCGTAGAGCGATAGAACTTCATTCGACAAGAAGTGAAGAAGTTGCTCGAAGCTGGATTCATCCGAGAAGTCTTCCATCCAAAATGGCTGGCAAACCCGGTCGTTGTGCCCAAGGCCGGCGGGAAGCTTCGAATGTGTATCGACTACACAACACTAAATAAGGCATGTCCAAAAGATCCATTCCCATTACCTAGAATAGATTAGATAGTGGATTCCACCTCCGGGTGTGAACTACTGTGTTTCCTAGACGCATATTCTGGGTACCATCAAATCAAAATGTCTACGGAAGATGAAGAGCATACCTCTTTCATCACAGTAGATGGATTGTACTATTATACAGCCATGCCATTTGGTCTCAAGAATGCAGCTTCAACCTTTGTACGAGCTATGTACAAAACCTTTGAAGAACTCATTAGAGACATAGTGGAAGTGTACGTCGACGACATCGTGGATAAGGTCAAGAACAAGGAGTCACTCCTTGACACCTTGCAGGCTGTCTTCGACAAGCTGCGGGTCACCCGCACAAAGCTAAATCCAGACAAGTGTGTCTTCGGGGTTAGCTCCGGAAAACTTCTTGGTTTCCTGCAGCCCTCAGCCGGTTCATTTCAAGACTGGCGGAACGGGCACTCCCCTTATTCAAGTTATTAAGGAAGTATGGACCATTCCAATGGTCTGAAGAAGCAAAAAAGGCATTCCAGGAGCTAAAACAGCTCCTCACCACCCTACCAATTCTGGTAGCTCCGAACCCTGGTGAGCCTTTGCTTCTTTACGTTTCAGCCACTGACGAAGTCGTCAGTATGGTCCTGGATGCGGAGAGACCAGAACCATCCCATACTCAGGAGTCCAGACCCATTCAGGAGGGTCTGGAGGTTCCTGAAAGCGAGTTTGGGTCCCAGCTCCCAGACTTGAATCCACAAGAAGTTACTTCAGAAGACCCAGACCCCTCCGGGAGGGTTCAGTTCGCTTCTTAAGAAGCTCCGGGTTCCTCCAGCAAGGACCCGGAAGTCCCCGAAGAAAATCTGGACCCCTCCGGGAGGATCCGGATCAATGAAGAGGAAGCTCCGGGCCCCTCTGGGAGGGTCCGGACCATCCAGCGCCCAGTGTACTTCATTAGTGAAGTACTTCATGACGCCAAGACTCGATACCTAGAGGTGCATAAGCTGCTCTATGCAGTTCTTATTGCCTCCAGGAAGCTTCACCATTATTTCCAAGCTCACAAGATCTCAGTGGTGACTTCTTACCCACTTCGAGCAATCTTGCATAATCCCAACTCAACTGGGAATATTGCAAAGTGGGCAGCGGAATTGGCCGAATTCGATCTCGAATTCATTTCAAGGCAAGCAATCAAGAGTCAAGCATTGGTAGACTTCATGGCGGAATGGACTCCCTCTCCATCAAACCCTGGGGGCTCCAACGAGCAGAAGCCAGAACACAAGGCTCCGATCTTCACCGAGCCTCACTGGACCCTCTACTTCGACGGCTCCATGCAAAAGAAGGGGGCCGGAGCTGGAATCCTTCTCCTCGCACCAACCGGAGAGAAGGTAAAATACATGGTACACCTTGACTTCAAGGCGACCAACAACATGGCAGAATATGAAGCACTCATTTACGGACTAAGGCTGGCACTGTCATACGGTGTCAAGCAACTGCTGGTCAAGGGAGATTCACATCTCATCATTAAGCAAGTGAAAGGTGAATTCTCCTGCAACAATCTCCAGCTAGCTGCTTACCTCCTTGAAGTCCAGAGGCTTCAGAAGGACTTCGAATTCCTAGATCTCCACCATGTCCAGCGTGCCCACAACGCTGAAGCCGACGAACTCTCGACGAAAGCGTCAACCGGAGCTCCGGCTCCTGACGGAACTTTTGTCCGGAGGTTGTCAAAACCCATAGCTCAGCCTGCCGAACTGAGCGAAGGGGGCAAGATCAGCATCCCGAAGCTGACGGTCCCGATGGCCCTGTTACCATGGCAGCCATCAAGGGTCGTAGGTGCTGCCGGAAGCTCCGAACAACCCAGCACGCAAGACTCAAATGCTCAAGTTAGTTCCGATGTATGGATCTCGGAGATCCGGAACTACTTGAAAGACAACATCCTTCCTGACGATGATTTATCCGCTGACCGGGTAGTCAGATTGGCTAAAAGATACACGTTGGTAGAAGGGGATCTCTACCGGCGCGGTGCCAATGGCATCCTAATGCGATGCATCACAAGGGAAGAAGGTTGCGAGCTCCTCGCAGAAATCCATGGAGGCGAGTGTGGGAAACACGCGTCTTCCCGCACGCTGGTTAGTAAAGCCTTTCGGCATGGCTTCTACTGGCCTACAGCACTCTAGGATGCAACTGAGCTGGTGAAGAAATGCGAAGCATGTCAATTTCATGCAAAGCAAATTCACACACCGGCTCAGCCCCTACAAATGATACCTCCTACATGGCCCTTCGCTGTGTGGGGGATGGACATCTTGGGACCTTTCCCAAGAGCCGTCGGAGGTTACAAGTTCCTGTACATTGCCATTGACAAGTTCACCAAGTGGCCGGAAGCAACTCTAGTTGTGAAAATAAACAAGCAATCTGCTATCAACTTTTTGCAGTCCATTGTATGCAGATTTGGAGTCCCAAACAACATCATCACTGATAATAGGACCCAATTCACAAGCTCTGCATTTCAAGGATATTGCGAAGACCTCGTCATTCAAGTTTGCTACGCCTCCGTAGCTCACCCAACAAGCAATGGCCAAGCCGAGAGAGAAAATGCTGAAATCCTTAAAGGACTCAAAACGCGCACCTATGAGCGCTTGAAAAAACATGGAGCCAACTGGATTGAAGAGCTTCCGCCCACTTTATGGGCCAATAGGACAACTCCAAACCGGTCAACTGGAGAGACACCATTCTTCCTGGTGTATGGAGCTGAAGCAATCCTTCCTCCGGAAATCACCTTGGGGTCACTCTGGGTCCGGACCTTCGACGAAGCCACGCAGGACCAGCTCCGGCGTGAAGACCTAGACCTCCTTGAGGAGGGAAGGTGCCAAGCAGCTGTTAGGAATGCCCGATACCGCCAAGCCCTTCGGCGCTATCATCAACGGCATGTACACAACCGACACCTCGAGGAAGGCGATCTGGTGCTACGTAGAATACAATCCAGAGAAGGGTTAAACAAACTCTCCCTCAGCTGGGAGGGACCCTTCCAAGTTATTAAAGTATCCCGTCCTGGAAGCGTTCGCTTGGCTACCGAGGATGGGACACGTCTCCCAAATCCTTGGAACATTGAGCACCTCTTTAAGTTCTACACTTAATATCACAGAGGTGAGTCTGTAGTAACTTGAGGTGTATGTTATAGAGTCATTGTACAGAGTCGGGTAGTTCCTCCGCGAGAAGAGCCGGACCTTTCCCAGAAGGTCCGCAAAGTTCATGCAACACTTGTCGCAGTCTCCGGACTAAAAGTGTGGCTAGCTACCCTGGGTCAAACAAGAAATTAAATACGCTTAGCCTGGTTCCGTATCCTAAGAGTGTACTTGTTTCCCCTGTACCCCGGACCTATAATGAAAGACATCTTCATGTGAAACAAACTCCACGTGCATTTATTTTGTACAGGCTCAACATTTTTTATTTTTCTCTTTCTTGTCTATAACAAAGTTGTGCGATTCTTAAGAAATTTTAGTTCGACTAGTTCATGTACAATTCGAGCTGTATTGTCAATTCTTTTGGATTCAAACATTGTTCATGGCCCACTCGCCTGAATGCCGCCAAGCCAATCTAGGGCCAGAGTGTACTATTGACTTAGCCTGGTCAAGCACCCTAAGTACGCCACTCTACCTACACCCCGGCAGGCCGAAGTAAGGCGGGTCCAAGTACAATTGGATCTGGAAGAAAGAAGGCAACGCATTCGGTTGTATTTAGAATTGTGTTTGACCTAAAACTTTCTTGGGAATCGTAAGCCGCGACGAAGTTATAGGCAAGGAGCGAATTTTACTATTTTTCTTGGCTTCAATGTGCAGGAAAAATAAAGAATCCACGTTGATGGAGAAAAGCCAGAGCTAACAAAGCTTCGACTCCCCCTAGGTGGCTTGTGATCGATGTTAAACATTGAAAATGAGCATTACCGGAGCAACCAAGCTCCGACAAAGCTATGGGGGCCAGCCGTCGACGCAAAATAAATGATGGTGAGAAGACCCCGCAAGCGGAGTCTGCTACCAACAAACTACACGTTGGTAAAGGTCACTGCTGGAACTACTAAGCTCCGACACCCCGGAGGACTAACTATCGATGCTCTACGCGTTGATAGGGACTATTGCCGGAGCTACTAAGCTCCGACGATAGACAATGCCGGAGCTTCTAAGCTCCGGCAACCTCAGGGGGCCTTCACTATCGAAGACTTCAGAACTACACTCTACAAGCTCAAAGCAAATGAGTCTTCAACAAAACACAATATCCTCTTGGTACATGTTCACAATCAAATTGTGTACATCTACCAGGGGGCCAAGTGAAGACAAAAGTGTTGAAGACAAAAAGTGAAATTCACAAAAATTTGGGGATTTCATTCATCTGGAGACAAGGGATTACAAAATTGAGGAAGAAAAAGAGAGAATACAAGTGGGAGCTACGGAGATGGTCCTAGACCCTATGGAAGAACTGCGCGACCTTCTGAGCAACCTCTAACACATTGGCTCGGGCGGCTTCACCTTCTCCTTTGACGGGACCTTCAAGCACCGGGTCCAGAGGGAATTGGGGATTCCGGCTGGTGTAGCACGTCAGCACATACTCTGCGACGTTCTTCGCCAGGGATTGCCCCTCAACCTCCAACTGGTCCGCGATAACGTCGCCCACCTTGGAGAGTTTGCTACCCGCTGAGCTCAGCGCTTGCAACGCCAGGTCCGGCTCTGGCTCCGGATCATCCAAACGCACGGGACTGAAGCCCATCGGTGTCAGCGCGTCGTTGGCCTTGCCCAGGAACTCCCAAACCTGTAGGTAGTCCGCATCCCTCAAACCCTTCAGTTCTTCCAAGGATCTTTTGGCCGCCACCAGTTCAGAATTCTCGCGAGCGAGGCGCTCAACTTCTTTGGCGTTTTGCTGAATCTTTTCAGCAACTCGCTTCTCAAGTTTTCCGAGCTCCTCATCCTGGAGGTAGATCTTGTTCCGACGGTCAACCAGTTCCTTCTCCCTGCCCCTTACTTTCTTCTCCATGGCAGCGATGGAACACTCTTGCTCGTAGAGTTCCTGCCCTCGCACCAAGGCCTTCTCCTCCTCCTTAGCGCAGCACTCTTCCAATTTCTTGGTGCGCTCTTCGAGGCCCTTGTCAGCTAGAGCCACCTTTTCGGTGAGATCCTCCTCCCTCCTCAAGACGTCATCCCACAGCTCTAGGAGTTTCTCCTCTTCATCTTCAAGCCTTTTCTCCCTCTCCTCAAGTGCCTCCTGGAGCTTGATGAGAGTAGTGTTAATGGCCTCAAGCCTTTCTTGGCATTCATCAGCCGCACTATTAGCGGCTTTGGTCTGCTCATAAATGGCACGGGATTGAGCGTCGAGGGCGCGAGTCAAGCTCTCCCTATCATCCAATAACTTGCCCCAGTACTCCAGGCGGACCTTCTCCTGCTTGATCCATTCTTTGTCATCTGCCAGCCTTGACTGCGCCAGCTTGGTCTCGAAGTAGAGCCGATTATGCCACCTCCTAAGGGTTTGACGCTCCTCTTCAAGAGCCTTGCTGTCGTGGAAGAATGCCAGCTGAACTTGACACAGACTGCAGCAGGCGTTGTCAACAGACAATGACAACGGGATAGGATCCGGACCTGCTGGGGTCTCCTCCGCTGGTTCCAGCGGGTTTTCAGTTACAAAAATTGGGTCCCACTCCACAAGAGTCGTCCCCTGAGCCTCCACGGCACCAGGGCCGTCCTCCAGGATGGCCTCAGTCGCCATCAAGGAGGGTCCCGCTGATGAAGTTCCGACCTCCGGAAGTGGTTCCGAAGGACCAGCCGCCAGATCTTCGTTCGTCCCCTTGGGCAGGGGGCCAGCGACTTCATCAGAGCACTCCGGCGCAGCCGCAGGTACCTCTGGCGTCGTCACTCCCGGAGCAGGAACTGCTTCTGGCTCCGGCCTGGACACCTCCACTACTGGGGGCTCGAGCGCTGACACCTTCGCAACGACCGGCTCAGGCGTTGGAAGATCTTCAACAACAGCCGGCCCTGCGGCCGGAGCTTCAACGGCACCCGGCTCGGGAGCCGGAAGGTCTTCAACATCAACCGGCCCTGCGGCTGGAGCTCCAGCAACGGCCGGCTCTGTGGCCGGTGCTTCAGAGGTACCCGACCCAACCGCCGGGACTTCCTCAACGTCCAGTGCGCACGCCGGGACTTCAATTACCTCCGGCTCAACCGCCGGAGCTTCAACAATTTCCGGCTCTGGGGCCAGAATTATTGCTTCCTCTGGCTCAACGGCTGAAGCTTCCATCATCTCAGCACCCAAACCCGAAGCTTCAACCTCCGGGGCAGGTGCCGCTGGCGCATCTTCTCTCCCGTGGTCCGGCGCTACCACGGGAGTCTCGGGGGATGAGTCGAGGTCCATGACCACGACAGCTAGCGCCGGAGCTGCCGCAGCTTCAGCCACCACTTGGGGCGGCACCGGGACAGGAGCAAAGGCTTCCGCCCTCACAACTTCAGCTACTGTGGCTGAGGGTGAAGCCTCACTCCTCTTCTTGGGAACGCTGCAGATGAAGGATGAAGAAATTAAAAAAACAGTTACTACAAAAAAACAACTGTCTGAGGTAAATATTAAAAATTACCTCGGGAGGCTTCTGCACCAGCTTGCGCGGAACCTCTTTCCCGGGCGTTCTGGGCTGACAATAGCCGCCGCCGGCGTGGAAGCTCCGGAAGGCCCCCCGGAACTCTTGCAGTCATGGGCACTTCCTTAGTCGAGGCCCTCCTCGACCGGGAAGGACCTCCGGACCTAGAGGCCTCAACTGGCCCTGGTGATGGAGTCGCATGCCCGGAGCTAGCACCCCGGGAAGACGACGCTACGGGTACAGTCGCCGTAGTTGTAGAAGACCTCCCCCTCCGGGGAGAAGGAGCTAATGCAGAGGTTGCAGGCCTGACGGACCTTCCGTCGGCATGCTGCAGTTTCCTCTTCTGGCTCGAGGGTTCGTCCGGCGGTTCCTTGCCCTTGCCGACAACTTCAATCCTTGGCTTCGGGGCAGGGTCGAACCACCTTCGGAAGCCCAAGGGATCACCACCCTGGAGGTCGATCTTCTCTCGACGACACCAAGGTCGTCAAGCACCGGCATCGTCCGTCAAAGCTCCCTGGTGAACTCTACTTCCACATTCAGAGGGAGAAAGGCTGATGGCAGGGTCAAGTCATCTCCCGCAACTTCTATGCCGTGCTGGAACTTTTTTGAGATGTAACTCCAAGGTTGCCCCTGCCATGTTAGACTTCAGTCCGGTCTCGACCCGGTCGTCGTCCATCACGCTTTTGAGGGCCCAAGCGAGTTTTTCTCTCCTCTTGAGCGGTGCCCACCTGTTGACCAGGAAGTTGCACAATACCGCCTGAGGAGTTAATCCTCCCTCCACGCACTGGCGGATCCTGGTCAGAGCAGGGTTGAAGGCATCCGACAGCACCGGAGCTTCACTCCAGACTGCAGTGTCGATGTTGGGGAGGCCTTCGGGCAGCTCCAGCTTCTCGTGCTCCTCCACCCGGATGACTATCCAGTCGTTCTTCCAATCATCCCACTTTCCAGAGGGAAACGACAGGAGGTACTTGAATGGGCACTTCTTGCGCTTCACGAAGTAATAGAAGCCAAGGTACTCATTACTCCTACCGGTGGTATGGACGGTGAAGAAGGTACGGAAAAGTTCAATGCAGGGGGGATGCCCACCCACATTTCAAAGAAGTGGATGAAGATAGATACAAGAAGAATGGAGTGGGGGCCAAGGTGGTATAGCTGCAGACCATAAAAGTCTAGCAGCATCAAGAAAAAAGAAGGAAAAAGGTGGGATCAACCCCACCATGGCGTATGAAGAGAAGTACACCATCTCGCCGGCGTGCTCCTTCTCGAACGGGAGCTCTCCTCCGGCGCGGACCAGATGGTTGAAGAAGTCCGGGGACCATCCCATGAGGATCCGGACCTTCTTCAAGTCACCTTCGGTCTTCAAACGACTCTCGCGGAGACCCAACTCCATCGCAGCACAGCAAGGCAAGAGAGGAAAAGCGAGCACAAGTTGGGAGTTTGAGCGCAAGATCAGATGAGAGGCGTAAAGAACTCCAGACGGTGCGCGCTTTCCTCCTTAAGTAAGCCCTCGCAACGCTTGGATGGAAACCGCAAGGAAGTCGAAGATACTACTCAAAAATTCTACCCAGCCGATGACAAGAGGGCCCGGGACCACCCCGACGATCAATTCGAGATTCTAACCCAGGCGAACGATTGTCATCATGAGGCGGGAAGCCCGAAGGCGGCGGCCTGACAAGGCGCGCGGAACCGATACGATTTTCGTATCGGGAACCAGTGACCTTCAATTGCGTGAGATGCGCATGCCAAAGATCTCATTTGCCGCACACGTGATATGCCACGCGGCGAGGATTTAACTCCAAACTATCGCCAACGGCACATCCGAAGACCTTTGAAGACTCAGTTCAAAAGTCGAAGGATGGACCCACCTCCGTCGGAATGACTTCACCCAAGGGGTCTTCCCCAAAGGTGGGCCCAGGGGGCCACTATCGGTACCCTGGGTACCATATACTCCTTGGGATTGCAAAGATCTCAAGGGAAAGTCATCTACTTGATTTGAAGACCTTCGGAGGCCCACATGTCAGACATAACCGGACCCGCTTCTCCAACATGGTTAGTCCCAGGGTCGCCACGTGTACTATCAAACCAGAGCTACCGCCCACAAGGGGGAAGCTCCGGGCTATGTACCGAAATGGCACCCCCGGACCTAACCCCAGACTGAGGGAAGCTCCGGAACTAACACGTGTCGGGTAACACCGGACCTATCTGTTCCCCACAGTGTGCTCCGGTGCTGCCACGTGTCCAACCGTCAGATCTTCAGCCTCTAACCTCCGGAAGACTCCATAACGGCTCCGGATCTTCAAAGGGGAATCAAGGACTTCAAGACCCTATCAAGTGTCATTAATACTATATTAATGACACACGATCGGACGACCTTAATTACCAGTAACGGTGCTGTCAAAGCCCATAACTCGGTCATTAAGGGCAATTTAACGTGTTGAATGTGTATCAATATCAGTAACCGCCGAGGCCACATGTCGGGCCACGCTAACTTGTAACGGCATGCCCTTGCACCATAAAAGGACAGGCCGACGATACATATGACACACTCTCCGGGGACACGCTGACTTTACACACTCCGGAGACACGCTGACTTTACACTCTCAACTGACGTTGAGCTCATACATCCAATACAACATCAACACACCCCGTGGAGTAGGGTATTACGCTCAGGCGGCCCGAACCACGTAAATCTTCGTGTCCCTTGTGTCACTCGACATCTCACCTTCTGGAATCTCCGCGCGCCCATACCGAACCTCAAAATCCTCTAACACTTTAGTAGTGTCGGGAGATCTGCCGGATCAAAACCACCGACACCACCCCTACCTCATCCCTTGATCATCCCTTCGTACAATGAAGATGATGATGGCGAACTCCCCACTGACACCCATGGTCATGACGACCCCACTGGGACCTCTTGGTTGAGCAGTAGGACCATGAGAATGGCCCGCAGAACATGTACCATGATGGCTAGGGTGTTCAACCCCAACCCCCAACCCCATCAGGTTGCTCCAAAATGGTTCATCGCAGGCGGTTCTAAACATATTATCGTATACGGTTTTAAAAACCGCCTGTAACGAAGAGCCTGTAAAAATGATCGATTAACACAGGCGGTTGCATAATCCGCCTGTGAAACTACATTTTCACAGACGGTTTTTAATAAAAAACCGCCTGTGAAAATGCATTTTCACAGGCGGTCGGTAATAAAAAACCGCCTGTGAAAATAGATTTTCACAGGCGGTTTTTAATTAAGAACCGCCTGTGAAAATAGATTTTCACAGGCGGTTTTTAATTAAAAACCGCCTGTGAAAATGGCTAGTGAAACAAAAAAAATTCACATGTGCCGCCGGGAGTCAGAAGAGGCCGCGCCTCCTGGAGGTCGCCGCGTTGCCGGGAGCTGGAAGAGCGCCGCCAAGTGACGAAGGAGGTCGCACCGCCAAGAGCCGTGCCGCCCGAAGCCCGACGAGGTCGTGCCGCTTGGAGCCGGAGGAGCCGCGCCGTCGAGAGCCCGAGGTAGACCGCGCCGGATCTGAGCCCGCGCCCACGCCGGCAGGGCGCTCGCTCGCCGGGAGCCGCGCCGGAGCCGCGCCGCCGGGAGCCTGAGGTAGACTGTGCCAGATCTGTGTCCGTGCTCGCGTCGGCAGGGCTCGCGCTCGTCGGGAGGCCGCGCTAGAGCCGTCGAGGTCCGGAGCAACCGAAGTCGCG
Organism: Tuctoria greenei; assembly: GCA_036927565.1. Taxonomy (NCBI): domain Eukaryota; kingdom Viridiplantae; phylum Streptophyta; class Magnoliopsida; order Poales; family Poaceae; genus Tuctoria; species Tuctoria greenei. The sequence continues at coordinate 43,454,335 of JAYESD010000006.1, forward strand.
CCTTAATCGCGCCTTGAGAGAGGCCGCCGGCAGCCGCGCTACCGGGAGCCCGAGGTGGACTGTGCCAGATCCGCGCCCGTGCTCGCATCGGCAGGGCTCGCACTCGTCGGCAGGCCGCGCCGGAGCCGCCGAGGTCTGGAGCAACCGAAGTCGCGCCTTAGTCGCGCCTTGAGAGAGGCCGCCGGCAGCCGCGTCTTGGGAGATGCCGCCGGAAGCCGTACCTTGGGAGGCTGACGGAGGATCACATACTGAACCGTGGCTGCTGCTGTTATAGACAAATCTATTGTGCGGCTTCTAAACTGAGTCGTTGGATCGATAAGCAGCGGACACCGGAGATACGAAGTCCAAGAGTGATCCGTGGGATGAAGCAGCGGACCAATGAGGAGCCATCATTATCACAGGCGGTTTTTATGTTACAGACCGCCTGTGAAAATCATTATATTTTCACAGACGGTTGTTTGTTACGGACCGCCTGTGATAATGACTATTATCACAGGCGGTTTTTGTTACAGGCCGCCTGTGAAAATCAATACATTTTCACAGGCGGTTGTTTGTTACGGACCACCTGTGATATTCTATTATCACAGACGGTTATTAACTCATCTCACATCACAGGCGGCACTTTTAATGGACCGTCTGTAAAAAAAATATAGAAGCGCCTGTAAAAATGTTTTTTGTAGTAGCCCCCCAACTCCTAATCATATGGACCTCTCCGGGGGTCCACAATCTGATAGCTCCTTCAACAACATTGGAGGAGACCCCCTAGAGTCGACATAGGGCTGCAGGGAGATCTTCAATTCGATGGTGGAAGGTCCTCTGCTGTACAACCAATATGTTCCAAGCCGTTTGATTCGGCAGAATTGAGAAGACTCCATTCCACTAACCTACCCTCAATCGTTGATCTCATGGTGGTCTCAGCCCCTCCAAGCATAACAAGGACAAGGTGCCACGGTTGATATTGAATGTGGTGCCTCCCCTTCCGCTGGAGTGGGGGCCTCGAGCACCTCCTTAATCCAAATTCAGGAGATAGAGGAAGACAACGTAGTAGAGGCTCAGAGAAAGCCAACCCCCAGATTTGGTAGAACATATGCCAAAATGGCCGACACCCACCCCGGCAAGCATAACCAAGTACAAACCTCCCCTGAACCTCAACCACAAACACCAACGACTAGCAAAAGAAAATACAGAGCTCGTTCAATGCTCACACAAATTTTGTAGGATACCTTGAGGAGTTTGAGGATCAGGAACGGATTGGAGGGTTGAGCTCGCAAGAAGGCTCGGGAGAGGTCGCTGACCAAGCTAGAAAACAAGAGGAAGAACAGGATAACTCACCTCTCTCCCTCTTACGGGTCTTATAAAATTTGCTATCTTAGCGGATCTAGAGGACAAACAGAGCCCTTACTCGGAACTTTCTACCACCATATACAGGAAGTTGCATAACAACATGCAGGGTTCCCCTGGCAGTGGTGACCCGAGCGCTAAGACAGTTGGACAACGAGGTATCTGAAGCAGAAGCACCCCCCCCCCAACCTCATCCAATGAATAGGCCGAAGAATGAACAAATCAGGGGCGGGAAGGTGGTAGGGATAGTTGGAAGATAATTTGCTTTATGTTACTTGTCTCATTAGTCAACCTTACCACTAAGATGTAATGACAAACAACGTTTTTGAGGTCATGCCTAGGTGGCCAGTCAGCTGGCGGCCAATGCTAGGGAGGCTCGCCTCGCCTGTCCGATGACCACTGGACGCTACCGCCTTAACCGCGCCTGGCTGTCCGTGACGATGTTGCCTTCGCCGCCGTCACCGCGGCCGCCTCCGCTGGTGGAGGCTGGAGAGAGGTGGGGAAGAGAAGAATTAGGGTTAGTTGAGGCGAGAGGGCTTGTTTTAATATAGGCCGATGTGAAAAGAGGACCGTTAGATCCAATCTGACGGTTCGGATAGATTCTGGACCGACCTACTTCATCCCCCGACTACGCCCAACTCCTCCTAATCCACCCAACTATGCACGATGCGGCCCGCCTCTGCCGCCTTCTGCCTGCCGCTTGGCGCCGCCGGTCGCCTGGCCAGAGGCCTAGGCTCCTAGGCGAGCGCCTGGGCGTCCAGGCGCCCTACCAGCACCCAGGCGTCCGGGTGCCCATTCAAAACACTGATGCCAAATATGGTCCCGATTCTCCTCTCACATGGCTAGGCTGAACAGTAAGATACGCAATCGTAACAAAAGGATTATCGCAGAGCCGAATTACCCTAGGTGCACAACTGCTAGATTTGGGATCAAATTCAAGATCCTCAGCTCATCGCACTCGGACAAAACATTATGTCATAACAATACTTCTGTTGAAAATCTGGCTGACCCTCCAATAAAAACCCACTAATCCATGACTATCCTCCCCCGCTTCTCCACTGCTCACTAGGCAGGGCTTTATATGCAGTGCCAACCCCCCCACAAGTTCAGAGTTTCTCAATGAATACACGGAACCGCACATGGAATATTTTGAATTGGAACCTTAGGAGTCAATGATGCCCACATGCAACAGGATGTTAGAGCGAAAATAGAAGAGAGTGAGGGCATTGTATTATACATCCAAGAAACTAAGAAGACGACCATTGACCCGTGCTTTTTCAAAAAGGTCGCTCCCAAGCAATACAACAAATTTGTGTTCTGCACCTTAGTTGGGGCCTCAGGGGGCATACTAATAGGTCGTAATGATTCACACATCTTAAGAATGATCGAAGAGATCAACAACATTGCAGTCATAGTGGAGTTCACCACGATACTGGATGGGTCTAAATGGAAGCTATCCACAATCTATGCTCCTAGCCACGACCAAGAAAAAGAATGGGTTTCATTAACTGGCTGGCTAACCTCTCGATATCTCCTAACTCTCACTGGCTCCTAGTGGGGGATGTTAACTTTTATAGGTCCAGTGACAATAGAAATCAACAAGGGGCCAAACAATTGGATATGCAAGTGTTCAACTCCATCATTGGTCACCTAGGCATAATGGAAATCACAATAATAGGAAGAAACTTCACTTGGAGTAATGTGCAAAGTTCTCCACTACTGGAACAATTGGATTGGTGCTTCTCTCTAGCCTAGACTACCAAATACCCACATACTCTTATCCTACCCTGTTGTGGACTGGACCCGCACATGGCAAGGCCCACATATGGCCACAGCCCAGGCACACCCCCTAGCCCAACCACGGATCAAGGAGGCTCCAAGAAGATTATTTAGGAGATTTGGATGCGTTATACATAGAATTAGTAGAGTAAAATGGTTCATCGCAGGCGGTTCTAAACATATTATCGCATACGGTTTTAAAAACCGCCTGTAACGAAGAGCCTGTAAAAATGATCGATTAACACAGGCGGTTGCATAATCCGCCTGTGAAACTACATTTTCACAGACGGTTTTTAATAAAAAACCGCCTGTGAAAATGCATTTTCACAGGCGGTCGGTAATAAAAAACCGCCTCTGAAAATAGATTTTCACAGGCGGTTTTTAATTAAGAACCACCTGTGAAAATAGATTTTCACAGGCGGTTTTTAATTATGAACCGCCTGTGAAAATGGCTATTGAAACAAAAAAAATTCACATGTGCCGCCGGGAGTCAGAAGAGGCCGCGCCGCCTGGAGGTCGCCGCGTTGCCGGGAGCTGGAAGAGCGCCGCCAAGTGACGAAGGAGGTCGCACCGCCAAGAGCCGTGCCGCCCGAAGCCCGACGAGGTCGTGCCGCTTGGAGCCGGAGGAGCCGCGCCGTCGAGAGCCCGAGGTAGACCGCGCCGGATCTGTGCCCGTGCCCACGCCGGCAGGGCGCTCGCTCGCTGGGAGGCGCGCCGGAGCCGCGCCGCCGGGAGCCTGAGGTAGACTGTGCCAGATCTGTGTCCATGCTCGCGTCGGCAGGGCTCGCGCTCGTCGGGAGGCCGCGCTAGAGCCGTCGAGGTCCGGAGCAACCGAAGTCGCGCCTTAATCGCGCCTTGAGAGAGGCCGCTGGTAGCCGCGCCGTCGGGAGCCCGAGGTGGACTGTGCCAGATCCGCGCCCGTGCTCGCGTCGGCAGGGCTCGCACTCGTCGGGAGGCCGCGCCGGAGCCGCCGAGGTCTGGAGCAACCGAAGTCGCGCCTTAGTCGCGCCTTGAGAGAGGCCGCCGGCAGCCGCGCATTGGGAGATGCCGCCGGAAGCCGTACCTTGGGAGGCTGACGGAGGATCACAGACTGAACCGTGGCTGCTGCTGTTATAGACACATCTATCGTGCGGCTTCTAAACTGAGTCATTGGATCGATAAGCAGCGGACAGCGGAGATACGAAGTCCTAGAGTGATCCGTGGGATGAAGCAGCGGACCAATGAGGAGCCATCATTATCACAGGCGGTTTTTATGTTACAGACCGCCTGTGAAAATCATTATATTTTCACAGACGGTTGTTTGTTACGGACCGCCTGTGATAATGACTATTATCACAAGCGGTTTTTGTTACGGGCCGCCTGTGAAAATCAATACATTTTCACATGCGGTTGTTTGTCACGGACCACCTGTGATATTCTATTATCACAGACTGTTATTAACTCATCTCACATCACAGGCGGCACTTTTAATGGACCGTCTGTAAAAAAAATATAGAAGCGCCTGTAAAAATGTTTTTTGTAGTAGCCCCCCAACTCCTAATCATATGGACCTCTCCGAGGGTCCACAATCTGATAGCTCCTTCGACAACATTGGAGGAGACCCCCTAGAGTCGACATAGGGCTGCAGGGAGATCTTCAATTCGATGGTGGAAGGTCCTCTGCTGTACAACCAATATGTTCCAAGCCGTTTGATTCGGCAGAATTGAGAAGACTCCATTCCACTAGCCTACCCTCAATCGTTGATCTCATGGTGGTCTCAGCCCCTCCAAGCACAACAAGGACAAGGTGCCACGGTTGATATTGAATGTGGTGCCTCCCCTTCCGCTGGAGTGGGGGCCTCGAGCACCTCCTTAATCCAAATTCAGGAGATAGAGGAAGACAACGTAGTAGAGGCTCAGAGAAAGCCAACCCCCAGATTTCGTAGAACATATGCCAAAATGGCCGACACCCACCCCGGCAAGCATAACCAAGTACAAACCTCTCCTGAACCTCAACCACAAACACCAACGACTAGCAAAAGAAAATACAGAGCTCGTTCAATGCTCACACAAATTTCGTAGGATACCTTGAGGAGTTTGAGGATCAGGAACAGATTGGAGGGTTGAGCTCGCAAGAAGGCTCGGGAGAGGTCGCTGACCAAGCTAGAAAACAAGAGGAAGAACAGGATAACTCACCTCTCTCCCTCTTACGGGTCTTATAAAATTTGCTAGCTTAGCGGATCTAGAGGACAAACAGAGCCCTTACTCGGAACTTTCTACCACCATATACAGGAAGTTGCATAACAACATGCAGGGTTCCCCTGGCAGTGGTGACCCGAGCGCTAAGACAGTTGGACAACGAGGTATCGGAAACAGAAGCACCCCCCCCCCCCCAACCTCATCCAATGAATAGGCCGAAGAATGAACAAATCAGGGGCGGGAAGGTGGTAGGGATAGTAGGAAGATAATTTGCTTTATGTTACTTGTCTCATTAGTCAACCTTACCACTAAGATGTAATGACAAACAACGTTTTTGAGGTGATGCCTAGGTGGCCAGTCAGCTGGCGGCCAATGCTAGGGAGGCTCGCCTCGCCTGTCCGATGACCACTGGACGCTACCGCCTTAACCGCGCCTGGCTGTCCGTGACGATGTTGCCTTCGCCGTCGTCACCGCGGCCGCCTCCGCTGGTGGAGGCTGGAGAGAGGTGGGGAAGAGAAGAATTAGGGTTAGTTGAGGCGAGAGGGCTTGTTTTAATATAGGCCGATGTGAAAAGAGGACCGTTAGATCCAATCTGACGGTTCGGATAGATTCTGGACCGACCTACTTCATCCCCCGACTACGCCCAACTCCTCCTAATCCGCCCAACTATGCACGATGCGGCCCGCCTCTGCCGCCTTCTGCCTGCCGCTTGGCGCCGCCGGTCGCCTGGCCAGAGGCCTAGGCTCCTAGGCGGGCGCCTGGGCGTCCAGGCGCCCTACCAGCACCCAGGCGTCCGGGTGCGCATTCAAAACACTGATGCCAAATATGGTCCCGATTCTCCTCTCACATGGCTAGGCTGAATAGTAAGATACGCAATCGTAACAAAAGGATTATCGCAGAGCCGAATTACCCTAGGTGCACAACTACTAGATTTGGGATCAAATTCAAGATCCTCAGCTCATCGCACTCGGACAAAACATTATGTCATAACAATACTTCTGTTGAAAATCTGGCTGACCCTCCAATAACAACCCACTAATCCATGACTATCCTCCCCCGCTTCTCCACTGCTCACTAGGCAGGGCTTTATATGCAGTGCCAACCCCCCCCACAAGTTCAGAGTTTCTCAATGAATACACGGAACCGCACATGGAATATTTTGAATTGGAACCTTAGGAGTCAATGATGCCCACATGCAACAGGATGTTAGAGCGAAAATAGAAGAGAGTGAGGGCATTGTATTATACATCCAAGAAACTAAGAAGACGACCATTGACCCGTGCTTTTTCAAAAAGGTCGCTCCCAAGCAATACAAGAAATTTGTGTTCTGCACCTTAGTTGGGGCCTCAGGGGGCATACTAATAGGTCGTAATGATTCACACATCTTAAGAATGATCGAAGAGATCAACAACATTGCAGTCATAGTGGAGTTCACCACGATACTGGATGGGTCTAAATGGAAGCTATCCACAATCTATGCTCCTAGCCACGACCAAGAAAAAGAATGGGTTTCATTAACTGGCTGGCTAACCTCTCGATATCTCCTAACTCTCACTGGCTCCTAGTGGGGGATGTTAACTTTTATAGGTCCAGTGACAATAGAAATCAACAAGGGGCCAAACAATTGGATATGCAAGTGTTCAACTCCATCATTGGTCACCTAGGCATAATGGAAATCACAATAAAAGGAAGAAACTTCACTTGGAGTAATGTGCAAAGTTCTCCACTACTGGAACAATTGGATTGGTGCTTCTCTCTAGCCTAGACTACCAAATACCCACATACTCTTATCCTACCCTGTTGTGGACTGGACCCGCGCATGGCAAGGCCCACATATGGCCACAGCCCAGGCACACCCCCTAGCCCAACCACGGATCAAGGAGGCTCCAAGAAGATTATTTAGGAGATTTGGACGCGTTATACATAGAATTAGTAGAGTAAAACTGTTATGGAAGGAAAATAGATAGAGATAATGTAATCTAGAGAATAAAAGGTCACTACTACAAAAAGCATTTTTACAGGCGCCTCAATTTTTCAAACACAGGCGGTCCTTAAAAATATGCGACTGTGATGACGAATGATATAATAACCATCTGTGATGAAAGAACAACACAGGCGGATTTTAAAGAACAACCGTCTGGGTAAATACATGATCTTCAGAATCGGTTCTTAATTAAGAACCGCCTGTAATGCAACGAACTTCACAGACGGATTTTAAGAAACAACCGTCTGGGTAAATACATGATCTTCACAGACAGTTATTAATTATTAACCGCCTGCAATGCCATGAACTTCACAGACGGATTTTAAGAAACAACCGTCTGGGTAAATACATGATCTTCGTTGGCGGTTCTTGATTAATAACCGTCTGTAATGCAATGAACTTCACAGATGGATTTTAAGGAACAACCGTCTGAGTAAATACATGATCTTCGTTGGCGGTTCTTAATTAATAACCGTCTGTAATGCAATGAACTTCATAGCCGGTTCTTGATTAACAACGGCCTAAGAAGATCATGTATTTTCAGTGGCGGTCATTGTTTAATTATCATAAGCGGTTTTCATTGAAATTACAGGGATGTAGTTGCAATTATATATCACAGCCGCATGTAGTCGTGCAGGCAAAATTGTATCAGGAAAAAAACACAGATCATGAGCTAGCAGATACTAGTACAGTAATGCATTATAGGAAATGCTCGATCACCAGTGAGGCTGGCTTAATTGTGATAATACACCATTAGAGGCTTTACAATTGTTCAAAGATAATTTCTTTACACACTGAACAAAAATCATGCTACATTCATTGTAGATCGACGATGAAGCTCCCATCGATCAATCTAAATTGTACCGTTCTGCTTGCTCCCGAACACGTCTCTTATATTCCGCTGGATCCTGAAAATATTGACATTATTTAAATTAACAAATGTCGAAGGAGGAATGAATAACCTACATTGGTCACTAAGTCAAAGTGTCATCTAACCTTGATAAGTAGATTATAGCAATCATTTTCAACATCAGGCACATTTGGCTGATGCAGAAACGCTGAACTTCAAGTAGTATAGTTTTGATTGTAAAAGCACTGCACCACCCCTACGAAATATAATTTAAGCAATATAAGAAACCAGTTCAAATAAGTTCGACAAAAATTATAAGTAATAATTACATGAACAAAATAGGTCTATCTTACAGTCTCTTGATCAAGAATCCCGATGCAGAGTGCTCCCGAACGATGGACATTTGGGTGGAAGAACCCAATTGGAAAGGAGCATCTTGGAGGCACCAAGGGATAGTCCTCAGAGAAGGAGATTGTCAGGGGGTAGTAACCATCTTCCCATTCAGTCTGCAAAAGAAATTTATTAATAGGAGGACGATAGTTAAACTCATATTGTGCTTGTTCTTCATGACTTACCCCTTCTTTACCGGGGACGATGCACTGCCACTTCAATAAATCTCCCGATTCAGGCTTCGCAGAGAAACCCTACGCGGAGAAATTGAAAATACCAAAAACAAACAACACGGAAAAACAAACTACAGTTAAGTTCATCAGTCCATTACAGATACATATGTATATACAACCATGTGACCGGTGTGCCATATGTACATACATGGGGATGGTTCTTGCGCCACGCCAAGCGCTCCTCCTTCAATCGGCTACACGCCCGAGACATCATTATCTGAAGAAAGACCAAACTTCCAAACTTCCAAATCATTGAGTCCAAACGCATATGTACACAAATGCAAAAGGACACAATCCATATACAAACATTGTTCTAAGTTGATTTCAGAAGATACAAATATATACAATATATATCATCTCGCATTGCTATATACATTTTTTCCAGCATTGACATCTTCTCGCATATAGGGTTTCAAATTCTTTTTGATGCTTCTCTCTACGCGCTTGATGTTTTCTGGTTCGGTGAAAAGGTACATCTCTTCATACTGATTATATTCCTCTTCATTATCTCCCACATTGTCAACCCCAACAATATTTTGCTTTCCAGAAACAACTACGTGCAACTTCTCAGTTTCTGGATCTTGAACATAAAAAACTTGTGCAACATTATCGGCGAGAACCCACAGGTCATCTTTGTAACCCACTTTATTCAAGTCTACCAGTGTTAGTCTGTAATTGTCCACTTTCAAACCATCAGGATGTTTGACCCATTGGCACTTAAATACGGGCATTACCATTCTTTCGCCATAATCGAGTTCCCATATTTCCTCTATGAACCCGAAGTATGTGGTCTTCTGCCCTTGTGAATCATAAGCCTCAATACGAACACCACTATTTTGTGCAACACTCTTACCGTCTTTTTCTTTAGTGTAAAATGTGTAACCATTGATGTCATATGCTTGCCATGATGTTACCAAAGCAGATGGGCCACAAGCTAACTTTTTCATTGTTGCCTCTTCTATAGTGTTTCCGTATGATATATTTTTGTCCATTAACCATTCAGTGAAACATCTTCTGTGCTCTTTCATGATCCATTCCTCTTTGCGGTCTTGGTTTTTATCACGAAGCTCAATTTGGTGTTCCTCGATGTACGGCTCAGCTATTGCGAGCTGTTGTAGTACACCAAAATGTGCACGGTGTACATTCTTGTAATCTTGAACAATAAAAGTTTTCTTACCCACTTTGCCTCTCCCACGTAGTCTACCCTCATGTACCGGTATAGGCACACCTATCGATTTTCCATCTTTGATGTAATCAGCGCAACCCTCAATCACTTCTTCAGTGGTGTATCCTTCCATAATTGAACCCTCTGGGTGAGCACGGTTCCGCACATAACCTTTTAATACTCCTAAATATCTCTCCAACGAAAACATATGATGTAAATATAGTGGCCCCAATGCTTTTATCTGATCAACAAGATGTATGATTAGGTGTACTTGCATATCAAAAAAGGATGGTGGGAAACACATCTCAAGCTTGCACATTGTCTCGACGATGTATGTATTCAGATAGTCTAAATCTTCACGTACTATCACCTTTTGCGATACTGCATTGAAGAAGTAACACAAACGTGTGATGACAACTTTTATATGCTCAGGTTTGATTACTCTTATTGCAATGGCATGGAAAACTGTCATCATCATGTGACAGTCGTGAGAATTATAACCGAATAAAGACAAGTCTTTCATCGAGACTAGTTTGCGGATATTGGATGAGAAACTTGTGGGCACTTTGATCCCACGCAAGCATTCGCAAATTGCTTTTTTCTCTTATAGCGTCAAGTTGTAGCTGGCTGGGGGAATGTAATGCTTCCCGTTCGCCTTTTCTACTGGATGAAGCTCTGGTCTCAAATCAAGATTTACTAGGTCCATACGTGAATTTAATCCATCCTTTGTCTTCCTCGGCATGTCCAGCAAGGTCCCAATGATGCTGTCAAATACATTCTTTGTAACGTGCATCAAATCAATACTATGGCAACATTCCAGATTCTTCCAATACGGAAGATACATGAAAAAAATTGATTGTTTCTTGAAAGCCATGTCAGTTGTATCATCCGTAGATGTACTTTTCTTTCTCTTAATTCCTTTACTCTTTTTTCCCTTACCGAAAGCAATATGAATGTTCTTGACCATTTCAAACACAAGTTTTCCACTGTAAGGTTTCGGTGCAGTATCTTTTTCGATTTTGTTATCAAATTGTTCTTTCATCTTCCTATACTTGTGTCTATCTGTCAAGAACCGTCGATGTCTCATGTACACCGTCTTTCTGGATGAAGTGAGGTATAGATATCCAGTTCTATCCACGCACCTAACGCAACCTTTCTTCCCTTTCATTTGTCCCGATAATGTAAACAGTCCGGGATAATTATGCACGGTAACGAATATCATTGCTCTTAGCGTGAAATACTCCCGCTTGTACTCATCCCATGTACGTACCCCTTCATTCCACAATTTCGCCATATCTTCCATTAAAGGTTCCAAGAACACATCAATTTTGATGCCGGGTTGTTTCGGACCTTGGATAAGAACAGATAATAAGATATATTTCCTTTTGTGACACAACCACGTCGGTAGGTTGTACATAGTTAAGCCCACGGGCCATGTGATGTGTATGCTCCTTTTTTCACCAAATAGATTCATTCCATCTGTACCCAAGGCAAACCTCACATTTCTGATTTCCTTCGCAAATTCTGGATACTGAATATCAAAATTTTTCCACTGCGTTGCATCACCAGGGTGTCGTATATGTTTTTCATTCTTCTTGCGTTCCTCGGAATGCCAACGCATAAGTTCAGCCTCCCTAGGGTTTGAGAACAAACGCTTCAAGCGATCAATTACCGGAAGGTACCACATCACCAATGCAGGAATTTTTCTCTTATTCTTCCCGTCTGCATCGCCAGAAGTGTCGTCATCGTCACCTTCAGGACCAATAATAAACTTCTTATTCTTCTGAGTCTTTTTCATGTTGGTAACATACTGGTGATTGTAGTCCTTCTTATATCTACTGACACCACAAATGGGGCATCTAGTTGCGAGCTCATGCTCTTTGCGATACAGAATACAATGGTTCACACAAGCGTGTATTTTTGTCACACCTAGTGCCATCGGGCAAAGAAGTTTCTTCGCTTTATAAGTGCTTCTAGGCAGTTTATTTGGATTTGGAAGAATTTCTGCCAGAAGATTCAAAAGATCAGAGAAACTACAATCGGACCATCCGTGCGTAGCTTTCAACTTTAGTAGTTCTAAGACTGCACGCAATGTAGTAAACTCTTTATCACAACCGTTTGATTCATCATATAAAAGCTCTGTGGCCGCATTCTGCAATGTCTCCATTTTACTTAAACCTTTGCTTGCTCCCATAGAAGTCAGTACATATGGTTCAATGTGACGCAACATCTCCTCACAATCGAACTCATCATCATCATCACCAGCTTGATTGTCACTACCATCATCGATATGAACATTATCATCATCTGAGCCTCTCTCATCATCTTTATCCACATCATGTGTATCTAACTCACCATGCTCTGTCCATATTGTGTAGTTATTTTTGAAACCTCTTTTCACCAAATGAGATTGGATTACTATAGTATCCGTCCAAGCAATCTTATTTTCGCAGTCGATACATGGACATAATATGTCATCTATCTTTTGCAACTTCGCATGTCTCTTGGATGCTTCAATAAAATTTGCAACATTACGAATGTACATAGGATCGGGTCTTGGCATGTTATACATCCACGCTCGACGGTCCATGCTTCAATAATAGAATTTTTTGTCAGATTTACAAAATTTGGCCACAAATATTCTCTAAAGGTCTTCTATAAAATGAATTTACAGAGACATAACAAGTATGATTAGGGCGACTAATGTAGGAGACGGGCGACGTCTTGAGGCGGACGGAGTCAAAGGGGGAAACAGGCCCAGCAGCATGGGCTAGGTCTGGGTGGGATCCAGTCCGTTATATCGGGAAACAAGGCCCAGATGCATCTTATATATATTACAATAGCATCTGTTAATTAAACATCATATTCATGTCACATAATAGGTACAAAAAGGAAACAATCCATATAGTCCATACATCAATATACCAGAACACAATCCATACAGTCCTTACACATGCAAAAGGACAGAATCCATATACCAGAACACGCAAAACTAACAGCTTATCAGCTAATGAAAATATACAAAGAAAAAGTAAGGAAACTACATTTACCTTGCAGAGGCGTCAGCACGGTGGGGAGGCGTCAGCACGGTGGGCCGGCTGGGTGGAGAAGTGGCGGTGCGGGGTTGAGCGGCGGCGCGGCAGTATGGGCTGGGCGGCGGAGCGGCGGCGCGGCGCTGGGGAAATTTCAACAGCCTGGCGGCGTCGATATAAATTCTCCAGGGTTGCGTTTTGACTGCGGTGAGGGGTCCTTATATAGACGTAGGTTTTTCACAGGCGGTTTTTAACTTTATCGCAGGCGGGTTTTACTTACCAACCGCCTGAGATGATGTTTATTAATTAAGAAGTAAATATCTTCACAGGCTGTTGGTACTTAATAACCGCCAGGGAAGATTTTTATCTCAGGCGGGTATTACTTAACAACCGTCTAAGATAATGCCAACTGAACAAAATATTTTTAAAACTTGTATAGCTGACGTTGAAATGTTTTGGTAAATATCAAATTAATTTCTACTCACATATTATTCACATTTGTGTATCTCATAAAAAAAGATCTTTCACTCAAAATTGTTGGTACGAACATATTTGCATAATTTATACATGTATGAATTTTTTTAATTTTTTTAAAAGCACTCCAACATGTCAAACTTCAAATTATCCACCAGTATTCATTGACACTTGATTGAAATATGTACAAAACACAAGAAAAATGTACAAGAACACTTGATTGAAATCCTAAAACTACACTACGGCCCCGCCTCCTCCATCCTCTCCGCCAACTTCTCAAACCAAGCCAAGCGGTCCTCCTCCGACTCGTCGTCGTCGTCGTCGTAGTTGTCACCATGGTGGTGGTCGCCGTCGTCGTCGTCGCCGTCATCAGTGGACGACTCGTCGTCGCCGTCGTCGGTGGACGACTCGTCGTCGCCGTCGTCGGAGAACGACTCGTCGTCATCATCGTCATCATCGTCATCGTCGTCGAAGTCGTCCTCCTCCTCCTCCTCCGGCGACGATGCAGCAGGAGAGAGGATCGGCTTCTCCGGCTGAGCCGATTGCTCCGGCTGTACCGGTGGCTCCGGCTGCACCGGCGGTGGAACGCGCTGGTCGTCATTCACCCTCTCGGGGGAGCTGCAGCGTATCCGCTTGCAGGGTGGCTGCCTCGGCGGGCTAGGTGGCGGAAGGTTGGCCATGGCTGTGGTGGTTAATCGGCGGCGGGCTAGGAGAAGAAGAAAGGAGTGGAGAAAAGTTTTGTGCTTGTCCATAACCGACGACGCGCCTTATATAGGTCTGTGCGGAGTAGACGAGGGAGCGGTTCGTTTCCCGCGCATTGAACTCTTTGCAGACCTCGTGCGGCGCACAATTAAACCACTGTGGAAGACGATCTTGAGAGATCCTTGCACGCGTCCCTGCACCACGGCTTCTCAACTTCTCCGTAGACCTCGTGCGGCACGTCAGTTAATTAACACTTCTCAGGCCGTTAATTAACATATTGTAGTTTCAAAAATGATTATCTCAGGCGGTTATTACTTATAAACCGCCTGAGAAAAATGAAGTAAAAATCTTCACAGACGGTTGGTACTTAACAACCGTCTACAAATATGTTTATCTAAGGCGGGTATAACTTAACAACCGCCTGGGATAATGCCCGATACTCTTCTGCAGTTTCCTTATCCCTTGCTTCTTTTTTATTTAGATTCCAATATAAATACTCAAACATGTTTACATTCTGCAAATTGTGTTCAAATTCGATGATTCTTTCTTCTACATTTGTATTAAATTAACATCTACCAACTGAACAAAATATTTTGTTCATTGCGCATTGAACTCTTTGCAGACCTCGTGCGGCGCACAATTAAACCACTGTGGAAGACGATCTTGAGAGATCCTTGCACGCGTCCCTGCACCACGGCTTCTCAACTTCTCCGCAGACCTCGTGCGGCGCGTCAGTTAATTAACACTTCTCAGGCCGTTAATTAACATATTGTAGTTTAAAAATGATTATCTCAGGCGGGTATTACTTATAAACCGCTTGAGAAAAAAGAAGTAAATATCTTCACAGGCGGTTATTGCTTAACAACCGCCTGAGATAATGCCCGATACTGTTCTTCAGTTTCCTTATCCCTTGCTTCTTTTTTATTTAGATTCCAATATAAATACTCAAACATGTTTAGATTCTGCAAATTGTGTCCAAATTCGATGATTCTTTCTTCTACTTTTGTATAAAATTAACATCTACCACCTGAACAAAATATTTTTAAAACTTGTATAGCTGACATTGTAATGTTTTGGTAAATATCAAATTAATTTCTACTCACATATTATTCACATTTGTGTATCTCATAAAAAAAAGGTTCCTTCACTCAAAATTGTTGGTATGAACATAATTGTATAATTTATACATGTATGAATTTTTTTTATTTTTTTAAAAGCATTCCAACATGTCAAACTTCAAATTATCCACCATTCTAACTAAATGCTCATATTCATATGAGGCATTCATCAAATTATGAACACACATTGATTCCAAAAAATTTAAAAAAATATGAAAAAATTCGTAGATGTTGGTATGATGATTAAAAATGTCCACTGAAAAAATAAATGAAAAAAGCATTATATTCATCAAGATAGAAAAATGAAAAATAGCATTTGTTGTATGTTTTTTATGTTCTGACAAATTTAAAAGGATTTACGAAGTGAAATTTAATGGTAACCTTTACTTATCAATAATATTACAAGAAAGTGGATTTTTGCCTTTTTAAAGGACCACATTTAATCAAGAATATTAAATAAGAAGAAGTAAATATCTTCACAGGCGGTTATTGCTTAACAACCGCCTGAGATAATGCCCGATACTGTTCTTCAGTTTCCTTATCCCTTGATTCTTTTTTATTTAGATTCCAATATAAATACTCAAACATGTTTAGATTCTGCAAATTGTGTCCAAATTCGATGATTCTTTCTTCTACATTTGTATAAAATTAACATCTACCACCTGAAAAAAATATTTTTAAAACTTGTATAGCTGACATTGTAATGTTTTGGTAAATATCAAATTAATTTCTACTCACATATTATTCACATTTGTGTATCTCATAAAAAAAAGGTTCCTTCACTCAAAATTGTTGGTATGAACATATTTGTATAATTTATACATGTATGAATTTTTTTAATTTTTTTAAAAGCATTCCAACATGTCAAACTTCAAATTATCCACCATTCTAACTAAATGCACATATTCATATGAGGCATTCATCAAATTATGAACACACATTGATTCCAAAAAATTTAAAAAAATATGAAAAAATTCGTAGATGTTGGTATGATGATTAAAAATGTCCACTGAAAAAATAAATGAAAAAAGCATTATATTCATCAAGATAGAAAAATGAAAAATAGCATTTGTTGTATGTTTTTTATGTTCTGACAAATTTAAAAGGATTTATGAAGTGAAATTTAATGGTAACCTTTACTTATCAATAATATTACAAGAAAGTGGATTTTTGCCTTTTTAAAGGACCACATTTAATCAAGAAAATTAAATAAGAAGAAGTAAATATCTTCACAGGCGGTTATTGCTTAACAACCGCCTGAGATAATGCCCGATACTGTTCTTCAGTTTCCTTATCCCTTGCTTCTTTTTTATTTAGATTCCAATATAAATACTCAAACATGTTTAGATTCTGCAAATAGTGTCCAAATTCGATGATTATTTCTTCTACATTTGTATAAAATTAACATCTACCACCTGAACAAAATATTTTTAAAACTTGTATAGCTGACATTGTAATGTTTTGGTAAATATCAAATTAATTTCTACTCACATATTATTCACATTTGTGTATCTCATAAAAAAAAGTTCCTTCACTCAAAATTGTTGGTATGAACATATTTGTATAATTTATACATGTATGAATTTTTTTAATTTTTTTAAAAGCATTCCAACATGTCAAACTTCAAATTATCCACCATTCTAACTAAATGCTCATATTCATATGAGGCATTCATCAAATTATGAACACACATTGATTCCAAAAAATTTAAAAAAATATGAAAAAATTCGTAGATGTTGGTATGATGATTAAAAATGTCCACTGAAAAAATAAATGAAAAAAGCATTATATTCATCAAAATAGAAAAATGAAAAATAGCATTTGTTGTATGTTTTTTACGTTCTGACAAATTTAAAAGGATTTATGAAGTGAAATTTAATGGTAACCTTTACTTATCAATAATATTACAAGAAAGTGGATTTTTGCCTTTTTAAAGGACCACATTTAATCAAGAATATTAAATAAGAAGAAGTAAATATCTTCACAGGCGGTTATTGCTTAACAACCGCCTGAGATAATGCCCGATACTGTTCTTCAGTTTCCTTATCCCTTGCTTCTTTTTTATTTAGATTCCAATATAAATACTCAAACATGTTTAGATTCTGCAAATTGTGTCCAAATTCGATGATTCTTTCTTCTACATTTGTATAAAATTAACATCTACCACCTGAACAAAATATTTTTAAAACTTGTATAGCTGACATTGTAATGTTTTGGTAAATATCAAATTAATTTCTACTCACATATTATTCACATTTGTGTATCTCATAAAAAAAAGTTCCTTCACTCAAAATTGTTGGTATGAACATATTTGTATAATTTATACATGTATGAATTTTTTTATTTTTTTTAAAAGCATTCCAACATGTCAAACTTCAAATTATCCACCATTCTAACTAAATGCTCATATTCATATGAGGCATTCATCAAATTATGAACACACATTGATTCCAAAAAAATTAAAAAAAAATATGAAAAAATTCGTAGATGTTGGTATGATGATTAAAAATGTCCACTGAAAAAATAAATGAAAAAAGCATTATATTCATCAAGATAGAAAAATGAAAAATAGCATTTGTTGTATGTTTTTTATGTTCTGACAAATTTAAAAGGATTTATGAAGTGAAATTTAATGGTAACCTTTACTTATCAATAATATTACAAGAAAGTGGATTTTTGCCTTTTTAAAGGACCACATTTAATCAAGAATATTAAATAAGAAGAAGTAAATATCTTCACAGGCGGTTATTGCTTAACAACCGCCTGAGATAATGCCCGATACTGTTCTTCAGTTTCCTTATCCCTTGCTTCTTTTTTATTTAGATTCCAATATAAATACTCAAACATGTTTAGATTCTGCAAATTGTGTCCAAATTCGATGATTCTTTCTTCTACATTTGTATAAAATTAACATCTACCACCTGAACAAAATATTTTTAAAACTTGTATAGCTGACATTGTAATGTTTTGGTAAATATCAATTAATTTCTTCTCAGACGTGAAATTTTAATTAACGATGAACACACTACATTCATTAACAATATTCAATCATTCACACAGTTGAAGAACACACAAGATACTCATTCATTAACAATATGCACATCTCACAAAAGAACACACAAGATGCACAATATTTACACAAGAACACACAAGAACACAAAAGATACACAAGTAATATTCAATCACATAGATGAAAAAAGATAGATTTCATTCATTAACAATATTTACAAAACAGAAGCAACTAAAAACAACAAAAAGAAAAACTAATTAAATCCTACTCCTACTCCTCTTCCATCTCCTCCTCCTCGTCCTCCGGCGGCGACTCCGGCACCGGTGCAACAGGAGACAGGGCCGGCTGCACCGGCTGCACCGGCTGCACCGGCGGTGCAACCCCGAGGTTGCTAGCCGTCGCCTCCACCAGCGTTCTACGGCCCTCGGGGCCAAGAACCTGGGCCATCGTCGCGAACAGAATGTCGAGACGATCAGCCACCCCCACGAGGGCGTAGAGGTAGTGGCCCAAGGTACCCATTCCAGTATACTCTGGAAGGGTACCCAGCCCCAAGGCACTCATGGCGCGAGACGTATTGTTGTACGCCTCTCGCGCCATGAGGAGGCGCTGCTCGGCGTTGATCTTCTCGGGGGAGCTGCAACATTGTTTCTTGCAAGGTGGCTCCCTCGGAGGGCTTGGCGGCGGAAGGTCGGCCATAGTGGTGTTGGGTCGTCGGAGCGGAGGAAGACAAAGAAAACAACAGGATTCAAAGTGAGCGATGCGCTTGTGAGCGATAGCGCGTCTTTAAGGCCGCGCGGAGTGGAAAATAAAGGTCGCGCACGCGTGACATGGTCACTGACGTGTGGGACCGGGTCCACATGTCAGTGACCGCTGATTAAGTCAGGGGATCCTCATCCCGGTTGGTGAGGGGTCTTTATGTAGGCGTTCATCAAATTAAGAAGAAGTAAATATCTTCACAGGCCCATGTTTAACTCAGGCGGGTGTTACTAACCAACCGCCTGAGATAATTGTATCTTCTCAGGCGGTTGGTAAGTAAAATCCGACTGAGGTAACAGTCTTCCCTGACAGTCGGTACTTAAAATCTGCCTGAGAAAATGTGAGTCTATATATACCCCTCGGCGGCATTGGAAAAACCTAACCCGGGCGAAACACTTAGACGCCGTTAGGCTGCCAAAATTTCGTTTGCCGCCAAGTGTTCCCCCTCGTCACTTCCAGGTACGCCGCCGAGCTTCGCCGTCGCTGAGCTTCGCCGTCGTCGCCGAGCTTCGCCGTCGCCGCCGAGCTTCGCCCTCCTCACTTCCAGGTACGCCGAGCGAAGCCATTTCCGTCGCCGCCGAGCTTCAAGGTAAACCCTAAACCCTTCGACCTTCCATCCTCCTTCGCCGTGCCGCCTCCCTCCCCGCCCTCGCTGCCGCCTTGCATATCCTTGGTTAGGGTTCGGGAATTAGATAATGGTAGGCATCCTTGGTTAGGGTTCGGTGGAATTCGAAAAACTGTCAAGTTCGGTGGCATCTTTGGTTAGGGTTCGGTGGGGCAAGATTTATGTGGATGGTTATATCACGATAAATTGGTAGTTGGTTCTGTGTGTCTGAAACTGTTCTGACACATTAGTGGTAAACATGATTCTAGACTCTAGTAACAGCAGTATATTCCCTATTTCTGTCATCGGCCTTGCATATGCCACATAATTCTCTATTAGGGGCAAGATTTAGCTATATTTGGTTAAGTTGACCAAATTTGGCTAATTTTGGCTAAGTTACATTAGATATAGTTATACTTGACTAATTTTGACTAAGTTATGCTATATTTAGCTATATTTGGCTACTT
The DNA here is from genome assembly GCA_036927565.1 of Tuctoria greenei. Lineage (NCBI taxonomy): Eukaryota > Viridiplantae > Streptophyta > Magnoliopsida > Poales > Poaceae > Tuctoria > Tuctoria greenei. The sequence goes on from JAYESD010000006.1 coordinate 43,474,417, forward strand.
TTGCTTAGAGTTAGCTATGCTAGACTAAGTTTGGCTAAGTTTGCTTTTATTTCTCTAAGTTTCATTTGAGCAATTGTAGCTAATCTGTGCTACCAAAGATGTCTGCACTTGTGGCTCCATCAGCTTCATTTGAGCAATTGTACCTAATCTGAGCTACCAAAGTTATGCTATATTTAGCTCTGAAGCCAAACAAAAGTTGCTGGCCAACTCATTTGTGATGCCAGGAGCATCCTCACGCCCATATCTAGGTAACACTAGGTGTGGCGATGGAGTCTGAGCATATGATGCCGATCTCTATGATACAAGAATTTAGTTAGACCTATATAACTTCAAAAATGTGTTTTGGCTAAATTTACTTAATTGAGCCAAAATTGAGAAAATTTGTTTTAAATATGACCAAATTTAGTTATGCCATTTATTAGATTTTTTGTCTTATTAGATCTAGCATGGAAAGCCCTAAGAAGACTGGTCCTGATTGTAACAACAAAGAAGACAATATGGAGTTTACTGACTCCAGCAGTTCAGGCTCCTATCACAGTCCTTCGAATCCTTTTCCGAATATAAAAATTAAAAAGACTTCAGTGGATCTAGACCCGGAATATGATCCTGCCGACGAGGTATGGATCACGAATCTTAACTTCAGCAGTTCAAGTTAATGTTGGTTGTCAAGTATACGAAGTCTTATAATTTTTTCTACCTAGATTAATCTCGAAGACAATGAGGTGACATCGGCTCCTAAAACCACAGAAGGTTCACCAATGGATGAATCCTCAACTTCACTCAAGCGGAAACGAGGGCAACGAGGTCCCAATAAGGGTCTATTGGACCGCATCATGTACATAACAAGGGTCGGTCCAAGTGGGCTTCCCCAAGAACCACTGGATTCAGTTACCAAGTACCGTAATGCATGCGGTTTTCTTGTTAGGGAGGTTGTGCCGATCACAACCGAGAATTGGAGGAAATTACCCGAGCAGACCAAGAATGAGTTGTGGGAAAAGATAAAGAAACAATTCAAGTTCCCGAAAGGCACAGAAGAAGCTGTAAAGAAAGCAACATTGGTCTCTTGCGGCAAGAAGTTTCGATGCTGGAAGAGTGAAATGAATGCTTATGTTAAGGCCAATAAGGTCCCTAGCCCGAGGAAGATGGGAAAAATCACACAAGCTCAGTGGCAAGAGTTTGTTCGTCAAAAGAGCACACCTGATGCTAAAGCTCTAAGTGCAACTAGGTCAGAGCTTGCAAAAAAGAACAAATACCATCATCGCTTGGGGTCTGCCGGATATGACCCCAAAGTCCAGAAATGGAATAAGATAATAGACGAAATTCTTAGTAAGGGCAATCCTCACCCATTAGAAGGGTGCGATGAGCGAACTCAACGCTGGGTCTTTGCTCGGTCAGGTTTGACCAGCGAGGGCAAACTTGAAAAGCCCGACTCTCTGAATGAAGTAGAGGATAAAATGAAAGAAGTAATTGAAAAGCAACAGAAGGGTCTCTTCAAGCCGAAGAGGGAGAATGACCAACTTACTGCTATCTTGGGAAACCCTGAACACAGCGGACGGGTTCGAGCGGTCTCTTCTCAAATGTCTTGGCTAGATGGTTTCCCTAAAGATAAAGACACATATAGAAGATGTGAGAAGTTTAAGAAAACACTTGATGAAACAATTGCTCAAAAGGTCAAAGAAAATATGCAAGAAATAATGGAACAACTTAGACAATCAGGACAATTAGTGGCACCGAGTACAATGATGGTTCCGGTGCAAAAGGAGCAATTAGTATCTCCAACTGCCTACCCTAGCAGCGTTGGTTCCGTGCCAGGCTCAGGGTCAGCCCATAAGTTCCCTGTTGATGATATTGCTAACGACAAATCTTGTCGTCTTCTTGTCCCGATAGGCAGAGCAGGGAACAAAACCAAACAGGTTGCCACTGCTATGGCAAAGCCTGATCGTGACTTCAACGGGAGTCCACTTCCGTTGTATTATTCTGTGGTGCAAGTTCTTCAGATCATTGATAATGATTATGAAGATTATGAAATAGACCACGTCACACCTGAGGGGATCGCGACTCTGGGGCAGGCTGTCAACCAATTAATCCTTTGGCACCGACGCGATATCGTGTTGGACGATGAGCCAATTTCTAGCCCCGTCGCATCTCCAAATACTGCAACCCCATCTTCTAAGGCGAAAGTGCATGAAGATCCACTCCCAGTCCGGGAAGATCCACTCCCCCTATGTCTGAGCAAGGATGATGATATCCAAGAGCAACAAGTTGGACAACAACTTCAAGCAGTACCAGAGCAAGCTGTTGCTAGTAAAGAGCAACTAGTTGAGCAACAGCTTGAAGTAGTACTAGAGCCAGCTGCTGGGAGTAAAGAGCAATCAGTTGAACAACAGGTTCAACAACAAGCCAGTGTCCAACTTCCGACGACTACTCCTCGATCATCAGTGCCTGTCAAAGTTAGCTCATACGAAAATAAGAAACCTTCATCAGAAGTGACAAAGTATTTGGAAGCTATGAAGGAAAATATTAGAAAATCGAGTGCATCTCATTCTTCTCATGAGCCAGCATTAGAAGATATCGAGGAGTGGGAAGAAGACGGTGTCATGTATAATCGGAGGACGGCTTTAGTTAAACCAGGAGTTCCAATATACAAGCTTGAGGATGTTCCTCCTAAATTTGAGAATGGGAAGCCGTTAATGACATCCGTACAACTTAGCAAACAACCCGTCGCGCTCAGAAGAATGCATGAGTGGTACATCACTGCCAGCACAAAATATGGTCTTGAGTGCGTCACATTTCGTATTCCAAAAGAAGCATTCTGGAGCACTGGAGTAGATAAACGAGTCATTTTATTTGACGAGCTGCTTTCCCTTTTCCATCGGGGCATGCTCGAAATCAACCTGCTGCTCGTCTGGTGCTTGTAAGTGCTCTAATATTTTGTATTTGCTTTTCTTACTACACGCATACGCATTTCATGAGATTATAACAATTCTGGACTTCTTCAATAGGATGCAATACATGGATAATGAAAAGTTGGCGCACAAGACAGGTATCCTTGACTCTACTAGGATTGCAAAGTCGCTATTCGACGTCCAGGCAAATCGAGAATCAAGCCAGTACAAACACATGAAGAAAAAAGATTTTGAAAGAGCAATTGCAAAACTTAAGAAGGATAGAAAGGCAGAAGTTGCAGCTTACATAGGACATGCGATGTTTAACTTTGTCAGAGATGGCCAGGACCTCGTAAAGGCTCCGTACCACTTCGAGTAAGTTCGACACATGGCATTGAAATAGCAATTATTGGTAATTGTTAACACGTGTGTTTGTATGTTTGCAGTAATCACTACATAATGATCTTCATCAAGCCAACGCAGGGAATGGCAACAGTCTTGGACTCGGCCGATTACCCACCAGATCGTTACAAAGATTTCCTTTCCATTTTGAAAAAGTACGTTTATTCAATAATTTTAATTTACGCACATTTAGAATGTGTTGACAAGTTTTATATGACATTTCTTGTATTACAGCGCTTGGCGGTTTTACGCGGAACAGCTTGGCGGTCAGAGACCTCCTAATACGAATGCATTGGACATTAAAACGTATTATGCTTGTCCGAAGCAGCCTGCTGGGAGTGTCTTATGCGGGTATTATGTATGCGAGCATCTTCGGACCGCCGCCGTATATAGAGTCAATCGTGAGGATGTAAGTTATCCTTAATGTCGATACCTTATTTTCTTACTTTTGTGTTTCATTTTCATTGTAACTAGCATAGTTTAATGCTTATATTCTCTGCTGTTCAATATTACCAGAAACATTATTTTCATATTTTGATTCCAACTTCAAAATTCAATTGCTCATAGTACAACTGCTCCAAAAATACCTACTAAATTCTTGTATACTCTCACTTTGATCTATACTTTGAGATTGTTCAAACCAACACATTCTAAACCTTGTTATGTGTTATATTGCAGCACAAGAAGAATCTGAACGAAGAATGGCCGGTTTGTAGAAGTATTCCTGATGGAGGAGCCGACAGGATTGCTTATGAACTCTGTCAGTTCATTCGTCGCGAAATTTTGCACAAAACGGGGAAGTTCTTTGATAAGAGAGGTTCAGCAGCTGATGTGCCAGAACTTTGCGACTACACCAATCTAAATAGTTTTTAGTGAAAACTTGTAAACTTTGAGATGAAATTGTATCTGTAACTTGTGTGTATGTATATTGTTTTAGTGAAATTGACTTCTGTGATGATAATATTGTTGTCTTTTGTTCTGTGATGATTGTTGTTTTTTGTTCTGTGATTATATTGAATTGACCTGGAAATTAGAAATAACAGCAGTAGTACTGCATGACTGTGAAAAACAATTATCACAGGCGGCTAGATACAAGTAAAGAAACATCTGTGATAACCTAATTTTCAGAGGCGGTGTCTGTTATGGTAGAAACCGGCTGCGTTAAAGGGTCTTCACAGACGGCTGATATAGGTAAACTCCGTCTGTGATAACACCATTATCATAGACGGGTTAGTTATGCTTCAATAACCGTCTGTAAATACACATTATCATTGACGGTTAGTTATGCTTCAAAACCCGCCTGTGAAGACATATTATCATAGGCGGTTAGTTATGCTTCAAAATCCGCCTGTGAATAAAAATTATCATAGACGGTTAGTTATGCTTCAATACCCGACTGTGAAGACTCATTATCATAGGCGGTTAGTTATGCTTCAAAATCCGCCTGTGAAGACAAATTATCATTGGCGGTTAGTAATGCTTCAATACCCGTCTGTGAAGACTTCTTATCATAGACGGTTAGTTATTCTTCAATAACCGTCTGTGATAAGACGTTTATCACAGACGGTTATATATGCTGCACGACCCGTCTGTGATAAAGTATTTTCACAGACGGCTAGCCTAAGTAAAGAACCGCCTATGATAATCGGTCTTCACAGGCGGCTATCCTTAGTGAAGAACCGCCTATGATAATTAGTCTTCATAGGCGGTTTCACTTCTCCGCCTGTGAAATTGCGGATTATCACAGACTCTTCATTTCAGGCGGTTTTAAAAGCCGTCTGTGATAATAGGTTTGGAGCCGCCTGTGATGAGGCTTATTGTAGCAGTGGGTTGGAGCGGTTGGGAAGGATCCCAACTACCTGGTGCGGCAGCAGCCCCAAGGGGTGCACGACAGGGGTCTTGAACCCTATATAATCTGCCCTATTTCCCCTGCAATCAACACCAAGGAATAAAAGGAGTTTTCCCCTACGGGTTGTGCCCTACCTTCGTCGCCCTGGCTGATGATCAGCGTAGCTCGAGCGATTCCCCTCCTCGCTACCTTCTCCGAAGCAACTCATAATCCCATCTACTGCTCCCCACTCCCTTGCGCAGTTCTAGGCGTAGTAGGGGGGCTACTGCTCACCTCGTTTCATAGCATTTGGTATCACGATCCAGCGGGGCAGCGATCATGATTGCTTCCGACGATGATTATGGGCCTATGACCAGCAATCATCACTCTCCTGGAGGGCATGAGCTCCAACATACAAATCTTCATGGCCTCCATGGAACGCCTCTCAGCGCAGATGGACACCATGAACAACTGCTTCAACAGCCACGACCTTTGTCTCGCCTGTTTGGAGAAGCATCTTGAGACGGTCTTCTTCGTGCTACAGGAACCGCCCCCGTAGGACGTCTCGGCCGATAGTGGCGGCAGCAGCGACGGCGGAGGTGGCGGTAGTGGTGGTGGCACGTATAGCCCCCACGACGATGCCTAGTGCCCCTCGGGTTGTCCTCCCTACGACGATAGTGGTTTGCGCTGTCATAAGATCAGTTTTTTCGAATTCAACGAGGAAACCAATCTGCTGCCATGGCTGACAAAGTGGGAGACCTACTTCCGAGGGACACATACAATGCCGGAGGAGAACGTTTGGCTGGTTTCTCTGCACCTTGAAGGCTTCGCGACCGAGTGGTACACTGCCCTTGAACAAGATTGCAACATCATTTCCTAGGAGCGCTTCGCGGATTTCATCAACATGCACTTCGGGCCTCCACTCCGCTACAACGACCTAGCCAAAATTAAATATTTTCCCCGCATTGGTACGGTGGAGTACCGGCGTCAATTCCTTATGCTCCTGTGCCGTTGTAAGGATCTCAGCCAGCACCAGCAGATCAACTTCTGCACCGTTGGCCTCTGAGAACCCCTTCGTACTGACGTGGAGCTGCAATTCTCCAGAAAACTGTAGAGTGTAGACAGCTATGAGCTTGGCCCGAGCCTTCGAGCGACGCCGTGCAGCAACGACGGACGTCGGCTCATAGAACGGCATGGTTGCATAACGGGTCGTGAGCCCCTCTCCTGCCCCACGCACCACTACAAAGGGCCCTGGCACAACCCGACTGACACAAACACCTCCACCCGCCCCCGCATCACGCGCCTCACGACCAACAAGATGGCAGCCAAGCGGGCAAACAGCGAGTGCTACCATTGCTCCGAGAAGTAAACGGTGGATCACGAGTGCACCAACAAAGGGGTCTTCCTCTTGCAGCTTGACGATGGCAACACCAAGAGCAATGTTGTTGCAGACATGGGCATCTCACTTCATGCCCTCACAGACATCGGTGACGTAACACTATGAAGCTTCAAGTGAAGATCGGCGACAAATTATTGATTGCCTTGGTCGACACCGGCCCCACCCACAACTTCATCAAGGAGCCCCTTGGCCATGAGATCGACCTGATAATACAACCACGGCTACGCATTGGTGTCAAGGTAGCGAATGGTGACATGATTTATTGTAAAGAAATTTGGCCCGTGTTCCTTTGTCTATTGCAGGAGAGACCTTCAACATCAATTGCTACGCACTTCCATTGGAGGGCTTCAACCTTGTGTTGGGAGTCCAGTGGTTGCAATTACTTGGAACTATCAGCTAGAATTTCAACAACCTCACCATGGAGTAGCAACGCTACAACAAGAAAATCCCGTGGGATGGCCGGCAAGTCATGTCGGCCGCCCCATTGGATTACACACCACCAGACCATTTTCCTCGCCATGAAGAGCATCCACCTCAAGGTCGTGGTCAGCGCAGCAAGGTTGACGGGACATGGACACCCGACTTTATCACTCTGAATACTCAGCTCGAGGATGAGCTGATGTTGGGGAGGGGGAAAAGGTTGTGTATTCGGCCCGTGCATGGCAGGCCCAGATATGACCACAGCCCAAGCGCACCCCTAGCCCAACCATCCTGCCCACATATGACCACGGCCCAGGCGCACCCCTAGTCCGGCCGCATATCAAGGAGGCTCATAGAAGATTATTTAGTAGATTTAGATCTGTTATAGATAGAATTAGTAGATTGAATCTGTCATACACAGAAATAATAGACAGAGATGATGTAATATAGGTAATAAAAGATTGAGGTGGTTGGGAAGGATCCCAACCACCTGGGCGCAGCAGCAGCCCCAGAGGGCGCGCGGCAAGGTTCCCCTCCTCGCTACCTTCTCTGAAGCAACTCCAAATCCCATCTGCTATCCTCTCCTTTGCACGGTCCTAGACGCAGCAAGAGAGCTGCTGCCCACCTCCTTCCACAACATATCCCTAGTCAAACAACCTCAGACCATATACCATGTAAAGTCCAAATAGAAACGTCTATACCGAAGGCAAGGGTCTTTAGGTTCGAGAATTTTTGGCTACAACACCCATAGTTTCAAGATTTTGTCAAGCTATTCTGGACCACGACAACACCCTCTCAGCTGAATTCAGTCAGAAAGGTGCAGCAGTACACCCTCAGAACTTGGAGCAAAGGTTTGGGGAAATTCTCCAAACTCATAAATCTTGCAACGAAGTGATTCTAGTTATGGTCAAATTACAGGGACAAAGGATATATATATATATATATATATATATATATATATATATATATATATATATATATATATATATATAATGACTGTGTGGGCCTCCCCCGCTATCTTGCTAAAAAAAACTAGGACTGTCGACTGTTAAATCCTATTTCAAATCTGCAGCAAATAGTTCTATAACTCGGACTCTTTTATTTCTTTCCTAATATAGAGACCTTGTCCAATAAGGTGAGGACTCCTCCCAGGTGCGCACCCCTGCTAGACCAGACTGAGTCGGTTTTGGCCGGCGTGCGTGACTGTGCAAAGCGGAGATCACCCAACATAGTTGAGGGGGAAAAATGTGAAGACTAGACCTCTTGCTGTCTGAAAAGGTTATCATCTAATTTGGCAAAGCAGGTCAGCTAGATGTTTCCCGTCAGAAATCTTAGTGTACAACATGTTCTCCCAGAACCAACCATGTAGAGTTGCCGAATAAGAGACGGGGCAGAAAATGGTATGATACCTTGCAGAGGTGGGATGCAGGGAGGGAGCACCAGCGGGGGCTGCCAGTACTCCTGGGAGATGTAGTGGCGGCGGCAGCCTGGACTCGTGAGAGATGGAGTGCTGGCTAGGGTAGATGATGGTGTATACGGGGTCATGTTGAGCTGGGCCTGAGAAAGTGAGAAGGCTGAGATTGATTTGGGCCAGCCTGGCACCCCTGGCGGTCGCATGCGCAGGACGCCTAGGCGCCATGACAACACCTGACTATCCCAGCCGGCCGCCGGGGGCGCCTCCAGGCGAGTCGAGCAGCCCCGACGTCCATGCTGGACCGCTTGGACGCCAAGGCATCGCCTATGCGACACAGTGAAAACGATGTGCAGAACTATTCATCTTTTGATTCACTTAAAATATGAACAATAGGTATCCAAGGGAAGCCATGGACGCCAAAGAGGGCCCATAATTAAATAGCAAAGAATATTTGCATTTTGGTAAGTACAACTAAATTAGTAACCTGCAGTTTGATGACGACTCTACATGAAATTAAACAATAAACTAGCATGCAAAATTGATTGCCCGTATGCCGATACAAACAAGCATATGTATGGCTGTATGCACAGCATTGCAATAATGTACTAGGAGCAGATTATGGTGCATGTATCATGCATATCATGGGAAACCTTCATATATGGGATATTCTGCTTCATAAATATGCCACGTAAACTGTTCCACTTGAATGAAAACTAGTTTTTGCAAAGTTTCATGGAATGTTTATAATTATATACTCCATTAATTAGAGTAATTAACCGAATATGCCATTTGTTACCATTGAATTAAGCTTTATTTCTCACAAAAATATCTTCATTTATTTTCTACTGGTGACCAGGGCCTTCGGTTTTGCAGACAATAACTGATCAAAATCACTAGATAGCCAATATTGCTCCTACAAAAAAAATAAAACGAGGGTAAGGAACTGACGATAGCGTACGATATATGAGAAAGATTAGCATGTGTCAACAAAAACATGCAAATATGTAGTTGTAAACAGATATATAGTCAAAATGACACCAGAACTCTGCAAGACGATACAATGTAACCAGCTTGCCTAGTTGTCTTTCCCGGTGCCGAAAGAGGGTGAAGACAAAAGTAGGGTGCAGTTCTTCAACACTAAAACAGGAAGTTTTCTGTAATCAGGATTGCTTAATCATGTGATTTTACTAGTTGATGTATATAATAGCGTTGAGTTTAATCTTGTTTTCAGAGTGTAGTAGAGCCTAGTGCGGCAAGCCTAGCTAAGTCCAGGATCACATCGGACCAGGACAGGGCGGTGCGCACCAGGTAGGAGTCCAGATCACTTTTAGACAAGAGTTAAGAGATTGAGTCCATGTTTAGAATAGAGTCCTGAACTGTTTTTGTTCAGTTATTATATCTGTAATTGGGTTATATACATATATAGCTGGGTATTTGTGAGGAATAAATAAAAAGGGTAATTTCAAGTTTATTATTGCCCGGAATTCCAATGATTGGTATCCAAAGCCTAGGTTAGAGATTCATCTGCTACCCCCGGGAGGATGACTTGCCAGGGGGGGGGGGGCAGCCAGCAAGGAGAGGGAGCCGACATGATCACGGACGTGCACGGCAGAGTGATGCGATTGAAGGACGGACATATCAGACAGAGATCGAGCGGACGACAAGGATTCCGACGGCACTGACCGGGCTCGATTCGTGCCAAGGCGGGTGCAACTCTATAGAATCGGAGGCGGGTTCGGGACGGGTTCAATACGTGCACCAGATAGAGGATCAGAGTCGACGTGCGATGACCGAGGAGGAATCTGTCACGATAGAAGGGCGGACCGCAACAGACGATGTTGAGCGTTGGAGAACCGATCGTATGCAAGGGCTGCGACAAGGCTTTGGCCAGCGTGGGCAACGCAGATGTCTGGTGAACGTGAGAAGGGATGACCACGAGAAAGAAGACTGGTTGGCCTGGTGGGCTAGCTGGGTGTGCAAGTGGGCTGCTTCGTACGGGCTAACGTGGAGAGTTCAGCCTAGCTAAGGTGGATATGAGACAATAGAGGTAGTTTGAACTGGCCAGACCTGGTAATTGGGTGGGGTGTTATGGACTTTCTGGTGTTGGCCATGTACAATGGAGGTGTAACCAAGGATGTGGTAGAGGTGGTTCATAGTAACGGGGGTGACCTTGAGCATCTAACAGAGAGGTGTCTTGAGATGAAGATGTGTCCATCACGTGCGTGATCGTAGTGAAGATGCGCTCATTTCTAGGTTGAGTGCAAGATGAAGATGAGCCCATCCTGAAGTTGAAGATGTGCCCAACCCGAACTCGCGAACAGGATGAAGATGAGTACATCTTTTCATTGAAGATGTGCCCAACCTAAATTTGTGTGTGCACGATGAAGATCTGCCCATACCTGATATTAATATGTGTCCATCTCGAACTTGAGTACAGGATGAAGATGTGACCATCTGTAGCACTCTCATTTTCATCCATCATGCATTGCATACATTCTTATACATGTTTAGTATTGAGCTACGTAAAAAGAAATAAGTTTAGAATGAATTGGAAGCAAAACAACACTAAAAAGTCTGTATAAGTACGGACTTGTTTGGTTTGTACCCCGGACTAGTCCAATTTTCCCCTTTGATGCCACTCCGGACTTGTCCGTTTTTGCTGCGTACTAGTCTGATTAAGTCTCTGTTCCATTCCGAAATTGTCCATGACTGAGTGCGGACTAGTCCTAGGTACGATTTCCGAATGAGTTGTCAAATCCTCAGACTTGTGCGATCTATGTCGGACTTGTCCCTTTTGCTCTCTGGATAAGACTGGACTTGTCCGAACCTCCAACCAGACTTGTCCGTTTTCATCTCTGTCCAACATCGGACTTGTTCGACCCTTTAGCGGACTTGACCGGTGTGCCCGACTCGAATTCAATCTTTTCCTCTACGATTTTTTACTGGGTTTTCGCCTTAATTGGGCCCAAGAATGTCGTGCTTAACCTCTATGGAGCCCATGTGGGACCCCACCCCGGCCTCCACCCAACTTAGACTCGAAATCCATCAAACCCTACCTCTTCACCTCTATATAAACAACCCAAAACCCCACTTTTCCACCTCTTTGCCACATTTGAAAGAACCCCAAACCCTAGTTCGTGAGAGCCGCCATCAAGAGAAGATCCAACAGCAAGGAGGAGGAGGAGAACACGAAGGAGGAGTGATCAAGCAAGATCTTCATCGACTTTTTCATTCTTCATCACTAATTCACCCTCAACTCATCTTCGTCAAGCCCTAATCGTAAAGATCCAGTGTTTCACGACCAATTCATGATCTTTGGATCTCTAAACACGTGGTACACCATCTACTTTCGCTTTCCTACGTCAATTCAACCCCAATTCTCGTTGACTAATAAAACCTTAGTTCACAGGTTCTGACCAGGGCGGACCAGTCCGGCCCCTGAAACCGAACTTGTCCGGCCTCTGAATCTAAATTGTGCTGAATTAATTCCAAATTGACTCGAATCAACTCGAAACCTGTTCAAACTTGTTACAAACCATTGTAACTAGTTAGTAAACATTAATAGCAACTTATTAACAAGTTTTACCTCACAATTGCATTAATTATGCATGACATGGCATATTGAGTAATATATGAGCATTTATTGATTGTAATGACTGTTTTGTATGTTCGTTGCGGGGAATAGAAGGTTTTGCTCCAGAGGGTGCTATCAAGGACCTCCAGTACCAGAAATTTGAAGCCTTTGACCCTAACCAAGCTCAGGAGCAAGGCAAGTTTCATTGACCACATTGATCCTATTTTTAAATGTTTTGTTTGCAAAACTGCATGCTTGTGTCAAATTGATGGGAAACCCACTTACAAGTGTTTACTAGTCTTTTTTGACCATCATTGTCACTTGGAATACATTATAGATATTCGGGAAGGGCTCTTAACCTTTTTGCTTTGATCTAATTAATTGGTATTGGAAAACAACAAAATGGCTTAATTATGAATTAATAAACTGATGGATGATGAGAATCGATGAACATGGATAATTGGTAACATGGGACTTGAAAGATCTAAGCAAGCATGGTTCGTGGATTGGGTTGGATGATATGGTGGTTTGCTTGTCTTGGATCTAAGGACCAGTTCATGCGAGAATAAGCAAGGATTACAGTGCCACCACAAGGCCAAGTATGGGTGCGGCTTAGCGAATTAATTAGGAGTATTACCAGTATCGATTCGGATCATTTGGAGGAGCGGGAAATGGGAGTCGGTTGGGTTTGCAATACTGGCGGGACTGCCCTGAGATCCGAACGACACAAGAGGAGACCCTTGGTTGGATTTGCTCAGTTGGAGGCATCACCACTGGTGAAACCTCAGTGGGTCTGAATATGCTGGTAGTCCCTTTGTAAAGGCTATTTTGTGATCTCTTGGTTATACACCTATGGTAGTGTTTTTGCATAATGGAGGTTTTCATTAGTCGCTGATGGGTGACAAAATCACGAACTTGTGGGTAATGGTTTTGGGAAAGTTGGGTCATGGTTATGGTCTGAGTTGTGATAATTGAATACGCTCAATGATAATGGTAAGAACTTGGTATTTGGATGGATAATCATTGTTGGATGTGATATAATAGTAATTGATGGTAATTTACTCGTTATTAGTAACTATTCGGGTTATGATGGGATAAATTTCACATAGACATCTTAGTATGCTTTTTACACGTTTTAAATGTACTTTTCAGCAATTAGCCACTGTTTATTATCATTCCTTGTTTAAGCTACATGTCATACTTTCCCACACTTGCTGAGTACGACATGTACTCACTCTTGCAATTCCCCCACCAACAGTTTTAGTGATGTCTAGGAGTATTGTGATGATAACACGGAGTACTAGGCTGTGTGCTGCCGTCGACTTGCCTGTGGAGTTGCTTGGAGCCGCGCTACCCCTTACGCTTAGTTTGCTTAGTTGCCTAGCTTCATGCTTAGATTACTTTTGCTGCAGTTTTAGTTCAATAATGATCATTGGAGTTGTAATATGAGGACTACTTGAATACTATAATCAAAGTACTTATTTAATAATTTGAGTTGTGGTAATTATCTGTTTATCATTTGTGAATCACTTGTGTATGTGTGTTAAACATCCTGGGCACACGTTATACCGCACTTTGTTTATTTTCAAAACTGGGTGTCACACTTTGGTATCAAAGCCACAGGTTGGCCGTAGGATGTATCCTAGATAGAATGGACACTCTAGGGCACATAGGAACACTCAGAAAGTGTTGTGGTTTGTTTGGTGTGATTATTGCTATGTAATGTTGCTTGTGTGCCTAATAGAGGATTGTGGGATGCTTTAGCGCTTGCCACACGCATGTAGGCTAGTATAGGTAGTTGCTTAGTTTCATATCCCTTTATGCATATAGTTGGGGACGTTTTCTAAATTCTCATCTCTTGCTCTTTTCTTCAGATGTCGAGGACTCGTAACCAGAGGGATGTCAATGAGAATGAGGAGAACAATGGAGCACCTCAGAATAACAACAATGGACCTGTACCTGAGGCTGTCAACCTTCAGCAGTTGTTGGTTATGCAAAATCAGCTGATGCAAACTGTGATGTAGAACTTGGAACAGCTGCAAGCCAATAATCAAGATCAGGCCCATATGCCTCCACCACCACCTCCACCGCTTCATAACAGATTAGGAGAGTTTATGAGGACTAGGCCACCTACTTTTGCTCCAGCCACGGATCCTATGGAAGCTGATGATTGGTTGGAATCTGTGGAGAAGAAGCTTGCTATTGTCCAATGCAACAACAGGGAGAAGGTTCTCTTTGCTTCCCATCATCTAGTTGGAGCAGCTGCGTATTGGTGGGATTCGCTTTGCGTCACCCATAAAAATCAAGAGAGGATCACTTGGGTTGAATTTAAGGAGAGCTTCCATTCTCATTTTGTGCATTAGTACTTGTTTTGATAGAAGTGGATCTACTTAAATAGAAGTGGATTGAGGAGAAAATTAGTTCATTTTCCACTCCAATCCACTTCAATCCACTTAGATTGAGTGCACCCAAACAAGCCCTGAAGGTGTTATGATCTCGAAGAGGCAGGAATTTGAGAACCTAAGGCAGAGGAAGTCAAGTGTGAGTGAGTATCTCAATAAATTCACTCAACTTTCAAGGTATGCTCCGAAAGATGTTAATCGAGACAACCGAAAGCAGTATTTATTCATGTGAGACTTAAACAATGAGATTCAAGTTCAATTGCTTAATTGTGATTATGAAAGTTTCCATAAGCTTGTGGACAAGGCTATTATGATTGAGAACAAGGTTCGTGAGATTGAGCAAGATAGCAAGAGGAAGATGCCATATCAAGGACAGCCACAAGGAAGCAATGTTCGCCCCCGCTTTGCACCACCAAATGCATCATACTACAACCCCTCTGCTCCTGCATATTGAGCTGTTATTCCGCCGCGCCCAGCTCAACCAATTCAGCAACAACCTGCCATGGAAGCTCTTCGCCCTCCAATGCCTCAAGCGCCTTGTGCAAATTTTCCTGCCAATGCTTAAAATCAAGTTCGCCCTAACAACACTAGTGCAACAAGGTCATGCTATACTTGTGATGAGATAGAACATTGTATCTCAATGCTTTAAGTCAGGCCTTGGTCAAGAGAAAAATGCTCCAAGACAGAACCCAAGACCGAATGGGGGAGCGCCACAAGGCAACTGTGGACCGCAAAATTTCGTTTGTGGCAAGGTGAACCATGTCTCTATAGAGGAAGCACAAGAAGCGGATGACGTGGTGATTGGTATGTTTCTCGCAAACTCCAACCCAGCGACTATGTTATTTGATTCTGGAGCATCACATTCATTCATTGTATCAAAGTATGTTGCGAAGTATAGTTTGCTTATATCTCATATGAAATATACTTTGTTGGTTAAATCTCCTGGAGGAGAGATGAGGACGAATATAGTATGTCCAAAAGTAAGCCTTAGAATAAGGGGGTAGAATTCTTTGCCAACCTCATTGTTTTGGATTACCAAGGATTGGACATAATACTTGGTATGGACTGGTTAAGGAAGCATAATGGAATAATTCAATGTGCCACGAAGACAATGAAGTTGATAAATGAAGAAGGGGTCAGCATAGAATTTGAAGCATCTAAACACGCACCTAAGAAAGTGGAGCTGAATCAATGGATGATGTCGCAATTAAGGATATTCCAGCGGTGTGCGAGTTTTCAGATGTGTTTCTAGATGACTTGCCAGGTATACCACCTGATCGAGACATAGAGTTCGTTATTGAATTAATACTTGGAACTGCACACATAGCAAAAAGACCTAATAGGATGCCTCCTATGGAGTTAACGGAGCTCAAGAAATAGATTCAAGAGCAGCTAGAGAAGGGTTTCATTCGCCCAAGTTCTTCGCCTTGGGGAGCACCAGTGCTCTTCATGGACAAGAAGCATGGATCCCAAAGGATGTGTGTGGATTACCAAGCTCTCCACAAAGGTGATGATTAAGAACAAGTATAATTGCCCCGTATAGAGGATTTGTTTGATCAAATGAAGGGTGTTGTGTTTTCTCCAAGATCGACTTGAGGTCAGGATACTTCCAAATGAAGATCAGACCGTTGGACATACCCAAAACAGCTTTTTGGACGCGGTATAGGTCTTATGAGTACACCGTTATGTCTTTTGGATTGACAAATGCACCTTCATACTTTATGTACCTCATGAATAAGGTCTTCATGGATTACTTGGATAAGTTTGTTGTGGTGTTCATTGATGATATTATGTTCTACTCGAAGAGTGAAGAGGAGCATGAAGAGCATTTGAG
The DNA here is from genome assembly GCA_036927565.1 of Tuctoria greenei. Lineage (NCBI taxonomy): Eukaryota > Viridiplantae > Streptophyta > Magnoliopsida > Poales > Poaceae > Tuctoria > Tuctoria greenei. The sequence goes on from JAYESD010000006.1 coordinate 43,490,575, forward strand.
GCTCACATTGCAGAAACTGAGGGAACACCAATTATATGCAAAATTCAGCAAGTGCTAGTTTTGGTTAAGGAAAGTGTCATTCTTGGGCCATATCATCTCGGGAGGAGGAGTATTGGTTGATCCAGGAAAAGTGATACATGTGCTGAAATGGGAGCCACCGCAGAATGTGAAGGAAATTCGGAGTTTTCTTGGGACGGCTGGATATTACCATCGTTTCATCAAGGATTTCTCCAAAATATCCAAGCCCATGACTGAATTATTAATGAAGGGGAAAGCATTTCAATGAACTCAAGCTTGTCAAGACATTTTTGATGAGCTTAAGAAGAGGTTGACAACAACACCTGTCTTGGATTCGCCGGATGTGAGCAAAAGATTCGATACTTATTGTGATGCCTCAAGGTAGGGACTTGGATGTGTGCTCATGCAAGAAGGTCAAGTAGTAGCCTATGCATCGAGGCAATTGAAGAAGCGTGAGTAGAATTATCCTACTCATGATCTCAAACTTGTAGTCGTAGTTCATGCCTTAAAGATATGGAGACATTACATTCTTGGTCATAGGTGTGAGATTTACACAGAGCACAAGAGTCTTAAGTACATATTCACGCAAACGAACCTGAATTTGAGGCAACGAAGATGGTTGGAGATCATCAAGGATTATGATGTGGGAATCAACTATCCTCCAGGGAAGGCAAATGTAGTGGCCGATGCTTTGAGTCAGAAAGGAGTAACCAATCAACTCACAGTTCGAGAGTTACCACCCGAGTTATGGAAGGAGTTTGAACGGTTGAATCTTGAATTTGTGAATGAGATGGGGAATTTGTAGTTAAATCCAACCTTGGAGCAAGAAATTCGAGAAGGTCAGACCAAGAATGAGGAAATTAAGGAAATCAAAGAAAGGACCCAAGAAGGGAGAGAATTCAGATTTGATGAGGATGACAAATGTACTTTATTCCTTGGAAAGAGGATTGTTATGCCCAATGTTAAGCATATTCGGGAAACTATATTGAAGAAGGCACATGACTCACCTTACTCAGTCCATTCCGGCTATACAAAGATGTAGAAGGACGACATGCTATTGGTGGGCCAACATGAAAAATGACATAGCAGAGTACGTTGCACTATGTGATGTGTGCCAACGGGTTAAAGCCGAACATCAAAGGCAACCTGGATTATTGCAGCCATTAAAGATTCCGAAATGAAAGTGGGAAGAAATTGGTATGGACTTCATAGTTGGATTACCGCGAACCCAGTCCGGGTCTGACTCAATATGGGTTATTGTGGATCGGTTGAACAAATTAGCTCATTTCATACCGGGCAAGACCACATATACCACCACGAAGCTAGCATAATTGTACATGGAGCATATTGTGTGCTGACATGGTGTTCCGCAGAAAATAGACTCAGACTGAGGTTCTCGATTTACTTCTAGGTTCTGGGAGAAACTGCATGAAGCTATGGGAACTCAATTGAATTTCAGTTCTGCATATCACCCTCAAACGGATGGATAAACTAAGAGAACAAATCAGATATTGGAAGACATGCTAATAGCTTGTGCACTAAAATATGGAGGAAGTTGGGACAAGAGCTTGCCTTATGCGGAGTTTTCTTATAATAACAGTTACCAAGCAAGTTTAAAGATGTCACCATATGAAGCATTATATGGAAGGAAGTGTAGGACATCCTTGTTTTGAATGAGATGGGAGAATCCAAAGTTTTTGGACCTGATGTGTTGCAAGAAGCCGAAAAGCATGTTCAGATAATTCGCGAGAATTTGAGGGCCGCCTAAAGAAGACAAAAGGGCTATGCGGATAATAGGCTGAGAAACCTAGCCTTTGAGGTGAGAGACTTCGTATACCTCAAAGTGTCACCTATGCGAGGTCATAAGCAGTGTAATGTCAGAGGTAAATTGGCACCTCGCTATATTGGAGCATTCAAAATCTTGGCCAAATGTGGAGAAGTGGCGTATAAGTGTGAGATGACAGCACATCTTTCCGATGTTAACGATGTGTTTCACATTTCGTGGCTCATGAAGTGCTTAAGGGTTCCTAAAGAACAATTGTCAATGGAGGAATTGGAATTAGAGATAGACTTGACTTATGCTGAGCAACCGGTCAAAATCTTGGAAACCAAGGAGAGAGTCATAAGGAACAAGGTGATTCGATGGTGCAAAGTACAATGGAAGCATCATAAAGAATCGGAAGCAACTGGGGAACTAGAAGATGATCTCAAGAAGGAATTTTCCTATCCCTTTCCTTCTACGTTGAATCTCGAGGGCGAGATTCATTTTAGGGGGGTAGGTTTGTAACACCCTCATTTTCATCCATCATGCATTGCATACATTCTTATACATGTTTAGTATTGAGCAACCTAAAAAGAAAAAAGTTTAAAATGAATTAGAAGCAAAACAGCACTTAAAAGTTTGTAAAAATACAGACTTGTCCGGTTTGTACCCCGGACTAGTCCGGTTTTCCCCTTTTGATGCCCCTCCGGACTTGTCCGTTTTTGTTGCGGACTAGTCCGATTATGTCTATGTTCCATTCAGGACTTGTCCGTCACTAAGTGCGGACTAGTCCGATCTTGGGTACAATTTTCGATGACTTGTCAAATCCCCAAACTTGTCTGATCTATGCTGGACTTGTTTGTTTTTCTCTCTGGACAAGACAAAACTTTTCTGAACCTCTTATCAGACCTGTCCGTTTTCGTCTCTGTCCAACATCATACTAGTCCGACCCTATAGCGGACTTGTCTGGTGTGCCCCACTCGGATTCAATCTTTTCTTCTACGATCTTTTATTGAGATTCCGCCTTAACTGGGCCCAAGAACATTGTGCCTAACCCCCGTGGAGCCCATGTGGGACCCCACCCCGGCCTCCACCCACCTTAGACTTGAAATCCATCAAACCCTACCTCTCCACCTCTATAGAAACAACCCAACACCCCACCTTTCCACCTCTTTGCCACAATCGAAAGAACCTCAAACACTAGTTCGTGGGAGACGCCATCAAGAGAAGATCCAGGAGCAAGGAAGAGGAGGAGAACACGAAGGAGGAGCGATCAAGCAAGATCTTCATCAACTTTTCATTCTTCATTACCAATTCACCCTCAACTCATCTTCGTCAAGCCCTAATCGTCAAGATCCAAGTGTTTCACATCCAATTCTTGATCTTTGGATCTCTAAACACATGGTACACCCTCTACTTTCCCTTTCCTACGTCAATTCAACCCCAATTCTTGTTGATCAAGGAAACCCTAGTTCACAGATTCTGACCAGGGCAGACTAGTCCGACCCTTGAAGCTAGACTTGTCCGGCCTCTGAATCTGAATTGTGTTGAATTAATTCCAAATTGATTCAAACCAAATCAAAACCTGTTCAAACTTGTTAGAAACCATTGTAACTAGTTAAAAAACATTAATAGCAACTTATTAACATGTTTTACCTCACAATTGCATTAATCATGCATGACATGCATTATTAAGTAATATATGAGCATTTATTGATTCTAATGACTGTTTTGTATGTTTCTTGCACGAAATAGGAGATTTTGCTCCAGAGAGTGCTGTTGAGGACCTCTAGTACCAGAATTTTGAAGCCTTTGACCCTAGCAAAGATCAGGACCAAGGCAAGTGTCCTTGACCACATTGATCCTGTTTTTAAATGGTATGTTTGCAAAATTGCATGCTTGTGTCAAATTGATGGGAGACCCACTTACACGTGTCTACTAGACTTTTTTGACCATCCTTGTTGCTTGGAATACATTATAGAGAGTCGAGAAGGGCTTTTTACCTTTTTTGCTTCGCTCTAATTAATTGGAATGGGAAAACAACCAAATGGATTAATTATGAACTAATAAACTTGTGGATGATGAGAATTGATGAACATGGATAATGTTTAACATGGGACTTGGGAGATCTAAACAGGAATGGTTTGTGGATTGGGTTGGATGATATGGTGGTTTTCTTGCCTTGGATCTAAGGACCGATTCATGCGAGAATAGGTGAGACTTACAGTGCAACTACAAGGTCAAGTATGTGTGCGGCTTAGCCAATTAATTAGGAGTATTACCAGCATCGATTCAGATCATTTGGAGGAGCAGGGAATGGGAGTAGATTGGGTTTGCAATAGTGGCGGGACTGCCTTGGCATCCGAACGGCACAAGAGGGGGCCCTTGGTTGGATTTGCTCAGTTGGAGGCATCACCACCGGTGAAACCTTTGTGGGTTTGAATATGTAGGTAGTCCATTTTTAAAGGCTATTTTCTGATCTCTTGGTCATACACTTATGGTACTATTTTGGCATAATGGAGGTTTTCTTTAGTCACCGAGCATTTTGAAGAGCTAAAAAAGATTCATTCTCGTGATGTTGAAAAGCGCCATAGAGATGAGTTTGCTTATTGGTTTTAGAAACGAGTAAGTACATTCAAGTTTTTACTTTGATGAAATATTGAAGAAATATCTATTCTGAAGTTGGTTTATCGATGACCCCTTTTATACTAATTACTGTGTACAAATTATGACATTACACAAAGAAGGCAAAGTAACCGATTATTTGTATGCATTATCTAGAGGACCTGATCATCGGGCATGTTTTTTTAGTCGATCATTCATAAATGGCTTCTTCTTTTGAACAGCAGAGGTGGAAAAAGATTTACGGACGCAAAACAGTGGTGTTGTTGTTCGGTATGGTGATCATGAGTGGTATGGAGTACTCAAGAAAATGATTTCTGTTGATTTCGAAAAAAATCAAGAGGTTCTGTTATTTGAATGTGAATGGTTTGATCGGCCTCGTTCCGGTCAGAGCCAAAGCAGAGGCTACAAAATGGATCAATACGGAATGATAGATGTGGACACTACTATTTCTCAATTTAAGTATGAACCTTACATTCTAGCCACCCAAGCAGAACAAGTTTTTTACGTTACAAGTGTCAAGCAACCTAAATGGGCTACAGTTGTTAAAATGATGCCAAGAAACCTTTTTGCCATGCCCCCTAGAGACAGTGAAAATAATTTCACTGAGACGACGGAGGATGAGACATTAATTGAAGATCAACGACTTACTGATATAAATGAGGATATGACCACATGGGATAGGAATGACATTGACGGAGCAGCCGGTGATGCTTCCGCTCTTTCAAATGAAGATGACGACGATGACAACCACGACGATTATGATACATATATCAATGATGGTATTGTACCTCCAATATTGAGGGAGGATAACGAAGATGATGATTTTTTCATATAGGTACTGTGTGAGCTAGCTGTACGTGAACACTATATGTAATGCAGTTTGTGTTCTGTGGTGATAGATCTTAACGCCAACAACCGGTATCCTAATACAACGATTGTGTTTCGTGGCAAAAGATACTATCGCCACGAAGTTGTGAATCGTGGCATATGTTCCTAATGCAACGTTTGTGTTTCGTGGCGATAGATCCTAACGCCGCAAACTATTGAATCGTGGCAACAGATCCTAATGCAATGATCGCGTTCCGTGGTGATAGATGCTAATGCCATGAACTAGTAAATCGTGGCAACATATTCTAATGCAACGATCGGGTTCCATGGTGATAGATGCTAACGCTACAAACTATTGAATCATAGCAACAGATCCTAATGCAACGATCAGGTTCTGTGGCGATAGATGCTAACGCCACAAACTATTGAATCGTAGCAACGGATCCTAATGCCACGATCAGGTTCCGTGCCGATAGATGCTAATGCCACAAACTAGTGAATCGTGGCAACAGATTCGTGGTGATAGATCCTAAGGCCACGAACTAGTAAATTGTGGCAACAAATCCTAGTGCAACGATCGGGTAACATGGCGATAGATCCTAATGCCACAAACTAGTGAATTGTGGCAATAGATTCATGGTGATAGATGCTAAGGCCACGAACTAGTGAATCATGGCAACAGATCCTAGTGCAACGATTGTGTTCCGTGGCAATAGATCCTAATGCCACGAACTAGTGAATCGTGGCAACAGATCCTAGTGCAATGATCGGGTTCAGTGGCGATAGATGCTAATGCCACGACTAGTGAATCGTGGCCACAGATTCGTGGCGATAGATCCTAATGCCACGAACTAGTGAATCGTGGCAACAGATCCTAATGCAACGATAGTGTTCCATGGAGATAGATGCTAATGCCATGAACTAGTGAATCGTGGCAATAGATTCGTGGCGATAGATCCTAGTGACACGAACTAGTGAATCGTGGCAACGGATCCTAATGCAATGGTCGTGTTTCGTGGCGATAGATGCTAATGCCACGAACTAGTGAATCATGGCAACAGATTCGTGGTGATAGATCCTAATGCCACGAACTAGTGAATCATGGCAACAGATCCTAATGCAATGCTCGGGTTCCGTGGCGATGGATGCTAATGCCACAAACTAGTGAATCGTGGCAACATATTCGTGGCGATAGATCCTAATGCCACGATCTAGTGAATCGTTGCAACAGATCCTAATGCAACGATCCTATTCCGTGGCGATAGATGCTAATGCCACAAACTAGTGAATCGTGGCAACAGATTTGTGGCAATAGATCCTAATGCCACAAACTTTTGAATCGTGGCAACATATCCTAATGCAACGGTCGTGTTCCCTGGCGATAGATGCTAATGCCACGAACTAGTGAATCGTGGCAACAGACCAAGCTTACTACAACGATTTAGTATTTGTTGCAGTACAATCGTTGCAACAGGGTGGAATCCTTGTAGTGCATTCTATAACTGTGGTGAGTATGACCACTTTATAGTTGGTTGCCCATATGAAGAAAACAAGAAGAAGACAAAGGAAATGAAGTCTCAACCCAAGAAATTCTTCAAGAAGAAGAAGCAAGCTGAACAAGCGCATCTAGGGAAACAGTGGGACTCAAATGATGAGTCCTCATCCGAAGAAGAAGAAGAGATGGCTAGCATAGCCATCGGGAAGACAACCAAGAAGTCAACTCTCTTCCCCACTCTCGGCGCGTGGAAGGGGAACGACACTTGCCTCATGGAAAAGGAAGGTAAACGAAAGGTAACAACCAAACCCTCTTCCTTGCATTCCTATTCTAGTGATAGTGAAATTGCTAGCAATAATGAAGATATGCTCATTGGCTTAGGCAAGAAAGCAGCCGCAAAAATGAAATTTCTACTTGATCAGCTCGTTGAGAAGGAGAAGTTAATCAACCATCAAGAATATATGATTATCTCCCAAAAGGAGGAATGTCTTGAACTTGACAAACTTCTCGAACTTGAAAAGGAGCAAGGCAAGTCACAGGAACTTGAGTTAGCCTCAAGCAAGGAAGCTTGCTTGAAGTTAAGCGACTCAAACACCACCATCAAGGATGAACTTGCTAACCTGTCCAAGGTTAACAAAATCCTTGAGGTTCAAGTTGAGTCACTCAAACAAAGTGACCCCTCATCCTCTCCAAGCTCATCTCCTCAACCACTTAAAATTGATGCTATTATCACCTGTTCATGTGCCAAAACTAATACTAGCTTGAAAGACAAATCAACCTATACCAAGGACAAGCATTCTTCTCAAATGGCATATTTGACAAGGAGAATATCAAATATGCACGTAGTGCATACTTGGTTACAAGACCTGCTAATGTCAAATATGGCATTGGTTATTCTTATGGTGAAAATCAATATGCTAGAAGCCATAAAAATAACAAGGAAGGCATTGCCTTTGTAAAGGGAAGACCCTCTCAAGCTAGAAAGTCCAGAGTTGATACATGTGATCACCGGACTAGTCCAGTCCAGACGCGGACAAGTCCGGTCCTCCGGACGAGTCCGTTTTCCCGGACTAGTCTTGTATATAAACAACAACAGCTGTTATTGAAGACTTTCGATGCATCTTATGTTCTAATGAGAAGTACTTTCGGTAAAGTTTATGCTCATTATGTTGGTCCACGCCATGGGAACACCAAGTCTCATGTGTGGGTGCCCAAATCTCATGTAACTAACCTCCAAGGACCCAAGCAAGCTTGGGTACCTAAAACCAAGGCTTGATTTGTTGTTGTAGGACTATTCCTCCGGTGGATCTAAATGGGTGCTAGACAATGGTTGCTCCAACTATATGACCGGAGAAAGAAGGATGTTTGTTGAGTATGAAGAAAATGAGGATCCAAGCGAGGGCATCTATTTTGGAGACAATAGTCAAGGAAGGGTGCTCGGTACCGGTAAAATTGCCATATCATCTCAACATACTCTTTTTCATGTGTTACATGTTGATTCCTTAGATTATAACCTACTGTCCATATCTCAATTATGTGATAAAGGTTATAATTTCCTGTTCACTAATGAGGGTGTGACAGTCTCTAGAAGGGGTGATGGTTCCATTGCATTCAAGGGTATGTTAAAGGGAAAGCTTTATCTTGTTGACTTCAACAAAGATAAAGCCGAACTTGACACATGCTTGATTACAACGACCTAACATGGGTTGGCTGTGGCATAGATGGCTAGCGCATGTTGGTATGAGGAATCTTCAAAAACTCCTCAAGGGCGATCATATCTGAGGTTTGAAGGATGTTGTTTTTGAGAAAGATAGGCCTTGTAGCTCGTGCCAAGCTGGCAAGCAAGTTGGAGCACCTCATCCCGTGAAGAACATCATGACTACATCAAGACTGCTCGAGCTACTTCACATGGACCTATTCGGTCCAATTGCTTACATTAGCATCGGCGGTAACAAATATGGCTTAGTAGTTGTTGATGATTTTTCTCACTTCACATGGGTTTTCTTTTTACATGATAAGACAGAAATACAAGGAACACTCAAGAAGTTCTTCAAGCGAGCCCAAAATGAGTTTTCATTGACAATCAAGAACATTCAAAGCGACAATGGCACAGAGTTCAAGAACACACAAGTTTAGGAGTACCTAGACGAAGAAGGCATAAAGCATGAGTTTTCAGCACCTTACTCTCCTCAACAAAATGGAGTTGCCGAAAGGAAGAACCGAACCCTCATAGAAATGGCGAGAACAATGCTCGATGAAAACAAGACCTCAGATCGATTTTGGGCAGAAGCGGTTAACACCGCATGCCACGCCATAAATCGACTCTATCTTCATCGACTACTCAAGAAGACATCCTATGAGCTACTCACCGGTAACAAGCCAAATATTTCTTATTTTCGAGTTTTCGTTTCCAAGTGCTATATTTTGAACAAAAAGCCTATGACTTCAAAGTTCACTTCGAAGTCTGATGAAGGTTTCTTGCTTGGTTATGATTCGAACTCTTAAGCCTATCGTTTCTTCAACAAGACCTCTGGAGTTGTTGAAGTAGAACGTGACGTAGTGTTCGATGAAACTAACGGCTCCCAAAAAGAGCAAGTTGATCCATGTGTGTTAGATAGAGAAGAAGCTCCTTGTCAAGCATTGAAAATATTGGTGTTGGGCGATGTTCGACCACAAGAGCCACCTCTACATGTGCATGAGGAAGATGAACCGCAAATGGAGGCCAATGATCAAGGGGGAGCTTCCATACAAGATCAACCTCAAGAAGACGAAAATGATCAAAAAGTCAATGAGGGCAACCATCTAGGGGGAGAAGAAGATGACCATGAAGATTCAAGACCGCAAGTGCAACACCCAAGAGTACACCAATGCGTCCAAAGGGATCACCCAATCGACAACATCATCGGTGACATCCAAAAGGGTGTAACTACTAGATCTCGCATAGCTAATTTTTGTGAGCACTATTCGTTTGTATGCTTTTTGGAACCGCGCAGGGTTGAGGATGCATTGAAGGATCCAGATTGGGTAGTGTCCATGAAAGAAGAACTCAACAACTTCAAACGGAACGAGGTGTGGGAACTAGTCGAAAGACCCAAGTTCAACGTCGTCTGCACCAAATGGGTCTTCCGCAACAAACAAGACGAACACGGGGTGGTGACAAGGAACAAGGCACGACTTGTGGCCAAAGGGTATTCGCAAGTTGAAGGTTTGGATTTTGATGAAACCTTTGCTCCCGTAGCTAGACTTGAGTCTATTAGAATATTACTTGCATATGCTACTAACCATGATTTAAAGCTCTATCAAATGGATGTGAAAAGCGCCTTCCTCAACGGACCAATCTAGGAGGAGGTGTATGTGGAGCAACCCCCTGGATTTGAAGATGAAGAGTTCCCCGACCACGTCTTTAAATTGAGTAAGTCTCCCTACGGCCACAAACAAGCTCCTAGAGCTTTGTATAAGTGCCTTAGAGATTTCTTAATTGAAAATGGTTTTAAGATCGTAAAGTAGATTATACATTATTTACAAAGAACTTTGACAATGATCTCTTTATTTGTTAAATTTATGTTGATGATATTATCTTTGGTTCAACTAACAAATCTTTTTGCGAGAAATTTAGTGAGATTATGACAGATAGGTTTGATATGTCTATGATGGGAGAGCTAAAGCACTTCTTGGGATTCCAAGTGCGGCAACAAAAGGAAGGGACGTTCATAAGCCAAACTAAGTACACTCAAGACATACTCAAGAAGTTTGGAATGGACAAATCAAAGCCTATAAAGACTCCCATGGCAACAAATGGCCACTTGGATCTCAATGAAGATGGAGCAAACATCGATCAAAAGGTATATTGCTCCATGATTGGATCTCTACTCTACTTATGTGCATCTAGACCAGACATTATGTTGAGTGTATGTTTGTGTGCAAGTTTTCAGGCCAACCGAAAAGAGTGTCATTTGACACTCGTCAAGAGAATCTTGCGGTATTTAGTTCATACACCCAACCCAGGCCTCTAGTATCCCAAATGTTCCAAATTCAATCTCATTGGTTACTCCGATGCAGATTATGCTGGATGCAAAGTAGATAGAAAAAGTACCTCCAGTACATGCCAATTCCTAGGTAGATCTCTAATTTCTTGGTCCTCCAAGAAACAAAACTCCATTGCCTTATCCACGACTGAAGCGGTGTATGTTGAAGCCGGGAGTTGTTTGCACAACTCTTTTGGATGCGACAGACTCTAAGGGATTACGGTTACAATATGAGCTGTATTCCACTCCTTTGTGATAATGAGAGTACCATTAAAATTTCCCATAATCCTGTTGAGCACTCTAGGACCAAAAACATAGACATCCGGCATCACTTTTTGAGAGACCACTCAATGAAGGGAGATATAGCCATTTCACATGTCAACACTGAAAAACAACTAGCCGACATATTCACCAAGCCACTTGATGAAAAACGCTTTTGCGAGCTCCGAAATGAACTAAATATCCTTGATGCTCGGAATGTGGCTTGAAATCTTGTATACCTGAATGCTATCTTTAAAATTCATTAATTCTGTTGTGAAAATCATCTCTCTATATTTTTCCAAAAACTACGTCAATTACTAGATCTTGGTGAATTATGGTCATTGCTTGATTGTTGAATGTTTACTGATCATATTCATCAAGATTATTGTGGGTTTTTGCTCCCTAATTTTCTTAATAAGGACCTTCGAATATATACAAATGGGCTAAGACTTTCTTCCCTGGTGACCACAGACTAGTCCGTTGTTGCCCGGACTAGTTCGCCCCTGCAGACTAGTCCGCAGAGTGACTGTAGGTCCGGACTAGTCCGACCGACCACAGACTAGTCCGATATAGGCTCTCGAAAAGTTCAGACTAGTCCGATCACTTTCGGACAAGTCCGATTTTTCGTCTCCATAACCCTAGCCGCCGCCAAACCCTAATCTTCCTCACCCTCACACTTGCCTCAAGCTTTCTCTCTCCTCGCTCGAGCTCCCCAAGGCGATTTTATGATTCCTCCATCAAAACTCCTCAAGTTTGGGTGGAAATCGATCTCCTTCGCGTAGGGATTGAAAACCACGGACTTGTCCGCTCCTTCAACCCCTACATCTCCAAGAATCAAGGACTTTCAGTGAAATCTCATCCCAAACCCTAGAATTCATGATTTCCTTCGTTGTTAATCAAATAGCCTAGTTCCCTTCACCTAATAGATGCTTCCTTGATATATTACATTGATGATAAGGAATTTGTGCATTAGGAATCACCATTTATCTCATAGTTAGGGTTTTAGAGGTTGAATATCGGACTAGTCCAGTCCATGCACGGACAAGTCCGGTCACCTGGACTAGTCTGTGCCTGTACACCGGACTAGTCCGATTTTGTTTGAACTCAACCCTAATTACTCATTCCTCAATGCAATTCCTTGCCATCGATTCTCATTCATACCTTGTGTAATCCATTCTCAGGGCAATGTCGAGCTCCAACGATGAAATTTCTGACTTTGAGGCTGAGATGGACCAAGAAGCCTTGCTTCGGTCCTCGACGGGCCAAGGCAAGAAGCGCAAAGAGTGCCTGTCCGAGCCGGCACCCTCCCCTCCGCAGATTAGACGCAAGGTTCTCACGAAGAAACCTGCGTCGAAAGTTAAGGGTGCGGCTGCAGCAGGCCCTAGCTCGGCAACCTCTCGCCAAGCTAAGGGCACAGGAAAGGGGATTGCCACGGGCCCGATTGGCCCCCTCAAGATGTCAGCTCCAAGGCAAGGGGCCCGGGATCCTGCCGAGGAAAAGTTCAATGGCAAGGGCAGCAACACGGCTGCGATGTTCAAAAATGTGGATTGCTACAGCCAACCCAAGAAGGTTGTTGATGGGAGGTTCTGGAGTAATTTCCTTGTATACTTTTACCAGTTTGTCTATCTCCCGATGAAGACCCCAGTTGGGCGCAGCCAATGGATAGATTGGGCGCAGTTTGAGCGGAAGGTTTGCTCACCTTTTGTTGAGGTAGTCGAGGCAGTTGAGAGGCATGGATTGAAGGATCTCTTTGCTTTCCGGAAAAATTAGAACGACGAGGTCATTTCTCAATTCTATGTGACATGCCACTTTGCTAGCGATGAGGAAGAGCAGGTGACTTGGATGACTCATGGATCCAAGTACACCATTACCTACGAAGAATTTGCAAGATTGCTCCATCTTGATAGCTCCAACAATGACAATTTGATCATTCACAACATTGGAGTCCTTGAGAAGGACAAGATGAAGTTTCATTATGAACCCCACTCAAAGTTCAATCCTCCTTCCACCAAGAACATGAAGCCTTTGTTCGTGGTGCTCAACCGGGTCCTCAGGAAGACCATTGCCCCGAAGGATGGGGATGCCAGAAGTGTTTAGGGGCATATCAGGACCTTGATGAAGGTCATTAGCAAAGACAGAAAGTTTGATGTCTCTGAATACATTTGGAACGACATGGTCAACATCTCTTGCATGCCGAACAGATCCTGTGGCTATGCCCCCTACCTGATGTTTATGATTGAGAAGGTCACATGTATCGAGTTTGTCAAGGATGTGAAGCACACCCCCTTGAGGCCCCAGATGTCTCAACAAGCAAGTGTTCAAGCTGCTCCTTCTCCTGCTTCCAGTGCAGAGGCTCCAGTGAGAGCTAGGGAAGATGCTAAGGTTGCTCCCGCCACTAGGGCCCCTCCTCAAAAGGGGTCACCTAGTGGCATCTTGAAGTACTTGTCAGCTATTTTTGCCTCCTACAAGAAGTAGGAATTGAACACTCCTAAGCTAAACAAGAGGAGGAAGGCTGATATGCGATACATCAAAGAGAATGTGAAGCACATTTGCCAGAAGCTGAAGATCGAACCCATTGGATCTCCAGTCATTTCTGATGATTCTGATTCTGATTTCACCGAGCTTGGGCCCTTGACTCCCTCCGAGCTTGCCTAATGGCATTGGGGACTCGAGTGGAACCGTTCTTCCTCCTCCTCCTCAGCCCGAGAATGAAGATGAAGACGATGAGATGACCGACAGCGAGGCTTGAAGACCTTAGTTCCCTCTTCTCCTTCTTTGTGGTGTCTAGATGCCAAAGGGGGAGAGATTGAGGGGGAGTCTTAGGCTTTAGCTGTAGGTTGCGACAAGAGCTATCTTTTGTATCTTTTGTCTCTTTGTGGGTTGTAAAACTTATATCATGCTCTTTAGGTACTTTTGGTCCTGTGATGCAATGTTATGAACTGCTTATGAAGATATTTATAAAATATGTGATTTTGCTCTAAAAATGACGTATATGCTTGTTGTTGATATATTGATGTCAGTTATGTCATTCTCATCATGATTATCATTTATACATACTTAGTTTTGCATCCCACCATAAAGAGTGCACATATGACTTATGTTTTTATTGCTTGATGTGTTTCAAACTCATATGTGCAAACTTTATGAAAATCTCAACTTTTTATCATATCTTGTGAAATCTCAATTGGTTGTCATCAATCACCAAAAAGGGGGAGATTGAAAGTGCATCTAGGAATCCCTTGTGTGTTTTGGTTGATTTATGACAAGCAAATGAGATCCTAACCACATTGTTGAGATGAGCACAGGTTCTAATGAAAGAATGAACAAAGCACCAAAAAGAAAGAAGAATGAGGAGCAATGCGGAAAAGAGCTCAAGAACGAAGTGTAGTAGATCATTGTGTATGGAGTGTGTTAAGGAAACACACCCCAAGAGCTCAAGCACAAATAATCTCACACATTGCACAAAGTTATAAAGGATCGGACTAGTCCGACAGACCAAGGACTAGTCTGATATCTTTCTGTACCAGATCGGACAAGTCCTCACAATGTGGACTTGTCCACACAATCCAGTTTTCACTGACCAGACAAGTTCGATATCACCACGGACTAGTTCGATATCTCTCTGACTAGAATCGAACTAGTACTCCCTAGTGCGGACTAGTCCCCCAAACACATCACAAGTTGCACAAAACTGGACAAGTCCAATAACACCACGGACTAGTCCGATATCTTTCTGATGTCGATCAGACAAGTCCGATATTAGCACGGACTAGTCCGAAATCCCTCTGACCTAAATTGGACAAGTTCTCCAAGTGTGTACTTGTTCCCAAATTCACTAAGGGATTCACCTATCCGGACAAGTCAGATATTCATCAGACTAGTCCGAAGATTTCCAGAACCAATTCGGACTAGTCGGCTTTCACTTCGGACAAGTCCGATATTTCGGGACACCTAGGATTTCCTACACGCAGCACACCGGACTAGTCCAGTGTCCACCATGGACTAGTCCAATCTTTCGAAACCCTAACGGTAACTTTTGGGAACCCCATATAAATAGGTGTGCACGGCCCAACTTTCATATCTCTCGACACCATGCGCCGTCACACCCTCCAAGAGCCTAGAAAACTCATCTCTCCATGCAATACAATGCAAGAAAGCTTAATCCAGAGACACAGTTCTTCACTAATTGAGCTCTTAGTTTGATACCCCAACACACACCTGTGGTTTTCATTGTAATCTTAAGAGTGTGTTCTTGGTGGTGTTCATCTTGTAATCTTGGGGAGCCCTCAACTTGTGAGAAGGCCCCTTGAATTCGGTTATTTGCCCTTTGTGATTAGTGAAAAGGGTTGACCTCCATGGTGATCCGACGAGGGTAGGGTTGGAGAAGACCCGGTCCTTTTGTGTACTCCTCAACGTGGAGGTAGGTTGCCTCTGTGGGAACCGAACCATGGGATAAAGAGCTTGTGTTCTTACTTTGTGCATATTGTTCTTACTCTTCATATCTATCTAGGGTTTCAATCAATCTTGTTTACATAAAGTTGAAACATTGAATATAAGATTAACTTGTGCTACATCCTAGTTCATAGTAGTGTGACACTTCAATTACAAGTACATTTCCACTGCATACAGTCTAGGATCGAGATAATTGATCAAACTTGATCAATCTAGTCCACACGCACCGGACTAGTCCGCACTCTACCGGACTAGTCCGATATCTCGGGATTTGATCAGTTTGTTAAGTGTTGCAAGTTCCGACTAAAATTCAAAAAGGCCTATTCACCCCCCCCCCCTCTAGGCCTCATTCAATTTGACACAAGCATATAGTTTTGAAAACAAACCATTTAAAAATAGGATCAATGTGGTCAAGGACACTTGTCTTGCTCTTGAGCTTTGTTAGGGTCAAAGGCTTCAAAATTCTGGTACTGGAGGTCCTCAACAGCACCCTATGGAGCAAAATCTTCTATTTCGCGCAACGAACATACAAAACAGTCATTACAATCAATAAATGCTCATATATTACTCAATATGCCATGTCATGCATGATTAATGCAATTGTGAGGTAAAACTTTTTAATAAGCTGCTATTAATGTTTACTAACTAGTTACAATGGTTTCTATCAAGTTTGAACAGGTTTCAATTTGATTCGAATCAATTTGGAATTAATTCAGCACAATTCAGATTTAGAGGCCGGACATGTCCGGTTTCAGGGGCCGGACTGGTCCGCCCTGGTCAGAACCTGTGAACTAGGGTTTTCTTGATCAACGAGAATTGGGGTTGAATTGACATAGGAAAGGGAAAGTAGAGGGTGTACCACGTGTTTAGAGATCAAAAGATCAAGAATTGGACATGAACACTTGGATCTTGACGATTAGGGCTTGACGAAGATGAGTTGAGGGTGAATTGGTGATGAAGAATGAAAAGTTAATGAAGATCTTGCTTGATCGCTCCTCCTTCGTGTTCTCCTCCTCCTCCTTGCTACTAGATCTTCTCTTGATGGCGGCTCCCACAAACTAGTGTTTGAGGTTCTTTCGATTGTGGCAAAGAGGTGGAAAGGTGGGGTGTTTGGTTGTTTACATAGAGGTAGAGAGGTAGGGTTTCATGGATTTAGAGTCTAAGGTGGGTGGAGGCCGGGGTGGGGTCCCACATGGGCTCCACAGGGGTTAGGCATAATGTTCTTGGGCCCAGTTAAGTCGGAAGCCCAATAAAAGATCGTAGAAGAAAAGATTGAATCCGAGTGGGGCACACCGGACAAGTCCGCTATAGGGTCGAAGTATTATGATGTTGGATAGAGACGAAAATGGACAAGTCTGATAGGAGGTTCAGAAAAGTTTGGTCTTGTCCAGAGAGAAAAATGAACAAGTCCGGCATAGATCGGACAAGTTCGGGGATTTGACAAGTCATCAAAAATTGTACCCATGATCGGACTAGTCCGCACTTAGTGACGGACAAGTCCGGAATAGAACAGGGAATTAAACGGACTAGTCTGCAGCAAAAACGGACAAGTCCGGGGAGGGCATCAAAGGGGAAAACCAGTCTAGTTCGGGGTACAAACCAGACAAGTCCGTACTTATACAGACTTTTAAGTGCTGTTTTGCTTCTAATTAATTTTAAACTTGTTTCTTTTTACATTTCTCAATACTAAACATGTATAAGAATGTATGCAATGCATGATGGACAAAAATGAGGGTGTTACAAACCTACCCCCTTAAAATGAATCTCGCCCTTGAGATTCAACGTAGAAGGAAAGGGATAGGAAAATTCCTTTTTGAGATCATCTTCTAGTTCCCATGTTGCTTCCTATTTTGTATGATGCTTCCATTGTACTTTGCACTGTGACGCCCGGTTCCAAAAATGAACCAAGCTAACGCATATGTGTGTCCAGGATGTTCAACACACATACATGAGTGATTCACAAATGATAAACAGATGATTACCACAGCTCAAATTATTAAATAAGTACTCTTATTACATAATTCATTATATCCTCGAATACAAGCTCTAATGAATATTAATGACAAGTTCAACTAATGCAGTGGAAATAAACTAATTAAGCAACTAAGCAAACTAAGCAAAAGGGATAGCACAACTCCATGCAACACCATAGGCAAAGCTGACGGTAGACACGGCTTAGAACTCCACATTATCACCATTAAACTCACAATTCTGACCTGCAACTGTTGGGGGGGGGGGGATTGCAAGAGTGAGTACATGTCGTACTATGCAAGTGTGGAAAGTATGACATGTGGCTGATTCAAATGACGACAACAATAATGGCAAAGTGCTGAAAAGTACAGTAAAACATTTGAAAAGCAATATATTATATGTATGTGAAGTAAACCCATCATAATCATAAATAATATCATAATACCAGTCCATAATTCACCATCCTCATCAATAATTCAAGATTTCACCATTGCCAATAACCATATTCAATACCAGAAATAAATCCATAACCATCCATAACCATCACCATAACCATTACAATAACCATTACCAATACCAAATACCCTCTAATCATGGAAGTTGTCCAGGTGCTCATAACCGGGAGCACGGCTATCATGATAGTTTTAATAGACTCTGCAGAGTTTGTACTACTTTACCGACGTGTTTGTGATTTCATCACCCGTCGGCGACTAAAGAACCTCCCTTATGCCAATTACACTTCCTTTGGTGTATGGCCAAGAGATCACAAAATAGCCTTTACAAAGGGATTACTAGCCTATTTAGACTCCACTGAGGTTTCACCGGTGGTGATGCCTCCAACTGAGCACATCTTCAACCAAGGGCCCCCTCTTGAGCCATTCGGATCCCAGGGTAGTCCCACCAATCCTCAACAAACCCAATCCGACTACCCCTTCCCCGAGCATCCACAATGGTCCAAACAGCACCAGCAAAGCCCTAATTAATCAGCTATGTCGCACCCATACTTGGCCTCGTGGTGGCACTGTAGTCCTGGCTTATTCTCGCATGAACCGGTCCTTAGATCTAAAGCAAGCAAACCACCATAACATCCAACCCATCCACATACCAGGATTGCTTAGATCACCCATCGTATTGACCAGTTCACATTAACCAGAATATCATTGATGCATAACTAAATGTGTAGTGTTGTTTGCCATCCCAATTAATTAAACGAAGCAAAAAGGTAAAAACCCTTCCCGACTCTCTACCATATATTCCAGGTGACAAGGGTGGTTAAACAAAGCTAGTAAACTTCCTACCATAGGATTCCCGTCAATTTGACACAAGCATGCAGTTTTGCAAACAAAACATTTATTTTAAAATAGGATCAATATGCTTCAAGGACACTTGCCTTGCTCCGGCGGATATGGTTGCTCAAGCACTTCGAAGTCTTGGTTCTGAAAATCCTC
The DNA here is from genome assembly GCA_036927565.1 of Tuctoria greenei. Taxonomy (NCBI): domain Eukaryota; kingdom Viridiplantae; phylum Streptophyta; class Magnoliopsida; order Poales; family Poaceae; genus Tuctoria; species Tuctoria greenei. Next base: position 43,509,460 of record JAYESD010000006.1, read on the forward strand.
GTACACGATCTCTTGAGCACTTCCCTCTACTTGTGATCACACATACAAGAATATACATACAAATCAACATGATGCACACACATTAATCAACATGCGATGATATGCATGCATGCGAAGTACAATAATTGATTAACTACGGTTGTTTATTAATTAGATGCAACTAGTTCATACGTGTTCATATGAGTTACGATGCAACTAAAATCAATTTACGTCTATTAGATCTAATACGTTCGCTAAAATTCGCATCGGAACGTGACCTACCGTAGATGTGATGACTTCGAAGATCGCGGGATGAGGGCGACGCGTAGACGAAGTAGATGCGCAAGGTCCTCCGGCGGCACGACGACGGCGACGATCTCCGGCGGACGACGGTACCCTCCTCTTTTTCTTCCTCTTTTCCCCTTCTTTTTCTTCCGTGGCGGCACCTCTGATCTCCTCTGTTCTTATTTTCTAGCGGCTAGGGTTTTTTTCCCTTCTTCTAGCGGCGCTGCGGTTCTCTGGTACCGGGAAACACGAGGAGCTACGGGGCTTTTATAGTCGCGATGCAGGGCGCTAGGGCCAGCGCTCGGGGGTCGCGCGCTGGGGCCGGGGCGGCTCGGGCGCGTGAGCGCGTGCTCGCGGCGCGGGATGGGGCTATGGCGAGCGCGAGGCACGCACGGGAGGGCAACGCGCGGTCGGTGCATGCGGCCGCGCGGTGCGAGGCCGGGCAGGCTGCGCGGGGATGCGCGACGCGCGCGGGAGCGGGGCCCAGCGGCGCATCGGTGCCAGGGTGAGCGGGGCGCAGGCGCGCGGGGCCCAGGCGGCGGGGTCGCGCGCTGCTTGCTGGGCCGCTCGGCCTGGCCAGCGGGCGGTTTTGTTTTTGTTTTTTTCTCTTTTCTTTTTTTATAAATATATTACTATTTATTTATTTTTTATATTATTTATTTATTATTTATTTTATTTTTTTATACAGTTATTATATATATTATTTATATATATATTTATATATATATTTACATATATTTTTTTATTATTATTTTTATACTTATTCCCTATTACAAGTTTTAGGCTATAATTATTATTTTCTCTTTCTTGTTTTTGCTACACCATATATGTATGTTTTATCATTTTTCTTTTATTCTATTAGTATTTAATGCATGAACATGTATGCAATGCATGATGCAAAAGTTGAGGGTGTTACAAACCTACCCCCCTTAAAGTGAATCTCGCCCTCGAGATTCGATAGCGTGGAGAAAAGATGAGGGAATTCTGCCTTCAGGTCTTCTTCACGTTCCCATGTAGCTTCGGCTTCCGTATGGTGTTTCCATTGCACTTTGCACCAACGGATCCTCTTATTCCTCGTGACTCTTTCCTTTACGTCCAATATCTTGATAGGTTGCTCGACATAGGACAAATCCTCCTGAAGTTCTAACTCGTCCATTGACACTTTTTCTTCTGGCACCCTGAGACACTTCTTGAGTTGGGAAACATGAAACACATCATGTACGTCTGAAAGATGAGCTGGCATCTCCAACTTATATGCTACTTCTCCTCTTTTTTCCAAAATCTTGAATGGTCCAATATAACGAGGTGCGAGCTTGCCTCTTATGTTAAACCTCTTATGACCTCTCATAGGTGACACCTTGAGGTAAACCAATTCTCCTATTTCAAAGGCTAATTTCCTTCTCATATTGTCCGCATAGCCTTTTTGTCTTGATTGGGCAGCCCTCAAGTTTTCACGAATTATCTGGACTTGCTTTTCGGCTTCTTGCAACACATCCGGACCAAATACTTGAGTTTCTCCTGCCTCATTCCAGAATAAAGGTGTCCTACACTTCCTCCCATAAAGCGCTTCATATGGTGACATTTTCAAGCTTGCTTGGTAACTATTGTTATATGAAAATTCCGCATATGGCAAGCTTTTGTACCAACCTTTCCCATGCTTTAAAGCACAAGCTCTTAACATGTCTTCCAAAATCTGATTGGTCCTCTCGGTTTGTCCATCCGTTTGAGGATGATATGCTGAACTAAAGTTCAACCTCGTTCCCAAAGCTTCATGCAATTTTTGCCAAAATCTGGAGGTAAATTGAGAACCTCTATCCGAGACTATCTTCTTAGGGACTCCATGTCGACACACAATATGCTCCATGTATATTTTGGCCAATCGTGCAGCTGTATACTTGGTCTTCACAGGGACAAAATGAGCTGACTTGGTTAAGCGATCCACAATTACCCAAATTGAGTCATACCCGGACTGAGTACGTGGTAACCCAACTATGAAGTCCATTCCAATTTCTTCCCACTTCCATTCCGGAATCTTCAACGGTTGCAATAATCCAGCTGGCCTTTGATGTTCCGCCTTGACTCGTTGGCACACATCACACAATGCTACATATTCAGTTACGTCCTTCTTCATGCTATCCCACCAATAGCAAGTCTTCAAGTCTTTGTACATCTTTGTACAACCAGGGTGAATTGAGTAAGGCGAGTCATGTGCCTCCTTTAATATTGTCTCCCGAATATGCTTTACATTAGGCACAACGATCCTCTTTCCAAGCCATAAGGTACCATGTTCGTCTTCATCAAATCTGAATTCTCTCCCTTCCTTGATCCTTTCTTTGATTTCCTTGATCTCCTCATCCGTGGTTTGTGCTTCTCGAATTTCTTGCTCCAAGGTTGGGTTTAACTCCATCATCTCCATCTCATTTACAAACCCGAGGTTCAACCGTTCAAACTCCTTACATAACTCGAATGGCAACTCTCGAACCATGAGTTGATGACTTACCCCTTTTCTACTCAAAGCATCGGCCACTACATTGGCTTTTCCCGGATGATAGTTGATCCCCAAATCATAATCTTTGATGAGCTCCAACCATCTTCGTTGCCTCAATTTCAGATTCGTTTGTGTGAAAATATACTTCAAACTCTTATGATCCGTGTAAATTTCACACCTATGTCCTAGAATATAGTGTCTCCAAATCTTCAATGCGTGTACCACGGCTGCTAGTTCAAGATCATACGTGGGGTAATTCTTCTCATGTTTCTTCAATTGTCTTGATGCATAGGCGACCACTTGACCTTCTTGCATCAATACACACCCAAGTCCTTGTCTTGATGCATCAAAATAGATGTCGAAACTCTTGCTTACATCCGGCAATACAAAAACTAGGGCTGTTGTCAACCTCTTCTTCAACTCCTCAAAACTATTCTGACAAGCTTCAGTCCATTGGAACGCCTTTCCCTTCATTAGCAACTCTGTCATAGGCTTGGCTATCTTGGAAAAGTCCTTGATGAATCTACGGTAATATCTAGCCATCCCAAGAAAACTCCTTATTTCCTTGACATTTTGCAGTGGTTCCCATTTCAACACGTCTCTTACTTTTCCGGGGTCAACCGATACTCCTCCTCATGAGATTATATGACCCAAAAACAGCACCTCTCTCAACCAAAACTGACACTTGTTGGACTTGGCATACAATTGATGCTCCCTCAATTTCTATAGCGTATGCCTCAAGTGTTCCTCATGTTCCTTCTCATCCTTCGAGTAGATCATAATATCATCAATAAACACCACAATGAATCTATCCAAGTACTCCATGAATACCTTATTCATGAGGTACATAAAGTAGGCAGGCACATTTGTCAATCCAAAAGACATCATGGTGTACTCATAAGATCCATACTGTGTCCTAAAAGCTGTCTTGGGTATGTCCGATGGCCTAATCTTCATTTGAAAGTATCCCGACCTCAAATCAATCATAGAGAAGACACAAGCACCCTTCATCTGATCAACCAAGTCTTCTATATGTGGCAAGGTATACTTGTTCTTGATTGTTACCTCGTTGAGAGCTTGGTAGTCCACGCACATCCTTTGGGATCCATCCTTCTTGTCCACAAATAGAACGGGCGCTCCCCAAGGTGAAGAGCTAGGGCGAATAAAACCCTTCTCTAATTGCTCTTGAATTTGCTTCTTGAGCTCCGCTAATTCCAAAGGAGGCATCGTATACGGCCTCTTAGCTATAGGTGCAGTTCCAGGCATTAAATCAATAACAAACTCAATGTCTCAATCGGGTGGCATACCTGGCAACTCATCTGGAAACACATCCAAAAACTCACACACTATCGGAATCTCCTCAATGCGGCACCGTCCACATGATTCAGCTCCAATTGCTTCGGTGCGGTTTGAGATGCTTCAAATTCTACGGTGATCCCTTCCTCATTAGTCAACTTCACCGTCTTTGTGGCACACTCAATAACTCCATTGTGCTTCCTCAACCAGTCCATACCAAGTATAATATCCAATCCTTGAGAATCCAAAACAATGAGGTTGGCGGAGAAGTCTACCCCCTTATTCTAAGGCTTACTTTTGGACATACTATATTTGTCCTCATCCATCCTCCAGGAGACTTAACCAATAGAGTAAACTTCATATGAGAGATAGGAAAACTATACTTGGCAACATACTTTGATGCAATGAATGAATGCGATGCTCCAGAATCAAATAACATAGTCGCGGGGTTGGAGTTGGCGAGAAACATACCAATGACCACGTCATCCGCTTGTTGAGCATCCTCCGTAGAGATATGGTTCACGTTGCCACGAGCAAAATTCTGCTGTCCACGGCTTCCTTGTGGTTGTCCTCCATTAGGTCTTGGGTTTTGCCTCGGTGCATTGCTTCCTTGACCAAGGCCCGACTTAGGACATTGATGCGCAAAGTGTCCAGCTTTTTCACAAGTATAACAATTCTTAACCCCACCAGAATTGTTGGGACGAGCTTGGTTTTGAACATTGACTCCGGGAAAATCAGCACGAGGCGCATAAGGCATCGGAGGCCTAGGTGCTTGCATAACAGGGCGCTGCTGCACAAACTGAGTTGGGCGCGGTGCATAACCAGGGCGCTGAGTAGGAATAGAAGAGCTGTAGTATGGCGCATTGGGTGGTGCAAGGCGAGGGCGCACATTACTTCCTTGTTGCTGTCCTTGATATGGCGCCTTCCTCTTGATTTCTTGCTCCATCTCACGGATCTTGTTCTCAACCACAATTGCTTTGTCCACAAGCTTCTGAAAATTTGCATAGTCACAATTGAGTAGATGCACTTGGATTTCATTGTTCAATCCCCTCATGAACAAGTATTGTTTCCGGCTGTCACGACTCACATCCTCAGGCGCATACCTTGAGAGTTGAGTGAACTTATTGAGATATTCACTCACGCTTGATCTTCCTTGCCTTAAATTCTCGAATTCTTGCCTCTTCAAGATCATAACACCTTCCGGCACATAATGAGAACGGAAGTTCTCCTTGAATTCCGCCCAAGTGATCCTCTCTTGATTCTCATGAGCATTGCAATAGGAATCCCACCAATCTGCAGCTGCTCCAACTAGTTGATGAGAAGCAAATAGCACCTTCTCCCGGTCACTGCATTGGACAATAGCTAGCTTATTCTCCACGGACTTGAGCCAATCATCCACATCCATAGGGTCAGCGGCTTGAGCAAAGGTTGGCGGCCTAGTCCTCATAAGCTCTCCCAACCGGTTATGAGGAGGCGGGGGTGGCGGTGGAGGCATGTGGGGCTGATTGTTGTTATTGCCAACCTGCAGCTGTCCCATAGTTTGTATCATGGTCTGCATGAGCTGGTTATGCATAGCCAGTAGCTGCTCAATATTTATGGCTCCATGAGCAGGCCCTTGTCCAGTATTGTTCTGAGGTACTCCATGGTTCTCCTCCTCACCATTGACATCCCTCTGATTGCGAGTCCTCACCATCTGAAGGAGAGCAATAGGTAAGAATTTAGAAACGTCCCCAACTATATGCATCAAGGGATATGGAGCTAACCAACTAGCTATACTAGCCTACGTGGACATGGCAATGCAAAAGCATCCCAAAATCCTCTATTAAGCACACAAGCAAACAATATATATATAGCAAACAGCACACTAAGCAAAAACACATCGATTCCTGAGTGCTCCTATGTGCTCTAAAGTGTCCATTCTATCTAGGCTGCGTCCTACGGTCAACCTGTGGCTCTGATACCAACCTGTGATGCCCGGTTCCGAAAATGAACCAAGCTAACACATATGTGTGCTCAGGATGTTCAACACACATACACGAGTGATTCACAAATGATAAATAGATAATTACCACAGCTCAAATTATTAAATAAGTACTCTTATTACATAATTCATTATATCCTCGAATACAAGCTCTATTGAATATTAATGACAAGTTCAACTAATGCAGCGGAAATAAACTAATTAAGCAACTAAGCAAACTAAGCAAAAGGGATAGCACAGCTCCATGCAACACCACAGGCAAAGCTGACGGTAGACACGGCCTAGAACTCTGCATTATCGCCATTAAACTCACAATTCTGACCTGCAACTGTTGGGGGGGGGGATTGCAAGAGTGAGTACTTGTCGTACTCAGCAAGTGTGGAAAGTATGACATGTGGGTGATTCAAATGACGACAACAATAATGGCAAAGTGCTGAAAAGTACAGTAAAACATTTGAAAAGCAATATATTATATGTATGTGAAGTAAACCCATTATAATCATAAATAATATCATAATACCAGTCCATAATTCACCATCCTCATCAATAATTCCATATTTCACCATTGCCAATAACCATATTCAATAACAGAAATAAATCCATAACCATCCATAACCATCACCATAACCATTACCATAACCATTACAATAACCATTACCAATACCAAATACCCTCTAATCATGGAAGTTGTCCAGGTGCTCATAACCGGGAGCACGGCTATCATGATAGTTTTAATAGACTCTGCAGAGTTTGTACCACTTTACCCACGTGTTTGTGATTTCATCACCCGTCGGCGACTAAAGAACCTCCCTTATGCCAATTACACTTCCTTTGGTGTATGGCCAAGAGATCAGAAAATAGCCTTTACAATGGGATTACTAGCCTATTTAGACCCCACTGAGGTTTCACCTGTGGTGATGCCTCCAACTGAGCACATCTTCAACCAAGGGCCCCCTCTTGAGCCATTTGGATTCCAAGGTAGTCCCACCAATCCTTAACAAACCCAATCCAACTACCCCTTCCCCGAGCATCCACAATGGTCCAAACAGCACCAGCAAAGCCCTAATTAATCAGCTACGCCGCACCCATACTTGGCCTCGTGGTGACACTGTAGTCCTGGATTATTCTCGCATGAACCGGTCTTTAGATCTAAAGCAAGCAAACCACCATAACATCCAACCCATCCATATAACAGGCTTGCTTAGATCACCCATCGTATTGACCAGTTCACATTAACCAGAATATCATTGATCCATAATTAAATGTGCAGTGTTGTTTGCCATCCCAATTAATTAAGCCAAGCAGAAAGGTAAAAACCCTTCCCGACTCTCTACCATATATTCCAGGTGACAATGGTGGTTAAACAAAGCTAGTAAACTTCCTACCATAGGATTCCCGTCAATTTGACACAAGCATGCAGTTTTGCAAACAAAACATTTATTTTAAAATAGGATCAATATGCTTCAAGGACACTTGCCTTGCTCCGGCGGATAGGGTTGCTCAAGCGCTTCGATGTCTTGGTTCTGAAAATCCTCGTACATGATCTCTTGAGCACTTCCCTCTACTCGTGATCACGCATACAAGAATATACATACAAATCAACATGATGCACACACATTAATCAACATGCGATGATATGCATGCATGCGAAGTACAATAATTGATTAACTACGGTTGTTTATTAATTAGATGCAACTAGTTCATACGTGTTCATATGAGTTACGATGCAACTAAAATCAATTTACGTCTATTAGATCTAATACATTCGCTAAAATTCGCATCGGAACGTGTCCTACCGTAGATGTGATGACTTCGAAGATCGCGGGATGATGGCGACGCGTAGACGAAGTAGATGCGCAAGGTCCTCCGGCGGCACGACGACGGCGACGATCACCGGCGGACGACGGTACCCTCCTATTTTTCTTCCCCTTTTTCCCTTCTTTTTCTTCCCTGGCGGCACCTCTGATCTCCTCTGTTCTTATTTTCTGGCGGCTAGGGTTTTTTTCCCTTCTTCTAGCGGCGCTGCGGTTCTCTGGTACCGGGAAACACGAGGAGCTACGGGGATTTTATAGTCGCGATGCAGGGCGCTAGGGCCGGCACTCGGGGGTCGCGCGCTGGGGCCGGGGCGGCTCGGGCGCTAGAGCGCGTGCTGGCAGCGTGGGATGGGGCTAGGGCGAGCGCGGGGCACGCGCGGGAGGGCAACGCGCGGTCGGCGCGTGCGGGCGCGCGGTGCGAGGCCGGGCAGGCTGCGCGGGGTTGCCCGACGCGCGCGGGAGCGGGGCCCAGGGGCGCTTCGGTGCCAGGGCGAGCGGGGCGCGGGCGCGCGGGGCCCAGGCGGCGGGGTCGCGCGCTGCTAGCTGGGCCGCTCGGCTTGGCCAGCGGGCGGTTTTGTTTTTGTTTTTTTCTTTTTTTTTTCTCTTTTCTTTTTTATAAATATATTACTATTTATTTATTTTTTATATTATTTATTTATTATTTATTTTTTTATACAGTTATTATATATATTATTTATATATATATATTTATATATATATTTGCATATATTTATTATTATTATTTTTATACTTATTCCCTATTACAAGTTTTAGGCTATAATTATTATTTTCTCTTTCTTCTTTTTGCTACACCATATATGTATGTTTTATCATTTTTCTTTTATTCTATTAATATTTAATGTATGAACATGTATGCAATGCATGATGCGAAAGTTGAGGGTGTTACATGCACCATCGAATCACCTTGTTCCTTATGACTCTCTCCCTGGTTTCCATGATTTTGATCGGTTGCTCGCCATAAGTCAAGTCTGTCTCTAATTCCAATTCCTCCATTGACACTTGTTCTTTTGGCACCCTTAAGAACTTCTTGAGCTGCAAAACGTGAAAGACATTGTGAAAATCGGAAAGATGTGCTGGCATCTCCAACTTATACGCCACTTCTCCACATTTAGCCAAAATTCTGAATTCTCCAATAGCGAGGTGCCAATTTACCTCTGACATTAAACCGCTTATGACCTCGCATAGGTGACAAATTGAGGTATACGGAGTCTCTCACTTCAAAGGCTAGGTTTCTCCGCCTACTATCTGCATAGACCTTTTGTCTTGTTTAGGCAGCCCTCAAATTCTCGCAGAGTATCTGAACTTGGTTTTTGGCTTCTTGCAACACATCAGGTCCAAAAACTTTGGATTCTCCCTTCTCATTCCAAAACAATGATGTTCTACACTTCCTTCCATATAATGTTTCATATGGCGACATCTTCAAACTCGCTTGGTAACTGTTATTATAAGAAAACTCCGCATACGGCAAGCTCTTGTCCCAACTTACTCCATATTTTAGTGCACAAGCTCTTAGCATGTCTTCCAATATCTGATTTGTTCTCTCAGTTTGTCCATCCGTATGAGGGTGATATGCAGAACTAAAATTCAATTGAGTTACCATAGCTTCATGTAGTTTCTCCAAGAACCTAGAGGTAAATTGAGAACCTCGGTCCGAGACTATTTTCTTCGGAACACCATGTTGGCACACAATATGCTCCATGTACAATTTTTGTGGTATATGTGTTCTTGACCAATACGAAATGAGCTGATATGGTCAACCGATCCACAATAACCCATATTGAGTCATAACCGGCTTGGGTTCACGGTAATCCAGCTATGAAGTCCATACCAATTTCTTCCCACTTCCATTTCGGAATCTTTAATGGCTGCAATAATCCAGCTTGCCTTTGATGTTCGACTTTAACCCGTTGGCACACATCACATAGTGCAACGTACTCTGCTATGTCCTTTTTTCATGTTGGCCTACCAATAGCATGTCTTCAAGTCCTTGTGCATCTTTGTATAGCCGGGATGGATTGAGTAAGGTGAGTCATGTGCCTTCTTCAATATCGTTTCCCGAATATTCTTAATGTTGGGCATAAGAATCCTCTTTCCAAGGCATAAAGTACCTTGGTCATCCTCATCAAATCTGAATTCTCTCCCTTCTTGGATCCTTCCTTTGATTTCCTAAATTTCCTCATCCTTGGTCTGACCTTCTCGAATTTCTTGCTCCAAGGTCGGATTTGTTAACTCCATCATCCCCATCTCATTCACAAATTCAATATTCAACCGTTCAAACTCCTTGCATAACTTGGGTGGTAACTATCGAACTGTGAGTTGGTTGCTTACTCCTTTCCGACTCAAAGCATCAACCACTACATTAGCCTTCCCTGGATGATAGTTGATTCCCACATCATAATCCTTGATGATCTCCAACCATCTTCATTGCCTCAAATTCAGCTCATTTTTCGTGAATATGTACTTAAGAATCTTGTGGTACGTGTAAATCTCACACCTATGACCAAGAATGTAATGTCTCCATATCTTCAAGGCATGCACTACAACTGCAGGTTCGAGATTATGAGTAGGATAATTATGCTCATGTTTCTTCAATAGCCTCGATGCATAGGCTACTACTTGACCTTCTTGCATGAGCACACATCCAAGTCCTTGCCTTGAGGCATCACAATAAATATCAAAACTTTTGCTCACATCCGGCGAAACCAAGATAGGTGTTGTTGTCAACCTCTTCTTAAGCTCATCACAAATGTCTTGACAAGATTGAGTCCATTGAAATGCTTTCCCCTTCATTAATAATTCAGTCATGGGCTTGGCTATTTTGGAGAAATCCTTGATGAAATGACGGTAATATCCAGCCATCCCAAGAAAACTCTGAATTTCATTCACATTCTGCGATGGCTCCCATTTACGCACATCTATCACTTTTCCTGGATCAACCGAACTCCTCCTCCCGAGATGATATGGCCCAAGAATGACACTTCCCTTAACCAAAACTGGCACTTACTGAATTTGGCATATAATTGGTGTTCCCTCAGTTTCTGCAATGTGAGCCTCAAATGCTCTTCATGCTCCTCTTCACTCTTTGAGTAGATCATAATATCATCAATGAACACCACAACGAACTTATCCAAGTACTCAATGAAGACCTTATTCACAAGGTACATAAAGTATGCAAGTGTGTTTGTCAATCCAAAAGACATAACGGTGTACTCATAATACCCATACCGCGTCCAAAAAGCTATTTTGGGTATGTCCAACGGTCTGATCTTCATTTGGAAGTATCTTGACCTCAAGTCGATCTTGGAGAAAACACGGCACCCTTCATTTGATCAAACAAATCCACTGTAAGGGGCAATGTATACTTGTACTTAATCGTCACCTCGTCGAGAGCTCGGTAATCCACACACATCCTTTGGGATCCATCCTTCTTGTCCATGAAGAGCACTAGTGCTCCCCAAGGCGAACAACTTGGGCGAATGAAACCCTTCTCTAGCTGCTCTTGAATCTGTTTCTTGAGCTACGCTAACTCCATAGGAGGCATCCTATAAGGCCTTTTTGCTATGTGTGCAATTCCAAGTATTAATTCAATAACGAACTCTATGTCACGATCAGGTGGTATACCAAACAACTCATTCAAAAACACATCTGAAAACTCGCACACCACTGGAATATCCTTGATTGCGACTTCGTCCATTTGATTTAGCTCAACTTGCTTAGGTGCGTGTTGAGATGCTTCAAATTCTATGCTGACCCCTTCTTCATTTATCAACTTCACTGCTTCGTGGCACATTGAATTATTCCATTATGCTTCCTTAACCAGTTTATACCAAGTATTATGTCCAATCCTTGAGAATCCAAAACAATGAGGTTGGCAAATAAGTCTACCCCTTATTCTAAGGCTTAGTTTTGGACATACTATATTTGTCCTCATCTCTCCTCCACGAGATTTAACAAACAAAGTATACTTCATATGAGATATAAGCAAACTATACTTGGCAACATACTGTAAGACCTATGTGTGCTGAATACATTGGCTTGTAGTGAATACACTTGCTTTGACGATAAAAGTTTTGAATATCACCAAAACACCTTTTTATCAAGGTCCGACTCTAGCTCTGAGCTACAGCAAGGTCCGACAGTAGGTCCGTCTTGGTTTGGGTAGCTCCGGTTACGTTCGATGCTAGGTCCGACTAGCTTTGGTCAGCTCCGGTGAGCTTTATCTTTAGCTCCGGCATGACTTTGTTAGCTCCGACATGTCTTTGATAGCTCTGACATATATTTGATAGCTCCGGCATGCTTTTGCTAAACTCCGACGTACTCTATCTAGCTCCGGTTTTTGGGTTTACTAGTTCCGACTAGTTCTGGTTAGCTTCGGCGTTAGGTCCTGCTAGTTTTGTAAGCTCCGGCGGGAGCTTGGTTATACTAGCTTTGGTAAGCTCTGGCGCTAGATTCTACTAGCTTTTGTTAGCTCCGGCTCAAGCTCCGGGTTGCTCTGGCAAGGTCCGGAACTTGACTGCAGTGCTTCTGCTTTTCATTTGCAATGTTTCATACTTGCTTTACATTGTTGGAAAGATTGCTTAGTATTCATTTGCTATGTTTTTGGTGCGTTTTGGTTAATATGGATGATATTGTGTTACTATGGTTTTTGCAACATGCTTATGTGAGGTTCTCACGTAAGGTGTTGTGTTCGGAATTAACTTGAGTCAAGTCGAGGACTTGGGCTCGTATGGATTGGTTGTTTATTCATGTGCAGGTGTTGCTTGAGTTCAAGACATGGCTGGTGACGGGATCCATTGGACTAGTCTCAGGGAGGAGATGAGGTTCCAACAACCAATTTCGGAAGGAACTGTGGTTGAGCTGATCAGTAGGTCGCGCAGGATGATTGAATCAAGGGCAGTGCATATGAAGGTTACTGGACGTTGAAGGAAGATGTTTGCACGTATGAATGCGGTGCATGACGTGGCAACATGGTTCCGAAGATGGGATAAGGAAGGAAAGATCTGGTCGGAAGGATCGGATCGTACCGGTTGATGACTTTGGCTGCGACGGAGTCGGTTATGGCTCGGTATGGAAAGTATCGAGTTGGTTATGTTAGGATTTCGTGTGTGTCACGAATTTATGTTGTTTAGGAATGTGAGATATGTTCCTAAGGTGTTTGGAAGTCTTAAGATTGCTTCTATCTGCGTATAGAAGAATCTTGAGCAGTTATGGAAAGTTACGATTCGTGATCTGAGTAGGATTGGAGTCCTAGTTGATATTGGATTGGCCTAAGGGCTGGTTATATAAGCAAGGGAGCCCAGAGCTCGTAGTAGACGACTTTGGGGCTGTTTCTCTTGTGTTATATTGAATAAAATTCGTAGTTGGAAGGAACTTTTGTGTCTTGTTCGTCCGACTTGTTCCAGACAAGTTTTACTCGTCGAGTTTCTGGACAGCACTAACTTTCGTCGGTGGTTTTATAATAACTCGAGTTTTACAGATCCAATTGACGTGATTCTTTTTGGGTTGTCTTCAAAACTTGATTGTATATCATCTGTCAAAATTTCACGGTCATTGTATTTGTGGTCTATGATCTACACGAGTTTCTTTGCAGTGTTCCAGAACTGTTTTTATCGGGTAGGGCAGATTGACCATTGGTTGATCTTTCGATCATAACTTGAGTTTTTCTCGACGGATTTGAGTGATTTTTTTGTGTTGTCTTCGTGACTTGATTCTCTCTGATATCTATCACTTTTGACATGGTGAAACACGTTTAGATTAGTCTCACACACGATTTCTTTAACAGATCATTTTTCTGCCGAAAGGGTTTGGGGTTTAATTGTTTCTGCTGCGTAAGATTTTTAAATCTACCATTCACCCCCCCTCTGGTAGCTTTTCACGTGCTCTTCGATCCTACAATTGGTATCAGAGCCACGGTGCTCTAATCTCTGTGATTTGCACGTGTTTTTGACTAATCATCATGGAGAAGTACTCTGCCAAACCTTGTGTGTTTGCTGGTATTGATTTTCAGGTTTGGAAGGCACGCATGGAGGCTTTCATCCAGGCACAAGGCTTTGCAATATGGGAGAAGGTATACAAGCCTTACGAAGTGCCATCAAACGATCAAGTTATAGCTACAAATCTGAGAGATGTCGACAACAACAACAAGGCTCGAAACTTGATCATACAAGGATTAACACAAAGTGACTTCGACCGTGTTGCACACCTCCGATCTGCATACGATGTTTGGAGAGCTCTTTGTGATTATCATGAAGGCTCCAAAACAATCAAGGAGGTAAAACAAGATATGTTCAAAAAAGAATACATGCGCTTCGAGATGCAACCCGGTGAGTCTATTGATGACCTTTTTGCTCGCTTTAATAAAATTCTCAGCAACTTGCGTAGTGTCAATGTTAATTTTTCAGATGCTGAAAATGCTAGGCAGTTGCTAAGTGCATTAGATATGTCAATTTGGGAGATGAAAGTCACATCTATTCATGAATCTACTGTCATGAGTTCTCTTACATTAGATTTACTCTATTCTAAACTAAAAACTCATGAAATTGACATCCTAGCACGTAAGAACCCAAATAAGTCTATTGCATTTGTTTCACAACGTGATATGTCTAGCTCCGGCCAATCATCATCTTTCAATACTCTTGCTTTGTTGTCCTCACTAACCCTGGAGCAGATCGAAGAATTTCCAGAAGAGGAGTTGGCACTCATCTCTACTAGATCCTCAAAAGCATTGCAAAATGTGAGAACTAGAAGGAGAGGAAGCTTTGGACCTCAACGTTGTTTTGAATGTGGTAAAACAGGACACTTTCGTACAGAATGCCCTAAACTTTCAGGTCTGACCACCCGGGAAGGAAAACAAAGCAACGTCCGGACCTCCTCTGGAAATTCCAACAAGAAGAAGAAAGGTACCATAGGACGCAAGATGATCAACAGTTTCATCACCGCGCTTCAAGAACTTAGTTCAAGTGATGTAGACTTTGAAAGTGATGAAGATGATGACGATCTGGCCAACTTATGCTTCATGGCGGGCAAAACAAGATCACGATCAAGTCAGGAGGATGCAGAACACAACATTGAAGACGATGAGGTATGTTCTACCTGCAATGAAATGTGTGATGCTATTTCTCGTGCAACTATTATTGTCAAGAAAAAGGACAAAAAGCTTTAGGGATAATGCTGCTAAAATTGAATCACTAGAATCTGAAATTAACCGTTTTAAAGCTTTGATTCCTAGTGATGCTGCATGTCCCTCATGTGACTTAATCTATGAACAATTGTCCACATTAAGAAGTGCACACTTCTCCACTCTAGATAGACTTGATGAAGAAATTGAAAAGAACAAAGAGCTTGCTGCACTTAATGATAAAAACTTGAAAGATGCTAGCTGTTCTACAATTGATTTGCATTGTTCTACTTGTGAGGATCTTGATAAGAAACTACAGGATGCTATGAATGAAATTTCTATATTGAACAATACTCTACGTTCTCATGAAGTTAAATTTTGTTCCAATTGCAAACTAAAAGGAAAAACATCATGTGAAAATTGCCTTGATCTGTCCAATAAACTTGACAACATGCATAGGACATTAGATCGGTTTTGTAATGGGAATAAGAACCTAAACTTGCTGCTGAATTCTTCCAAGTCTTGCAATGATAAAACTGGTTTAGGTTTTGATTCTCATGCTCATGCTAAGGCACATCCACCTAAAATTGTAAAGTCATTAGGAAGTGGTTTGATTCAAACAGTTCCTAAACAAAAAGGAGTGGTTTTCAAATCTGCAGGATTGTTGTCTCATTCGATTTCAAAAAAAATATTGCTTGCTCATTTATACATGAACACAAAGTTAAATTTCATTGTACCTTCTGTGGTAGAGATGGTCATGTCATAGATTTTTGTTATAGACTAGCTAAACAACAGAAAAGGGAAAGAATGGTTGCTAGATCTCATAACTTTCATGCAAAATTTGCTGCACACATTGAACCGAATGTACAACCTGCTGTTTTGAGTCAAAAACATTCAAAATTTACCTCCAGACCTTCTGTTTTTGCCTCCGGAGCTACTGATTTTTGTGCTACACAAGTAACACCTTATATGTCAGTAGTTAAGAATAAAAAATCTCAAACTTTGACTCATAAACCTGCTGTTTTGTCTCAGCTTTCGCGTGTTTTTCCTGCTGCACGTCGCGTGGCTCAGTACTGGATTCCTAAATGCCTTTTGACTAACCCCAGTATTGAGTCATCGACGTATTGTGCTTCTATGTAGGTTACACGTTTGAGGAAGGAGAATATTTGGATTGTGGATTCAAGTTGCTCACGCCACAAGACCGGTAACAAAGATTAGTTCTCCTCCCTCTCTTTTGCGTCACGTGTAGAAAATGTTACTTTTGTCGATAATTCTTCAACCCCTATAATTGCTAAGGGTTCGGTTAGAGTAAATGATCACTACACTTTAAAGGATGTGGCACTTGTCAAAAATTTGAAATATAACTTGCTTTCTGTTTCACAATTGCTAGATGAAAATCTGGAAATTATTTTCAATAAAACAGTTGCAAAGTTGTAAGTTCAAATAGTGAGCTTATTTTTAACATGTCTCGGTTTGGAAGAGTTTTTAAAGCTGATTTTGATATGTCTTTCTCTAAGCATAGGTGTCTAGTTGCTAATGATTCAAAGGACTTATATTTTTGGCATCGTAGACTTGGTCACGTAGGCTTTGATCACCTAACGCGTGTTAGTGCTCTTGATCGCATACGTGGGCTGCCTAAGCTTAAAGGGGACAAAGAAATTGTGTGCTCTTCTTGTAGACATGCTAAGATGGTTGCAGGTTCACATACTCCTCTCATAATGATCTTGACATCTAAACCATGTCAACTTTTGCATCTTGACACCGTAGGACCTTCACGTGTTCAATCCTTCGGAGGTAAATGGTATGTTCTTGTTATTGTTGATGATTATTCTAGATACTCTTGGGTTTACTTTATGGCGTCTAAGAATGAAGCTTTTAATCACTTTAGGACTTTATTTCTTAGATTATCAATTGATCACCCAGGATCTTTAAAGGCAATTAGAAGTGATAACGGAACTGAATTTAAAAATCAATCTTTTGATCACTTTTGTGCTGAAAATGGAATAAATCATCAATTTTCTTCACCATATGTACCTCAACAAAACGGTGTTGTAGAAAGAAAGAACAGAACCTTAGTTGAGATGGCTAGGACTATGCTTGATGAATATTAAACTCCTAGGAAATTTTGGGCTGATGCGTTAGCAACCGCTTGTTATGTCTCAAATCGTGTTTTCTTGCGTGCTAAGCTAGGTAAAACACCATATGAGCTCCGGTTTGCACATAGGCCTAGTGTTACACACTTTCGGGTCTTTGGTTGCAAATGCTTTGTTAAGAAACATGATAATCTTGATAAATTTGAACCTAGATCCTTTGATGGCATGCTTCTTGGTTATCCATCTCATACTAGAGGCTACCGTGTGCTTTTACTTGACACTAACAAAATTGTGGAAACTTTTGAAGTGTCTTTTGATGAAGCTAGCCCAGGTACTAGCTCCCGTGTTGCAAGACCAGATCCGTATCCTCAGGGGGAGGGTATTTTCGAAGATGAAGAAGAGCCGGTGATACTGCCTGGTAGTTCTGAAGTTGACACGTGTCCAGCTCCGGACATTGAACAAGCTTCGGCTATCACCTATGCTGGTCCTGATCGTCCACAAGTCACAAGCTCATCAATCTACGATGAACCTAATGAAGAAGAAGCTTGTGAAACATCTGTTCCCCTACGGTTTTACAAAGATCATTCCCCACAACAGATGATTGGAAGCTTGCACGAACGAGTCACACGGTCCAGGTTTTGCGATCCAAACTCTCAAGCTCATTCTGCTTTTGTTGCTTCTTTTGAACCCAAAGATATATCACACATACTCACTAATGAATCTTGTATTATTTCCATGCAAGAAGAGTTAGAAAATTTTGAAAGAAATAATGTTTGGAAACTTGTACCTTCACCTCAAGGTCACACTTTAATTGGAACTAAATGGGTATATAAAAATAAACAAAGTGAGGATGGGGTTGTGGTTAGGAATAAGGCTAGGTTGGTTGCTCAAGGTTTCACTCAAGTTGAAGGTCTAGATTTTGATGAAACTTTTGCTCCTGTCGCTAGATTAGAAGACATAAGAATTTTGTTAGCTTTTGCAGCATCTAAAGGTTTTAAGCTATTTCAAATGGATGTTAAAAGTGCTTTTCTTAATGGCTACATAGATGAGGAGGTTTATGTCAAACAACCACCAAGTTTTGAAAATCCAGATTTTCCTAATCATGTTTACAAACTGTCCAAAGCCTTATACGGTCTCAAACAAGCCCCTAGAGGATGGTATGACAGGTTAAAAACATTCTTACTTGAAAAGGGGTTTACCATGGGCAAGGTTGATAAAACTCTTTTTGTGCTTAAACATGGCAATGATTCATTATTTGTTCAAGTGTATGTGGATGATATTGTCTTTGGTTGTGCTTCTCATGATCTTGTGTCCAAGTTTTCAGCAATGATGACTTCCGAATTTGAAATGACTATGATGGGTGAACTCACTTACTTTTTGGGGCTGCAAATCAAGCAAACCAAGGAGGGTACCTTTGTGCATCAAACGAAGTATACCAAAGACCTCCTAAGGCGCTTCAACATGGAAAAAAGCAAGCCTCTTCGGACACCAATGGGAACAGCAACAACACTTGAACTTGATGAAGATGGTGAACCCGTGGATCAAAAAGAATATAGAAGCATGATCGGATCACTTTTGTACCTCACGGCATCAAGACCGGACATACAATTCAGCGTATGTCTTTGTGCACGGTTTCAAGCTTCCCCACGTGCTTCACATCGTCAAGCCGTCAAAAGGATTCTCAGGTACTTACATGGAACTCAAGAATTTTGCATTTTTCTTCCTTCTTCCTCAACCGTTACTTTGAAAGCTTTTTCGGATGCTGATTTTGGAGGTTGTAGGATTGATAGGAAAAGTACTTCCGGTGCTTGTCATTTTCTTGGTAATTCTCTTGTTGCTTGGTCCTCTAGAAAACAAAATTCAGTTGCACAATCCACAGCCGAATCTGAATATGTAGCTGCTGCTAGTGCTTGCTCACAAATTCTTTGGATTGTTCAAACACTTAAGGACTATGGGATTAATCCAGATAGTGTTCCACTATTATGTGATAACACTAGTGCCATTTGCATTGCTAAAAACCCCGTGCAACATTCTAGAAATAAGCACATTGACATTAGGTATCACTTTCTCCGAGATAATGTTGAAAAAGGAAACATTGTGCTTCACCATGTAGATACCAAACAACAATTGGCTGACATTTTTACAAAACCTTTGGATTTCACTCGTTTTTGTTACATTTGTAGTGAAATAGGGGTTATGCATCCTCATGGCTTAAATTGAGGGGGAGTTCTGAAACTTGGGAAGTCTATGTGTGAATCTGAAATTAAAATAATATGAGCATAATAATTCATACATATATGACTTTGTGATTTCTTTTACATGCTGAAAGTTCTTACTACATTACTCGTGTTATACATTTTGTAGTTGTTGCCATGTCTAGTGATTGGAATAATTACTTACACTAAAACTGGTCATGGTCGAACTTTCTTGCTGTTTTGATCTTGTTATATGTTCACAAGTGCTTTTAGTCATTAAGAATTAATCAAGTAATCAACTCAAATGTTGAGTTTTTATGAACAAATATAAATTGAGAAAAGATCAAGAGAATATGCATGCATCGCACTTCTTCTTTTGAGATGGCTTGTCATTGCACTTAGATATGAACTTAGAAGAAGTTGTGTATGACTAAAACCATGTCCTTAAGCTTCTGATTGTCAAATGACATAGGCTTGGCTTGGTTGGTTAGAATAAGGCAGATGCGCATATAATCTCTTGCAAATATCATATGATCTAAATTTATGCTTTGAAAAATATTAAAATGCAGCAACTAGTGTCATGCTTTCAGGTTTTGAAATAGTTAAGTTTGTGAGATCATGACTTGCTTAAATTGAAAATTACATTTGATCTCTAGCATGGCTTACACTACTTTCTGTATTTCATTGATGTGATAATGTAAGGTATTTGATAGTATGACTTGGATGATCTTTGATTATATGTATATGTTATAATATGCTCATAACAACTAAAGAGGGAGAGATAATTTATTAATATGCTCATGACTTGCTGAATACATTGTCAAAGGGGGAGAGATAAGCATGAAGAGAAAGAGAATATGTGCATAAGGAGAGATAATAAAGGGGGAGAGATTTTCTTCAATTTTCTTCTCATTTTACTTTTGATTTACAAAAGGGGAGAAATTGTCTTCAAAACTTTTATGTGAATAAGCCAATGTTCGGATTTTAAATGTTGTTGCCAATGCATTCATCAAGGGGGAGATTGTAAGACCTATGTGTGTTGAATACATTGGCTTGTAGTGAATACACTTGCTTTGACGATAAAAGTTTTGAATATCACCAAAACACCTTTTTATCAAAGTCCGACTCTAGCTCTGAGCTACAGCAAGGTCCGACGGTAGGTCCGGCTTGGTTTGGGTAGCTCCAGTTACGTTCGATGCTAGGTCCGACTAGCTTTGGTCAGCTCCGGTGAGCTTTATCTTTAGCTCCGGCATGACTTTGTTAGCTCCGGCATGTCTTTGATAGCTCCGACATATATTTGATAGCTTCGGCATGCTTTTGCTAAACTCCGACGTACTCTGTCTAGCTCCGGTTTTTGGGTTTACTAGTTCCGAATAGCTCTGGTTAGCTCCGGCGTTAGGTCCTGCTAGTCTTGTAAGCTCCGGCGGGAGCTTGGTTATACTAGCTTTGGTAAGCTCCGGCGCTAGATTCTACTAGCTTTTGTTAGCTCCGGCTCAAGCACCGGGTTGCTCTGGCAAGGTCCGGAACTTGACCGCAGTGCTTCTGCTTTTCATTTGCAATGTTTCGTACTTGCTTTACATTGTTGGAAAGATTGCTTAGTATTCTTTTGCTAAGTTTTTGGTGTGTTTTTGTTAATATGGATGATATTGTGTTACTATGGTTTTTGCAACATGCTTATGTGAGGTTCTCACGTAAGGTGTTGTGTTCGGAACTAACTTGAGTCAAGTCGAGGACTTGGGCTCGTATGGATTGGTTGTTTATTCATGTGCAGGTGTTGCTTGAGTTCAAGACATGGCTGGTGACGGGATCCATTGGACTAGTCTCAGGGAGGAGATGAGGTTCCAACAACCAAGTTCGGAAGGAACTGTGGTTGAGCTGATCAGGAGGTCGCGCAGGATGATTGAATCAAGGGCGGTGCATATGACGGTTATTGGACGTCGAAGGAAGATGTTTGCACGTATGCATGCGGTGCATGACGTGGAAACATGGTTCCAAAGATGGGATAAGGAAGGAAAGATCTGGTCGGAAGGATCGGATCGTACCGGTTGATGACTTTGGCTGCGGCGGAGTCGGTTATGGCTCGGTATGGAAAGTATCGAGTTGGTTATGTTAGGTTTTCATGTGTGTCACGAATTTGAGTTGTTTAGGAATGTGGGATATGTTCCTAAGGTGTTTGGAAGTCTTAAGATTGCTTCTATCTGCGTATAGAAGAATCTTGAGCAGTTATGGAAAGTTACGATTCGTGATCTGAGTAGGATTGGAGTCCTAGTTGATATTGGGTTGGCCTAAGGGCTGGTTATATAAGCAAGGGAGCCCAGAGCTCGTGGTAGACGACTTTGGGGCTGTTCCTCTTGTGTTCTATTGAATAAAATTCGTAGTTTGAAGGAACTTTTGTGCCTTGTTCGTCTGACTTGTTCCAGACAAGTTTTACTCGTCGAGTTTCTGGACAGCACTACCTTTCGTTGGTGGTTTTATCATAACTCGAGTTTTACAAATCCAATTGACGTGATTCTTTTTGGGTTGTCTTCACAACTTGATTGTCTATCATCTGTAAAAATTTCACGGTCATTGGATTTGTGGTCTATGATCTACACAAGTTTCTTTGCAGTGTTCTAGAACTGTTTTTATCGGGTAGGGCAGATTGACCATTGCTTGATCTTTCGATCATAACTTGCGTTTTTATTGATGGATTTGAGTGATTTTTTTGTGTTGTCTTCGTGACTTGATTCTCTCTGATATCTATCACTTTTGTCATGGTGAAACACGTTTAGATTAGTCTCACACATGATTTCTTTAACAGATCGTTTTTCTGCCGAAAGGGTTTGGGGTTTAATTGTTTCCGCTGCGTAAGATTTTTAAATCTACCATTCACCCCCCCCCCCCCCTCTGGTAGCTTTTCACGTGCTCTTCAATCCTACACATACTTTGATAAAATGAATGAATGTGATGCTCCAAAATCAAATAACATAGTCGCTGGGTTAGAGTTTGCGAGAAACATACCAATCGCCACGTCATCCGCTTGTTGTGCTTCCTCCGTAGGGACATGGTTCACCTTACCACAAACGAAACATTGTGGTCCACGGTTGTCTTGTGGTGCTCCTCCATTCGGCCTTGGGTTCTGTCTTGGAGCATTGTTCTCTTGACCAATGCATGACTTAAAACATTGAGATACAGTGTTCTATCTCATCACTAGTATAGCATGAACTTGCTGCACCAGTGTTGTTAGGGTGAACTTGATTCTGAGCATTGGCAGGAAAATTTGCACAAGGCGCTTGAGGCATTGGAGGGCGAAGAGCTTGCATGGCAGGGCATTGCTGCATTGTTTGTGCTGGGCGCGGTGGAATAGCAGCACGATATGCAGGAGCAGAGGGGTTGTAGTATGATGCGTTTGGTGGTGCAAAGCTGGGGCGAACATTGCTTCCTTGTGGCTATCCTTGATATGGCATCTTCCACTTGTTATCTTGCTCAATCTCACGAACATTGTTCTCAATCACAATAGCCTTGTCCACAAGCTTATGGAAACTTGCATAATCACAATTAAGCAATTGAACTTGAAACTCATTGTTTAAGCCTCTCATGAATAAATACTGTTCGCGGCTGTCTAGATTACCATCTTCCAGAGCATACCTTCAGAGTTGAGTGAATTTATTGAGATACTCACTCACACTTGACTTCCCCTGCCTTAGGTTCTCAAATTCCTGCCTCTTCAAGATCATAACACCTCCAGGGCTTGTTTGGGTGCACTCAATCTAAGTGGATTGAAGTAGATTGGAGTGAAAATGAACTAATTTTCTCCTCAGCTCACTTCGATTGAAGTAGATCCACTTCTATCAAAACAAGCCCCCAGACACAAAATGAGAACGAAAGCTCTCCTTAAATTCAGCCCAAGTGATCCTCTCTTGATTTTCATGGGCGTTGCAAAGGGAATCCCACCATGTGAGACCTATATGTGCTGAATACATTGGCTTGTAGTAAAAACACTTGGCTTTGATAATAAAAGCTTTGAATATCACCAAACACACCTTTTTATCAAGGTCCGACTCTAGCTCTGAGCTACAGAAAGGCCCGACGGTAGGTCCGGCTTGTTTTGAGTAGCTCCGGCTATGTTTGAAGCTAGGTCCGACTTCTTGGTAAGGTCCGACTAGCATTGGTTAGCTCCAGTGAGCTTTATCTTTAGCTCCGGCATGTCTTTGATAGCTCCAGCATATATTTGATAGCTCCGGAATGCTTTTACTAAGCTTCAACGTACCTTGTCTAGCTCCGGTTTTGGGTTGACTAGTTTTGACTTGTTTTTGGTAAGCTCCGGTGCTAGGATCTACTAGTTTTGGTAAGCTCCGGCAGGTGCTTGGTTGCACTAGTTTTGGTAAGCTCCTGCGCTAGGTTCTTCTAGCTTTTGTTAGCCCCGGTTCAAGGTCCGAGTTGCTCTGGCATGGTCCGGAACTTGACCGTAGTGCTTCTGATTTTCATTTGCAATGTTTCGTACTTGCTTTACATTGTTGGAAAGATTGCTTAGTATTCATTTGCTATGTTTTTGGTGCGTTTTGGATATATGGATGATATCGTGTTACTGTGGTTTTGCAACATGCTTATGTGAGGCTCTCACGTAAGGTGTTGTGTTCGGAACTAACTTGAGTCAAGTCGAGGACTTGGGCTCGTATGGATTGGTTGTTTATTCATGTGCAGGTGTTGCTTGAGTTCAAGTCATGGCTGGTGACGGGATCCATTGGACTAGTCTCAGGGAGGAGATGAGGTTTCAACAACCAAGTTCGGGAGGAACTGTGGTTGAGCTGATCAGGAGGTCGCGCAGGATGATTGAATCAAGGGCAGTGCATATGAAGGTTACTGAACGTTGAAGGAAGGTGTTTGCACGTATGCATGCGGTGCATGATGTGGCAACATGGCTCTGAAGATGGTTTATGGATGGCAACATCCGGTTGGAAGGATCGGATCGTACCGGTTGATGACTTTGGCTGCGGCGGAGTCGGGTTTGACTCAAATATGGAAAGATTTGAGTCGGTTATGATAGGATTTCGTGTGGGTCACGAATTTGAGTTGTTTAGGAATGTGGGATACGTTCCTAAGGTGTTTGGAAGTCTTAAGATTGCTTCTATCTGCGTATAGAAGAATCTTGAGCAGTTATGGAAAGTTACAATTCGTGATCTGAGTAGGATTGGAGTCCTAGTTGATATTGGGTTGGCCTAAGGGCTGGTTATATAAGCAAGGGAGCCCAGAGCTCGTGGTAGACGACTTTGGGGCTGTTCCTCTTGTGTTCTATTGAATAAAATTCGTAGTTTGAAGGAACTTTTGTGCCTTGTTCGTCCGACTTGTTCCAGACAAGTTTTACTCGTCGAGTTTCTGGACAGCACTATCTTTGGTCGGTGGTTTTAACATAACTCTAGTTTTACAGATCCAATTGACGTGATTCGTTTTGGGTTGTCTTCACAACTTAATTATCTATCATCTGTCAAAATTTCACGGTCATTGGATTTGTGGTCTATGATCTACACAAGTTTCTTTGCAGCGTTCCAGAACTGTTTTTCCTCGGGTAGGGCAGTTTAACCTGTGTTTGATCTTTCGATCATAACTTGAGTTTTTCTCAACGGATTTGAGTGATTCTTTTTGTGTTATTTTCGTGACTTAATTCTATTTGATATCTATCACTTTTGTCACGGTGAAACACGTTTAGATTAGTCTCACACACGATTTCTTTAACAGATCGTTTTTCTTCCAAAAGGGATTGGGGTTTAATTGTTTCCGCTGCGTAAGATTTTTAAATCTACCATTCACCCCCCTCTTGTAGCTTTTCACGTGCTCTTCGATCCAACAATTGGTATCAGAGCCATGGTGCTCTAATATTTGTGATTTGCACGTGTTTTTGTCTAATCATCATGGAGAAATACTCCGCCAAACCTTGTGTGTTTGCTGGTATTGATTTTCAGGTTTGGAAGGCACGCATGGAGGCTTTTATCCAGGCATAAGGCTTTGGAATATGGGAGAAGGTGTACAAGTCTTACGAAGTGCCACCTAATGATCAAGTCACGGCCACAAACCTACGGGACATCGACAACAACAACAAAGCCCGAAACTTGATCATCCAAGGACTCACTCAAAGCGACTTTGATCGTGTCGTGCACCTCTGGTCAGCATACGATGTTTGGAGAGCTCTCTGTGATTATCATGAAGGCTCCAACACAATCAAGGAGGTAAAACAAGATATGTTCAAAAAGGAATATATGCATTTTGAGATGCAACCAGGTGAGTCTATCGATTACCTCTTTGCTCGGTTCAATAAAATTCTCAGCAACTTATGTAGTGTCAATATTAATTTTTCTGATGCTGAGAATGCTAGGCAACTTCTTAGTGCATTAGACATGTCAATTTGGGAGATGAATGTAACATCTATTCGTAAATCAACTGTCATGAGTTCTCTTACATTAGATGTACTATATTCTAAACTAAAAACTCATGAAATTGACATCCTAGCACGAAAGAACCCAAATAGGTCAATTGCATTTGTTTCACAACGTGATATGTCTAGCTCCGGCCAATCATCATCTTGCAATACTCTTGCTTTGTTGTCCTCACTAACCCTGGAGCAGATCGAAGAATTTCCAGAAGAGGAGTTGGCACTCATCTCTACTAGATTCTCAAAAGCTTTGCAAAATGTGAGAACTAGAAGGAGAGGAAGCTCCCGACCTCAACGCTGTTTTGAATGTGGTAAAACAGGACACTTTCATACAGAATGCCCTAACCTTTCAGGTCTGACCACCCGGGAAGAAAAACAAAGCAAGGTTCAGACCTCCTCTGGAAATTCCAACAACAACAAGAAGAAAGGTACCATAGGACGCAAGATGATTAACAGCTTCATCACCGCACTTCAATAACTTAGTTCAAGTGATGTAGACTTTGAAAGTGATGAAGATGATGATGATCCGGCCAACTTATGCTTCATGGCGGGCAAAACAAGATCAAGATCAAGTCAGGAGGATGCAGAACACAACAGTGAAGACGATGAGGTATGTTCTACCTCCAATGAAATGTGTGATGCTATTTCTCGTGCAACTATTATTGTCAAGAAAAAGTACAAAAAGCTTAGGGATAATGCTGCTAAAATTGAATCACTAGAATCTGAAATTAACCGTTTAAAAACTTTGATTCCTAGTGATGATGCATGTCCCTCATGTGATTTAATATATGAACAATTGTCCTCATTAAGAAGTGCGCACACCTCCACACTTGATAAACTTGAGTTAGAAATTGAAAAGAACAAAGAGCTTGCTGCACTTAATGATAAAACTTGAAAGATGCTAGCTGTTCTACAATTGATTTGCACTGTTCTACTTGTGATGATCTTGATAAGAAACTACAGGATGCTATGAATGAAATTTCTATATTGAACAATGCTTTACGTTCTCTTGAATTTAAATTTTGTTCCAATTGCAAACTAAAAGGAAAAACTTCATGTGAAAATTGTCTTGATCTGTCCAATAAACTTGATGACATTCATAGGACATTGGATCGGTTTTGTAATGGGAATAAGAACCTAAACTTGCTGCTGAATTCTTCCAAGTCATGCAATGATAAAACTGGTTTAGGTTTTGATTCTCATCCTCATGCTAAGGCACATCCACCTAAAATTGTAAAGTCATTAGGAAATGGTTTGATTCAAACAGTTCCTAAACAAAAAGGAGTGGTTTTCAAATCTGCAGGAGTGTTGTCTCATTCGGTTTCAAATAAAAATATTGCTTGCTCATCTAGACATGAACACAAAGTAAAATTTCATTGTATCTTCTGTGGTAGAGATGGTCATGTCATAGTTTTTGTTATAGACTAGCTAAAGAACAGAAAAGGGAAAGAATGGTTGCTAGATCTTATAACTTTCATGCAATTAGAAAAACACAACCTGCTTTAATGAGTAAGAAATTTGAAAAGGTATCTTTCGGAACCTTTGGCAAGAAATCTACAAAGGCAGCTCCTGTAGTTCTGATAGCTCCGAGAGCTCCCGGATCTTCTGTTGTTCCCTTCAAAGCTTTAGTTTTTGCCTCCGGACCTTCTGTTTTTGCCTCCGGGGCTACTGATTTTTGTGCTACACAAGTAACACCTTATAGGTCAGTAGTTAAGAATAAAAAATCTCAAACTTTGACTCATAAACCTGCCGTTTTGTCTCAGCTTTCGCGTGTTTTTCCTACTGCACGTCGCGTGACTTAGTACTGGATTCCTAAATGCCTTTTGACTAACCCTAGTATTGAGTCATCGATGTATTGTGCTTCTATGTAGGTTACACCTTTGAGGAAGGAGAACATTTGGATTGTGGATTCAGGTTGCTCACGCCACATGACCGGTAACAAAGATTGGTTCTCCACCCTCTCTTTTGTGTCACGTGAAGAGAATGTTACTTTTGCCGATAATTCTTCAACTCCTATAATTGCTAAGGGTTCGGTTAGAGTAAATGATCACTACACTTTGAAGGATGTGGCACTTGTAAAAAATTTGAAATACAACTTGCTTTTTGTTTCACAATTGCTAGATGAAAATCTGGAAATTGTTTTCAATAAATACTGTTGCAAAGTTGTAGTTTCAAATAGTGAGCTTATTTTTAACATGTCTCGGTTTGGAAGAGTTTTTAAAGCTGATTTTGATATGTCTTCCTCTAAGCATAGGTGTCTAGTTGCTAATGATTCAAAGGACTTATATTTTTGGCATCGTAGACTTGGTCACGTAGGCTTTGATCACCTAACGCGTGTTAGTGATCTTGATCGCATATGTGGGCTGCCTAAGCTTAAAGGGGACAAAGAAATTGTGTGCTCTTCTTGTAGACATGCTAAGATGGTTGCAGGTTCACATACACCTCTCACAATGATCATGACAACTGAACCATGTCAACTTTTGCATCTTGACACCGTAGGACCTTCACGTGTTCAATCCTTCGGAGGTAAATGGTATGTTCTTGTTATCATTGATGATTATTCTAGATACTCTTGGGTTTACTTTATGGCGTCTAAGAATGAAGTTTTTAGTCACTTTAGAACTTTATTTCTTAGATTATCAATTGATTACCCAGGATCATTAAAAGCAATTAGAAGTGATAATGGAACTGAATTTAAAAATCAATCTTTTGATCACTTTTGTGCTTAAAATAGAATAGATCATCAATTCTCTTCACCATATGTACCTCAACAAAACGGTGTTGTAGAAAGAAAGAACAGAACCTTAGTTGAGATGGCTCGGACTATGCTTGATGAATATCAAACTCCTAGGAAATTTTGGGCTGATCCGTTAGCAACCGCGTGTTATGACTCAAATCGTGTTTTCTTGCGTGCTAATCTAGGTAAAACACCATATGAGCTCCGGTTCGGACATAGGCCTAGTGTTACACACTTTCGGGTCTTTGGTTGCAAATGCTTTGTTAAGAAACATGGTAACCTTGATAAATTTGAACCTAGATCCATTGATGGCATGTTTCTTGGTTATCCATCTCATACTAGAGGTTACCGTGTGCTTTTATTTGACACTAACAAATTGCGGAGACTTGTGAAGTGTCTTTTGATGAAACTAGCCCAGGTACTAGCTCCGGTGTTGCAGGACCAGATCCGTATCCTCAAGGGGAGGGTATTTTCGAAGATGAAGAAGAGCCAGTGATACTGCCTGGTCGTTCCGAAGCTAACACGTGTCCAGCTTCGGACATTGAACAAGCTCCGACTATCACCTCTGCTGGTCCTGATCGTCCACAAGTCACAAGCTCATCAATCTACGATGAACCCAATGAAGAAGAAGCATGTGAGACATCTATTCCCCTACGTTTTTACAAAGATCATCCCCCACAACAGATGATTGGAAGCTTGCACGAACGAGTCACACGGTCCAGGTTTCGCGATCCAAACTCTCATGCTCATTCTGCTTTTGTTGCTTCTTTTGAACCCAAAGATATATCACACGCTCTCACTAATGAATCTTGGATTATTGCCATGCAAGAAGAGTTAGAAAATTTTGAAAGAAATAATGTTTGGAAACTTGTACCTCCACCTCAGGCCACACTTTAATTGGAACTAAATGGGTATTTAAAAATAAACAAAGTGAGGATGGGGTTGTGGTTAGGAATAAGGCTAGGTTGGTTGCTCAAGGTTTCACTCAAGTTGAAGGTCTAGATTTTGATGAAACTTTTGCTCCTGTCGCTAGATTAGAAGCCATAAGAATTTTGTTAGCTTTTGCAGCATCTAAAGGTTTTAAGCTATATCAAATGGTGTGCTTTTCTTAATGGCTACATAGATGAGGAGGTTTATGTCAAACAACCACCGGGTTTTGAAAATCCAGATTTTCCTAATCATGTTTACAAACTGTCCAAAGCCTTATACAGTCTCAAACAAGCCCCTAGAGCATGGTATGATAGGTTAAATACATTCTTACTTGAAAAGGGTTTTACCATGGGCAAGGTTGATAGAACTCTTTTTGTGCTTAAACATGGCAATGACTCATTATTCGTTCAAGTGTATGTGGATGATATTATCTTTGGTTGTGCTTCTCATGATCTTGTGTCCAAGTTTTCAGCAATGATGAGTTCCGAATTTGAAATGAGTATGATGGGTGAACTCACTTACTTTTTGGGGCTGCAAATCAAGCAAACCAAGGAGGGTACCTTTGTGCATCAAACGAAGTATACCAAAGACCTCCTAAGGCGCTTTAACATGGACAAAAGCAAGCCTCTTCGGACACCAATGGGAACAGCAACAACACTTGAACTTGATGAAGATGGTGAATCTGTGGATCAAAAAGAATATAGAAGCATGATTGGATCACTTTTGTACCTCACGGCATCAAGACCGGACATACAATTCAGTGTATGTCTTTGTGCACAGTTTCAGGCTTCCCCACATGTTTCACATCGTCAAGCCGTCAAAAGGATTCTCAGGTACTTATATGGAACCCAATAATTTGGCATTTTTCTTCCTTCTTCCTCAACCGTTACTTTGAAAGCTTTTTCGGATGCTGATTTTGGGGGTTCTAGGATTGATAGGAAAAGTACTTCCAGTGCTTGTCATTTTCTTGGTAATTCTCTTGTTGCTTGGTCCTGTAGAAAACAAAAATTCAATTGCACGATCCACAGCCGAATCTGAATATGTAGCTGCTGCTAGTGCTTGCTCACAAATTGTTTGGATTGTTCAAACACTTAAGGACTATGGGGTTGATCTAGATAGTGTTCCACTATTCTGTGATAACACTAGTGCCATTTGCATTGCTAAAAACCCCGTGCAACATTCTAGAACTAAGCACATTGACATTAGGTATCACTTTCTCCGAGATAACATTGAAAAAGGAAACATTGTGCTTCACCATGTAGATACCGAACATCAATTGGCTGACATTTTTACAAAACCTTTGGATTTCACTCGTTTTTGTTTCATTCGTAGTGAAATAGGGGTTATGCATCCTCATGGCATAAATTGAGGGGGAGTTTTTGAAACTTGGGAAGTCTTTGTGTGAATATGAAATTAAAATAATATGAGCATAGTATTTCATACATATATGACTCTGTGATTCCTTTTACATGCTCAAAGTTCTTACTACATTACTCGTGTTATACATTTTGTAGTTTTTGCCATGTCTAGTAATTGGAATAATTACTTACACTAAAACTTGTCATGGTCGAACTTTCTTGCTGTTTTGAACTTGTTACATGTTCACAAGTGCTTTTAATCATAAAGAATTAATCAAGTAATCAACTCACATGTTGAGTTTTAATGAACAAATATAAATTGAGAAAAGATCAAGAGAATATGCTTGCATCGCACTTCTTCTTTTGAGATGGCTTGTCATTGCACTTAGATATGAACTTTGAAGAAGTTGTGTATGACTAAAACCATGTCCTTAAGCTTTTGATTGTCAAATGACATAGGCTTGGCTTGGTTGGTTAGAATAAGGCAGATGCGCATATAATCTCTTGCAAATATCATATGATCTAAATTTATGCTTTGAAAAATAATAAAATGCAGCAACTAGTGTCATGCTTTCAGGTTTTGAAATAGTTAAGTTTGTGAGATCATGACTTGCTTAAATTGAAAATTACATATGATCTCTAGCATGGCTTACACTACTTTATGTATTTCATTGATGTGATAATGTAAAGTACTTGATAGTATGACTTGGATGAGCTTTGTTTATATGAATATGTTATAATATGCTCATAACAACTATGCTCATGACTTGCTGAATACATTGTCAAAGTGGAGAGATAAGCATGAAGAGAAAGAGATTATGTGCATAAGGAGAGATAATAAAGGGGGAGAGATAATATGAGATAATATGGGATAATTTTTTCTTCTCATTTTACTTTTGATTTACAAAGGGGGAGAAATTGTCTTCAAAACATTTAATGAGAATAAGCCAATGTTCGGATTTTAAATGGTGTTGCCAATGCATTCATCAAGGGGGAGATTGTGAGACCTATATGTGCTGAATACATTGGCTTGTAGTAAAAACACTTGGCTTTGATAATAAAAGCTTTGAATATCACCAAACACACCTTTTTATCAAGGTCCGACTCTAGCTCTGAGCTACAGAAAGGCCCGACGGTAGGTCCGGCTTGTTTTGAGTAGCTCCGGCTATGTTTGAAGCTAGGTCCGACTTCTTGGTAAGGTCCGACTAGCATTGGTTAGCTCCAGTGAGCTTTATCTTTAGCTCCGGCATGTCTTTGATAGCTCCAGCATATATTTGATAGCTCCGGAATGCTTTTACTAAGCTTCAACGTACCTTGTCTAGCTCCGGTTTTGGGTTGACTAGTTTTGACTTGTTTTTGGTAAGCTCCGGTGCTAGGATCTACTAGTTTTGGTAAGCTCCGGCAGGTGCTTGGTTGCACTAGTTTTGGTAAGCTCCGGCGCTAGGTTCTTCTAGCTTTTGTTAGCTCCGGTTCAAGGTCCGAGTTGCTCTGGCATGGTCCGGAACTTGACCGTAGTGCTTCTGATTTTCATTTGCAATGTTTCGTACTTGCTTTACATTGTTGGAAAGATTGCTTAGTATTCATTTGCTATGTTTTTGGTGCGTTTTGGATATATGGATGATATCGTGTTACTGTGGTTTTGCAACATGCTTATGTGAGGCTCTCACGTAAGGTGTTGTGTTCGGAACTAACTTGAGTCAAGTCGAGGACTTGGGCTCGTATGGATTGGTTGTTTATTCATGTGCAGGTGTTGCTTGAGTTCAAGTCATGGCTGGTGACGGGATCCATTGGACTATTCTCAGGGAGGAGATGAGGTTTCAACAACCAAGTTCGGGAGGAACTGTGGTTGAGCTGATCAGGAGGTCGCGCAGGATGATTGAATCAAGGGCAGTGCATATGAAGGTTACTGAACGTTGAAGGAAGGTGTTTGCACGTATGCATGCGGTGCATGATGTGGCAACATGGCTCTGAAGATGGTTTATGGATGGCAACATCCGGTTGGAAGGATCGGATCGTACCGGTTGATGACTTTGGCTGCGGCGGAGTCGGGTTTGACTCAAATATGGAAAGATTTGAGTCGGTTATGATAGGATTTCGTGTGGGTCACGAATTTGAGTTGTTTAGGAATGTGGGATACGTTCCTAAGGTGTTTGGAAGTCTTAAGATTGCTTCTATCTGCGTATAGAAGAATCTTGAGCAGTTATGGAAAGTTACGATTCGTGATCTGAGTAGGATTGGAGTCCTAGTTGATATTGGGTTGGCCTAAGGGCTGGTTATATAAGCAAGGGAGCCCAGAGCTCGTGGTAGACGACTTTGGGGCTGTTCCTCTTGTGTTCTATTGAATAAAATTCGTAGTTTGAAGGAACTTTTGTGCCTTGTTCGTCCGACTTGTTCCAGACAAGTTTTACTCGTCGAGTTTCTGGACAGCACTATCTTTGGTCGGTGGTTTTAACATAACTCTAGTTTTACAGATCCAATTGACGTGATTCGTTTTGGGTTGTCTTCACAACTTGATTATCTATCATCTGTCAAAATTTCACGGTCATTGGATTTGTGGTCTATGATCTACACAAGTTTCTTTGCAGCGTTCCAGAACTGTTTTTCCTCGGGTAGGGCAGTTTAACCTGTGTTTGATCTTTCGATCATAACTTGAGTTTTTCTCGACGGATTTGAGTGATTCTTTTTGTGTTGTCTTTGTGACTTGATTCTCTCTGATATCTATCACTTTTGTCATGGTGAAACACGTTTAGATTAGTCTCACACACGATTTCTTTAATAGATCGTTTTTCTTCCGAATGGGTTTGGGGTTTAATTGTTTCCGCTGCGTAAGATTTTTAAATCTACCATTCACCCCCCCCCCCTCTGGTAGCTTTTCACGTGCTCTTCGATCCTACACACCAATCCTCAGCCGCTCCAACTAGTTGATGGGAAGCAAAGAGAACCTTCTCCCTGTTGTTGCACTGGACAATAGCGAGCTTCTTCTCAACAAATTTCAACCAATCATCAGCTTCCGTAGGATTCGTGGCTTGAGCAAAAGTAGGTGGCCTAGTCCTCATAAACTCTCCTAATCTGTTATGAGGGGGTGAAGGAGGTGGTGGAGGCATATGGGGCTGATCTTGATTATTGGCTTGCAACTGTTCCAAGCGCATCACAGTTTGCATCAGCTGATTTTGCATAACCAACAGCAGCAAAAGGTTGACAGCCTCAGGTACAGGTCCGTTGTAGTTATTCTGAGGTGCTCCATTTTTCTCCTCATTCTCATTGGCATCCCTCTAGTTACGGGTCCTTGGCATCTGAAGAAAAGAGCAAGAGATGAGAATTTAGAAAACGTCCCAACTATATGCATCAAGGGATATGAAAATAAGCAACTACCTATACTAGCCTACATGCGTGTGGCAAGCACTAAAGCATCCCACAATCCTCTACTAAGCACACAAGCATACAAGCAACATTACATAGCAATCAACACACCAAACAGACCACAACGCTTCCTGAGTGTTCCTATGTGCTCTAGAGTGTCCATTCTATCTAGGCTGCGTCCTACGGTCAACCTGTGGCTTTGATACCAAAGTGTGACACCCGGTTCCGAAAATAAACAAAGTGTTGTATATCTGTGCCCAGGATGTTTAACACACATACACAAGTGATTCAGAAATGATAAACAGATAATTACCACAACTCAAATTATTAAATAAGTACTTGGATTACAGTATTCAAGTAATCCTCATATTACAACTCTAATGATCATTATTGAACTATAACTACAACGGAAGTAATCTAAGTATGAAGCTAAGCAACTAAGCAAACTAAGCGTAAGGGGTAGCGCGGCTCCAAGCAACTCCACAGGCAAGTCGACGGCAGCACACAGCCTAGTACTCCGCGTTATCATCAATACTTCTAGACATCACCTGAAACTATTTGTGGGAGAATTTCAAGAGTGAATACATGTTGTACTCAGCAAATCATGGAAATTTTGACATGTATCTTAAACAAGGAATGATAATAAACAATTGCTAATTGCTGAAAAGTACATTTAAAATGTGTAAAAAAGCATACTAAGATGTCTATGTGAAATTTATCCCATCATAACCTGAATAGTTACTAATAATGAGTCCATTACCATCAATTACCATTATATCACATCCAGCAATGATTATCCATCCAAATACCAAGTTCTTACCATTATCATTGATCATATTCAATTATCACAACTCAGACCATAACCATGACCCAACCATCCCAAAACCATTACCCAACCATAGCCATCCCAAATTCCAAGTTCCACTCTAATCATGTAGGTCATTCAGGTTCTCTTAACCAGGAGCACGGCTATCATGATAGTTTTTAACACTCTGTAGAGGTTGTACCACTTTACCCACAAGTTAGTGATTTCGTCACCCGTCGACGACTAAACAAAACCTCCATTATGCCAAAACACTACCATAGGTGTATGACCAAGAGATCACAAAATAGCCTTTACAAAGAGACTACCAGCATATTCAGACCAATTTAGGTTTCACCGGTGGTGATGCCTCCAACTGAGCACATCCAACCAAGGGTCTCCTCTTGTGCCGTTCAGATCTCAGGGCAGTCCCACCACTATTGCAAATTCAACCGACTCCCATTTCCCGCTCCTCCAAATCATTCGAATCGATATGTGTAATACTCCTAATTAATTCTCTAAGCCACACCCATACTTGGCCTTGTGGTGGCACTGTAATCCTGGCTTATTCTCGCATGAATGAGTCCTTAGATCCAAGACAAGCAAACCACCATATCATCCAACCCAATCCACAAACCATGCTTGCTTAGATCTCTCAAGTCCCATGTTACCAATTATCCATGTTCATCAATTCTCATCATCCATAAGTTTATTAATTCATAATTAAGCCATTTGGTTGTTTTCCCATCCCAATTAATTAGAGCGGAGCAAAAAGGTAAAAAGCTCTTCCTGAATCTCTATAATGTATTCCAAGCGACAAGGATGGTCAAACAAGTCTAGTAAACACTTGTAAGTGGGTTTCCCATCAATTTGACACAAGCATGCAGTTTTGCAAACAAAACATTTAAAAATAGGATCAATGTGGTCAATGACACTTGCCTTGCTCCTAAGCTTGGTTAGGATCAATGGCTTCAAAATTCTGGTACTAGAGGTCCTCGACAGCACCCTTTGGAGCAAAATCTTCTATTTCGCTCAACGAACATACAAAACATTCATTACAGTCACCTTTTCTTTTACTGAGTCAATTTCTTGCTTTTTAAAGCAAGAAATCAAAAAAGCCCGCGAAGGCAATCGCTCGGATCTTCCCCTAACCCAACCCGGGAACGGACCGGAGGGGTTATATCAACATCCCCGAGGATGAATAGTGTAAAATCCCTAATTGGCCAGCTTGGAGGTAAGTCCATGTCTGGAGAGAGGTAGAAAAGACGCCTAAGCTTGAGTGAGCGCATCGCAACTGTGTGCGAATCAAAAAGTTTTGTTCTGATCTGAGAACGCCCCTCAACCAACCTACTACTTGATTGATGGGTTTGGGGGGGAAAGAAGAGTGGGAATGTGGGCAGATTTGTAAAAAGGATTTCCAATTAATTAGTAGGAGAAGCCCCTTACAATCAAGAAGGTGGTAAGACCCTTGCAGAGTTCCCAAACAGCATAGAGCTTGGGAAGCTCGGACTCGGTCAAGATCCGAACAACGGCGGAGCACTCAACTACATGTTGCCCTTGAATTCGGAATATGGGAAAGTCGCTCCGGGTTGGGGGACTACTCCTTTTAGCTACTAAGGAAGTAATAACCCCTAAGGAAGCTAGAGCAAGACCTAATTGAAAATGAATCGTAAATGCTCATATATTACTCAATATGCCATGTCATCCATGATTAATGCAACTGTGAGGTAAAACTTGTTAATAAGATGCTACTAATGTTTACTAACTAGTTATAATGGTTTCTAACAAGTTTGAATAGGTTTTGAGTTAAATCGAGTAAATTTGGAATAAATTTTGCACAATTTATATTTAAAGGCCGAACAAGTCCGGTTTTAGGGGCCGGACTAGTCCGCCCAGGTCAGAACATGTGAACAAGGGTTTTCTTGATCAACGAGAATTAGGGTTGAATTGACGTAGGAAAGGAAAAGTAGAGGGTGTACCACATGTTTAGAGGTCCAAAGATCATGAATTGGACGTGAAACACTTGGATCTTGACGATTAGGGCTTGACGAAGATGAGTTGAGGGTGAATTGGTGATGAAGAACGAAAAGTTGATGAAGATCTTGCTATATCGCTCCTCCTTCGTGTTGTCCTCCCCCTCCTTGCTACTGGATCTTCTCTTGATGGCAGCTCCCATGAACTAGGGTTTGGGGTTCTTTCAATTGTCGAAAAGAGGGGGAAAGGTGGGGTGTTGGGTTGTTTATATAAAGGTGGAGAGGTTGGGTTTGATGGATTTCGAGTCTAAGGTGGGTGGAGGCCGCGGTGGGGCCCCAAATGGGCTCCACAGGGGTTAAGCATGATGTTCATGGGCCCAATTAAGGCGAAAACCCAATAAGAAATCGTAGAGGAAAAGATTGAATTCGAGTCGGGCACACCGGTCAAGTCCGTTAGAGGGCCGAACAAGTCTGATGTTGGACAGAGACGAAAATGAACAAGTCTAGTAGGAGGTTCGGACAAGTCTGGTCTTGTCCAGAGAGCAAAACGGACAAGTCCGACATAGATCGGACAAGTCTGAGGATTTGACAACTCATTCAAAAATCGTACCCAAGATCGGACTAGTCCGCACTGAGTCACGGACAAGTTTGGAATGGAACACAGACTTAATCAGACTAGTACGCAGCAAAAAAGGACAAGTCCGGAGTGGCATCAGAGGGGAAAATCGGACTAGTCCGGGGTACAAATCAGACATGTTCGTACTTATACATACTTTTTAGTGTTGTTTTGCTTCTAATTCATTTTAAACTTATTTCTTTTTAGGTTGCTCAATACAAAACATGTATTAGAATGTATGCAATGAAAGATGGATGAAAATGAGAGTGTTACAGATGGTCACATCTTTATCCTGTACTCAAGTTTGAGATGGACACATCTTAATCTCAAGTATGGGCACATCTTCATCCTGCACACACAAATTTAGGTTGGGAACATCTTCAACCCAAGGACGTACTCATCTTCATCCTGTTCACGAGTTCGGGTTGGGCACATCTTCAACTTCAGGATGGACTCATTTTCATCTTGAACTCAACCTCGGAATGGGCACATCTTCATTACGATCACACACGTGATGGACACATCTTCATCTCAAGACACCTCTCTGTTAGATGCTCAAGGTCACCCGTGTTACCACGAACCACCTCTACCACGTCCTTGGGTACATCTCCTTTGTACATGACCAACACTAGAAAGTCCATAACACCCCACCCAATTACCACCAACACTAGAAAGTCCATAACACCCCACCCAATTACCAGGTCTGGCCCGTTCAAACTTCATCTATTGTCTCAGATCACCCTTAGCTAAGCCGAACTCTCCACCTTAGCCCGTACGAAGCAGCCCACTTGCACACCCAGCTAGCCCACCAGGCCAACTGGTCTTCTTTCTCCTGGTCATCCCTTCTCACGTTCACCAGACATCTGCGCTGCCCACACTGGCGAAAGCCTCGTAGCAACCCTTGCATGCGGTCGGTGCTCCAACGCTCAACAGCATCTATCGCGGTCTGCCCTTCTGGCATGACAGATTTCTCCTAGGTCGTCGCACGTCGACTCTGATCCTCTATCTGGTGCGCGTGTTGAACCCGTCCCGAACCCGCCTCCGATTCTGTGGAGTCACACCCACCTTGGCATGAATCAAGCCCAGTCAGTGCCGTCGGAATCCTTGTCATCCGCTCGATCTCTGTTCGATCTATCCGTCCTTCAATCGCGTCACCCTGCCGTGCACGTCCGAGATCATGTCGGACTCTCTCTCGTTGCTAGCTGCCCCCCCCCTCCCCCGATGTCATCCTCCCGGGGGCAGCAGATGAATCTCTAACCTTGGCTTTGGATACCAATCGTTGGAATTCCGGGCAATAATAAACTTGAAATTGATCTGGCCTCACAAATACCCGGATATATATGTATATAGCCCAATTACAGATATAATAACTGAACAAAAAAGTTTAGGACTCTACTCTAAACTTGGACTCAGTCTCTTAACTCTTGTCCAAAATTGATCTGGACTCCTACCTGGTGCGCACCGCCCTGTCCTGGTCCGACATGAGCCTGGACTTGGCTAGGTTTGCCGCACTAGGCTCTACTACACTCTGAAAACAAGATTAAACTCAACACTATTACATACATCAAATAGTAAAATCACATGATTAGGCAATACTGATTACAGAAAACTTCCTGTTTTAGTGTTGAAGAACTGCACCCTACTTTGTCTTCACCCTCTTTCGGCACCGGGAAAGACAACTAGGCAAGCTGGTTACATTGTATCGTCTTGCAGAGTTCTGGTGTCATTTTGACTATATATCTGTTTACAACTACATATTTGCATGCTTTTTGTTGACACATGCTAATCTTGCTCATATATTGTACGCTATCGTCAGTTCCTTACCCTCGTTTTAATTTTTATGTAGGAGCAATATTGGCAATCTAGTGATTTGGATTAGTTATTGTCTGCAAAACTGAAGGTCCTGGTCACCAGTAGAAAATAAATGAAGATATTTTTGTGAGAAATAAAGCTTAATTCAATGGTAAAAAATGGCATATTCAGTTAATTACTCTACTCTAATTAATGGAGTATATAAGTATAAACATTCCATAAAACATTGCAAAAACTAGTTTTCATTCAAGTGGAACAGTTTACGTGGCATATTTATGAAGCAGAATATGCCATATATGAAGGTTTCCCATGTTATGCATGATACACCATAATCTGCTCCTAGTACATTATTGCAATGCTGTGCATACAGCCATAGATATGATTGTCTGTATGGGCATACGGGCAATCAATTTTGCATGCTAGTTTATTGTTTAATTTCATGTAGAGTCGTCATTAAACTGCAGGTTGCTAATTTAGTTGTACTTACCAAAATGCAAATATTCTTTGCTATTTAATTATGGGCCCTCTTTGGATCGTGGCTTCCCTTGGATACCTATTGTTCATATTTCAAGTGAATCAAAAGATGAATAGTTCTGCACATCGTTTTTACTCTGTCGCATAGGCGAGTCCTTGGCGTCCAAGCGGTCCAGCATGGACGTTGGGGCTGCTCAACTCGCCTGGAGGCGCCCCTGGAGGCCGGCTGGGATAGTCAGGTGTCATCATGGCGCCTAGGCGTGCTGCGCTTGCGACCGCCAAGGGGAGCCAGGCTGGCCCAAATCAATCTCAGCCTTCTCACTTTCTCAGGCCCAGCTCAACATGACCCCATATACACCATCTTCTACCCTAGCCACCACTCCATCTCCCACAAGTCCAGGCTGCCGCCGCCACTGCATCTCCCAGGAGTCCTGGCCGCCCCCGCCGGTGCTCCCTCCCTGCAGCCCACCTCTGCAAGGTATCATACCATTTTCTGCCCCGTCTCTGTTCGGCAACTCTACATGATTGGTTCTGGGAGAACATGTACACAAAGATTTTTGACGGGAATCATCTAGCTGACCTGCTTTGCCAAGTTGGATGAAAACCTTTTCAGGCAGTAAGAGGTCTAGTCTTCACATTTTGTCCCCCCTGATCTATGTTGGGTGATCTCCGCTGTGCACAGTCACACACGCCGGCCAAGACCGACTCAGTCTGGTCCAGCAGGGGTGCGCACCTGGGAGGAGTCCTTGCCATATTGGACAAGGTCTCTATATTAGGAAAGAAATAAAAGAGTCCGAGTTATAGAACTATTTGCTGCAGATTTGGAATAGGATTTAACAGTCGACAGTCTTAGTTTTTTTTTTTGTAGGAAGCTAGCGGGAGAAGCCCCCACGGTCATTATATATATATATATATATATATATATATATATATATATATATATATATATATATATATATATATATATCCTTTGTCCCTCTAATTTGACCATAACTAGAATCACTTTGTTGCAAGATTTATGAGTTTGGAGAATTTCCCCAAACCTTTGCCCCAAGTTCTGAGGGTGTACCGCTGCACTTTTATGACTGAATTCAGCTGAGAGGGTGTTGTCGTGGTCCAGAATTGCTTGACAAAATATTGAAACTACAGGTGTTGTAGCCAAAAATTCTCGAACCTAAAGACCCTTGCCTTCGGTATAGACGTTTCTATTTGGACTTTACATGGTATATGGTCTGAGGTTGTTTTGACTGGGGATATGTTGTGAAAAGAGGCGGGGAGGAGCTCTCTTGCTGCGTCTAGGACTGTGCAAAGGAGAGGAGAGCAGATGGGACTGAGAGTTGCTTCAGAGACGGTAGCAAGGAGGGGAACCTTGCCGCGCGGCCTCTGGGGCTGCTGCCGCGCCCAGGTGGTTGGGATCCTTCCCAACCTTATCTCTATCTATTATTTCCGTCTATGAAAGATTCAATCTACTAATTCTATCTATAACAGATCTAAATCTACTAAATAATCTTCTATGAGCCTCCTTGATCTGCGGCTGGGCTAGGGGTGCACCTGGGCTGTGGTCATATGTGGGCAGGATGGCTGGGCTAGGGGTGCGCTTGGGTTGTGGTCATATCTGGGCCTGCCATGCATGGGCCCAATACACAACCTTTTCCCCGTCCCCAACATCAGCTCGTCCTCAAGCTGAGTATTCAAAGTGTTAAAGTCGGGTGTCCATGTCCCGTCAACCTTGCT
This sequence comes from Tuctoria greenei, assembly GCA_036927565.1. Lineage (NCBI taxonomy): Eukaryota > Viridiplantae > Streptophyta > Magnoliopsida > Poales > Poaceae > Tuctoria > Tuctoria greenei. Next base: position 43,550,931 of record JAYESD010000006.1, read on the forward strand.
GTGCTGACAATGACCTTGAGGTGGATGCTCTCCATGGCGAGGAAAATGGTCTGGTGGTGTGTAATCCGATCGGGCGGCCAACATGTCTTGCCGGCCATCCCATCGGATTTTCTTGTTGAAGTGTTGCTACTCCATGGTGAGGTTGTTCAAATTCTAGCTGATAGTTCCAAGTAATTGCAACAACTGGAGTCCCAACACAAGGTCGAAGCCCTCCAATGGAAGTGCGTGGCAATTGATGTTGAAGGTCTGTTCTGCAATAGACAAAGGAACACGGGCCAAATTTCTTTACAATAAATTGTGTCACCAATCACTACCTTGACACAGGGGCGTAGCAGTGGTTGTATTATCAGGTCAATCTCATGGGCAAGGGGATCCTTGATGAAGTTGTGGGTGGGGCCGGTGTCGACCAAGGCAATCAACAATTTGTCGCCGATCTTCACTTGAAGCTTCATAGTGTTACGTCACCGATGTCTGTGAGGGCATGAAGTAAGATGCCCATGTCTGCAACATCGCTCTTGGTGTTGCCATCGTCAAGCTTCAAGAGGAAGACCCCCTTGTTGGCGCACTTGTGATCCACCATTTACTTCTCTGAGCAATGGTGCACTCGCCATTTGCCCGCTTGGCTGCCATCTTGTTGGCCGTGAGGCGCGTGATGCGGGGGCGGGTGGAGGTGTTTGTGTCACTCGGGTTGTGTCAGGGCCCTTTGTAGTGATGCGCGGGGCAGGAGAGGGGCTCATGACCCGTTGTGTAACCACACCCTTCTATGAGCCGACTTCTGTTGTTGCTGCATGGCATCGCTCAAAGGCTCGGGCCAAGCCCATAGCTGTCTACACTTTGCAGGTTTGTGGAGAATTGCAGCTCCACATTAGTACGAAGGGGTTCTCAGAGGCCAGCGGTGAAGAAGTTGATCCGCTGGGGCTGTCTGAGATCCTCGTAACGGCACAGGAGCACCAGTAACTGATGCCGGTACTCCACTGTACCAATGCGGGGAACATCTTTAATTTCGGCTAGGTCGTTGAAGCGGAGTGGAGGCCCGAAGTGCATGTTGACGAAATCCGCGAAGCTCCTAGGAAATGATGCTGCAATCTTGTTCGAGGGCAGTGTACCACTCGGTCGCTAAGCCCTCAAGGTGCAGAGAAGCCAGCCAAACATTCTCCGGCATTATATGTGTCCCTCGGAAGTAGGTCTCGCACTTTGTCAGCCATGGCAGCAGATTGGTTTCCTTGTTGAATTCGAGAAAACTGATCTTGTGACAGCGCAAAATGCTATCGTCATAGGGAGGACATCCCGAGGGGCGCTGGGCATCGTCGCGGGGGCTATACCTGCCACCACCACTACCGCCACCACCGCCGTCGCCGCTGCCGCCACTATCAGCCGAGACGTCCTGCAGCGGCGGTTCCCTTAGTACGAAGAAGACCGTCTCAAGCTGTTTCTCCAAACGGGTGAGACAAAGATTGTGGCTGTTGAAGCAGTTGTTCATGGTGTCCATCTAAGCCGAGAGGCATTCCATGGAGGCCATGAAGATTTGTATGTTGGAGCTCATGCCCTCCAGGAGAGTGGTGATTGCTGGTCATAGGCCCATAATCATCGTTGGAGGCGATCATGATCGCTGCTCCGATGGATCGTGATACCAAATGCTATGAAACGAGGTGAGCAGTAGCTCCCCTACTACGCCTAGAACTGCGCAAGGGAGAGGGGAGCAGTAGATGGGATTAGGAGTTGCTTCGGAGAACATAGCGAGGAGGGGAATCGCTCGAGTTGCGCTGATCATCAGCCAGGGCGACCAAGGTAGGGCACAACCCGTAGGGCAAAACTCCTTTTATTCCTTGGTGTTGATTGCAGGGCAGAGAGGGCAGCTTATATAGGGTTCAAGACCCCTGTTGTGCGCCCCTTGGGGCTGCAGCCGCACTAGGTGGTTGGGATCCTTCCCAACCGCCCCAACCTTTTATTCTCTAGATTACATTACATCTATCTACTTTTCCTTCCATAACAGTTTTGATCTACTAATTCTATCTATAACGGATCCAAATCTCCTAAATAATCTTCTAGTAGCCTCCTTGATCCGTGGCTGGGCTAGGGGGTGTGCCTGGGCTGTGGCATATGTGGGCCTTGCCATGCGCAGGTCCAGTCCACTACAGGGTAGGATAAGAGTCTTTGGGTATTTGGTAGTCTAGGCCAGAGAGAAGCATCAATCCAATTCTTCCAGTAGTGGAGAACTTTGCACATTACTCCAAGTGAAGTTTCTTTCTTTTATTGTGATTTCCATTATGCCTAGGTGATCAATGATGGAGTTGAACACTTGCATATCAGGTTGTTTGGCCCCTTGTTGATTTCTATTGTCACTGGATCTATAAAAGTTAACATCCCCCACTAGGAGCCAGTGAGAGTTAGGAGATATCAAGATGTTAGCCAGCCAGTTGGTGAAACTCATTCTTTTCCTTGGTCGTGGCTTGGAGCATAGATTGTGGATAGCTTTCATTTAGACCCATCCAGTATCGTGGTGAAGTCCACTGTGACTGCAAAGTTGTTGATCTCTTCGATCATTCTTAAGATGTGTGAATCATTACGACCTATTAGTATGCCCCCTGAGGCCCCCAATTAGGTGGAGAACACAAATTTGTTGTATTGCTTGGGAGCGACCTTTTTGAAAAAGCACATGTCAATGGTCGTCTTCTTAGTTTCTTGGATGTAGAATACAATGCCCTCACTCTCTTCTATTTTCGCTCTAACAGCCAGTTGCATGTGGGCATCATTGACTCCTAAGGTTCAAATTCAAAATATTCCATGTGCGGTTCCATGTATTCTATGAGAAACTCTGAACTTGTGGGGGGGTGGCACTGCTTATAAAGCCCTGCCTAGTGAGCAGTACAGAAGCGGGGGAGGATAGTGATGGATTAGTGGGTTGTTATTGGAGGGTCGGCCAGATTTTGAACAGAAGTATTGTTATGAAATAATGTTTTGTCCGAGTGCGTTGAGCCGAGGATGTTGAATTTGATCCCAAATCTAGCGGTTGTATACCTAGGGTAGTTCGGCTCTGCAATAAACCTTTTCTTATGACTGCGTATCTTTTCTTATGACTGCGTATCTTACTGTTCAGCCTAGCCGTGTGAGAGGAGAATCGGGACCATATTTGGCATCAGTGTTTTGAATAGGCGCTTGGACGCCCAGGCGCCCGCCTAGGCACCTAGGCCTCTGGCCAGGCGGGCTGCAGCGCCAGGCAGGAGGCAGGAGGCGGCAGAGGCGAGCGACATCATGCATAGTTGGGCGTATCGGGAGGAGTTGGGCATAGTTGGGGGATGAAGTGGGCCGGTCTAGAATCTATATGAACCGTCAGATTGGATTTAACGGTCCTCTTTTCACATCAGCCTATATAAAAACAAGCCCTCTCGCCTCAACTAATCCTAATTCCTTTCTTCCCCACCTCTCTCCAGCCTCCACCAGTGGCGGCGGCCGCAGTGACGGTTGCGAAGGTAGCATCATCACCAACAGCCAGGTGTGGCGAAGGCGGCAGCGTCCGGCGGTCATCGGCCAGGCGAGGCGAGCCTCCTTAGCATTGGCCGCCAGCTGACTGGCCGCCTAGGCGACACCTCAAAAATGGTGTTTGTCATTACATCTCAGTGGTAAGGTTGACTAATCAGACAAGTAACCTAAAGCAAATTATCTTCCTACTGTCCCTACCACCTTCCTGCCCCTGATTTGTACATTCTTCTGCCTATTCATTGGATGAGGGTGGGGGTGCTTCTGCTTCAGATACCTCGTTGTGCAGCTGTCTAAGCGCTCGGGTCGCCACTGTCAGGGGCACCCCGCATGTTGTTATGCCACTTCCTGTATATGGTGGTAGAAAGTTCCGAGTAAGGGCTCTGTTTGTCCTATAGATCCGCTAAGCTAGCAAATTTTATAAGACCTGTAAAAGGGAGAGAGGTGAGTTACCCTGTTCTTCCTCTTGTTTTCTAGCTTGGTCGGCGACCTCTCCCGAGCCTTCCTGCAAGCTCAACCCTCCAATTTGTTCCTGATCCTCAAACTCCTCAAGGTATCCTACAAAATTTGTGTGAGCATTGAACGAGCTCTGTATTTTCTTTTGCTAGTCGTTGGTGTTTGTGGTTGTAGTTGAGGTGCAGGGGACGTTTGTACTTGGTTATGCTTGCTGGGGTGGATGTCGGCCATTTTGGCATATGTTCTACCAAATCTGGGGGTTGGCTTTCTCCGAGCCTCTAACGTTCTCTTCCTCTATCCCCTGAATTTGGATTAAGGAGGTGCTTGAGGCCCCCACTCCAGCGGAAGAGGAGGCACCACATTCAATATCAACCGTGGCACCTTGTCCTTGTTGGGCTTGGAGGGGCTGAGAACACCATTTGATCCACGATTGAGGGTAGGCCAGTGGAATGGAGTCTTCTCAGTTCTGCCAAATCAAACGGCTTGGAACATATTGGTTGTATAGCAGAGGAGCTTCCACCATCGAATTGAAGATCTCCCTGCAGCCCTATGTCGACACTAGGGGGTCTCCTCCAATGTTGTCGAAGGAGCTATCAGATTGTGGACCCCCAGAGAGGTCCATATGATTAGGAGTTGGGGGGGGGGGGGGGGGGGGGCAACCTGATGGGGTTGGGGTTGAACACCCTAGCCATCATGGTGCATGTTCTGCGGGCCATTCTCATGGTCCTGCTGCTCAACCAAGAGGTCCCAGTGGGGTCGTCATGACCATGGGGGTCAGCGGGGAGTTCACCATCATCATCATCATTGTCCGAAGGGAAGATCAAGTGATGACGTAGGGGTGGGGTTTACCATCTTCAGGTGGGTCATCCTCCTAGGGGGGGCGAAGAGACTAGGGATTTCCCAGTTTAGACTAATGATCGGGCAAATCGAGGACAAGCCATGCCCCAAATCAGCCCTGTGGCGGATGATCAAGCTTCTCGGAACAATTTCAAACCCATTTGGCAGGCACTTGACAAAGACATACCCCAACTCATTATGGGTGTTGTGTCAGCAAACTAAATTGCCAAAAGAGGAGACTGCCAAATCAATGGATTTCAGGGAGTGACTCCAAGGAAAGCCCAGTATCATGATCCAACCAATGTGAAGAAAGCTTCTCTCCCTTCTATTGATATCGTAGTCATGTCGAACAAATCGGATGTTGAGTCAATGGACATGCAGTGGATTCATGATCAGTGTAACACCCATCATTTCATGTAAATAAAATGAATAGAATAAAGTACATGTGTGTATGCATTTTTGTGTGAATTTTGAAGTTCAAACTAGTAGCATTCGTGGAAATTTGAATTTTAAATCAAACCAAAAGAAAAGGAAATGAAAAAGAAAAAGAATAAAACCCCCCTAATGGGCCAAAACCCCACCCCGACCCAATCCCCCCCTCCTCTCACCCGCGGCCCAGCCAACCCCCTCCTTCCCTCACTCTCTCTGCCCCGTGGCCCCCACCTGTCATCCCCCACCTTGGCAACCGCCGCCCCTCTCCCTTACCACGCCCACGCCGCGCCACCCCCCTCCCTCCAACCACTCCACCCCGAGCTAAATCAACCCAGGGAACTGCCCCTCGCGCGCGCCGTCAGCCACCGCACGTGTTCCACCTATAAAACCCCGCCTTCCCCCTCTCTTTTTTCTCCCTCCGCGCCTAACCCTAGCCTCACCGTTGCGAAGGTCCGTCGCTCTCGTTTTCGGCTAACCGACGTTTGCCTCACCCCTCTCTCCCCTCTAACCTCTTCGCTGTCACTCCAGGAGCACGCCGGATAAGTTTGCGCGGAGGAATCGCCAGGGCTTCACCGGATCCGACGGGTGCCGACGCCAACCGCCACTGCCCCTCGTCGCCGACCATTCTCCGGGCGATTTCGGACCCCGAACCCCCCGAGGTATGCTCCACTCTTTCCTCTCTTTCGTTTAGTATAAAGTGCGCATAAATAGGTGGCATTTTGGCCGAAATGGCCAACGCCGGCGAGGTTGCCGTCGCGGGCGTCGAGCGCCGCCGCGCCGCGCGCCGCCTGCGTCGCCAGAGGCGACGTGGCCGTCCCTCAGCCCTCGGTTTTAACCGGACGGCCGAGATTAGATCGGTCATATCGGATCATTTATAATAAATCCGGGCCACCCGATTCGGATCCAACGGCCCACGTTTAACAGGCATTTCCTGCCGCCGCATTTACATTGAGGCCCCCAGAAAACTTGCGGGCTACCCCCTTAATTTCACTGGAATACAAATCTAACCCCTAGGTTTAGCAATCTAGCCCCTGGACTCTCTGGAAATGGGTTTAATCAATTAAATAAGCAATCTAACCCCTGGAAATTTATAAATTATGTTTTGAGCCCCTGTACTGTGTAGAAAATTACCAACTAGCCCCTGGTATTTTATTTATTTGTTGAATAATGTTTAAAATTGTATTTGATGTGTAGAAAATAGATAAAAATGGTAAATAAATATAAAAACAATAGGAAAATTTGTATAAAATGTTTTTATGCCGTAATAAAATTAGAGTACAAAGAAAATATATTTTGACCATGGAAATTTATTAAAAATGTTTAAAATACATTTTGGCCATAGAAAATTCAATAAAAATGACTTTAGCCCATAAATAAATATTAAAAATGTAAAATAAATATTAAATGCATATTTTGGCCATGTAAAATAATAAATGCTTCGTAGGGACACATTAGTATAGAATTTTATGCTTATGTGTATGTTTTGATGCCATGTATGGTGTGTTCTTTACTTATTTAGCTTTTATTTCTTTTTGCCATGCTTGGGTAATATATTTAGAGTCATAATACGACCTTAACTTTACTCTTCAAGACCAAGACTTCAAAAATAACCAGGTCTTCGAAGAAGGCAAGTGCCCTTGACTATCTTGTACCAATTTTAGGATGTTAGTTAGTTGCATGCTACATAAAATGATGTCCAATTTCATGTTACATGCCCTATTCCACATAATTCCTTGTTATCTAGTTTGGGTTGGAAAGTAGATAGGTTATAATTATGCTTAGCCATGCTTAAACTTTGGGAATGGGATTTCATACAAATGTGACATATTATACTTTATGATTACTTTAATCATGGTGGACAAACAATAGTAGTTGATAGGAATCTGGTGGTTGGATAGACTTGGTATGGTGCAGTTTGCACGAGACCCGGGATTGGGTTTGGCACCACTGGATTCTAAGGACCGGTTTATGGAGGAAGCCACTAAGCTTTATAGTACCACTAAGAGACTGAGATGGGGCAACTTGGTCAATTAATTAGGTTTCTCTCGATGAAATGCTAGTAGTTGGATGGTGCGGGGAATGATGCAGGGGTACTGCTCTGGGAACCGCAAGGCTCAAGAGGGGGCTCTAAGGCAGAGGGTTACTCCGGAAATGCCTCAGTGGTGGAAACCTTAGAGGGCTAGCACTAGTCAGGAGTACCTTTGTAAAGACCATGTAGTGCTCTCTTGGCCTCACACCAAAGGAAGTGTGCAATGTGGTTGGCTACCACGGGCATTCAGGGAGGTTTGCTCAGTCCACCTAGCAACAGGCGATGAAATCACTGCTTGTGGGTAAAGGGTACACTCTCTGCAGAGATTTGGTAAAACTGTCATGACAGTCGTGCTCACGGACAAGAGCGGCTTGGGGCCAGTTCATTAGTTTATGGCTGGGAAATGGTGGTTATTTATTATTCAAGTTAAATTATCATCATTAATTTGTTGGAATATTTATGTGATATGATATTGATAATTGAAAGTCAAGGTTAGGTTCTAAGATAGTGCTTAAGCCATAATTGGCATATCCTTGTTCTAGCCATTCATATCATCCTCTTCCCACACTTGCTGAGTACTCTATGTACTCAAGCGTTTACTTTTTCATTAGAATATGAAGAAGAAGTGGCACCATAAGATTTCTTCGTCAACCTGGAGGACTTGGTCTAGGCAGGCAATCCTTCACGCAACTGCTTGTGAAGATGGAGCCCTAGCTATCTATCTAATCTTCCGCTATAGTATGGACTTTGTAAATAACTAGATGATGTATTCAAGTTAGTGGTTTGTATTTGTAAGACATTTGGGTCATATTGTAAGATTTATTATGTACTTGAACATGGTTATGTAATGATATTTCACTTTCGTCAACGCATGTACGATTCAACTGATCCTGGCGTACATGTGATTAGCTTCTGTTCATCCTTTCGATGACCGGGCGTGACAAGTAGTAAGGTGTCCCTATGGAAGAGGATCTCAGGGTTTAGGTACGACGAGCGTACCATAAAGTGAAGAGCTTCCTCCAGGAACCGATGAACTATCTACCTTATGAAGCCATAGTCGTTATGCTCAACCAATCCGTCTTCGTCAACAACGATGACATACTCTTCATGATGAGGTTGCGGATCTCCAGGGAGGGGAAATGTGGCCCTTGGGATTCTTCCAATCCGTCTTCGTCAACAACGATGACATACTCTTCATGATGAGGTTGCGGATCTCCAGGGAGGGGAAATGTGGCCCTTGGGATTCTTTCCCCCCTCCTCCCATCCTCAATGTGGTTGAGATGCTGGGGAAGGAAGCGGGTGGGATCAACCAGGAAGTTCGTCATGGGGGAGTTACAGGCACTGTTGTGAATGATGATGCAATTGTATGGTCTTTCGGTTGTTGTTTGCAATGAGTGGGGGGTGGGGGGGGGGGGGGGGGGGGGGCGGAGTCTTACTATTGTGAGGTATGATGGCGAGTGTGTTATGTGTGTGTGATTTGGGTAGGTTATAGCAACTGCACACACCTGTTTTGTCTTCTATAGTTGCAGTTATACCAAGCGGTGGTTCGTCTTCTTCGAACAACCATTAGTGACATGGCCATAATGCTTGCAGTTATGGCAGCGTATCGGGTTAGTGCAGTAATGCTAGCATTGGGTGTAACTAAGGCACCGAGCACGACCCCAACACTTGAGATTACCCTCAGAGCCATCAATCTTGTTTCCTCCCTGCATGGTGGTCGTGCCTTGAATGCATTCCACGGTATCCCTGCTCTTGGTGGAAAACTCTTTGGGAAGTTGCATGATGTGGGCAACATTGCTTCTGTATCTAGGTGAGGATTGTGTGTGCAGAGCAGTACCAGTGGGGGACTTCCAAGGGCCAAAGTGGGTGGCTGCAGGTGGGGTCGGACATGACAGTGTGGGAGGTCTACAAACACTACTCCTAAGGGTAGCGCTGACAGCGTATAGGGGGGGGGGGGTAAGAACACCTTTGTGAGAAATTATCCGTTGCATCAACAGGGGGGCTAGACTACCTTTGCTGGCACCAAGATTCAAACAGTGTTGGCCTTGCAGAAAGAGGTTGTTCATAGGATTGATCGGGGAAGGTGCTAGGTGTGAAGTTGTACGCTCGAAGCACCTACCGGAGTAGCAGAGGGGAAACACAAGGGCCAGAGAATGCAACATGCTAGCTTGGATCAAGGGGGCAGATCTACCCAAGCGGATGCAACTCGGCATAGTTTTTTTGGATCAGGGGGGTAATTTGCACGGAACGGTTCTTTGATTTGAGAGGCGAAGGAGTTCTTTTTTGCTCCGATGCACCTCAGTCCATTGCATGTATAGATGTCCAACGGGCCATGTCAGGCTGGCCTGGCCCGAGCACGTCAAGGCTCAGGCTATAAAAGCCTCAGCTCGACACAGGCCAAAAAATGAACCGAGCGGGCCTGATGGGTCTGCACCTCAGCTCGAGCACGGTCCGAGCTCATTTTATGTGTGTCGTGTTGTACCAGCCTGAAACTCATTTACTCAAAAATATATTAAAAATTGTGGAAAAAATATTATATTAACTTATGCAGGTTGGGACGGGCCGTCGCAAGCTAACCGGGCCAGCCAGGCCGGCCTTAAATGGGCCATGCATCCAGATTGGCCTGAGGTGAAGCTCGAGCACGGCCGACATCGGTCTTCGGGCCAGCCTAGGCCCATTTTTTCGTGTCGGGTCGTGCTTGTACGGGCATTTTTGCCAAGCTTTTGGTCGACCTGATTGGCCCGACTCCTTTACAACAACAACAATAACAACCAAGCCTTTGTCCCAAACAAGTTGGGGTCAGCTAGAAATGAAACCCAACAATTTTTGAAACAAAAAAATAGAAAATAAAATGGGAGTAAAAAATAAAAATACAAAAATACAAAATAAAATAAGGTAAATTTTATTTATTTTAAAAGTGTATTAATAAGAAAGAAGATAAGAGTAACAAAATTTGAATAAACTAAGATTCTGGCACATGAATTGCTAATTTCCATGCAGTCCTATCATGAGTCAAATCTATAGGTATGTCCCACTCCTTTAAGTCTCGTTTCACCGCTTTCTGCCATGTCAACCTTGGTCGACGTCTACCCCTCCTAAAATTTTCTCTACTCTTTATAATCCCACTGTTAACCGGTGCTTCTAGAGGTCTCCACTGGATATGCCCAAACCACCGTATGCGATGTTGGACTAGCTTCTCCTCAATCGGTGCCACCCCTACCCTATCACGTATCACCTCATTCCTAATTTTGTCTCTTCTTGTGTGACTGCACATCCACCGTAGCATGCGCATCTCCGCAACACTCATTTGTTGGACATGTTGCCTTTTAGTTGGCCAACATTCTGCTCCATACAACATCGCAGGTCTGATCATCGTCCTATAGGATTTTTCTTTCAATTTTTGTAGAACTTTCTTATCACATAAGATTCCATATGCTTGTCGCCACTTCATCCACCCGATCTTCATCCTGTGGCAAACATCTTCGTCAATATCACCATTGCTTTGTAACATTGATCCTAAGTATTGAAATGTGTCCCTCCTAGGTACTACTTGTCCTTGTAAACTATCATTTCCGTCCTCACACCCGACATCCCTAAAGTTGCATCTCATATACTCGGTCTTGGTTCTACTAAGTATAAACCCCTTAGACTCTAAGGTCTGCCTCCATAGCTCCAATTTTCTATCAACACTATCCCTAGTTTCATCTACCAACACTACATCATCACCAAAGAGCATACACCAAGGGGTATCCCCTTGTATATCCTTCGACACCTCATCCATCACTAAGGAAAAGATGTATGGACTTAAGGCTGATCCTTGGTGTAGCCCTATTGTGATAGGAAAAGTATCTGTCTCACTATCTCTTACGCATACACTTGTCACCACATTATCGTACATATCCTTGATAAGGTTAATGTGTTTTGTTAGGACTTTGTGTTTCTCTAGCGCCCACCACATGACTGGCATTGGTACCTTATCGAATGTCTTCTCCAAGTCAATGAACACCATGTAGATCCTTCTTTTGCTCCCTATACCTCTCCATAAGTGGACGAATGTAAGAAAATCTCCTCCATAGTGGACCTCCCAGGCATAAAACCAAACTGGTTTTTAGTGACATTGGTCACTTTCCTCAAGCGGTGTTCAATCACTCTCTCCCAAAGCTTCATAGTATGACTCATAAGCTTAATTCCTCAATAATTAGTACAACTTTGAATATCTCCTTTATTTTTGAAGATGTGTACTAAAATACTTTTCTACCACTCTTCAGGCATTTTGTTTGACTGAAAAATGCGGTTGAATAGTTTAGTGAGCCAAACTATTGCTACATCCCCCAGAAATCTCCACACCTCAATGGGGACATCATCAGGGCCGAGGGCCTTTCCTCCTTTCATCCTTTTAAAGGCCTATCAAACCTCGGACTCTTGTATCCTCCGCAGGAATCGTCTGTTGGTATCATCAAATGTGTCATCCAACTCGAACCTAATGCTCTCATTCCACCATTGAATAGTCTATTGAAGTAGTCCCGCCATCTGTTCTTAATCTCTTCATCCTTCAATAGAATTCGATCTGTCTCAACCTTAATGCATTTGACTTGGTTGAGATCCCTCACCTTCCTCTCGCGAAGTTTCTCCATCTTGTATATATCCTTTTCGGCTTCTTTTGTCCCTAGCCTCTCGTATAGCGCATCATAGGCCTGCCCCCTTGCTTTACTCACAACACGCCTTGCATTTTTCTTAGCCTCTTTATACTTTGCCATGTTGTTTGTACTTCTCTCATGATGCCAGCTCTTATAAGACTCCTTCTTCTCCTTAATAGCTTTTTGTACATCTTCATTCCACCACCAAATGTCTTTATATACAAGTTTCTTACCTTTTGTCCACCCAAGCACCTCCCTAGCTGCCTTCCTAATGTAAGTCTTCATCTTCACCGACATACTATCCACATCTTCCTGTTCGCTCCAAGGTCCTTCCACAATCATCCTCCTTTTGAATGATTGTTACGCTTCATTCTTCAACTTCCACCACTTCGTTATTGCGGTTTTAACACCTTTGTCTCATGACACATGCACGTGGAAACGAAAGTTGGCTACCACAAGTTTGTGTTGTGGAACAACACATTCCCCGGAAATCACCTTACAATCTAAACATGCCCCCCTCTCCCTTCTCCTGGTGAGGATATTGTCGATTTGGTTTGACTCATTTAGCCACCTATAATTGTGAGTTAGGACCCCCATCCCTCCATAGTTAGAAATAGAGGTGAAAGGATTCTGTGGTGACTCTTTCCAAGGACTGAATGAGGAGGCCAACTTGCTTAGATGCAACTACAAAGCGGTAACGGTGCTCTTTTTCAAATTGCACATGGAACCCCTTTGGGGTTCTGCCTAAAGCTGCGGGTAGAGCCCATGCTACTGAACTATTAGTGAGTCGAAAAGTATACCGACGGAATAGTGCAACCAAGAAGAAAACACCCATGTGGAGGAAGGATGGTGAATAGAGGATTTTGAAGCGGGTGGGAACCTGTTGTTGGAACGCGCAGCCTCGACTGAAGTCCTACTGTCTGAGCGCGGCCACTGGCCTCTCTCCCACCATGACATGGGGGGGGGGAGCTTTGGGAGAAGGCCATGCCCCAGTGCCGGCAGCCACCCTGAGCGGCGGCGAGGATGGTTGGTTGGGTGGCGTTCATGGGCAGGAGACGGGTACAGTCTGTTACCGGTTGAAAATGAGTTTTATCTATGTTTATGTTACTTTGCTTGTAAATTCTGTGATCTATATATATATATATGATTAAGTATATTTACTGCTGGTTGATTACTGACCTAGTGGGCACCTAATTGTCATCTAGCGCCTAGTTGCCTCCTAGGTTTAGTAGGGCCTGTGAAAATCTTGGTCCTGCAAAGCTTTCGGGCACGCGAGAGTCTTAAATCATGATTTTTTTAATATCAGCACGAGACAATAGTTAACCAACTCGAAAGTCTAGAGCATTTCAGCATCTAACCCTAGATTGAAGGTGAATCGGAAGTACAAGATAGGTAGAGATGTTAGTAAAATCCGTACGAGATCTGACGTTCATGCTTTATTGGCAGTATGACAACCATGACTGCTGAGGAAGCTGCAGCTGCTGCTGCTCGTGCAATTGCAGAAGCAGAGTCTGTCATGGCAGAAGCTAAGGCAGCAGCAAAAGAAGCAGAGGCTGCAGAAGCCGCTGCGGAAGAAGCATTTTTGGCATTGAAGAACACAAACGCCAAAAAATTGGTAATAGCATTAATTCTTTTATTAGTTACTATGTATGTTTTCTTTTGACCCGGATTTCATAACACTCATCTGGTAGTTTATTCCGGGTCACATAAAAAAATAAGAGATGAACAAGTTTTTAATCAATTGATTGTCTGATAATAGTTATGATTTGCAATGGTATTTATGAAAGGTATAAAAAAATAATTCATTTTAAGATGTTACTTGAGTTTGAAACCCTTCTTGAGGTAAACATTTCCGATGATCACATTCTAGTGTCTCTGTCTTAAATAATCTTTTGCATTGCTGCAGACTGAATTTTTTTTTGTTATTTTACTCTGCAATGTGCAACAGCCAACCAGAACATTCGCACACACAACTTTATGCATATTCTGATATTGTGAACAACGGAAACCTAATATTGTACAGTGTTCATTCAGATATTTGTTTTTTTTTTTGCTTATTATATCCTCAAGGGCGGATCTGGTGCAGTGGTTGTGTGTTTCCACTTGTGTTCTAAGGTCATGAGGTTCGAATCAGTCTCTTTGCCAAAACAGGAGTAAGACTGCCTAGAAATAACCCTTCACCAATAATCCTTCCTTAGCCCCTACGATGTGTGGGAGCCTTTGGTATTGGGTATGTCCTTTTATTATATCCTCAATATAATGCACGTAATTCTTGTTTGCAGTTTTATCTCACCATGTTTAGGCTTAATGGTAAAATTATAAACCGACCTGTTTCTTTGGAGAAAGCAGCCCCATTTACAGAGCCGTTGGCATCAATTTTGTTAAATTACCAAGAGTCCGAAACCATGAATATGTTTCTATTATCCTGGCACGAGACAATAGTTAACCAACTGGAAAGTCTAGAGCATTTCAGCATCTGACCCTAGATTGCAGGTGAATTGGAATTACAAGATAGGTCGAGATGGTAGTAAAACCCGTATGAGATCTCAAATTGATGCTTTATTGGCACGTATGGCAACCATGACTGCTGAGGAAGCCGCAGCTGCTGTTGCTCGTGCAATTGCAGAGGCAGAGTCTGTCATGGCAGAAGCTAAGGCAGCAGCAAAAGAAGCAGAGGCTGCAGAAGTCGCTCCGGAAGAACCATCTTTGGCATTGAAGAACACAAACGCCAAAAAATCGGTAATAGCATTAGTTCTTTTATTAGTTACTATGTATGTCTTTTGTCCTTTCTGTCATGTGAGGGCGCAGGTGCTGCTGTGACGTGCGCCGCGCCACAGAACGTGCTGCGCACGCGCAGGAGGTAGAATCCATCATGCCTGCCTAAGTTGGAAAGAGATTAGTTTCTGTTTTTATCCTTTAAATTTAGAAGTGATTGGTTAGGGCCCAGGGCCATATATCCCTGTAGACGGACATGGAGAAGGGCAAGCAAGATCATTATTCCATAATCTCCTATACCTCTCTTACTCAACAAGCCGACGGCAGAGGGTTAAACCTCGCCGACGACAGTGGGCCAAGGTTACGAGTTACGTAGCCGAGGGCCCCCTACACTACACTACAGGAATCCGGCGATAGGGCGTCGGCCATATGAGTGTCAGTTGTCTACAGAAATCGACGCATATAAATTAAAGGTGTCGGTGAACCGACGCACCTAGCCGACGACGAATTTTGGACGGCTTTAATGACTAAGTGCGTTGGGGCCGACACATTTATTGCCTATGTGCGTCAGTTTCGTTAGGCCGGCGCACTTAAAGTTAAATGCGTCGGCTGGGACCACTGACACACTTAAGATGTTATATGCGTCGGTTCCGGCCCAACCGACACACATAAATGCACACGTGGCTGCTCCACCGAGCCCGGCTATGTGCGTCGGTCCGCTAGAAACCGACGCATATAACTACTTAAGTGCGTCGGTTTCTGGGCTGACGCATATAATGTGCCGCGTGGCCATCTCCCCAGTGGCCATATATAGGCGTCGGTGCTGACCAAACCGACGCACATAACAATTTTTTTTAAAAAAATGTTTATTTTCTCTCCCTCCCCGGATGGGGAGCCTCCATTTTACACATAACAGCAATATACAGCATATCAACATACCATACACAAGTTATGAAACATAGCACCATACACAAGTTATAAAACGTTTCGAACACAAGCACAACATAATACAAGCACAACAGTTCGAAAATGAGTAAACGAAATTCATATGTTGCCGTGGGAGCCTCCACTCGTATGTCCTCCACTCCCATCTCCTCCACTCACACCTCCGTCGTTAATGTTAAAGAAAGTATCGACACCTTCAGGTGTTTCGTGATGAGATCTCTGCAATAGATAAAAATGAAATAGAAACTCAACAACATAATATGTTAACTCCTACTTACTTAATAACATAACTTTTGGTTTGAACTAAAACTTAAGCATACGAGAGGTTTGAACTAAAACTTAAGCACACTCTCGTATTTCCTCTCACTCTCTCTAACCCTCGCCCTCACTCGCTCTCCTACTCTATCTCTTCTCCTCTCCCTCTATCTCTTTCTCTCTAGTTCCCTCTCTATCTATCTCTTCTCTCTATCTCTTCCTCTCCCCCTCTATATATTTCTCTCCCTCTCTATCTATCACTTCTTTTCTCTATATGTATTCATCTCCCTCTCTATCTATCTCTGCCTCTCTCGCTCTCTCAGTTGTTCACTTTTTCACTTCATCTCTCCGCTATTATTTCTCTTTTCTTTTTAATATTATGGTAATTGATGTTATAATGAAAATATTGTAACAAGTATTCATATCATACATACCGTTGCATCTTCTTCTGATGGATGAGTCTGCACCAGAGGAAAAGGCATCGGTGGGAAAACTGCTTGAAGTTGTAAGATTATAATTAGAATCATTTTGGAATCAAATAAAGTAGTCAAATGCGAAAAATACAGTTTACCTGTATTATTTTGCTGTAATCCAGAAGCCAGCAGTGACATAAATCCGTAAGGCTGTGGAACATACGATTGACCACTCTCGGAACCCTGCAACACAAATAGTTACGATATTGCATTATATAACTGAAGTCAATAAGATAAGTAGTTTTACCTGTGAGGAGCCAATATGTGGTAGTGGTGGCTGCATTGGTCGAGGACCGAACTGAGAACTGGAGCTACCTTGACCCATGAACTGCATCAAGTAAATTAGTTGTGATATCTTTAGTAGATACATTTGTAAATCGAATAATATTTTCAAATAAGAAAATTACATGTTACCTGAGACATATACAAATAATGCATCTGTTGCTGCAACATTTGTGTTTGTTGCTGTTGTTGTTGCAGCAACATCTGCGTCTCTTGTTGTTGTTACATCTCCTCCTTTGTGCGTCTCAGTTCTTCTCGTAATTCAGCCTCTGTAGATGATTGAAATCGACTACCACCAACATTGGACGGTCGTCGTCTAGCATAAGCCTCACGCTCTATATATCCGTCGCCTAACCCAAGTCTACAAAAAAATACAAGTGTGAAGAATCGATATTCATTAACATACAAATCAGCATTAACTTTACACATACCTCTCATGAGGTAGACCTCCGCCAGCATCGTATGCTGCAACGACATCCAACGGCTCTCTCAAATAGTCTGAATCAGGTCCATGATTCTTTTTGAAACACTCAACATACTTTTGCTGTGATACATTTAGTTACCAGATTAATGTAATACAAGATAAATTGAGTTGATAGATAAAAGAAACAAAGAATCAACATACGTACCAATTTCTGGGTTGATGCCTCATCACATAACACCTCCGGGCGATTCGGGTCTGGACCTTTATGCCCCTTAAGATAAACCTCAAAAAATGTAGGAGGCGTACCAGTTTCAGCTGTCTGCAATATCAAAATCAATAATTTAATAAATGAAATTAATTGAAGGAATCTAAGTATGAATATAAGAATTCATACCATCCTTTGTTCCATCCGAACATAACCATCCGGCCCAAAGAAATGCTTTCCTGGCTTGCTCTTTCGGTTTCTTCGGTGTCTATCAGAAATATTTTTAAACTCAGCAGAACCCCAATAATCGCATAACCATTCCCAAGCCTCCATATTCGCACAAATCCAATCCACATGACTTTGCAGGTACTCCTCCCTAGCGAGGTGAATTTTGGCAGCTTCTTTGTTTGTCATAGGCTGGAACATCACCGTCTTGTAGTAGACGGTCACAGCCTTGATCCGTGCCTTCGAGAAGGAGTCCTTGACACGTCTCTTTGCTGCATTATGGAAAACTGAACAAGCATATGCTTGACTCACACCCTCCTCCAAACGAAACCTACCCTGCATACAAGTAACAATTAATGTCAAATAACAATAGGATGTAATGTAATGGAAACTAATGTAATAGAAACAATCAAAACAAAGTTACCCAAAAAATCTCCCAAACTTTATGCTGACATGTACCCAAATCTCCATGCTCTTGAAGCGCATAGTGATCCCAACTATGCGCTGCAATTCTTTGACCATCTAATAATACCATCCCGGGATAGCAAAACCGGATGGTGTTTCCCAACTCGGTGTTAACTACTCATCGATGCCCCTTTCCACTCCATCCAAGCTCCACCCAACACCTAGTACCCTTTGGGATAAGTCTGTCCATCATAATGTGATAATCATGGCTCTTCAACCCATTCAGTTTACCAGTGTTGAGATTAACACATCATTTTATGTTTGCTGCATAGCGGTCTGGAAACTTTAGTGTTTTCAACCAACTAAGTATTTTCTTTTTTTTCTTCTGGTCAAACACAGTATGGAGCTCGTGGCCTACTTTCATTTCTGTTTGCATTTTTTATAACCTCAAGCCCAGGACGATCGAAAATATCAGCTAAGTCTTGCCTCGCACTCAAATTATCTTTAGTTTGACCGGTAAAATCAAAACACATGCTTATGATGCTTTCAGCGACATTACGCTCCTGGTGCATCAAATCTATGTTGTGCGGTAAAAGCAACACTTAGCTCCCAAAGAAAAGAAATATGAGTCCAGTTGTGTTCTGTACCGTATCCCTCAAAACCACCTTCAGCGGACTCTTTTAACTTTGCATGCCATGCCATTATTTGCTCGCTTGTCAATCGACGAGGGGGTCCTTCTGTAACAATTTTTCCTTTTTGAAATGATCGTGTATCACTCCTGTAAGGGTGATTTGAAGGAAGGAATCGTCGATGACAATCAAAGAAGCTGACTTTTCTTCCATACTTCAACCTGAAGGCATCGGTATCAGCCATACATAAGGGGCAACACAATTTTCCATGGACACACCAACCAGCACAAATGCCGTATGCCAACAAATCATGTATAGACCATAGATGTGTGGCACGTAAGCTCCTAAGCTTGGTTAGGATCAATGGCTTCAAAATTCTGGTACTAGAGGTCCTCGACAGCACCCTCTGGAGCAAAATCTTCTATTTCACTCAACGAACATACAAAACATTCATTACAGTCAGTAAATGCTCATATATTACGCAATATGCCATGTCATCCATGATTAATGCAACTGTGAGGTAAAACTTGTTAATAAGATGCTACTAATGTTTACTAACTAGTTATAATGGTTTCCAACAAGTTTGAATAGGTTTTGAGTTAAATCGAGTAAATTTGGAATAAATTTTGCACAATTTCTATTTAAAGGCCGAACAAGTCCGGTTTTAGGGGCCGGACTAGTCCGCCCAGGTCAGAACATGTGAACAAGGGTTTTCTTGATCAACGAGAATTAGGGTTGAATTGACGTAGGAAAGGAAAAGTAGAGGGTGTACCACATGTTTAGAGGTCCAAAGATCATGAATTGGACGTGAAACACTTGGATCTTGACGATTAGGGCTTGACGAAGATGAGTTGAGGGTGAATTGGTGATGAAGAACGAAAAGTTGATGAAGATCTTGCTATATCGCTCCTCCTTCGTGTTCTCCTCCTCCTCCTTGCTACTGGATCTTCTCTTGATGGCAGCTCCCATGAACTATGGTTTGGGGTTCTTTCAATTGTCGAAAAGAGGGGGAAAGGTGGGGTGTTGGGTTGTTTATATAAAGGTGGAGAGGTTGGGTTTGATGGATTTCGAGTCTAAGGTGGGTGGAGGCCGCGGTGGGGCCCCAAATGGGCTCCACAGGGGTTAAGCATGATGTTCATGGGCCCAATTAAGGCGAAAACCCAATAAGAAATCGTAGAGGAAAAGATTGAATTCGAGTCGGGCACACCGGTCAAGTCCGTTAGAGGGCCGAACAAGTCTGATGTTGGACAGAGACGAAAATGAACAAGTCTAGTAGGAGGTTCGGACAAGTCTGGTCTTGTCCAGAGAGCAAAACGGACAAGTCCGACATAGATCGGACAAGTCTGAGGATTTGACAACTCATTCAAAAATCGTACCCAAGATCGGACTAGTCCGCACTGAGTCACGGACAAGTTTGGAATGGAACACAGACTTAATCAGACTAGTACGCAGCAAAAAAGGACAAGTCCGGAGTGGCATCAGAGGGGAAAATCGGACTAGTCCGGGGTACAAATCAGACATGTTCGTACTTATACAGACTTTTTAGTGTTGTTTTGCTTCTAATTCATTTTAAACTTATTTCTTTTTAGGTTGCTCAATACAAAACATGTATTAGAATGTATGCAATGAAAGATGGATGAAAATGAGAGTGTTACAGATGGTCACATCTTTATCCTGTACTCAAGTTTGAGATGGACACATCTTAATCTCAAGTATGGGCACATCTTCATCCTGCACACACAAATTTAGGTTGGGAACATCTTCAACCCAAGGACGTACTCATCTTCATCCTGTTCACGAGTTCGGGTTGGGCACATCTTCAACTTCAGGATGGACTCATTTTCATCTTGAACTCAACCTCGGAATGGGCACATCTTCATTACGATCACACACGTGATGGACACATCTTCATCTCAAGACACCTCTCTGTTAGATGCTCAAGGTCACCCGTGTTACCACGAACCACCTCTACCACGTCCTTGGGTACATCTCCTTTGTACATGACCAACACTACAAAGTCCATAACACCCCACCCAATTACCAGGTCTGGCCCGTTCAAACTTCATCTATTGTCTCAGATCACCCTTAGCTAAGCCGAACTCTCCACCTTAGCCCGTACGAAGCAGCCCACTTGCACACCCAGCTAGCCCACCAGGCCAACTGGTCTTCTTTCTCCTGGTCATCCCTTCTCACGTTCACCAGACATCTGCGCTGCCCACACTGGCGAAAGCCTCGTAGCAACCCTTGCATGCGGTCGGTGCTCCAACGCTCAACAGCATCTGTCGCGGTCTGCCCTTCTGGCGTGACAGATTTCTCCTAGGTCGTCGCACGTCGACTCTGATCCTCTATCTGGTGCGCGTGTTGAACCCGTCCCGAACCCGCCTCCGATTCTGTGGAGTCACACCCACCTTGGCATGAATCAAGCCCAGTCAGTGCCGTCGGAATCCTTGTCATCCGCTCGATCTCTGTTCGATCTATCCGTCCTTCAATCGCGTCACCCTGCCGTGCACGTCCGAGATCATGTCGGACTCTCTCTCGTTGCTAGCTGCCCCCCCCCCTCCCCCGATGTCATCCTCCCGGGGGCAGCAGATGAATCTCTAACCTTGGCTTTGGATACCAATCGTTGGAATTCCGGGCAATAATAAACTTGAAATTGATCTGGCCTCACAAATACCCGGATATATATGTATATAGCCCAATTACAGATATAATAACTGAACAAAAAAGTTTAGGACTCTACTCTAAACTTGGACTCAGTCTCTTAACTCTTGTCCAAAATTGATCTGGACTCCTACCTGGTGCGCACCGCCCTGTCCTGGTCCGACATGAGCCTGGACTTGGCTAGGTTTGCCGCACTAGGCTCTACTACACTCTGAAAACAAGATTAAACTCAACACTATTACATACATCAAATAGTAAAATCACATGATTAGGCAATACTGATTACAGAAAACATCCTGTTTTAGTGTTGAAGAACTGCACCCTACTTTGTCTTCACCCTCTTTCGGCACCGGGAAAGACAACTAGGCAAGCTGGTTACATTGTATCGTCTTGCAGAGTTCTGGTGTCATTTTGACTATATATCTGTTTACAACTACATATTTGCATGCTTTTTGTTGACACATGCTAATCTTGCTCATATATTGTACGCTATCGTCAGTTCCTTACCCTCGTTTTAATTTTTATGTAGGAGCAATATTGGCAATCTAGTGATTTTGATTAGTTATTGTCTGCAAAACTGAAGGTCCTGGTCACCAGTAGAAAATAAATGAAGATATTTTTGTGAGAAATAAAGCTTAATTCAATGGTAAAAAATGGCATATTCGGTTAATTACTCTAATTAATGGAGTATATAAGTATAAACATTCCATAAAACATTGCAAAAACTAGTTTTCATTCAAGTGGAACAGTTTACGTGGCATATTTATGAAGCAGAATATGCCATATATGAAGGTTTCCCATGTTATGCATGATACACCATAATCTGCTCCTAGTACATTATTGCAATGCTGTGCATACAGCCATAGATATGATTGTCTGTATCGGCATACGGGCAATCAATTTTGCATGCTAGTTTATTGTTTAATTTCATGTAGAGTCGTCATTAAACTGCAGGTTGCTAATTTAGTTGTACTTACCAAAATGCAAATATTCTTTGCTATTTAATTATGGGCCCTCTTTGGATCGTGGCTTCCCTTGGATACCTATTGTTCATATTTCAAGTGAATCAAAAAATGAATAGTTCTGCACATCGTTTTTACTCTGTCGCATAGGCGAGTCCTTGGCGTCCAAGCGGTCCAGTATGGACGTTGGGGCTGCTCAACTCGCCTGGAGGCGCCCCTGGAGGCCGGCTGGGATAGTCAGGTGTCATCATGGCGCCTAGGCGTGCTGCGCTTGCGACCGCCAAGGGGAGCCAGGCTGGCCCAAATCAATCTCAGCCTTCTCACTTTCTCAGGCCCAGCTCAACATGACCCCATATACACCATCTTCTACCCTAGCCACCACTCCATCTCCCACAAGTCCAGGCTGCCGCCGCCACTGCATCTCCCAGGAGTCCTGGCCGCCCCCGCCGGTGCTCCCTCCCTGCAGCCCACCTCTGCAAGGTATCATACCATTTTCTGCCCCGTCTCTGTTCGGCAACTCTACATGATTGGTTCTGGGAGAACATGTACACAAAGATTTTTGACGGGAATCATCTAGCTGACCTGCTTTGCCAAGTTGGATGAAAACCTTTTCAGGCAGTAAGAGGTCTAGTCTTCACATTTTGTCCCCCCTGATCTATGTTGGGTGATCTCCGCTGTGCACAGTCACACACGCCGGCCAAGACCGACTCAGTCTGGTCCAGCAGGGGTGCGCACCTGGGAGGAGTCCTTGCCATATTGGACAAGGTCTCTATATTAGGAAAGAAATAAAAGAGTCCGAGTTATAGAACTATTTGCTGCAGATTTGGAATAGGATTTAACAGTCGACAGTCTTAGTTTTTTTTTGTAGGAAGCTAGCGGGAGAAGCCCCCACGGTCATTATATATATATATATATATATATATATATATATATATATATATATATATATATATATATATATATATATATATATATATATATCCTTTGTCCCTCTAATTTGACCATAACTAGAATCACTTCGTTGCAAGATTTATGAGTTTGGAGAATTTCCCCAAACCTTTGCCCAAGTTCTGAGGGTGTACCGCTGCACTTTTATGACTGAATTCAGCTGAGAGGGTGTTGTCGTGGTCCAGAATTGCTTGACAAAATATTGAAACTACGGGTGTTGTAGCCAAAAATTCTCGAACCTAAAGACCCTTGCCTTCGGTATAGACGTTTCTATTTGGACTTTACATGGTATATGGTCTGAGGTTGTTTTGACTGGGGATATGTTGTGAAAAGAGGCGGGGAGGAGCTCTCTTGCTACGTCTAGGACTGTGCAAAGGAGAGGAGAGCAGATGGGACTGAGAGTTGCTTCAGAGACGGTAGCAAGGAGGGGAACCTTGCCGCGCGGCCTCTGGGGCTGCTGCCGCACCCAGGTGGTTGGGATCCTTCCCAACCTTATCTCTATCTATTATTTCCGTCTATGACAGATTCAATCTACTAATTCTATCTATAACAGATCTAAATCTACTAAATAATCTTCTATGAGCCTCCTTGATCTGCGGCTGGGCTAGGGGTGCACCTGGGCTGTGGTCATATGTGGGCAGGATGGCTGGGCTAGGGGTGCGCTTGGGTTGTGGTCATATCTGGGCCTGCCATGCATGGGCCCAATACACAACCTTTTCCCCGTCCCCAACATCAGCTCGTCCTCAAGCTGAGTATTCAGAGTGTTAAAGTCGGGTGTCCATGTCCCGTCAACCTTGCTGTGCTGACAATGACCTTGAGGTGGATGCTCTCCATGGCGAGGAAAATGGTCTGGTGGTGTGTAATCCTATCGGGCGGCCAACATGTCTTGCCGGCCATCCACCGGATTTTCTTGTTGAAGTGTTGCTACTCCATGGTGAGGTTGTTCAAATTCTAGCTGATAGTTCCATGTAATTGCAACAACTGGACTCCCAACACAAGGTCGAAGCCCTCCAATGGAAGTGCGTGGCAATTGATGTTGAAGGTCTGTTCTGCAATAGACAAAGGAACACGGGCCAAATTTCTTTACAATAAATTGTGTCACCATTCACTACCTTGACACAGGGGCATAGCAGTGGTTGTATTATCAGGTCAATCTCATGGGCAAGGGGATCCTTGATGAAGTTGTGGGTGGGGCCGGTGTCGACCAAGGCAATCAACAATTTGTCGCCGATCTTCACTTGAAGCTTCATAGTGTTACGTCACCGATGTTTGTGAGGGCATGAAGTAAGATGCCCATGTCTGCAACATCGCTCTTGGCGTTGCCATCGTCAAGCTTCAAGAGGAAGACCCCCTTGTTGGCGCACTTGTGATCCACCATTTACTTCTCTGAGCAATGGTGCACTCGCCATTTGCCCGCTTGGCTGCCATCTTGTTGGCCGTGAGGCGCGTGATGCGGGGGCGGGTGGAGGTGTTTGTGTCACTCGGGTTGTGTCAGGGCCCTTTGTAGTGATGCGCGGGGCAGGAGAGGGGCTCATGACCCGTTGTGCAACCACACCCTTCTATGAGCCGACTTCTGTTGTTGCTGCATGGCATCGCTCAAAGGCTCGGGCCAAGCCCATAGCTGTCTACACTCTGCAGGTTTGTGGAGAATTGCAGCTCCACATTAGTACGAAGGGGTTCTCAGAGGCCAGCAGTGAAGAAGTTGATCCGCTGGGGCTGTCTGAGATCCTCGTAACGGCACAGGAGCACCAGGAACTGATGCTGGTACTCCACTGTACCAATGCGGGGAACATCTTTAATTTCGGCTAGGTCGTTGAAGCGGAGTGGAGGCCCGAAGTGCATGTTGACGAAATCCGCGAAGCTCCTAGGAAATGATGCTGCAATCTTGTTCGAGGGCAGTGTACCACTCGGTCGCTAAGCCCTCAAGGTGAAGAGAAGCCAGCCAAACATTCTTCGGCATTATATGTGTCCCTCGGAAGTAGGTCTCGCACTTTGTCAGCCATGGCAGCAGATTGGTTTCCTTGTTGAATTCGAGAAAACTGATCTTGTGACAGCGCAAAATGCTATCGTCATAGGGAGGACATCCCGAGGGGCGCTGGGCATCGTCGCGGGGGCTATACCTGCCACCACCACTACCGCCACCACCGCCGTCGCCGCTGCCGCCACTATCAGCCGAGACGTCCTGCAGGGGCGGTTCCCTTAGTACGAAGAAGACCGTCTCAAGCTGTTTCTCCAAACGGGTGAGACAAAGATTGTGGCTGTTGAAGCAGTTGTTCATGGTGTCCATCTAAGCCGAGAGGCATTCCATGGAGGCCATGAAGATTTGTATGTTGGAGCTCATGCCCTCCAGGAGAGTGGTGATTGCTGGTCATAGGCCCATAATCATCGTTGGAGGCGATCATGATCGCTGCTCCGCTGGATCGTGATACCAAATGCTATGAAACGAGGTGAGCAGTAGCTCCCCTACTATGCCTAGAACTGCGCAAGGGAGAGGGGAGCAGTAGATGGGATTAGGAGTTGCTTCGGAGAACATAGCGAGGAGGGGAATCGCTCGAGTTGCGCTGATCATCAGCCAGGGCGACCAAGGTAGGGCACAACCCGTAGGGCAAAACTCCTTTTATTCCTTGGTGTTGATTGCAGGGCAGAGAGGGCAGCTTATATAGGGTTCAAGACCCCTGTTGTGCGCCCCTTGGGGCTGCTGCCGCACTAGGTGGTTGGGATCCTTCCCAACCGCCCCAACCTTTTATTCTCTAGATTACATTACATCTATCTACTTTTCCTTCCATAACAGTTTTGATCTACTAATTCTATCTATAACGGATCCAAATCTCCTAAATAATCTTCTAGTAGCCTCCTTGATCCGTGGCTGGGCTAGGGGGTGTGCCTGGGCTGTGGCATATGTGGGCCTTGCCATGCGCAGGTCCAGTCCACAACAGGGTAGGATAAGAGTCTTTGGGTATTTGGTAGTCTAGGCCAGAGAGAAGCACCAATCCAATTCTTCCAGTAGTGGAGAACTTTGCACGTTACTCCAAGTGAAGTTTCTTTCTTTTATTGTGATTTCCATTATGCCTAGGTGATCAATGATGGAGTTGAACACTTGCATATCAGGTTGTTTGGCCCCTTGTTGATTTCTATTGTCACTGGATCTATAAAAGTTAACATCCCCCACTAGGAGCCAGTGAGAGTTAGGAGATATCAAGATGTTAGCCAGCCAGTTGGTGAAACTCATTCTTTTCCTTGGTCGTGGCTTGGAGCATAGATTGTGGATAGCTTTCATTTAGACCCATCCAGTATCGTGGTGAAGTCCACTGTGACTGCAAAGTTGTTGATCTCTTCGATCATTCTTAAGATGTGTGAATCATTACGACCTATTAGTATGCCCCCTGAGGCCCCCAATTAGGTGGAGAACACAAATTTGTTGTATTGCTTGGGAGCGACCTTTTTGAAAAAGCACATGTCAATGGTCGTCTTCTTAGTTTCTTGGATGTAGAATACAATGCCCTCACTCTCTTCTATTTTCGCTCTAACAGCCTGTTGCATGTGGGCATCATTGACTCCTAAGGTTCAAATTCAAAATATTCCATGTGCGGTTCCATGTATTCTATGAGAAACTCTGAACTTGTGGGGGGGGTGGCACTGCTTATAAAGCCCTGCCTAGTGAGCAGTACAGAAGCGGGGGAGGATAGTGATGGATTAGTGGGTTGTTATTGGAGGGTCGGCCAGATTTTGAACAGAAGTATTGTTATGAAATAATGTTTTGTCCGAGTGCGTTGAGCCGAGGATGTTGAATTTGATCCCAAATCTAGCGGTTGTATACCTAGGGTAGTTCGGCTCTGCAATAAACCTTTTCTTATGACTGCGTATCTTTTCTTATGACTGCGTATCTTACTGTTCAGCCTAGCCGTGTGAGAGGAGAATCGGGACCATATTTGGCATCAGTGTTTTGAATAGGCGCCTGGACGCCCAGGCGCCCGCCTAGGCACCTAGGCCTCTGGCCAGGCGGGCGGCAGCGCCAGGCAGGAGGCAGGAGGCGGCAGAGGCGAGCGACATCATGCATAGTTGGGCGTATCGGGAGGAGTTGGGCATAGTTGGGGGATGAAGTGGGCCGGTCTAGAATCTATCTGAACCGTCAGATTGGATTTAACGGTCCTCTTTTCACATCAGCCTATATAAAAACAAGCCCTCTCGCCTCAACTAATCCTAATTCCTTTCTTCCCCACCTCTCTCCAGCCTCCACCAGTGGCGGCGGCCGCAGTGACGGCTGCGAAGGTAGCATCATCACCAACAGCCAGGTGTGGCGAAGGCGGCAGCGTCCGGCGGTCATCGGCCAGGCGAGGCGAGCCTCCTTAGCATTGGCCGCCAGCTGACTGGCCGCCTAGGCCCTCAAAAATGGTGTTTGTCATTACATCTCAGTGGTAAGGTTGACTAATCAGACAAGTAACCTAAAGCAAATTATCTTCCTACTGTCCCTACCACCTTCCTGCCCCTGATTTGTACATTCTTCTGCCTATTCATTGGATGAGGGTGGGGGTGCTTCTGCTTCAGATACCTCGTTGTGCAGCTGTCTAAGCGCTCGGGTCGCCACTGTCAGGGGCACCCCGCATGTTGTTATGCCACTTCCTGTATATGGTGGTAGAAAGTTCCGAGTAAGGGCTCTGTTTGTCCTATAGATCCGCTAAGCTAGCAAATTTATAAGACCTGTAAAAGGGAGAGAGGTGAGTTACCCTGTTCTTCCTCTTGTTTTCTAGCTTGGTCGGCGACCTCTCCCGAGCCTTCCTGCAAGCTCAACCCTCCAATTTGTTCCTGATCCTCAAACTCCTCAAGGTATCCTACAAAATTTGTGTGAGCATTGAACGAGCTCTGTATTTTCTATTGCTAGTCGTTGGTGTTTGTGGTTGTAGTTGAGGTGCAGGGGACGTTTGTACTTGGTTATGCTTGCTGGGGTGGATGTCGGCCATTTTGGCATATGTTCTACCAAATCTGGGGGTTGGCTTTCTCCGAGCCTCTAACGTTCTCTTCCTCTATCCCCTGAATTTGGATTAAGGAGGTGCTCGAGGCCCCCACTCCAGCGGAAGAGGAGGCACCACATTCAATATCAACCGTGGCACCTTGTCCTTGTTGGGCTGGAGG
The DNA here is from genome assembly GCA_036927565.1 of Tuctoria greenei. NCBI lineage: Eukaryota > Viridiplantae > Streptophyta > Magnoliopsida > Poales > Poaceae > Tuctoria > Tuctoria greenei. The sequence continues at coordinate 43,579,058 of JAYESD010000006.1, forward strand.
GGCTGAGAACACCATGTGATCCACGATTGAGGGTAGGCCAGTGGAATGGAGTCTTCTCAGTTCTGCCAAATCAAACGGCTTGGAACATATTGGTTGTATAGCAGAGGAGCTTCCACCATCGAATTGAAGATCTCCCTGCAGCCCTATGTCGACACTAGGGGGTCTCCTCCAATGTTGTCGAAGGAGCTATCAGATTGTGGACCCCCAGAGAGGTCCATATGATTAGGAGTTGGGGGGGGGGGTGGGGGGGGGGGGCAACCTGATGGGGTTGGGGTTGAACACCCTAGCCATCATGGTGCATGTTCTGCGGGCCATTCTCATGGTCCTGCTGCTCAACCAAGAGGTCCCAGTGGGGTCGTCATGACCATGGGGGTCAGCGGGGAGTTCACCATCATCATCATCATTGTCCGAAGGGAAGATCAAGTGATGACGTAGGGGTGGGGTTTACCATCTTCAGGTGGGTCATCCTCCTAGGGGGGCGAAGAGACTAGGGATTTCCCAGTTTAGAATAATGATCGGGCAAATCGAGGACAAGCCATGCCCCAAATCAGCCCCGTGGCGGATGATCAAGCTTCTCGGAACAATTTCAAACCCATTTGGCAGGCACTTGACAAAGACATACCCCAACTCATTATGGGTGTTGTGTCAGCAAACTAAATTGCCAAAAGAGGAGACTGCCAAATCAATGGATTTCAGGGAGTGACTCCAAGGAAAGCCCAGTATCATGATCCAACCAATGTGAAGAAAGCTTCTCTCCCTTCTATTGATATCGTAGTCATGTCGAACAAATCGGATGTTGAGTCAATGGACATGCAGTGGATTCATGAGCAGTGTAACACCCATCATTTCATGTAAATAAAATGAATAGAATAAAGTACATGTGTGTATGCGTTTTTTGTGTGAATTTTGAAGTTCAAACTAGTAGCATTCGTGGAAATTTGAATTTTAAATCAAACCAAAAGAAAAGGAAATGAAAAAGAAAAGAATAAACCCCCCTAATGGGCCAAAACCCCACCCCGACCCAATCCCCCCCTCCCCTCACCCGCGGCCCAGCCAACCCCCTCCTTCCCTCACTCTCTCTGCCCCGTGGCCCCCACCTGTCATCCCCCACCTTGGCAACCGCCGCCCCTCTCCCTTACCACGCCCACGCCGCGCCACCCCCTCCCTCCAACCACTCCACCCCGAGCTAAATCAACCCAGGGAACTGCCCCTCGCGCGCGCCGTCAGCCACCGCACGTGTTCCACCTATAAAACCCCGCCTTCCCCCTCTCTTTTTTCTCCCTCCGCGCCTAACCCTAGCCTCACCGTTGCGAAGGTCCGTCGCTCTCGTTTTCGGCTAACCGACGTTTGCCTCACCCCTCTCTCCCCTCTAACCTCTTCGCTGTCACTCCAGGAGCACGCCGGATAAGTTTGCGCGGAGGAATCGCCAGGGCTTCACCGGATCCGACGGGTGCCGACGCCAACCGCCACTGCCCCTCGTCGCCGACCATTCTCCGGGCGATTTCGGACCCCGAACCCCCCGAGGTATGCTCCACTCTCTCCTCTCTTTCGTTTAGTATAAAGTGCGCATAAATAGGTGGCATTTTGGCCGAAATGGCCAACGCCGGCGAGGTTGCCGTCGCGGGCGTCGAGCGCCGCCGCGCCGCGCGCGCGCTTGCGTTGCCAGAGGCGACGTGGCCGTCACTCAGCCCTCGGTTTTAACCGGACGGCCGAGATTAGATCGGTCATATCGGATCATTTATAATAAATCCGGGCCACCCGATTCGGATCCAACGGCCCACGTTTAACAGGCATTTCCTGCCGCCTCGCATTTACATTGAGGCCCCCAGAAAACTTGCGGGCTACCCCCTTAATTTCACTGGAATACAAATCTAACCCCTAGGTTTAGCAATCTAGCCCCTGGACTCTCTGGAAATGGATTTAATCAATTAAATAAGCAATCTAACCCCTGGAAATTTATAAATTATGTTTTGAGCCCCTGTACTGTGTAGAAAATTACCAACTAAACCCTGGTATTTTATTTATTTGTTGAATAATGTTTAAAATTGTATTTGATGTGTAGAAAATAGATAAAAATGGTAAATAAATATAAAAACAATAGGAAAATTTGTATAAAATGTTTTTATGCCGTAATAAAATTAGAGTACAAAGAAAATATATTTTGACCATGGAAATTTATTAAAAATGTTTAAAATACATTTTGGCCATAGAAAATTCAATAAAAATAACTTTAGCCCATAAATAAATATTAAAAATGTAAAATAAATATTAAATGCATATTTTGGCCATGTAAAATAATAAATGCTTCGTAGGGACGCATTAGTATAGAATTTTATGCTTATGTGTATGTTTTGATGCCATGTATGGTGTGTTCTTTACTTATTTAGCTTTTATTTCTTTTTGCCATGCTTGGGTAATATATTTAGAGTCATAATACGACCTTAACTTTACTCTTCAAGACCAAGACTTCAAAAATAACCAGGTCTTCGAAGAAGGCAAGTGCCCTTTACTATCTTGTACCAATTTTAGGATGTTAGTTAGTTGCATGCTACATAAAATGATGTCCAATTTCATGTTACATGCCCTATTCCACATAATTCCTTGTTACCTAGTTTGGGTTGGAAAGTAGATAGGTTATAATTATGCTTAGCCATGCTTAAACTTTGGGAATGGGATTTCATACAAATGTGACATATTATACTTTATGATTACTTTAATCATGGTGGACACACAATAGTAGTTGATAGGAATCTGGTGGTTGGATAGACTTGGTATGGTGCAGTTTGCACGAGACCCGGGATTGGGTTTGGCACCACTGGATTCTAAGGACCGGTTTATGGAGGAAGCCACTAAGCTTTATAGTACCACTAAGAGACTGAGATGGGGCAACTTGGTCAATTAATTAGGTTTCTCTCGATGAAATGCTAGTAGTTGGATGGTGCGGGGAATGATGCAGGGGTACTGCTCTGGGAACCGCAAGGCTGAAGAGGGGGCTCTAAGGCAGAGGGTTACTCCAGAAATGCCTCAGTGGTGGAAACCTTAGAGGGCTATCACTAGTCAGGAGTACCTTTGTAAAGACCATGTAGTGCTCTCTTGGCCTCACACCAAAGGAAGTGTGCAATGTGGTTGGCTACCACGGGCATTCAGGGAGGTTTGCTCAGTCCACCTAGCAACAGGCGATGAAATCACTGCTTGTGGGTAAAGGGTACACTCTCTGCAGAGATTTGGTAAAACTGTCATGACAGTCGTGCTCACGGACAAGAGCGGCTTGAGGCCAGTTCATTAGTTTATGGCTGGGAAATGGTGGTTATTTATTATTCAAGTTAAATTATCATCATTAATTTGTTGGAATATTTATGTGATATGATATTGATAATTGAAAGCCAAGGTTAGGTTCTAAGATAGTGCTTAAGCCATAATTGGCCTATCCTTGTTCTAGCCATTCATATCATCCTCTTCCCACACTTGCTGAGTACTCTATGTACTCAAGCGTTTACTTTTTCATTAGAATATGAAGAAGAAGTGGCACCATAAGATTTCTTCGTCAACCTGGAGGACTTGGTCTAGGCAGGCAATCCTTCACGCAACTGCTTGTGAAGATGGAGCCCTAGCTATCTATCTAATCTTCCGCTATAGTATGGACTTTGTAAATAACTAGATGATGTATTCAAGTTAGTGGTTTGTATTTGTAAGACATTTGGGTCATATTGTAAGATTTATTATGTACTTGAACATGGTTATGTAATGATATTTCACTTTTGTCAACGCATGTACGATTCAACTGATCCTGGCGTACATGTGATTAGCTTATGTTCATCCTTTCGATGACCGGGCGTGACAAGTAGTAAGGTGTCCCTATGGAAGAGGATCTCAGGGTTTAGGTACGACGAGCGTACCATAAAGTGAAGAGCTTCCTCCAAGAACCGATACACTATCTACCTTATGAAGCCATAGTCGTTATGCTCAACCAATCCGTCTTCGTCAACAACGATGACATACTCTTCATGATGAGGTTGCGGATCTCCAGGGAGGGGAAATGTGGCCCTTGGGATTCTTTCCCCCCTCCTCCCATCCTCAATGTGGTTGAGATGCTGGGGAAGGAAGCGGGTGGGATCAACCAGGAAGTTCGTCATGGGGGAGTTACTGGCACTGTTATGAATGATGATGCAATTGTATGGTCTTTCGGTTGTTGTTTGCAATGAGTGGGGGGTGGGGGGGGCGGAGTCTTACTATTGTGAGGTATGATGGCGAGTGTGTTATGTGTGTGTGATTTGGGTAGGTTATAGCAACTGCACACACCTGTTTCGTCTTCTATAGTTGCAGTTATACCGAGCGGTGGTTCGTCTTCTTCGAACAACCATTAGCGACATGGCCATAATGCTTGCAGTTATGGCAGCGTATCGGGTTAGTGCAGTAATGCTAGCATTGGGTGTAACTAAGGCACCGAGCACGACCCCAACACTTGAGATTACCCTCAGAGCCATCAATCTTGTTTCCTCCCTGCATGGTGGTCGTGCCTTGAATGCATTCCACGGTATCCCTGCTCTTGGTGGAAAACTCTTTGGGAAGTTGCATGATGTGGGCAACATTGCTTCTGTATCTAGGTGAGGATTGTGTGTGCAGAGCAGTACCAGTGGGGGACTTCCAAGGGCCAAAGTGGGTGGCTGCAGGTGGGGTCGGACATGACAGTGTGGGAGGTCTACAAACACTACTCCTAAGGGTAGCGCTGACAGCGTATAGGGGGGGGGGGGGTAAGAACACCTTTGTGAGAAATTATCCGTTGCATCAACAGGGGGGCTAGACTACCTTTGCTGGCACCAAGATTCAAACAGTGTTGGCCTTGCAGAAAGAGGTTGTTCATAGGATTGATCGGGGAAGGCGCTAGGTGTGAAGTTGTACGCTCGAAGCACCTACCGGAGTAGCAGAGGGGAAACACAAGGGCCAGAGAATGCAACATGCTAGCTTTGATCAAGGGGGCAGATCTACCCAAGCGGATGCAACTCGGCATAGTTTTTTTGGATCAGGGGGGTAATTTGCACGGAACGGTTCTTTGATTTGAGAGGCGAAGGAGTTCTTTTTTGCTCCGATGCACCTCAGTCCATTGCATGTATAGATGTCCAACGGGCCATGTCAGGCTGGCCTGGCCCGAGCACGTCAAGGCTCGGGCTATAAAAGCCTCAGCTCGGCACAGGCCAAAAAATGAACCGAGCGGGCCTGATGGGTCGGCACCTCAGCTCGAGCACGGTCCGAGCTCATTTTATGTGTGTCGTGTTGTACCAGCCTGAAACTCATTTACTCAAAAATATATTAAAAATTGTGGAAAAAATATTATATTAACTTATGCAGGTTGGGACGGGCCGTCGCGAGCTAACCGGGCCAGCCAGGCCGGCCTTAAATGGGCCATGCATCCAGATTGGCCTGAGGTCAAGCTCGAGCACGGCCGACATCGGTCTTCGGGCCAGCCTAGGCCCATTTTTTCATGTCGGGTCGTGCTTGTACGGGCATTTTTGCCAAGCTTTTGGTCGACCTGATTGGCCCGACTCCTTTACAACAACAACAATAACAACCAAGCCTTTGTCCCAAACAAGTTGGGGTCAGCTAGAAATGAAACCCAACAATTTTTGAAACAAAAAAATAGAAAATAAAATGGGAGTAAAAAATAAAAATACAAAAATACAAAATAAAATAAGGTAAATTTTATTTATTTTAAAAGAGTATTAATAAGAAAGAAGATAAGAGTAACAAAATTTGAATAAACTAAGATTCTGGCACATGAATTGCTAATTTCCATGCAGTCCTATCATGAGTCAAATCTATAGGTATGTCCCACTCCTTTAAGTCTCGTTTCACCGCTTTCTGCCATGTCAACCTTGGTCGACGTCTACCCCTCCTAAAATTTTCTCTACTCTTTATAATCCCACTGTTAACCGGTGCTTCTAGAGGTCTCCACTGGATATGCCCAAACCACCGTATGCGATGTTGGACTAGCTTCTCCTCAATCGGTGCCACCCCTACCCTATCACGTATCACCTCATTCCTAATTTTGTCTCTTCTTGTGTGACTGCACATCCACCGTAGCATGCGCATCTCCGCAACACTCATTTGTTGGACATGTTGCCTTTTAGTTGGCCAACATTCTGCTCCATACAACATCGCAGGTCTGATCATCGTCCTATAGGATTTTTCTTTCAATTTTTGTAGAACTTTCTTATCACATAAGATTCCATATGCTTGTCGCCACTTCATCCACCCGATCTTCATCCTGTGGCAAACATCTTCGTCAATATCACCATTGCTTTGTAACATTGATCCTAAGTATTGAAATGTGTCCCTCCTAGGTACTACTTGTCCTTGTAAACTATCATTTCCGTCCTCACACCCGACATCCCTAAAGTTGCATCTCATATACTCGGTCTTGGTTCTACTAAGTCTAAACCCCTTAGACTCTAAGGTCTGCCTCCATAGCTCCAATTTTCTATCAACACTATCCCTAGTTTCATCTACCAACACTACATCATCACCAAAGAGCATACACCAAGGGGTATCCCCTTGTATATCCTTCGACACCTCATCCATCACTAAGGAAAAGATGTATGGACTTAAGGCTGATCCTTGGTGTAGCCCTATTGTGATAGGAAAAGTATCGGTCTCACTATCTCTTACGCATACACTTGTCACCACATTATCGTACATATCCTTGATAAGGTTAATGTGTTTTGTTAGGACTTTGTGTTTCTCTAGCGCCCACCACATGACTGGCATTGGTACCTTATCGAATGTCTTCTCCAAGTCAATGAACACCATGTAGATCCTTCTTTTGCTCCCTATACCTCTCCATAAGTTGACGAATGTAAGAAAATCGCCTCCATAGTGGACCTCCCAGGCATAAAACCAAACTGGTTTTTAGTGACATTGGTCACTTTCCTCAAGCGGTGTTCAATCACTCTCTCCCAAAGCTTCATAGTATGACTCATAAGCTTAATTCCTCAATAATTAGTACAACTTTGAATATCTCCTTTATTTTTGAAGATGTGTACTAAAATACTTTTCTACCACTCTTTAGGCATTTTGTTTGACTGAAAAATGCGGTTGAATAGTTTAGTGAGCCAAACTATTGCTACATCCCCCAGACATCTCCACACCTCAATGGGGACATCATCAGGGCCGAGGGCCTTTCCTCCTTTCATCCTTTTAAAGGCCTATCAAACCTCGGACTCTTGTATCCTCCGCAGGAATCGTCTGTTGGTATCATCAAATGTGTCATCCAACTCGAACCTAATGCTCTCATTCCACCATTGAATAGTCTATTGAAGTAGTCCCGCCATCTGTTCTTAATCTCTTCATCCTTCAATAGAATTCGATCTGTCTCAACCTTAATGCATTTGACTTGGTTGAGATCCCTCACCTTCCTCTCGCGAAGTTTCTCCATCTTGTATATATCCTTTTCGGCTTCTTTTGTCCCTAGCCTCTCGTATAGCGCATCATAGGCCTGCCCCCTTGCTTTACTCACAACACGCCTTGCATTTTTCTTAGCCTCTTTATACTTTGCCATGTTGTTTGCACTTCTCTCATGATGCCAGCTCTTATAAGACTCCTTCTTCTCCTTAATAGCTTTTTGTACATCTTCATTCCACCACCAAATGTCTTTATATACAAGTTTCTTACCTTTTGTCCACCCAAGCACCTCCCTAGCTGCCTTCCTAATGTAAGTCTTCATCTTCACCGACATACTATCCACATCTTCCTGTTCGCTCCAAGGTCCTTCCACAATCATCCTCCTTTTGAATGATTGTTACGCTTCATTCTTCAACTTCCACCACTTCGTTATTGCGGTTTTAACACCTTTGTCTCATGACACATGCACGTGGAAACGAAAGTTGGCTACCACAAGTTTGTGTTGTGGAACAACACATTCCCCGGAAATCACCTTACAATCTAAACATGCCCCCCTCTCCCTTCTCCTGGTGAGGATATAGTCGATTTGGTTTGACTCATTTAGCCACCTATAATTGTGAGTTAGGACCCCCATCCCTCCATAGTTAGAAATAGAGGTGAAAGGATTCTGTGGTGACTCTTTCCAAGGACTGAATGAGGAGGCCAACTTGCTTAGATGCAACTACAAAGCGGTAACGGTGCTCTTTTTCAAATTGCACATGGAACCCCTTTGGGGTTCTGCCTAAAGCTGCGGGTAGAGCCCATGCTACTGAACTATTAGTGAGTCGAAAAGTATACCGACGGAATAGTGCAACCAAGAAGAAAACACCCATGTGGAGGAAGGATGGTGAATAGAGGATTTTGAAGCGGGTGGGAACCTGTTGTTGGAACGCGCAGCCTCGACTGAAGTCCTACTGTCTGAGCGCAGCCACTGGCCTCTCTCCCACCATGACATGGGGGGGGGGGAGCTTTGGGAGAAGGCCATGCCCCAGTGCCGGCAGCCACCCTGAGCGGCGGCGAGGATGGTTGGTTGGGTGGCGTTCATGGGCAGGAGACGGGTACAGTCTGTTACCGGTTGAAAATGAGTTTTATCTATGTTTATGTTACTTTGCTTGTAAATTCTGTGATCTATATATCTATATATATATATATATATATATATATATATATATATATATATATGATTAAGTATATTTACTGCTGGTTGATTACTGATCTAGTGGGCACCTAATTGTCATCTAGCGCCTAGTTGCCTCCTAGGTTTAGTAGGGCCTGTGAAAATCTTGGTCCTGCAAAGCTTTCGGGCACGCGAGAGTCTTAAATCATGATTTTTTTAATATCAGCACGAGACAATAGTTAACCAACTCGAAAGTCTAGAGCATTTCAGCATCTAACCCTAGATTGAAGGTGAATCGGAAGTACAAGATAGGTAGAGATGTTAGTAAAATCCGTACGAGATCTGATGTTCATGCTTTATTGGCAGTATGACAACCATGACTGCTGAGGAAGCCGCAGCTGCTGCTGCTCGTGCAATTGCAGAAGCAGAGTCTGTCATGGCAGAAGCTAAGGCAGCAGCAAAAGAAGCAGAGGCTGCAGAAGCCGCTGCGGAAGAAGCATTTTTGGCATTGAAGAACACAAACGCCAAAAAATTGGTAATAGCATTAATTCTTTTATTAGTTACTATGTATGTTTTCTTTTGACCCGGATTTCATAACACTCATCTGGTAGTTTATTCCGGGTCACATAAAAAAAATAAGAGATGAACAAGTTTTTAATCAATTGATTGTCTGATAATAGTTATGATTTGCGATGGTATTTATGAAAGGTATAAAAAAATAATTCATTTTAAGATGTTACTTGAGTTTGAAACCCTTCTTGAGGTAAACATTTCCGATGATCACATTCTAGTGTCTCTGTCTTAAATAATCTTTTGCATTGCTGCAGACTGAATTTTTTTTGTTATTTTACTCTGCAATGTGCAACAGCCAACCAGAACATTCGCACACACAACTTTATGCATATTCTGATATTGTGAACAACGGAAACCTAATATTGTACAGTGTTCATTCAGATATTTGTTTTTTTTTGCTTATTATATCCTCAAGGGCGGATCTGGCGCAGTGGTTGTGTGTTTCCACTTGTGTTCTAAGGTCATGAGGTTCGAATCAGTCTCTTTGCCAAAACAGGAGTAAGACTGCCTAGAAATAACCCTTCACCAATAATCCTTCCTTAGCCCCTACGATGTGTGGGAGCCTTTGGTATTGGGTATGTCCTTTTATTATATCCTCAATATAATGCACGTAATTCTTGTTTGCAGTTTTATCTCACCATGTTTAGGCTTAATGGTAAAATTATAAACCGACCTGTTTCTTTGGAGAAAGCAGCCCCATTTACAGAGCCGTTGGCATCAATTTTGTTAAATTACCAAGAGTCCGAAAACATGAATATGTTTCTATTATCCTGGCACGAGACAATAGTTAACCAACTGGAAAGTCTAGAGCATTTCAGCATCTGACCCTAGATTGCAGGTGAATTGGAATTACAAGATAGGTCGAGATGGTAGTAAAACCCGTATGAGATCTCAAATTGATGCTTTATTGGCACGTATGGCAACCATGACTGCTGAGGAAGCCGCAGCTGCTGTTGCTCGTGCAATTGCAGAGGCAGAGTCTGTCATGGCAGAAGCTAAGGCAGCAGCAAAAGAAGCAGAGGCTGCAGAAGTCGCTCCGGAAGAACCATCTTTGGCATTGAAGAACACAAACGCCAAAAAATCGGTAATAGCATTAGTTCTTTTATTAGTTACTATGTATGTCTTTTGTCCTTTCTGTCATGTGAGGGCGCAGGTGCTGCTGTGACGTGCGCCGCGCCACAGAACGTGCTGCGTACGCGCAGGAGGTAGAATCCATCATGCCTTCCTAAGTTGGAAAGAGATTAGTTTCTGTTTTTATCCTTTAAATTTAGAAGTGATTGGTTAGGGCCCAGGGCCATATATCCCTGTAGACGGACATGGAGAAGGGCAAGCAAGATCATTATTCCATAATCTCCTATACCTCTCTTACTCAACAAGCCGACGGCAGAGGGTTAAACCTCGCCGACGACGGTGGGCCAAGGTTACGAGTTACGTAGCCGAGGGCCCCCTACACTACACTACAGGAATCCGGCGATAGGGCGTCGGCCATATGAGTGTCAGTTGTCTACAGAAACCGACGCATATAAATTAAAGGTGTCGGTGAACCGACGCACTTAGCGGACGACGAATTTTGGACGCCTTTAATGACTAAGTGCGTTGGGGCCGACGCATTTATTGCCTATGTGCGTCAGTTTCGTTAGGCCGACGCACTTAAAGTTAAATGCGTCGGCTGGGACCACTGACACACTTAAGATGTTATATGCGTCGGTTCCGGCCCAACCGACACACATAAATGCACACGTGGCTGCTCCACCGAGCCCGGCTATGTGCGTCGGTCCGCTAGAAACCGACGCATATAACTACTTAAGTGCATCGGTTTCTGGGCTGACGCATATAATGTGCCGCGTGGCCATCTCCCCAGTGGCCATATATAGGCGTCGGTGCTGACCAAACCGACGCACATAACAATTTTTTTTTAAAAAAATGTTTATTTTCTCTCCCTCCCCGGATGGGGAGCCTCCATTTTACACATAACAGCAATATACAGCATATCAACATACCATACACAAGTTATGAAACATAGCACCATACACAAGTTATAAAACGTTTCGAACACAAGCACAACATAATACAAGCACAACAGTTCGAAAATGAGTAAACGAAATTCATATGTTGTCGTGGGAGCCTCCACTCGTATGTCCTCCACTCCCATCTCCTCCACTCACACCTCCGTCGTTAATGTTAAAGAAAGTATCGACACCTTCAGGTGTTTCGTGATGAGATCTCTGCAATAGATAAAAATGAAATAGAAACTCAACAACATAATATGTTAACTCCTACTTACTTAATAACATAACTTTTGGTTTGAACTAAAACTTAAGCACACGAGAGGTTTGAACTAGAACTTAAGCACACTCTCGTATTTCCTCTCACTCTCTCTAACCCTCGCCCTCACTCGCTCTCCTACTCTATCTCTTCTCCTCTCCCTCTATCTCTTTCTCTCTAGTTCCCTCTCTATCTATCTCTTCTCTCTATCTCTTCCTCTCCCCCTCTATATATTTCTCTCCCTCTCTATCTATCACTTCTTTTCTCTATATGTATTCATCTCCCTCTCTATCTATCTCTGCCTCTCTCGCTCTCTCAGTTGTTCACTTTTTCACTTCATCTCTCCGCTATTATTTCTCTTTTCTTTTTAATATTATGGTAATTGATGTTATAATGAAAATATTGTAACAAGTATGCATATCATACATACCGTTGCATCTTCTTCTGATGGATGAGTCTGCACCAGAGGAAAAGGCATCGGTGGGAAATTTGCTTGAAGTTGTAAGATTATAATTAGAATCATTTTGGAATCAAATAAAGTAGTCAAATGCGAAAAATACAGTTTACCTGTATTATTCTGCTGTAATCCAGAAGCCAGCAGTGACATAAATCCGTAAGGCTGTGGAACATACGATTGACCACTCTCGGAACCCTGCAACACAAATAGTTACGATATTGCATTATATAACTGAAGTCAATAAGATAAGTAGTTTTACCTGTGAGGAGCCAATATGTGGTAGTGGTGGCTGCATTGGTCGAGGACCGAACTGAGAACTGGAGCTACCTTGACCCATGAACTGCATCAAGTAAATTAGTTGTGATATCTTTAGTAGATACATTTGTAAATCGAATAATATTTTCAAATAAGAAAATTACATGTTACCTGAGACATATACAAATAATGCATCTGTTGCTGCAACATTTGTGTTTGTTGCTGTTGTTGTTGCAGCAACATCTGCGTCTCTTGTTGTTGTTGTTACATCTCCTCCTTTGTGCGTCTCAGTTCTTCTCGTAATTCAGCCTCTGTAGATGATTGAAATCGACTACCACCAACATTGGACGGTCGCCGTCTAGCATAAGCCTCACGCTCTATATATCCGTCGCCTAACCCAAGTCTACAAAAAAATACAAGTGTGAAGAATCGATATTCATTAACATACAAATCAGCATTAACTTTACACATACCTCTCATGAGGTAGACCTCCGCCAGCATCGTATGCTGCAACGACATCCAACGGCTCTCTCAAATAGTCTGAATCAGGTCCATGATTCTTTTTGAAACACTCAACATACTTTTGCTGTGATACATTTAGTTACCAGATTAATGTAATACAAGATAAATTGAGTTGATAGATAAAAGAAACAAAGAATCAACATACGTACTAATTTCTGGGTTGATGCCTCATCACATAACACCTCCGGGCGATTCGGGTCTGGACCTTTATGCCCCTTAAGATAAACCTCAAAAAATGTAGGAGGCGTACCAGTTTCAGCTGTCTGCAATATCAAAATCAATAATTTAATAAATGAAATTAATTGAAGGAATCTAAGTATGAATATAAGAATTCATACCATCCTTTGTTCCATCCGAACATAACCATCCGGCCCAAAGAAATGCTTTCCTGGCTTGCTCTTTCGGTTTCTTCGGTGTCTATCAGAAATATTTTTAAACTCAGCAGAACCCCAATACCCACATAACCATTCCCAAGCCTCCATATTCGCACAAATCCAATCCACATGACTTTGCAGGTACTCCTCCCTAGCGAGGTGAATTTTGGCAGCTTCTTTGTTTGTCATAGGCTGGAACATCACCGTCTTGTAGTAGACGGTCACAGCCTTGATCCGTGCCTTCGAGAAGGAGTCCTTGACACGTCTCTTTGCTGCATTATGGAAAACTGAACAAGCATATGCTTGACTCACACCCTCCTCCAAACGAAACCTACCCTGCATACAAGTAACAATTAATGTCAAATAACAATAGGATGTAATGTAATGGAAACTAATGTAATAGAAACAATCAAAACAAAGTTACCCAAAAAATCTCCCAAACTTTATGCTGACATGTACCCAAATCTCCATGCTCTTGAAGCGCATAGTGATCCCAACTATGCGCTGCAATTCTTTGACCATCTACTAATACCATCCCGGGATAGCAAAACCGGATGGTGTTTCCCAACTCGGTGTTAACTACTCATCGATGCCCCTTTCCACTCCATTGAAGCTCCACCCAACACCTAGTACCCTTTGGGATAAGTCTGTCCATCATAATGTGATAATCATGGCTCTTCAACCCATTCAGTTTACCAGTGTTGAGATTAACACATCGTTTTATGTTTGCTGCATAGCGGTCTGGAAACTTTAGTGTTTTCAACCAACTAAGTATTTGCTTTTTTTCTTCTGGTCAAACACAGTATGGAGCTCGTGGCCTACTTTCATTTCTGTTTGCATTTTTTATAACCTCAAGCCCAGGACGATCGAAAATATCAGCTAAGTCTTGCCTCGCACTCAAATTATCTTTAGTTTGACCGGTAAAATCAAAACACATGCTTATGATGCTTTCAGCGACATTACGCTCCTGGTGCATCAAATCTATGTTGTGCGGTAAAAGCAACGCTTTTGCATATGGTAGCTCCCAAAGAAAAGAAATATGAGTCCAGTTGTGTTCTGTACCGTATCCCTCGAAACCACCTTCAGCGGACTCTTTTAACTTTGCATGCCATGCCATTATTTGCTCGCTTGTCAATCGACGAGGGGGTCCTTCTGTAACAATTTTGCCTTTTTGAAATGATCGTGTATCACTCCTGTAAGGGTGATTTGAAGGAAGGAATCGTCGATGACAATCAAAGAAGCTGACTTTTCTTCCATACTTCAACCTGAAGGCATCGATATCAGCCATACATAAGGGGCAACACAATTTTCCATGGACACACCAACCAGCACAAATGCCGTATGCCAACAAATCATGTATAGACCATAGATATGCGGCACGTAAAGTAAATTCACATTTCATATGACTATCGTATGCCTTTACACATTGCCATAACTCTTTCAACTCCTCAATCAACGGTTGCATAAACACATTAATTTTCGTCCTAGGATGTTTAGGACCAGGAATGATGGCCGCTAGGAATATGTATCCTTCTTTCATGCACATGTTCGGAGGGAGATTGTAAGGCATGATCAAAACAGGCCAACAAGAGTATGGACTGTTATTTGTGCTGAAAGGAGTGAAACCATCTGTTGACAATCCAAGACGCACATTTCTTGGATCTTTACCAAACTTCAGATCGAATCGGTCTAGAGCTTGTCATGCCGCGCCATCTGAAGGATGTACCATAATATCTTTTTCATCACTCTCACGTAACCCTTCTGAATGCCACCTCATCTGCTTCGCAGTTTCTTCAGAAAGGAACAACCGTTTAAGTCTGGGCGTGATAGGCATGTACCGAAGTTGTTTAACCGGTACCTTTGTACTTATTTCCTCCCCATCATCATTCAAAACCTTCACATATCTAGATTCATTGCAATGCATACATTGAGTATCGTTCTGGTGTTCCTTCCAAAACAACATGCAATTATTTTTGCACGCATCAATTTTCTCATAACTCATGCCCAAACCTTCCAAAATCTTCTTTGAATGATATAGGTCTTCCGGCATCTTATGTTTTGCCGGAAGGAGATCATTGATCAACTTCAAAATACCATTGTAGCAATTGTTTGCAAAATTGAACTTAGACTTCAGCCCCATAAGTCGTGTGACCGCCTGCAGAACGGTCACACTAGCGCCCTCATATACTTTTTCATCCGTGGCGGTAAGAAGTCTGTAAAACTTCTTTACCTCATCTGGCAGTGACTGCTCTTCGTACTCTCGAGCAACATCTGCCATCATCTCATCCATCCGATCTTCATTCTCGTTTTCGTTTGACTCACTAGCATGATCCATCTCTCCATGCTCATGCCACACTAGATAGTCAGCCATAAATCCGTACTTACAAAGGTGCAGCATCATTTCAGACCTCTCGAAACGTCGACGATTCTGGCACCTGCTACACGGACATTTCACAAAACGAGCACCACTAGGAAATGCTTGGTTCACGAACTCATTTGCCATTTCTGCCCATTCCAAAGTGTACACACCATCTGAACTCCATCCATCATACATCACCTTACGGTCGTCACCCATTTTTCAACTTATACCTTCAAAGCGGAAAATCATTATAATTAGTTTATTTTTATATTATGTGACGGTCACTACAATTAGGCAGATAGGTCCTAAACCCACCCAAGAGTGGTCAGGTGGGGCGTGCTTATGACGACACGTGTGGTCTGGATCCAGACGAAATTTCAGCAGCATAACCCCGCTGTTCTCCACTGCACGCCCGAAAATGGTGCAGCAGAGAACATCAGGGTTATGCCGTCAAAATCTCGTCTAGATCCAGACTCGTGTCTCGTCACAAGCCACCCCCCCCCCCCCCCGATCCACTCCCAGGCTGTTCCAAAAAGGAACAATTCCGAACCTTCACGTCTCACATGCCAATGGCATGTGATACGTGCCGATTCGAAACGGGTAATCAAATTCTATAGGTTACCTTCCTCATTTTCATTTTTCAATAAATTACGAGAGAGGAAAGAAAAAGACAGAGGAGGAAAGTTGGTCAGAGTTCAAAGTTCTAAGTCCGGATCCACCGTTTAGGTGCGGTTAGTTAGTCGTCCTCATTATCGCCGTACGCATCTGTGCTCGTCTTAACGCATACTTCACAACTAGAATCATCTTTCACTACAATCCTCACAAGCTACCATAATTATAAAAATATTTACTATATTACAAACACATAATTAGTCATCATATTGCAAATGCTAAAAAGAAGCAATCACATGCATGACACGAACTTTTAATCACATTCAAATCATACAGCATAATGAATATGAATCACATTCACGAGTTAGCAACTATATAATATGAATCACATTCACGAGTTAACACTAATCTCATATATAATATGCTCACATATTTAGAAACTATTAATTATCCTCACATATATAAGATAAACATGTAAATTTGCAAATAATTTGAGAATTAACTATTAATTAATCTAACATATCGACATTAGCTATGAATTAAGCTCACACATAGAACATCACATATACAAACTCATGCACCAAACAAAAATTACAAATAATATTCAAATATGACTTCATTTTACCTTAGCGTCAAGGAGGAGTGGGGCGTCGAGGGGGGCTGGACGGGGGCGCGGAGGAGACCCGGATGTGGGCGCTGGAGGGGGGCCGGACCGGGAGGCGCCGGATGGCCGAGGAGCTCGGCGAGCAGCGGGCGGGGGCGCGGGCGGGGTCGGTGGCGCGGGCGGGATCAGGGGTGCGGGCTAGGTCGGGGGCGCGGGCGCGGGCGAGGGGCGGCGGTCGGGGGCGAGGGGCGGCCGGCGGGGGCGTAGGCGCGGGCGACGGGCGCCGGCGATGGGCGGGGGGCGGGGGCGCCAGCGAGGGGCGGGCTGGCGGCAGCGGCAGACGGGGCGCAACTCGGGTCGGGAAAAAAGCTGCTTAAGGGTTTAGAGAAGAGACGCGCGCGAAGGGCTTAGGTCCAGTCGGGCCCGCTTAAGAGCGTCGGTTTTCCCTGGCCGACACTCATAAAGCCTGAGCCAGCTGGGCCCACATTAAATGTGTCGGTTTGTCCCAGGCCGATGCACTTAGATCCTGAGCCAGCCGGGCCCGCGTTATGAGTGTCGGTGCCATCGACGCATTTAATATATGCGTCGGTGCGGTCGACAAATTTAATAGGTGCGTCGGTTTGATCAAGAAAACCGATGCCTTTAACTTATTGGTGTCGGTTAACAAACACCGACACCCTTATAAGAGTTAAATGCGTCGGGGCCGACACATATAAGTAAATGGACACCCTATTCGTCGTTTCCTGTAGTGCTAGGGGTCGACGCCCTTGACAACCTTGTATCACGACCTCGGCGATCCTCGCCTTCCCGATCCACCTCACCACCAGCCGCCATCACTCTATCTCCATCAACAGCCGCCGTTCCGCCATCATCCTCGTCGTCCACCGCATCGTGTGCCGCCGACATGGCTGACACCAACGACCTCAAGGCCACCGTCGAGTCTCTCATAAACACCCTCAAGACTCTGCAGACTACGGTCGGGGCCAATGCCCAGGCCATTGCCTCCTCGCTCACCTCCGAACGCACGGCGTCCTCGGGCACCAGGATGAGCTTTGGCGAGCACAACAATGACCGCCACCGAGATTTCAGAAGATGGATTTTCCCCGGTACGATGGCAAGTCAGATCCCCTCATCTTCATCAAACGTTGTGAGTCATACTTCCACAAGCAACGGATATTGGAGGAAGAGAAGGTCTGGATGGCCTCCTACAAGCAGGAGGACGGGGCGCAGCTGTGGTACATTCAGGTCCAAACGGATGAGGGCACTCCATCGTGGCGCCGGTTTATGGAGTTGCTCAACTTGCACTATGACCCCCCTCTCCGTGCTGCTCCTCTCTTTGAATTTGCAGATTGTCATCGCACTAGCACCGTCGCGGAGTATCAGGACTGTTTTCAGGTGCTTCTTCCCCACGCCGGCCACCTCAATGAAGCGCAACAAGTCAAGCAGTTCACAGGCGGCCTCCTTTCTCCGCTCATCCTCAATGTCCAAGTACTCAACCCACAGTCTCTTGCGGCGGCCATGAGCCTTGCACGCCAGCTGGAGCTCCGGGAGCAGTACGCGTTGGTGCCCTCCAATGCCTTGACCTGTGGCCTTCTACAGACCCCTGCACCGTGCATTGCCCTCCCCGCTCCCCAAATCGACAAAGGGGCCACGCCCACGACCACGGTGGACGGTCAGCTGGTGAAGCACCTGTCCCTGCCAGAGCAAGAGGAGCCCTGTCGGCAGGGCCTCTACTTCAATTGCAATGACAAGTACACGCGGGGACACAACCGCGTATGCTAATGGATTTTCTACATCAACAGCATCGAGATCGCCTCTGCCGACGACGCCGAGGTCAGGGATGCCCAGGACACGGAAGCATCGGTCATCTCCTCGCATGCAGTCGTGGGGGTGGCCGTCTGCAACACAGTAAAGCTCCAGGTGGTCTTGGGTACCGCCACATTCGTCTCGCTAACCGACACGGGATTGACCCATAGCTTCATCAAGGAGGCGGCGGCATGACGCACGGGTCTGCATTTCGAGCCACACCAAAGGCTCACGGTGACGATGTCCAACGGCGAGCGCATCTCATGCCCCGGGGTCCTCCGCCAGGCCCCAATCATCATCGATGGTAGGGCATTCAGCGTTGACCTCTTCCTGATGCCCCTAGTCGGGTACGACGTGGTTCTCGGCACGCAATGGATGGCCACGCTGCAGCCCATCGTATGGGACTTCACCGCCGGGACCATGACATTCCAGCAGGAGGGGAGCAACGTCTGCTGGCGCAGCGTGGCATCACCGACCGCGTCGGGCCTCCATGCTGCAACAACTGACGCCTACATCCTCAACGGGCTGTTGAACTCCTTCGCCGATGTCTTCGCTGAGCCGTCCGGCATGCCCCCTGTGCTCAACCTCGACCACCGCATCATCCTCAAGCCCGATGCACCGCCGGTGGCTGTGCGGCCATACAAGTACACTGCGGCTCATAAGGACGAACTTGAGCGGCAGTGCGCCACCATGATCAAGCAGGGCATCGTCCGCCGCAGCGACTCGGCATTCTCCTCCCCGATCATCCTCGTCATGAAGTCGGACGGGTCGTGGCGATTCTCCATCGACTACCGCATGTTGAGCGCGCTCACGGTCAAGGACGTGTTCCCGAGTCCGGTCGTCGATGAGCTGATCGACGAACTCCATGGCGCACGGTTTTTCTACAATCTAGACTTACGCTCCGGGTACCATCAGGTGCGCATGCACCCCGAGGACATCCACAAGATGGCGTTCTGCACCCATGACGGCCTCTACGAGTTTATGGTCATACCGTTGGGACTGTGCAACGCCCCGGCAACGTTCCAGTCTCTCATGAATGGTGTACTCCGTCCCTTCCTGCGTCGCTTTGTGCTCGTTTTCTTTGACGACATTTTGATTTACGGCAAGTCCTGGGCGGATCATCTTCATCATCTACGTGCCGTCCTCACCGAGCTTCGCCAGCACACACTCTTCGTCAAGCGTTCCAAGTGCGCTTTCGGCGTCACCTCTGTCGCCTACCTCGACCACATCATCTCGGAGGCATGCATCGCCATGGACCCGGCCAAGGTGCAGGCCATTCACGACTGTTCGGTGCCTCGCTCGGCGGGAGCAGTGTGCGGGTTCCTCAACTTGGCAGGGCTATTACCGCAAGTTCGTCCACAACTATGGATCCGTCGTAGCGTCACTGACCAATCTACTCAAGAAGGACGGTTTCTCCAGGGGTGAGGAGGCAGCCGCGACCTTTGCTGTTCTCAAGGCCGCGGTTACCACGGCTCCTGTCTTGGCCATGCCGGACTTCACCAAGACCTTCGTCCTAGAGTGCGATGCGTCAACCCATGGCTTCGGCGCAGTGCTGATTCAGGAGGGCCATACCATCGCGTTCTATAGCAGGCTAGTGGCACCGTGCCATCGCGCGCTCGTCGCGTATGAGCGGGAGCTCATCGGCCTTGTCCAGGCCATACGGCATTGTCGGCCATACCTGTGGGGGCTGTGTTTCACCGTCAAGATGAACCACTACAGCCCCAAGTACCTGCTCCACTGGCTCCTTGCTACGATTCCGCAACACCATTGGGTCGGCAAGTTGTATGGCTTCGATTTCAATGTCGAATACAAGTTCAGGTCCACAAATACAGTAGCTGACGCCCTCTCCCGCTGTGACACTGAGGAGGGTGCATTACTGGCTACAGCGCCTCGCTTCGACTTCATCGGCCGTCTTTGTCACGTGCAGGCCACGGATCCAGCCTGGTGGCCATCCACGAGGAGGTTCGGGTGGGTACACGCGATGCGCCTTGGATAGTGGTCGATGACATGGTCGCCTGGGGGGGGGGATGTCTCTACATCTCATCCACCTCATTGCTGCTGCAAGAGATCGTGGAGTCCGTTCATGAGGATGGGCACGAGGACGTCCATCCCACGCTTCACCACATCCGCCGCGACTTTGGTGCAGGAGTTGGTGCGTTTGTGTCCTACTTGTCAGCGGTACAGGTCAGAGCTGCTTATGCCGCTGCCTGTGCCGTCGGCGGTTTGGGCCGACATCAGTCTCGACTTCGTGGAAGCACTACCAAGGGTGAATGGGAGGACAATCATTCTTTCCGTCATTGACAGGTTCAGAAAGTACTGCCACTTCATCCCCTTCGCGCACCCATACACAGCGGAGTCTGTGGCGCAGGCTTTCTTTGCTAACTATGTCCGCCTACATGGTGTTCCACAGTCCATCGTCTCTGACCGCGATCCAGTTTTCACTTTGACGTTCTGGCGCGAGCTCATGCGGCTTATGGGCACCAAGGTGAACATGCCGTTGACTTTCCATCCACAGTCGGACGGCCAGACAAAGGCCGCCAACCGCGTCATCGTGATGTACCTGCGCTGCTTTGCCAGAGATCGCCCCGCCAGTGGCAGCGCTGGTTGCCGTGGGCCGAGTACACCTACAACACCGCGTACCAGAGCTCACTCTGGGACACGTCGTTTCGAGTGGTATATGGTCGCAATCCTCCTTCCATCCGCTCTTATGAGCCAGGGGACACGCTGGTGGCCACTGTCGCCCAGGACATGGAGGCTCGCGCTGCCTTCCTGGCTGATGTACGCTACCGCCTGGAGCAGGCACAGGCGTCACAGAAGCTCCACTATGATCGGCTGCATCGGCAGGTCTCTTATTAGGTGGGCGATTGGGCACTTCTTCGACTCCGACAGCGCTCTACGTCCTCCCTACCCAGGATGACCACGGGGAAGTTGAAGCCCCGGTTTGTGGGACCCTACCGCGTCATCGAGATCATCAACGATGTCGCTTTGCGCATGGAACTGTCCCTAGGTGCCCGACTTCATTATGTGTTCCATGTGGGTGTCCTCAAGAAGTTCATCGGCGCACCTCCGACCTCGCCCCCAGCCCTACCAGCCATCCACAATGGCGGGGTGGTTCCAGAACCGCTATGTGTCGAGCAAGCTCGCTTGGAACGTGGGGTTCGTCAGGTGCTTGTCCACTGGCGGGGCGAGCCGACGGAGTCTACTTCCTGAGAGGACTTCGACGAGTTCTGCAGCAAGTACCCTGACTTTTAGCTCGGGGACGAGCGTGATCTCAAGGGACGGAGAGATTTCATGTGGGGGCGCACGTACAGGCACCGCCGTGACGTGCGCCGCGCCACAGAATGTGCTGCGCGCGCAGGAGGTGGGCTCCATCGAGCCTGCCTAAGTTGGAAAAAGAGATTAGTTCCCGTTTTTATCCTTTAAATCTAGGGGTAATTGGATAGGGCGCAGGGCCATATATCCTTGTAACCGGACAAGGAGAAGGGCAAGCCAGATCATTATTCTATAATCTCCTAACTCTCTCTTCCTCAACAAGCTGACGGCAAAGGGTTAAACCTCGCCAGCGACGACGGACCATGGTTATGAGTTATGTAGTCGAGAGCCAGCTACCCTAGGGGCCGACGCCCTTGACTCTTTCACACATAGAACCGGATTTCATAATACTTTCTGCATCTGGTAGTTTATTCCTGGTCACATAAAAAAATAGAAAAACAAGTTTTTAATCCATTGTTTGTCTGATAATAGTTATGATTTGCAACGGCATTTATGAAAGGTATAAAAATCGTTCATTTTAAGACGCTACCAGAGTTTGAAACCCTTCTTGGGGTAAATATTATCGATCATCACATTTTAGTGTATGTCTTAAAAAATCTGTTGCACTGCTGCAGACTGGATTTTTTTGTTATTTTTACCTGCACTGTGCAACAGCCAACCAGAACATTCGCACACACAACTTTATGCATATTCTGATACTGTCAACAACGTATATCTAAGGGACCTAGTATTGGACAGTGCTGATTCAACATTTTTTTCTTACTATATCTAAGGGCGGATATGCCACAATGGTTGCGTGTTTCCACTTGTGTCCTAAAGTCTTGGGATTCGAATCAGCCTCTTTGCAGAAGCAGGAGTAAGCTTGTCTAAAAATAATCCTTTTTCTGACCCAATGTGTGGGAGCCATTGACATTGGCTATTTCCTGTTTATTATATCCTCAATATAATGCACATAATTCTTGTTTGTAGTTTTATCTAACCATATTTGGGCTTAACGGTAAAATAATTAACCTACCTGACCAGTGTTGCACAGGCGTCCCCTAGGTGCCGACCAGGGTCCAGGCGCTCCGGCCCGGACGCCAGGGCCGATCGCCTCGTATGGCCGCCATAGTCTAGGCCGGTGCCACCGCCGCTGGCTGCATCGCCGCCGCCGCTTGCTGCGCTGGTGCCGCCTGCTGTGGCTGCCGGCTGGTGGAGCGGAGGAGGAGGAGAGAGAAGTGTTCGCCGCACTGCCCGGTGCGGCAGTCGCTGGGTGGAGAGGAGAGAGAAGTGAGGGTAGAAGTTAGGATTAGGATGTGTATATGTTTTTATAAATGTCTATCTTATATCCGACGGTCCACATTAAGTCTTGGCTCTGCCCATCCGCCCCCAACTCACTGCCTCCGCCCCCTAACTCCGCCTCGCGCCCGCCCCCAACTCCGCCTCACGCCCATTCGCCGCCGCCACTTCCTCCACTGCAGCTCGCAGCATCCGTCGCCGCTGCCCGCCTGGCCGGACGCCCAGGCACCTAGGGGGCGCCTGGGCGTCCAGACGCCCCGCCGGTGCCTAGGCATCCGGGAGCCATTTTATAACTCTGGACCTGACTCTTTGGAGAAAGCAGCCTTATTTACAAAGCCGTTGGCAGCGATTTTGTTAAATTCCCAATTTGAAGCCTCTACAAAAAACTGAACATATGGTTCATATTAGATAGTTATACTATCATAAATAGAAATAAAAGAGCTGATAAAAATAGAAAACGTTCAGAAACGTAAGGGAAAACATCAAGCGAAAATCACAATGCTCCCAGGCCATTTGTGGAACAACTTTTATTTATGTGGGGCCCTACAAATTGAACGGAGAAACTGTATTTATTTTTACTTAATGCAAATTCTTTTGCATTTCAACAGACTACAAGTGCGTACCTGCTCCTGTGACTAATTCATTGATCTAACAAATAAAGAAATAGACAATGTTAATTGCTGCTCCATCACATTGACAGATTCATGCTCATTTGCAGATACCTCAAGATTGATGCTTGTTGGAGATATTACCCCCTGAGCCGCTGCAGGTGCCAGCTACCTATGTAAATGTTTACTGTTGTCCAGTTAAACGCAGCTGTCCCGGTAGTTATATTAACTCATGATACTGGAGCCGTGTGAGCCCCGCTTTGCCAACGACTGTACCAACTTGGTATTTCCCATTGTCAAAAAAAAAGCTTTGGTATTTCCCCTTGCAACATCATTTCAGACCTCAGCAGCAATATCCTGGCCCCTCCACTGCGTCCTGCATAAACTCCTTTTCAACGTCCAGTGTTTCGCAATTTCATCTATGACTTGCATGAGTGCATCGTATATCAACAGCTTTTGTAGGTCTACAGTGTTTTTTTTAAAGCTTGGAAGGAGTTTCCGTGTAACCGAGTTCGGAAATCGTACAAAGGATAGTAACACATCATTCAACCAATGACTCAAACATCACTAACCTTGTCGAAATCTAAAGATTGAGGACTCACTACAGATCTAATTGCAGAGATAACAAAAAACTTCCATACAATGCACATCTTCCAAAATGACGCTTCCACGAGGGTACGACGTAGAGACGCCACCATAGCTTGTTGGATTTACATCCGGAAGATCTGCGCGGTACCTCGACAAGATAACACCAGGACTTGCAACACCTGCAAGCACCGCTATTGTCATCCTCCCCCACCTTAATGGACTACTGTTCACGTTTCTCATCACCACCACCAACGTCTAGAATCGGTGATAGCTCGACTTGTGACACCACTGAGCAGAGGTGTCTGCGACTCACCCACAACTATCGTGACACACCATCGAGCAGAGGTGTCTATGACTCACTCACAACCACCACATCAAACGGAGTCCACCTACTCTACCCACTTTCAAGCCACTGCGTCACTGAGATTGAGGCACTGTCCCAAAAACCTCACCAAGACCACCACCTTTTGCAGATGTGAACATCCGTGAGCCCAGCTGTCCAGATCTACCGTTGCAGGCACTCTGTAGCCCTGCCACACATATCCACTGTCACTGGCGCCCCACAAGCTCCGCCATCTGGATCCACCATTGAGGCAACCGTTCCACTACCCAGATCCGTTGTCGCAGTCGCCCGTGAGCTTTAACATCGTCCCAAGAGACCATCTCAAGAGACGAAGGGGGTCACTTCCATTGGACACTCCTGTAGTGAGCAACTCAATTGATCTGATCGCCTCCACCCCTGAAGTCGCCGCCAGCGGTACCATTGTCCTCACGCCTGCGTAGCTGAATGTGCCTAGAGGGGGGTGAATAGGCCTTTTGTTCTCCTGAAACACATAATTCAATGTCGTCAAATTTCAAAGACCGAACTGGTCCAGTGTGAGTGCGGACTAGTCCGTAGTTAGTCAACACAACAATAAATTTTAATTCTTTTTTTGTATTTTATTCAAATTTGTCGCAGTGGAAAGATGTAAACTGTCCTAACAAGTTAAACAAGCAAGTAGGATAAGTAATTTGCACGAGGATCACTAGATCAACACGAGTTGCAAGATAGATCAAGTTTATGCCCGAGCTAGTGATGATAATGAAAATGACGAATCAAGAGCGCACGAGACAAGCGATTTTCACCAAGGTTCAATCCCTCAAGAGATCTACATACTCGTTGAGTAGCTCACACAAAGTCGAGTCTTCACCAACCCTTCCCTCGCCAAGTCATCACAATGACCGACTTGGTTTCGACTATCAGAAAGGGTAATCACCGAGTTTTAGGGTTTTCTCACAAGTTGAGGGATCCCAGAAGATTAAATACGAAAAGAGAGATCAACACACTCGAAGAATTACACAATAATAAACAGAAGTGTGTGAGAAATCAAACCCAAGAGCTCAATGTCGACGAGATCGTCACTCTCCCTTTTCGAAGTCTCAAATCCCTAAGATTTCACTCTTAGGGGGTTATATTGTGTGGAGAGGATTGTTTTAGTGCTCCTGGATGCAGGGGCAGTGCTAGGGTTCATGTTTTTTTATACAAAAATTAAGTCGTGGGCCCTATTTTTATATAGGTGCCGAAAAGTAACCGTTATGTTTTGGTGACCTCGGACTAGTCTGTGGTGGACCGAGTGCAAGTCCGGTGTGGTGATGTGCCATCTTAGGTTAAGTGCCACCATGTTTGATTTAGGGTGTGAAAAACTCTAGAGGACTTGACTAGTCCGCACAGAGGCCGGACTAGTCTGAAGTGGTGCAGTAAGGTATAACGGACTAGTGCATTGTAAAAACGGACAAGTTTGATGTGATACAGTAGGTACCTTCGCACTAGGATGAGTGATGTGAGAGAAGTCAGATGTGTTCCAGTAGCATATAAGGGACTAGTCCGTTGAAGAACGGACAAGTCCGGTTAGTGATCAATTGAGAACATTGGCAAAGTTTGTGAAGTGACTATGAGGTGCAGAGTAGTCAGATGTAAAATAGACTAGTCTGGTGTATGTGTGTCAATTTTAATTTTGATTACCCCTGTCATTCTTCTCATGCAATAATTAAGCTCTTGAGAAGATAACTCACACACACTAGCACTACAATTTATAAACTAAGTCTCTTGTTCTTCGCTGTAGCATTTTTCATCAAAGCCACCCTTTTTCCTTTTTTGTTTTAATCACCTTTTTCTCCATGTGACATGCTCTCATTTAGCAAATTTCATTAGCTCTTCACTTGTTTGTCATCGATCATCCAAAACCCACAAGAGAATGTGTAGATGCACTTAGAATCTCCCCTTTTTTGGTAATTGATGACAACAAAGTAAAGTTTAAACAATTTGGAACAAATAAATTTGATTTTTAGAAAGTGTACACATATGAAAGGAAATATGCATGAACAAAGAATGAAATCTCGTATGTGTACACTTTATAGTGGGATGCCTAGAAATGTGAGTGTAAACCATTCAAGTAATACAAGTGATGTGTTTCAACACTAAACATGAGAGCATCTCATGATATCAAATAGGCATCGATATTAAGATAACCAAGTGTAACAATGAGATAACATAGTAAGCATAAGTGCATAACCATTACATGGTCTGACGAAACATCACAAGTGACATAACAAGTCTTAAACATAAAGCGCCAAGTTCTAAAAAATAGATACATGTCCATGATAGTGACAAGTTTCAAAAAATAGATACATGTCCATGACCATCCATAGCTAAAGAGACTAGGACTACGACTACCCCCCCTAAATCTCTTCTCCTTTGGCATAAAGATGTGGGGACCAGAATCCCGACATCCGAGGATCTCATTGGGTGGTGTCGTGCGATGCGACACCCAACAGTTATACATGAATAGAACCTGAATAAGTACAAGACGAAGTCTTTTATTTATCTTACAGTGGAAGTTTTTACAATACTAGCGTAAGGAAAGAAAATATATATATATCATAGCTACGCTCTCAGCACTAGCTATGCAAAAGCAAAGTTATCCATGCCTTGGATACTTCGCACTAGCAGCACTCAATTATGGCAGCGTGCAGGGTTCCCACTCGGTTGTACACCCTGGAGGGGGTGCAGCCTCATCATCAAACCCGTCATCAACTGTATAACCTGCAAAACTCATTAACTGCAAACGTGAGCATAAGGCTCAGCAAGACTAACCCGTCTCACTAGACATATGCAAGGGGACACTAAACATGGGTGAGGTGAAGCGTAAATGACTCGCCTACAAGTGGATCCTTATAATCAAGTTTTAAGTAGCAAATGACATTCTCCGAGCACGACACATCATGGGCTTCACAATCAAACAAGAAAGGCGATACCGAGGATATGACATGCTCAGGGCACATAATGCTATTACAGCTGAAGTATGGGGAAATTGTAAACTTTTAATTGTACTATCTCTAAATCATACAAGATTGCAAAGTAATTATAATTCAATACAATATGATTTTCTGACTTCTTTAGTATTTACTACGTCACGGTGCAGTAAACAAGTGGTACTCTATTACTGCGAGGGACAGTGATTGCAATCAGGACACACCCGGACAACACGACACATACGTCGTTCGGAAGTGTCAGCGAGCACACCCGTACCTACATAACACTTCAGTACTAGGCGTATATGGCCACCTTTCACGAGGCACTCAAATGCCGAATCGGTCGATCCGTCACGAGCAGGAGGTCCCTGCGTGGGGCGTACTCTGACGTGCCCACCAGCGGATTTACACCTTGCTGCCCTCAACCCACACCTATAAACCAAAACGGTATGCCTCGACACCCAAGTGACCGAGCTACATCAGTTTATTGGATTCCATATGTCCATTAGGTTGCCGGTACAATTCAAGCTTGTCCGAAGGGGCCGCACACGAAGCGGGCCTTAATCGACACAGGCAAGGCTATGAGACCGAGACTCAATTCTCGCCGCTTCCTATCCATTCCCTGCTCGGTCTTTATTTCTTTTTATTCTGCCAATTTGTATCTAACCAATCTTGTGAGATATGTCCTACATCTCTCGCGAGTAGATTCCAACTACTCGACTTCTACCGGATTTCCTATGCATTAGCAAGGCAGTTACTACAGGTCAAATTGTAACTTGTTCCAACCAATTCCTGGGATTTTTGGCCATGCAAGTGGAGCATCAATCACCCTATACGTAATGCACACATCAACTTATGATGTAAGGTGATAAAGACTGTAAAAACTCTGTAAAGCTTTTAATGCAAACCGGGGCTTGCCTTGTTGCAGGTCAGAGTCAGAGTTAAAATTTGGAAGATGCCCTTCCAAGACTTCTGGCTCCTCCTCGACTTCGGTCACTATACGATATGCATATAATAGGTATATAAATGACTTTGAAAAATAATCATCATCGAGACAAAAAATTTTAACCCTTGGTGATCATTAGATGATAGGGACCTTAATTGGCTTTGGAACTTTTAGGGTGGATACTAGGAAATATGATCAAGGCTCTTGCAAAGAATAGGAGATGATCAAAGTATAGTGTTGTCTCTAAAATTATGGCAAGCAATAACTTCCAAGAAGTTTAAAGAAGAAACTGTAGCTTGAACATAGCTGCCAGTTGATAATCATGATAGAGGAAGTGGTTCTGGTTCTAGAAACATTTGTTTTCATATTTTCCTAAGCTTTGGGGGAAGGAGTTATTGTATTTCTAAGTTGGCAAGAATTTCTTGATTTACTTTATAATGGAATTTCTAGCCATTAAATCAATATTTAGTTTGTAACTGAATTTGGACTAGGATAGTAGGTTAATTAAATCCAAGATTTTTACAGGAGCTAGTGTATGACTAAAGGAAGGTTTAGTTTAAATTTGGGACATAATAAAGTAACTGAACATCAGTAAAATTTCAATAACTGAAAAAGGAGATTGAACTATACAGAGGTTTAAACAGGTGCAATGGCTCCCAAACTTTTTCTGGTGGTCAAGAATAGGATACTAAATTTTATGTAAATTTTGGGGATTTTTTTCCAGTGGCTATCTTGTCTGGAAAAATTGCATTTGCATTTGGAAAAATTATTTCCTACAGAATTTAACTTTGAGTTTCACAGAACCTAATTGGTATTGACAGAAACTAGAGCTCAAGAACTTTCAAAAAAAATTTGTTTGAAGATTTTTGGAGTAGTCTACAGAGAGATATTCAATTTAGAATTTTGGATAATTTTCTGGAATTCTTTTAATAACCCATTGGCGCCAGAATTCAAATTTCAATCGGCGGGTCCCACGGGCCACGTGGCGCGCTCCGGTCAATGCAACACTGTGGTCCACAGAACTATTCGCGCGCAGCCGCACGGGATCCCTGCCGCACCGTGAGCTCGCAGTCGGTCGCAGGTGGGACCCTACGGGTCGTCTTCTACCTCGGGCCAGTGCCCTCGCGAGGCGGCGCCCGCGGCGGTGACTCGCCGGCGAGCTCGCCGCCGGCTAAACCGACGGGCCAAACTCGCTCAAACTCGCCGCCTTGGGGTTTTTGGGGTCGCTGAGCACGACGGTGAGGTCGGTGGGACCAGCACGCGGCGGTGGTGAGCACTTGGGCAACGTGGAACTTGCTCCAGAGTAGCTCAAACCACTCGGGATCTTCCTCAAAACACTCCTTGGACGATGTTGATCAAGGAAATAGACGTGGAAGAGGAGAAAACCATCGGGAGCTATGAGCTCGATGGTGAACCGAGGTTTCCTCATCAGCGGCGAGCAAAACTCGATTTCCTCAGCCGTTGCTTGATAACTTTTAGGGGTTTTTGCTCAGGTAGGAGCGCTAGGACCTATAGAAACTATCCCTAAGCAATTGCATAGAATCATTACTTGTAGAAATGGAATTTAAACGAAAACCTAGCGAGTTCATTCACTTCGACCGGAAGAAAGAAGATCGATAACTTCTTCAATTCTCAACAAAAAGGAAACGGTTTGCACCGAGAGTTAGAGCTCAACTAGGCGCACCTTTAAGCTGTTGGAGTCGTGGCTTGAAACGGCGTGAAACGGCGGCACACCACGGAGCAGAGGTGGGCGGCGGCGATGGTGCGCGGTGGAGATTATCTCGCGAGAGGGGGGAAAACACCGATCGGGGATGGGAAATATGGCAGCGTCGACGGACTTTTATAGACCGCGGCAAGCTAGCACGCAGGCAGCTCGCTGGAGCTCCATGCGCGCGCTGTCGCGCAGTCGAGCACCGTCGCAGAGATGGCAGGCGGCCGACCTGACCCCTTCAGCAGTGGCTGACCGGTGGGGCCCACAGGTTAGTCAGACCGCCCAATACAAAAGTTAATAATTCATTTAAAAATAGAAGATCAACCCCAAAAATCATGAAACTTTTTGGAGATGGTCAATGAATTATTCTGAACCCAATGGTGAACTCAAATCTTATGTTCAAAGAAGTTGGAAAAGAATTTTAAATTCAGATTTGAATTTGATTCAAATTTGTTAAGCACCTCAAATAAAATAGCAAATGAGTTCCCAAAATCTTGAAATTTTGCAGTCACTATTGAGAATATTAGGAGGCCAAGGAAAAATTTAGAGCCTCTAATTTGAATATTTTTGGCAGGGCCAATTAGTACTGCACTTTAAATTGCCCTAATAATCTTCATCCAAATAATTCTAAAAATTTGAAGAGGGTGAACAGAATCATTCTAGAATGAGTGGTGATGTCCAATACTCATGTTAATAAAATTTAACCATGAGTGTAAGAAAGGTTTGGATGGTATAAAGTTCATGTGTACCACTATATTGGATCTCTAATATAGTTGATCACAAAACTCATGACTGAATTCACATGCCATAAAAGTGGGGTTTTACATTCCTCCCCCCTTAAAAGAATCTCGTCCCGAGATTACAAAAGGATGCAAAAGGAAAAAGATCTAACGAACATATGCCGCTTACAGGTCCGAATAGTTCGTTCTAAGATACCCCTCGCTTTCCCACGTGGCTTCTTCAGCACTGTGGTTGCTCCACAAGACATGTAGAAATGCAAGGTGTGGCTTCTTGTGGTGCGAGTCTTCTCATCGACTATCTGAGTTGGATGCTCGGAATAAGTGAGATCTGGTTGGAGAGCTTCCAAATCTTCTATACGGACATCAGCGGGAGTTTTAAGACGTTTCCATAACTGGGAAATGTGGAATACATTGTGAACTCCTGAAAGTGATGACGGTAACTTCAATCGATATGCCACAGGTCCGCATTGTTCCAGGACTGCAAATGGCCCAATAAAACGTGGAGCTAGCTTCCCTTTTACTCCAAATCGATGGATACCTTTCATAGGGGATACCCGGAGATAAACTTGATCCCCAACCTCGAAGTGAAGAGGTCGACGTTGTTTGTCCGCGTAGCTCTTCTGACGAGACTGAGTAGCTTTGAGATTTGTTTGAATAATGCGTACCTGCTCTTCGGCTTCCTTTATTAAGTCGATGCCATATACCACTCGTTCACCAGATTCGCACCAGTTCAAGGGTGTGCGACACTTCCGGCCCTATAGAGCTTCATATGGCGCCATCTGGATGCTAGCCTGGTACCTGTTGTTGTACGAAAATTCCGCCAATGGTAGATGATCATCCCAATTCCTACCATGGTGGATGGCACAAGCACGAAGCATGTCCTCTAGCACTTGATTCACTCGTTTGGTCTGACCATCGGCCTGAGGATGATAAGCCGAGCTCTGAATCAATTTGGTACCCAGTGCATCATGGAGATGCTCCCAAAAGCGAGCAACAAAAATAGATCCACGATCTGAATTGATAGTGCGGGGTACACCATGTAGACACACTATTCTAGAGATATAAAGTTATGCATACCGCTTTACATCATACCTGACACTGACCGGTATGAAATGAGCTGATTTGTTCAACCGGTCAACGATTACCCAAATTGAGTCGTGCTTATGGAGAGTGGGAGGCAACCCAACAATGAAATCCATGCTGATATCCTCCCATTTCCATGTCGGTATGCTTAAAGGTTGAAGCTGTCCTGCTGCTTTCATATTGTCGGCCTTCACTCACCGGCACGTATCACACTCGGATACGTATTTAGCTACTTCCCTCTTCATCCGAGTCCACCAGAATTTCTTCTTCAAATCTTGGTACATCTTGTGGCTGCCCGTATGAATGGAATACTTGGACAAATGAGCTTCGTCCAGTATCTTCTTTCTAAGCTCCATGTTTCGTGGTACCACTATACGGTTGTTAAACCAGAGGGTACCTTCATTGTCACATCGGAAACATTTCATCTCCCCCTTTTCCATTCTTTGACGAATGTGTGACATTCCTTTGTCTTCCTTCCGAGCTGCTACAATATCCTCCCTGATGGTAGGAATGAGAGCGAGATTGTAGAGTGCCCCATATGGAATCAAGTAGAGACTCGGTTCTTCTTCTTCTTCCATGGAGGTAATGGAAAGATTGTTGACATGGGACTTGCGGCTCAGAGCATCTGCGACTACATTCGCTTTGCTTGGATGGTAGTGAATCTCAATCTCATAGTCCTTGATCAACTCTAACCATCTTCGTTATCGCATATTCAAATCCTTCTGGGTGAAAATGTATTTCAAGCTTTTGTGATCAGGGTAGAGGTGTACTAGATTACCCAGTAAGTAATGCCTCCACATCTTCAATGCCAGTACCACAGCAGCGAGCTCAAGATCATGAGTCGTGTAGTGCTGCTCATGGTTCCGGAGCTGCTGTGATCCATAAGCGATCACCCGTCTATCTTGCATCAACACACATCCCAAACAAATTCCTGATGCATCAAAATAGACATCAAATGATTTGGTTGTGTCTGGTTGGGCTAAAACTTGTGCCGTTGTAAGTTGTTTCACCAATGCTTTGAATCCTGCCTCACATGTCTCAGTCCATGCATACTTCTGCCCTTTCTTCAGAAGTTCGGTCATTGGTTTAGCTATCTTGGAGAAATTGGGTATAAACCTCCGGTAATATCCTGCTAAACCCAGGAAACTTTGGACTTCATGCACAGACTTTGGAGACTCCCATTTGAGGACTTGCTTGATCTTGCTAGGATCAACTGCAATCCCTTCTGCTGATATGATGTGCCCTAAGAATGGCACTTGGCTGATCCAGAATTCACACTTGCTAAACTTAACATATAGCTGATTGTCCCGTAATCGTTGAAGCACGATACACAAGTGTTGAGCATGTTCTTCTTCGGATTTTGAATACACAAGTATGTCATCAATAAAGACCACGACAAACTTGTACAATTCCGGCATGAACACCGAGTTCATGAGATACATGAAATGAGCCGGTGCGTTGGTCAATCCGAAAGACATAACAAGGTACTCATATCGTCCATACCTCGTTGAGAATGCTGTTTTTGGTATATCTTCTGGTCGGATTCTAATCTGATGATAACCAGAACGAAGATCCATCTTCGAAAATACATTAGCACCCACCAATTGATCGAAGAGAATATCAATGCGTGGCAGTGGATACATGTTCTTGATGGTGACAGCATTAAGTGGACGATAGTCTACACACAGTCTCAAGGTCTTATCTTTCTTCTCTATGAACAGTGCAGAACAACCCCATGGTGATGAACTTGGACGAATGAAACCCTTGTTCTCAAGTTCGGTTAATTGCTCCTTAAGTTCTACAAGTTCCTTGGGTGCCATCTTGTAGGGTGGTCTTGAGATTGGCACTGTTCCCGGTGCATGTTCAATCTTGAACTCTATATCTCTTTATGGGGCATACCAGGAAGATCTTCAGGAAACACGTCCGGGTATTCACATACTACCGGAATATCCTTAAGTTCTATCACCTCGGTATTGTGAGTAGATGGGTCCAATGGAATGATGTTCTCAAGATTGAGAACTTGGGGTTGATGGAGTGGAGTGTTTAGATAAATCTTTCGAGGAACGATATCAAGAATAGCACCATGGTATTGCAACCATGCCACTCCTAAGATGATATCTAGCTTTTGAGTCTCTAAGATAATGAAGGAGGTAGGATAGATGTTCCCATCTAGGTCAAGAGGTACCCTATGGACCATTTCATATGTTACTACCCTCCCTGCTGAAGTGCAAATCATATAAGGATTTTTGGTGGAGATAACAGGCAGCTGATTTTTACTGACAACAGATTTACTAATGATATTGTGTGAAGCTCCAGAGTCAAAGAGTATGACTACGGAATGATTGAAGATAGCGAACGTACCCGTGAGCACGAGCGCGCCTTCCGGAACGTCCTCGATGGCGAGGTGGTGGACGTTGCCGGGTCTTGTGGCTGGCTTCTTGAGCTGGTTGCGGGGTTGGTTGGCCTCCTGATAGGATGATTGCCCTCCGCCTTGTCGATTCTGAGGGCAGTCCTTGGTGAAGTGGCCCGTACGCCCACAGGTGAAACACGTGTACAGGGTTTGGCCAGTACGAATGGGAGGACGGAATCCTGGTGCACGTGGTGGAGGTGGAAGTGCACGTGGGATCTTCCCCTGTTGTTGCTGCGGTCGGGACCCGAAGTTGCTGAACTGGCGACCACTTAACATTGGTGGTCGCGATGGCGGTTGCCACCTCTGGCCGGATGGTGATCGGTACACCATACGGTACTTCTGAGGAGCACCACCTCCGCTGCCCTGGGGAGCACTCCTCTTCTTTTTGTCTAAGGACAGCTCGTGCGTAGCGTTCTCCTGCATGATAGCAGCATTGACGATGTCGTTGAAGCTGCCGCGGTTGAACAGGACAAGCTTATCCTTCAACTTGGGGTTCAAACCCCGGTAGAAGCTTTCGCGCTTCCGATCTTCGGTATTCACTTGGTCCTGAGCGTATTGGGCCAAGTGGTTGAATGCTTTGGAGTACTCGTATGCACTCCTTCCTCCTTGCCTTAGCTCCAAGAACTCCTGAAGCTTCCTTCTCATAATCCCGGGAGGGATGTGGTAGGCGCAGAACGCCTCCCGGAATTTGGCCCAGCTTACGACATGGCCTGCGGCGCGTGCGGCAAGGTAATTGGCCCACCATGCACCGGCAGACCCCTGCAGTTGCTGCGCTGCAAATAGCGCCTTCTGCTGTTCGGTTACCTTGAGTAAGCCGAACTTTCCTTCAATGGTGCGGAGCCAATTATCCGCATCCAACGGTTCATCGGCCTCTCTAATGACTGGTGGATGTGTCGACGAGAAATCAGAGTAGGAACTCTGATACTGCTAACGCGGTCCATCATTCTGTCGTCCCCCTTGATGGGACGAGTGCTGCAACAGAGTCCGCAATAGCTTGGTTTGCTCGTCGCGCGAGCCGAGTACTGCAGCGAGAACCTCCGCTAGGCTCCTCGGAAGTGTGGGCGGAGGTGGTGTAGGTGGTTGCGTTTGAGGCGTATTCTGCCCCGGGGGTGGTGTGTCATCCCCCGGCCCTCCACTTGAGCCTCCCACTTCTGGGGCTGCACGTGTACGCACCATGCTGCAATACAACGATTCACACCATAAGTCTCACTGCCTTAAGTTCATCCTTCCATATAAATAGTAATGCGGTAGGTAACAATAGATGATGCATAACATTCACATATATTGATAAAGTACAAACTTTATACAATCTATATTATCTTGGGCCCAAGTTTACAATAGAACTCCAAAAATAGACATACTTCATTTAATGAAGTCGTCTCATCTATGCTTGGGCGCCACATGTCGTCAGGTCCATGTCATCGTACACAGACCTCGCTACTATTTAAAACAAGACTCATAAAGTCACACAACACACGTGGTGTTTACTGCTCATCATTACACTCGGCCTAAAGTGATAAGTACATCAACACGGCCCTCTACTCATAAAACTCGATCTCTTGAGGATCTTCTTCTTCCTCGTCATCTTCAGGATTAGGCACCACTGGTATGGGTGTTGGAGCAGAAGATGATGCCTCTTTCAAAAGTGACGTCCTTTTGGCAATCATAGTTTGCCAATCTGTCTGTACCATAAACATCCCCCAGGCCTCGTTCTCCTGCTGAGCCTGCTCACAGCTGGTCTTCCAGCTCTGAGCCTCCACTCTGGACTGATCCCGATCTGCAGTCACCGTGTCCAGTTGGGTGTCCCGCTGGTGTCCATAGCGTAGGCTCGCCTCCAAGTCAATTTCCATCTCTAGAGTCTCCTGGCAAGATGCGGCTAAATCCATAACAGCGTCATGCCATTGATCCTCCCTGAGGTTCAAGCGATGGTTGAGTCCGTCATTTGCCCTCTCAAAGTTATTCGCTCGAATCATAGCTTGCTTCAGATTCTCCGTCAATTCTTTTATGCATGCCCTTTGATTTCCCTTCTCGCGATGTGATGTGTATGCGTACACCACTAAGGCTGTTGCGCATGTTTCACTGTTCTCGCCCACCTCCGCAAGCAAGCGGGTTGCCCAGGCCTCAGAAGCCCTGCCGTTAACTGGAAAGAACTCATATGGAGTACCCATCAGATTACGGTAATGAAGTTTGCAAAACCTCCCTATGGCAATGCTTGCGGCGTAGCTCCATGTTTCATCTAATATCAACCCTTTTATCTTGATGGAGTATGGAGCCCATCCAAGGTGTGGTGGACCAGCAGGTACATCGACGTAGATGGTGCAACTCCACATACCGTTTTCTTGGAACTTCTTGCCCCAATAGCTAGGCAACACCTGGTAGCCAAACTGGCGAAGCAACCTAACAAACACGTCCGGGAAACCGGCTTGCCCGGTGCACGTTGAGAACACCCATCCATTAGGCAACTGAATTCTTGGTGCTGCCATCTGTGGACAAACATACCCGGATGTCAATACACCGTATAAGTATTCAACTCAATCAATGATAATGTTGGACAAAACAAATTATCCATATTCAATTGACTCAGGCAAATCTGCAAACTGGAAATGATCACAGTTCTGGTTAACCTGACCTTCCTGTATTAACCCAAAAGTTTCATACAGGAAATGTCAGAATTAAAAGTTAAGTTGAATACAAAAGTTGTAGTACACTTCAAAACCTTTCTATATTGTACTTATACAGCTCTAGGCGAACTAATATGAGGAATCTATACAGGTTTTAAGTTGACTCAAGTTTTCTGGAAATTTTGACAGAACCTCTCCTGTATATGGGCTTACTTCCACATTCTATACAGGTTTATCATGATAAGATAACGAGGTAATGACAAAATAAACATTGTATAACATCGCGTTAACAATCCAGAAATAAAAGAGTGCCATCCTAAATTTTTTTGGTATACAGGTATCGCGCACAAATTCACAACCCTGTGCAAACTGTTCCAAGTTCTGGACTGCAAGAACTAAGTTTGCAACAATTGGAATTATGCATAGCTACACCCATATTTAGATCAGGAGTGACAAATAAATTTGATAGAGGACTTCCTAAGCTTTCCAGAAATGTATATATGTGACCATGTCACTATTCTGGATTAAGAGCTATAACAGTCCAAACTTAACAGTTGAGCTGACTGGTTTGCACCAGCTGTCCTGCAGCTCACTGTATTGCCTTCCCAATTTGGTTTAACTCCAACCCAAATCAGGAAAAACCTCCCATAACA
Source organism: Tuctoria greenei (assembly GCA_036927565.1). Classification (NCBI taxonomy): domain Eukaryota; kingdom Viridiplantae; phylum Streptophyta; class Magnoliopsida; order Poales; family Poaceae; genus Tuctoria; species Tuctoria greenei. The sequence goes on from JAYESD010000006.1 coordinate 43,616,638, forward strand.
AACTTGTAAAAATCCTCCTAACCTTTCCACACATGTATCCCAACAAGGTAGTGGATTTTTCTACAGCAAGTTATGGCAAAAATACAGAGACTGGTACAATGGGAAGGTCATCTGGAGCAGTTACAATACACCCCAGATTTCAACAGATTATCAAGCTTTTCTGTCTTTATGGTCAACAGAAAAGCTGTAGAGATCCTTACGAGCTTTCCATCCATATATGACACCCCTATACTATCTATTAAATAACCAAGATTACAACCCGGCGAAGTCGAGCCAACTTCTGCCAGAAATCAAGAATCCTGATTCTATCTATTCTATCGAGCTGGAACCCTTTTACGGAGTCCAAACCTACCAGCATCTGATATTTGGACTTTCCAAAACATTATGCATCCATTCTGCCATTGGGGATGGGCTAGTATCATGTTTGATACTGACGGTACTACGTAGCTCACCAAGGAAAATTCTACCCGGTATTTCCGGTTACGTCTATAGGTGGTTCCTATATCGTTCTCTCGCAAACGGCTTCTACACGGTCCTCTACCGTAGTTAATGCTGCAAAAGACAAACAATCCCCTTTCACACCTTCAAACCTCAAGGGCGGCACGGGGAAACACGACAGGCAGTCACAATATTATATATGAAAATAAATGCATACGACTCTGGTGTGAGTCGCCCTCGAGCGAGGTCATGTCTCGAGGCTCATGACTGTAAATACGTCTGTACAGCAAAGACTCCCGTACGATCCGGCTTATACACGCTCGGGCATACGTGTTTCGCATGCTCTCATAGAACATGAATAGTTTTAGAGAGGCATACTATCGGGTTATACACCACCCGACGGGGGCTCCCACTAACTTTGAAGCACGCTGGGGTACCGCGTGTCATAGGTTCTCAGAAACATTGAAATCTTCAGAGACTCCTATTAACTTCCCGTGCCAAGCCACCGAAATTTCACATACCACTCCTCGTATGCTGAGCTTACCGAGATTGATCCGCTCTCGGTGGCGTACCTTACCTCTTACCTGACGTCGGGGCATCGTTACAGAATATAATAACACATAGTTAGTTTACCACCTTTATACCTTATACTAATAATACTCCTTATAAAGGCATATAATTAATTCCTCACTCAATTCCTAATTTTTGAAAATATGTTATTTTCAAGTACACTGTTCCCAATGATGCTCTGATACCATGACTGTGGGGACCGGAATCCCGACATCCGAGGATATTATTGGGTGGTGTCGTGCGATGCGACACTCAACAGTTATACATGAATAGAACCTGAATATGTACAAGACGAAGTCTTTTATTTATCTTACAGCGGAAGTTTTTACAATACTAGCATAAGGAAAGAATATATATATATATATATATATATATATATATATATATATCATAGCTACGCTCTCAGCACTAGCTATGCAAAAGCAAAGTTATCCATGCCTTGGATACTTCGCACTAGCAGCGCTCAATTATGGCGGCGTGCAGGGTTCCCACTCGGCTGTACACCCTGGAGGGGGTGCAGCCTCATCATCAAACCCGTCATCAACTGTATAACCTGCAAAACTCGTTAACTGCAAGCGTGAGCATAAGGCTCAGCAAGACTAACCCGTCTCACTAGACATATGCAAGGGGACACTAAACATGGGTGAGGTGAAGCGTAAATGACTCGCCTACAAGTGGATCCTTATAATCAAGTTTTAAGTAGCAAATGACATTCTCCGAGAACGGCACATCATGGGCTCCACGATCAAACAAGAAATGCTTTACCAATGATATAACATGCTCAGGGCACATAATGCTATTACAGCTAAAGTATGGGGAAATTGTAAACTTTTAATTGTACTATCTCTAAATCATACAAGGTTGCAAAGTAATTATAATTCAATACAATATGATTTTCTGACTTCTTTAGTATTTACTACGTCACGGCGCGGTGAACAAGTGGTACTCTATTACTGCGAGGGACAGTGATTGCAATCAGGACACACCCGGACAACACGACACATACGCCGTTCGGAAGTGTCAGCGAGCACACCCGTACCTACATAACACTTCAGTACTAGGCGTATATGGCCACCTTTTGCAAGGCACTCAAATGCCGGACCGGTCGATACGTCACGAGCAGGAGGTCCCTGCGTGGGGCGTACTCTGACGTGCCCACCAACGGATTTACACCTTGCTGCCTCAACCCACACCTATAAAATGGAACAGTATGCCTCGACACCCAAGTGACCGAGCTACGTCAGTTTATTGGATCCATATGTCCATTGTGTTGCTGGTACAATTCAAGCTTGTCCGAAGGGGCCGCACACGAAGCGGGCCTTAATCGACACAGGCAAGGCTATGCGACTGAGACTCAATTCTCGCCGCTTCCTATTCATTCCCTGCCCGGTCTTTATTTCATTTTATTCTGCCAATTTGTATCTAACCAATCCTGTGAGATATGTCCTACATCTCTCGCGAGTAGATTCCAACTACTCGACTTCTACCGGATTTCCTATGCATTAGCAAGGCAGTTACTACAGGTCAAATTGTAACTTGTTCCAACCAATTCCTGGAATTTTTGGCCATGCAAGTGGAGCATCAATCACCCTATACGTAATGCACACATCAACTTATGATGTAAGGTGATAAAGACTGTAAAAACTCTGTAAAGCTTTAAATGCAAACCGGGGCTTGCCTTGTTGCAGGTCAGAGTCTGAGTTAAAATTTGGAAGATGCTCTTCCAAGACTTCTGGATCCTCCTCGACTTCGGTCACTATATGATATGCATATAATAGGTATATAAATGACTTTGAAAAATAATCATCATTGAGACCAAAATTTTTAACCCGTGGTGATCATTAGATGATAGGGACCTTATTGGCTTTGGAACTTTTAGGGTGGATACTTGGAAATATGATCAAGGCTCTTGCAAAGAACAGGAGATGATCAATGTATAGTGTTGTCTCTAAAATTATGGCAAGCAATAACTTCCAAGAATTTTAAAGAAGAAATTGTAGCTTGAACATAGCTGCCAGTTGATAATCATGATAGAGGAAGTGGTTCTGGTTCTAGAAACATTGGTTTTCATAATTTCCTAAGCTTTGGGGAAGGAGTTATTGTATTTCTAAGTTGGCAAGAATTTCTGGATTTACTTTATAATGGAATTTCTAGCCATTAAATCAATATTTAGTTTGTAACTGAATTAGGACTAGGATAGTAGGTTAATTAAATCCAAGATTTTTACAGGAGCTAGTGTATGACTAAAGAAAGGTTTAGTTTAAATTTGGGACATAATAAAGTAACTGAACATCTGTAAAAATTCAATAACTGAAAAAGGAGATTGAACTATACAGAGGTTTAAACAGGTGCAATGGCTCCCAAACTTTTTCTGGTGGTCAAGAATAAGATACTAAATTTTATGTAAATTTTGGGGATTTTTTCCAGTGTCTATCTTGTCTGGAAAAATTGCATTCGCATTTGGAAAAATTATTTTCTACAGATTAACTTTGCGTTTCACAGAACCTAATTGGTATTGTCAGAAACTAGAGCTCAAGATCTTTCAAACAAAATTTGTTTAAAGATTTTTGGATTAGTCTACAGAGAGATATTCAATTTAGAAGTTTGGATAATTTTCTGGAATTATTTTAATAACCCGTTGGCGCCAGAATTCAAATTTCAATCGGCGGGTCCCACGGGCCACGTGGCGTGCTCTGGTCAATGCAACAACGTGGTCCACATAACTATTCGCGCATAGCCGCACGGGATCCCTGCCGCACCGTGATCTCGCAGTCGCTGGCAGGTGGGACCCTACGGGTCGTCTTCTACCTCGGGCCAGTGCCTGCGCGAGGCGGCGCCCGCGGCGGTGACTCCCCGGCGAGCTCGCCACCAGCTAAACTGACGGGCCAAACTCGCTCAAACTCGCCGCCTGGGGGTTTTTGGGGTCGCTGGGCACGATGGTGAGGTCGGTGGAACCAACAACTCGCCAGAAATGGCTATGCGATGCCGGCGGCGGCGACGAGCACTCGGGCAACGTGGAACTTGCTCCAGAGTAGCTCAAACCACTCGGGATCTTCCTCAAAACACTCCTGGGACGATGCTAATCAAGGAAATAGACGTGGAAGTGGAGAAAACCACTGGGAGCTATGAGCTCGATGGTGAACCGAGGTTTCCTCACCGACGGCGAGCAAAACTCGATTTCCTCAGCTGTTGCTTGATAACTTTTAGGGGTTTTTGCTCAGGTAGGAGTGCTAGGACCTATAGAAACTATCCCTAAGTAATTGCATAGAATCATTACTTGTAGAAACGGAATTTAAACGAAAACCTAGCGAGTTCATTTACTTCGGCCGGAAGAAAGAAGATCGGTAACTTCTTCAATTCTCAACGAAAAAGGAAACGGTTTGCACCGAGAGTTAGAGCTCGACTAGGCGCACCTTTAAGCTGTTGGAGTCGTGGCTTGAAACGGCGCGAAACGGCGGTGCACCACGGAGCAGAGGTGGGCGGCGGCGATGGCGCGCGGCGGAGATTAACTCGCGAGAGGGGGGAAAACACCGATCGTGGATGGGAAATATGGGAGCGTCGGCGGCCTTTTATAGCCCGCGGCAAGCTAGCACGCAGGCAGCTCGCTGGAGCTGCATGCGCGCGCGCTATTGCGCGGTCGAGCGCTAGCGTTGAGATGGCAGGCGGCCGACCTGACCCCTTCAGCAGTGGCTGACCGGTGGGGCCCACAGGTCAGTCAGACCCCCCAATACAAAAGTTAATAATTCATTTAAAAATAGAAGATCAACCCCAAAAATCATGAAACTTTGTGGAGATGGTCAATGAATTATTCTGAACCCAATGGTGAACTCAAATCTTATGTTCAAAGAAGTTGGAAAAGAATTTTAAATTCAGATTTGAATTTGATTCAAATTTGTTAAGAACCTAAAATAAAATAGCAAATGAGTTCCCAAAATCTTGAAATTTTGCAGGCACTATTGAGAATATTAGGAGGCCAAGGAAAAATTTAGAGCCTCTAATTTGAATATTTTTGGCAGGGCCAATTAGTACTGCACTTTAAATTGCCCTAATAATCTTCATCCAAATAATTCTAAAAATTTGAAGAGGGTGAATAGAATCATTCTAGAATGAGTGGTGATGTCCAATACTCATGTTAATAAAATTTAACCATGAGTGTAAGAAAGGTTTGGATGGTATAAAGTTCATGTGTACCACTATATTGGATCTCTAATATAGTTGATCACAAAAGTCATGACTGAATTCACATTCCATAAAAGTGGGGTTTTCCAAAAGACACCAAAAAGGGAAAACTAGGAAAAACTACTTGTCGTCTTCATCTTATTGGTTCTCGTTACCCTCACTTTGTGTCTTCTCACTGTTTTTGCTCCTCATCTTCATCATTGTCATTGTCACTTGCTTGAGGAGCAGTAGGGCGGATAGAAGGACCAATGACAAAATATGCTAGTTCATCATTTGTAAGTTGTGGCATCTCAGTGAAATCTCCGTTTGAGTCCTCTGAAACTTCCGAAGAGCCAATGGGTGAGATCTCTAGCTTTTGACATATGGCTGTCACATTTTCGTTCATGTAGCGAGAGTGCCTCATTCTAGCTTGCCCCTCATTGTGTTGCTTGATCTCCACTTTGCATCAAGAGTTGAATATGGCATGCAACATCGTCAAAATGCCGCTGTTGGAGCCTATGGAGGATGAGAGGTCAAAGTATTCTTGCGACACTTCCCCTGGGCTTGCTATGGGAGTAGCCCGCGGAGGTTCTTGATTGACAGGGCTTAATCCTCTATCGAGAGATTGCGTGTATGAGAGTTTTGAGACTTTCGTTTTTACGTGGTTCAGGCCACAAGAGCGTAATACCCAACTCCACGGTGAGGTTGTATTGCTGGTGTGTGTGTGTGTGTGTGTGTGTGTGTGTGTGTGTGTGTGTGTGAATTCGTAGATTAGGGATCCTTTGTAATTGTGATGGTCTGGTCCTTTTATAGACAAGGCCAGACGCCTTACAAGTGGGGTCCACGGCCCGACAGGTGGTCCCGGGGCGATCTTATCCTAAAGTTCTATGGCTTCACGCATAAGCTTCCTTTGACCGCAGCTTGAACACTCGCCGTCTTGCGGCCACAGTCGCTAGTGGCCCATGCGTGGTTGCAGACGATGTCACGAGATGTCTCGTCTGTCTATCTTGTCGTATCAAGCTACCAACTTGGTCGAGCGGGGTAGGACTGCGGCATCTTCACTATGATGTGACTGGGCGCAGTGGTCCATAACCATTGGCGTGCTCCCTGTTATTCGTTGGAGGTGGATGTTTGTCTTCAATGCTTGACTTAGTCGAGGCGCATCATCCCTTAACTCCCGCACCCCACCACCCAGGTTGAGTTGCGGGACACGAGGCATCTTCAGAGCTGGCCACTATCGGGGGGGGGGGGGGGGGGGGCAAGCCTGCTTCTTTGAGGCATGTGGCAGTTCTAGAGCCCTTCAATGCATGTGGCAACTCTGGAGCCTATCTCTGCGGGAGGCGTCTGACCTGGTGCTTCGAGCCACGTGGTTGCACCAGAGCCCACCCTTATAGTAGGTTCAGGTCCCGCCCAAACACGTGGCATCTTGGGAACCCGTCTCACCGGAGGAGCCGGGTCCCATCTTTGAGGTCCATGTGGCAGTGTCGGATTCTAGGAAGGCCAGGGGTCCGACACCTTCTGGACACATGGTGCCACTGGACGTACCTAGGTACTTCCAACCTGTGTGCGAGCGTACCCCGTATGCAGGGTACCGACAGTGGCCCCTGGGTCCACCTTGGGGGGTGATGAGCCCGAGGGTGGAGCTCTATCCATGTTTTCTCGCACTACTCTTTGAAGTTTTTCTTGGTCAGTCGAAGCGGTGGGCGCTTCTGCCAACGTAGCCACGCATCCTCTCTTGGTTGAGAGACCATGGCGACGAGATATTTCCTTGCTGTAGTATGTCTGTCCTCTGCAGCGCCTTTAACCGCGACTATCAAATTGTTTATCGACACATCCCCCAGATCTGCTAAGGAGCAGCCCGCGGAGGTTCTTGTTCGGTGGGGCTTAGGCCTCAATCAAATGTACGCGCGTATATGAGACGGCTGTTTTTACGTGCTTCGTGCCGCAAAGAGCGTAACACCCTACTACACGGTGGATTGTATTGCTAGTGTGTGAATGCATGTGTGTGTATCGGGGATTTGATGTTGGGTCATTTGTAATGGTGGTGGTATGATCCATTTATAGATAAGGCGGGAAGCCTTATAAGTGGGGTCCGGGGCCTGACAGGAGGTCCTGGGGCGACCTTATCCTAAAGATCTAAGGCTTCTCGCATAAGTTTGCTCTGACCGTTTCTTTGAAGAATCGCCGTCTTGCCGCCTAAGTCATCAGTAGTCCATGCGTCATTGCTAACAATGGCAGTGGATGTCCCGTCCAACTGTCTCGGTCGCTGTAAGCTACCCACTTGGCAGAGTGGGATAGGCCTGCAGTGTCTTCATTGCGATGCGATTGGTCGTAGAGGTACCTAACATTAGGCGTGCGCCGCGCCATGCGTCTGGGAAAGTCGTGTATCTTTAGTCCTTGATAGGGACAAGGCTCACCGCCCTCTTAACTCCCGCAACTCTCTGTCTAGGGCAAGTAACTGGTCTACATGATAGCTTGGGAGATCATCTCTGCGGAGGAGATCAGGTCTTGTCTTACGGGCCACGTGGCAGCTCGGGAGTTCACCTCCGCGGAGGAGGTCGGGCCCCATCTTATGGACCACATGGAAACTCGAGAGACCGCTCCTGAGTAGAGTGGGGACCCTAGGGCTGTGGGACACGTGGCAGCGCTGGAGCCCGCCTATATGGGAGGTGGCCCATCTTATGCCTTGGACCATGTGGCAGCACCAGAGCCCTTCCCCATGGGGGAAAGGGATCCTTACCTGCTGGGCACGTGGCTGCTTGGGAGCTTGTCTCTGAGGGGGAGCTGAACTTCTCCTTTGGGGTCTCTTACGGGTACCCCGGACCCTGCATCTGAGGCAGAAGGGTCCAGGTCTTCTAAATGTGTGGCGCACTCGTACCCTACCTCTGCTGGAAGGCGGGGTACCTAGGCGGCTCTAGCTTGTGCGCGAGAGTACTCGGTATGCTGGATACCAACAGTGGCCCCAGGGTCCACCTTGGGGGGAGGCGACAAGACCGAGGGTGGAGCCCTATCCCGCTTTCTCGCGTGGTCTATTAATTTTGTCTTGATCAGCCGAAGCGGTGCGCCCCTCTGCCGTTGTGGCCATGCGTCCCTCTCTGGTTGAGGGCTCGTAGTGACAGGATCTTTGCTTGATGCAGTTTCTTTACTGCGACGGTTCCCAATGCAGCTGCTGCACTTTGGCTCTTTTACTCCCGCCCTTACGGGAACGTGATGAGGACATCACAACAACGGAGACGCACATTGAACTGCAAGGACCAATCACAAGAGCACGAGCACAGTTATTAAATCAGCAGGTGATTTAATTCCTAACTTCTTTTGCATGTGAGTTTGAGAATAGATTGCTATGTGATGATTTAATTGTTATAGGAATAATGGAGAAGATCAACAAGTGAAGGAAAGAGGCCTTGGGGGCATGTAGAACCAGCTGGGACGTCCACAAGTTGATGGAAACAGTGTACAACTCGGACTCGAGTTCAACTCAGAGTCTAGAAGCAGTCCACCTTAAAACGGATGCCCAGGAGGCATACGGACCCGTTTTCGACGTTCTACATATGCACGGAAAGAGGAGAAGATAAACTTTCCAATGGTTCTGGTCCCACCTCAAAATTCTTCCAGAGTCATTGGAAATCGTCGAAACAAGTCAAGTCCAGATTTATGTCCAGTGTTGCGCCACCAAATTGGGCCTTTGGGCATTGTATCCCGTAAGAGTCCATTAGGGACGCGTCTAATTGTGTTTTGGTCGAACCCTAGCCTATAAATATTGCAGCCTCCGGTCATATTCGGGGGGTTTTGCTTATATCAATAATATCGCCATTCTACGGTTTGTGAGACCCCAACTTCGCGATTTCAGATCGTGTCTTCGACGTTCTTGCTCATGTTCTCGGTTGCACTTGCAGGGATTAGCCTACTTGGTGAGGTAAAGTGTGTGCAGCATGGTTGATAACCAAAGGAGCTGTGGTGTAGTGATTGCAGGAGTACTCAATCCGCTCGAGTGCCGCGGATCATCAACGTCGAGTTCTCCACCCCAATCGACATACCTTTCGGAAGATTGGGCCTAAACCTACTCATCAGAACCGCCGAGTTGCCTTCTCGGGTCGATGCCCCTTCTGGCCGATCTCTCTGACAGGGGGCCTAGGCCCCACCATTAGCGACGCTATGGGTTGAGAGGCGGATTTCGACCCCAAGCAATCTGCTCGATGCACTCGAACGCCTAACGGGGAGTTAAAAGGAAACCTTTAGGAGCAAAGGTGGTTCTTCCTTATGCACTCCCCAACATCTGAGCCTTCGTCTTCCACCTTGTGCACCCACTCTCTTCCCACCTTCTTGGTTCTCGACTCCTGCCCCAATTGACTCAACCTTGCCTCCTTCTCGCATAGTTGATTTAGCGTCTGTGAGGTGCCTGGTCGGCTGGGAGGACGAGGTGCGGCGGGATCTGATCCGCCGGGGCACCCTGCCTCTGAAGTTGGGAGAGATGGAGATCATCTTCTTCCAGGCGTATGCGTACTCCGGGTTCATTCCTCATGTTTCCTCCTTCCTGGTGACACTCCTGGAGGTCCTCAGGCTCCATCTTCACCACTTGTCGTTGAATTCCCTGGTGGCGGCGGCGGTGTTCTTGTACTTCTGCGAGATGTTCATCGTGGTGTTCCCGTCCATGTCGGTGTTCTGGTAGTTCTTCGTGTTGAGGTAGACCAGGAAGAACAAGACCAACTTCCTTGGTGGCTACTGCTTCCAGCATCGGGCCAACATCCCCATCAAGTACATCACCCCGCTTGGAGGAGGGACTGGGTGATCATACACTTCGACGCCCACAATCGCATGATCATGCCCACCAGATGGGCGATACTCAGGAAGGAGACCCGAGAGGAGCAGCCGGAGCTGGAGCAGGCCTACACCCCATTGATGGAGTGGATCCAATTCTTAGTGGATCATGGTCTGTCAGAGCTAACGGTGATGGCGAACTTCGTTCGTCGACGTCTGGCTACCCTCCAGCATCGTTGTCGTCCTGCATGGCTTTACTTCGGGCTACAGGATGGCACCCAACTGCTGCGGGGTCATGACACAGAGATGGCCCCGCAAGAGGTGCTCGACGCAATGTACAAGGCGTGCAACGACCTTCTATTGCACGACATCTTCGTCTTTCTGCGGTCTTGCCCACTGCTTTGCACAGATCAGGACCTCAGACAAAGACTCTGAAGAAGATGCCAAACCTGGACGCACTCGGTCTTGCGCCACGACAGGTAGGTGATGAGAGTCGTGGGTTGCCCAACATCAACCCTCCATAGGAGTGCGCACCTGCTCCATGATCCAAAGCTTCAAGGGCGGAGGACACACCCTCTGTCGGAGGGAAGGCAAGGTGCCGGTCCCCGGTGTAGGCAAGGGGAAGGCACCGGTCCATAACTCGAGGAGGGGGAGTCGCCGGTGGTTGTGGTTGTCAAGAAGAAACGCCCTCGATCGCCACTGAAGGCGCCATCGCAGGTGGCCTTCGCTTCAAGTCAACGTCCTCCAGTGCTCCCCTCCTTAGCATTGGGTGTCAGCGACTCTTCGGGGGGAGGCTCAGTCCGTCAAGCAGTGGCTCCACCAACGTCTGTGGTTGGCACATTATTCAGCATCCCTACCGCTGGCATAGTCCAAGGTGCCATAGGGGGCTCTGGAGGCGTTACGCCAATGGAGCCTCAGGCCAAGAGGCCTCGGGCCGACATCGGCGGCAGCTTGGGTGGAGGCTCCGGGAGTGGCTCCGTTGGAGTTGGTGGAGGTACACCGATGTAGGGTGGCAACATCGCTCGTGGTTTTGGTGGAGGCTTGACTGGGGTGACCTCGCCTGCCATGCCATCGTCAGGGCTCGCGGCTTCAGGGCCACCGAAGATGGAGGCCCGCTTGAGCTTCCAGGGATGTCGGTAAGGAATTCTTACCATTGCTTGCTTTGTTATCTTGCCTTCTTTTGTTGATTGTTCAGGACTTGGTTTTGATTTGCAGGTCCACGTCAGTTGTTGTGACACCGTTACCGCTGGGAGTAGTTGCCCAGAGCGCTTTGAAGTAGGCCCAGGAGGCTATGGCTGTACTGGTGGAGCAGACAGCCAAGCCTGCTCAGGAGAGCACTGCTCCAACATCCGTACCCCATGCGGGAAGTGAAGCATCTCTGGCTGTCGTGCCAGAGGCACCTTCAGCCATCACGCCAGAGGTAATGTCGAAGCCAGCTCAGGGGGCTGAGGGCTTGTCCCCTGCTGCTGAAGACCCGACGGGCGGCTCCTTGGGCGATTGTGACGCTGCCGCCTTGGGCTGCACCGCCACTCCAACTTAGTCTTCGGGGACAAGGTCTCCGGTACTGGTGGCCTCGCCTTCACCGCTTCGGGAGGAAGAGGTCTCCGAGATGATCACCGGGCGGCTTCCAGAACTTCAGCGCAGCTAGAGCGCCTCTCCGACATCATGGACTCGACGCAGTCCAACATCCTCCTGGTGCAATCCAACCTCCGCCGGGCGCAGAGGGCTCTCGCCGCGGAATGGGAGAAGCTGTGTGCTAAGGGCGAGTGGCTCCAAGGCTGGGAGGACCTTCTAAGGTCTAGGATCGCCAAGGCGAGGGCGAATTTGTGAGACCTATGTGTGTTGAATACATTGGCTATGTCTATAAAAGTTTTGATTACTACCAAAACATCTTTATCATCTAGGTCCGAGCTCTGACATGGGTCGATGCTAGGTCCGACTTCTTTGTCTAGGTCCGACTAGCTTTGGTTAGCTCCGGCTCTAGGTCCGACTAGCTTTGGTAAGCTCCGGCGCTAGGTTCGACTAGCTTTGGTAAGCTCCATTGCTAGGTCCGACTAGCTTTGGTAAGCTCTAGTTCAAGGTCCGATTAGCTTTGGCAAGGTTTGGAGCTTGATCGCAGTGGTTCTACTTTTAACTTGCAATGATTCGTACTTGCTTTACATTGATAGAAAGTTTGCTTAGTAATCTTTTACTATGTTTTTGGTGTGTTTTGGTGGTTATGGCTGATATCGTTTTTGCTATGGTTTGCAACATGCTTATGTGAGGTGCTCACGTAAGGTGTTGTGGTTTCGGAAGTAATGGGAGTCAAGTCGTGGAATTGTGCTCGGAAGTAATGGTTGTTTATTCATGTGCAGGTGTTGCTTGAGTTTAGGACATGGCCGGTGACGGAATCCATTGAACTAGTCTTAGGAAAAAGATGAGGTTCAACAACCATGTTCTGGAGGAATTGTGATTGTGTTGATCGGGAGGTCGCGCAACATGTTTGAATCAAGGATAATGCATATGAATGTATCTTGGACGTCATTGGAAGATGTTTGCACGTGTGCAAGGAGTGCATGGATGTAGCTACATGGTTCTAAGGCGTGATGAAGAGATGTGGACCTAAAGAATTGGTTGGAAAGGTCCAACCGACTAGGTTATGGACTCAGGTTGCGGCTGGGTCGTGTTTGACTAAAATATGGAAAGTTTTGAGTTGGTTATGATAGGATTTCGTGTAGGTCACGAATTTGAGTTATTTTAGGAATGTGGGATATGTTCCTAAGGTGTTTTGAAGTCTTAAGATTGCTTCTATCTGCGTATAGAAGTCTTGAGCATTTATCGAAAGTTTCGATTTGTGAATTTGATGAGGACATCACTTATATGGATACAAACAACACTCTACTGAATATACAAGATGCAATCAATAGAGTTCATACACAACAATTAATTTCAGAGGTGAACTCGTTCTTATATATTTCCTTATATGTTTTTGAACATAAATTGCTACTTAATGATTTATTTGTGATTAGGATCCATGTAGAGGTTCAAGGAGTACTTGGAGGGAGTATTAGGGACGTGGAAGACCAGAGAATTCGTTCAAAGAAGATGGAAACCGAACCAAACTCCAAATCGTATCCAACTCGGAGTCCAGGAGCAGTACGCACTAAAACGGACGCCCAGGACGCATATGAACTCCGTTTTGGACGTTCTACATATGCACGGAAAGGGGAGAGGATAACCTTTCCAATGGCACCGGTCCCATGTCAAAATACCTTCGGAGTCGTTGGGAATAGTCGAAACAAAATCAAGTACAGAATCTGTCAGGGTGCTGCGCCACCATATTGGGCCATTGGGCCTTGTATCAAGTCTAAGTCCATCGTGTGTTAGGGTTAGGTCACGACCCCAACACCCCCTTGGACATCCTCCCACCTATATATACTCCATGGTAGTCGCCATGAACAATTGGGTTTTGCTTAGATCAATAATATTGCCGTTCTTCGGTTTGTGAGACCCCAACTTCGCGATTTCAGATTGTGTCTACCTTGTTCTTGCTTGTGTTCTCGGTTGCACTTGCAGGGATTAGCCTTCTTGGCGAGGTCAACCGTGTGAAGCACGGTTGATAACCAACGGAGCGGTGGTGTAGTGATTGCAGGGGCTGTTCGTGTTCTACTCGAGAGCCTCGGATCATCAACGTCGAGATCTCCATCAATCGACTTACCCATTACCTTTCGGAAGATCGGGCATCATCCATCATCTTTTCCTATCAATTGGTATCAGATTTCCAGGTTGCCCGTTAGGTAATTCATCTATCCATTACATTAGTTTTGTTTTTCATACCTAGAGTCCACAAAAAAAGCCACAAAAAAACTTGCAGTTTAGTAGATCTGTTCATTACTTTGTCCAAACCACATTGAGCCTTTGCAACTTTGTTATTCAGTTTGGTTTTGTTGAGTTTGTGTCTGTGGTTGAGTCATATTGCTGGTTTAGAAAGTGTTTTTGGTCTTAGTTTGAGTTTTGCATTGTGTGATTCATCCTTTTGAATCACGTCATCACGTCCAGATTAGATTCACCTCTGCCCAGTTTGGTATTTTCATCATATCTCACACATACAAACTCGGATTTTGGTGTTTTTGTACTTTCTGGAAAGCTTAAGAAGTGCTCTATAACTTTAATATTCATCATTTTCCCAGAAAATATAGCTATCGATGTATAAATTTCATTAGATCCGAATCTGTTATTGACCTAAAAATTCTGAACAGTCTGTATTTCGGGGTCAGTATCTCCTATTGTTCTATTCCAAAATAGGTCTTCCATATATTGAAATTAAAGAGGAGAGATATATCTACAATCTTTCTGTTCTAAGTTTTCCAATTTAGAGCTTATAAGTGTGCCTATTTGTCCTTGGAAGATTGAGAGAAAATCTGCGACAGACACACGAGATATCTTGGGTTGATTTTCATTGTGTTCTTCCCTTGCAGCACATTCTGAAAAAAAAGGAAGAAAAAAGAAAAAGGCAAGTGCAAAACAAGAAACAAAAGCCGCACAAAAAAAGAGGAAAAAACAACAAAAAAAACAGAAGTGCTTGCATTCTTTGTGTCATCTAGTTTTGTCTCATGTCTTGCTAGCTTGAACTACTAGGAACACATTTAGGCCATCAACTTTGACAAGTACTTTGGACACTTACTCAACTTTACTATCTGACTTCATTGTTGCTAATCCTTGCTACAAATAAAGTGCCATCCAAGCTACACCTTACTCTTGAGCAGAATCGATACACCTTTGCAATCATCCCACGCTTCATTGGTTTCTTCATACCGGCCACCGTTTGCCACCTGCAGTGTCGGTAAGAACACTTGTAAGAGCGTGGTAAGATGCTTGAGAGTGTGTGATTCCACTTTCACTTTTCCATTATCCTTTGTAGTTGATAGGGATAACATATTTTTTGTGTTGTCTTCTGTTTGCTACTAACAATGTCAGGTAAAAGCAAGAATCATGCATTATACGCTGAGATGATGGACATGATGAAGACGGCGATAGAGTTGCTCACTAAAAATCAAACATCAACCAAGGATTCACATGACATTCAGACCACCTTTACAACACCTTCCACAAGAAGTAATTACATTCTCCCATCTCTTCCTTCTTATGATGGTTTTGGTTACGATGAATATATTGCTTGGGAAATAGAGTTGGATAAAATTTTTGGACAATGTCATATGTGTGAGAAAAGAAAGATTAGAAATGTTGCAAGTGCATTAGTAGGTTGTGCATTGACTTGGTGGAACAACTTAAGTGATTTAGAAAGACCTCGAACATGGAAAGATATGAAAATTCTTATGCGAGAAACTTTTGCTAATGTATCTAATTGTAAAGATGAAATACATGAACTTGAGAAGAATTTTCTTGTTGTACCTCCTCCTTTGCCTAACCTTTTGCAGGAACATGAACAAATAAATGGAGATGCAAATGAGAGTGAGGTGTTGAACAACTCTTCTGAATTTTTTGATGAATCAACTCATAATGTATTTGAATTTCTTGCTGAAAATGAGAGTAGTGTTAATGGACAATGCTCTACAGATAACCACGGTATGACATTTTCAGATGTGCTGAATTTTGCTACCAATCATACTATCGATGAGCAGCAACAAGATGAACCTTTTCATAATACAACTTTACCATTAGTTGATTTTCCCACTGATTCTTATAACAAAAATGAGTTGTGTGCTGATAATTATATTATACCTATGCTAGAACAACCAAATGAATTTGATACTTTATCACTCACTTGTGCTGAAATTAAGCATTTGATCCCAACTACATGTGAAAGAGATGAGCTGAAATTGTTATCTTCTCTAAATACTTTGGGCTATATTGAATTTGACACTCTTTGTGATCTAGATATCGTAGAGAAGATAATATTTTCTCAATCTGAATTGCCTTTGTTAAGTAGAAATATTTTTCATGCTATAGGCAAATATGAACATAGTGGTATGTTTATGGTGCATAAAGTTTACATATGTTCAAATGAGGAAGCTCCTTTTGTGCTGCAACAACATGGTCAAGTAAATGAATGTACTAACGCTAATAATGTCTTGTCAAGTTTTTCTAGTATGTTTTCCCAGCAGGGACAACAAAAGCATTATTCACTGTGGTTGTGCATTATGGACAACACTTACTCTACCTCCAATGCAAGCCTCTTTGCTGGACATACGAGCAAGCCGAGGACGGCTTGTCATAAAGAAGGGGAGAATGATGAGATCATGCACATTATTATTGCACCTACAAACATGACACAATATTTATTTGTTTGGGATCCTGGCTCAAGTGAATGTGCACTCTTATTTGATGGAGAAGATCAAGATGGCGCACTATGTCGTCCACCACCTTGGCCTCCTCCATTCATGCGTACAAGAAGATTTGATGACGTTGCACATTTGGACCAACACATGAGAGGAGACGAACTTGATTCGAGGACGACTCCAATTCAAGGAGGGGAGGATGATGAGGACATCACTTATATGGATACAAACAACACTCTACTGAATATACAAGATGCAATCAATAGAGTTCATACACAACAATTAATTTCAGAGGTGAACTCGTTCTTATATATTTCCTTATATGTTTTTGAACATAAATTGCTACTTAATGATTTATTTGTGATTAGGATCCATGGAGAGGTTCAAGGAGTACTTGGAGGGAGTATTAGGGACGTGGAAGACCAGAGAATTCGTTCAAAGAAGATGGAAACCGAACCAAACTCCAAATCGTATCCAACTCGGAGTCCAGGAGCAGTACGCACTAAAACGGACGCCCAGGACGCATATGAACTCCGTTTTGGACGTTATACATATGCACGGAAAGGGGAGAGGATAACCTTTCCAATGGCACCGGTCCCATGTCAAAATACCTTCGGAGTCGTCGGGAATAGTCGAAACAAAATCAAGTACAGAATCTGTCAGGGTGCTGCGCCACCATATTGGGCCATTGGGCCTTGTATCAAGTCTAAGTCCATTATTTTCGTGTGTTAGGGTTAGGTCACGACCCCAACACCCCCTTGGACGTCCTCCCACCTATATATACTCCATGGTAGTCGCCATGAACAATTGGGTTTTGCTTAGATCAATAATATTGCCGTTCTTCGGTTTGTGAGACCCCAACTTCGCGATTTCAGATTGTGTCTACCTTGTTCTTGCTTGTGTTCTCGGTTGCACTTGCAGGGATTAGCCTTCTTGGCGAGGTCAACCGTGTGAAGCACGGTTGATAACCAACGGAGCGGTGGTGTAGTGATTGCAGGGGCTGTTCGTGTTCTACTCGAGAGCCTCGGATCATCAACGTCGAGATCTCCATCAATCGACTTACCCATTACCTTTCGGAAGATCGGGCATCATCCATCATCTTTTCCTATCAGAATTGAGTAGGTTACCTCCGGACCTTGTGTTTTTGCCTCCGGAACTACTGATTTTCATGCTACACAAGTAACACCTCATAGGTCAGTAGTTAAGATCAAAAAATCTCAAACTTTGACTCATAAACCTGCTGTTTTATCTTAGCGGTCGCGTGTTATTCCTATTGGACATCGTGTGACTCAATACTGGATTCCTAAATGCCTTTTGACTAACCCCAATATTTAGTCATCGATGTATTGTTCTTCTATGTAGGTTACACGCTTGAGGAAGGAGAACATTTGGATTGTGGATTTAGGTTGCTCAAGCCACATGACCGGTAACAAGGAATGGTTCTCCTCCCTCTCTTTTGTGTCACGTGTAGAGAATGTTACTTTTGCTGATAATACTTCAACTCCTATAATTGCTAAGGGTTCGGTTAGAGTAAATGATCACTACAGTTTGAAGGATGTGGCACTTGTTAAATATTTTAAATACAACTTGCTTTCTGTTTCACAACTGCTAGATGAAAATCTGAAAATTATTTTCACAAAAATTGCTGCAAAGTTGTAAATTCAAATAGTGAGCTTATTTTTAACATGTCTTGGTTTGGAAGAGAAGCTGATTTTGATATGTCTTCCACTAAGCATAGGCGTCTAGTTGCTAATGATTCAAAGGACTTATATTTTTGGCATCGTAGACTTGGTCAGGCAGGCTTTCATCATCTAATGCGTGTTAGTGCTCTTGATCGCATACGTGGGCTGCCTAAGCTTAAAGGGTACAAAGAAATTGTGTGCTCTTCTTGTAGACATGCTAAGATGGTTGCAGGTTCACATACTACTCTCACAATGATCATGACAACTGAACCGGGTCAACTTTTGCATCTTGACACCGTAGGACCTTCACGTGTTCAATCCTTTGGAGGTAAATGGTATGTTCTTGTGATTGTTAATGATTATTCTAGATACTCTTGCGTTTACTTTATGGCATCTAAGAATGAATCTTTTAGTCACTTTAGAATTTTATTTCTTAGATTATCAATTGATCACCCAGGATCTTTAAAAGCAATTAGAAGTGATAACAAAGCTGAATTTAAAAATCAACCTTTTGATCACTTTTGCGCTGAAAATTGAATAGATCATCAATTTTCTTCACCATATGTACCTCAACAAAATGCTGTTGTAGAAATAAAGAACAAAACCTTAGTTGAGATGGCTAGGACTATGCTTGATGAATATCAAACTCCTAGGAAGTTTTGGGCTGATGCGATTGCAACCGCTTGTTATGTATAAAATTGTGGTTTCTTGCGCGCTAAGCTAGGTAAAACACCATATGAGCTCTGGTTTGGACATAGGCCTAGTGTTACACACATTCGGATCTTTGGTTGCAAATGCTTTGTTAAGAAACATGGTAATCTTGATAAATTTGAACCTAGATCCATTGATGGCATGTTTCTTGGTTATCCATCTCATACTAGAGGCCACCGTGTGCTTTTACTTGACACTAACAAAATTGTGGAGACTTGCGAGGTGTCTTTTGATGAATCTAGCCCAGGTACTAGCTCAAACATTGCAGGTACGAATCCATATCCTCAGGGAAGGGTATTTTCGAAGAAGAAGAAAAGTTGGTGATGTTGCCTGATAGTTCTGAAGCTGACACTTGTCCAGCTCTGAACTTTGAACAAGCTCCGACTACCATCTCTGCTGGTCCTAATCGTCCACAAGCCACAAGCTCATCAATCTGCGATGAATCTGATGAAGAAGAAGCTTGTGAGACATCTGTTCCCCTACGGATTTATAAGAATTATCCCCCACAACAGATAATTGGAAGCTTGCATGAACGATTTACAAGATCTAGGTTTTCTGACCCCAATTATCATGCTCATTCTACTTTTGTTGCTTCATTTGAACACAAAGATATATCACACACACTCACTAATGAATCTTGGATTAATTCCATGCTAGAAGAGTTAGAAATTTTTGAAAGAAATAATGTTTGGAAACTTGACCTCCACCTCAAGATCACACTTTAATTGGAACTAAATGGGTGTTTAAAAATAAAAAAGTGAGAATGGGGTTGTGGTTAGGAATAAGGCTAGGTTGGTTGCTCAAGGTTTCACACAAATTGAGGGTCTAGATTTTGATGAAACTTTTGCTCCTGTTGCTAGATTAGAAGCCACAAGAATTTTTTGAGCTTTTGCTGCATCTAAAGGCTTCAAGTTATACCAAATGGATGTAAAAAGTTCTTTTCTTAATGGATACATAGATAATGAGATTTATGTTAAGCAACCACCTAGTTTTGAAAATCCAGATTTTCCTAATCATGTTTTCAAACTGACTAAAGATCTGTATGGTCTAAAGCAAGCTCCTAGAGCATGGTATGATAGGTTAAAAACATTCTTACTTGAAAAGGGGTTTACCATGGGCAAGGTTGATAAAACTCTTTTTGTGCTTAAGCATGGCAATGACTCATTATTCGTTCATGTGTATGTGGATGATATTATATTTGGTTGTTCTTCTCATGATTTGGTATCCAAGTCTTCAGCAATGATGAGTTCAGAATTTGAAATGAGTATGATGGGTGAACTCACTTTTTGGGGCTGCAAATCAAGCAAACCAATGAAGTTACCTTTGTGCATCAAACGAAATATACAAAGGACCTTCTCAAGCGCTTCAACATGGAAAAAAGCAAGCCTCTTCGGACACCTATGGGAACAACATCAACACTTGAACTTGATGAAGATGGTGAACCCGTGGATCAAAAAGAATATAGAAGCACGATCGAATCACTTTTGTACCTCATGACATCAACACCAAACATACAAGCCATCAAGCTTCCCCACGTGCACGGTTTCAAGCTTCCCCACGTGCTTCACATCATCAAGCCATCAAAAGAATTAAGCATATTGACATTAGGTATCACTTTCTCCGTGATAATGTTGAAAAAGGAATCATTGTGCTTCACCATGTAGATATTGAACAACAATTGGCTGACATTTTCAAAAAACCTTTGGATTTCACTCATTTTTGTTACATTCGTAGTGAAATAGGGGTTATGCATCCTCATGGCTTAAATTGAGGAGGAGAAATTTGGGAAGTCTATGTATGAATCTGAACTTAAAATAATATGAGCATAGTATTTCATACATATATGACTTTGTGATTCCTCTTACATGATGAAAGTTCTTACTACATTACTCATGTTATACATTTTGTAGTTTTTGCCATGACTAGTAATTGGAATAATTACATACACTAAATCTGGTCATGATCGAACTTTCTTGCTATTTTGATCTTGTTGCAATATCACAAGTGCTTTTAATCATAATGAAGTAATCAACTCACATGTTGATTTTTATAAACAAATATAAATTGAGAAAAGATCAAGAAAATGTGCATGCATTGCACTTCTTTTGAGATGGCTTATCATTGCACTTAGATATGAATTTGGAAGAAGTTGTGTATCACTAAAACCATGTCCTTAAGCTTCTGATTGTCAAATGACATAGGCTTGGCTTGGTTGGTTAGAATAAGGCAGATGCACATATAATCCCTTAAAAATATCATATGATCTAAATTTGTGCTTTGAAAAATAATAAAATGCAGCAACAAGTGTCATGCTTTCAGGTTTTGAAATAGTTAAGTTTGTGAGATCATGACTTGATTAAATTGAAAATTACATTTGATCTCTAGCATGGCTTACACTAATTTATGTACGTCATTGTTGTGATAGTGTAAGTTACTTGATAGTATGACTTGGATTAGCTTTGTTTTATATGTATATGTTATAATGTGCTCATAACAAATTAAAATTTCTCTTTTGTAGCTTGCTTAATACATTGTCAAAGGGGGAGAAGTATGCAAGGGGGAAAATTTTATTTCTATCTCATTTGATTTTCAAAAAGGGGGAGAAATTGTTTTCAAACTTTTCAAGCCAAAGTTTGGATTTTAAGTGGTGTTGCCAATACATTCATCAAGGGGGCGATTGTGAGACCTATGTGTGCTGAATACATTGGCTATGGCAATTGTCGAAGGGTCAATGTGACACTTCCCCAGAATCTTCTAAGGAGCAGCCCGTGTAGGTTCTTGTTCGGCGGAGCTTAGGCCTCAAACTAGTGTTCTAGCGGAAGAGTATGAGATAGTTGTTTTTACGTGGTTTGGGCCACAAGGAGCATAACACCCTACTCCATAGTGGATTGTATTGCTTGGTGAGGGTGTATGCGTATGTGAGTGTATCTGGGATTCTGAGTCTGGCCTGGTATCGGTGGCGGTCTGGGCCTTTTATAGACAAGGCCGAATGCCTTACAAGTGGGGTCTCGGGGCTCGACAGGTGGTCCTATGGCAATCTTATCCTAAAGATCTATGGCTTCTTCTTTAATCTTGCTCTGACCCTGGACTTGAGGATTCGCCGTCTTGCCGCCTGCGTTGTCAGTAGCCCACGCGCCGTTGATGACATTGACAGGGAATGTCCCATCCAACTGTCTCTAGCGCCGTAAGCTACCCACTTGGTGGAGTGGGATAGGCCTGCGGCGTCTTCACTTCGATGCGATAGGTCGTAGTGGTACCTGACATTAGGCGTGCGCTGTGCCATACGTTTGGGGAAGCCGAGCATCTTCAAGGCTTGAAGGAAACTAGGCGCACCGCCGTCGTAACTTCCTTACCGTCCCCTCAGGGCAAGTGGACTGACCATGCAGCCGTTGGGAATCTCATCGGCATGGTGGAGGTCGTGCCCGTCTTCGCGGGCCACGTGGCAGCTCAGGAGCTCACCTTCGAGGGGAGGCCATGTCTCTACCTCGTGGGCCACGTGGCAGCTTGGGAGCTCACCTCCATCGGTGAGGTCAAGTCTTGCATAGTGGACCACGAGGCAACTCAGGTGCTCACCTCCGCGAAGGAGATCGGGTCTCGACCTTGTGGGCCATGTGGAGGCTTGGGATCGCACCTCTGAGGGGGGGTGAGGTCAGGCCCCGTCCTGCCGAATACATGTCTGCCTGGGAGCTTGTCGCTGAGGTGGAGCTGAGCTCCCCTATAAGGATGTCCTGTGGGCGCCCCGTACCCCCTATCTGGGGCCAGCGGGTCCGCGTTCCTTGAACATGTTGTGCCCTCAGACCCTGTCTCTGCAGGGAGAGGAGGTACCTAGGCTCCTCCAGCTTGTGTGCGAGGGTACCTGGTATGCCGGGTGGTGGTGGAGAAGGAGATCGTCTTCTTCAGGTGTACGCATACTTCGGGTTCGTCCCTCCTGTTTCCTCCTTCCTGGTGACAAGCCTGGAAGTGCTTGGGCTCTAGCTCCATCTCCTGTCGCCGAACTCTCTGGTGGTGGCGGCGGTGTTCTCGCATTTCTGCGAGATGTTCGTCGGGGTGTGCCCATGCATGCCGGTGTTCCGGCAGTTCTTCGTGCTGAGGCGAACTGGGAAGAAGATGAAAGCCAACTTCCTCGGTGGCTTCTGCTTCTAGTGTCAGGCCAACAACCTCTTTAAGTACATTACTCTGCTCTCCTCGGCGAAGTGGCCCGGTTGGAGGAGCGACTGGGTGGTCGTACATGCCGACGCCCACGATCGCATGGTCCTCCCACCAGTTGGCCGATGATTAGGAAGCCGGCCTGGGAGGAACGCCCGGAGATTGAGGCGGTGTACACGCTGGTGATGGAGAGGATCCAATTCCTGGCAGACCATGGCCTGTCAGAGCTATCGGTGATGGCCGACTTCGTTCGCCGCCATCTAGCCCCTCTCTAGCGCCGTTGCCGCCCTACATGGCTCTACTTCGGGCTCAAAGATGGTACTAGGTTGCTGAGGGGTCGTGACACGGAGACGACCCTGTAGGAGGTGTTTGAAGCAATGTCCAAGGCGTGTGACGACCTGCTATCGGATGACGTCTTCAACCTTTCGCAAGCTTTCCCACTGTTTTGCACGGATCGAGACCTTCGGATGAAGGTTCTATAGAAGATGCCCAACTTGGACGTGATTGGTCTTGTGCTGCGGAAGGTTGGCGTTGAGAGCCAGGGCCTAGCCATCGTCGACTCTTCGCAGGAGTCCGCACCTTCTTCAGGCTCTGAAGCCTCTGGGGTGGAGGAGCGCCTGCTGCATGGTGGGGGAGGCAAGGCGCTCGTCACTGACGTAGGTAAGGGGAAGGCACTTGTCCCCGATGTAGGCAAAGGGAAGGCCCAGTTTCTCAAGGTCGTGAAGGAGAAACGCCCTTGGTCACCATCGAGGTCATCGCCGCAGGTGGCCTTCGCTCCAAGTCAGCGTCCACCGGCGCGCCCCTCTTCAGTACCTGGCATCGGCGGTTCTTTGGGGGGAGGTTTGGTCTGTCAAGCGGCAGCTCCACTGTCATCGGCGATCGGCATGTCATCCAGCATCCCCGTCACGTGCGCGGTCCAGGGTGCCAAAGGGGACTCCAGTAGCATCACACCAACATAGTCTCATCGGCGTCTCGGGAGGTGGCTTTGTCGGGGTTGGTGAAGCACACCGGCACAATGCGGCGGCACTGCTGGTGGTTCTGGTGGAGGCCCTTCCGGGATGGCATCGCTTGTTATACCATCACTAGGGCCCGCGACTTCAGGTTTGCTGAAAGTGGAGGCTTGCTGGAGCTTCCGGGGACGTCGGTGAGGCATTCTTGCCAACGCTTGCTCTATTATCTCGCCTGTCTATGCTGATTGGTCAGGGCTTCAACTTGATTTGCAAGGTTACGTCAGCTGTTGTGAGGCCGCTACCTCCGGGGGTAGTGCCCAGAAGTTCTTTCAAGGAGGTTGAGGATGCTACGGCTGTGCTGGCGAGGCAGCCTGCCAAGCTTGTTAAGGGGAGCACTGCTCCGCCATCTATGCCCGGTGTGGGAAGTGAAGCATCTCCAATTGCATCTCCAGCTGTCACGCTGGAGGCACCTCCAGCCGTCGTGGCAGAGGCACCTCCAACCGTCATGGCAGAGGCCATGTCGGAGCCGACTCTGGGGGCTGGGGGTTTGACCTCCACTACTCCCTATTCGGCGGGCGGCTCTCTGAGTGATGGTGGCCCTGCCATGTCAGGTGGCACTGCAACTCTTGCTCAGATTCCGGTGGAAAGATCCCCAATGCTAGTGTCCTCTCCCTCACCGCTACGGGAGGAAGGGGTCCCTGAGATGATCACCGGACGTCCTTCCCTGACTTCGGCTCAGCCGGAGCGGCTTTCCAACATCATGGACTTGATGCAATCCAACATCCTTCAGGTGCAATCCAGCCTTCGCTGGGCGCAAGAGGCCCTTGCTGCGGAGTGGGAGAAGCTGCGTGCCGAGGGCGAGTGCCTCCGAGGCTCGGAGGGTCTCCTGAGCTCTAGGATCGACGAGGCGAAGGCGAAGTACCAGAAGCAGAGCAAGGAACTGGAGGTGAGGCACCGCTTGGTGAGGGCCTTAGACGCCTTGACCCAGAAGATTCTGGCTGACGCCAAGGCAGCCAACGACGCTGGTGACACCCGCCTACACGCTCTTGCTATCGGTCGAGAGGCCCTGAGTCGCCAAGAAGCCACCGTTTCTAAGAGGAAGGCTGTTGTCGCTGAATAGGAGGTGGCAGCGTAGGCGATGACGGCCCGGGCTGAGGTCGATCAAGACAGACTGCAGTCCCGCCTCGAAGACCTTGAGCTCTGGGAGAGCAATTTGGCGCGGGATCGGGCACATCACCTAGCTAAGCGTCAGGAACTCCTCCTGCACGATCTTGACGTTCAAGCCTGGGAGCACGTAGCAGAGCACTGCAGCCGGGAGCTTGATTTGCGGGAGCGTCAGCTAGCTCAGTGTCAGGAAGCCGAGGGTAGGGCGGCGGTGGAGACGGTGGCATCCCATGTCTTGGTGTTCTACCGGAGCCAGTACCATGATTTGCCACTGGAGCCAGTTTTTGAAGGCCCTATTGAGGAACGCGACGCGACCGCAGCGGCGAAGGTTATGGAAGCCGCCAAACATGTTGTAGCACAGTTCAGTCAGGGCTGAGGCTGGTAGCTTGTTTTTTATTTTTGGGGTTCACCCTCCCATGTAAACAATTCCTTAATGAACTCAAATTTGTGTTTGGCTTCTTGCCTTGTCTCTGTGCTTCTCAATTGTTGCTCCTAGTCCGTAGCTATGTAAGGATTTGCAGAACCTTTGTTGAGCTCGTTGGCTTCTTAGGACCAACAATTTGCACAATTGACATGGTCGAAGTGTTGTTCGTTGATTTTCTGCATGTGGATCCCCTTAGAGGCCCCTTGGTAGATGTGGTTAGTTGGCCAAGCACATCTACCACTCGATCGCAGAATTTCTTGAACTGGCCCCCAGTGGAGTGGTGGTGTTTGGAGTGTTGTAGCGCCACCATTTGTCGGAGCTGGATGCTCCGGCGTCGTCTACCATCAACGTGGAGTCATCGACGGCAAGCCCCTTGGGAGGCGCCTGAGATGGATGCTCTTGCATCATCCACCATCACTGTGGAGTCATGGACAGCAGGCCCCTTGGGTGGTGCCAGAGCTGTATGCCCTGGTGTCGTCCACCATCGTCGTAGAGATGTCAACGTTAGGCCCCTGGTTTACACGTTACCCGTGCTTGGTGCTTTTGTTGATGTTCTGGGATGTTAACGGCAGGCCCCTTGGGAGGTGCCACAGCTGGATGCTCTGGCGTCGTCCACCATCGTCATAGAGACGTTGACGGCAGGCGCCTTGGGAGGTGCAGGAGCTGGATGCTCTGTCATCATCCACCATCATTGTGTAGACATCGACATCAGGTCCTTTGGGAAGTGCTAGAGCTGGATGCTCTGACATTGTCCACCATCTTTGTGTAGACGTCAACGGCATGCCCCTTGGGAGGTGTTGAAGCTGGATGCTCCGGCGTCGCCCACCATCTTCGTGTAGATGTCAACGACAGGCCCCTTGGGAGGTGCCAGAGCTGGATGCTCCGGCGTCGTCCACCATCTCCATGCAGAAGTCTACCGCAGACCCCTGATTTACAGGATATCCCAATGGAACCTTGTTAGAAACAAGAGCGTGGCAGGAGGATCTACTCACTTATCCGCGCTTGGTGCTGTCGTTGACGTTCTGGGATGTCGACGGCAGGCCCCTTGGGAGGTGTCGGAGCTTGGATGCTCCAGCGTCGTCCACCATCATCGTAGAGATGTCGACGGCAGGCCCCTTAGGAGGTGCCGGAGATGGATGCTCTGGCATCGTCTACCATCTTTGTGTAGACGTCGACAGCAGGCCCCTTGGGAGGTGTCGGAGCTGGATGCTCCGGCGTCGTCCACCATCTTCGTGTAGACGTTGACGGCAGGCCCCTTAGGATGTGCCAGAGCTGAGTGCTCCAGCGTCGTCCACCGTCTTCGTGCAGTCGTCGACGGTAGGCTGCTGATTTACAGGCTATCCTAAGGGAACCTTGTTAGCAACAAGAGCGGGGCAGGAGGGTTTACTCACTTATCCGCGCTTGGTGCTGTCATTAACATTCTCGGATGTCGACGGTAGGCCCCTTAGGAGGTGCTGCGACATCATACACCATCTCCGTGTAGATGTGACGGCAGCCCCTGGTTTACAGGCTATCCCAAGGGAACCTTGTTGGCAACAAGAGTGACGCAGGAGGGTTTACTCACTTATTCGCACTTGGTTCTATCGTTGACGTTCTAGTACGTCGACGGCAGGCCCCTTAGGAGGTGCCAGAGCTGGATGCTCCAGCGTCGTCTACCATCTTCGTGTAGACGTCAACCGCAGGCCCCTTAGGAGGTGCTGGAGCTGGATGCTCTAGCGTCATCCACCATCTCCATGTAGACATTGACGGCAGGCCCCTGGTTTACAGGATATCCCAAGGGAACCTTGTTAGCAACAAGAGCGGGGCAGGAGGGTTTACTCACTTATCCGCGCTTGGTGTTGTCATTGATGTTTTGGGATGTCGACGGCAGGCCCCTTGGGAGGTTTCGGAGCTGGATGCTCCAGCGTCATCCATCATCTTCATTGGGACGTCGATGGCAGGCCCCTTGGGAGGTGCCAAAGCTGGGTGCTTCGGCATTGCCCACCATCGTCGGAGAGTCGTCGACGGCAGGCCCCTTGGGAGGTGCCAAAGATGGATGCTCCGGCGTCGTCCACCATCATCGTTGAGACGTCGACGGTAGGCCCCTTGGGAGGTGCCGGAGCTGGATGCTCCGGCATCTCCCACCATCGTTGGAGAGTCATCGACGGTAGGCCCCTTGCGAGGTGCGAGAGCTGTACACTCCAGCATCGTCCACCATCGTCGTAGAGTCGTCGACGGCAGGCCCATGGTATACAGGCTATCGCAAGGGGACCATGTGAGCAACAAGTGCGAGGAAGGAGAGTTTACTCACTTATCCACCCTTGGTCCTGCGGCTTGCATTCTGGGACGTCGAGGGCAGGCCCCTTGGAAGGTACTGGAGTTGGACGCTCCAGCGTCGTCCACCATCGTCGTAGGGACATTGATGGCAGGCCCCTTCGGAGGTGTCGGAGCTGGGTGCTCTCGCATCATTCACCATCGTTGTAGAGTCATCGACGGCAGACCCCTTGGGAGGTGCCAGAGCCGGATGCTCCGGCGCTGTCCACCATCATTGTTGAGATGTCGACAGCAGGCCCCTTGGGAGGTGTCGAAGCTGGACGCTCTGGCATCGTCCACCATCGTAGTAGAGTCATCGGCGGCGGGCCCCTGGTATACCGGCTATCGCAAGGGGACCATGTTAGCCACAAGTGCGAGGCAGTAGAGTTTACTCTTTTATCTGCGCTTGGTGTTGTTGCTGGCGTTTTGAGACATTGACGGCAGGCCTCTTGGGAGGGTGACAGGGCTGGACGCTCTGTTCGTTTGTCCTACATATAGGAAGAGGTGGGATAGCCTTGTTCGTTGGTTATACCTGTTCCTCTCCTTAGCTATGTCATGTCTTATAGTCCTAGACTGGCGCAGGGGGCTTGTGTAATTCGATGCAGCGGTGCTCCGGTGTCCAGCTTCTGTTGTCTTTAGGGTGTGAGCTTTCTGGTTCCAGTACTCAGCTGTAGCGCTGGGAGGCAAGGTTTGTTTGCTTGGGGTGCAGGACCAAGCTAAGCAATTTGCACCCCTTGGACCTCTTGTTCGGCACAAACCTTTCCTGGGGAACCCTTTGGCGCCACGGGTCCCAAATGATAAGAGCAGCCGGAGAACATTTCACACACTGCAGGTACCTCAAGTTGGCTTGCCTGTAGCTAGATTGTATGATTTGCAACGCTAGGAGGAAAGGTGTGTTTGCCTGGGGTGCAGGACCAAGCTAAGCAATTTACACCCCCTGGACCTCTTGTTTGGCTCAAACCTTTCCTGGGGAACCTTTTGGCACAACGGGTCCCTAATGATAAGAGCAGTCGGAGAACCTTTCACACACTGCAGGTACCTCAAGTTGGCTCGCCTGTAGCTGGATTGTATGATTTTAGCTACGACGAGTTACAGAGTATGCAACCGTGAATATGAAGGTAACACATGGTACACGAGGTTATCATGGCATGATCATAAAATTAATGCATAATTAAATGAACAAATATTTTAAGAAGCCTTTAAGTAAAACAGTGAATTTCTGATAGGAGTTTGTAGGGGGAGACAGGCTTTTACAAAAGAGGGCAACGGCTTGCCTGCGGATGACGAGGGGGCAGGGTGCACAGGTTAGAGTTTGGAACCAAGCTAAGCTGGCTGCGCACTCTGGGCCTGACCCTCGCGGCGCTTGGTTGTCCTTAGTGCTGCTCCTAAGCCCTACAAATCTTTTACACTTTTCTACTAAGCCTAGTATTTACAATAGGGGCGCCCAAAGCTCCATGGGTAGCAGCGATGGTTGGTGGGCAACCTTGCTGTCAATAGCTACTTAGAGGGGTGATGAGCGAGTTATCCCTATTTCCCCCCTTGACCGCCCGTCTTGTGAGTGGTCCGAGCAGAGCCGACACTGGGCTTGGCAGCTTTGACAGAGGTGTCGGTGCTGCCGGAGGGCTGTAGCTGGAGCGCGGCGGGTGCTCTGCGCCGATGCGAGCTTGGCGGAAGTTGACTTGATCCAGCGTCGCGCGGGACAGGTGCCAGGTCTGCTCTGAGTGATTGGAACTACTCCAAGGCTAACACTGCAGTGGTGCGATCTGTAACACCCTCATTTTCATGCATCATGCCCTACATAAACTCATATACGTGTTTAACATTAACCCACATAAAGAGGAACGAGTTTAAAATTGATTTGGAACAAAACCGCACTTAAAATGCTGGAAAGTGCGGACTAGTCCGATTTTGCTGAGGACTAGTCCGATTTCTCTCTGATTAAAAACGGACCTGTCCGTTTTTGCTGCAGATTAGTCCGATTTTTGGCACTGGAAAATTTCGGACTTGTCCGATTTTGTGCGGACTAGTCCGATATTCCAAGAATCCTTGAAAATTTGCTAAGTCCTTGGACTTTTCCGGACTAGTCCGGTGTTCCAGCGGACTTGTCCGATTACCTCTCTATTTAAAGTCGGACTTGTTCGATGTTTGGCCAGACTTGTCCGATTTTCTCTCTGGACGACTTT
This sequence comes from Tuctoria greenei, assembly GCA_036927565.1. Lineage (NCBI taxonomy): Eukaryota > Viridiplantae > Streptophyta > Magnoliopsida > Poales > Poaceae > Tuctoria > Tuctoria greenei. The sequence continues at coordinate 43,646,392 of JAYESD010000006.1, forward strand.
GGACTAGTCCGGTCCTTTCCGGACTTGTCCGATATTTTGTGACTCCGAATTGATCTTTTGTTTTTCGACTTGTTTCTTGGGTTTAACGTTAAGTGGGCCTAGGGACGTTGTACACAACTCTTTTAGAGCCCATGTGGGACTCTAAACCGGCCTGTACTCATCCCAAAACTCGAAATCCATCTAACCCTAGCCTCCACCTCTATATAAACAGCCCCACCACTTGGATTGCCATCTATTTGCCACTTTTCCACCCACCAAAACCCTAGTTCGTGGGGAGCCACCATCAAGGAGGGAGGAGAATATCCCAAGCAAGAAGAAGAAGAGGAGGAAACGAAAGAGGATCAAGATCTCCACCAAGTTTTCGTTCTCCATCACCAATTCGTCTCAAAGTTCATCACCAACCCTAGATCATCAAGATCCAAGTGCTACCTCCAAGTTTCTTGATTCATTGGAGTCCTAAACACCTGGTATACCTTCTATTATCTTTTCCTTACGTGGATTCAACCCCTAATCTCCAAATTCACGTCGATCTAGAAAACCCTAATCTGCTGATCTCGCAGAGTGCGGACTTGTCCGGTCCCTAGCGGACTAGTCCGATCTTTCTGGTTAAATTGTGTTGAATTAATTCTAAAATTTGATCTAATCGAATCCAAACCTGTATAAACTTATTAAAAGCTATTAGAACTAGTTAGTTACCATTAAAGGCAATCTATTAACAAGTTCTACCTTGCATTTGCATTAATCATGCATGTCATGTCATATTGAGTAATATTTGTGCACTTTTTGATTGTGTTTCTTGTTTGTATGTTTATTGTGTGGATTAGACGGATTTGCGATAGAGAGTGCCGCGGAGGATCTACAACACCAAGAGTTTGAAGGCTTTGACCCTAATCAACAACAAGAGCAAGGCAAGTGTCCTTGAAGCATATTGATCCTGTTTTTAAAATAAATGTTTTGTTTGTAAAACTGCATGCTTGTGTCAACTTGATGGGAATCCTATGATAGGAAGTTTACTAGAATTGTTTGACCACCCTTGTCACCTGGAATTATGGTAGAGAGTCAGGTTGGACTTTTTACTTTTTGCTTCGCTTAATCAACTGGGATGGGAAATAACTATACCACTCAACTTAATTATGCATGGATGAGATTATGGTTAACATGAACTGGTTAAATATGATATGGTAATGGGTGATCTAAGCAAGCCTGGTATGTGGATGGGTTGGATGTTATGGTGGTTTGCTTGCTTTAGATCTAAGGATCGGTTCATGCGCGAATAAGCCAGGATTACAGTGCCACCATGAGGCCAAGTATGGGTACAACATAGCTGATTAATTAATGCTTTGCCAGTGCTATTTGGACCATTATGGATGCTCAGGGAAGGGGTAGTCGGATTGGGTTTGTTGATGATTGGTGGGACAACCCTGGGATACGAATGGCTCAAGAGGGGGCCCTTGGTTGAAGATGTGCTCAGTTGGAGGCATCGCCACCGGTGAAACCTCAGTGGGGTCTAAATAGGATAGTAATACCTTTGTAAAGGCTATTTTATGATCTCTTGGCCACACACCGATGGAAGTGTGAGACGGCACAATAGAGCTTCTAGTCATTGAAAGGTGATGAAATCACAAACACGTGGGTAAAGAGGTACAAACTCTGCATAGTTGAATAAAACTATCATGATAGCCGTGCTCCCGGTTATGAGCACCTGGACAACTTCCATGACTAGAGGGAAATTGGAATTTGGGATGGTTATGGTTTGGTAATGGTCAGTATTATGGTTATGGATTTAATTACTGGTATTGAATATGGTTTTTGGCAATGGTGAAATCTGGAATTATTGATGATGGTAGTGAATTCAGACTTGTATTATGATATTACTTATGATTATGATGGGTTTACTTCACATACATATAATATATTGCTTTTCAAATGTTTTAATGTACTTTTCAGCACTTAACCATTATTATTGTCGACATTTGGATAAGCCTCATGTCATACTTTCCACACTTGCTGAGTACGACATGTACTCACTCTTGCAATCCCCCACCCAACAGTTGCAGGTCAGGATTGGGAGTTTAATGGTGATAATGCAGAGTTCTAGGCCGTGTCTACCATCAGCTTTGCCTGTGGTGTTGATTGGAGCTGCGCTATACCCTATTGCTTATGCTGCCTAGCTGTTTAGTTTGCTTAATTAGTTTATTTCTGCTGCATTAGTTGAACTTGTCATAAATATTCATTAGAGCTTGTATTCGAGGATGATATGGTTTATGTAATAAAATTTGGTTAATTAATCTTGATCTGTGGTAATTTTCTGTATACTCTTTTGTGATTGCACTCGTGTATGTGTGATGAACATCCTGGGCACACATATGCGTTAGCTTGGTTCATTTTGCGGGATAGGGCATCATAGATTGGTATCAGAGCCACAGGTTGACCGTAGGATGCTGCCTAGATAGAATGGACACTTTAGAGCACATAGGAGCACTTAGGAATCGATGAGTGTGCTGTTTGCTATATATATTGTTTCCTTGTGTGCTTAATAGAGGATTTTGGGGTGCTTTAGCATTGCCATGTCCACCTAGGCTAGTATAGCTAGTTGGTTAGCTTCATACCCCTTGATGCATATAGTTGGGGACGTTTCTAATCCTTACCTATTGCTTTTCTTCAGATGGTGAGGACTCACAACCAGAGGGATGGCAATGATGAGGAGGAGAACAATAGAGTACCTCAGAACAACATTGGGCAATGACCTGCTCATGGAGCTATCAACATTGAGCAGCTTTTGGCTATGCAAAACCAGCTCATGCAGACCATGATACAGACTATGGGACAGCTATAGGCTGGCAATATCAACAATCAGCCCCACATGCCTCCACCGCCACCCCGCCTTCTCATAACTGATTGGGAGAGTTTATGAGGACTAGGCCGCCAACCTTTGCTCAAGCTGCCGACCCTATGGATGCGGATGATTGGCTCAAGTCCGTGGAGAAGAAGCTAGCTATTGTCCAATGCAGTGACCGGGAGAAGGTCTTGTTTGCTTCTCATCAACTAGTTGGAGCAGCTGCGGATTGGTGGTATGCTTATTTCAATGCTCATGAGAACCAAGAGAGAATTACTTGGGTCGAATTCAAGGAGAATTTTCGTTCTCATTATGTGCCGGAAGGAGTTATGATCTTGAAGAGGCAAGAATTTGAGAATTTAAGGCAAGGTAGATCAAGGGTGAGTGAATATCTCAATAAGTTCACTCAACTCTCAAGGTACGCGCCTGAGGATGTTAGTCGGGACAGCCGGAAGCAATATTTGTTCATGAGGGGCTTGAACAATGAGATCCAAGTGCAACTACTCAACTGCGATTATGCAAATTTTCAGAAGCTTGTGGACAAAGCGATTGTGGTTGAGTACAAGATCCGTGAGATGGAGCAAGAAATCAAGAGAAGGGCGCCATATCAAGGACAGCAACAAGGAAGTAATGTGCGCCCTCGCTTTGCGCCGCCCAATGCGCCTTACTTCAGCCCTTCTATTCCTGCTCAGCGCCCTGGTTATGCACCACGCCCAACTCAGTTTGTGTAGCAGCGCCCTGTCATGCAAGCACCAAGGCCTCCAATGCCTTATGTGCCTCGTGCTAATTTTCCTACTGCAAGTGCTCAAAACCAAGCTTGTCCCAATAATTCTGGTGGAGTTAAGAAGTGTTATACTTGTGGAGAAGCTGGACACTTTGCGCATCAATGTCCTAAGTTAGGCCTTGGTCAAGGAGGCAATGCTTCGAGACAAAACCCAAGACCCAATGGAGGACAACCACAAGGGAACCGTGGACAGCCGAATCTTGCTCGTGGCAACGTGAACCATGTCTCCACAGAGGATGCTCAACAAGCGGATGACGTGGTCATTGGTATGTTTCTCGCCAACTCCAACCCCGCGACTATGTTATTTGATTCTGGAGCATCGCATTCATTCATTGCATCGAAGTATGTTGCCAAGTATAGTTTGCCTATCTCTAATATGAAGTTTACTCTATTGGTTAAGTCTCCTGGAGGAGAGATGAGGACAAATATAGTATGTCCAAAAGTAAGCCTTAGAATAAGGGGGGTAGACTTCTCCGCCAACCTCATTGTTTTAGATTCTCAAGGGTTGGATATTATACTTGGTATGGACTGGTTGAATAAGCACAATGGAGTTATTGAGTGTGCCACGAAGACAGTGAAGTTGACCAACGAAGAAGGGATCACCGTAGAATTTGAAGCATCTCAAACTGCACCGAAGCAATCGGAGTTGAATCATATGGATGGTGCCGCAATTGAGGAGATTCCGGTGGTGTGTGAATTTTTGGATGTTTTTCCAGACGAGTTGCCAGGTATGCCACCTGATCGAGACATTGAGTTTGTTATTGATTTAATACCTGGAACAGCACCTATAGCTAAGAGGTCGTATAGGATGCCTCCTATAGAATTAGCGGAGCTCAAGAAGCAAATTCAAGAGCAATTAGAGAAGGGTTTTATTCGCCCTAGCTCTTCACCTTGGGGAGCGCCCGTGCTGTTCGTGGACAAGAAGGATGGATCCCAAAGGATGTGTGTGGATTACCGAGCTGTCAACGAGGTAATAATCAAGAACAAGTACACCTTGCCGCACATAGAAGACTTGTTTGATCAGATGAAGGGTGCTTGTGTCTTCTCTAAGATTGATTTGAGGTCGGGATACTTTAAAATGAAGATTAGACCATCGGACATACCCAAGACAGCTTTTAGAACACGGTATGGATCTTATGAGTACACCGTGATGTCATTTGGATTGACAAATGCGCTTGCCTACTTTATGTACCTCATGAATAAGGTCTTCATGGAGTACTTGGATAAGTTCGTTGTGGTGTTTATTGATGACATTATGATCTATTCGAAGGAAGAGAAAGAACATGAGGAACACTTGAGGCTTACATTGTAGAAATTGAGGGAGCATCAATTGTATGCCAAGTTCATCAAGTGTCAGTTTTGGTTGAGAGAGGTGCCGTTTTTGGGTCATATAATTTCAGGAGGAGGAGTATCGGTTGACCCCGGAAAAGTGAGAGACGTGTTGAAGTGGGAATCACCGCAAAACGTCAAGGAAATAAGTTGTTTTCTTGGGATGGCCAGATATTACCGTCGGTTTATCAAGGACTTTTCCAAGATAGCCAAGCCTATGACGGAGATGCTAATGAGGGGAAAGGCTTTCCAATGGACTCAAGCTTGTCAAAATAGTTTTGAGGAGTTGAAGAAGAGGTTGACAACAGACCCAGTTTTGGTATTACCGGACGTGACCTAGTGTTTTGATATTTATTGCGACGCATCGAGACAAGGGCTTGGATGTGTATTGATGCAAGAAGGTCAAGCGGTCGCCTATGCATCAAGACAATTGAAGAAACATGAGCAGAATTACCCCACGCACAATTTGGAACTCGCGGCCGTGGTACACGCATTGATGATTTGGAGACACTATATTCTTGGACATAGGTTTGAAATTTATACGGATCATAAGAGTTTGAAGTATATTTTCACACAAACGGATCTGAACTTGAGGCAACAAAGATGGTTGGAGCTCATCAAAGATTATGATTTGGGGATCAACTATCATCCGAGAAAGGCCAATGTAGTGGCCGATGCTTTGAGTAGAAAGGGAGTAAGTCACCAACACACAGTTCAAGAGTTACCATTCGAGTTATTTAAGGAGTTTGAAAGGTTGAACCTCGAATTTGTAAATGAGACGGAGATGATGGAGTTAAACCCAACCATGGAGCAAGAAATTCGAGAAGCACAAACCACGGATGAGAAGATCAAGGAAATCAAGGACAGGACCGAAGAAGGGAGAGAATTCAGATTTGACGAAGATGAACATGGTACCTTATGGCTTGGAAAGAGGATCGTTGTGCCTAATGTAAAGCATATTCGGGAGACAATATTAAAGGAGGCACATGACTCACCTTACTCAATTCACCCTGGTTGTACAAAGATGTACAAAGACTTGAAGACTTGCTATTGGTGGGATAGCATGAAGAAGGACATAGCTGAATACGTAGCATTGTTTAATGTGTGCCAATGAGTCAAGGCAGAACATCAAAGGCCAGCCGGATCATTGCAACCGTTGAAGATTCCGGAATGGAAGTGGGAAGAAATGGGAATGGACTTCATAGTTGGGTTACCACGTACTCAGTCCGGGTATGACTCAATTTGGGTAATTGTGGATCGCTTAACCAAATCGGCTCATTTTGTCCCTGTGAAGACAAATATACAGCTGCACGATTGGCCGAAATATACATGGAGCATATTGTTTGTCGACATGGAGTCCCGAAGAAGATCGTGTCGGATAGAGGTTCTCAATTTACCTCCAGATTTTGGCAAAAATTGCATGAAGCTTTGGGAACAAGGTTGAATTTTAGCTCAGCATATCATCCTCAAACGGATGGACAAACCGAGAGGACCAATCAGATTTTGGAGGACATGTTAAGAGCTTGTGCAATAAAGCATGGGAAGAGTTGGGACAAAAGCTTGCCATACGCGGAATTTTCATACAACAATAGTTACCAAGCAAGTTTGAAGATGTCACCATATGAAGCGCTTTATGGGAAGAAGTGTAGGACACCTTTATTCTGGAATGAGGCAGGAGAAACTCAGGTATTTGGTCCAGATGTGTTGCAATAAGCCGAAAAGCAAGTCCAAATAATTCGTGAAAACTTGAGGGCTGCCCAATCAAGGCAAAAAGGCTATGCGGACAATAGGAGAAGGAAATTAGCCTTTGAAATAGGAGATTTTGTTTACCTCAAGGTGTCACCAATGAGGGGTCATAAGAGGTTTAACATAAGAGGAAAGCTAGCACCTCGTTATATTGGACCATTCAAGATTTTGACAAAAGAGGAGAAGTAGCATAGAAGTTGGAGATGCCAGCTCATCTTTCAGACGTACATGATGTCTTCCATGTTTCCCAGCTCAAGAATTTTTTGAGAGTACCGGAAGAACAAGTGCCAATGGAAGAATTGGAACTAGGGGAAGATTTGGCTTATGCCGAACAACCGGTCAAAATCTTGGAAACTAAGGAGAGGGTCACAAGGAACAAGGTCGTTAGATGGTGTAAAGTTCAATGGAAGCACCACACAGAAAAAGAAGCAACGTGGGAATTGGAGGATGATCTCAAGAAGGAATTTCCCTATCTTTTCTCTTCCGCGTCAAATCTCGAGGGCGGGATTCATTTTAAGGGGGGTAGGTTTGCAACACCCTCATTTTCATGCATCATGCCCTACATACACTCATATACATGTTTAACATTAACCCACATAAAGAGGAATGAGTTTAAAATTGATTTGGAACAAAACTGCACTTAAAATGGAGGAAAGTGCGGACTAGTCCGATTTTGCTGAGGACTAGTCCGATTTCTCTCTGACTAAAAACGGACTTGTCCGTTTTTGCTTCGGATTGGTCCGATTTTTGGCACTGGAAACTTTCGGACTGGTCCGATTTTGTGCGGACTAGTCCGATATTCCAAGAATCCTTGAAAATTTGCTAAGTCCTTGGACTTTTCCGGAATAGTCTGGTGTTCCAGCGGACTTGTCCAATTACCTCTCTATTTAAAGTCGGACTTGTCCGATGTTTGGCCACACTTGTTCGATTTTCTCTCTGGATGACTTCGGACTAGTCCGGTCCTTTCCGGACTTGTCCTATATTTCGTGACCCCGAATTGATCTTTTGTTTTATGACTTGTTTCTTGGGTTTCACGTTAAGTGGGCCTAGGGACGTCGTACCCAACTCTTTTAGAGCCCATGTGGGACTCTAAACCGGCCTGTACTCATCCCAAAACTCGAAATCCATCTAACCCTAGCCTCCACCTCTATATAAACAGCCCCACCCCTTGGATTGACATCTATTTGCCACTTTTCCACCCACCCAAACCCTAGTTCGTGGGGAGCCACCATCAAGGAGGGAGGAGAAGATCCCAAGCAAAAAGAAGAAGAGGAGGAAACGAAAGAGGATCAAGATCTCCACCATGTTTTTGTTCTCCATCACCAATTCGTCTCAAAGTTCATCACCAACCCTAGATCATCAAGATCCAAGTGCTACCTCCAAGTTTCTTGATTCGTTGGAGTCCTAAACACCTGGTATACCTTCTATTATCTTTTCCTTACGTGAATTCAACCCCTAATCTCCAAATTCACGTCGATCTAGAAAACCCTAATCTGCTGATCTCGCAGAGTGCGGACTTGTCCGGTCCCTAGCGAACTAGTCCGATCTTTTCTGGTTAAATTGTGTTGAATTAATTCTAAAATTTGATCTAATCGAATCCAAACCTGTATAAACTTATTAAAAGCTATTAGAACTAGTTAGTTACCATTAAAGGCAATCTATTAACAAGTTCTACCTTGCATTTGCATTAATCATGCATGTCATGTCATATTGAGTAATATTTGTGCACTTTTTGATGTGTTTCTTGTTTGTATGTTTATTGTGTGGATTAGACAGATTTGCGCTAGAGAGTGCCGCAGAGGATCTACAGCACTAAGAGTTTGAAGGCTTTGACCCTAATCAACAGCAAGAGCAAGGCAAGTGTCCTTGAAGCATATTGATCCTGTTTTTAAAATAAATGTTTTGTTTGTAAAACTGCATGCTTGTGTCAACTTGATGGGAATCCTATGATAGGAAGTTTACTAGAATTGTTTGACCACTCTCGTCACCTGGAATTATGGTAGAGAGTCGGGTTGGACTTTTTACTTTTTGCTTCGCTTAATCAACTGGGATGGGAAATAACTATACCACCCAACTTAATTATGCATGGATGAGATTATGGTTAACATGAACTGGTTAAATATGATATGGTAATGGGTGATCTAAGCAAGCCTGGTATGTGGATGGGTTAGATGTTATGCTGGTTTGCTTGCTTTAGATCTAAGGACCGGTTCATGCGAGAATAAGCCAGGATTACAGTGCCACCACGAGGCCAAGTATGGGTGCGGTGTAGCTGATTAATTAGGGCTTTGCCAGTGCTATTTGGAACCTTATGGATGCTCGGGGAAGGGGTAGTCGGATTGGGTTTGTTGATGATTGGTGGGACAACCCTGGGATCCGAATGGCTCAAGAGGGGGCCCTTGGTTGAAGATGTGCTCAGTTGGAGGCATCACTACCGGTGAAACCTCAGTGGGGTCTAAATAGGCTAGTAATCCCTTTGTAAAGGCTATTTTGTGATCTCTTGGCCACACAACGATGGAAGTGTGAGACAGCAAAATAGAGGTTCTAGTCATCGAAAGGTGATGAAATCACAAACACATGGGTAAAGAGGTACAAACTCTGCAGAGTTGAATAAAACTATCATGATAGCCGTGCTCCCAGTTATGAGCACTTGGACAACTTCCATGATTAGAGTGAAATTGGAATTTGGGATGGTTATGGTTTGGTAATGGTCAGTATTATGGTTATGGATTTAATTCCTGGTATTGAATATGGTTTTTGGCAATGGTAAAATCTGGAATTATTGATGATGGTAGTGAATTCAGATTGGTATTATGATATTACTTATGATTATGATGGGTTTACTTCACATACATATAATACATTGCTTTCCAAACGTTTTAATGTACTTTTCAGTACTTAACCATTATTATTGTCGACATTTGAATAAGCCTCATGTCATACTTTCAACACTTGCTGAGTACGACATGTACTCACTCTTGCAATCCCCCACCCAACAGTTGCAGGTCAGGATTGGGAGTTTAATGGTGACAATGCGGAGTTCTAGGCCGTGTCTACCGTCAGCTTTGCCTGTGGTGTTGATTGGAGCTGCCCTATACCCTATTGCTTATGCTGCCTAGCTGTTTAGTTTGCTTAATTAGTTTATTTCCGCTGCATTAGTTGAACTTGTCATAAATATTCATTAGAGCTTGTATTCGAGGATGATATGGTTTGTGTAATAAAATTTGGTTAATTAATCTTGATCTGTGGTAATTTTTTGTATACTCTTTTGTGATTGCACTCATGTATGTGTGATGAACATCCTGGGCACACATATGCGTTAGCTTGGTTCATTTTTCGGGACCGGGCGTCACACGATCTCCACGTATCCAGAGGACGCAAGAGGGGGTTGGCATATTCAGGACGATGTTGTCGTAGTGGCCTACAACCATGAACTGGTAGAGAGCAGGCCTACCAATGATGGCATTGAAGGGGAGGCCGACATTGGCGACGTCGAAGAGGATGCTCTCCATCCTATAGTTGTCGGGTGTCCCGAAGGTCACCCGCAGGTGGATGTTGCCGTACGGGGTGATGCTCCTAGGCCCCACCCTCGAGAATGGGCTCCAGGGGGCAAGCTTGAACACTGGGATCTGCAGCTGCTTGAATGCTGCCCGACTGAGGAGGTTGAGACCGTCCCCGCCATCTATCAAGATGTATTGGAGATTGACATTGGCTATGGTGGGGGCGACTAGGAGAGATAGTACCCCTGCCCCGACCATGTTCTTGGGGCAGTCATAGGCGTTGATGATCGGTGTCTCCTTCCAGCGGTGGTGCTGCGCCAGAGTGGGTACGTGGGCTATCGAAGCCACCGCACGACGAAGGGTCTTGACCGCGTTCCGAGACACGGGATCCCAAGATCCTCCGAAAATGATGTGGAGGGTCTTGCGACGCTCGTTGTCGCTGCTCGCGTTGGAGTCCTCGTCTTGGTGGACTACATTGACAGCCCACTCTTGCTTCTGGTACTCTAGCTCCTTGTCATCGTCGACCTTGGGTTCGACCTTCTGCTTGCCCTCCCTTTAGTGTAAGGTGGCGCCATCTGAGCACTACTGCGCCTGCTCTTGATAGCATTCGGCACACCTCTTTATCTCCCAACACTTGCTCACAGTGTGTTCGCGAGTCCTGTGCACCAGGCAGGGCTCGACGTCTTTGTTAGTGGAGGGTGGCTGTCAAGGGTGTTCCTATGGGCGTGGCGGCTTGCCTCCTCCGAATGCGGCTGCTGCCGCGACATGGGATCCATGTAGTGGCTTGTTCTGGCCGCCACCCCGATTCTTGTTCTTCTTTTCGACGCTAACAGGGGTAGCAGCTCCTTCTCTGGTCTAGCCAGCCCCACCTGTTCCGGGGGCGGGCTGAGCGTGCCAGTCGTAGCCTTCTGCCGCTCTGGCACACAGATCGTCGATGGAGAAGAGCTCGGAGACGTCTTGAACGTTATTCGTGGCTAGTTTCTCGAGCATATTGCGGTCTCACACTCCCTGGCGAAATGCCACTATGACAAGAGGAATTTGGGATGTTGGGAATGGAGTTGCCTACCTGGGAGAAACGTTGGATTAATGACCGCAGCGTATCCTTGGATTGCTGTCGCACGGCGTGGAGGTCGAACTTGGTGCTGGGGTGCATGTAGGAGCTGCCGGAGTTTGCCTTGCACTGTCGGCACAACTCATCCCAAGAGGTTATAGACCCCTCGAGAGGATTCGTCAGCCATGAGCGCGCTGACCCAGTTAGGGCGACTGGGAAGTAGTTTGCCAAAATAGTCTTGTCCGCTCCCGCAGCAAGAAGCGTTGTGGTGTAGATCTATAGGAACTCTGACGGATTGATGCTTCTGTCGAACCTCTCCGAGATATGTGGCTGAAACTTGCGCGGCCACATCGCGAAGCAGAGATGCAGAGCCAACGCCACGCAGCCTCCGACGGGCTTCGTCAGAGAGGCATATGGGACAGCATGCCCCAAGGGGGCTTGCTGCACGACGTGCGGCACTTGCTGGACCTGCTGTTGCGGCACTGGTTGTGCCATGCACTGCTGCAGCACTACTGGCTGTGCCAAGTACTGTTGCTACACACCCTGCTGCACCGAGTACTATAGTGGAGCTGTCGAGTCGACATGCTCCCGATTAGGTGGTGGAGGGTTTACCTACGGTGCACCTTGGACAGAGGATGCCTCGTAAACAGGTCATTGAGTGCCATATTCGACGTCGAGGTTGCGCCGCCTCTCTCGATGTCGCTCGATTATGACACGACCATCCATGTGAGCTTGACGACGGTCAAGCTCGACCCTGAGGTCCTCCGTGGGGAGCTGGCCAACGCTGGTAGGCTTGGAGGAGCGGGAGTTGGCGTTGTGACGGTCAATGGACGACGTGCGTGACAGCGACACGAGGCGCCTTCCTCTGTTGGGGGAGTTGATGGCTGTGATGACGAAGTGCTTGATATCTTGGACCCACAGCTGAGCTGCCCCCTGAGAGGCATTCAGCGACAGTGGGTGGTGGAGGAGAGCTCTAGAAGCCGCCAAAGCGCTCTCCGGGCTCGCTGTTGTGGGAGCAGACTGAGCTGGATCGTGTCCCAGCGTGCTATCTTGGCCAGCCGTACCTGCACGGGGGCGAGACGGACCAGAGAGTGCCACTCGAGCGTTGGATTTGGTCACCGGACGACGGGCCTCATGAATACCATGGTGGTGAAAGCGCTACCACTTTTTTGAGGGAAAAAGGCCCTACCTGATGCACTAAATGTCGAAGGGTCAATGCGACACTTGCCCCAGATCTCTTAAGGAGCAGCCCGCGGAGGTTCTTGTTCGGAGGGGCTTAGGCCTCAAACTAGTGTTCTAGGTGAAGAGTATGAGATAGTTGTGTTTACGTGGTTCGGGCCGCAAGGAGCATAACACCCTACTCCACGGTGGATTGTATTGCTTGGTGAGTGTGTTTGCGTATGTGAGTGAATCAGGGATTCTAAGTCTGGCCTGGTATCGGTGGCAGTCCAGGCCTTTTATAGACGAGGCCGAACGCCTTACAAGTGGGGTCCCAGGGCCCGACAGGTGGTCCCAGGGCGATCTTATCCTAAAGATCTAAGGCTTCTTCTGTAAGCTTGCTCTGACTGTGGACTTTACGATTCGCCGTCATGCTGCCTGTGTTGTCAGTAGCCCACGCACCATTGATGACATTGGCAGGGAATGTTCCATCCAACTGGCTCTGGCGCTGTAAGCTACCCACTTGGCAGAGTGGGATAGGCCTGCGACGTATTCACTACGATGCGATAGGTCGTAGCGGTACCTAACATTAGGCGTGCGCTGTGCCATATGTCTGGGAAAGCCGTGCATCTTCAGGGCTTGACAGAGACTAGGCGCACTGCCCTCTTAACGTTCTTACTGTCTGCTCAGGGCAAGTGGATTGACCATGTGATTGCTGGGGAGCTCATCGCCACGATGGAGGCCGTGCCCGTCTTCGTGGGCCATGAGGCAGCTCGGGAGCTCACCTTCGAGGGGGAGGCCAGGTCTCTACCTCGTGGGCCATGTAGCAGCTCAGGAGCTCACCTCCGTGGGGGAGGTCAGGTCTTGCCCAGCGGACCACGAGGCAGCTCGGGTGCTTACCTCCGCAAAGGAGATTGGGTCCCGACTTTGTGGGCCACGTGGCAGCTTGGGACCTCACCTCTGAGGGGGGAGGTCAGGTCCCATCGTGCCGAATATGTGGCTGCCTGGGAGCTTGTCGCTGAGGTGGAGCTGAGCACCCCTATCAGGATGTCTTGTGGGCACCCCGGACCCCCAATCCGGGGCAGGCGGGTCCGGGTTCCTTGAACACATGGCGCCCTTGGACCCTATCTCTGCAGGGAGACGAGGTACCTAGGCGCCTTTAGCTTGTGTGCGAGGGTACATGGTATGCCAGATACCGACAGTGATAAAAGTTTTGAATACTACCAAAACAGCTTTATTATCTAGGTCCGAGCTCCGGCGAGGTCCGACGCTAGGTCCGACTTTTTTGTCTAGGTCCGACTAGCTTTAGTTAGCTCCGGCTCTAGGTCTGACTAGCTTTGGTAAGCTCCAGCGCTAGGTTCGACTAGCTTTGGTAAGCTCTGGCGCTAGGTCTGACTAGCTTTGGTAAGCTTCGGTTCAAGGTCCTGTTAACTTTGGCAAGGTTCAAAGCTTGATTGCAGTGGTTCTGCTTTTAACTTGCAATGATTCATACTTGCTTTACATTGATGGAAAGTTTGCTTAGTAATCTTTTACTAAGTTTTTAGTGTGTTTTGGTGGTTATGGCTGATATCATCTTTGCTATGGTTTGCAACATGCTTATGCGAGGTGCTCATGTAAGGTGTTGTGGTTTCAGAACTAACGAGAGTCAAGTCGTGGACTTGTGCTTGGAAGTATCAGTTGTTTATTCATGTGCAGGTGTTGCTTGAGTTCAAGACATGGCTGGTGATGGGATCCATTGAACTAGTCTTAGGAAAAAGATGAGGTTCAACAACCAAGTTTGGGAGAAATTGTGGTTGAGTTGATCGGGAGGTCGCGCAACTTGTTTAGATCAAGAACAATGCATATGAAGGTATCGTGGGCATCATTGGAAGATGTTTGCACGTGTGCAAGGAGTGTATGGACGTAGCTACATGGTTCTGAGGCGTGATGAATAGATGTGGACGTAAAGAATTGGTCGGAAAGGTCCAACCGACTAGGTTATGGACTTAGGCTGCTGTTGGGTCGTGTTTGACTCAAATATGGAAAGTTTTGAGTGGGTTATGATAGGATTTCGTGTGGGTCACGAATTTGAGTTATTTTAGGAATGTGGGATACATTCCTAAGATGTTTTGAAGTCTTAAGATTGCTTCTATCTGCGTATAGAAGAGTCTTGAGCAGTTATGGAAAGTTTCTATTCGTGAATTGGTTAGGATTAGAGTCCTAGTTAGGTTTGGGTTCGCCAAACATGTCGTCACTACCTTTCTTTGGTGGTTTTATCATAACTTAAGTTTTATAGATTCGATTGACGTGATTCTTTTTGGGTTGTCTTCACAACTTGATTTTCTATCATCTGTGAAAATTTCACGGTCATTGGATTTGTGGTTTCTGAACTACACGAATTTCTTTGCACTGTTCCACAACTATTTTTCTCGGGCAGGACAGATTGACCTTTGTTCGATCTTTCGGTCATAACTTGAGTTTGTCTCGACAGATTTTTGCGATTCTTGTTGTGACGTCTTCTTGGCTTGATTCTCTACAATATATACTAGTTTTTCACAGTTTAACACGTTTAGATTAGTCGCACACATGGTTTCTTTAAAAGATCGGTTTTCTATCGAGGGGTGTTTTCGTTGCTTCCGCTGAAAAGTTTTAATCTACCATTCACCCCCCCTATGGTAGCTTTACACGTGCTCTTCGATCCTACAGAAGTACCAGAAGGAGAGCAAGGAGATGGAGTTGAGGCACCGCTTGGTGATGGCCCTGGACGCAATGTCCCAGAAGATCCTAGCTGACGCCAAGGTGGCCAATGACACAGCTCATGCCCGCCTGTGCACCATTGAGGAGGGTCGAGAGGCCCTGGATCGCCTCAAAGCTGCTATTGGAAAGTGGGAGACTACTGTCGCCGATCAGGATAGGCTTCAGTCCTACCTTGAAGATCTTGAGCTCCAGAAGAGGGACTTGGCGCGGGATCGAGCGCAACACTTTGCTGAGCGTCACGAACTTCTCTTGCGTGATCTTGACGTCTAGGCTCGGGAGCACACGACGGAGTGCCACCCCCGGGAGCTCGATCTGCAGGAGCGTCAGTTGACTCAGCGTCTGGAAGCCGAGGGTAGGGTGGTGGCGAAGACGGTGGCATCCCATGTCGTGGTGTGCTACCGGAGTAGGTACCCTGATCTGCCACTAGAGCCAATCTTTGAAGGTCCTATTGAAGAGTGTGAGGAGAAGGCAGCGGCAGAGGTCAAGAATGCCGCCAAACATGCCGTCGCGCAATTTCCCAGGGATGGAGGCCGGCGCCCCGTCTTTGTATCCGGGGTTCGCCCCTTTGTAAATATTCTTCAATGAATTTGAATTTGTGTTTGACTTCTTAGCCTGTATTTTTGCTTCTCGAATGTTGCTCTGAGTACTTAGTTGCGTAAGGGTACAAAGAACCTTCCTCGAGGTCGTTAGTTTTTGATGGAGCAACGATCGCCCAGTTGATATGTCCGATGTGTTGTTCGTTGAGTTTCTGCATGTGGAACCCCCTTAGAGGCCCCTTGGTAGATGTGGTTAGTTGGTTGGGCACATCTACCACTTGATTGCAAAATGTATTCGATGGGCCCCCAGTGAAGCCGGGGAGTTGGAGTGGATTTCTTTAGTGTCATCCACCATCATCATGACATCGTTGATGGAGGGCCCCTTGGGAGGTGCTGGAGCGGGCTGCTCTGGCGTTGCCCACCATCATCGCAGAGATGTCGACGATAGGCCCCTTGGGAGGTGCCAGAGCTGGCTGCTCTGGAGTCACCCACCATCGTCGTAGGGACATCAACAGCAAGCTCCTTGGGAGGTTCCGGAGCTGGCAACTCTGGTGTCACCCATCATCGTCGTAGGGACGTCGACAGAAGGCTCCTTGGGAGGTGCCGGAGCTGGATGCTCCGGCATCATCCACCATCTTCGTAGATACATCGACGACAGACCCCTGGTGTACAAGCTATCACAAGAGAACCCTGTTAACAACAAGAGCGGGGTAGGAGAGTTTACTCACTTATCCTTGCTTGTTGCTATCGTCAATGTGATGGGATGTCGACGGCAGGCCCCTTGGGAGGTGTCGGAGCTAGATAATCCGGCATTGTCCACCATCATCGTAGAGACATCGACAACAGGCCCCTTGGGAGGTGCCGAAGTTGGCTGCTCTAGCATTGCCTACCATCATCATAGAGACATCGACGGCAGGCCCCTTGGGAGGTGCTGGAGCTGCCTGCTCTGGCATTGCCCCTCATCGCATTGGGAAGTCAACGACAGGCCCCTTGGGAGGTACCAGAGCTGGATGCTCCCGCGTTCTCCATGTTCTACGTAGATACATCGACAGTAGAACCTTATCCACGCTTGTTTCCGTCGTCGACGTGTTGGGACATCGACGGCAGGCCCCTTGGGAGGTTCTGGAGCTGGTTGCTCCGGCATTGTCCACCATCTTCGTAGATAGGTCGACGGCAGACCCCTGGTGTACAAGTGTGGGGACCGGGGTCCACACATCCCAGGATCTCATTGGGTGGTGTCGTGCGATGCGGCACCTAACAGCACACACGAAAAGGATACCAAAACATATATAGTTTTCATTTCATAATAAGAAGAGTTTACAAAAGAGTGTACAACAGGGGTACACACGCAGCAGAAAATACATACTCATAATCTCACCTAACTAAGCAGGAGAGAAGACATCCATGCCCTAGGACGCTTCTCACTAGCAACAAGAAGAACATTCAACAGCGTTGTGGTTCACATGAGATTTATCTCGATACCTCGAGATCTCATGTAGAACAAGAACAACAGAAATAAACCTAATACTTGCAAAAATCGTTAAAGCGCAAACATGAGCATAAGGCTCAACAAGACTAACCCGTCACACTAGACATATGCAGGGTGAATACTAAGTATAGGTAAGGAATAGAATAAATAGACTTGCCTACAAGTGGATCCTCATAATCATGTTTTATGTAGCAAATGACATTATTCAAGCACGGCACATCATAGACTCCACAATCAAACAAGAAACGCTTTGCAGATGATATGACATGCCCAAAGCACATAATGCTATTACAGGTAAAGTATGGGGAAACTGTAAACTTTTAATTGTACTATCTCTAAGCCATACAAGGTTGCAAAGAAATTATAATTCAATATATCATATTCTTCTGACTTCTTCAGTATTTACTACATCACGACTCAGCGAACAAGTGGTACTCTATTACCGCGAGGGACGGTGATTGCAATCAGGACACACCTGAACAACACGACACATACGCACGTTCGGAAGTGTCAACGAGTACATCAGTACCTACGTAACACTTTAGTACTAGTCGTACAAGGCCACCTTTCACAAGAAACCCGAACACCGAACCCGTCTCACCTCCGCGAACAGAAGGTCTCCGCACGGAACACCTCTGTGCCCGCCGACCGATTTACACCTTACTATCCTTAACTCTTAGGATGGAAGTTCAAGTGATTGTTTAGTTGCAAGTGAGGTTGAGTAATGGGTTTCCCAAGTATTACTCAATGGAAAGGAGATCAACAATGTAAGAAGTTAAATGAAGATGGTGAAATGATCGTAGTCATTAGACACCTTAGCATAGTTTGAATGGGGTACACAATCTTGCTCTAAATTTTAGTATTTCCATGCATTCTATCATTGGTGTTTCATTGGTAATGATGCTTCATGATGCATCGCATGGGTTATGGTGCAATGCCTATGCACATGGTATGGTGCAAATGGTGCATATGTATGTGCAAATGGTGCATATGTATGGTGCAAATGGTGCACATGCATGGTGCAGTAGCTTTTATAGTTTGAGCAAGACTAAATGAACCACACCCACAAAACTCAAGTAATGTCTGATGATTTGAAGGAATTGGTTACCGTGGTTGTGAAAGACACTCAATGAGTATCGTTCCTTTCATGACTCGACCACAATTAAGGAATTCATAGCAGAACGACTGATAAGGAATTTGGAAAATATACCACGTTACCTAGACCTTTCGAAAGCTTGTTCATGTACTACTCAACTTGATTGTATCTTCAACTAGGTCTTAAAGTTACCAGTTGACTTGGGGAGTATCTTCATCAGAAGAAAAACCACTAACTATATGTTGAAGGTTATCCCTAGACACCTGGTCGAGGTTACTAGACACATCTTTAGTGATACTTCACTTAACCTTCACTTCGATCAGTCAGGAGGAACGGATATCCTTCTTGATCACTTTGGTGGAGTTGAAGTCACACTCTTCTTAGAGTAACTCAATCTGGTGGTGGATGTTGGATCCTCTTGAAGATGTAATCTTAATTGATCGTCTTCTTGTTGACACGACTCGTTGTAACCATGGTTGATGGTTGAACACCACCATTACTTGAGTGCTCGTCTTCCCCCTTAAAGTTTCGAACTAGGATGTCAAAGCGTACTTCAAAAAATCCTCATGGGAAGACGAGATGTAACTCGAGTAATTGCGACCTGCGTTAAACATCACAAGATGTGATGTGGCAAGTCACATAAATCAAACACTAGTATGTCTATCCAAGTGAAAAGGACTTCAAATGAGTTAAACACTCTATTCAACTTGGTAATTAGTTGAATCCTAACTCTTGGTTGGTTACGACACTCCTCGAATTGAAGTCGAGAGCCGAATGCCTAATAAAAACCAAAAGGTTCAAACTAGCCAGGCTATGGTGACAAATGACCAGTCTGGACTCAAACTCGATTTTGGTCCAGTTAATGGCAAATGAGATCTTGAGGTGAATAACAAATTTAAAGTACACTTCAAGACCTTTCCAAAAAGTATTGGTTTGCCTCTAGATCATCTCTGGTTTGCACGTTATGCTATTAAGTCAGCAGAATTTTCTGCACTTTCAGCAGAACCTGCTTAAAAAGTACCAGTTTTGATCTAAAGTTTTCAGGCTGTTCTGATGGAAATCTGGAAATATTCTTATTTACAAAGTTGTAGTCAATGTAATAATACTTCCATAATGTACTTACTTTGCTTCATATCAGCCCTGGTTTAAAAGATATGAATTTTTGAAGTTAGGTAAAATTTCAGCATTCAGAATTTGAATTCAGTTCAGATTGACCACTCTGCATTCAAACTCGATTTGGAATAGGTTGATGACCGATTCAGGTCTGGAGCCAATTGTAAAAATTGTAGCGGACTCGCTAACCTCTCCAACGGTTACTCGCGGGACACCATTGGATCAAGGGTCTGTGATTTATGGATTAAATGCAGAAGTGTACAGATTGCTGTCCAGTTTGGGTGTGCCTGGACAGTCTCTGCGATTATCCAAATTTCACCCACTTAGAAAAGGATTTTGGTCTTGATCTGAATAGAGAACATGTAAATTACTTCCAAAAATTTCTAATTAGTACTTACTTGCCCTCGTAGCACTTCTGGTTGAGAAGATATGGCATTTGCAAGTTGACAGTTTTTCTGAAAATTTGGACAGCACCTCCTTTGTTTAAGGCTGATTTTGTCCACAATTTTCAGATATACAAATATCAAAATTTGCAAAAATAACACATAGCAAACTGGTTGCGTACATTCTCAGGATTCCAGAAATGTAAAACCCGAAGACAATCGATGAGTCTACTAGAAATTACGATCCGAACAGTAACTGAATATATAGCGGTCCATATTCTGGACTGTTTTGACACCTTAAACGATACTTCGATTTAGACTTGGTTATTGCGAGTTTCAGTCTTCGTGTTGAATAGGAAGTTGATAGAGGACTCTTTAAGCTTTCCAGGCACGTATAAATATGCCTATGTTTCATTTCTAGTTTAAGTGTTATGGCTGTTCAAATTTCAGAATTTTTCTGGCTGTTTCAGATAGCACCTATATGGATGTACTATCTTCAACTCCAGTTTCTAATTAGTTCTAAACTGAATTTGAGGTAACATTGAATAACAAAGTTGTAGAATAGCTCTTGCCCTTTCCATAAATGTATCATAATAAATAGAAGAGCTTCTACATAGAGTTATGGCAAAAATTCAGATGCTGTATTACACAGTTTCAGAACAGAAGCTGAGTTAGTTAGAGAGGATTTTCACCATCTTACAATGGTCTTTTGGCTTGGGAGTCAATAGAAAACTTATAGAAGACTTCAAAAGGTTTCCAAAAAGTAATCATTTGCATCCATATACCTTCAGGTTAAGGAGATATCAATTTTCAAAATCGGGTCAAATTCTATTAGAAAACAGAACTCACCGGCTTCGAGACACAAGAATTTGGAACAAACTCAAATTTTGAAACTTGGCTCAAAACTTAAGTCCGATAGCTAGAACTTGCTTTACAACTAATCATTTGCTTTGTAACTAAATGGAATATTAAAAGAGATCTTGACGACCTTCTTGTCCATAGCATATCACTATGGATCTTCATGCTTAACAAAAGTCTTACTCCGGCGAAGTCGAGCTAAACTCTCGCCAGGAACAAAGAACTTTGGTTCAACAACTCTTGAAGAGAAACATTTTACCTTGTCCACAAGATATCAGCAACTGCTATTTGGACTAAATATGAATATGAAGCCATTCTTTCTTGGGGGATGGTCAAAGTATCAAGTGGGATACTGACGGTACTACATGCCTTACCAAAAGAAATGTCTAACCCAGTATATCTGGATACGTCTATAGGTGGTTCTAATACCGATCACTCGCAAACGTATTCTACACAGGTCGCTACCAGAGTTAGTGTACCTTCAGAAAACAAACAATCCCCTTTCACACCTTCACACCTCAAGGGCGGCACGGGGAAACACGACAGGCAGTCACAATAATATATATGAAAGTAAATGCATACAACTCTGGTGTGAGTCGCCCTCGAGCGAAGTCATGTCTCGAGGTACATGGCTGTACTACATCTGTACAGCAAAGACACCCGCACGAACCGGCTTATACACACTCGGGCATATGTGTTTTGCATGCTCCCATAGAACATGAATAGTTCTAGAGATGCATACTATCGGGTTATACACCACCCGATGGGGGCTCCCACTAATTTTGTGTCATGCTGGGGTACCGCGTGTCATATGTTCTCAGAAACATGGAAAAGTTTCACATACTCATATTGACTTTCCGTGCTAAGCCATTGAAATATCACATACCACACCTCGTATGCAGAGTTTACCGAGATTGATCCGCTCTCGGTGGCGTACCTTACCTCTTACCTTGAAAACGGAGTGTCGTTACAAAATAATATAACAAGTTAGTTCACCACCTTTATAACTTATACTAGTAATAGTTCCTAATGGGCATATAGCTAATCCTCACTCGACTACTTTGGAGTTTTCAAAAATAGGCTCTTTTCGAGCAGGCTATTCCCAATGAAGCTTTGATACCATATCTGTGGGGACCGGGGTCCACACATCCGAGGATCTCATTGGGTGGTGCCGTGCGATGCGGCACCTAACAACACACACGAAAAAGATACCAAAACATATAAAGTTTTCATTTCATAATAAGAAGAGTTTACAAAAGAGTGTACAACAGGGGTACACACACAGCGGAAAATACATACTCATAATCTCACCTAACTAAGCAGGAGAGAAGACGTCCATGACCTAGGACGCTTCTCACTAGCAACAAGAAGAACATTCAGTAGTGGCGTGGTTCACATGAGATTTATATCGATACCTCGAAATCTCATGTACAACCTGAACAGCAGAAATAAACCTAATACCTGCAAAAATTATTAAAGCGCAAATGTGAGCATAAGGCTCAGCAAGACTAATCCGTCT
The DNA here is from genome assembly GCA_036927565.1 of Tuctoria greenei. Taxonomy (NCBI): domain Eukaryota; kingdom Viridiplantae; phylum Streptophyta; class Magnoliopsida; order Poales; family Poaceae; genus Tuctoria; species Tuctoria greenei. The sequence continues at coordinate 43,668,526 of JAYESD010000006.1, forward strand.
CACTAGACATATGCAGGGTGAATACTAAGTATAGGTAAGGAATAGCATAAATAGACTCGCCTACAAGTGGATCCTTATAATCATGTTTCAAGTAGCAAATGACATTCTTCAAGCACGGCACATCATAGACTCCACAATCAAACAAGAAACGCTTTGCCGATGATATGACATGCCCAAAGCACATAATGCTATTACAGGTAAAGTATGGGGAAACTGTAAACTTTTAATTGTACTATCTCTAAGCCATACAAGGTTGCAAAGCAATTATAACTCAATATATCATATTATTCTGACTTCTTCAGTATTTACTATGTCACGACTCAGTGAACAAGTGGTACTCTATTACCGCGAGGGACGGTGATTGCAATAAGGACACACCCGGACAACACGACACATACGCACGTTCGGAAGTGTCAGTGAGTACATCAGTACCTACGTAACACTTCAGTACTAGTCGTATATGGCCACCTTTCACAAGAAACCCGAACGCCGAACCCGTCTCACCTCCGCGAACAGAAGGTCTCCGCATGGAACACCTCTGTGCCCGCCGACCGATTTACACCTTACTGTCCTCAACCCACCCCTATTGATGGTGAGTTAATGGCCTCGATATCCCAATTATCGAGTTATATCAGTTTACTGGAGCCCATATATCTAGTATGTCGCCGATACAAGTCAAGCTTGTCCAAGGGGCTGCATACAGACGGGCCTTAATCGACACAGACAGGGCTATGCGACCGAGACTCCAATTCTCGTCGCTTCCTATCCATCCCCTGCCCGGTCTCAGATTCATTATATTAAGCCATTGTCTATCTAACCAATCCTGTGAAATATGTTCTACATCTCTCGCGAGTAGATTCCAGCTACTCGATTTCTACTGGATCACCTACAACATTAGCATAGCAGTTCTACACATCGAGCTGTCAACCTACCCAATTAACCAATGGGCTTGTGGGTCATGCATTTGGAGTATTCAAGCACCCTGAATGTAATGCACAATTCATATACTAATCAACATAGTGATAAAGCAAAACTTTATAAATGACTTAAATGCAAACCGGGGCTTGCCTTAGTTTGTGACTCTATATCAATGTCAGTTTTATTGGCTTCGTCTTCCTTCGAAGAGTCCGCCATGGAACTTCAGCTGGAACACCATGGCCTTCTCCTCCAAGCGATGCTCCTCATCGATCACGTACCATCACGTTCCTACCGACATGATATGCATATAAGTACATAATGTACTATACTTTAGATTAAACAAGTTAAACAAACTCTAAGACTGGTGAGACTAACTAGAAGGGAGAGATATGCCTCTGTTGTGTGGATAAACAAAGGATGGAGTCAAGTGGTCATAGTAGTATCGAGATGAGAATTGAAAGGTGAAATGTAAGCACACATTGCAACTTGGCACTCAACACTCGACGCTATGCCACTCAAGGACGATAAAGCTGAATGGTGTGGAAGTGTTAGACTGGTAGTGTAAGGATGACCTAAGAGTCAAGGTGGCATCGAAAGCTTGCGTATGAGTGGAGTGTACAAGACGAAGGTCGTGACTTAGCAGTCGACCAATGAAGTTGTTCCAACTCATAAAGGAGTAAAGCTAGTTATAGCTGAGAAGTGTTGTCGTAGGGTTCTGAATTAGGATGAATCGACGTGAAACCCTAGCGACACTTGGAAAAGAAGTGAGATCGGCATTGCTTGGACTCAAAGAGCCATCACCAGACTTGCTAACCTAACATGAGTACCAGGACAACGCTCAAAAGACCTTTTTAGGTAAATCAGTTGCTACGACAATCTTCACAAGCATCGTCCAAGTTCTTACATTGCAGTGTCCTTTGCAAGATTGACCTGATGAGCTTGATGAACTCCTAGAACTCGAACATAAGGCATTACTATGTAGCGACGACATGTTTTGCCATCTCGGGAAGATCATCTCATCGACGTTCACATCGACCCGTACTCGCCAATGGTGATGAGCGGAATCCCGAACACCACCTTATGAGTCACAAGGTTAGTGATGTCGACTTGATCGTCGGCAAGCGACTCGACAAACCTGTCTTTGATGAGACGACATACCTAGTTAAGCAATTCTGCGGACGGTTCGGAAACATCGTCGACACGAACAAGAAACTCATATCCAAGGTTCCCCTTGGTCAAGTTTTCCTTGTCGGTCGCAACGTTCTCGCATTACTCAACCACCAGTCATCAGTGATCACTAACCACCTTGGTTTGACCTGCAAGGCATTTTATCGATCACCTTGGCTATACCTAGGACTCGATCACCTTCACATCGACTAAAACCTAATTTGGCTTGACAACCATTGTCCGACGAGTCGTGCTTTTGTTTCAGCATTACACACATCACAAACATCCTTCATCTCGATGCCAGGGCACGATGACGGCTCGGAATGTCATGACGACCTCATATGGTCAACAACGTTGACGCGACTCATGGTGGAGCATCACGAGCATGCACGGACAGGCCTACGCGATACAAAAGACAAAGGAGGTCACCGTGGGGATTTCTATAGGAATGATATCAATGCGGAATATGGACGTACAACTTGATCACACATGAGTACCCTTAGCGATCACGACGAACGGAATTCGGTGCGTCAAGCAAGGCAATTCAGGGCAAGGCTCACCTTGTAGGCATTTCACCGAATATCTTGGGGTGTACTTGATTTCCGTTGCTTCACCACCATTCAAAGGGTATCTTGGCACTTAGGCTTGTCGGTTGCAACATCATTCTACCCCTGCATCACAAATCAGCTCTAAACATCAACAAAATTGGTTCTTCCCTTGTAAACATTTCATCGAACACCTTAGCTACAGTCACTAATCTAATCAATCTTGCACAATCAGAGCTAACGTTGGACCTGTGGTCGATACCATTGTGTCAAAGGCGTGTTCCAGCATTTCATCCATCACACCAATCATTCCCCTTGCTTCCAGGACATAGCCACGGCGCGGAACATCGTGACGACGTACCGAGGGCGGCGAGCGCAAGCAGGGACAACACGGTGGGCAACGGCGGAGCTGGCGAGGTGCTCAGCCTTGAGCAGAGAGCCGGCGGAAGCTGCGGCGCAGAGGGGCGCGGAGGGAGGTGCGACACGAGCGCGCTGCTGGCGCAGTAACCTTGTGGCCGATGTCAGCGCAGGGTGCACGGCGGGCGGCGGCTCTGGGCGCTGGGCACAGCCATGTGGGACGCCGGGCACGGCGAGGTGCAGAAGGCGGCCGGCGAGTGGGGCAGCGCCTTGGACGGACAGAGGCTGGGAGGAGGCGGGGCGCCGAAGTGAGCGGTGTGCAGTCGTGCAGTGCGGGCCAGCGGGGCGCGACGAGATGCGGCCTGGCGAGCGGCGCATGGGGGCAGCACTGGTGAGGAGGTGGAGTGGCGTGACAGCGAGGGGGGCAAGCCGGCGCCGACGTGGGGCGGTGCTACAAGCGGCCGACGTCGGGAAGCTATGGCGGCGGCGGCCTGGGAGCAATACGGTGTTGTCTTCTTGCTGCTACCGATAGGAATGAGCAGGGGAGGATGAAGCAAGGATGGATTTTTCCTAGTACTGAGGATAAGTATGACATGTGGGACCCACTTCACTCTCCTCCCTTCTCGTTTACAGTTTCAAATAGAGCTAGCAAACATGCTTCAAAAATATTCAACTTTGGCCCAATGACTAAATAAAATGTGAAGAATTTTATGGTGCAATCAGATTTCAGAGCTGAGCAAGTTGAATTTTTATCTCAGGTTTGAATTTGAATTCATGCGGTGATACTTGATTAAACGAAATAAATAGTAATTTAGGTTCAAAAATCCTGAAACTTTGAAGTTAACCTTTCGGAACCATAAGGGACCTCCGGAAAGATTTGGAGTTGATTTGGATAAGGTTAAGCTCAAAGTTTAAATTTGAAGTCGACTTTGATTAACTCTCAGTACATGTCCAATAAATGGAAAACGTGCTTCAAGTTTTTTTGAAACTTTACCAAGACTCAATTGGGAATATTAAAAGGTCATGAAAAAATTTACAGCCTTAGATGTGAATATTTTTGACAGGGTCAAATGTACAGTAGCATATTCAATTTGTATTAATTTGAATATATATTTGGTACTGCATATTAATTTGACCTAGCAATCCCCATCTATTGAGTAGCTTAAATCTTCATGTGAACCTAGTTTGAACAGTAGCTTGAATTGAGTTTTTGAGGGTCCCATTTTAGGGTTGGAATAATTCCTTTTTCTTTCTCTCTATTTTGTTTTCATTTCCTCCTTTAATTTTCACGGAAAATGTGAATACTTGGAAATTAAGGATTTTACACCTTAAGTTCTAATATACATTAGCCACCATGTTCTGCATGTAAATTTTAACAAGTTCCTATTTTTAGTGAACATTGGTTAACTCATATGGTTCATGTGAGTTTGGGTTTCCAAGTCCACTTTCAAAATTTTTAAGTTCGCATTTTTGCGTTTTTGTTCTTCTGAAACGCGGACTTTTACAATAAGCTATCACAAGAGAACCCTATTAGCAACAAGAGCGGGGCAGGAGAGTTTACTCACATATCCACGCTTGTTGTTATCGTCGACGTGATGGGATATCGACAGCAGGCCCCTTGGGAGGTGCCGGAGCTGGATGCTCCGACGTCGTCCACCATCTTCGTAGATACATCGGAGGCAGGCCCCTGGTGTACAGCCTATCACAAGAGAACCCTGTTAGCAACAAGGGCGGGGCAGGAGAGTTTACTCACTTATTCACGCTTGTTGCTGTTGTCGCCATTCTTAGACGTCAACGACAGGTCCCTTGGGAGGTGCCGAAGCTGGATGCTTCGGCGTTGTCCACCATCTTTGCAGAGACGTCGAAAGCAAGCCTTTTGGGAGGTGCTAGAGCTGGCTGCTCCAGTGTCATCCACCATCATTGCATAGACGTTGACGGTAGGCCCCTTGGGAGGTGCCGAAGCTGGCTGCTCCGGCATCGTCCACCATCGTCATAGATACATCGACGGCAGGCCCCTAGTGTACAGGCTATCACAGGAGAGCCTTGTTCAACAAGAGCGTGGCAGGAGATTTTACTCAATTATCCATGCTTGTTGCTGTTGTCGCCGTGCTGGGACATCGATGACGGGCCCCTGGTGTATAGAACCCTGTTAGCAACAAGAGCGAGCAGGAGAGTTTACTCAGTTATCCACGCTTGTTGCTATTGTCGCCGTGTTGGAACGTTGACGGCAGGCCCCTTGGGAGGTGCCGGAGTTGGATGCTACGGCGTCGCCCACCATCTTCGTAGATACGTCAACGGCAGGCCCCTTGGGAGGTGCCAGAGCTGGCTGCTCCGTCGTCATCCACCATCGTTGTAGAGTCGTTGACGGGAGGCCCCTTGGGAGGTGCCGGAGCTGGCTGCTCTGGCGTCTCCCACCATCATCGTAGAGTCGTCAGATGGAAGGCCCCTTGGATGGTGTCGGAGCTGGAAGCTCAGGCGTCATCCACCATCTTCACATAAGCATCAACGATAGGCTCCTGGTGTATAGGCTATCACAAGAGAACCCTGTTAGCAGCAAGGGTGAGGCAAGAGAGTTTACTCACTTATCCACGCTTGTTGTTGTGGTCGACAAGCTGAGACGTCGACGGCGGGACCCTTGGGAGGTGCCGGAGTTGGCTGTCCTGCACATATGATAGAAAGAGGGGGGACTAGTCTTGCACGCCGGTTCTACCTGCTCCTCGTCTTAGCTCTGTCATGTCTTACTGTCCTGGATTGATGCAAGAGGCTTGGGTAATTCGATGAGTTGATGCTTCGAGGTCCAGCTCTCGTCGTCCTCAGGGTGTGAGCTTTCTGGCCCTAGTACTCGGCAGTAGCATTGGGAGGTAGGGTGTGTATGCTTAGGGTAGAGGATTAGGCTAAGAAGTTTATGCCCCCTAGACCTCCTGCTCGGTACAGGCCTTTCCTGGGAAGCCTTTTGGCGCCATAGGACCCTGATGATGGATGCAGCCGGAAGAACCCCTCACACACCGCAAGTACCTCAAGCGAACCCGCCCGCAGTAGGACTGCATGACTCCAGCATGGGTGAGTTACAGAGTGTATAACCGTGTATATAAAGGTAAATATACAATAAATGAGTCTTGTATGGTAGGATCATAAAATTAACGCCTAATTAAATGAATAATGTTTTTAAGAAAACATGAAGTAAAACAGTGATTTTTTATTGGCATTCATAGGGGGACACAAGCTTTTTACAAAAGAGGGCAACGACTTGCTTCTGGATGATGAGGGAGGCAGGGTGTATAGGCTTAGGGTTTGGGACCAAGCCAAGCTGACTGCACACTCTCGACCTGACCCTCCCGGAGCTCGGCTGTCCTTAGTGCCGCTCCTAGGTCCTATGAAAACCTTTACACTATCCTACTAAGCTTAATATTTACAATAGGGGCGCCCAAAGCTCCAAGGGTAGCTGTGATGGTTGCGGGGCAACCTTCATGTCTACAGCTACAAGAAGGGCGATGAGCGAGCGTCCTTACTTCTTGCCTTTGTCGCCCTCCTTGCGAGTGGCTTGAGCAGAGCCGAGACTAAGCTCGATAGCTTTGACTGGGGTGTCGGTGCTGCCGAAGGGCTACGGCTGGGGTGTAGTGGGTGCTCCACGCTGACGTGAGCTCGACGGAGGCTGACTTGATCCAGCACCGCCCAGATGGGCGTTGGGTCTGCTGTGAGAGCTTGGAGCTGCTCCAAGGCTAACACCGATGCAGTGCGGTCTCCACAGATCCTGAGGATGCTAGAGGCGGTTGGCATATTCAGGACAAGGTAGGCGTAGTAGGCTACGACCATGAATCGGAACAGGGCAATTCTGCCGATGATGGCATTGAAGGGGAGGCTGACATTCGCAACATCGATGAGGATCCTCTCCGTCCTGTAGTTGTCGGGTGTCCCGAAGGTCACCCAGAGATGGATGTTGCCATATGGGATGATGCTCCTTGGTCCCACCCCCGAGAATGGGCTCGAGGGGGTGATCTTTGACACCGGGATTTGCAGCTACTCGAAGCTACGCGGCTGAGGAGGTTGAGTCCGGCCCCGCCATCTATCAAAACATAGTGGAGCTTGACATTGGCAATGGTAGGGGCGACGATGAGAGGTAGAATACCTGCCCCAGCCATGTTTTTTGGGCAGTCTGAGGCATCGAAGCTGATCGGCATCTCCTTCCACCGGTGGTGCAGCGCTGGAGTGGGGACAGGGGCTATCGAAGCCACTGCACCGCAAAGGGTCTTGACCGTGTTCTGGGACACGGGATCCCAAGAACCTAAGAAGATGACGTGGAGTGTCTTGCGACGCTCGTGGTCACTGCTCGCGTTGGAGTCCTCTTCTTGGTGGACACTTCGACGGCCCACTCTTGCTTTTGGAACTCCATCTCCTAGTCATCGTCGACCTTGGGGTCGATCTTCTGCTTGCCCTCCCGCTGGCGGAAGGGGGCGCCGTCCAGGTGCTATTCGCCGGCACTTGGTAGCGTTCGGCGTATCTATTTATCTCCTATCACACGCTCACGGTGTGGTCACGAGTCTTATGCACCAGGAAGGCCTCGACCCCGTCGTCAGCGGCAGGTGGCTGACGCAGGCGCTTCTCGGGGCATGGGGATTTGCCACAACCAGTCGCGGTCGTTGCCTCGATGGGGGACCCATGCAATGTCTTGTTCTGACCGCCACCCCGATTCTTGTTCTTTTTTTGCCACTACCAGTGGTAACGACTTCTTCTCCGGTCTGGCTAGCCCCACTGATCCCAGGGGCAGGTTAGGGCGGGCTAAGCATGCCAGTCGTGGCCTTCTACCGCCCTGGCACACCGGTCAGCGATGGAGAAGAGCTCGGAGATGTCTTGAATGTTGTGGGTGGCTAACTTCTTGAACATCTTGCAGTCACGCACTCCCTGGCGAAATGCCACTATGACACAGGCACTCGGGATGTTGGGAATGGAGCTGCGTACCTGGGAGAAACGTTGGATGAATGATCGCATTGTCTCCTTCGGTTGTTGTCACATGGCGTGGAGGTCGAGCTTGGTGTCGGGACGCGTGTAGGAGCTACCAATGTTCTTCATGAACTGCCGGCACAGCTTATCCCAAGAGGTTATAGACCCCTCGGATAGGTTCATTAGCCATGAGCTGGCCAATCCGGTCAGGGCGATCGAGAAGTAGATCACCAGGATAGTCTTATCTGCTCCTGTAGCAAGGAGAAACGTGGTGTAGATTTGCAGAAACTCGGCCAGGTTGATGCTTCTATCAAACTTCTCTAGCATATGTGGCCGGAACTCGCGTGACCACATCGCGATGCAGAGGTGCGGAGCTAACACTGCGCAGCCTCCGATGGGCTTTGCCGGAGAGGCATACGGGGTAGCATACCCTGGGGGGGGGGTCTGCTGCACGACGTGCAGTGCCTGCGGGACCTGCAGTTGTGGCACCGGTTGTGCCATGTGTTGTTGCAACGGTAATAGCTGCGCCAAGTACTGCTGCTGCATGTCTTGCTGCACCGAATAATGAAGGGGGGGCTGTCAAGCCGACATACCCCTGATTAGGTGGCGGAGGTTTTACCTGCGGTGCACCTTTGACAGAGGACGCCTCATGAACAGGGCATTGGGCGCCATATTTGGTGTCGAGGTTGCGCCGCCTCTCTCGCTAGCGCTCGATGATGATTCGGCCGTCCATGTGAGGTTGACGACGGTGAAGCTCAGCCCTCAGGTCCTCCATGGGGAGTCGACCAGCGCTCGTAAGACTGGAAGAGTGGGAGTTGGCAGTGCGACGGTTGATGGATAGCATGCGTGACAGCGACACATGACACCTTCCCCTGTTGGGGCAGTTGATGGCCGAGACCACGAAGTGGTCGATGCCTTGGACCCACTACCGAGCGGCTCCCTGGGAAGCATTCAGCGATGGTGGGTGGTGGACAAGGGCCCTGGCCGCTGCCATAGCACTCTCCGGGCTTGCTGTCGGCGGCGCCGAGGGAGCCGACTGGGCCGAGATGTGTCCTGATGCGCCGTCCTAGCCAGATGTACCTCCACGGGGACGTGATGGGCCAGAGAGCGCCACTCAAGCAATGGATCTAGTCACCGGACGATGGCTACGGAAACTGCATTCCACAAACCTGATGAACAACATGGTGGTGAAATCGCTACCTCTTTTTGAGGGCAAAAGCCCCTTCCTGGCGCGCCAAATATCGAAGTGTTTATGCGACACTTCTCCCGGATCTGCTAAGGAGCAGCACGCGGAGGTTCTTGTTCGGCGGGGCTTAGGCCTCAATTAAGTGTACGCACGTATGAGCGTATATGAGACGGTGGTTTTTATATGGTTCGGGCCGCGAGGAGCGACTCCACGGTGGATTGTATTGCTAGTGTGTGAATGCATGTGTGTGTATTGGGGAATCAATGTTGTGTCCTTTGTAACAGTGGCGGTTCGATCCTTTTATAGATAAGGTCGGACACCTTACAAGTGGGGTCTGGGGCCCAACAGGTGGTCCTAGGGCGATCTTATCCTAAATATCTAAGGCTTCCCGCATAAGCTTGCTCTGACCATGGCTTTGAAGACTCGCCGTCTTGCCGCCTGAGTCGTCAGTAGCCCATGCGCCGTTACTGACAACAGCAGGGGATGTCTCGTCCGACTGTCTCTGTCGCCATAAGCTACCCACTTGGCGGAGTGGGATAGGCCTGCGACATCTTGCGATTGGTCGTAGTGGTACCTTACATTAGGCATGCGCTGTGCCATGCGTCTGGGGAAGTCGCGTATCTTCAATCCTTGACAGGCACAAAGCGCACCGCCCTCTTAACTCAAGCAACTCTCCGTCTAGGGCAAGTGGTTGGTCTACGTGACAGCTCGGGAGCTCATCTCTACGGAGGAGGTCAGGTCCCGTCTTACAAGCCACGTGGCAGCTCAGGAGCTCACGTCCGTGAAGGAGGTAGGGCCCCGTCTTATGAACCACATGGCAGCTCGGGAGGCCACTCCTGCGTAGAGAAGGGACCCTAGGGACGTGGGAGATGTGGCAGCGCTGGAGCCCGCCTATACGACAGGTGGCCTATCTAATGCCTCGGACCACGTGGCAGCACCGCAGCCCTGCCCATGAGGGAGTGGGATCCTTAACTGCTGGGCACGTGGCTGCTTGGGAGCTCATCTTTGAGGGGGAGCTAAACTTCTACTTCGGGGTCTCTTATGGGTACCCCGGACTCCGCATCTGAGGAAGATGGGTCCGGGTCTTCTGCACACGTGGCGTCCTAGGAACCTACCTCTGGTGGAAGGCGGGGTACCTAGGTGGATCTAGCCGATACACGAGGGTACCCGGTATGCTACGTACCGATAGCGACATTTCCCAATGTAGCTATAGAACTTAAATTTGCTCTGTCTTTATGGGAACCGCTTCAGCTGTCTTCTAAGGTGGCTGACTACTTGGGACAGCACTTCTAACAGAGGGCCTGCCCCCCATTGTCATTGACACTGTGGGTTGAGTAGTGCAGGACGAGCCTTGGCAATACGCATAATTGCTTAGGCGTTGCAGGGGTGATAAAAAAGGAAACCTTTGCTAGAGGGGACAATTCCTTCCTTACTCACATCCTGCCGCCTGAGCTTTCGCCTTCTTCATTGAGCACCCGAGCCTTCACCCCTCAACAAAATCTCTCATTCATGCTTCCTCCGATGGACTCCCCGCTACCTCCTTCTCGTTTCTAGACGGCCGAGTATCCTGTGCCGATGAGGCGACTGCTTGGTTGGGCAGAAGCAGAGAAAGGATGGATGATCCACTGCGGGTCTCCCACTCTTCAAGACCTGCGCGAAGATGAGATAGTTATCTTTGTCGCCTACGTGTCTGTGGGGCTTGGGCTCCCACTGTTGAGGTTCTTCCTTGCATTTCTAGAAGAATACAGGCTGCAGCTTCACCAACTGTCGCCGAACTCCATCGTCGTGGTTGTCGTGTTTGTCCACTTTTGTGAGGCGTTTGTGGGAACCCCACCAACAGTGGATCTGTTCCGGTTCTTCTTTGTGATGAAGACCACCGGAAAGAGTGTGACAAGCCAAGTGGTAGCCTACTACTTCCACCATCGGGACAAGACCTCTCGGACCTACATCGCTTAGCTCAAAGGGGGCAAGTGGAGCAGCTGGAAGGAAGACTGGGCGATCGTGCAAATCGAGGCCCACGCCTTGCTAAAGATGCCCTCTAAAGGCGCGGCCTCTGATCCCACCACCTGGGAAGCATTCCAGGGTTTCACGAATGAGTATAAGCTTATGCTGAAGAGGATCTAGTTCCTGGCGAACAAGGGCTTGACCTCTCTGATGGTGCTGGTAGACTTCTTGCACTACCGCACCGCCTCTCTTCAGAGGTGCTCGTACGAGGCCTGGTTCTACACCGGCACGTACGACCGGTGCCGGATGGATCTGGACGACCTGACCCCCAAGATGCCGGAGGAGATGTTGAATGTGTTGACCTACGACACTGTCTATGATGAGCACATCTCCATCCTAGACGACTGTCAGCCACTCTCCATGACCCCTGGCCTGAGGGATGAAGTGTGAAACTTGATTCCCAAGGTCAATGTGTTCGGCATTGTTCGGCTTCACCCTAAAGAGATGATTGGGGCTTTGGCAGTCCTGGAGCGGTGTCATGCTATGATGCAACAAGGGTCGGGGTCTACCACGCGTCCTTCGGAAAGGGCGGAGGTAGGGCCCTCAACATTTTCCGACGGGTGGAGGACAGCCAGCAAGTGCCAGTTCCTGCGCCGGGGAAGTGTTCCCATACCCTGGCCGCGGGTGCCGCCGCCCCCGTGCTGAAGAGGCAGAAGCTGAAATGGGGGGACAGTTCTCTAATCTCACAACGTGAGGGAGCCGGAGCGGACGAAGCCTCCATCGTCGACCTGGTCTCTGATTCCAGTGGTGGAACTGGTTCCGGAGGAGGCGCGGAGGAGTCTGCGCCTATGGCCTTGTCGACACGAGCCATCCAAGAGTAGGTGCTAGAGGATGTGGCACCGACCTTATCGTCGGGTCCAGGGGACCTTGATCCACCGTGCGAGCTGGGAGGCCAGGGTCTCTGGAGCAGCCCAGCCCGCCAGTAAGGCGCAATTTCTTCCTTTGCTATTTTTTCATCATTTTTTTGCTCTAAAGGAGTTGGTTTTGGCTTTTTAGTGCGTCGTTGGCTGACATAGTGCCCTTGTTGCTTCCAGGGGTGGGCTTGGTAGCTTCTGCACCTCCGAGAACTGGAATGGGTCTGCTGCGCCGCATCCTACGCCTGAAGGTTCACTGGATTCCGGTGATGCCGATGTTCAACCTCCTCCATCTGTGGAGCAGATGGGGCTGATGTGGTGCAAGGTGAGGAGAGGGCCACCTTGGCCATCGTGGCTACCCCTGGTGGAGCAGACCTGCCCGCGCGCTAATACTGCACCGGCGTTTGATGTAATTGGCGCGCAAGATGGCGACTCACCACCGGCGGCCGGTGATACCCTTGTGGCAGGGGAGAGTACATCGGCGCTGGGTAGTGATGCGCTGACTCTTAGAGCTCCAGCCGGCGAGCCATCTGGTTCCCAGGCACTGGTGTCTGCCACGGAGTCAGCGGAGGCGGAGACGGCCATATTGATCCCCCTCTCCGATGCTATTGCCGCGGCCTAGTCCGCCTTGTTCCAGATGCAGGCTGCTTTCGCCCAAGAGTGGGATCAGCTTGCTGAGGAATGGCGCCTGGTGAAGCTGGTTGACGTCAAGAATAAGGAGCTTGAGGCAAAGGCCCAAAAGGCCCATGCTGTCGCCGAAGCCTGCCTTAAGGTGTGCGAGGTAAGCGGCTGAGTTGGTCTGCTGTGAGGTTGCCGTTGCTGATGCGGAACGGGACTTGGTGGTAGGGAAGAAGAAGTCTCCCGGAGCCTTGACTTGTTGGAGGAGAGGCGTCGAGCCGTGTACGACTCAGAGCTCACTGACTTGGAGCGTCATGCTCGGGAGCTCGCCGATCGGAGAAAGCAGCGCGGAGAGAGGCAGAGGGCCTCTAGGCCTCCCACGCAGCCGAGGCACAAGGGATCCGATACTTCCTGGCTCATGCCGGGGTGGTGTTGGAACCCTTTGGACTTGGTCCTGTGTCGCCTGGAGAGTCGTCTGATGGGGTGGCCCATCTGCTCCCAGCCTTGGACTCCTTTTGCATGACGCTGGGGTCAGTGAACACTGTCCTTGCAAGACGACTGGAGGTTGAAGGAAGGGAGCTAGCGGAGCAGGTGACCTCGCATGTCTTGGTGTGATTCCGGAGCTGGTACCCAATGATTCCGCTGGAGTCGATGGAGAAAGGACCCTTCGATGAATGAGAGGAGGAGGCGAGGGCCGATGTCCAGGACCTTGCCAAGCAGGTGGCTTCTTTGTTCCAGTGAAATTGAGACCGGCGGTCCCCAGGCGAAGCACCATTGTAACTGGGAATGGCCCCCTTTATAAAAAAACTCTTAATGAATTTGAATTCATATTTTGCTTGTTGGCTTGTCTTAAGCTTCTCAATCTGTCGCTCTAAGTCCTTAGCTGCATAAGGGCTTGGGAAATTTCGTCGAGTTTGTTAGTTTTTGAGGAACAAATGATCACATATTTGACATGGATGATCTGTCGTCAGTTGATGTCCTGCCTATGGAACCCCTTCAGAGGCCCCTTGGTAAATGTGGTCTGGTGGCTGGGCACACCTATCACTTCGATGGCCCCCCAGCGGAGCAGGGGAGTTTGAGTGGATGGCTTGAGTGGGGCCCCTTTAAGGGCGCCAAGCTTTGTTTGAGTAGAGATGTCGATGGCAGGCCCCCTGGGTGGTGCCAGAGCTGGCTGCTCCGGCGTCCCCATCATCGTCCCAGAGACGTCAATGGTAGGCCCGTTGGGTGGTGCCGGAGCTGGCTGCTCCGGCGTCGCCCACCATCGTCGCAGAAACGTCGATAGCAGACCCCTCAGGTGGTGCCAGAGCTGACTGCTCTGGCGTCGCCCACCATCATCACAGAGTCATCGACGGCAGGCCCCCTAGGTGGTGTCGCAGCTAGCTGCTCCTGTGTCTCCCACCATCGTTGCAGAAACATTGATGACAAGTCCCTTGGGTGGTGCCGGAGCTGGCTGCTCTGGCATCAACCACCAACGTTATAGAGTCGTCGATGGCAGCCCCCCTGGTTGGTTCCAGAGCTATCTGATCAGGCGTCGCCGACATTCATCGCTGAGACGTCAACGGCAGATCCCTTGAGTGGTGCAGGAGGTGGATGCTCCGGTGTCGCCCAACATCGTTGCTAAGACGTCGACGGCAGACCCCTTGAGTGGTGCCTGAGGTGGCTGCTCCGACGTCGCCCACCATCGTCGCAGAAACGTCGATGGCAGGCCCCCTGGGTGGTGCCGAAGCTAGCTGCTCCAGCAGCTATTGGCGGCTATTATATACAAATTTCACCCGTCAATATAACTCAAATATCTGAAGGAAATATCATTTCTTGCACACATCACCTTTCTATTTAACCTATTTCCACTTGTACTTGGAGAAACTGGTGCATGCAGGTATTTTATACAGAACTGAAGTGGAACAAGGGGATTGATCATATAAAATATCATCCCAACCAATGAAGCGCTAACATGGGGCACCACATGGATCAAATGGCCCACAAACAGAAGTATCCGAGACCATCCGACAGTGTAGCACCCATATTAAGGGATGGGACCCACTGGAAGTCAGTCAGAGAAAGCACAGACCATTTGGAGGACTTACCAGGTCGGCTGATCCCCCTAGTCGGCCGACATGGTCATTCCTCCAAACTTGGTCATCTCCACGTGTTGGCTCCTCCCGGCTTGAAGAAGTTAGTGGTGACTGATTCGCGCGCTTTTGGTGGCAGGAACCGACCCTTCTCCAAGCTATAAATAGGACCCCTCACTTCAACACACACCACTTGAGCATCACTCTATTGTATACACTAGTTCTCCTAGTTCCTTAGTGGAGGTTAGGCTGTAGAGAGGAGCCTCTAGTCCCCAGTCCAAATTGGGAATGGTATGGCTCATGTATCTTCTCTTGTATTTGTGACTTTGTGCTTTATAATAATATCATTATTAATCTTTATTTACTTATATACTTGGGCAAAGTGTTTCTTGTTTGGTTGTGGAGTCCATGTATGTTCTAGATGTAGATGTTGTTATGATCTATACATAATTCCATTATCATGTTATCATAAATATCATACACCACCACTATAGTCTAATTAGGTAAAAATATGATAATGTTAATGTCGGTACCCGGCATACCAGGTACCATAGCACACAAGCTAGAGGCGCCAAGGTACTTCGTCTCCCTGCAGAGACAGGGTCCGAGGGCACCACGTGTTCAAAGAACCCGGACCCGCCTGCCCGATATAGGGGGTCCGGGGTGCCCACAAGACATCCTGAGAGGGGAGCTCAGCTCCACCTCAGCGACAAGCTCCCAGACAGCCACATATTCGGCGGGACGGGACCTGACCTCCCTCCCCAGAGGTGAGCTCCCAAGCTGCCATGTGGCCCACAAAGTCGAGACCCGATCCCCTTCGCGGAGGTGAGCACCCGAGCTGCCTCGTGGTCCGCTGGGCAAGACCTTACCTTCCCCACGGAGGTGAGCTCCCAAGCTGCCACGTGGCCCATGAGGTAGAGACCTGGCCTCCCCCTCGAAGGTGAGCTCCCGAGCTGCCACGTGGCCTGCTAAGACGGGCATGACCTCCACCGTGGCGATGAGGTCCCTAGCGAACGCATGGTCAGTCCACTTGCCCTGAGCGTACAGTAAGGAAGTTAACAGGGTGCGCCTAGTCTACGTCAAGCCTTGAAGGTGCACATCTTCTCCAGACATATGGCGTGACGCGCGCCTAATGTTAGGTTCTGCTGCGACCTATCGCATCGCAGTGAAGATGCCGCAGGCCTATCCCACTCCGCCAAGTGGGTAGCTTGCGGCGCCAGAGACAGTTGGATGGGACATTCCCTGCCAATGTAATCAACGGTGCGTGGGCTACTGACATCGTAGGCGGCAAGACGGCAAATCCTCAAGTCCATGGTCAGAGCAAGCCTATAGAAGAAGCCTTAGATCTTTAGGATAAGATCGCCCCGGGAACACCTGTCGTACCCCGAGACCCCACTTGTAAGGCATCCGGCCTTGTCTATAAAAGGCCTGCACCACCACCGATACCAGGCCAGACTCAGAATCCCCGATATACTCACATACGCATAAACACTCACCAAGCAATACAATCCACCGTGGAGTAGGGTGTTACGCTCCTTGCGGCCCGAACCACGTAAAACCAACTGTCTCATACTTTTCCGCTAGAACAATAGTTTGAGGCCTAAGCCCCGTCGAAAAACAACCTTTGCGGGCTGCTCCTTAGCAAATCCGCGGGAAGTGTCACATTGACCCTTTGACATTTGGCGCGCCAGGCGATTTACGAGGCCGTCATCCAGTGACCAGATCCGTCGCTCGAGCGGCGTCTCTCGTTCATCTCGCCCCCGTGCAGGCACGGCTGGCAAAGATAGAATGCTAGGACACGCCCTGGCTCATTTAGCTCTCCTAACAGCGAGCCCAAAGAGTGCTTTGGCGGCGGCCGAAGCTCTCCTCCACGACCCACCATCGTTGAACGCCTATCAGGAGGCAACTCAGCAGTGGGTCCAAGACATCGACCACTTCGTCGTTGCAGCCATCAACTCCCCAAACAGAGGAAGGAGCCTCGTGTCGCTCTCACGCACGCCTTTCATCGACTGTCACACCGCCAACTCCCGCTCCTCCAAGCCTACGAGCATTGGTCGGCTCCCCACGGAGGACCTCAGGGCCGAGCTTGACCATTGTCAAGCTCACATGGACGGTCGTGTCATCATCGAGTGGCAGCGAGAAAGGCGGTGCAACCTCGATGCCGAATATGGCACTCAATGCCCTGTTCACAAGGCAACCTCCATCCAAGGTGCGCCGCAGGTAAACCCTCCGCCACCTAATCAGGAGCATGTTGGCTCCACTGCTCCCCTGCAGTACTCGGTGCAATAGGGTGTGTAGCAATAGAACTTGTCACAGCCAGTACCGTCGCAGCAGCGCAAGGCACAACCAGTGCCACAACAGCAGGTCCAGCGAGTGCCGCATGTTGTGGAGCAAACCCGCTTGGGGTATGCTGTCCCATCTACCTCTCCGACGAAGCCCGTCGGAGGCTGCGCGGCGTTGGCGCCGCACCACTGCTTTGCGATGTGCCCGTGCATGTTCTGGCCACATATCCCGGAGAGGTTCGATGAAAGCATCAATCCGGCGGAGTTCCTGCAGATCTACATCATGATGCTCCTTGCTGCGGGAGCGGACGAGACTATCCTCGCGAACTACTTCCCAGTCGCCCTGACTGGGTCAGCCCGCTCATGGCTGATGAACCTTCTCGAGGGGTCTATAACCTCTTGAGATGAGTTGTGCCGGCAGTTCACGGTGAACTTTGGCAGCTCCTACACGCGCCCAGACACTAAGCTTGACCTCCACGCCGTGCGACAGCAACCCAAGGAGACGTTGCGGTCATTCATCCAGTGTTTCTCTGAGGTACGCAACTCCATTCCCAACATCCCAAATGCCTCTGTCATAGTTGCATTTCGCCAGGGAGTGCGAGACCGCAAGATTCTCAAGAACCTAGCCACGCAGAACGTGCAAGACGTCTCCGAGCTCTTCTCCATCGCCCATCGGTGTGCCAGAGCGGCAGAAGGCCGTGACTGGCACGCTCAGCCTGCCCTCAGAGCGGGCGGGACTGTCCAGACCGAAGAAGGAGCCGCTACCTCTGGTAGCAGAAAAAAGAAGAACAAGAACCGGGGTGGCGACCACAACAAGTCGCCACATGGATCCCCCGTCGCGGCAGCAGCCGCAACTGGAGGAAGCAAGCCGCCATGCCTGGAGAAATGCCCTCGTCATCCACCCTATGCTGATAAAGACGTCGAGCCCTGCCCGGTGCACAAGACTCGCGAACACACTGCGAGCGAGTGCCAGAAGATAAAGAGGTGCGCCGAACGCTATCAAGAGCAGGCGCAGCAGTGCCCGGATGGCGCCCCCTTCCGCCAACGAGAGGGCAAGCAGAAGCTCGAACCCAAGGTCGACAATGACGAGGAGTTGGAGTACCAAAAGCAAGAGTGGGCCGTCAATGTAGTCCCCCAAGATGAGTACTCCGACGCGAGCAGCGACAAGGAGCATCGCAAGACCGTCCACGTCATCTTCAGAGGATCTTGGGATCCCATGTCCCAGAATGCGGTCAATACCCTTTGTCGTGTGGTAGCTTCGATAGCCCCCGTACCCACTCCGGCGCAGCACCACCGCTGGAGAGAGACGCCGATCAGCTTCGACGCCTCTGACTGCCCCAAGAACATGGCCGGGGCAGGGGTACTACCTCTCCTAGTCGCCCCCACCATAGCCAATGTCAAGCTCCACTACATCTTGATAGATGGCGGGGTCGGCCTCAACCTCCTCAGCCGGGCAGCATTCGAGAAGCTGCAGATCGCGGTGTCCAAGCTTGCTCCCTCAAGCCCATTCTCGGGGATGGGACCTGGAAGCATCATGTCGTACGGCAACATCCACCTGCGGGTGACCTTCAGGACACTCGACAACTACAGGACGAAGAGCATCCTCTTCGACGTTGCCGATGTTAGCCTCCCCTTCAACGCCATCATCCGTAGGCCTGCTCTCTACCACTTTGTAGGATCGAAGAGCACGTGAAAAGCTACCAGAGAGGGGATGAATGATAGATTTAAAAATCTTACGCAGCGGAAACAATTAAATCCCAATCCCTTCAGCAAAAAAATGATCTGTTAAAGAAATCATGTGTGAGACTAATCTAAACGTGTTTCACCATGAAAAAAGTGATAGATATCAGAGAGAATCAAGTCAAGAAGACAACACAAGATAATTCACTCAAATCCGTCGAGAGAAACTCAAGTTATGATCGAAAGATCGAACAAAGGTCAATCTGTCCTACCCGAGAAAAACAGTTCTAGAACACTGCAAAGAAACTCGTGTAGATCAGAAACCACAAATACAATGACCGTGAAATTTCTACAGATGATAGATAATAAAGTTGTGAAGAAAACCCAAAAAGAATCACGTCAATTGGATCTGTAAAACTCAAGTTATGATAAAACTACCGATGAAAGGTAGTGCTGACCAGAAACTCGACGAGTAAAACTTGTCTGGAACAAGTCGGACGAACAAGGTACAAAAGTTCCTTTAAGCTACGAATTTTATTCAATAGAACACAAGAGGAACAGCCCCAAAGTCGTGCACCACGAGCTTTGGGCTCCCTTGCTTATATAACTAGTCCTTAGGCCAACCCAATCTCAACTAGGACTCCAATCCTACTCCGATCACGAATCGGAACTTTCCATAACTGCTTAAGACTCTTCTATACGCAAATAGAATCAATCTTAAGACTTCCAAACACCTTAGAAACGTATTCCACATTCCTAAACAACTCAAATTCGTGACCCACACAAAATCCTATCATAACCAACTCGATACTTTCCATACCGAGCCATAACCGACTCCGCCGCAGCCGAAGTCATCAACCGATACGATCCGATCCTTCCAACCAGATCTTTCCTTCCTTATCCCATCTTCGAAACCATGTTGCCACGTCATGCACCGCATGCATACGTGCAAACACCTTCCTTTGACGTCCAGTAACCTTCATATGCACTGCCCTTGATTCAATCATCCTGCGCGACCTCCTGACCCGCTCAACCACAATTCCTCCTGAATTTGGTTGTTGGAACCTCATCTCCTCCCTGAGACTAGTCCAAAGGATCCTGTCACCAGCCATGACTTGAACACAAGCAACACCTGCACATGAACAAACAACCAATCCATACGAGCCCATGTCCGCGACTTGACTAAAGTCAGTTCCAAACACAACACCTTACGTGAGCACCTCACATAAGCATGTTGCAAAACCACAGTAAAACGATATCATCTATATCAACCATAACACATCAAAAACTTTAGCAAATGAATACTAAGCAGTCTTTCCATAAGTGTAAAGCAAGTTCGAAACATTGCAAGATAAGAGCTGGAACACTGCAATCAAGCACCGGACCTTGCCAAAGCTAACCGAAGCGTGAGCTGGAGCTTACCAAAGCTAGTACAACCTAGCACCAGAGCTTACCAAAGCTAGTGCAACCTAGCGCCGGAGCTTGCCAAAGCTAGTCGGAACTAGTCAACCCAAAAGCCAGAGCTAGAAAAACAAGTCGGAGCTAACCAACATAAGTCGGGCCTAGCAAAACATATCAGAGCTTAACAAAGACATGCTGGAGCTATCAAAGACCTGCCGGAGCTAAAGACAAAGCTCATCGGAGCTATCCAAAACCATGTCGAATCTAGACAAAGAAAGTCAGACCTATTGTCGGACCTTGTGGAAGCTCGGAGCTAGAGTCTAACCTTGACGATAAAGGTGTTAGGTAGAGAACTTTTATCACCAAAGCCAATGTATTCACTACAAGCCAATGTATTCAGCACACATAGGTCTCACAATCTCCCCCTTGATGAATGCATTGGCAACACCATTTAAAATCCGAACATTGGCTTATGCACATGAAAAAGTTTTGAAAACAATTTCTCCCTTTTTGAAAATCAAATCTCTCCCCATGCACATATTATCTCTCCCTGCACATTATCTTTTTCCCCTTTTGACAATGTATTCAACAAGGTTAAAAAGAGAAATTTTAATTGTTATGAGCATATTATAACATATACATATAAAACAAAGCTCATCCAAATCATACTATCAAGTAACTTACACTATCACATCAATGAGATACATAAAGTAGTGTAAGCCATGCTAGATATCAAATGTAATTTTCAATTTAAGCAAGTCATGATCTCACAAACTTAACTATTTCAATACCTGAAAGCATGACACTTGTTGTTGCATTTTATTATTTTTCAAAACACAAATTTAGATCATATGATATTTGCAAGAGATTATATGCGCATCAGCCTTATTCTAACCAACCAAGCCAAGCCTATGTCATTTGATGATCAGAAGCTTAAGGACATGGTTTTAGTCATAAACAACTTCTTCCAAGTTCATATCTAAGTGCAATGATAAGACATCTCAAAAGAAGAAGTGTGATGCATGCATATTCTCTTGATCTTTTCTCAACTATATTTGTTCACAAAATCTCAACATGTGAGTTGATTACTTGATTAATTCTTTATGATTAAAAGCACTTGTGAGCATGCAACAAGTTCAAAACAGCAAGAATGTTCGACCATGACCAGATTTAGTGTAAGTAATTATTCCAATTACTAGATATGGCAAAAACTACAAAATGTATAACACGAGTAATGTAGTAAGAACTTTTGGCATGTAAAAGGAATCACAAAGTCATATATGTATGAAAAAGTATGCTCATATTATTTTAAGTTCAGATTCACACATAGACTTTCCAGGTTTGAAAACCCCCCCTCAATTAAAGCCATGAGGATGCATAACCCCTATTTCACTACAAATGTAATAAAAACGAGTGAAATCCAAAGGTTTTGTAAAAATGTCAGCCAATTGTTGTTCGGTATTTACATGGTGAAGCACAATATTTCCTTTTTCAACATTATCACGAAGAAAGTGATACCTAATATCAATGTGCTTAGTTCTATAATGTTGCACGGGGTTTTTAGCAATGCAAATGGCACTAGTGTTATCACAAAAAAGTGTAACACTATCTAGATCAACCCCATAGTCCTTAAGAGTTTGAACAATCCAAACAATTTGTGAGCAAGCACTAACAGCAGCTATATATTCAGATTCGGCTATGGATTGTGCAACAGAATTTTGTTTTCTAGAGGACCAAGCAACAAGTGAATTACCAAGAAAATGACAAGCACCGGAAGTACTTTTCCTATTAATCCTACAACCTCCGAAATCAGCATCGGAAAAAGCTTTCAAAGTAACAGTTGAGGAAGAAGGAAGAAAAGTGCCAAATTCTTGAGTTCCATGTAAGTACCTGAGAATCCTTTTGACGGCTTGACGATGTGAAACATGTGGGGAGGCTTGAAACCGTGCACAAAGACATACGCTGAATTGTCAGCCAATTGTTGTCCGGTCTTGATGCCGTGAGGTACAAAAGTGATCCGATCATGCTTCTATATTCTTTTTGATCCACGGGTTCACCATATTCATCAAGTTCAAGTGTTGTTGTTGTTCCCATTGGTGTCCGGAGAGGCTTGCTTTTGTCCATGTTGAAGCGCCTTAGGAGGTCTTTTGTATACTTAGTTTGATGCACAAAGGTACCCTCCTTGGTTTGCTTGATTTGCAGCCCCAAAAATTACGTGAGTTCTCCCATCATACTCATCTCAAATTCTGAACTCATCATAGCTGAAAACTTGGACACAAGATCATGAGAAGCACAACCAAAGATAATATCATCCACATACGCTTGAACGAATAATGAGTCATTGCCATGCTTAAGCACAAAAAGAGTTTTATCAACCTTGCCCATGGTAAACCCCTTTTCAAGTAAAAATGTTTTTAACCTATCATACCATGCTCTAGGGGCTTGTTTGAGACTGTACAAGGCTTTGGACAATTTGTAAACATGATTAGAAAAATCTGGGTTTTCAAAACCCGGTGGTTGTTTGACATAAACCTCCTCATCTATGTAGCCATTAAGAAAAGCACTTTTAACATCCATTTGATATAGCTTAAAACCTTTAGATGCAGCAAAAGCTCACAAAATTCTTATGGCTTCTAATCTAGCAATAGGAGCAAAAGTTTCATCAAAATCTAGACCTTCAACTTGAGTGAAACCTTGAGCAACCAACCTATCCTTATTCCTAACCACAACCCCATCCTCACTTTGTCTATTTTTAAATACCCATTTAGTTCCAATTAAAGTGGGACCTTGAGGTGGAGGTACAAGTTTCCAAACATTATTTCTTTCAAAATTTTCTAACTCTTCTTGCATGGCAATAATCCAAGATTCATTAGTGAGTGTGTGTGATATATCTTTGGGTTCAAAAGAAGCAACAAAAGCAAAATGAGCATGAGAGTTTGGATCGCAAAACATGGACCGTGTGACTCGTTCATGCAAGCTTCCAATAATCTGTTGTGGGGGATGATCTTTGTAATCCATGTGGGAACAGATGTATCAGAAGCTCCTTCTTCATTAAGTTCATCGCAGATTGATGAGCTTGTGGCTTGTGGACGATCAGTACCAGCATAGGTGATAGTCGGAGCTTGTTCAATGTTCGGAGTTGGACACGTGTCAACTTCGGAACTATCAGACACTATCACCAACTTTTCTTCTTCTTCGAAAATACCCTCCCCCTGAGGATATGGATCTGGTCCCGCAGCACTGGAGCTAGTACCTGGGCTAGCTTCATCAAAAGAAACTTCACAAGTCTCCACAATTTTGTTAGTTCCAAGTAAAAGCACACGGTATCCTCTAGTGTGAGATGGGTAACCAAGAAACATGCCATCAATGGATCTAGATTCAAATTTATCAAGATTACCATGTTTCTTAACAAAGCATTTGCAACCAAAGACCCGAAAGTGTGTAACACTAGGCCTATGTCCAAACCGGAGCTCATATGGTGTTTTACCTAGCTTAGCGCGCAAGAAAACACGATTTGAGACATAACAAGCGGTTGCAATCGCATCAGCCCAAAATTTCCTAGGAGTTTGATATTCATCAAGCATAGTCCTAGCCATCTCAACTAAGGTTGTGTTCTTTCTTTCTACAACACCATTTTGTTGAGGTACATATGGTGAAGAAAATTGATGATCTATTCCATTCTCAGCACAAAAGTGATCAAAAGATTGATTTTTGAATTCAGTTCCATTATCATTTCTAAGTGCTTTTAAAGATCCTGGGTGATCAATTGATAATCTATGAAATAAATTTCTAAAGTCACTAAATGCTTCATTCTTAGATGCCATAAAGTAAACCCAAGAGTATCTAGAATACTCATCAACAATTACAAGCACGTACCATTTATCTCCGAAGGATTGTACTCGTGCCGGACCAATGGTGTCAAGGTGCAAAAGTTGACACGGTTCAGTTGTCATGATCATTGTGAGAGGAGTATGTGAACCTGCAACCATCTTAGCATGTCTACAAGAAGAGCATACAATTTCTTTGTCCCCTTTTAGCTTAGGCAGCCCACGTATGCGATCAAGAGCACTAACACGCGTTAGGTGATCAAAGTCTACGTGACCAAGTCTACGATGCATAAAATATAAGTCATTTGAATCATTAGCAACTAGATACCTATGCTTAGAGGAAGACATAGCAAAATCAGCTTTAAAAACTCTTCCAAAACGAGAAATGTTAAACAAAAGCTCACTATTTGAATCTACAACTTTGCAGCAATCTTTAGTGAAAGTTATTTCCAAATTCTCATCAAGTAATTGAGAAACAGAAAGCAAGTTGTACTTCAAATTTTTTACAAGTGCCACATCCTTCAAAGTGTAGTGATCATTTACTCTAACTGAACCCTTAGCAATTATAGGAGTTGAAGAATTATTGGCAAAAGTATACATTCTCTACACGTGACACAAAAGAGAGGGAGGAGAACCAATCTTTGTTACCGGTCATGTGACGTGAGCAACCTGAATCCACAATCCAAATGTTTTCCTTCCTCAAACGTGTAACCTACATAGAAGCACAATACGTCGATGACTCAATACTGGGGTTAGTCAAAAGGCATTTAGGAATCCAGTATTGAGCCAAGCGACGTCCAATAGGAACAATACACGAAAGCTGTGACAAAACAACAGGTTTATGAGTCAAAGGTTGAGGTTTTCTATTTTTAACTCCTGATTTAAAGGTTGTTACGCGTTTAGCACAAAAACCAGGAGCTCCGGAGGTGAACACAGAAGTTCCAGGAGAAAGCGCTGAAGCTCCAGGTGCAAAAACTGAAGTTCCGGAGGGAGCAACAGAAGGTCCATGAGCTTTCGGAGCTATCGGAACAACCGGAGCTATCTTTGCAAGTCTCTTACCAGAGGGTCCGGAAGCTACCTTTTCAAATTTGTGACTCATTAAAGCAGGTTGCATGTTTCTAATTTTAGATTTAGCATGAAAGTTATGAGATCTAGCAGACCTTTTATTCTTTTTAATTTGTTTAGCTAGTCTATAACAAAAATCTACGACATGACCATCTTTATCACAATAAGTACAATGAAATTTAATTCTGTAATCATGTCTAGATGAGCACCCAACATTAGAAACAGAGTTAGAAAGCATTCCTGCAGATTCAAAGATCACATCCTTTTGTTTAGGGACAGCTTTATTTAAACCTCTTCCAAATGTTTTTAAAATTTGAGGTGGATGTGTTTTAGAATAAACATGAGAATCAAAACCTAAACCAGTTTTATCATTACAAGATTTAGATGAACTCAGTAGCGAGTTTAGATTTTTGTTCCCAACACAAAACTGCTCTAGTGTCCTATTCATGTCATCAAGATTTTTAGACAATTGTAGGCAGTTTCCGCATGAAGTTTTTCATTTTAATTTGAAATTAGAACAATATTTAACTTCATGAGAACGTAAAGCATTGTTCAGAATGGAAATTTCATTCACTGCATCTTTTATTTTCTTATCTAGATTATCACATGCAGAACAATGCAAATCATCTGTTGAACAAGAAGCATCTTTTAAGTTTTTATCATTAAATGCTGCGAGCTCTTTGTTCTTTTTAATTTCTTCATCAAGTCTATCTAGAGTGGAGGAATGTGCACTTCTTAAATTGGACAATTGTTCATATATTAAGTCACATGAGGGACATGTATCATCACTAGGAATCAAAGTTTTTAAACGGCTGATTTCAGATTCTAGTGATTCAATTTTAGCAGCATTATCCCTAAGCTTTTTGTCCTTTTTCTTGACAATAATAGTAGCACGAGAAATAGCATCACACATTTCATTGCAGGTAGAACATACCTCATCGTCGTCACTGTTGTGTTCTGCATCCTCCTGACTTGATCTTGATCTTGTTTTGCCCGTCATGAAGCATAAGTTGGCCAGATCGTCATCATCTTCATCACTTTCAAATTCTACATCACATGAACTGAGTTCTTGAAGTGCGGTGATGAAGCTGTTAATCACCTTGCGTCCAATGGTACCCTTCTTTTTCTTGTTGGAATTTACAGAGGTGGTCTTGACCTTGTTCTATTTTTCTTCACGAGTATTAGGACCTGAAAGGTTAGGGCATTATGTGTGAAAGTGTCCTGTCTTACCACATTGAAAACAGTATTGAGGTCTGGAGCTTCCTCTCTTCTAGTTGTCACATTTTGCAATGCCTTTGAGAATCTAGTGGAGATGAGTGCTAACTCCTCTTCTAGAAATTCCTCGATCTGCTCTAGGGTTAGTGAGGACAACAAAGCAAGAGTGTTGCAAGATGCTGATTGGCCGGAGCTAGGCATATCACGTTGTGAGACAAATGCAATAGACTTATTTGGGTTCTTACGTGATAAGATGTCAATTTCTTGAGTTTTTAGTTTAGAATAAAGCACATCTAATGTAAGAGAACGCATGACAGTTGATTCACGAATAGATGTTACTTTCATCTCCCAAATTGACATGTCTAATGCACTAAGAAGTTGCCTAGCATTCTCAGCATCAGAAAAATTAACATTGACACTACGTTAGTTGCTGAGAATTTTATTGAAGTGAACAAAGAGGTCATCGATAGACTCACCGGGTTGCATCTCGAAACGCATATATTCCTTTTTGAACATATCTTGTTTGACCTCCTTGATCGTGTTGGATTCTTCGTGATAGTCACAAAGTGCTCTCCATACATCATATGCCGATCGGAGATGTGCAACGCGGTCGAAGTCGCTTTGAGTGAGTCCTTGGATGATCAAGTTTCGGGTTTTGTTGTTGTTGTCGACGTCCCGTAGGTTCGTAGCCGTAACATGATCATTAGGTGGCACTTTGTAAGGCTTTTACACCTTTTCCATATTGCAAAGCCTTGCGCCTAGATGAAAGCCTCCATGCGTGCCTTCCAAACCTTAAAATCAATTCCAGCAAACACACAAGGTATGGTGGAGTATTTCTCCATGATGATTAGTCAAAAACACGTGCAAATCACAATGATTGGAGCACCGTGGATCTGATACAATTTGTAGGATCGAAGAACAGTGAAAAGCTACCAGAGGGGGGGTGAATGGTAGATTTAAAAATCTTACGCAGCAGAAACAATTAAATCCCAATCCCTTCGGCAGAAAAACGATCTGTTAAAGAAATCGTGTGTGAGACTAACCTAAACGTGTTTCACCGTGACAAAAGTGATAGATATCATAGAGAATCAAGTCATGAAGACAACACAAGATAATTCACTAAAATCTGTTGAGAGAAACTCAGGTTATGATCGAAAGATCGAACAAAGGTCAATCTATCCTACCCGAGAAAAACAGTTCTGGAATGTTGCATAGAAACTCGTGTAGATCAGAAACCACAAATTCAATGACCATGAAATTTTTACAGACGATAGATAATCAAGTTGTGAAGACAACCCAAAAATAGTCACATCTATTGGATCTGTAAAATTCGAGTTATGATAAAACTACCGATGAAAGGTAGTGCTGTCCAGAAACTCGACGAGTAAAACTTGTCTGGAACAAGTC
Source organism: Tuctoria greenei (assembly GCA_036927565.1). Lineage (NCBI taxonomy): Eukaryota > Viridiplantae > Streptophyta > Magnoliopsida > Poales > Poaceae > Tuctoria > Tuctoria greenei. The sequence goes on from JAYESD010000006.1 coordinate 43,696,059, forward strand.
AGACGAACAAGGCACAAAAGTTCCTTCAAAGAATGAATTTTATTCAATAGAACACAAGAATAACAGCCCCAAAGTTGTGAACCACGAGCTTTGGGCTCCCTTGCTTATATAACCAGCCCTTAGGCCAACCCAATCTCAACTAGGACTCCAAATCCTACTCCGATCACGAATCGGAACTTTCCATAACTGCTTAGGACTCTTCTATATGCAGATAGAAGCAATCTTAAGACTTTCAAACACCTTAGGAATGTATCCCACATTCCTAAACAACTCAAATTGGTGACCCACACAAAATCCTATCATAACCAACTCCATACTTTCTATACCGAGCCATAACCGGCTCCGCCGCAGCCGAAGTCATCAACCGATACGATCTGATCCTTCCAACCAGATCTTTCCTTCCTTATACGATCTTCGGAATCCTGTTGCCACATCATGCACTACATGCATACGTGCAAACACCTTCCTTTGATGTCCAGTAACCTTCATATGCACTGCCCTTGATTCAATCATCCTGCGTGACCTCCTGACCCGCTCAACCACAATTCCTCCTGAATTTGGTTGTTGGAACCTCATCTCCTCCCTGACACTAGTCCAAAGGATCCTGTCACCGGCCATGGCTTGAACTCAAGCAACACCTGCACATGAACAAACAACCAATCCGTACGAGCCCAAGTCCGCGACTTGACTCAAGTCAGTTCCGAACACAACACCTTACGTGAGCACCTCACATAAGCATGTTGCAAAACCACAATAAAACAATATCATCCATATCAACCATAACACACCAAAAACTTAGCAAATAAATACTAAGCAATCTTTCCATAAGTGTAAAGCAAGTTCGAAACATTGCAAGATAAAAGCAGGAACACTGCGATCAAGCACCAGACCTTGCCAAAGCTAACCGGAGCTTGAGCAGGAGCTTACCAAAGCTAGTACAACCTAGCGCCGGAGCTTACCAAAGCTAGTACAACCTAGCGCCGGAGCTTGCCAAAGCTAGTCGGAACTAGTCAACCCAAAAGCCAGAGCTAGAAAAACAAGTCGGATCTAACCAACATAAGTTGGACCTAGCAAAACATATCAGAGCTTAACAAAGACATGTCGGAGGTATCAAAGACATGTCGGAGCTAAAGACAAAGCTCACCAGAGCTACACAAAACAATGTCGAATCTAGACAAAGAAATTCGTACCTATTATCGGACCTTGCAGAAGCTTGGAGCTAGAGTCTGACCTTGACGATAAAGGTGTTAGGTAGTATTTCAGAACTTTTATCATCAAAGCCAATGTATTCACTACAAGCCAATGTATTCAGCACACATAGGTCTCACACACTTCATGGTTGTGGCCCACTACGTGTGACGCCCGGTTCCGAAAAGAACCAAGCTAACGCATATGTGTGCCTAGGATGTTCAACACACATACACGAGTGCATTCACAAAAGAGTATACAGAAAATTACCACAGAACAAGATTACTTAACCAAATTTTACTACACAAACCATAATATCCTCGAATACAACCTCCAATGAATATTAATGACAAGTTCAACTAATGCAGCGGAAATAAACTAATTAAGCAAACTAAGCGACTAAGCAAACTAAGCATAAGTGATAGCGTAGCTCCAATCAACACCACAGGCAAAGCTGACGGTAGACACGGCCTAGAACTCCGCATTATCGCCATTAAACTCCCAATCCTGACCTGCAACTGTTGGGTGGGGGGGGGGGGATTGCAAGAGTGAGCACATGTTGTACTCAGCAAGTGTGGAAAGTATGACATGTGGCTGATTCAATTGACGACAATAATAATGGCAAAGTGCTGAAAAGTACATTAAAACATTTGAAAAGCAATATATTATATGTATGTGAAGTAAACCCATCATAGCCATAAGTAATATCATAATACCAAACTAAATTCACTGCCATCATCAATAATTCCAGATTTCACCATTGCCAATAACCATATGAATACCAGAAATAAATCCAAAACCATCCATAATCATTACCAAACCATAACCATCCCAAATTCCATCCCAATACCGAGTACCCTCTAATCATGGAAGTTGTCTAGGTGCTCATAACCGGGAGCACAACTATCATGATAGTTTTAGACACACTCTGCAGAGTTTGTACCACTTTAACCACGTGTTTCTGATTTCATCACCTCTCGATGACTAGAACCTCTATTATGCCGTCTCACACTTCCATTGGTGTGTGGCCAAGAGATCACAAAATAGCCTTTACAAAGGGATTACTAGCCTATTGAGACCCCACTGAGGTTTCACCGGTGGTGATGCCTCCAACTGAGCACATCTTCAACCAAGGGCCCCCTCTTGAGCCATTCGGATCCCAGGGTAGTCCCACCAATCATCAACAAACCCAATCCGACTACCCTTTCCTCGAGCATCCTTAATGGTCCAAATAGCACTAACTAGTTCTAATAGCTTTTAACAAGTTTATACAGGTTTGGAGTTGATTAGATCAAATTTTAGAATTAATTCAACACAATTTAACCAGAAAGATCGGACTAGTCCGCTAGGGACCGGACAAGTCCGCACTTTACGTGATCAGCAGATTAGGGTTTTCTAGATCGACGTGAATTTGGAGATTAGGGGTTGAATTCTCATAAGGAAAAGAGAATAGAAGGTATACCAGGTGTTTAGAACTCCAATGAATCAAGAAACTTGGAGGTAACACTTGGTTCTTGATGATCTAGGGTTGGTGATGAACTTGGAGATGAATTGGTGGTGAAGAACGAAACTTGGTGGAGATCTTGATCCTCTTTCGTTTCCTCCTATTCTTCTTCTTTCTTGGGATTTTCTCCTCTCTCCTTGATGGTGGCTCCCCACGAACTAGGGTTTGGGTGGGTGGAAAAGTGGCAAATAGATGTCAATCCAAGGGGTGGGGTTGTTTATATAGAGGTGGAGGCTAGGGTTAGATGGATTCCGAGTTTGGGATGAGTAGAGGCCGGTTTAGAGTCCCACATGGGCTCTAAAAGAGTTAGGCACGACGTCCCTAGGCCCACTTAACGTGAAACCCAAGAAACAAGTCGTAAAACAAAAGATCAACTCAGAGTCGCGAAATATCAGACAAGTCCGGAAAGGACCGGACTAGTCCGAAGTCGTCCAGAGAGAAAATCGGACAAGTCTGGCCAAAAATCGGACAAGTCCGACTTTAAACGGAGAGGAAAATGGACAAGTCCACTGGAACACCGGACTAGTCCGGAAAAGTCCAAGGACATAGCAAATTTTCAAGGATTCTTGGAATATCGGACTAGTCCGCACAAAATCGAACAAGTCCGAAAGTTCCCAGAGGCAAAATCGGACTAGTCCGCAGCAAAAACGGACAAGTCCATTTTTAGTTAGAGAGAAATCGGACTAGTCCTTAGTAAAATTGGACTAGTCCGCACTTTCCTGCATTTGAAGTGCGGTTTTGTTCCAAATCAATTTTAAATGTTCCGAATCAATTTTAAACTCGTTCCTCTTGTCGTGGGTTAATGTTAAACATGTATATGAGTGTATGTAGGGCATGATGCATGAAAATGAGGGTGTTACAAACCTACCCCTCTTAAAATGAATCTCGCCCTCGAGATTCGGCGTGGAAGAGAAGAGATAGGGAAATTCCTTCTTGAGATCATCCTCCAATTCCAATGTCGCTTCTTTTTCTGTGTGGTGCTTCCATTGAACTTTACACCATCGAGTCACCTTGTTCCTTGTTACTCTCTCCTTGGTTTCCAAGATCTTGACCGGTTGCTCGGCATAAGTCAAATCTTACTTTAATTCCAATCCTTCCATTGGCACTTGTTCTTTTGGTACTCTCAGGCACTTCTTGAGCTGGGAAACATGAAAGACATCATGGACGTCCGAAAGATGAGCTGGCATCTCCAACTTATACGCTACTTCTCCTTTTTTTGTCCAAAATCTTGAATGGTCCAATATAACGAGGTGCGATCTTGCCCCTTATGTTAAACCTCTTATGACCTCTCATTGGTGACACCATGAGGTAAACAAAATCTCCTCTTTCAAAGGCTAATTTCCTTCTCCTATTGTCCGCATAGCCTTTTTGCCTTGATTGGGCAGCCCTCAAGTTTTCACGAATTAGTCAGACTTGCTTTTCGGCTTCTTGCAACACATCCGGACCAAATACTTGAGTTTCTCCTACCTCATTCCAGAATAAAGGTGTCCTACACTTCCTCCCATAAAGCGCTTCATACGGTGACATTTTCAAGCTTGCTTGGTAGCTATTGTTGTATGAAAATTCTGCGTATGGCAAGCTTTTGTCCCAACTTTTCCCATGCTTCAAAGCGCAAGCTCTTAACATGTCCTCCAAAATCTGATTGGTCCTCTCGGTGTGTCCATCCATTTGAGGTTGATATGCTGAACTAAAATTCAACCTCGTTCCCAAAGCTTCATGCAATTTTTGCCAAAATCTGGAGGTAAATTGAGAACCTCTATCCGAGACTATCTTCTTAGGGACTCCATGTCGACACACAATATGATCCATGTATATTTCGGCTAATTGTGCAGCTGTATATTTGGTCTTCACAGGGACAAAATGAGCTGACTTGGTTAAGCGATCCACAGTTACCCATATTGAGTCATACCCAGACTGAGTACATGGTAACCCAACTATGAAGTCCATTCCAATTTCTTCCCACTTCCATTCCGAAACCTTCAATGGCTGTAATAATCCAGCTGTCCTTTGATGTTCTGCCTTGACTCGTTGACACACATCACACAATGGCACATATTCAGCTATGTCCTTTTTCATGCTATCCCACCAATAGCTAGTCTTCAAGTCTTTGTACATCTTCGTACAACCGGGGTGAATCGAGTATGGCGAGTCATGTGCCTCCTTTAATATTGTCTCCCGAATATGCTTTACATTAGGCACAACGATTCTCTTTCCAAGCCATAAGGTACCATGTTCTTCTTCATCAAATCTGAATTCTCTCTCTTCTTTGGTCCTTTCTTTGATTTCCTTAATCTCTTCATATGTGGTCTGTGCCTCTTGAATTTCTTGCTCCAGGGTTGGGTTTAACTCCATCATCTCCATCTCATTTACAAATCTGAGGTTCAACCTTTCAAAATCCTTACATAACTCGAATGGTAACTCTCGAACTGTGAGTTGATGACTTACTCCCTTTCTACTCAAAGCATCGGCCACTACATTGGCTTTTCCTGGATGATAGTTGATCCCCAAATCATAATCTTTGATGAGATCCAACCATCTCCGTTGCCTCAAGTTCAGATCCATTTGTGTGAAAATATACTTCAAACTCTTATGATCCGTATAAATTTCACACTGATGTCCAAGAATATAGTGTCTCCAAATCTTCAATGCGTGTACCACGGCCGCGAGTTCCAAATCGTACGTGGGGTAATTCTGTTCATGTTTCTTCAATTGTCTTGATGCATAGGCGACCACTTGGCCTTCTTGCATCAATACACATCCAAGTCCTTGTCTCGATGCGTCGCAATAAATATCAAAACTCTTGCTCACATCCGGTAGTACCAAAACTGGAGCTGTTGTTAACCTCTTCTTCAACTCCTCAAAACTATTTTGACAAGCTTGAGTCCATTGGAAAGCCTTTCCCTTCATTAGCAACTCCGTCATTGGCTTGGCTATCTTGGAAAAGTCCTTGATGAATCGACGGTAATATTCAGTCATTCCAAGAAAACTCCTTATTTCCTTTACATTTTGCGGTTGTTCCCACTTCAACACGTCTCTCACTTTTCCGGGGTCAACCGATACTCCTCCTCCTGAGATTATATGACCCAAAAACGAAACTTCCCTTAACCAAAATTGACACTTGTTGAACTTGGCATATAATTGATGCTCCCTCAATTTCTGCAATGTAAGCCTCAAGTGTTCCTCATATTCCTTCTCATCCTTCGAGTAGATCATAATGTCATCAATAAACACCACAACGAACTTATCCAAGTACTCCATGAAGACCTTATTCATGAGGAACATAAAGTAGGCAGGCGCATTTGTCAATCCAAAAGTCATCACGGTGTACTCATAAGATCCATACCATGTCCTGAAAGCTGTCTTGGTTATGTCCGATGGTCTAATCTTCATTTGAAAGTATCCCAACCTCAAATCAATCTTAGAGAAGATACAAGCACCCTTTATCTGATCAAACAAGTCTTCTATGCTTGGCAAGGTGTACTTGTTCTTGATTGTTACCTCGTTGAGAGCTCGGTAATCTACACACATCCTTTGGGATCCATCCTTCTTGTCCACAAACTGCACAGGCGCTCCCCAAGGCGAAGAACTAGGGTGAATAAAGCCTTTCTCTAGTTGCTCTTGACTTTGTTTCTTGAGCTCCGCTAATTCCATAGGAGGCATCCTATACGGCCTCTTAGCTATAGGTGCAGTTCTAGGTATTAAATCAATAACAAACTCGATGTCTCGATCGGGTGGCATACCTGGCAACTCGTCTGAAAAAACATCCAAAAATTCACACACCACCGGAATCTCCTCAATTGTGGCACCATCAATATGATTCAACTCCAATTGCTTTGGTGCGGTTTGAGATGCTTCAAATTCTACGGTGATCCCTTCCTCATTAGTAAACTTTACCGTTTTCGTGGCACACTCAATAACTCCATTGTGCTTCCTCAACCAGTCCATACCAAGTATAATGTCCAACCCTTGAGAATCCAAAACAATGAGGTTGGCGGAGAAGTCTACCCCCCTTATTCTAAGGCTTACTTTTGGACATACTATATTTGTCCTCATCTCTCCTCCAGGAGACTTAACCAATAGAGTAAACTTCATATGAGAGATAGGCAAACTATACTTGGCAACATACTTTGATGCAATGAATGAATGCGATGCTCTAGAATCAAATAACATAGTCGCGGGGTTGGAGTTGGCGAGAAAAATACACATGACCACGTCATCCGCTTGTTGAGCAACCTCCGTAGAGACATGGTTCACGTTGCCACGAGCAAAATTCTGCTGTCCACGGCTTCCTTGTGGTTGTCCTCCATTAGGTCTTGGGATTTGCCTCGGCGCATTGCTTCCTTGACCAAGGCCTGACTTAGGACATTGATGCGCAAAGTGTCCAGCTTCTCTACAAGTATAACACTTCTTAACTCTACCGGAATTATTGGGACGAGCTTGGTTTTGAGCACTTGCAGCAAGAAAGTTAGCACGAGGCGCATAAGGCATTGGAGGCCTAGGTGCTTACATGACAGGGCGTTGCTGCACAAACTGAGTTGTGCGTGGTGCATAACCAGGGCGTTGAGCAGGAATAGAGGACCTGTAATAAGGCGCATTGGGCGGCGCAAAGCGAGGGCGCACATTACTTCCTTGTTGTTGTCCTTGATATAGCGCCTTCCTCTTGATTTCTTGCTCCATCTCACGGACCTTGTTCTCAACCACGATTGCTTTGTCCACAAGCTTCTGAAAATTTTCTTAGTCACAGTTGAGTAGTTGCACTTGGATTTCATTGTTGAGGCCCCTCATGAACAAGTATTGTTTCTGGCTGTCCCGACTAACATCCTTAGGCGCATATCTTGAGAGTTGAGTGAACTTATTGAGATATTCACTCACGCCTGATCTTCCTTGCCTTAAGTTCTCAAATTCTTGCCTTCTCAAAATCATAACTCCTTCTGGCACATAATAAGAACGAAAATTCTCCTTGAATTCGGCCCAGGTAATTCTCTCTTGGTTCTCACGAGCATTGCAATAAGAATCCCACCAATCCGTAGCTGCTCCAACTAGTTGATGAGAAGCAAACAAGACCTTCTCCCGGTCACTGCATTAGACAATAGCTAGCTTCTTCTCCACGGACTTGAGCCAATCGTCCGCATCCATTGGGTTGGCAGCTTGAGCAAAGGTTGGCGGCCTAGTCCTCATAAACTCTCCCAATCGGTTATGAGGTGGTGGGGGTGGCGGTGGAGGTATGTGGGGCTGATTGTTGATGTTGCCATCCTGCAGCTGTCCCATTGTGTGTATCATGGTCTGCATGAGCTGGTTTTGCATAGCCAATAGCTGCTCAATGTTGATAGCTCCCTGAGTAGGTCCTTGTCCGATGTTGTTCTGAGGCACTCCATTGTTCTCCTCCTCGTCATTGCCATCCCTGTGGTTGCGAGTCCTCACCATCTGAAGAAAAGCAATAGGTAAGAATTAGAAAACGTCCCCAACTATATGCATCAAGGGATATGAAACTAAACAACTAGCTACACTAGCCTAGGTGGACATGGCAATGCTAAGGCACCCCAAAATCCTCTATTAAGCACACAAGCAAACAATATATATAGCAAACAACACACCAACAAAATCAAATCGATTATTAAGTGCTCCTATGTGCTCTAAAGTGTCCATTCTATCTAGGATGCATCCTACGATCAACCTGTGGCTCTGATACCAATCTGTGATGCCCGGTTCCAAAAAGAACCAAGCTAACGCATATGTATGCCCAGGATGTTCAACACACATACACGAGTGCATTCACAAAAGAGTATACATAAAATTACCACAGAACAAGATTAATTAACCAAATTTTACTAAACAAACCATAATATCCTCGAATACAACCTCTAATGAATATTAATGACAAGTTCAACTAATGCAGCGGAAATAAACTAATTAAGAAAACTAAGCGACTAAGCAAACTAAGCATAAGGGATGGCGCAGCTCCAATCAACACCACAGGCAAAGCTGACGGTAGACACGGCCTAGAACTATGCATTATCGCCATTAAACTCCCAATCCTGACCTGCAACTGTTGGGGGGGATTGCAAGAGTTAGCACATGTCGTACTCAGCAAGTGTGGAAAGTATGACATGTGGCTGATTCAAATAACGACAATAATAATGGCAAAGTGCTGAAAAGTACATTAAAACATTTCAAAAGCAATATATTATATGTATGTGAAGTAAACCCATCGTAGCCATAAGTAATATCATAATACCAAACTGAATTCACTGCCATCATCAATAATTCCAGATTTCACCATTGCCAATAACAATATTCAATACTAGAAATAAATCCATAACCATCCATAATCATTACCAAACCATAACCATCCCAAATTCCATCCGAATACCGAGTACCCTCTAATCATGGAAGTTGTCCAGGTCCTCATAACCGGCAGCACGGCTATCATGATAGTTTTAGACACACTCTGCAGAGTTTGTACCACTTTACCCACGTGTTTGTGATTTCATCACCTTTCGATGACTAGAACCTCTATTATGCCGTCTCACACTTCCATCGGTGTGTGGCCAAGAGATCACAAAATATCCTTTACAAAGGGATTACTAGCCAATTTAGACACTACTGAGGTTTCAGCGGTGGCGATGCCTCCAACTGAGCACATCTTCAACCAAGGGCCCCCTCTTGAGGCTTTCGGATCCCAGGGTAGTCCCACCAATCATCAACAAATCCAATCCGACTACCCCTTCCCCGAGCATCCTTAATGGTTCAAATAGCACTAGCAAAGCCCTAATTAATCAGCTACGTCGCACCCATACTTGGCCTCATGTTGGCACTGTAGTCCTGGCTTATTCTCGCATGAACCGGTCCTTAGATCTAAAGCAAGCAAACCACCATAACATCCAACCCATCCACATACCAGGCTTGCTTAGATCACCTATTATTTTAACCAGTTCATGTTAACCATAATATCATTTATGCATAATTAAGCTGAGTGGTATAGTTGTTTCCATCCCAATTGATTAAGCGAAGCAAAAAGGTAAAAAGCCCTTCCCGACTCCCTACCATAAATTCCAGGTGACAAGGGTGGTTAAACATTTCTAGTAAACTTCCTATCATAGGGTTCCCATCAAATTGACACAAGCATGCAATTTTGCAAACAAAACATTTATTTTAAAATAGGATCAATATGCTTCATGGACACTTGCCTTGCTCTTGCTGTTGATTAGGGTCAAAGCCTTCAAACTCTTGGTGCTGTAGGTCCTCCGCGTCACTTTCTAGCGCAAATCCATCTGATACACACAATAAACATACAAGACAAGAAACACAATCAAAGAGTGCACAAATATTACTCAACATGTCATGACATGCATGATTGATGCAAATGCAAGGTAGAACTTGTTACTAGATTGATTTTAATGATCACTAACTAGTTCTAATAGCTTTTAACAAGTTTATACAGGTTTGGAGTTGATTAGATCAAATTTTAGAATTAATTCAACACAATTTAACCAGATCAAGTCTGCACTTTACGAGATCAGCAGATTAGGGTTTTCTAGATTGACGTGAATTTGGAGATTAGGGGTTTAATTCTCGTAAGGAAAAGAGAGTAGAAGGTATACCAGGTGTTTAGAACTCCAATGAATCAAGAAACTTGGAGGTAACACTTGGATCTTGATGATCTAGGGTTGGTGATGAACTTGGAGATGAATTGGTGTTGAAGAACGAAACTTGGTGGAGATATTGATCCTCTTTCGTTTCCTCCTCTTCTTCTTCTTCCTTGGGATCTTCTCCTCCCTCCTTGATGGTGTCTCCCCATGAACTAGGGTTTGGGTGGGTTGAAAAGTGGCAAATAGATGTCAATCCAAGGGGTGGGGTTGTTTATATAGAGGTGGAGGCTAGGGTTAGATGGATTTCGAGTTTGGGATGAGTAGAGGCTGGTTTAGAGTCCCACATGGGCTCTAAAAGAGTTAGGCACGACATCCCTAGGCCCACTTAACATGAAACCCAAGAAACAAGTCGTAAAACAAAAGATCAACTCAGAGTCGCGAAATATCGGACAAGTCCGGAAAGGACCGGACTAGTCCGAAGTCGTCCAGAGAGAAAATCAGACAAGTCTGGCCAAAAATCGGAAAAGTCCGACTTTAAACAGAGACAAAAACGGACAAGTCCACTGGAACACCGGAATAGTCCGGAAAAGTCCAAGGACTTAGCAAATTTTCAAGGATTCTTGGAATATCGGACTAGTCCGCACAAAATCGGACAAGTCCGAAAGTTCCCAGAGGCAAAATCAGACTTGTCCGCAGCAAAAACATACAAGTCCGTTTTTAGTGAGAGAGAAATCGGACTAGTCCTCAGTAAAATCGGACTAGTCCGCACTTTCCTGCATTTGAAGTGCGGTTTTGTTCCAAATCAATTTTAAATGCTCCGAATCAATTTTAAACTCGTTCCTCTTGTTGTGGGTTAATGTTAAACATGTATATGAGTGTATGTAGGGCATGATGCATGAAAATGAGGGTGTTACACTACGGCTACCTCGTCCTGAAGATGCCAACCCCCTCTGGCGTCCTTAGGATCCGCGGAGATCGCACCGCTGCAGTGTTAGCCTTGGAGCAGTTCCAAGCACTCACAGCAGACCCGACACCTGTCCCGAGCGGCGCTAGATCAAGTCGACCTCCGCCAAGCTCGCGTTTGTGCAGAGCACCCGCCACTCCTCAGCTACCTTCCTCCGGCAGCACCGACACCTCCGTCAAAGCTGCCAAGCCCAGTGCCAGCTCTGCTCGGTCCACTCGCAAGACAGGTGGTCAAGGCGGGAAATAGGGATAACTCGCTCATCACCCCTCTAAGTAGCTGTTGACAGCAAGGTTGCCCACCAACCATCACAGCTACCCATGGAGCTTTGGTCGCCCCTATTGTAAATACTAGGCTTAGTAGAACAGTGTAAAAGATTTGTAGGGCTTAGGATAAGCACTAAGTACAACTGAGCGCTGGGAGGTTTAGGCCCAGAGTGAGCAGCCAGCTTAGCTTGGTTCCAAACACTAAGCCTGTGCACCGTGCCCCCCTCATCATCCGGAGGCAAGCCGTTGCCCTCTTTTGTAAAAGCCGGTCTCCATCTACAAGCTCCTATCAGAAAATTCACTATTTTATTTAAAGGCTTCTTAAAAACTTTGTTCATTCCATTACGCATTAATTTTATGATCATGCCATGATAACCTCGTTTACCATGTGTTACCTTCATATTCACAGTTGCATACTCTGTAACTCGTCCTAGCTAAAATCATACAATCTAGCTACAGGAGGGCCAACTTGAGGTACCTTTAGTGTGTGAAAGGTTCTCCCAGCTGCTCTTATCATTAGGGACCCGTGGTGCCAAAAGGTTCCCAAGGAAAGGTATGTGCCAAAAAGGAGGTCCAGGGGGTGCAAATTGCTTAGCTTGGTCCTGCACCCTAAGCAAATACACCTTGCCTCCCAGCGTTGCAGCTGAGTACTAGAACTAGAGAGCTCACACCCTAAAGACGACAGGAGCCCAACACCAGAGCACCGCTGCATCGAATTACCCAAGCCCCGTGCGTTAGTCCAGGACTGTAAAACATGACAGAGTTGAGGAGAGGAATAGGTATAACCGATGAACAAGGCTAGCCCCCATCTTCCTATATGCAGGACAAACGAACAGAGTGTCCAGCCCTGTCACCCTCCCAAGGGGCCTGCCGTCGACGTCCTAGAACACCAGCGATAGGACCAAGCGCGGATAAGTGAGTAAACTCTCCTGCCTCGCACTTGTTGCTAACATGGTCCTCTTGCGATAGCCTGTATACCAGGGGCCTACTTTAGACGACTCTACGACGATGGTGGACGATGTCAGAGCGTCCAGCTCTGTAACCTCCCAAGGGGCCTACCGTCGATGTCTCAACAATGATGGTGAACAGTGTCGGAGCATCAAGCTCTAGCACCTACCAAGGGGCCTGCCGTCGATGACTCTCTGACGATGGTGGACGATGTCGGAGCAACCAGCTCCGGCACCTCCCAAGGGGCTTGCCATCGACTTCCCAATGATGATGGTGTACAACGCTAGAGAGTCCAGCTCCGGCACCTCCCAAGGGGCCTACCGTCGACTTCCCAGAATGCCAGCGATAGCACCAAGCGCGAATAAGTGAGTAAACTCTCCTGCCTCACACTTGTTTCTAACATTGTCCCCTTGCGATAGCCTGTATACCAGGGGCCTGCCGTCGATGACTTTGTGACGATGGTGGACGATGCTGGAGCATCCAGCTCCGGCACCTCCTAAGGGGCCTGCCGTCGACAACTCTCCAACGATGGTGGGCAATGATAGAGCACCCAGCTTCAGCACCTCCCAAGGGGCCTGCCGTCGACGTCTCAACAATGATGGTGGATGGCGCCAGAGCATCAAGCTACGACACCTCCCAAGGGGCCTGCCGTCGAAGACTCTCTAACGATGGTGGACGACGCCGGATCACCCAACTCCGGCACCTCCCAAGGGGCCTGCCATCGACGTCCCAACGACAAAGGTGGACGACGCTGAAGCATCCAGCTCCGGCACCTGCCAAGAGGCCTGCCCTCGACGTCCCAGAACACCAGCGACAACACCAAGCGCGGATAAGTGAGTAAACTCTCCTGCCTCGCACTTGTTGCTAACATTGTCCCCTTGCGATAGCCTGTATACCAGGGGCCCGACGTCGACGACTCTACGACGATGGTGGACGATGCTGGAGCGTACAACTCCGGCACTTCCCAAGGGGTCTACTGTCGACGACTCTCCAATGATGGTTGGCGACGCCGGAGCACCCAACCCAAGCACCTCCCAAGGGGCCTGCCGTCGACGTCTCAACGATGATGGTGGACAGCGCCGAAGCATCCAACTCTGGCACCTCCCAAGGGGCCTTCTATCGACGACTCTCAGACGATGGTGGGCGACGCCGGAGCACCCAACTCTGGCACCTCCCAAGGGGCCTGCCATCAACGTCACCACGAAGATGGTGGACGATGCCAGAGCATCCATCTTCGTCACCACCCAAGGGGCCTGCCGTTGACGTCCCAGAACATCAACGACAACACCAAGTGTGGATACATGAGTAAACTCTCCTGACTCGCACTTGTTGCTAACATGGTCCCCTTGCGATAGCCTATATACCAGGGGCCTATTGTTGACAACTCTACGACGATGGTGGATGATGCAGGAGCATCCAGCTCTGGAACCTCCTAAGGGGCCTGCCGTCGACGACTCTCCAACGATGGTGGGCGAAGCACCCAATTCCAGCACCTAACTAGGGGACTGCTGTCGACGTCTCAACGATGATGGTGGGTGGCGCCGGAGCATCCAGCTCCGACACTTCCCAAGGGGCCGGCCGTTGACGACTCTCCGACGATGGTGGGCGACGCTGGAGCACCCAGCTATAGCACCTCCCAAGAGGGCCTCCCATCGACATCCCAACGAAGATGGTGGACGACGCCAGAGCATCCATCTCCGACACCTCCCATGGGGCCTGCCGTTGACGTCCCAGAACGTCAATGACATCACCAAGCGCGGATGAGTAAACCCACCTGTCCCGCTCTTGTTGCTAACAAGGTTCCCTTGGGATAGCCTGTAAACTAGGGACCTGCCATCGACATCTAAATAGAGATGGTGGATGATGCCAGAGCATCCAGTTTCGGCACCTCCAATGGGGCCTGCTGTTGACATCTACACGAAGATGGTAGACGACGCTGAAGCATCCAGCTCCGGCACCTCCCAAGGGGCCTGCCGTCAACGTCCCAGAACGTCAATGACAGCACCAAGCGCAGATAAGTGAGTTAACCCTCCTGCCCCACTCTGGTTGCTAACAAGGTTCCCTTGGGATAGCCTATAAACTAGGGGCCTGCCATCAACGTCTACACGAAAATGGTGGATGATGCCAGAGCATCCAGCACAGGCACCTTCCAAGGGGCCTGCCGTCGACATCCCAGAATGTCAACAATAGCACCAAGTGTGGATAACATGTAAACCAGGGGCCTACCGTTGACATCTACACGGAGATGGTGGACGACGCCGAAGGATCCAGCTGCGGCACCTCCCATGGGGCCTGTCGTCGATGTCCCGGAATGTCAACGACAATACCAAGTGTGGATAAGTGAGTAAACTCTCCTGCCCCGCTCTTGTTGCTAACAAGGTTCCCTTGGGATAGCTTGTAAATCAGGGGCCTGCCGTCAACCTCTGCACGAAGATGGTGGACGAAGCCGGAGCATCCAGCTCCGGCACCTCCTAAGGGGAATGCCGTCGATGTCTACGCGAAGATGGTGGAAAACGCCTGAGCATCCAGCTCCGACACCTCCCAAGGGGCCTGCCATCAACGTCTACACAAAAATGGCGGACGATGCCAGAGCATCCAACTCTGGCACCTTCTAAGGGGCCTACCGTCGGCATCTCTACGACGATGGTGGATGATGCAGGAGCATCCAAGCTCCGGCACCTCCCAAGGGGCCTGCCGTTGACGTCCCAGAACGTCAACGACAGCACCAGGCGTGTATAAGTAAGTAAACCCTCCTGCCCCGCTCCTGTTGCTAACAAGGTTCCCATGGGATAGCTTGTAAATAAGGGGCCTACTGTCGACGTCTGCATCGAGATGCTGGGCGATACCAGAGCATCCAGCTCTGGTACCTCCCAAGGGGCCTGCCGTCGACACATGAAGATGGTAGATGACGCCGAAGTATCCATCTCTGACATGTCCCAAGGGGCCTGTCGCCAATGTCTACACAAAGATGGTGGACGATGCCGGAGCATCCAGCTCCAGCACCTCGCAAGGGGCCTATTGTCGACGTCTACACAAAGATGGTGGACGATGCCAAAGCATCCAGCTCCAACAGCTCCCAAGGGGCCTGCCGTCGACATCTCTACGATGATGGTGGACGACGCCGGAGCATCCAAATCTAGCACCTCCCAAGGGGTCTGCCGTCGATGTCCCAGAACGTCAACGACAGCACCAAGCACGGATAACCTATAAACGAGGGGTCTGCTATCAACGTCTCTATGATGATGTTGGACGACGCTGGGGCATCCAGCTCTGGCACCTCCCAAGGGGTCTACCGTCGACGACTCCACAATGATGGTGGACGACGCTGGAGCATCTAGCTCTGGCGCTTCCCAAGGGACCTACCGTCGATGACTCAACGACGATGGTGGACGACGCCGGAGCATCCAGCTCCGACAAATGGTGGCGCTACGACACTCTAAACACCCCACTCCACAGGGCCAATTCAAGAAGTTCGGCATTCCAGTGGTAGATGTGCTTAGCCAACTAACCACATCTACCAAGGGACCTCTAAGGGGATCCACATGTAGAAAATCAATGAATGACACTTCGGCCATGTCAATTGTGCAAATTGTTGGTCCTAAGAAGCCAACGAGCTCAACAAAGGTTCTGCAAATCCTTACGTAGCTAAGAACTTGGAGCAACAGTTGAGATGCACAAAAACGAGGCAAGAAGCCAAACACAAATTTGAGTTCATTAAGGAATTCTTTACAAGAGAGGTTGAACCCCGAATACAAAAAACAAGCTACCGGCCTCAGTCCCGACTGAACTGCGCTATGACATGTTTGGCGGCTTCCATAACCTCCGCCGCTTCTGTCGCCTCGCGTTCCTCAACAAGGCCTTCAAAAACTACCTCCAGTGGCAGATCAGGGTACCGGCTCCGGTAGCACACCAAGACATGGATGCCATCATCTCCGCCGCCACCCTAGCTTCAGCTTCTAGACGCTGAGCTAGTTGACGCTCCCGCAGATCAAGCTCCCGATCGTGGTGCTTTGCTGACTGCTCCCGGGCTTGAACGTCAAGATCGTGCAGGATGAGTTCCTCACGCTCAGCTAGGTGCTTCCCCCGATCCCGCACTAAATTTCTCTCCCGGAGCTCAAGGTCTTCGAGGCGAGACTGCAGTTTATCCCGATCGGCCTTAGACCGGGCCGTAATCGCCTGCGCTGCCACCTCCTGTTCAGCGACAGCAGCCTCCCTGTTGGCAACGGCGGCTTCTTGGCGACTCAAGGCCTCTCGACTGGCAGCAAGAGCGTGCAGGCGGGCATCAGCAGCGTTGTTGGCTGCCTTGGCGTCGGCCAGAATCTTCTGGGTCAAGGCGTCTGAGGCCCTCACCAAGCGGTGCCTCACCTTTAGTTCCTTGCTCTCCTTCTAGTACTTGCCTTCGCCTCGGTGATCCTGGAGATCAGGAGACCCTCCCAGACTCGGAGGCGCTCGCCCTTGGTATGTAACTTCTCCCACTCCGCGGCAAGAGCCTCCTCCGCCTGGGGAGGTTGGATTGCACTTGAAGGATGTTGGATTGCGTCAAGTCCATGACGTCGGAAAGCCCCTCTAGCTGCACCGAAGTTAGTGAAGGTCGTCCAGTGATCATCTCGAGGACCCCTTCCTCCTGTAGCGGTGAAGGCGAGGACACCAGCACTGGGGATCTTGCCCCCGGAGTCTGAGTAGGAGTTGTGGTGCCACCTGACACAGCAGGGCCACCATTGCTCAGAGAGCCGCACGCCGAATCGGCAGCAGTGGAGGACAGACCCCCAGCCCCCGGAGTTGGCTCTGACATGGCCTCTGCAACGAAGGTTGGAGGTTGCTCTGGCGTGACAGCTAGAGATGCAATCAGAGATGCTTCACTACTATTGATGGCTTCTAAGATATACTAACAAATCATCCCCGCAACGGCGCTAGAAATGCTTGTTGGTATTTCTTATGCACCATTAAATAAACATCTCCAACTGATGTGTCAGAAATGCTTGTTAATGGTTCTATTGGATCACAGAGTGAGTTCCGCAAGCGCACGGAGGTATCATTGTAGCATTTCCCCTAAATAGTATTCCTAAGGGGGTCATTTATTTGATCCTAAAGGAAGGCAGGGAAGAGATATAACAATCATCAAGTGGAAAGGGTAGAAAGGTCTAGGTAAGAATCTAGTAAGGATGGATAAAATAATAATGGAGGTAGTGGGACACACACAAAAGCTTTCAAGTCTAAGGGGGATAAGAGGATCCTAGAGGTTAGTTAAGGTTGAGAGTTATGGAGGTGCTCCTACTATGCTCTATTGTACATATACATAGTCTAAACTAATTATTCATAATATAGATCAATAGTGAAAACTTATACTATGTGGTTCAACAAATCGGGCACGGGCTTACCCCTAGCAGTACTAGGGCGACTCCCGCCAAGAGCCTGTGGCATAGCCGAACGTGGAGGATTACAAAGGACAGATAGGGCTATCGCCACCTACCGCCTACCTCTTCAATCCGTGGGTCTACCGGACATCCAATGTTACTTAGCTATCCTAGCACCATGCTAGCATATTAAGTAATTACCTTAAGAGCCTAGGCACAATCCATCCTAAGGCAATGAATTGAATCATCATTGAACCAATGTTGATACACAACATAATTATCCATACTCACCTAGTTATGTTATAATTAACTAGGCTATAGTGGGGGTCTATAGGTTCTATGATAATGAGATATGTTCATGATGAAATAGTCATAGAAGCTATACCTTCCACATACATGGACTCCATAATCAGACAAGAAATGCTTTGCCCAAGTATATGTATAAGTAGAGACTAAAGATACTATCTTTATTATGCATAAAGTCACAAATACAAGAAAGAATACATGAGCCATACCTTTCCCCATGTAGGATTGGGAAGAGAGAGACTCCTTACTCCTTTCCCAATTTGGACATGGGACTAGAGACTCTCCTCTCTACAACCTAACTCCTCTAAGACTATGGATGATGGTGTATACAATAGAGATGAAGCTCAAGTAGTGTGTGTTGAAGTTAGGGGTAGGGGGTCCTATTTATACAAGTGTTGAGGTTGGTTCCCGCCACCAAAAGTGCGCGAATCAGTCACCATTGACTCCTTCAAGCCAGTAGGAGCCAACACGCGTCGTTTGACCGTGTTTGGCGCCAGGAAGAGGTCGGTCGAACCCCTGGTTTGGCCGACCTAGTCATTGCACCAATTCTCTTGTGCTTTCTCCAGGTGGCTGCCAGGTGGGTCCCATTGATGTATATGGGTGATACACCATTGGATCTCCTTGGATACTTCTGTTTGTGGGCCATTTGATCCATGGGATGCCACGTGTCATCGCCTGATTGGCTGGGATGATATTTTATAGGATTGGTCCCTCTACATTTCCTCATTTACTGCATAAAATGTTGCATACACATATTTCTCCAAGTCCAAGTGGAATTAGGTTAGATAGAAAGGTGATGTGTCCAAGAAATGACAAATCCTTCACATAATTGAGTTAAATTGACGGATGAAATTGGTATGTAATAGTCGTCAACAAACTCCCCCAAGCTTATCCTTTGCTCATCTCGAGCAAAGTCAAGACTTTAGGTTGATGATCAGGAGTTGCTACAATGTCTTATTTTTAAAAGTATCTAACGCACAACAAGATACTCTACCTAGTATTGCAGAAATAGGCTATGATACCCTACCTTTCTTAAGTTATCATGGGGCTTATGCTTTTTCATATTCATGAGTAGTTGAAAGGTAGAATAGCAAATGGAGCAAACATAGCCTAGAAATCAAGTTCCACTTAAATCTCAGAGAATTCAATTTAGACAATAAGTACCTCAATTTGATTCTCTCAATCACTCCTTTGTGGATAATGGAAATATTTCCTCACCAAAGCATTGTGCCTCTACTATTCCTACTCATTGAATATGGCTTGTATGTGGAGCTTGGTAAGGAAAGTAAGTAGGCATATTTGCATCACATATATTGCTAAGTCAAAAGAGTAAGCCTTAGGGGTATTCAAATCAAAACTTTTTGATTCAAGACTAGTGCATGTGTGATGGAGTGGGAGTGGATGTGGAAACATTGAGATGACTCATTTTTGATGTGGACTCTCTTTATTGCAAGGATGAAACATGGCTACCTTTCTTTTTTTTTCATGCTTATGATGTAAGCATTTTTTTGTAGCCATGTCTTCTACTCTCTTTCTTTGCAATGAATTTTTGAAGAGGGTGCTAAAAATGAATAACATGGAGTTTCTCTTTTTGTTGTGGTATGGTGGATATGATGGACGTTTTGCTTACTTCTAGTGTAGAAGTTTAGCATGTGCAAGTGAAGTCTTGAATTCAAAAAGAGTTGAATGATTTCTCACATAGGTCTCTACTAGTTTGACTAGGCTCAATGTGAAAGCAAATAGCATATGCATAAGGTTTTGTCTATGTATGAACATCATATGGATTTGGTAGGTATTTCCAATCAATTGAGGGAAACTTAAATCTTTTTAGAATTTCTCCGGAAATCTATGTTTTACTTTCAAACTAGGACTAGCAGCCCTATTACTAATTCTAATCTTGCAACAACCTAGAACTAGATTAAGCTTTTGCTACCAGCAATTTCCAAATTAAGGTAAAAGTATTTCAAACCAATGAAAGCAATATTCGGAGAGTAGCAAGTTGTAAACTAGAGACCTAGGAAAATAAAACAGAGCAATTGTTCATCATTTCATCTAGGTGAATTCTAAATCATTCTTACCGCACATCTTTATTTGATGAAAGCAAATCCAAACTATTTTTTTAAATGCAAGGTGGATGATGGATGGATGGAAAATAAATATGAAAGGAATGTGATACATGTTACCTCAAGTGGGGGTCCTCCCCCAAGCTTGTTTTCAACTACCTCCGTGGTAAGGGTTGAACTCTTGATGACGGAAGTACGCTGCAAGATCGGCTTGTTGTTGTTGTAGCGCCGTGTCGAAGTTGGTGAATTGAGCATCCATGTGTTGTTGCCGATCCTGGGTACCTTGAACATGCTCTTGGAGTGTGTTGTAGATGTCACCCGTTCTCACTTCAAGTTCTCCCATACGTCTAGTGAGGTCTGTCTTTCCTTGGATATAGTCATGATGACTTCTGGCCGAAAAGGAACAACGTCCTCTCATGGACGTTGGGGGCAAGCTGCTAGAGCTTGAAGTGGATAAGGGTGGATCCCTTTGCCATTCTCTCCAAGAAGATCCCCTAGTCTCATACGTCGGAGGTTGAGTTCACCCGGGCGCATAACCCATTGGGTTCTCTTCCTCTTGGTATTCATGGACCGGAGAGATTATTGGTGGCATGCCTGTGGCTGCAGCCCTGGTAGGATTCTTTGTTACCCTACCAGAGACATTACTTCTTCTTGCTTCCTCAAGGGGAAGAAGATTAATGGTTATCCTCCGGCATTTGTACAAATGAAAATCCCCGAATTTCATTGACAAAGTCAGGATAGAAAAATATCAAGGAGCCATCATGATCATGCTTAAGGGTATGTCCTTGCACTAAATAGTCTTCATCAATTAATTCTCTTTCAGTTTCAATATATTCAAATGAAGAGTATTTAATTGCTCCTACCCTATCAGCAATATGAGTAATCAATGAAGTGCATTTAATTGGTCCTGATTTTGAAATGTAATCTAACCACTGTGTCATCATGGCTTTGACTGGAGCAACTTTTATCTTTTTAGTCATGACAAACAAAATTTTCAATTCATCATCTCACACAACCCTAACATCTCCCCTAGGGAACATAGTCATAGCCACCCATCTATGCATGAACCGTAAGGTAGGGTTTTGGATGTGGCTATTCCTAGGAGCCCTACATGTGACCTCACTAGTTAGCTCATGCCAATAACATTGTTTGTTAAACTTAGGCAAATCGTCTAGATCTAGCAAACACCGTTTATGGAAGCCTAGGATGCTACCTAATTCTTTCCATAGGATATTGTATGCTTTTTGAAATAATCTAAAAGTAATACCATCAAATCCTATTCTTAGCGTGCAAAGGAATTCGATAGTGAGAAGGCGTGAACCTTTCTCCTCTATGTGAGCGAAGTCATCAAATCCAATTGCATGCCAAATGGAAAGAAATTCGGAGTCCATACCTATTTTGAAGATCAAATGTGGATCGTAAGCCTTGGTGTGGAGGAACTCACGATCTTGGAGAAGCCTGCGTGCTTGATCTTCAACTTCGCTTCATATGTCGAGGTCGTTGTCATGAATAAGTTGGTGTGGGTTGCTTCTCTCTTCCATGGGAGTGTCCTCACACACACTTCTCCTCCTTGAGCTTGTACCCATGGAAGAGAGGCGTGCACTAGAACCTTCACCATGGCTTGAGCTTGCAGCCTCCTTCCTCTTTTCGAACAACCTCTTCATGTCTTTCTGAGTTCAACAAGCAAGAACAAAACAAGGCGAGAAAAATTCGAAAAGAAGTGATGTTTGGAAAGAAAAACTCTCAACGAATTTTTCTTCTCTTGAAAGCTTGAGTTAAAATGCAAATGCCAACAAAAGAAAATCTTTTTGGGGATGGATTTGAGCAAGAGAGTTGCAATGAAGAGAAAGAAAAACAAGGTGAGCTAGAGAGTGACTTGGGGAGGTGTAAAATGATGTGGTGTGTGAAGAGAGGTGCTCCTCACGGACACAATTTATAGGGTGCATCCTCCAAAGGTCACTTAGGGTTCAAAATATAGCCGTTGGAGGAAGGGGGGCCAATTTGGCTCCACTCCCTATTCGGCCGACCAGGGGATTCGGCCGACCTGACAGGTGGCCCCCCTTGGTTCCCCTTTTGTCAAGTGGCTCCCCAAGGGCTATAAAGTTAGCACGTTGGTGAAATGCCACATGTGCAACTCAAAAAAATTGTTTTTCAAATAAAAAACTTTTTTCAAATCCAATAAAAAAATTTCTTTTGAAAAGAAAGAAAGAAAAATGATAGTTGAGAATACAAGATTCTCAACTTGCTAGGAAAAATCAAATATGCAATGCGAAAAATACAAATGGGGTGGAAAAAGAAAGAAAGAAAAATAAAGTGGGATAACTACCATTTAACCTATTGGCGTAGGTCTCACCACCGTCCGATGAGATGGACATTCCTCCGTCTTCATTTTACATCCGGACCCAGAGGGATGGGCTCGGACGGCTTTTCTTACTTCTTCCGCAATTCCTTGTTTGGCGGCTTGGTGGACTTGGGCCTTCGGGAAGGTCCAGATGATTCCATCGCCTTTGGATATTGTCGTGGTTGAAACGACGGATTCTCCTCATAGATTAATCTTCTCATGAATGCAATGAGTGAGTCCACCTTGGGAGGTGTGACTTCGACCTCTCTGATGTGTTTATCATTGGGCCGTACTTGATTCGAATCATGAAGCATTGGTTTGATCTTGGCCGAAAGTTAATCTTTTCCTCCTTGCCATTGATATGGAACTGGATTTCTCCAGCTCCCATATCTATGTGAGCTTTTGCAGTGTTGAGGAATGGGCGCCCAAGAATGAGTGGTGTATCTTTCTCAGTGTCCATGTCTAGCACCACAAAATCCACAGGTATGAAGCAGTTTCGGATCTTCGCCGGGACGTTTTCAGCAATACCCGCTGGATAACAGACTGGAGAGTCAGCCAGTTGTAGCTGCATTGGTGTTGGAGTCAGTTCTGTGAAGTTCAGCTGGTCGAACACAACCTTGGGCATCACACTAACACTTGCTCCCAAATAACAAAGTGCCTTCTCAAAGTGGTGAGCCCCAATTGAGCATGAGATGGTAGGACACCCAGGGTCCTTTTGCCAGTTGCTCTCTCGTACGGAAATCATGTTGACATTTTCCGTCGGGGGTTCTGGTTGGCCTGGCATCTTGCCATTCTCCATCGCAGGAATAGCAGCTGCCAGCTGAGCCAACTGAGTCTCGAGCATCTTGTTGAAGCTTAGTTGATTCTTGAAGGCTGAGGATAGTCCTTACATCTTTGCATTGATATTCTCTAGGGTCTTGTCATTAGCTGACAGCTTCTTGGATAGGGCATCGTTGATCTTGAGGTGGCTAATGGCAAGTTCTCTCAAGTTGGGCTGATTTCCAGGGTTGCCATTGTTGTTGTACCCTCCTTGAAAGAATGGGCGTTGTTGACCCCACCCTTGACCTCCTGGACGATAGCCATTGTTGTTGTTGAAATTTCCATTGTGGGCGAGGTATAGGGCATCCTCACGAGTTTTTGGGCAATCATTGCCCATATGACCCGTGTTGCCACAGACTTCACACGTGATGTGAGAGTCTAGGGCATAGGCATTGCCAGACACTTCACCACTGGCTTGTCCATCTATTTTCTTCATTAGGAGGTCCAATTTTGCAGCGATCATGTCCACCTCCTTCAAGGTGTGCATGCCTCGTTGTCGAGTATGGAGACGCTCATCGTTCCATCCATGTTGGAGACCATCTTCTCAATAAGATCTTTAGCTTTTGGCACCGTCAATGAGAAGAAGGTTCCTCCAGCAGCAGCATCCAAATGGTCACGAGCTGATGGGATCAACCCGTTAAAGAAATTCTGAATAAGGAGCCAGTCATCCATCCCATAGTGGGGATAGGCTAGGATGTACTTCTCAAGCCTTTCCCATGCCTCGGGAATAGATTCCTTGAGCTCTTGCTGAAAACTGGAAATCCTTCCACGTAGGGCATTTGGTTTTGCCCAATGGGAAGAATTTGGCAAGGAATGATGTAGAACACTTATCCCAAGTGTCTACAGCACTTCAGTTCGCGTAGAACCACTGTTTCACTCTCCCAAGGAGGGAGAACGGGAATAGTCTCAGACGGACCACATCCGGAGACAAGTCCTTGATCTTAAGAGTGCTGCAGATCTCGAGGAATTGTTGCAGGTGAGCACTTGCATTCTCGTTAGCCTTCCCACAGAATGGGTTGGCTTGCACCATAGTGATAAGGCCATTTTTGATCTCGAAGTTCACATCTCCTGAGAACTCACGATGGGCCTTCTGAGACATTGGCGTTTGGATTGTTGGTGAAAAAATGTTGGCTTGCTTTGCCGCTCGAATATTTTGAGGAGTAACGACACGGGGTCAGTCTATCAGAAGAGATTTGGGGTCTTCAACAAAGTTTTCCGACAAGTGCAAACCAGACATACACTACCTTGTTTTCGCATTTAAAATAAATGTGAAAACAAAGAATGGTTATCCTACTGAAATCCTACCCAGGGTTCTATCCTATTCACTCAGTCATGTTATATATCTATTTGCCTTCCCCAGCAACGGCGCCAAAAATGCTTGTTGACGCCTAAGATATACTAACAAATCAACCTCGGCAATGGCGCCAGAAATTCTTGTTGGTATTTCTTATGCACCATTAACTAAAAATCTCCAACTGATGTGTCAGAAATGCTTGTTAATGGTTCTATTGGATCACAGAGTGAGTTTCGCAAGCGCACGGAGGTATCATTGTAGCATTTCCCCTTAAGAGTATTCCCAAGGGTGTCATTTATTTGATCCCAAAGGAAGGCTGGGAAGAGATATAACAACCATCAAGTGGAGAGGGTAGAAAGATCTAGGTAAGAATCTAGTAAGGATGGATAAAATAATAATGGAGGTAGTGCGACACAAACAAAAGCTTTCAAGTCTAAGGCGGATTAGAGGATCCTAGAGGTTAGTTAAGGTTGAGAGTTATGGAGGTGCTCCTACTACGCTCTATTGTACATATACATAGTCTAAACTAATTATTCATAAGCTAGATCAATAGTGAATACTTATGCTATGTGGTTCAACACATTGGGCATGGGCTTACCCCTAGCAATACTAGGGCGACTCTCGCCAAGAGCCTGTGGCATAGCCAAACGTGGAGGATTACAAAGGACAGATAGGGTTGTTACCACCTACTGCCTACCTCTTCGATCTATAGGTCTACAAGACATCCAATGCTACTTAGCTATCCTAGAACCATGCTAGCATATTAAGTAATTACCTTAAGAGCCTAGGCACAATCCATCCTGAGGCAATGAATTGAATCATCATTGAACCAATGTTGATACACAACATAATTATCCATACTCACCTAGTTATGTTATAATTAACTAGACTATAGTGGGGGTCTATAGGTATGATAATGAGATATGTTCATGATGAAATAGTCATAGAGGCTATACCTTCCACATACATGGACTCCACAATCAAACAAGAAACACTTTGCCCAAGTATATGTATAAGTAGAGACTAAAGATACTATCTTTATTATGCATAAAGTCACAAATACAAGAAAGAATACATGAGCCATACCTTTCCCAATGTAGGATTGGGAAGAGAGACTTCTTACTCCTTTCCCAATTTGGACTTGGGCCTAGAGACTCTCCTCTCTACAACCTAACTCCTCTAAGACTATGGATGATAGTGTATACAATAGAGATGAAGCTCAAGTGGTGTGTGTTGAAGTGAGGTGTAGGGGGTCCTATTTATACTAGTGTTTAGGTCGGTTCCCACCACCAAAAGCGCGCGAATCAGTCACCATTGACTCCTTCAAGCCAGGAGGAGCCATCACGCGTCGTTTGACCGTGTTTGGCGCCAGGAAGAGGTCGGTCGAACCCCTAGTTTGGCCTACCTGGTCATTGCACCAATTCTCGTGTGCTTTCTCCAGGTGGCTGCCAGGTGGGTCCCATTGATGTATATGGGTGATACACTGTTGGATCTCCTTGGATACTTCTGTTTGTGGGCCATTTGATCCATGTGATGCCACATGTCGTCGCCTGATTGCCTGGGATGATATTTTATAGGATTGGTCCCTCTACATTTCTTCATTTCCTGCATAAAATGATGCATACACATATTTCTCCAAGTCCAAGTAGAATTGGGTTAGATACAAAGGTGATGTGTGCAAGAAATGACAAATTCTTCACATAATTGAGTTAAATTGACGGATGAAATTGGTATATAACAGCCGTCAACAACTATCCACGCCGGGCACAGACGTCGGAGCAGCGCTCCGCGGAACAAGCTTGGCATGCTGCTCCGCCAGCACAGTTGTAGCATCCTTGGCCGCCTTCAAAGCACTTCTGGGCACTACCCTCGGCGGTAGGGGCCTCACAATAGCTGACATAACCCTGCAAATCAAGATCAAGCCTTGACCAATAAGCATAGGCAGGCGAGATAGTAGAGCAAGTGTTGGCAAGAATGCCTTACCGACGTCCCTGGAAGCTCCAGCGAGCCTCCACTTTTGGCGACCCTGAAGCCGCAGGCCCTGGCGATGGCATAACACGCGATGCCATCCCAGTAGGGCCTTCGCCAGACCACCAGCTTGAGGCCTTTTTTCCTGAGCCTCCGTTGGTGTAATGCTGTCGGAGTCCCCTATGGCACCCTGGACCGCGCAGGTGACGGGGATGCTGGATGACGTGCCGACTACCGACGACGGTGGAGCCGCCGCTTTATGGACCAAACCTCCCCCCAAAGAACCGTTGACGCCAGGTACTGAAGAGGGGTGCGCCGGTGGATGCTGACTTGGAGCGAAGGCCACCTGCGGCGGCACCCTCGGTGGCGACCGAGGGTGTTTCTCCTTCACGACCTCGACCACCAGGGCCTTCCCTTTGCCTATGTCATGGACCGTTGCCTTCCCCTTACCTACGTGAGGGACCAGCGCCTTGCCTTTCCCCCCAGTAGCGGGGGCCTCCTCAGCCCCGGAGGCTTCGGAGCCTAAAGAAGGTGTGGACTCCTTCAAAGAGTCGACGATGGCCAGGCCCCGTCTCTCATTGCCAACCTGCCGTGATGCAAGACCAATCACCTCCAAGTTGGGCATCTCCTTCAGAACCGTCATCTAAAGGTCCCAATCCGTGCAATGCGGTGGGCAAGCCTGCGAAAGTTTGAAGACATCGCCCGACACCAGGTCGTGGCACGCCTTGGACATTTCTTCAAACACCTCCTGTGGGGTCGTCTCCGTGTCGCGACCCCTCAGCAACCTGGTACCATCATTGAGCCCGAAGTAGAGCCATGCAGGGCAGCAACGGTGCTGGAGAGGGGCCAGACGGTGGTGAACGAAATCGGCCATCACCGACAGCTCCGATAGGCCGTGGTCCGCCAGGAATCGAATCCTCTCCATCACCAGCGTGTACGCCGCCTCAAGCTCCGGGTGTTACTCCCAGGCCGCCTTCCTAATCGTCGGCCAGCCGGTAGGCAGGACCATGCGATCGTGGGCGTCGGCATGTACGACCACCCAGTCGCTTCTCCAGCCAGGCCACTTTGCCAAGGAGAGCGGAGTAATGTACTTAAAGGGGTTGTTGGCCCAACGCTGGATGCAGAAGCCACCGAGGAAGTTGGCTTTGTTCTTCTTCCCTGTCTGCCTCAGCACGAACAACTGCCAAAACACCGGCGTGCATGGGCACACCACGACGAACATCTCGTAGAAATGCGAGAACACCACCGCCACCACCATAGAGTTCGACGATAGGTGATAGAGCTGGAGCCCAAGCACTTCCAGGCGTGTCACCAGGAAGGAGGAAACAAGAGGGATGAACTTGGAGTATGCGTACGCCTGAAGAAGACAATCTCCTTCTCCACCAACTCCAGTGGCAAGGAACCGGGGCGTATCAGATCTCGTTGTTCCTTGTCCTCCCAGCCGAAAAGCCGCCTCACGGGTGAGACATCCTCCATCCGGGAAAGAGGCAGGGCTGAGTCCATTGGAGCAAGGGGTTGAGAATCTCAAGGATGGGCAGACAAACAAGGAGGAAGTCGAAAGCTCAAATGCTTGGGACGTGCGGAAGAAAGGAAACTCCATTGACCACAAAGGTACCTTCTTAAAGTACCCAAGTGGCGTTTGGGCGCACCATGCAAATTTGAGCGGGCTTCGAATCCACAGCTCGTATCGCGACGTCCATGACAAACGGCCCAGGTCCCCTATCAAAAAAGCCTACCCGAGCAATTTCTGCCAGAGAAGGCAACCCGGCGGTTCCCATAAAGACAGAGGTGAAATCAGCAGAAGTAGAGCAGGTGCCTTGGGAACCATCGCGATAAATTCGCAGCAAGCAAATATCCTGTCGCCATGACCCCTCAACCAGAGAGGGACGCGTGGTGACAACCGCAGGGACGCGCACCACTTTGGTTGATCAAGAAAAAGTTAAAAAACCGCGTGGGAAAGCAGGATAAGGCCCCACCATTGGGCTCGTCGCCTCACCCCAAGGTGGACCCAGACGCCACTGTCGGTACCCCGGCATACCAGTTACCCTCGTACACAAGCTAGAGGCGCCTAGGTACCTCGTCTCCCTACAGAGACAGGGTCCGAGTGTGCCACATGTTCAAGGAACCTGGACCCGCCTGCCCCAGATAGGAGGTCCGGGGCGCCCACAAGACATCTTGATAGGGGAGCTCAGCTCCACCTCAGCGACAAGTACCCTGGCAGCCACATATTCGGTAGGAAGGGACCTGACCCCCCCCCTCTCAGAGGTGAGCTCCCAAGCTGCCACGTGGCCCACAAAGTTGAGACTCGATCTCCTTCGCGGAGGTGAGCACCCGAGCTGCCTCGTGGTCCGCTGGGCAAGACCTGACCTCCCCCACGGAGGTGAGCTCCCAAGTTTCCATGTGGCCCACGAGGTAGAGACCTAGCCCCCCCCCCCCCCCCCCCCCTCGAAGGTGAGCTCCCGAGCTGCCACGTGGCCCACGAAGACGGGCACAACCTCTACCGTGGTGATGAGCTCCCTAGCGACCGCATGGTTAGTCCACTTGCCCAGAGCGGACAATAAGGAAGTTAAGAGGGTGGTGTGCCTAGTCTCTGTCAAGCCTTGAAGATGTGCGGCTTCCCCAGACATATGGTGCGGTGCACACCTAATGTCAGGTACCGCTACGACCTATCGCATCGCAGTGAAGACGCAGTAGGCTTATCCCACTCCACCAAGTGGGTAGCTTACAGTGCCAGAGACAGTTGGATGGGACATTCCCTGCCAATATCGTCAACGGCGCGTGGGCTACTGACAACGCAGGCGGCAAGAGCAAGCTAATAGAATAAGCCTTAGATCTTTAGGATAAGATAGTCCCGAAACCACCTATCGGGCCCCAGGACCCCACTTGTAAGGCGTCCGGTCTTGTCTATAAAAGGCTCGGACTGCCACCGATACCAGGCCAGACTCAGAATCCCCAATACATACTCATACACACTCACCAAGGAATACAATCCTCCATGGAGTAGGGTGTTACGCTCCTTGCGGCTCGAACCACGTAAAAACAATTGTCTCATACTCTTCCTCTAGAACACTAGTTTGAGGCCTAAGCCCTGCCGAACAAGAACCTCCACGGGCTGCTCCATAGCAGATCCAGGGGAAGTGTCACATTGACCTTAGACAGTTAATATGAATATGTTAGTGCTTGGTCCCAACATTGGTTCAATGATGTTTAGGTTAGTCATTGCTTTAGGGTGGCTTGTGTTGCGGCCCCTTAGGTATTTCCTTAATATGCTAGCATGGTGCTAGTATAGTTAAGTAGCATCGGATGTCTCGAAGACCCGCGGATTGAAGAGGTAGGCAGTAGGTGGTGACAGTCGTATATGTCCTTTGTAATCCTCCACGTTCTGCTATGCCACAGGCTCTTGGCTGGAGTCACCTTGTATTGCTAGGAGTAAACCATTGCCCGATATGTTGGACCACTAAGCCCTAGTATTCACCATTAGAATATTCATGTGTACTTTATTTAACTATGTATATGAGTAATTAGAGCATAGTAGGAGTATCTCCGTCTCGTAGTCTAACCCTCGCTAGGACAACCTTACCCTTAGAGTAGATTGCTTAGGTGTGTGTCACACTACCCATATTATCAACGTACCCCTGTATTGATAATTGATTAGTATCCTATTGCTTGATCATAAGAATAGTGTTTACTTTACTCCATTGCCTTCCTTTGGGAAAAATACATTACCCATGGGAACACTCTTGGGTGAAATGCTACACGACAGTTCCCGTGTGCTTGCGGACCTAATCTCTTTCGAAAGAATATCTGTGGTGTTAGTAGACATCAATAGCGTCGCACACCATCATCGCAGAGACAATGACGGTAGGCTTCTTGGTGGTGCCAGAGCTGGTTGCTCCAGCGTCCCCCACCATCGTCGAAGAGTCATCGACGGTAGGCCCCTTGGGTGGTGCCGGAGCTGGTGGCTCCAGCGTCGCTCACTATCGCCAAGGAGTCATCGACGGCAGGCCCCTTGCTGGTAGGAAACAAAAGAAACCTTGTTAGCAACAAAAGAGGGATGAGGGAACGTACTCACAAATCAGCACTTGTTGCCATTATGTAGAATAGCGTCGATGGCAGGCCTCCTGGGAGGTGCCGAAGCTAAATGCTCCGGCGTCATCTACCATCAACATGCAGGAATGTCGACGACGGGCCCCCTGGGTGATGTGTATCTCTCTGATGCTGCTGCTGGTTGTGCCTGAACCGACCTGTTTTTTATGTCTTGCACACATGACTGGGGTCTCTGGTGATGCACGAGAACCTCAATGGGCCCCACTGTTGCAGGGCCGTCGAGGTTGCCAACTCTGAGGTGTCGGGATTGCCTTGTTCGCTAGGTACTGCAAGCCTAGCGGTTGGTCGCACTAATCTCCTGCTGATTGACACCTTCAGGAATCGGGGCACCGGTGGATGCCATTGTTGACAAGGAGTCGGTGATGGAATTGTCAGCACGCGTCATGTGGCAGCGGTCCAAAGCCTCGAAACCAGCTTCCAACTTCTTGACGTGTAGCAGGTACGCCGCGAGTATAGGGTCATTGCAGCAGCATTCCCCTGGACCTGCTTGATGACAGTTGGGAGTCTCCCTTGACCAACATTTACAAGACACCGAGACTCTGCGCAATTGTTATTCCAAAGATGAGGGCTTCATACTTCGCCATGTTGTTGGTCACCTTGAAGTCAAGGTGCACCGCGTACTTGGACTACTCCCCTATTGGCGAGGTGAGCAGTACACCGGCTTCGGCCCCCTGCTTCCGCGATGAACCATCGAAGAATAGTGTCCAGTGGGGTTCGGTGAGCACTGGTGCCCTCGGCTCCGGCTCATTGATTTCCAGGCCCCCTAGGTTGCTTGGTGAGGGAGTCCACTCAGCGATGAAATCTGCTAGTGCTTGGCTCTTGATTGCATGTCGTGACAAGAAGTCGAGATCGAACTCTGCCATTTCCACTGCCCATTTGGCGATGTTGCTAGTCGCGTTGGGACCGCGGAGCATCGCCCCCAGTGGGAACAAAGTCACCACTGAAACTTTGTGTGCTTGAAAGTAATGGCAGAGCTTCCTCAACGCGAATAACACTGCATACATTAACTTGTGTACTTCGAGGTACTTTGTTTTTGCTTCATGTCGGACTTCGTTGATGAAGTAGACTAGGCATTGGATGGTTCGTACCCTCCTCAAAGAATCTGACGCATCCTCTTCCATCTGCTCCGGGCCTAGAGACTCCATGTTCCCTAAACCCATGGCGTCTTGTGGGGGCCGGGACCCAGAGGTTTTCTTGATCTCCGTGCCCCCCTGGGGGGACCCGAGGACCATCCAGGGGCTGGGACCCGAAGGCAACTTGGTTGTCAGGGCCTCCTGCAGTCTCCAAGCCCTGGGGCTCGGAATCAGCAGTAGGGCCCCGTCCGTCTCTTGAGGCTGTTGGGTACTAGGTCGTTCCTCCACTAAGACCATTCTCAGCACTTCTGTTGTGGAGGCGATGTATAGGTACAGAGGCTCCCTGGGCTCCGGGGCCACTATGATGGGCAGCAATGTAAGTTGTTGTTTCAGCTCGCGGAACACCTTTTCTACCTCCTTAGTCCACATGAACAGTCAAGACTGGCCCAGCAGTTTGAAGAACATGAGGGCCCGTTCAACCAGTCTATAGATAAACCGGCTGAGCACTGCCAAGCATCCTGCAAGCTTCTGTACAACCTTGATGCGGGTTGCAGGCCACATCAGCTCTACCACCTTGATCTTCTCTGGGTTTGCATCGATCCCTCGGTGTCAGAACAAGAAACAAAGGAGCTTCTCGGGTTTCACTCCGAACACACACTTGTCAGGATTAAGCTTTGTCCCTGTGGTTCGTAGTCTGTCGAAGACTAGGGCGAGGTTGTCTAACAATTATGTATGTGTCTAGATTTTGACAACGATATCTTTGACGTACACATCTACCAGGTCTCGAATGAGGTACCCAAATGTTTTATGCATGACATGGACAAAGGTAGGGAGGGCATTCTTAAGAATGTAAGGCATGGAGACATAGCAGTAAAGGCCATCTACAGTTATAAATGTGGTACATTCTTCATCCTCTCTAAACATGGGGATTTTCTGGAACCCTGAGTAAGTGTCCATAAAGCAGAGCAAATCACATCCCGAGGTTGAATCTATGATTTGATCTATCCTAGGAATAGGGAAAGGATCTTTAGGACATGCCTTGTTGAGGTTGGTGTAGTTGATGCACATCTGAAGCTTCCCACCAGCTTTGGGGACGACGGCAGGGTTGGCCAGCCACCTGGGATGATGGACTTCAAGAATAAAAGCCAACATCGAGCAGCTTCTTGATCTCTTTGCGGATGAAGTTCTGCCGCTTGATGGAATGATTTCATGGTCTTTGCTGTGCCGGTCGAGCATCAGGGTAGATCTTCAGGTGGTGCTCGATCACTTCCCTGGGGATGTCAGGCATCTGTGACGGTTACCAGGCAAACACGTCGACATTAGCTCGCATAAAAGCGATGAGCGTTGATTCCTGTGTGCTGCCTAGACTCCCCACAATGCGGGTGGTCTGGGTAGCATTGGAGCCGATCTGGATAGTCTTGATGGGTACGTCATCATTGTCGGAGGGATGCACCCATGGCGCAGCGGCGTAGTCGCGCTTGCGCGAGCTTGGCGAGGGTTGACTCGGTCCAACATCGCCCAGGGCAGGTGCTGGGGCTACTGTCAACGCTTGAAGTTTCTCAAAAATTGACACTACAGCAGCGTGATCTCCGCATATCTTAACGATGCCGGAGGTAGTCAGCATCTTTAGGACAACGTATCCGTAGTGGACTACAGCCATGAATCGGTACAGGGCTGGCCTACCAAAGATGGCGTTGTAGGGGAGGTTGACCTCCGCGACGTCGAATAGGATATTCTCCGTCCTGAAGTTTTCGAGTTTCCTGAGAGTCACCCGAAGGTGGATTTTTCCGTATGGGATAATCCTCCATGGCCCTACCCACGAGAATGGTCACTATGGGGCGAGCTTGGACACAGGGATCTTCAGCTTGTCGAAGGACGCATGGCTGATGGGCTTGAGGCTGGCCCCGCCATCTATCAGGACGTGGAAGAACTTGATGTTGGCGATGGTGGGGGTGATAAGGAGGGGCAGAAGCCCAGCTCTCACCATGTTTTGGAGGAATTCGTAGGCATTGAAGTTGATTG
This sequence comes from Tuctoria greenei, assembly GCA_036927565.1. Lineage (NCBI taxonomy): Eukaryota > Viridiplantae > Streptophyta > Magnoliopsida > Poales > Poaceae > Tuctoria > Tuctoria greenei. The sequence continues at coordinate 43,729,862 of JAYESD010000006.1, forward strand.
ACGTCTCCATCCACCTGTGATGCGGCGCCGGGATATTAGTAGGATCTAGCGATGCTACCGCCCGACGCGGGGTCTTGACCGCATTCTGGGATGCGGGTTCCCAAGATCCCCCACAGATGACGTGGAGTGCTTTGCGATGCTCGTGGTCGCCATTGAGGTTGAGGTCCTCAGTCTGGTTGACCGTTTCAACGGCTCGTTCGAGCTTTTAAAACTCCATCTCCACGTCTTTGCCGATATACAGGTCGACCTTTTGTGGCTCGATCTTGCCACTGCTCGTAAGATTCATACTTACCATTGCGATGAAAGCGCAACCACTTTTTTTGAGGAAAAAGCCCCCTTAATGTTGAAGTGATCTTGCGACACTTCCCTCAGGCCTGCTATGGGAGCAGCCCGCGGAGGTTCTTGATCGGCAGGGTTTAGTCCTCTATTGAGGGATTGCGCGTATGAGAGTTGTGAGACTATGATTTTATGTTGTTCGAGCCGCAAGAGCGTAATACTCTACTCTATCGAGGTATCGCTCATGTGTGTGTGTGTGTGTGTGTGTGTGTGTGTGTGTGTGAATGCATAGATTGGGGATCCCTTTTAACGGTGGCGTTCTGGTCCTTTTATAGACAAGGACAAACACCTTATAAGTAGGGTTCGGGGCCCGATAGGTGGTCCCGGCGCGATCTTATCCTAAATATCTATGGCTTCACACATAAGCTTCGTGCGATCGCTGCTTGAAGAATCGTCGTCTTGCCGCCTCAGTTGCTAGTGGCCCATGCGTAGTTGCTGACGGTGTAAGGGGATATTCCGTCTGTCTGTCATGTCACCGCAAGCTACCCACTTGGTGGAGCGGGGCAGGCCTTCGGCATCTTCACTATGATGTGATTGGGCGCAGCGGTCCCTGACCATTGGCGCGCCACGTGTTATCCGCCAGAGGTCAAGGTCTGTCTTCAATGCTTGACTTAGACGGAACACACCATCCCTTAATTCCTGTACCCCACCGCCAAAGGTGAGTTGCAGGACACCCGACAGCTTTGGGGCTAGCCACTGTCGGGGAGGCCAAGCCTAGTTCTTCGAGGCACGTGACAGCTCCGGAGCCCTTCGGGGCACGTGGCCGCTCCAGAGCCCTTCTCTGCGGGAGGCGTCCGGCCTGGTGCTTCGAGCCACATGGTTGCACCGAAGCCCACCCCTATAGTAGGGTGAGGTTCCACCCAAACACGTGGCATCTTGGGAGCCCGTCTCACCGGAGGAGTCGGGTCCCATCTTTTAGGTACACGTGGCAGTGCTGTATCCTGCACTTTAGGAAGGCTGGGGTCCAGCACCTTTAGGCATGTGGCACCACTAGAAGTACCTAGGTACTTTTAGCCTATGTGCGAGGCTACCCCGTATGCAGGGTACCGACATGAGTGAACTATAGTAGAAGAGGCATCCACTAGATTTGCACGAGTATAGCGCTTCATTGTACAGGAGGGCAGTGGAGGAGGAGCTATCAAAATCTGAGGATGAAGCTTTGAGTGATGGACATTTTGAAAAACTCCAATCCGATGACTTTTCAATCATGTACATGAAATAGGGAGCATAGCCACATGAGCGGTTTGGAGTGTGGGCAATGTTGAATATATCATTGTAGATATAGTCAAAAACATTGAATTCTTCATCTCTATTAATGATTTGCATCAAGTCGTGAAGGAAGCTTTGAATGCTTCCCGCATCACCATCTTTTGGTGCTATCGTCTTCCTTAGCACCCTATTTAGGACAGCAAAGAATGGCTTCAAGTAGTTGGTTGAAGGGGGCTTGTATAGACAGTTTGTGTCATAGAGGAAATCAAGCTCATCTTTGTCTAGAACCTTGACATTGTGAATAATGAGTCTGTTCCTCAAAGACCAACCCAACTCAAGCATCTCAGCAAACTCTCCATATCCAACCGAGTACTACTTCTCATGTCTCATCCATATTATTTCTTTGGCCCCTGTTTTGGTGAAGTAGCATGTTGCATAGAAATGAGCTATGACTTCATTGTTCCAATCATATATGGATGCAAGGAGATCTTTCAAGCCATGTATGTCAACTGCTGCAATAACCTGATGGAATGTCTCATTCCCTTTGCCTTCCATATACACTCAGTCGGCCAATTGATTCACGGTCACGGGTGTCTTCATGCAGAGATGCATGGTTTGATAATAGTCGCAATGAAAATCACTACAGAACTGTGGATTTGTCACCATCTTGTTTTGGTTGTACACATTGACTTCTCTCAACTTTGTGTCTTTGTGGGCCCCTTTTCCCGTGAAAGCTTCCTTGTTGGGACAACATTTACAATCATGCATCGGGGGTCTCATCTCCAAAGGTTCAATTGGGCCCAATGGTCTAGCGGGACCCTTCCCTTTGTCTTTGCTTTTCTTGGCCTTGGAGGTTTGGCTAACAACATTCTTGCCCTTTCCACTAAGGCTTGTTGGCAAGAGCATTCCGTGGAGAGGTTGTACCCGAGCCACTGACATCTTTGTCATGCCGGAACTTCATCCTTCATTGTCGGTCAATCTCCAATTGACGCTTAGAGGCGAAACGTGCCACCTGCCTCCACAAATACACCCTTGAGCCCAACTCCAAGTTCAATCCTCCCTCCACAATGAACATGAAGCCTTTCTTTGTGGTCTTGAACAGAGTCATGAGGAAGACATTTGCCCCCAAGGATGGGGATGCTGGGAGTGTGCAGGGCTATCTCCGGACCTTGATGAAGGTCATAAGCAAGGACCGCAAGTTTGATGTGGTTGACTATATCTGGAACGATATGGTCAACATCTCTTGCACACCCAAGAGGTCATGTGGCTATGCTCTGTATCTGATGTTCATGATTGAGAAGGTCACTCGCATCGAATTCGTCAAATATGTGGAGCACCTTCCCTTGAGGCCCCAGATGCCTCAAAAGCCAAGCATACAGACTACTCCATCTCCGGCCTCCAGTCCTGAGGCTCCAGCGAGAGCCAGTGACGGTGCTAGAGCTGCCCCTCCCACTAGGGCAGCTCTTCAAAAGGGATCTGCAAGTGGCATCTTCAAGTACCTGACTGCTATCTTTGCCTCCTGCAGAAAGGCCGAAGTGAAGGCCCACAAGCTTAACAAGAGAAGAAAGGAAGACATGAAGTATGTCAAGGCAAATGTGAAGCAGATTTGTCAAAAACTGGAGATCGATCCCATTGGATCTCCAGTCATCTCTGAAGATTCTGATTCTGACTATACCGAGCTCGGGCCTTTGACTCCCTCCGAGCTTGCCTATTTTGGCATTGGGGGCTCGAGTGGCTCCGCACCTTCTCCTCCTCCTCATCATCAGCCCGAAGATGAAGATGAAGACGATGAGAGGATCGACAGCGAAGCTTGAAGACTTTAGGTCCCTTATCTCCTTCTTTTTGATGTCTTGATGCCAAAGGGGGAGAGATTGAGGGGGAGTCTTAGGTCTTAGGTCTTAGCTGTAGGATGAGAGGAGAGCTTCCTTTTATGTTTTTTGTCTACTTTGTGGGTTGTAAATCTTTTGGTATGCTCTTATGATTCTTATGGTCCTGTGATGCAATGTTTTGAACTACTTATGAAGTAATTGATGAAATCTGTGATTTTGCTCCTAGAATGACATATATGCTTGTTGTTGGTGTGTTAATGTCAATTATGTCATTCTCATCATGATTATGGTTTCTATGCACTTAGTTATGCATCCCACCATAAAGAATGCACATATGGATCATGTTTTCATTGCTTGATGTATTTTAGACTCATATGTGCACACTTTATGAAAATCTCAACTATTATCATATTTTATGAAATCTCAATTGGTTGTCATAAATCACCAAAAAGGGGGAGATTGAAAGTGCATCTAGGAATCCCTTGTGGGTTTTGGATGATTTATGATAAGCAAATGAGATCCTAACCACTTTGTTGAGATGAGCACAGGTTCTAATGAGAAAATAAGCAAAGTGCCAAAAAGAAGGTAGAATGAGGAGCAATGTAGATAAGAGCTCAAGGAACAAGTGTAGTAGATCATTGTGTATGGAGTGTGTTAAGCAAACACACCCCAAGAGATCAAGCATAAATAATCACACACATTGGACAAGGTTATACAAGACCGGACTAGTCCGACTATCACCAGACTAGCCCGATATCTTTCTGCACAAGATCGTATAAGTCCAGTATCACCATGGACTAGTCCGATATCTCTCTGACTAGAATCAGACTAGTCCTCCCAAGTGCGGACTAGTCCTCAAAATACTTCACAAGTTGCACAAAATTGGACAAGTCCGATCACTCAACGGACTAGTCCGATGTCATTCTGATGAAAATCGGACAAGTCCGATATTGGCACGGACAAGTCCGATATTGGCACGGACTAGTCCGAAAACCCTCTGATCTAAATCGAACAAGTCCTCCAAGTGCGGACTTGTCACCCAATTCACTTAGGGTTTCACCCATCCGGACAAGTTCGATGATTATCGGACTATTTCGAAGATTTCCAGAAGCGAAATCAGACAAGTCCGCTTCTAGCCGGACTAGTCCGATATTTCAGGACACTTAGGGTCTGCTACACACAGCACACCGGACTAGTTCGGTGTCCTCCACGGACTAGTCCGGTATTCCTAAACCCTAACGGTCACTTTTAGAAACCCTATATAAATAGATGTGCACGACCCAACTTTCATAACACTCAACCCCCTGCGCCGTCACACCTCCCAAGATCCTCAATAACACATCTCTCCACGAAATCAAAAGCCAAAAAGATAAATCCCTTGAGGATACACTTTGGAACATTGGAGAGACACGGTTCATCACTCATTGAGCTCTTGGTTTGATTCTCTAACACACTCCTGTGATTTTCATTGTAATCTTTTGAGTGTGTTCTTGGTGGAGTTCTTGTTGTAATCTTGGCGAGCCCTCAAAGTGTGAGAAAGCCCCTTGAATTTGGTTATTTACCCTTTGTGATAAGTGAAGAGGATTGGTCTTCGTGGCGATCTGACGAGGGTAGGGTTGGAGAAGACCCGATCCTTTTGTGAACTCCTCAACGTGGATGTAGGTTGCCCCTGTGGGAACCAAACCACGAGATAAATTGCTTGTGTTCTTACTTTGCATTCATCATTCTTATACATCATATCAATATAGGGTTTCAATCAATCTTGCTTACTTTACTTTGAAACATTAAATATAAGATTGACTTGTGGTATACCCAAGTTCATAATCGTGTAACACTTATATTACAAGTATATTTCCGATGCATACATCCTAGAATCAAATTAATCGATCAAACTTGATTAACCTAGTCGGTACTCACCGGACTAGTCCGCACTTGACCGGACTAGTCCGATATCTCGAGTTTCGATCTGGTTGTTAAGTGTTGCAGGTTCCAACAAAATTCAAAAAGGCCTATTCACCCCCCCCCCCTCTAGGCCACATTCAATTGGTATCAGAGCAAGGTTCTTAAAAAAGGAGACTAATCGCTCAAAGAGATCATGTCGGACATGAAAGACGTACACAAGAGCAACAACCAAGAGAAGGTTGATGAAGACAAGAACCAAAAATTGGAGAAGCTCCTCGAAGCCATTCAAGACATGGAAGATGATGATGAGGAGACGCGGGAACTCAAGGCGCTCCTAAGGAAGAAAACCCTTTCCAAGGGAAAGGTGAAGATCGAAGACGAGAAGAGAAAGAAGAGGAGTAGTCACACTAACTACTCCTGATATCCTTTTAACTATGATCGCCTAAATTCTAGCAACAATCACTATCTATCCACTCCACATGGAAAAGCCCCACACTTTGACGGCAATGACTACTCAATGTGGAGGCAAAATATGAAAATGCATTTGATCTCTCTCAATCCAAGTTTATGGCACATAGTATGCACAGGAATAGATATCCCGGACGATGATGAGGAAGTCACACCTAGTCAAGAGCAAGCCATCCATTGAAATGCCCAAGCTGCTGCAGTCATCACTTCATCGCTCAGTCGTGATGAGTTTACAAAAGTGGATGGACTCGAGATCGCAAAAGAAATATGGGATACATTGCAAACCGCACATGAAGGCGATCGTCATGTGCGAGAAGTGAAGATCGAGATGATTGAAGGCAAGCGAGGAAGGTTTCACAATCGTAGAAGATGAGTTGCCACAAGACATGTACAACTGATTAAAGACGCTCATCAACAAGGTGCGAGCATACGGAAGCAAGAAGTTGAATGACCACGAGGTAGTGAAGCTCATCCTTAGAGCCTTGATGCCTCGCAATGTCACCTTATGCTCAATGATACGAGAAAGCCCTGGACACAAGAAGATGACCCCGAATGATCTACTTGAGAAAATCATCAACTTTGAGATGATGGAAAATCAAGCTATACATGTGAAGGAAATGGCCGACCTCACCTCGGCAAATAAGAAAGGGGTCGCTCTAAAGTCCACCCTTAAGCCCTTGTCTAAAGAAGCTCGAGAAGCTCAACTAGAAGAAGACGGTGATGATGAAAGCAGTGACTTGGATGAAGATGACATGATATTGTTCATGAAGAAGTTCAAGAAGATGATGAAGAAGAGACAAGGCGCTAAATCAAGTGAAGGAAAGTACAAGGAAAGATCATAGTCAAAGTTGAGGCGGGCATGCTATAATTGTGGTGAGTATAGCCACTTTATAGTTGATTTCCCATATGAAGAGAATAAGAAGAAGACCAAAGAAGCAAAGCCTCAACCCAAGAAATTCTTCAAGAAGAAGAAACAAGCCGAACAAGCGCATATAGGGAAGGAGTGGGACTCAAATGATGAGTCCTTGAAAGTGCATCTAGAACTCTCTTGTGGGTATTGGATGATTTATGACAAGCAATTGGGATCCTAACCTATTTGTTGAGATGAGTGCATGCCTATGATAGGAAAATGAGCAAAATACCAAAAAGAAGAAAGGATGAGGAGCAAAGTGGAAATGAGCTCAAGGAAGAAGAGTAATAGATTATTGTGTATGGAGTGTGTTAAGGAAACTCACCCCAAGAGCTCAATCACAATTAAACACACACATTGCACAAAGTTACACAGGACCGGACTAGTCCGATCTCAACCGGACTAGTCCGATAACCTTTCTGCACCAGATCGGACAAGTCCGATATCTGTCGGACTAGTCCGATATTCTTCTGACTAGAATTGGACTAGTCCTCCCCAGTACGGACTAGTCCTCAAAACACTTCACATGTCACACAAAATCGGACAAGTCCGATCACAACCGGACTAGTCCGATATTCTTTATGATCCAAATCGGACAAGTCTGATGTCTATACGGACTAGTCCGAAAAACCCTCTGATCTACATCGGACAAGTCCTCCAAGTGCGGACTTGTCATCTAACTCACTTAGGGTTTCACATGTCCGGACAGGTCCGATGGATATCGGGCTAGTCCGAAGATTTCCAGTAGCGAAATCGGACAAGTCCGTTTTCAGCCGGACTAGTCCGATATTTCAGGGTACTTAGGGTTTGCTACACACAGCACACCGGATTAGTCCGGTGACCACCATGGACTAGTCCGAACTTTCTGAACCCTAACGGTCACTTTTAGAAACCCCATATAAATAGAGGTGCACGGCCTTCTTTTGATCTCTCTCGAACCCTAGCGCCGTCAAACCTCCCAAGAGCCTCAAAAACTACATCTCTCCACGAAATTAAGTGCAACAACGATCAATCCTTTGACGATTCATTCTAGATCATTGGAGAGACACTTGGAACATCACATTGAGCTCTTGGTTTGATTCTCTAACACAATCCTGCGTTTTAATTGTAATCTTTTGAGTGTGTTTTCGGTGGAAATTTGTGTTGTAATCTAAGCGAGCTCTCAACGTGTGAGAAGTCCCCTTGAATTCGGTTATTCACCCCTTTGTGATTAGTGCAAGAGGATTGGCCTTTGTGGCGATCTGACGAGGGTAGGGTTGGAGAAGACCCAACCCTTTGTGGACTCCTCAACGTGGATGTAGGTTGCCTTTTGTGGTAGCCGGACCACGGGATAAATCCTTGTGTTTTGCTTTTGGTATTCATCATTCTCATTCATCAATATAATCTAGGGTTTCAACAATCATTGCTTATCTTATGTTGAATTGTTAAACATAAGAATTAACTGTGATATAATCTCATATATAACTGTGAAATATTTATTTGGTTCTATTTTTCCGCTACACACATAAAATAATCAACCTAATCGATCTAGCTTAATCAACTTTGTCCGTGAACACCAGACTAGTCTGCACTTTACCGGACTGGTCCAATATCTCTGGTATCGAGCTTGTTGTTGAGTGTTGCAGGATCTGACAACTTTCAAAAAGGCCTATTCACCCCCCCCCCCCCCTCTAGGCCCACATTCAATTGGTATTAGAGCAAGGTTCTTCAAGAAAGAGTCTAACCACTCAAAGAGATCATGTCGGATATGAAGGACACCCACAAAATCAACAACCAAGAGGAGGTTAACAACGACAAGACCCAAAAAGTGGAGAAGTACCTCGAAGCCATTCAAGACTTCGAGGACGACGATGAGGAGACGCTGGAGCTAAAGGTGCTCCTCAGAAGGAAGGCACTTTCCAAAGGGAAAGTGAAAGTTGAAGAGAAGAAGAAGGGGAGTAGTCACACCGACTACTCCCGATATCCTTTTAACTATGATCATCTAAATTCCAATAACAATCATTACTTATCTATCCCACTTGGAAAAGCCCCACACTTCGATGGAAGTGATTACTCAATGTGGAGGCAGAATATGAAAATGCATTTGATTTCCCTCAACCCAAGTCTATGGCATGTTGTATGCATAGGGATAGATATTCTGGACGACGTCGAAGAGCTCACCCCAAGCCAAGAGCAGGCCATTCATAGAAATGCACAAGCCGCAGCTGTAATCACCTCCTCACTCAGTCGGGACGAGTTCACCAAGGTGGATGGACTCGAAATTGCTAAGGATATATGGGATACACTACAAACTGCACATGAAGGTGACCGACATGTGCGTGAAGCAAAGATTGAGATGATCGAAGGTGAACTAGGAAGATTCGCAATTGAGGAAGACGAGTCACCCCAAGATATGTACAATCGATTGAAGACACTTGTCAACAAAGTTTGATCATACGGGAGCAAGAAGTGGAATGACCACGAGGTGGTGAAGCTCATCCTTAGAGCTTATATGCCTCGCAATGTCACGCTATGCTCCATGATTAGAGAAAGCCTCGGATACAAAAGGATGACTCCGGATGAATTGCTTGGAAAAATAATCAACTTTGAGATGATGGAAAGACAAGCAAAGCACATCAAGGAAATTGCCGTTCTCACCTCGGCTAAGAAGAAAGTGGTTGCTCTAAAGTCCACCCTCAAGACTCTATCCAAAGAAGCAAGGGAAGCACAACTAGAGGGAGACAGTGACGACGAAAGAAGTGAGCTAGATGAAGAGGACATGATATTGTTCATGAAAAAGTTCAAGAGAATAATGAAGAAAAGACAAGGAACAAAATCAAGTGAGGGAAAGTACAAGGAAAGAATGAAACTGAAGTTGAGGCGGGCATGCTACTATTGTGGTGAGTATAACCACTTTATAGTTGATTGCCCATATTAGGAGAACAAGAAGAAGACCAAAGAATCCAAGCCTCAACCTAAGAAATTCTTCAAGAAGAAGAAGAAAGCCGAACAAGCGCACATTGGGAAGTGAATGTAGGCCTAGAGGGGGGTGAATAGGCCTTTTTGAATTTTCTCGGTTCCTGTAACACTCAACAACAAAGTCAATACCAGAGATATCGGACTAGTCCGGTAAAGTGCGGACTAGTCCGGTTTTCACGGGCTAAGTTGATCAAGTTCAGTCAATTTGATTGATTCGTTAATGTTTGCAGAGGAAATATAAACTTGAATGATAGTTTAATAGTTGTATGTCAAATTCTATTACAATTAAGGCTCTTGTTCAACAATTTAAATCAAATTGAACAAGGTGAATCAAACCCTAGATTAAGTTGATCAATTAAGATGAAGAACGCAAAAGGACAAGACACACGATTTATCTCGTGGTTCGGCTACCACGAAGGCAACCTACATCCACGTTGAGGAGCCCACAAAAGGACCAGGTCTTCTCCAACCCTTCCCTCGTCGGATCGCCACGAAGGCCAATCCTCTTCCACTAATCACAAAGGGTAAATAACCAAGTTCAAGGGGCGTTCTCACACGTTGAGAGCTCCCTTGATTACAACTTACAAAGCCACCAATAACACACTCGAAAATTACAAATTGAAACGCAAGAGTGTGTTAGAGAATCAAACCAAGAGCTCAATGATGTGTGCCAAGTGTCTCTCCAATGATCTAGAAGTGATCTTCAATAGATTGATCGATTTTGCACTTAACTTCGTGGAGAGAGGTGGTTTTTGAGTCTCTTGGGAGGTGTGACGGCGCTAGGGTTCGAGTGATTGTAAAAGTGGGTCGTGCACCTCTATTTATATGGGGTTTCTAAAAGTGACCATTAGGGTTCAGAAAGATCGGACTAGTTCGTGGTGGTCACCGGACTAGTCCGGTGTGCTGTGTGTAGCAAACCCTAAATGTCCAGGAATATCGGACTAGTCCGGTTGAAAACGGACTTGTCCGATTTCACTACTGGAAATCTTCGGACTAGTCCGATTGCCATCGGACTTGTCCGGACATATGAAACCCTAAGTGTTTAGGATGACAAGTCTGCACTTGGAGGACTTGTCCGATTTAGATCAGTGTGTATATCGGACTAGTCCGTGTAGACACCAGACTTGTCCGAAGTGGATCAGAAAGAATATCGGACTAGTCCATATCACAACGGACTTGTCCGATTTTGTGTGACTTGTGCATTGTGTTGAGGACTAGTCCGCATTGGGGAGGACTAGTCCGAAGTGGATCAGAAAGATATCGGACTAGTCCGGTGGATACCGGACTTGTCCGATCTAGTGCAGAAAGTGATATCGGACTAGTCCAGCTGAAATCGGACTAGTCCGATCCTGTATAACTTTGTGCATTGTGTGTGTGTGCTTGAAAGTGATTGAGCTCTTGGGTGTGTTTCCTTAACACACTCCATACATAATAATCTACTATTTTCTTCTCCTTGAGCTCAAATTCACTTTGCTTCTCATTTCCCTTCTTTTTGGCATTTTGCTCATTTTTCATTATTTGCCTGCATTCATCTCAACAAAAGGATTAGGATCCCAATTGCTTGTCATAAATCATCCAAAACCCACATGGGAGTCCTAGATGCACTTTCAATCTCCCCCTTTTTGGTGATTGATGATAACCAATTGAGATTTCACAAAATAAGGCAAAAGATGAGATTTTCATAAAGTATGCACATATGACTCAAAATACATCAAGCAACAAGAGAATTATCCATATGTGCATTCTTTATGGTGGGATGCATACTAAGTGCATGAATACATTGAGAATGACATAATTTACATTAATCAACCGATACCAAGTGCATATGACATTCCAGGAGCAAAAATGCAGTTTTCATCACATACTCGCAAATAAATTGAACAATTCATCACAAGACCAAACTTAATATGAAAATAGTGTTAAACTATTACAATCACAAATAAAAGTACAGAGAAGGCTCTCTCCTCGCATCCTATTACAGCTAAAGCTAAGACTTGACTCCCCCTCAATATCTCCCCATTTGGCATCAAGACACCAAAAAGAGAGAGAGAGGAAGGTCCTAGGTTTTCACTCTTCGCTGTCTGTCCTCTCGTCATCTTCTTCATATTCTTCGCTCTCCGCTTGATGAGGAGGAGAGGGAGGAGGAGGAGCGGAGCTGCTCGAGCCCCCAATGCCAAAATAGGCAAGCTCGGAGGGGGACAAGGGCCCGAGCTCGGAGATGTCAAGATCGGAATCTTCAGAAATTACTGGAGATCCAATGGGGTTGATCTCCAGCTTTTCACTCTGTTGCTTCACATTGGCTTTGATATATCTCATATCCTCCTTCCTCTTCTGATTGAGTTTATGAAGCTTTACTTCAATCTTCTTGCAGGAGGAGAATATCGCGGACAAGTATTTGAGGATACCACTGGCGGATCCTCTCTGAGGGGCTTCCCTGGAGGGGGGAGGAGCCCTAGCAACATCTCTTTCTCTTGCCGGTGCCTCAGGAATTGAGGACGGCGAGGGAGCAGCCTGGACACTCACAGGCTGAGGCTTCTGAGGCCTCAGGGGAGTGTGCTCTACATCCTTCACGAATTATATTCATGTGACCTTCTCAATCATGAACATCAAGTAGGGAGCATAGCCACATGACCGGTTGGGGTGCTTGAGATGTTGACCATGTCGTTCCATATGTAATCTGCAACATCAAACTGTCTCTTCTTGCTTATGACCCTCATTAGAGTCCGGAGGTAGCCCTGTACACTCCCTGCATCCCCATCCTTGGGGGCAATGGTCTTCCGGAGAACTCTGTTCAGAACCACAAAGTAGGGCTTCATGTTCTTTGTGGAGGGAGGAACATACTTAGAGTTGGGCTCATACAAGAACTTCATTCTGTCCCTCTCAATGACCCCTATGTTGTGGATGATCAGGTGGTCATGTCCAGCAGAGTCTAAATGGAGCAAGCTTGCAAAATCATCCTGAGTGATGGAGTACTTGGATCCATGGGTCATCCAAGTCACAATCTCTTCATCTTCACTCGAGAAGTGGCACGTTGCATAGAATTGTGCAATCACTTCATCATTCCAATTGTGTCTGAAGGCAAACAGATCCTTCAGACCATGCCTTTCTGCTGCAGCAATGACCTCACCAAAAGCTGAGCACTTCTTCTTCTCTAGGTGGGCCCAGTCAATCCACTGACTGCGCACCACCGGAGTCTTCATCGGCAGGTAAACCAGCCTGTAGAAATCTACATGGCAGTTTGACCAAAACCTTCCATCAGCTGCCTGCTTTGGCCTTTCATAGCAATCAATGCTTCTTAGCTTGGCTGCCACATCGCTGCTTTTCCCATTGAATTTCTCTTCATTGGGGTCCCGGACCCCTTCTCTGGGAGCATGAAGCTTCAAGGGCCCAACTGGCCCCGTTGCGACTCCCTTGCCCTTTCCCTTTGCTTGACGAAGGTCGCTTGAAGACGTAGCAGCCTTCGAGGCAGGCTTCTTGACACAGACCTTCCTCCGAACCTGGGGAGGGGAGGCAGCAGGCTTGGAAGGTCTTTCTTGGCGTTTCTTGCCAAGACCCGCCGAGGACCGTGGTGCCACCTCGTGGTCCAACTCGGCCTCAAAGTCGGAGATCTCGTTGTCGGAGCTCGACATGATCTGAGAATGATTGAGCAAGAATAATGACAAGTTATACAAGGCATACGTAAGACAAGATAGCAATGGATGGCATTAAGGAATTAAGGAATTAGGTTTCAGGTTCAGAAACATCGGACTTGTCCGGTGCTCAGGCACGGACTAGTCCGGGGTACCGGACTTGTCCGTGCATGGACCGGACTAGTCCGGTGTTCATCCTCAAAAACCTAACAGATTGGACAGGATACAATCCCTAATGCAAATCTAGTCTAGCATACACGTAGTACATCAACTAAACATGTAACTAGTGAAGGGTGCTATGCCAAACGATCAACAATTGAGAAAAATACGATTTCTAGGATTTTGAATATTTTTACCGAAGAAATCGATGGAGGCTCGAAGTTATGGGGGTTGGAGGCCGGACTAGTCTGCTAGCTTCAATCCCCAAGTCTTCAAGCTTGACCTCCGCCCAAATGAGTGTCTTTTCGACGGAGGATGCAAAAGATCGCCTTGGGAGCTCGAGCGCAAGAGAGAGGAAGCCTAGAGCGAATGTGAGGGTGAGGAGATTAGGGTTTGGTGGCGGCTAGGGTTATGGACACAAAAATCGGACAAGTCCGAACATGACCGGACTAGTCCGAAGTCATCCAGAGACCTATATCGGACTAGTCCGTGGTCTATCGGACTAGTCCTGCCTAATCGGCACTCTGCGGACTAGTCTGCATGGGCGGACTAGTCCGGGTAACCACGGACTAGTCCGTGGTCACCAGGAAAGAATTGCATAGCCCATTCATATATATTTGAAGGTTCAATAATAGAGAGTAGAGAGGCAGAACAATTCAAGTAATCTTGATGAATTTGACCAGTAAGCATACAACAATCATACAATGATCAAAATTCATCAAGATCTAAGAATTGACATAGTTTTTTGAGAGAAAAATGGAGAGGGATGATTTTCACAATTCAATCAACATTTTTGAAGCAATCATACAGGTATGCAACTTTTCAAGCCACACTCCGAGAATCAAGAATATTTAGCTCATTTCGGAGTTCGCAAAAACGCTTTTCATCAAGTGGCTTGGTGAATATGTCGGCCAATTGTTTTTGGGTGTTGACATGTGAGATGGTTATGTCTCCTTTCATGGAATGGTCTCTCAAGAAATGATGTCTTATGTCTATGTGTTTAGTCCTAGAGTGCTCAACTGGATTGTGGGCTATTTTAATGGCACTCTCATTATCACAAAGGAGAGGAATACGGTTCATATTGTAACCGTAATCCCTTAGAGTTTGTCGCATCCAAAGGAGTTGTGCACAACAACTCCCGGCTGCATAAATACTCCGCTTCGGCTGTGGATAATGCAATGGAATTTTGTTTCTTAGATGACCAAGAAACCAAAGATCTTCCTAGGAATTGGCATGTGCCAGAGGTGCTTTTTCTATCAACTTTGCACCCGGCATAATCTGCATCGGAGTAACCAATGAGATTGAATTTGGAGCCTTTTGGGTACCAAAGACCAAGGTTGGGTGTATAAACTAAATATCTCAAGATTTTTTTACGGCTGTCAAGTGACATTCCTTAGTGTTGGCTTGAAATCTTGCACACAAACCCACACTCAACATAATATCTGGCCTAGATGCACATAAGTAGAGTAAAGATCCAATCATGGAGCGATATACCTTTTGGTCGATGCTCGGTCCATCTTCATTGAGATCCAAGTGGCCATTCGTAGCCATGGGAGTCTTTATGGGCTTTGCCTTGTCCATGCCAAACTTCTTGAGTATGTCCTGCGTGTACTTGGTTTGGCTTATGAATGTTCCTTCCCTTTGTTGCCGTACTTGGAATCCCAAGAAGTACTTCAATTCTCCCATCATTGACATTTCAAACCTGTCTGTCATAATTCTACTAAGTTCTTCACAGAAAGATTGGTTAGTTGACCCAAAAATTATATCATCAACATAGATTTGGAAAATAAAAAGATCATTATCTAGATTCTTTGTGAATAATGTATAATCTACTTTGCCAATTTGAAAACCATTATCAATTAAGAAATCTCTAAGAAACTCATACCAAGCTCTAGGAGCTTGTTTGAGGCCATAGAGAGCCTTACGCAGTTTATATACGTGGTCGGGGAACTCTTCGTCTTCAAACCCGGGCGGTTGCTCCACGTACACCTCTTCCTTGATCGGTCCATTGAGGAAGGCGCTTTTCACGTCCATTTGATACAGCTTGAAATCATGGTAAGTAGCATATGCAAGTAATATTCTAATTGATTCAA
Source organism: Tuctoria greenei (assembly GCA_036927565.1). Lineage (NCBI taxonomy): Eukaryota > Viridiplantae > Streptophyta > Magnoliopsida > Poales > Poaceae > Tuctoria > Tuctoria greenei. The sequence continues at coordinate 43,745,355 of JAYESD010000006.1, forward strand.
GCCTAGCTACTGGAGCAAAAGTCTCATCGAAATCCAAACCTTCGACTTGTGAGTAACCTTTGGCCACAAGTCGTGCCTTGTTTCATGTCACCACTCCGTGTTCGTCTTGCTTGTTGCGGAAGACCCACTTGGTGCCCACTATATTTGCATTGGGTCTTGCCACAAGTTCCCAAACCTCGTTTCTCTTGAAGTTGTTCAACTCTTCTTGCATTGCCACCACCCAGTCCGGATCCTTCAATGCATCCTCAGTCCTGCGTGGTTCCAAAAAGGAGACAAACAAGTAATGCTCACAAAAATTAGCTATACGAGATCTAGTGGTTACTCCCTTTTGGATGTCACCGATGATGTTGTCGATTGGGTGATCCCTTTGAATGCATTGGTGTACTCTTAGGTGTGGCACTTGGAGAGTTGTGTGTTGGTGATCATTTTCTTCTCCCCCTGAGTGGTTGCCCTCGTTGATTTGTTGATCATCCTCATATTCTTGTGATTGATCTTGTATCGAAGCTCCCCCTTGATTGCTGATCTCCTCTTGTGGTTCACTTTCCTCTTGTATTTGTGACAATGACTCTTGTGGTCGAACTTCGCCTAGAGCCATTCTCTTCAATGCTTGATAAGGAGCTTCTTCTTTACCTAATTCACATTGATCAACTTGCTCCTTTTGGGAGCCATTAGTTTCATCGAACACTACGTCACGTGCTATTTCAACAAGTCCGGAGGCCTTGTTGAAAACACGATAGGCATAAGTGTTCGAATCATAACCAAGCAAGAAACCTTCATCGGACTTCGAAGCGAACTTTGAAGTCCTGGGCTTCTTGTTCAAGATATAACATGGAGAGCCGAAAACTCGAAAATATGAAATGTTTGGTTTGTTACCGGTGAGTAGCTCATAAGGAGTCTTCTTGAGTAGTCGATGAAGGTAGAGTCGATTTGCAGCGTGGCAAGCGGTGTTAATTGCTTCCGCCCAAAATCGATCTGAAGTCTTGTATTCATCGAGCATTGTTCTTGCCATCTCTATGAGCGTTCGGTTCTTCCTTTCGGCAACTCCGTTTTGTTGTGGAGAGTATGGTGCTGAAAATTCGTGCTTGATTCCCTCCTCGTCAAGGTACTCCTCCACTTGTATGTTCTTGAACTCCATGCCGTTGTCGCTCCGAATACTCTTGATCGATAGTGAGAACTTGTTTTGCGCTCGCTTGAAGAATTTCTTGAGTGTCCCTTGTGTTTCTAACTTGTCATGCAAAAAGAACACCCAAGTGAAGCGGGAAAAATCATCAATAATGACTAAACCGTATTTATTACCGCCGATGCTTATGTAAGCAATTGGACCAAACAAGTCCATATGAAGTAGTTCGAGCGGTCTTGTCGTAGTCATGATGTTCTTTGCGGGATGATGTGCTCCAACTTGCTTCCCGGCTTGCCACGCGCTACAAGGCCTGTCTTTCTCAAAAACAACATCTTTCAAACCTCAGATGTGATCGCCCTTGAGGAGTTTTTGAAGATTCCTCATACCAACATGTGCTAGCCGTCTATGCCACAGCCAACCCATGTTGGTTTTTGCAATCAAGCATGTGTCGAGTTCGGCTTTATCCTTGTTGAAGTCAACAAGGTAAATCTTTCCCTTCAACATACCCTTGGATGCAACGGAACCATCACTCCTCCTTGAGACGGTCACACCCTCGTTAGTGAACAAGCAATTATTACCTTTGTCACATAATTGAGATATGGACGACAGGTTATAATCTAAAGATTCAACATGTAAAACATGAGAAAGAGTGTGTTCAGAGGATATTGCTATTTTACCGTTACCGAGCACCCTTCCTTGACTATTATCTTCGAAGTAGATGCCTTCGTTTGGGTCCTCGTTTTCTTCATATTCCACGAACATCCTCCTTTCTCCGGTCATGTGGTTGGTGCATCCACTGTCTAGCACCCATTTGGATCCACCGGAGGAATAGGCCTGCAGAAACAAAGTATGCCTTGGTTTTAGGTACCCAAGCTTGCTTGGGTCCTTGGAGGTTAGTTACAATACATTTGGGCACCCACACATGGGATTTTTTGTTCCCATGGCGTGGCCCAGCATAATAAGCATAAACTTTACCAAGATTGTTTCTCATTAATACATAAGAGGCATCAAAGGTTTTGAACAAAAGTTGTTGTTGTTTATGGATCGGACTAGTCTGGGTGACCGGACTTGTCCAGATGACCGGACTTGTACGGACCACAACCGGACTAGTCCGGTGTTCATGAGAGTTCGGGTTCTTAATTTTCGAGTTACCAGGTTGTGAGGGTCCTCCCTTCACAAAGGTAATCATTCCCTTGTTATTCTTATGACTTCCAGCATTTTGTTTTCCATCATTAGAGTAACCAATGCCATACTTGACATTTGGAGGTCTTTGGACCAAGTATGCACTACGTGCATAGTTGATCCTCTCCTTGTCAAATATTCCACATTGGGTAGGATTTTTATCCTTTGTGGAGGTAGACTTTTCCTTCAACCTGGTGTTGATTTTACCACATTTGCACATATGAACAAGATTAGTTGAAGTGGGTTGAGAAGGTAGACTTGAAGAGGAGGAAGATTCACTTAGCTTGAGTGACTCAACTTGCACTTCAAGGATCTTGTTAACCTTGATCAGGTCATCAAGTTGATCCTTGATTGCAACATTTGAGTTGGTTAACTCCAAGCAAGTTTTCTTGCTTGAAGCTAGCTCAAGCTCTAGTGAGCTGTTTTTCTCCTTTTCAAGAACTAGAAGATTGTCAAGTTCAACATACTTCTCCTTTTGGGAGATAATCATGTCCTCTTGACGATCAATTAGCCGTTCCTTCTGAACAAGTTGGTCAAGTAAAAATTTCATTTTAGCAGCAGTTTTTCTATCTACTCCAATTAACATATCTTCATCATCACTATCTAGTTCATCATTGCTTGAGTAGGAATGCATGGAAGGAGTTTTGATGTTTACCTTGCGTTTACCTTCCTTTGCCATGAGGCAAGTGCCATTTCCCTTCTTTTTGCCGAGCGTGGGGAAGAGTGTGGGTTTCTTGGACGTGCTTTCAATGGCTATGCTAGCCATCTCTTCTTCATCGGATGATGAGGACTCATCGTTTGAGTCCCACTCCTTTCCAATGTGTGCTTGTTCAGCTTGTTTCTTCTTCTTGAAGAATTTCTTCGGTTGAGGCTTGGCTTCTTTATTCTTCTTCTTGTTGTCCTCATACGGGCAATCGACTATAAAGTGGTTATACTCACCACAATTATAGCACGCCCGCCTCATCTTCGGCTTTGTCCTCTCCTTGTACTTGCCTTCACTTGATTTTGTTCCTTGTCTTTTCTTCATTATTCTTTTGAACTTTTTCATGAACAAATTCATATCCTCTTCGTCCAGCTCACTGCTTTCATCATCGCTGTCCTCCTCAAGCTGTGCTTCTCTTGCTTCTTTGGATAGAGGCTTGAGTGTGGACTTTAAGGCAACTCCCTTCTTCTTGGCCGATGTGAGGTCGGCTATTTCTTTGACGTGCTTGGCTTGTTTCTCCATCATTTCAAAGTTGATGATTTTGCCAAGCAATTCATCTGGAGTCATCCTCTTGTACCCGGGACTTTCTCTGATCATAGAGCATAGTGTGACATTGCGAGGCATAAAGGCTCTAAGGATGAGCTTTACAACCTCGTGGTTATTCCACTTCTTGCTCCCATATGATCGAACCTTGTTTACAAGTGTCTTCAATCGGTTGTACATGTCCTGGGGAGACTCGTCTTCCTCAATTGCGAACCTTCCTAGTTCGCCTTCAATCATTTCAATTTTTGCCTCCCGCACATGCTGGTCACCTTCATGGGCTGTTTGTAGTGTGTCCCATATTTCCTTGGCAATCTCCAGTCCGTCCACCTTTTTGAATTCATCTCGACTTAGAGAGGAGGTGATTACGGCTGCGGCTTGAGCGTTTCTGTGGATGGCTTGCTCTTGATTTGGGGTGAGCCCTTCGTCGTCATCTGGGATGTCTATTCCTGTGCACACAATATGCCATAAACTTGGGTTAAGGGAAATCAAGTGCATCTTCATATTTTGCCTCCACATGGAGTAATCACTCCCATCGAAGTGTGGGACTTTTCCAAGAGGAATAGATAGGTAATGGCTGTAGTTTGAATTTAAACGATCATAGTTAAAAGGATATCGGGAGTAGTCGGTGTGACTACTCCCCTTCTTCTTTTCTTCAACTTTAGCTTTCCCTTTGGAAAGTGCTTTCGTTCTGAGGGGTGCTTTCAGCTCCAGCATCTCCTCGTCATCATCATCGAAGTCTTGAATTGCTTCGAGGTACTTTTCCAACTTTTGGTTCTTGTCGTTGTTCACTTCTTCCTGGTTGTTGATTTTCTGAACTTCCTTCATGTCCGACATGATCTCTTCGAGAGGTTGCACTCTTTCTCGAAGAACCTGCTCTGATACCAATTGAATGTAGGCCTAGAGGGGGGTGAATAGGCCTTTTTGAATTTTCTTGGTTCCTGTAACACTCAACAACAAAGTCAATACCAGAGATATCGGACTAGTCCGGTAAAGTGCGGACTAGTCTGGTTTTCACGGGCTAAGTTGATCAAGTTCAGTCAATTTGATTGATTCGTTAATGTTTGCAGCGGAAATATAAACTTGAATGACAGTTTAATAGTTGTATGTCAAATTCTATTACAATTAAGGCTCTTGTTCAACAATTTAACTCAAATTGAACAAGGTGAATCAAACCCTAGATTAAGTTGATCAATTAAGATGAAGAACACAAAAGGACAAGACACACGATTTATCCCGTGGTTCGGCTACCACGAAGGCAACCTACATCCACGTTGAGGAGCCCACAAAAGGACCGGGTCTTCTCCAACCCTTCCCTCGTCGGATCGCCATGAAGGCCAATCCTCTTCCACTAATCACAAAGGGTAAATAACCAAGTTGAAGGGGCGTTCTCACACGTTGAGAGCTCCCTTGATTACAACTTACAAAGCCACCAATAACACACTCGAAAATTACAAATTGAAACGCAAGAGTGTGTTAGAGAATCAAACCAAGAGCTCAATGATGTGTGCCAAGTTTCTCTCCAATGATCTAGAAGTGATCTTCAATAGATTGATCGATTTTGCACTTAACTTCGTGGAGAGAGGTGGTTTTTGAGTCTCTTGGGAGGTGTGACGGCGCTAGGGTTCGAGTGATTGTAAAAGTGGGCCGTGCACCTTTATTTATATGGGGTTTCTAAAAGTGACCGTTAGGGTTCAGAAAGATCGGACTAGTCCATGGTGGTCACCGGACTAGTCCGGTGTGCTGTGTGTAGCAAACCCTAAGTGTCCAGGAATATCGGACTAGTCCGGTTGAAAACGGACTTGTCCGATTTCACTATTGGAAATCTTCGGACTAGTCCGATTGCCATCGGACTTGTCCGGACATATGAAACCCTAAGTGTTTAGGATGACAAGTCCGCACTTGGAGTACTTGTCCGATTTAGATCAGTGTGTATATCGGACTAGTCCGTGTAGACACCGGACTTGTCCGAAGTGGATTAGAAAGAATATCGGACTAGTCCGGATCACAATGGACTTGTCCGATTTTGTGGGACTTGTGCATTGTGTTGAGGACTAGTCCGCATTGGGGAGGACTAGTCTGAAGTGGATTAGAAAGATATCGGACTAGTCCGGTGGATACCGGACCTCTCCGATCTAGTGCAGAAAGTGATATCGGACTAGTCCGGCTGATATCGGACTAGTCCGGTCCTGTATAACTTTGTGCATTGTGTGTGTGTGTGCTTGAAAGTGATTGAGCTCTTGGGTGTGTTTCCTTAACACACTCCATACATAATAATCTACTATTTTCTTCTCCTTGAGCTCAAATTCACTTTGCTTCTCATTTCCCTTCTTTTTGGCATTTTGCTCATTTTTCATTATTTGCCTGCATTCATCTCAACAAAAGGATTAGGATTCCAATTGCTTGTCATAAATCATCCAAAACCCACAAGGGAGTCCTAGATGCACTTTCAGAAAGGAGTGGGACTCAAACGATGAGTCCTCATCATCCGAAGAAGAAGAGATGGCTAGCGTAGCCATCGAGAGCACGTCCAAGAAATCTACACTCTTCCCCACACTCGGCGCAAGGAAGGGAAATGGCACTTTCCTTATGGCAAAGGAAGGTAAACGCAAGATTGCATTCCTACTCTAGTGATGATGAAATAATTAGTGATGATGAAGACATGCTTAGTGGACTAGATAGGAAAGCTGCAACAAAAATGAAATTTTTACTTGATCAACTTGTTGAGAAGGAGAGGTTGATTCATCGTCAAGAGGACATGATTATCTCCCAAAAGGAGGAGTATGTCGAACTTGAAAAACTTCTATAACTTGAAAAGGAGAAAAACAATTCACTAGAGCTTGCTTGGAGTTAACTGGCTCAAATATTGCAATCAAGGACCAACTTGCTGACCTGATCAAGGTTAACAAGATCCTTGAAGTGCAAGTTGAGTCACTCAAGCTGAGTGAACCTTCCTCCTCTTCAAGTTCACCTTCTCAATCCACTGAAACTGATTTTGCTCATATGTGCACATGTAGTAAAATAGACACCAGTTTGAAGGAGAAGTCAACCTCCACAAAGGATAAAAATCCTACCCAATGTGGCATATTTGACAAGGAGAAGATCAACTATGCACGTAGGGCATACTTGGTCCAAAGACCTCCAAATGTGAAGTATGGCATTGATTACTCTTATGATGAAAAACAGCATGCTGGAAGTCATAAGAATAATAAGGGAAGGATTTTTTTTGTGAAGGAAAAACCCTCTCAAACTCATAAGTCGAAGGGTAAAAACCTGAACTCACACAAACACTGGACTAGTCCGGTGAGTGTCCGGACAAGTCCGGTCCTCTGGACAAGTCCGGCTTTCCAGACTACCCCTGTATACAAACAACAACAATTACTCTTTAGAACCTTTGATGCCTCCTATGTGTTAATGAGAAATAATTTTGGCAAGGTTTATGCTAATTATGTTGGGCCACGCCATGGGAACACCAAATCTCATGTGTGGGTGCCCAAATGCATTGTAACTAACCTTCAAGGACCCAAGCAAGCTTGGGTACCTAAAATCAAAGCATAATTTGTTTTTGCAGGCCTATTCCTCCGGTGGATCCAAATGGGTGCTAGACAGTGGCTGCACCAACAATATGACCGGAGAAAGAAGGATGTTCGTGGAATATGTGTAGGATAGAAGAGCACATGAAAAGCTACCAGAGGGGGGGGGGGTGAATGGTAGATTTAAAAATCTTACGCAGCGGAAACAATTAAACCCCAACCCCTTCGGCAGAAAAACGATCTCTTAAAGAAATCATGTGTGAGACTAACCTAAATGTGTTTCACCATGACAAAAGTGATGGACATCAGAGAGAATCAAGTCACGAAGACAACACAAAAGGAATCACTCAAATCCGTCGAGAAAAACTTAAGCTATGATCGAAAGATCAAACAAGGTCAATCTGCCCTACCCGAGAAAAACAGTTCTGGAATGCTGCAAAGAAACTCGTGTAGATCCAAAACCACAAATCCAATGACCGTGAAATTTTGAAATATGATAGATGATCAAGTTGTGAAGACAACCCAAAAAGAAGCACGTCAATTGGATCTGTAAAACTCGAGTTATGATAAAACCACCGACAAAAGGTAGTGCTGTCCAGAAACTTGACGAGTAAAACTTGTCTGGAACAAGTCGGACGAACAAGGCACAAAAGTTCCTTAAAACTACGAATTTTATTCAATATAACACAAGACGAATAGCCCCAAAGTCGTACTCCACGAGCTCTGGGCTCCCTTGCTTATAGAACCAGCCCTTAGACCAACCCAATATCAACTAGGACTCCGATCCTACTCAGATCATGAATCATAACTTTCCATAACTGCTTAGGATTCTTCTATACGCAGATAGAATCAATCTTAAGACTTCCAAACACCTTAGGAACGTATCCACATTCCTAAACAACTCAAATTCGTGACCCACACGAAATCCAATCATAACCAACTCAAATCTTTCCATATTTGAGTCAAACCCGACTCAGCCGCGGCCTGTGTCCATAACCTAGTCAGTTGGACGTTTCCGACCAACTCTTTACGTCCACATCTCTTCATCACATCTCGGAACCATGTAGCCACGTCCATGCACTCCTTGCACACGTGCAAACATCTTCCAATGACGTCCACGATACCTTCATATGCATTGTTCTTGATTCAATCATGCTGCGCAACCTCCTGATCAGCTCAACCACAATTCCTCCTGAATTTGGTTGTTGGAACCTCATCTCCTCCCTGAGACTAGTCCAATGGATCCCGTCACCAGCCATGTCTTGAAATCAAGCAACACCTGCACATGAATAAACAACCAATCCATACGAGCCCAAGTCCTCGACTTGACTCATGTTAGTTCCGAACACAACACCTTACGTGAGAACCTCACATAAGCATGTTGCAAAACCACAGTAACACGATATCATTCATATCATCCAAAACGCACCAAAAACTTAGTAAAAGAATACTAAGCAAACTTTCCAACAATGTAAAGCAAGTACGAAACATTGCAAATGAAAAGCAGAAGAACTGCGGTCAAGTTCCAGACCTTGCCAGAGCAACCCGAACCTTGAGCCGGAGCTAACAAAAGCTAGTACAACCTAGCACCGGAACTTACCAGAACTAGTATAACCAAGCTCCCGCCGGAGCTTACAAAACTAGCAGGACCTAGCGCTGGAGCTAACCAGAACTAGTTGGAACTAGTAAACCAAAAAACCGGAGCTAGAAAAATCAACTCGGAGCTTAGCAAAAAACACGTCGGAGCTATCAAAGACATGTCGGAGCTAAAGATAAAACTCACTGGAGCCCGGAGCTAGAAAAATCAACTCAGAGCTTAGCAAAAACATGTCGGAGCTACTAAAGACATGCCGGAGCTAACCAACATAAGTCGGACATAGCAAAACATATCGGACCTTACGTCGGACCTTGCAAAAGCTCGGAGCTAGAGTCGGACCTTGCTAAAAAAGATGTTTTAGCAGAATTTCAGAACTTTTATCATCAAAGCCAATGTATTCAGCACACATAGGTCTTACAATCTCCCCCGTGATGAATGCATTGGCAACAGCATTTAAAATCCGAACAATGGCTTATTCACATAAAAGTTTTGAAGGCAATTTTTCCCTTTTGTAAATCAGAAGTAAAATGAGAAGAAAATTATCCCATATTATCTCTCTCCCCCTTTATTATCTCTCCTTATGCACATATTCTCTTTCTCTTCATGCTTATCTCTCCCCCTTTGACAATGTATTCAGCAAGTCATGAGAAGCACAAATTATCTCTCCTCCTTTAGTTGTTATGAGCATATTATAACATATACATATAAACAAAGCTCATCCAAGTCATACTATCAAGTACCTTACATTATCACATCAATGAAATACATAAAGTAGTGTAAGCCATGCTAGAGATCAAATGTAATTTTCAATTTAAGCAAGTCATGATCTCACAAACTTAACTATTTCAAAACCTAAAAGCATGACACTAGTTGCTGCATTTTATTATTTTTCAAAGCATAAATTTAGATCATATGATATTTGCAAGAGATTTTTGCGCATCTGCCTTATTCTAACCAACCAAGCCAAGCCTATGTCATTTGACAATCAGAAGCTTAAGGACATGGTTTTAGTCATACACAACTTCTTCCAAGTTCATATCTAAGTGCAATGATAAGCCATCTCAGAAAAAGAAGTGTGATGCATGTATATTCTCTTGATCTTTTCTCAATTTATATTTGTTCATAAAAACTCAACATGTGAGTTGATTACTTGATTAATTCTTTATGATTAAAAGCACTTGTGAGCATGCAACAAGTTCAAAACAGCAAGAAAGTTCAACCATGACCAGATTTAGTGTAAGTAATTATTCCAATTACTAGACATGGCAAAAACTACAAAATGTATAACACGAGTAATGTAGTAAGAACTTTCAGCATGTAAAAGGAATCACAGAGTCATATATGTATGAAATACTATGCTCATATTATTTTAATTTCAGATTCACACATAGACTTCCCAAGTTTCAACCCCCCCCCCCCCTCAATTTAAGCCATAAGGATGCATAACCCCTATTTCACTAAGAATGTAACAAAAACGAGTGAAATCCAAAGGTTTTGTAAAAATGTCAGCCAATTGTTGTTCGGTATCTACATGGTGAAGCATGATGTTTCCTTTTTCAACATTATCTCGGAGAAAGTGATACCTAATGTCAATGTGCTTAGTTCTAGAATGATGCACAGGGTTTTTAGCAATGCAAATGGCACTAGTGTTATCACAGAACAGTGGAACACTATCTAGATCAACCCCATAGTCCTTAAGTGTTTGAACAATCCAAAGAATTTGTGAGCAAGCACTAGCAGCAGCTACATATTCAGATTTGGTTGTGGATTGTGCAACTGAATTTTGTTTTCTAGAGGACCAAGCAACAAGAGAATTACCAATAAAATGACAAGCACCGGAAATACTTTTCCTATCAATCCTACAACCCCCAAAATCAGAATTCGAAAAAGCTTTCAAAGTAACGGTTGTGGAAGAAGGAAGAAAAATGCCAAATTCTTGTGTTCCATGTAAGTACCTGAGAATCCTTTTGAAGGCTTGACGATGTGAAGCACGTGGGGAAGCTTGAAACCGTGCACAAAGACATACGCTGAATTGTATATCCGGTCTTGATGCCGTGAGGTACAAAAGTGATCCGATCATGCTTCTATATTCTTTTTGATTCACAGGTTCACCATCTTCATCAAGTTCAAGTGTTGTTGCTATTCCCATTGGTGTCCGAGGAGGCTTGCTTTTGTCCATGTTGAAGCACCTTAGGAGGTCTTTGGTATACTTCGTTTGATGCACAAAGGTACCCTCCTTGGTTTGCTTGATTTGCAGCCCCAAAAAGTAAGTGAGTTCACCCATCATACTCATTTCAAATTCGGAACTCATCATTGCTGAAAACTTGGACACAATATCATGAGAAGCACAACCAAAGATAATATCATCTACATACACTTGAACAAATAATGAGTCATTGCCATGTTTAAGCACAAAAAGAGTTTTATCAACCTTGCCCATGGTAAACACCTTTTCAAGTAAGAATGTTTTTAACCTATCATACCATGCTCTAGGGGCTTGTTTGAGACCGTATAAGGCTTTGGACAGTTTGTAAACATGATTAGGAAAATCTAGATTTTCAAAACCCGGTGGTTGTTTGACATAAACCTCCTCATCTATGTAGCCATTAAGAAAAGCACTTTTAACATCCATTTGAAATAGCTTAAAACCTTTAGATGCTGCAAAAGCTTACAAAATTCTTATGGCTTATAATCTAGCGACAGGAGCAAAAGTTTCATCAAAATCTAGACCTTTAACTTGAGTGAAACCTTGAGCAACCAACCTAGCCTTATTCCTAACCACAACCCCATCCTAACTTTGTTTATTTTTATATACCCATTTAGTTCCAATGAAAGTGTGACCTTGAGGTGGAGGTACATGTTTCCAAACATTATTTCTTTCAAAATTTTCTAACTCTTCTTGCATGGCAATAATCCAAGATTCATTAGTGGGTGCGTGTGATATATATTTGGGTTCAAAAGAAGCAACAAAAGCAGAATGAGCATAAGAGTTTGGATCGCAAAACCTGGACAGTGTGACTCGTTCGTGCAAGCTTCCAATCATCTGTTGTGGGGGATGATCTTTGTAAAACCATAGGGGAACAGATGTCTCACAAGCTTCTTCTTCTTCACGTTCATCACAAATCAATGAGCTTGTGGCTTGAGGATGGTTTGAATCAGCATTAATGGTTGTCGGTGCTGGTTGAGAATTAACATCCGGAGCTAAACCAAAGTCTTTAGCTGCTGAATTTTCTTCCAGCAACTCCAATTCTTCCTCATCTTCAATGAAAATGCTCTCCCCCTGCAGATATGGATCTGGACCTGCAATGTTTGAGCTAGTACCTGGGCTAGATTCATCAAAAGACACTTCACAAGTCTCCACAATTTTGTTAGTGTCAAGAAAGAGCACACGGTGGCCTCTAGTATGAGATGGATAACCAAGAAACATGCTATCAATGGATCGAGGTTCAAATTTATCAAGATTACCATGTTTCTTAACAAAGCATAACACTAGGAGTTTGATATTCATCAAGCATAGTCCTAGCCATCTCAACTAAGGTTTTGTTCTTTCTTTCTACAACACCGTTTTGTTGAGGTACATATGGGGAAGAAAGTTAACGATCTATTCCATTTTCAGCACAAAAGTGATCAAAAGATTGATTTTTAAATTCAGTTCCATTATTACTTCTAATTGCCTTTAAAGATCCTGGGTGATCAATTGATAATCTAAGAAATAAATTCCTAAAGTGACTAAAAGATTCATTCTTAGACTCCATAAAGTAAACCCAAGAGTATCTAGAATAATCATCAACAATAACAAGAACATACCATTTACCTCCGAAGGATTGAACACGTGAAAGTTCTACGGTGTCAAGATGCAAAAGTTGACATGGTTCAGTTGCCATGATCATTATGAGAGGAGTATTTGAACCTGCAACCATCTTAGCATGTCTACAAGAAGAGCACACAATTTCTTTGTCCCCTTTAAGCTTAGGCAGCCCACGTATGCGATCAAGAGCACTAACACGCGTTAGGTGATCAAAGCCTATGTGAGCAAGTCTACGATGCCAAAATATAAGTCCTTTGAATCATTAGCAACTAGACACCTATGCTTAGAGGAAGACAAATCAAAATCAGCTTTAAAAACTCTTCCAAACCGAGACATTTTAAAAATAAGCTCACTATTTGAACCTACAACTTTGCAGTAGTTTTTATTGAAAATAATTTCTAGATTTTCATCTAGCAATTGTGCAACAGAAAGCAAGTTGTATTTCAAATTTTCGACAAGTGCCATATCCTTCAAAGTGTAGTGATTATTTACTCTAACCAAACCCTTAGCAATTATAGGAGTTGAAGAATTATCGGCAAAAGTAACAATCTCTACACGTGACACAAAAGAGAGGGAGGAGAACCAATCTTTGTTACCGGTCATGTGGCGTGAGCCACCTGAATCCACAATCCAAATGTTCTCTTTCCTCAAACGTAACCTACATAGAAGCACAATACGTCGATGACTCACTACTGGGGTTAGTCAAAAGGTATTTAGGAATCCAGTACTGAGTCACGCGACGTGCAGTAGGAAAAACACGCGAAAGCTGAGACAAAACAGCAGGTTTATGAGTCAAAGTTTGAGATTTTTTATTCTTAACTACTGACCTATAAGGTGTTACTTGTGTAGCACAAAAATCATTAGCTCCGGAGGAAAAAACAGAAGGTCCGGAGGTAAACTTTGAATGTTTTTGACTCAAAACAGCAGGTTGTACATTCGGTTCAATGTGTGCAACAAATTTGGCATGAAAGTTATGAGATCTAGCAACCATTCTTTCCCTTTTCTGTTGTTTAGCTAGTCCATAACAAAAATCTATGACATGACCATCTCTACCACAGAAGGTATAATGAAATTTAACTTTGTGTTCATGTCTAGATGAGCAAGAAATATTTTTATTTGAAACCGAATGAGACAACACTCCTGCAGATTTGAAAACCACTCCTTTTTGTTTAGGAACTGTTTGAATCAAACCACTTCCTAATGACTTTACAATTTTAGGTGGATGTGCCTTAGCATGAGCATGAGAATCAAAACCTATACCAGTTTTATCATTGCAAGACTTGGAAGAATTTAGCAGTAAGTTTAGGTTCTTATTCCCATTACAAAACCGATCTAATGTCCTATGCATGTCATCAAGTTTATTGGACAGATCAAGGCAATTTTCACATGAAGTTTTTCCTTTTAGCTTGCAATTGTAACAAAATTTAACTTCATGAGATCGTAAAGCATTGTTCAATATAGAAATTTCATTCATAGCATCCTGTAGTTTCTTATCAAGATCATCACAAGTAGAACAATGCAAATCAATTGTAGAACAGCTAGCATCTTTCAAGTTTTTATCATTAAGTGCAGCAAGCTCTTTGCTCTTTTCAATTTCTAACTCAAGTTTATCAAGTGTGGAGGTGTGCGCAGTTCTTAATGACGACAATTGTTCATATATTAAATCACATGAGGGAAACGCATCATCACAAGGAATCAAAGTTTTTAAACGGTTGATTTCAGATTCTAGTGATTCAATTTTAGCAGCACTATCCCTAAGCTTTTTGTCCTTTTTCTTAACAATAATAGTGGCACGAGAAATAGCATCACACATTTCTTCGCAAGTAGGACATACCTCTTCATTGTCGCTGTTGTGTTCTGCCTCCTCCATACTTGATCTTGACTTGCCCGCCATAAAGCACAAGTTTGCCAAATCATCTTCATCTTCATCACTTCCAATGTCCACGTCGCTTGAGCCAAGTTCCTGGAGTGCTGAGATAAAACTGTTCACCAGTTGGCGACCTGTAAAGCCCTTCTTTTTCTTCTTATCAATTGTTGAGGAGTGCTTTATCCTTGATTGTTTTCCTTCCCGGGAGATCGGATCTGAAAGGTTAGTACAATATGTACGAAAATGTCCTGTCTTACCACATTCAAAGCATCGTTGAGGTCCGGAGCTTCCTCTTCTTCTAGTTTTCACATTTTGCAATGCTTTTGAGAACCAGGTAGAGATGAGCGCTAGCTCCTCCTCTGGAAACTCCTCAATCTGTTCAAGGGTTAGAGAGGACAACAAAGCAAGTGTACCACAAGATGAAGATTGGTCGGAGCTAGGCATATCACGTTGAGAAACAAAGCAATAGACTTGTTGGGGTTCTTACGTGATATTATGTCAATTTCATGAGTTTTTAGCTTAGAATATAGCACATCTAAAGTAAGTGTACTCATGACAGTAGATTCACGAATAGATGTGACTTTCATCTCCCAAATTGACATATCTAATGCACTTAGCAATTGCCTAGCATTTTCAGCATCTGAAAAATTAACATTGACACTACGCAAGTTGCTGAGAATCTTAATAAAGCAAACAAAAAGGTCATCAATAGACTCACCGGGTTGCATATCGAAGCGCATGTATTCTTTCTTGAACATGTCTTGCCTTACCTCTTTGATCATGTTTGATCCTTCGTTGTAGTCACAAAGTGCTTTCCACACATCGTATGCAGATCGGAGGTGTGCAACACGGTCGAAGTCGCTTTGAGTTAATCTTTGTATGATCAAGTTCCGAGCCTTGTTGTTGTTGTCGACATCTCTCAGATTTGTAGCTGTAACTTGATCGTTTGATGGCACTTCGTAAGTCTTGTATACCTTCTCCCATATTGCAAAGCCTTGTGCCTGGATGAAAGCCTCCATGCGTGCCTTCCAAACCTGAAAATCAATACCAGCAAACAGACAAGGTTTGGCGGAGTACTTCTCCATGATGATTAGTCAAAAACACGTGCAAATCTCAAAGATTAGAACATCGTGTCTCTGATACCAATTGTAGGATCGAAGAGGCCGTGAAAAGCTACCAGAGGGGGGTGAATGGTAGATTTAAAAATCTTACGGAGCAGAAATAATTAAACCCCAACCCCTTCGGCAGAAAAACGATCTCTTAAAGAAATCGTGTGTGAGACTAACCTAAATGTGTTTCACCGTGAAAAAGTGATGGATATCAGATAGAATCAAGTCACGAAGACAACACAAAAGGAATCACTCAAATCCGTCGAGAAAAACTCAAGCTATGATCGAAAGATCAAACAAGGTCAATCTTCCCTACCCGAGAAAAACAGTTCTGGAATGCTGCAAAGAAACTCGTGTAGATCAAAAACCACAAATCCAATGACCGTGAAATTTTGAAATATGATAGATAATCAAGTTGTGAAGACAACCAAAAAAGAAGCACGTCAATTGGATCTGTAAAACTCGAGTTATGATAAAACCACCGACAAAAGGTAGTGCTGTCCAGAAACTAGACGAGTAAAACTTGTCTGGAACAAGTCGGACGAACAAGGCACAAAAGTTCCTTCAAACTATGAATTTTATTCAATATAACACAATAGGAATAGCCCCAAAGTCGTACTCCACGAGCTCTGGGCTCCCTTGCTTATATAACCAGCCCTTAGGCCAACCCAATATCAACTAGGACTCCAATCCTACTCAGATCACGAATCGTAACTTTCCATAACTGCTTAGGATTCTTCTATACGCAGATAGAAGCAATCTTAAGACTTCCAAACACCTTAGGAACGTATCCACATTCCTAAACAACTCAAATTCGTGACCCACACGAAATCCTATCATAACCAACTCAAATCTTTCCATATTTGAGTCAAACCCAACTCAGCCGCAGCCTGAGTCCATAACCTAGTCGGTTGGACCTTTCCGACAACCTCTTTACGTCTACATCTATTCATCACGTCTCAGAACCATGTAGCCACGTCCATGCACTCCTTGCACACGTGCAAACATCTTCCAATGACGTCCACGATACCTTCATATGCATTGTTCTTGATTCAATCGTGCTGCGCAACCTCCTGATCAGCTCAACCACAATTCCTCCTGAATTTGGTTGTTGGAACCTCATCTCCTCCCTGAGACTAGTCCAATGGATCCCGTCACCAGCCATGTCTTGAAATCAAGCAACACCTGCACATGAATAAACAACCAATCCATACGATCCCAAGTCCTCGACTTGACTCATGTTAGTTCCGAACACAACACCTTACGTGAGAACCTCACATAAGCATGTTGCAAAACCACAGTAACACGATATCATTCATATCATCCAAAACGCACAAAAAACTTAGTAAAAGAATACTAAGCAAACTTTCCAACAATGTAAAGCAAGAACGAAACATTGCAAATGAAAAGCAGAAGCACTGCGGTCAAGTTCCGGACCTTGCCAGAGCAACCCGGACCTTGAGCTGGGGCTAACAAAAGCTAGTACAACCTAGCGCCGGAACTTACCAGAACTAGTATAACCAAGCTCCCGCCGGAGCTTACAAAACTAGCAGGACCTAGCGCTGGAGCTAACCAGAACTAGTCGGAACTAGTAAACCTAAAAATCGGAGCTAGAAAAATCAACTCGGAGCTTAGCAAAAAACACGCCGGAGCTATCAAAGACATGTCGGAGCTAAAGACAAAACTCACCGGAGCCCGGAGCTAGAAAAATCAACTCGGAGCTTAGCAAAAACATGTCGGAGCTACTAAAGACATGTCGGAGCTAACCAACATAAGTCGGACCTAGCAAAACATATCGGACCTTACGTCGGACCTTGCAAAAGCTCGGAGCTAGAGTCGGACCTTCCTAAAAAAGATGTTTTAGCAGAATTTCAGAACTTTTATCATCAAAGCCAATGTATTCAGCACACATAGGTCTTACAATATGAAAAGACTGAGGACCCAAACGAAGGCATCTACTTTGGAGATAATAGTCAAGGAAGGGTGCTCGGTACCAGTAAAATCGCAATGTCTTCTACACACACACTTTCTCATGTTTTACATGTTGAATCCTTAGATTATAATCTGCTGTCCATATTTCAGCTATGTGACAAAGGTTATAATTGCTTGTTCACTGACGAGGGTGTGACCGACTCTAGGAGTAGTGATGGTTCCATTGCATTCAAGGGTATGTTGAAGGGAAAGCTTTACCTAGTTGACTTCAACAAGGAAAAAGCCGAACTTGACACATGCTTGATTGCAAAGACCAACATGGGTTGGTTGTGGCATAGACGGCTAGAGCATATTGGTATGAGGAATCTTCAAAAACTCCTCAAGGGCGATCACATCCGCGGTTTAAAGGATGTTGTTTTTGAGAAAGATAGGCCTTGTAGCGCGTGCCAAGCCGGGAAGCAAGTTGGAGCACCTCATCCCGCAAAGAACGTCATGACTACAACAAGACCGCTCGAACTACTTCACATGGACTTGTTTGGTACAATTGCTTACATAAGCATCGACGGTAACAAATATGGTTTAGTTATTATTGATGACTTTTCTCGCTTCACTTGGGTTTTCTTTTTGCACAATAAGTCAGAAACACAAGGAACACTCAAGTAGTTCTTCAAGCGAGCTCAAAACGAATTCCCATTGACAATCAAGAGTATTCGAAGCGACAACGGCACGAAGTTCAAGAACACACAAGTGGAGGAGTAACTTGATGAAGAGGGTATCAAGCACGAATTTTCAGCGCCATACTCGCCACAACAAAACGGAGTTGCCGAAAGAAAGAACCGAACACTCATAGAGATGGCAAGAACAATGCTTGATGACTACAAGACCTTGGATCGATTTTGGGCGGAAGCGACTAACACCGCTTGCCACGCCGTAAATCGACTTTATCTTCATCGACTACTCAAGAAGACATCCTATGAGCTACTCACCGGTAACAAACCAAATATCTCATATTTTCGAGTTTTCGGTTCTCCATGTTATATCCTGAACAAGAAGCCTAGGACTTCAAAGTTCGCTTCGAAGTCCGATGAAGGTTTCTTGCTTGGTTATGATTCGAACACTCACGCCTATTGTGTTTTCAACAAGGCCTCCGAAATCGTTGAAATAGCACGTGACGTAGTGTTCGATGAGACTAATGGCTCCCAAAAGGAGCAAGTTGATCCATGTGAATTAGGTAAAGAAGAAGCTCCTTGTCAAGCATTGAAAAGAATGGCTCTAGGTGATGTTCGACCACAAGAACCACCTCCACATGTACATGAGGAAGATGAACCACAGGAGGAGATCAACGATCAAGGGGGAGCTTCAACACAAGATCAACCACAAGAATACGAAGATGATCATCAAGTCAACGAAGGCAACTACTTAGGGGGAGAAGCAGATAATCATGAAGACACAACTCCTCAAGTGCCACACCCAAGAGTACACCAATGTGTCCAAAGGGATCACCCAATCGACAATATCATCGGTGACATCCAAAAGGGAGTAACCACTAGATCTCGCATAGCTAACTTTTGTGAGCATTATTCATTTGTATCCTTTTTGGAACCACGCAGGGTTGAAGATGCATTGAAAGATCCGGACTGGGTGGTGGCGATGCAAGAAGAATTGAACAACTTCAAGCAGAACGAAGTATGGGAACTTGTGGCAAGACCCAATGCAAACATCGTCGACACCAAGTGGGTCTTCCGCAACAAACAAGACGAACACGGGGTGGTGACAAGGAACAAGGCACGACTTGTGGCCAAAGGTTATTCACAAGTCGAAGGTTTGGATTGTGATGAGACTTTTGCTCCAGTAGCTATGCTTGAATCTATTAGAATATTACTTGCATATGCTACTCACCATGATTTCAAGTTGTATCAAATGGATGTAAAAAGCGCCTTCCTCAACGGGCCAATCAAGGAAGAGGTGTACGTGGAGCAACCACCCGGGTTTGAAGAAGAAGAGTTCCCCAACCACGTATTCAAATTGCGTAAGGCTCTCTACGGCCTCAAACAAGCTCCTAGAGCTTGGTATGAGTGTCTTAGAGATTTCTTAATTAAGAATGGTTTTCAAATTGGCAAAGTAGATTATACTCTATTTACAAAGAATTTAGACAATGATCTTTTTACTTGTCAAATTTATGTTGATGATATAACCTTTGGGTCAACTAATCAATCATTTTGTGATGAATTTAGCAAAATCATGACAGACAGGTTTGAAATGTCAATGTTGGGAGAATTAAAGTACTTCTTGGTATTCCAAGTGCGGCAACAAAAGGAAGGGACATTCATAAGCCAAACCAAGTACACGCAGGACATACTTAAGAAGTTTGGCATGGACAAGGCAAAGCCCATAAAGACCCCCATGGCAACAAATGGCCACTTAGATCTCAATCAAGATGGACCTAGCATCGACCAAAAGGTATATCGCTCCATGATAGGATCTCTACTCTACTTATGTGCATCTAGGCCAGACATTATGTTGAGTGTATGTCTGTGTGCAAGATTTCAAGCCAACCCTAAGGAATGTCACTTGATAGTCATAAAAAGGATCTTAAGATATTTAGTTCATACACCCAACCTTGGTCTTTGGTATCCAAAAGGCTCAAATTTAAATCTCATTGGATACTCCGATGCAGATTATGCCGGGTGCAAAGTAGATAGAAAAAACACCTCCGACACATGCCAATTCCGAGGGAGATCCTTAGTTTCTTGGTCCTCCAAGAAACAAAATTCCATTGCCTTATCCACAGCCGAAGCGGAGTATGTTGCAGCCGGGAGCTGTTGTGCACAACTCCTTTGGATGCGACAAACTCTTAGGGATTACGGTTACAATATGAACCGTATTCCTCTCCTTTGTGACAACGAGAGTGCCATTAAAATTGCCCACAATCCAGTTGAGCACTCTAGAGCTAAACACATAGACATAAGACATCATTTTTTGAGAGACCATTCCATGAAAGGAGATATAGTCATCTCACATGTCAATACCCAAAAACAATTGGCCGACATATTCACCAAGCTACTTGATGAAAAGCGCTTTTACGAACTCCGAAATGAACTAAATATCCTCGATGCTCGGAGTGTGGCTTGAAAAGTTGCATACCTGTATGAATTCTTCAAAATATCTTGATTGAATTGTGAAAATAACTCTCTCTCAATTTTTCCCGATAAACTATGTCACTTACTAGATCTTGGTGAATTATGATCATTGCTTGATTGTTGTATGCTTACTGGTCATAATCATCAAGATCATTTGATTTAATTTGCCTCCCTATTCTCTATTTATGAACCTTCAAATATATATGAATGGGCTATGCAAATTTCTCCTGGTGACCACGGACTAGTCCGTGGTTACCCGGACTAGTCCGCACGTGCAGACCAGTCCGCTGAGTGCCGGTTAGGCCGGACTAGTCCAATAACACCACATACTAGTCCGATGTTGCTCTATGGATGAATTCGGACTAGTCCGGTCATCTCCGGACTTGTCCGATTTTTTGTGTCCATAACCCTAGCCATCACCAAACCCTAATCCCTTCATCCTCCACTCTTGCTCACGTGTTCTCTCTCCTCCGCTCGAGCTCCCAAGGCGATTTCTTGCTCCCTCCATCGAAAATCTCCGCATTTGGGCAGAAATCAAGCTTGCCCTCTTGAGGATTGAAGCTAGCGGACTTGTCCGGCCTTCAACACCCTCATCTCCAAGCTTCAATCGATTTCTTTGGTAATTTTCAACCAAACCCTAGAAATCTCGTTTTTCTTCATTATTGATCGAATAGCCTAGCATCCTTCACTATATACATGCCTCCTTTATATATCACGTGTATACTAGACTTATTGTGCATTAGGAATCAGCTTTTGTCAAATCTCTAGGTTTTTGAGGATGAACACCGGACTAGTCCGGTCCTTGAACGGACAAGTCCGGTCCCCCCGGACTAGTCTGTGTCTGTGCACCAGACAAGTCCGATGTTTCTGAACTCAAAACCTAACTCTTCAATTCCTCAATGCAATTCCTTGCTATCCTTTCATACCTATGCCTTGTATCATTCATTATCAATGTTGAAACTCATTCTCAGGTCATGTCGAGCTCAAACGATGAGGTTTCCGATTTTGAGGCCGAGATGGACCACGAGGTGGCACCTCGGACCTCAACGAGTCTTGGCAAGAAGCGCCAAGAGCGACCTACCGAGCCAGCTCCGTCTCCTCCACAAGTTCGGAGGAAAGTGCTGGCAAAGAAGCAAGTCTCCAAGGCAGTCGCTTCATCAAATGTCCGTCGCCAAGCAAAGGGCAAGGGCAAGGGAATAGCGATGGGTCCAGTTGGACCATTGAAGCTGCATGCTCCCAGGGAAGGGGTCCGGGACCCCACTGAAGAAAGTTTCAACGGAAAGGGCAGTGACTCGGCGGCCAAATTCAGAAGCATCGATTGTTAGTGCCGACCGAAGCAAGCAGCTGATGGAAGATTCTGGTGCAACATGCTGATTTCTACAGATCGGTGTATCTAACGATGAAGACACTAGTGGTGCGCAGTCAGTGGATCAACTGGGCACATCTTGAGAAGAAGAGATGCTCTGCATTTGATGAAGTGATTGCAGCAGCTGAAAGACATGGCTTGAAGGACCTCTTTGCCTTCAAGTACAATTGGAATGATGAAGTGGTGGCTCAGTTCTATGCCACCTGCCACTTTGCAAGCAATGAAGAGGAAAGAGTGACTTGGATGACTCATGGATCCAAGTACACTATCACTTATGAAGAATTTGCAAGGATGTCGCATCTTGACACCTCCAGCAATGATAATGTGATCATCCACAATGTTGGTGTCCTTGACAAGGAGAGGATGAAGTTTCTCTATGAGCCCAATTCAAAGTTCATCCCTCCTTCCACAAAGAACATGAAGCCATTCTTTGTGGTGCTAAACAGAGTCTTGAGGAAGACCATTGCCCCTAAGGATGGGGATGCAGGGAGTGTACAAGGGTACCTCCGGACCCTAATGAAGATCATAAGCAAGACAGACAGTTTGATGTGTTTGACTACATATGGAACGATATGGTCAACATCTCCAGCACCCCCAACAGGTCTTGTGGCTATGCTCCCTATCTAATGTTTATGATTGAGAAAGTCACAGGGATTGAGTTTGTCAAGGATGTGGAGCACACACCTCTGAGGCCTCAGAAGTCTCAACAAGTAAATGTCCAGGCTGCTCCCTCGCCGGCCTCCAGCCCGGAGGCACCGAAAAGATCAAGAGAAGATGCTAGAGCTGTCCCAACTTCAAGGGCAGCCCCTCAGAGAGGATCAGCTAGTGGAATCCTCAAATACCTGGCTGCCATATTCACCTCCTGCAAGAAGGCCGAAGTGAAGGCCCACAAGCTCAACCAGAAAAGAAAGGAGGACATGAAGTACATCAAAGCCAATGTGAAGCATATCTGCCAGAAGCTGGAGATTGACCCCATTGGATCTCCAGTGATTTCTGAGGACTCTGAATCGGACTTCACTGAGATCGCACCATTGAACCACTCCGAGCTTGCCTACTTTGGCATTGGGGGCTCGGGTGGCTCCGTTCCTCCTCCCTCTCCTCCTTATCAAGCTGAAGATGAAGAAGATGAAGACGACGATGAGAGGACCGACAGTGAAGAGTGGAGACATTAGGACCCTCCTCTCCTTCTTTTTGGTGTCTTGATGCCAAAGGGGGAGAGATTGAGGGGGAGTCTTAGCTTTAGCTCTAGGATGCGAGGAGAGCTCTTTTTATGCTTCTTGTTTATTTTTGAGTTTTGCAATGTTTTTAACCTTGTTCCTAAGTTAGTTATGGTTTTGTGATGCAATGCTTAATTAATTTGAGAAGTATTTGTTGAAATCTGTAATCTTGCTCCTGGAATGACATATATGCTTGGCTTTGGTTGATTAATGTAAATTATGTCATTCTCAATGTCTCAATATACTTAGTTATGCATCCCACCATAAAGAATACACATATGGATAATTCTTTCACTGCTTGATGTATTTTTGACTCATATGTGCATACTTTATGAAAATCTCAATTTTTATCATATTTTGTGAAATCTCAATTGGTTGTCATCAATCACCAAAAAGGGGGATATTGAAAGTGCATCTAGGACTCTCTTGTGGGTTTTGGATGATTTATGACAAGCAATTGGGATCCTAATCTATTTGTTGAGATGAGTGCAGGCCTATGATAGGAAAATGAGCAAAATACCAAAAAGAAGGAAGGATGAGGAGCAAAGTGGAAATGAGCTCAAGGAAGAAAAGTAATAGATTATTGTGTATGGAGTGTGTTAAGGAAACTCACCCCAAGAGCTCAATCACAATTAAACACATACATTGCACAAAGTTACACAGGACCGAACTAGTCCGATCTCAACCGGACTAGTCCGATCTCAACCGGACTAGTCCGATAACCTTTCTGCACCAGATCGGACGAGTCCGATATCTGTCGTACTAGTCCGATATTCTTCTGACTAGAGTCGGACTAGTCCTCCCCAGTACGGACTAGTCCTCAAAACACTTCACAAGTCACACAAAATCGGACAAGTCCAATCACAACCGGACTAGTTTGATATTCTTTCTGATCCAAATTGAACAAGTCCGATGTCTATACGGACTAGTCCGAAAAACCCTCTGATCTACATCCGACAAGTCCTCCAAGTGCGGACTTGTCATCTAACTCACTTAGGGTTTCACATGTTCGGACAGGTCCGATGGATATTGGACTAGTCCGAAGATTTCCAGTAGCAAAATCAGACAAGTCCATTTTCAGCCGGACTAGTCCGATATTTCGGGGTACTTAGGGTTTGCTACACAAAGCACACCGGACTAGTCCGGTGACCACCACGGACTAGTTCGAACTTTCTGAACCCTAACGGTCACTTTTAGAAACCCCATATAAATAGAGGTGCATGGCCTTCTTTTGATCTCTCTCGAACCCTAGCGCCGTCACACCTCCCAAGAGCCTAAAAAACTACATCTCTCCACGAAATTAAGAGCAACAACGATCAATCCTTTGAGGATTCATTCTAGATCATTGGAGAGACACTTGGAACATCACATTGAGCTATTGGTTTGATTCTCTAACACACTCCTGTGTTTTAATTGTAATCTTTTGAGTGTGTTTTCGGTGGAAATTTGTGTTGTAATCTAAGGGAGCTCTCAACGTGTGAGAAGGCCCCTTGAATTCAGTTATTCACCCCTTTGTGATTAGTGGAAGAGGATTGGCCTTCGTGGCGATCCGACGAGGGTAGGGTTGGAGAAGACCCGATCCTCTGTGGACTCCTCAACGTGGATGTAGGTTGCCTTTTGTGGTAGCCGAACCACGGGATAAATCCTTGTGTTTTGCTTTTGGTGTTCATCATTCTCATTCATTAATATAATCTAGGGTTTCAACAATCATTGCTCATCTTACGTTGAATTGTTAAACATAAGAATTAATTGTGATATAATCTAATATATAACTGTGAAATCTTTATGTGGTTCTATTTTTCCGCTGCACACATAAAATAATCAACCTAATCGATCTAGCTTAATCAACTTAGTCCGTGAACACCGGACTAGTCCGCACTTTACCGGACTGGTCCGATATCTCTGGTATTGAGCTTGTTGCTGAGTGTTGCAGGATCTGACAACTTTCAAAAAGCCCTATTCACCCCCCCCTCTAGGCCCACATTCAGTCCTCATCCGAAGAAGAAGAGATGGCTAACATAGCCATCGAGAAGACATCCAAGAACTCCACTCTCTTCCCTACTCTTGGCCCATGGAAGGGGAACGACACCTACCTCATGGCAAAGGAAGGTAAACGCAAGGTAACAACAAAACCCTCTTCCATGCATTCCTATTCCAGCAATAGTGAAATAAATAGTGATAATGAAGATATGCTCATTGGGTTAGATAAGAAAACAGCCACTAAAATGAAATTTTTACTTGATCAACTTGTTGAGAAGGAGAAGTTGATACATCGTCAACAAGACATGATTATCTCCCAAAAGGAGGAATATGTCAAACTTGACAAGCTTCTAGAACTTGAAAAGGAGTGAAGCAAGTCACTAGAGCTTGAATTAGCTTCAAGCAAGGAAGCTTGCTTGGAGTTAAGCGACTCAAATGCTATAGTCAAGGAAGAACTTTCTAACCTAATCAAGGTTAACAAGATCCTTGACGTCCAAGTTGAGTCACTCAAGCAAGGTGACCTGTCATCCTCTTCAAGTTCACCCTCTCAACCCATTACAACTGAAGTTGCTTCTACTTGTACATGTGGTAAAGTTGACACCAGTTTGAAAGACAAGTCAACCTCTACCAAGGACAAGCATCCTTCACAAAATGGCATATTTGACAAGGAGAAGATCAAATATGCACGTAGTGGATACTTGGTCACAAGACCTCCAAATGTCAAATATGGCATTGGTTACTCTTATGGTTAAAAGCAACAAGCTAGAAGCCATAAGAATAACAAGGATAGCAATGTCTTTGTAAAGGGAAGACTCTCTCAATCTTGAAAATCCAAAATTAATGAATACAACACGCATGATCACTGGACTAGTCCGGTCGAGATTCAGACAAGTCCGGTCTCCCAGACTAGTCTTGTGTATAAACAAAAACAATTGCTATTTAGAACTTTCGATGCATCTTATGTCTTAATGAGAAGTAATTATGGAAAATTTTATGCTCATTATGTTGGGCCACGCCATGAGAACTCCAAGTCTCATGTGTGGGTGCCCAAATCCCTTGTGACTAACCTAAAAGGACCCAAGCAAGATTCGGTACCTAAAACCAAGGCATAATTTGTTTTTGCAGGCCTATTCCTCCGGTGGATCTAAATGGGTGCTAGACAGTGGCTGCACCAACCATATGACCGGAGAAAGAAGGATGTTCGTTGAGTATGAAGCAAATGAAGATCCAAGTGAGGGCATCTATTTTGGAGACAATAGTCAAGGAAAGGTGCTCGGTACCGTTAAAATTGTCATATCACTACAACACACTCTTTCTCATGTATTACATGTTGATTCCTTAGATTATAGCTATCCATATCTCAATTATGTGACAAAGGTTATAATTGTTTGTTCAATAACCAGGGTGTGACCTTCTCTAGGAGGAGTGATGGTTCCATTGCATTCAAGGGTATGTGAAAGGGAAAGCTTTATCTTGTTGACTTCAACAAGGATAAAGCCGAACTTGACACATGCTTGATTGCAAAGACCAACATGGGTTGGCTATGGCATAGACAGCTAGAACATGTTGGTATGAGGAACCTTCAAAAACTCCTCAAGGGCGATCACATCCGAGGATTGAAGGATGTTGTTTTTGAGAAAGAAAGGCCTTGTAGCGCATGCCAAGCCGAAAAGCAACTTGGAGCACCTCATCCCGCAAAGAATGTCATGACTACAACAAGACCGCTCGAGCTACTTCACATGGACTTATTTTGTCCAATCGCCTACATAAGCAACGGCGGTAACAAATATGGTTTAGTAGTTGTTGATGATTTTTCTCGCTTCACTTGGGTTTTCTTTTTACATGATAAGTCAGAAACATAAGGAATACTCAAGAAGTTCTTCAAGCAATCTCAAAATGAATTCTCATTGACAATCAAGAACATTCGAAGCGACAACGGCACAGAGTTCAAGAACACACAAGTGGAGGAGTACCTATATGAAGAAGGCATAAAGCACGAGTTTTCAGCTCCTTACTCCCCTCAACAAAACGGAGTTGCCAAAAGAAAGAACTGAACCCTCATAGAGATGGCGAGAACAATGCTCGATGAGTACAAGACCTCACATCGATTTTGGGCGGAAGCGGTTAACACCGCTTGCCACGCAATAAATCGACTTTATCTTCATCGATTGCTCAAGAAGACATCCTATGAGCTACTCACCGGTAACAAACCTAATATTTCATATTTTCAAGTTTTAGGTTCCAAATGCTATATTTTTACAACAAGCCTAGGACTTCAAAGTTTGCATTGAAGTCCGATGAAGGTTTCTTGCTTGGTTATGATTCGAACACTTACGCATATCGTGTCTACAACAAGACCTCCGAACTTGTTGAAGTAGCATGTGATGTAGTGTTCGATGAAACTAATGGCTCCCAAAATGAGCAAGTTGATCCATGTGTGCTAGATAAAGAAGAAGCTCCTTGTCAAGCATTGAGAAGAATGGCGTTAGGCAAAGTTCAACCACAAGAGCCACCTCTACATATGCATGAGGAAAACAAACAACAAGAGGAGATCAATGATCAAGGGGGAGCTTCCATACAAGATCAACCTCAAAAAAGTGAAGATGATCAACAAGTCAATGAGGGCAACCATTTAGGGGGAGAAGAAGATAATCATGAAGATCCAAAACTGTAAGTACCACACCCAAGAGTACACCAATGCGTCCAAAGGGATCACCTAATCGACAACATCATCGGTGATATCCAAAAGTGAGTAACTACTAGATCTTGCATATCTAATTTATGTGAGCATTACTCGTTTGTGTTCTTTTTGGAACCACGCAAGGTTGAGGATGCATTGAAGGATCTGGATTGGGTAGTGGCTATGCAAGAAGAACTCAACAATTTTAAAAGGAACGAGATGTGGGAACTAGTCGAAAGACCCAAATCCAACGTTGTCGGCACCAAATGGGTCTTCCGCAACAAACAATATGAACACGGGGTGGTGACAAGGAACAAGGCAAGACTTGTGGCCAAATGGTATTCACAAGTCGAAGGTTTGGATTTCGATGAAACCTTTGCTCCCGTAGCTAGACTTAAGTCCATTAGAATATTACTTGCATATGCTACTCACCATGATTTCAAGCTCTATCAAATGGATGTGAAAAGCGCCTTCGTTAATGGACCAATCAAGGAGGAGGTATATGTGGAGCAACCCCCCGGGTTTGAAGACGATGTGAGACCTATGTGTGCTGAATACATTGGATTTGACAATAAAAGTTTTGAATTCTGCCATAACATCTTTTTAGCAAGGTCCGACTCTAGCTCCGAGCTTCTGCAAGGTCCGTGTAAGGTCCGACTTGGTTTGTCTAGGTCTGACATGTTTTTTGGTAGCTCCGGTGAGCTTTGTCTTTAGCTCCGGCATGTCTTTGATAGCTCCGACATGTCTTCGGTAAGCTCCAATATGTTTTGCTATGTCCGACTTATGTTGGTTAGCTTCGGCATGTCTTTGATAGCTCTGGCATGTCTTTGTTAAGCTCTCACATGTTTCTCTAGCTCCGGCTTTTGGGTTGACTAGTTCAAACTAGTTTTGGTCAGCTCCAGTGCTAGGTCCGACTAGCTTTGGTTAGCTCCGGTGCTAGGTTCTACTAGTTTTGACAAGCTCTGGCGCTAGGTTGTACTAGCTTTGGTAAGCTCCAGCTCAAGCTCCGGTTAGTTTTTTGTAGGATCGTAGCTTGGTCGTAATGTTCCAAATTTTCATGTGAAATGTTTTGAACTTGCTTTACACTTATGGAAAGGTTGCTTAGTATTCTTTTGCTAAGTTTTTGATGAATTTTGGTTGATATGGCTGATAGCGTTTTGATATGCTTTGTAACATGCTTATGTGAGGTGCTCACGTAAGGTGTTGTGTTCGGAACTGACTTGAGTCAAGTCGCGGACTTGGGCTCATATGGATTGGTTGTTTATTCATGTGCAGGTGTTGCTTGAGTTCAAGACATGGCTGGTGATAGGATCCTTTGGACTAGTCTCAGGGAGGAGATGAGGTTCCAACAACTAAATTTAGAAGGAATTGTGGTTAAACGGGTTTGGAGGTCGCGCATGATGATTGAATCAAGGGCAGTGCATATGAAGTGATGAGATCATGCATATTATTATTGCACCTACAAACATGACACAATGTTTATTTGTTTGGGATCCTGGCTCAAGTGAATGTGCACACTTATTTGATGGACAAGATCAATATGGCGCACTATGTCGTCCACCACCTTGGCCTCCTCCATTCATGCATACAAGAAGATTTGATGGCGTTGCACATTTGGAACAACATATGAGAGGAGATGAACTTGAGCCGAGGACGACTCCAATTCAATAAGGGGAAGATGATGAGGACATCACTTCTATGGATACAAACAACACTCCATTGAATATACAAGATGCAATCAATAGATTTCAAACAAAACAATTAATTTCAGAGGTGAACTCGTTCTTATATGTTTCCTTATATGTTTTTGAGCTTAGATTGCTACCTAATGATTTAATTATGATTAAGATCCATGGAGAGGTTCAAGGAGTACTTGGAGAAAGTATTAGGGACGTGAAAGAGCAGAGAATTCGTTCAAAGAAGATGAAAACCGAACCAAACTCCAAATCGTATCCAACTCGGAGTCCAGGAGCAGTACGCACTAAAACAGACGCCCAGGATGCATACGAACTCCGTTTTGGACGTTCTACATATGCACGAAAAGGGAGGAGGATAAACTTTCCAATGGAGGCAGTCCCGTGTAAAAATTCTTTCGGAGTCGATAGGAATCATCGAAACAAAATCAAGTACAGAATCTGTCAGGGTGCTGCGCCACCGTATTGGGCCATTGGGTCTTGTATCAAGTCTAAGTCCATTATTTTCGTGTGCTAGGATTAGGTCACGACCCCAACACCCCCTTGGACGTCCTCCCACCTATATATACTCCATAGTAGCCGCCATGAACAATTGGGTTTTGCTTAGATCAATAATATCGACGTTCTTCGGTTTGTGAGACCCCAACTTCGCGATTTCAGATCGTGTCTTCTATGTTCTTGCTTGTGTTCTCGGTTACACTTGCATGGATTAGCCTTCTTGGCGAGGTCAATCGTGTGAAGCATGGTTGATAACCAACGGAGCAATGATGTAGTGATTGCAGGGGTTTTTCGTGTTCTAATCGAGACCCTCGGATCATTAACGTCGAGATCTCCATCAATCGACTTATCCATTACCTTTCGGAAGATCCAGCCTAAACCATTTCTCATCAATTGGTATCAGATTTCCAGGTTGCCCGTTAGGTAATTCATCTATCCATTACATTAGTTTTGTTTTTCATACCTAGAGTCCACAAAAAAACTTGCAGTTTAGTAGATCTGTTCATTACTTTGTCCAGATCACATTGAGCCTTTGCAACTTTATTATCCAGTTTGTTTTTTGTTGAGTTTGTGTCCGTGGTTGAGTCATATTGCTGGTTTAGAAGTGTTTTTAGTCTTAGTTTGAGTTTTGCATTGTGTTGATTCATTCTTTTGAATCACGTCATCACGTCCAGATTAGATTCATCTCTGTCCAGTTCAGTATTTTCATACGAACTCGGATTTTCGTGTTCTTATACTTTATGGGAATCTTAAGAAGTTCTCTATAACTTTTTTATTCATCATTTTCCCAGAAAGTATAGTTATCGATGTCGAAATTGCATTAGATCCGAATCTGTTATTGACCTAAAAATTCTGAACAGTCTGTATTTCGGGGGCAGTATCTCCCATTGTTATTTTCCAAAATAGGTCTTCCATATATTAAAATTAAAGAGGAGAGATATATCTACAATCTTGCTGTTATAAGTTTTCAAATTTAGAGCCTATAAGTGTGCCTATTTGTCCTTGGAAGATTGAGCAGAAAATCTGCGACAGACAAACGAGATATCTTGGA
This sequence comes from Tuctoria greenei, assembly GCA_036927565.1. Lineage (NCBI taxonomy): Eukaryota > Viridiplantae > Streptophyta > Magnoliopsida > Poales > Poaceae > Tuctoria > Tuctoria greenei. Next base: position 43,776,372 of record JAYESD010000006.1, read on the forward strand.
TTGATTTTCATTGTGTTCTTCCCTTGCAGCACATTTTGAAAAAAAAAGGAAGAAAAAAGAAAAAGGCAAGTGCAAAACAAGAAACAAAAGCCGCACAAAAAAAGTGGAAAAAAAACAACAAAAAAAACAGAAGTGCTTGCATTCTTTGTGTCATCTAGTTTTGTCTCATGTCTTGCTAGCTTGAACTACTAGGAACACAGTTAGGCCAGCAACTTTGACAAATACTTTAAACACTTATTCAACTTTACTATATGATTTCATTTTTGCTAATCCTTGCTACATAGAAAGTGCCATCCAAGCTACACCTTACTCTTCAGCAGAATCGATACACCTTTGCAATCATCCCACGCTTCATTGGTTTCTTCATACCGTCCACCGTTTGCCACCTGCAGTGTCGGTAAGAACACTTGTAAGAGCGTGGTAAGACGCTTGAGAGTGTGTGATTCCACTTCCACTTCGCCATTATCCTTTGTAGTTGATAGGGATAACATATTTTTTGTGTTGTCTTCTGTTTGCTACTAACAATGTCAGGTAAAAGCAAGAATCATGCATTATATGCTGGGATGATGGACATGATGAAGACGATGAAGGAGTTGCTCAGTAAAAATCAAACATCAACCAAGGATTCACATGACATTCAGACCACCTTTACAACACATTCCACAAGAAGTAATTACATTCGCCCATCTCTTCCTTCTTATGATGGTTTTGGTTACGATGAATATATTGCTTCGGAAATAGAGTTGGATAAAAATTTTGGAAAATTGAATATGTGTGAGAGGAGAAAGATTAGAAATATTTCTAGTGCGTTAGTTGATTGTGCATTAACTTGGTGGGACAACTTAAGCGATATAGAAAAACCTCGAACATGGAAAGATATGAAAATTCTTATGCGAGAAACTTTTGCTAATGTATCTAATTGCAAAGATGATATACATGAACTTGAGAAGAATTTTCTTGTTGTACCTCCTCCTTTGCCTAACCTTTTGCAGGAACATGAACAAATAAATGTAGATGCAAATGAGAGTGAGGTGTTGAACAACTCTTCTGAATTTTTTGATGAATCAACTCATAATGCATTTGAATTTCTTGCTGAAAATGAGAGTAGTGTTAATGGACAATGCTATACAGTTCACCAAGGTATGACATTTTCAGATGTGCTGAATTTTGCTACCAATCATACTATCGATGAGCAGCAACAAGATGAACCTTTTCATAATACACTTTTACCATTAGTTGATTTTCTTACTGATTCTTACAACAAAAATGAGTTGTGTGCTGATAATTATATTGTACCTATGCTAGAACAACCAAATGAATTTGATACTTTATCACTCACTTGTGCTGAAATTAAGCATTTGATCCCAACTACATGTGAAAGGGATGAGCTGAAATTGTTATCTTCTCTAAATACTTTGGACTATATTGAATTTGACACTCTTTGTGATCTAGATATCGTAGAGAAGATAATATTTTCTCAATCTGAATTGCCTTTGTTAAGTAGAAATATTTTTCATGCTATAGGCAAATATGAACATAGTGGTATGTTTATGGTGCATAAAGTTTACATATGTTCAAATGAGGAAGCTCCTTTTGTGCTGCAACAATATGGTGAAATGAATTGATGCACTAACACTAAAAATGTATTGTCAAATTTTTCTAGTATTTTTTTATTGCAGCAAGGACAACAAATAAAAAAGAAGCATTGTTCGTTGCGGTTGTGCAATATGGATAGTGTTCATTCTACCCCCAAAGCAATCCTTTTTGCTGGACATACGAGCAAGCCGAGGACGGCTTGTCATAAAGAAGGGGAGAATCATGAGATCATGCATATTATTATTGCATATACAAACATGACACAATGTTTATTTGTTTGGGATCCTGGCTCAAGTGAATGTGCACACTTATTTGATGGACAAGATCAAGATGGCGCACTATGTCGTCCACCACATTGGCCTCCTCTATTCATGCATACAAGAAGATTTGATGGCGTTGCACATTTGTACCAACATATGAGAGAGATGAACTTGAGCCGAGGACGACTCCAATTCAAGAAGGGGAGGATGATGAGGACATCACTTCTATGGATACAAACAACGCTCCATTGAATATACAAGATGCAATCAATAGATTTCATACACAACAATTAATTTCAGAGGTGAGCTCGTTCTTATATGTTTCCTTATATGTTTTTGAGCATAGATTGCTACCTAATGATTTAATTATGATTAGGATCCATGGACAGGTTCAAGGAGTACTTGTAGGAAGTATTAGGGACGTGGAAGACCAGAGAATTTGTTCAAAGAAGATGAAAACCGAACCAAACTCCAAAACGTATCCAACTCGGAGTCCAGGAGCAGTACGCACTAAAACGGAAGCCCAGGATGCATACGAACTCTGTTTTGTACATTCTACATATGCACGGAAAGGGGAGAGGATAACCTTTCCAATGGTGCCGGTCCCATGTCAAAATTCTTTCGGAGTCGACGGGAATCGTCGAAACAAAATCAAGTATAGAATCTGTCAGGGTGCTGCGCCACCGTATTGGGCCATTGGGTCTTGTATCAAGTGTAAGTCCATTATTTTCGTGTGTTAGGGTTAGGTCACGACCCCAACACCCCCTTGGACGTCCTCCCACCTATATATATACTCCATAGTAGCCGCCATGAACAATTGGGTTTTGCTTAGATCAATAATATCGTTGTTCTTCGGTTTGTGAGACCCCAACTTCGCGATTTCAGATCGTGTCTTCTATGTTCTTGCTTGTGTTCTCAGTTGCACTTGCATGGATTAGCCTTCTTGGCGAGGTCAATCGTGTGAAGCACGGTTGATAACCAACGGAGCGGTGGTGTAGTGATTGCAGGGGGTTTTCGTGTTCTAATCGAGTGCCTCGGATCATTAACGTCGAGATCTCCATCAGTCGACTTATCCATTACCTTTCGGAAGATCCGGCCTAAACCTTTTCTCATCATGAAGCTTACTGGACGTCGAACGAAGGTGTTTGCACTTATTCATGCGGTGCATGTCATGGCAACATGGTTCCGAAGATGGTTTATGGATGGGAAGATCTGGTTGGAAGGATCGGATTGTATCGGTTGATGACTTTGGCTGCGACGGAGTTGGTTATGGCTCGGTATGGAAAGTATCGAGTTGGTTATGATAGGATTTCGTGTGGGTCACAAATTTCAGTTGTTTTAGGAATGTGGGATATGTTCCTAAGGTGTTTGGAAGTCTTAAGATTGCTTCTATCTGCGTATAGAAGAGTCCTAAGTAGTTATGGAAAGTTTCGATTCATGATTTGAGTTTGATTAGAGTCCTAGTTGAGATTGGGTTGGCCTAAGGGCTGGTTATATAAGCAAGGGAGGCCAGAGCTCGTGGTGCACGACTTTGGGGTTGTTCCTCTTGTGTTATATTGAATAAAATTCATAGTTTGAAGGAACTTTTGTGCCTTGTTCGTCTCACTTGTTCCAGACAAGTTTTACTCGTTGAGTTTCTCGACTGCATGACCTTTCGTCGATGGTTTTATCATAACTTGAGTTTTACAGATCCAATTGACGTGATTATTTTTTGGTTGTCTTCACAACTTGATTATATATCATCTGTCAAAATTTCATGCTCATTGGATTTGTGGTTTCTGATCTACATAAGTTTCTTTGCAGTGTTACAGAACTGTTTTTCTCGGGTAGGACAGATTGAAATTTGTTCAATCTTTCGATCATAACTTGAGTTTCTCTCGACGGATTTGAGTGATTCTTCCTGTGTTTTCTTCGTGACTTGATTCTATATGATATATATCACTTTTGTAATGGTGAAACACGTTAAGATTAGGTTCACACACGATTTTTTTAATAGATCATTTTTCTACTGAAGGGGTTGGGATTTAATTGTTTCGGCTGCGTAAGATTTTTAAATCTACCATTCACCCCCCTCTGGTAGCTTTTCACGTGCTCTTCGATCCTACAATTGGTATCAGAGCCAAGGTGCTCTAATATTTGTGATTTGCATGTCTTTTTGACTAATCATCATGGAGAAATACTCCGCCAAACCTTGTGTGTTTGCTGGTATTAATTTTCAGGTTTGGAAGGAACGCATGGAGGCTTTCATCCAGGCCCAAGGCTTCGCCACATGGGAAAAGGTGTACAAGCCTTATGATGTGCCGTCAAACGATCAAGTTACGTCTACGAACCTACGGGACATCGACAACAATAACAAAGCCCGGAACTTGATCATCCAAGGACTCACTCAAAGCGACTTCGACCGCGTTGCACACCTTTGATCGGCATACGATGTGTGGAGAGCACTTTGTGACTATCATGAAGGATCCAACATGATCAAAGAGGTGAGACAAGATATGTTCGAAAATGAATATATGCGTTTCGAAATGCAACCCGGTGAGTCTATCGATGACCTTTTCGCTCGCTTCAATAAAATTCTCAGCAATCTGCGTAGTGTCAATGTTAACTTTTCTGATGCTGAAAATGCTAGGCAACTTCTTAGTGCATTAGAAATGTCAATTTGGGAGATGAAAGTAACATCTATTCGTGAATCAACTATCATGAGTTCTCTTACATTAGATGTGTTTTATTCTAAACTAAAAACTCATGAAATTGACATCTTATCACGAAAGAACCCAAATAAGTCTATTGCATTTGTCTCACAACGTGATATGCCTAGCTCCGGCCAATCATCATCTTGTAATACTCTTGCTTTGTTATCCTCACTAACCCTAGAGCAGATCGAGGAATTTCTAGAAGAGGAGTTAGCACTCATCTCAACTAGATTCTCAAAAGCATTGCAAAATGTGAGAACTAGAAGGAGAGGAAGCTCCGGACCTCAACGCTGTTTTGAATGTGGTAAGACAGGACACTTTCGTACAGAATGCCCTAACCTTTCAGGTCCTACTACCCGTGAAGAAAAATAGAACAAGGTCAAGACCACCTCTGGAAATCCCAACAAGAAAAAGAAGGGTACCATAGGCCATAAGATGATTAACAGCTTCATCATTGCACTTCAAGAACTCAGTTCAAGTGATGTAGACATTGAAAGTGATGAAGATGATGACGATATGGCCAACTTATGCTTCATGGCGGGCAAAACAAGATCAAGATCAAGTCAGGAGGATGCAGAACACAACAGTGACGACGATGAGGTATGTTCTACCTGCAATGAAATGTGTGATGCTATTTCTCGTGCAACTATTATTGTCAAGAAAAAGGACAAAAAGCTTAGGGATAATGCTGCTAAAATTGAATCACTAGAATCTAAAATCAACCATCTAAAAACTTTGATTCTAGTGATGATGCATGTCCCTCATGTGACTTAATCTATGAACAATTGTCCACTTTAAGAAGTGCACACTCCTCCACTCTAGATAGACTTGATGAAGAAATTGAAAAGAACAGAGAGCTTGCTGCACTTAATGATAAAAACTTAAAAGATGCTTAATGTTCAACAGATGATTTGCATTGTTCTGCATGTGACAATTTTGATAAGAAACTAAAAGATGCAATAAATGAAATTTTCATTCTGAACAATGCTTTACGTACTCATGAAGTTAAGAGTTGTTCAAATTGCAAATTAAAAGGAAAAACTTCATGTGAAAACTGCCTAGAGTTGTCTAAAAAGCTTCATGACATGAATAGGACGCTAGAGCAGTTTTGTGTTGGGAACAAAAATCTAAACTTGCTACTGAGTTCATCCAAATCTTGTAATGATAAAACAGGTTTAGGTTTTGATTCTCATGTTTATTAAAAAACACATCCACCTCAAATTGTAAAATCATTTGGAAGAGGTTTAATCAAAACTATCCCTAAACAAAAGGATGTGATCTTTGAATCTGCAGGAGTGCTTTCTAATTCTGTTTCTAATGCTGGGTGCTCATCTAGACATGATTACAAAATTAAATTTCATTGTACTTATTGTGATAAAGATGGTCATGTCATAGATTTTTGTTATAGACTAGCTAAACAAATTAAAAAGGATAAAATGTCTACTTGATCTCATAACTTTCATGCTAAACCTAAAATTAGAAACATGCAACCTGCTTTAATGAGTCAGAAATTTGAAAAGGTAGCTTCCGGACCCTCTGGTAAGAAACTTGCAAAGACAGCTCCGGTATTACCAATAGCTCTGAAAGCTCCCGGACCTTCTGTTGTTCCCTCCGGAGCTTCAGTTTTTGCTTTCGGACCTTCGGTTTGTGCATCCGGAGCTTCAGCTGTTTCTTTCGAAACAAATGTCCTTACCTCCGGAGCTACTGGTTTTCGCTCTAAACAAGTAACAACTTCTAAATCAATTGTTAAGAACAGAAAACCTCAACCTTTGACCCATAAACCTATTGTTTTGTCACAGCTTTCGCGTGTTGTTCCTACTGGACGTCGCATGACTCAGTATTGGATTCCAAAATGTTTATTGACTAACCCTAGTATTGAGTCAACGACAAAGTGTCCTTCTTTGTAGGTTTCACGCTTGAGGAAGGAGAACATATGGATTGTGGATTCAGGATGCTCACGCCACATGACCGGTAACAGAGAATGGTTCTCCTCCCTCTCCTTTGTGTCACGTGTAGAAAATGTAACTTTTGGCGATAATTCTTCAACTCCTATTTTTGCTAAAGGTTCGGTTAGAGTAAATGATCACTACACTTTAAAAGATGTGGCACTTGTTAAAAATTTGAACTACAACTTGCTTTCTATTTCTCAATTGCTTTTCACTAAAAATTGTTGCAAAGTTGTAGATTCAAATAGTGAGCTTTTGTTTAACATGTCTCGTTTTGGAAGAGTTTTTAAAGCTGATTTTGATATGTCAACTTCTGAGCATAGGTGTCTCATTGCAAATGATTCAAAAGATTTATTTTCCTGGCATCGTAGACTTGGTCACGTAGGCTTTCATCATCTCACTCGTGTTAGTGCTCTTGATCGCATACGTGGTTTGCCTAAACTCAAAGAAGAAAATATATTGTATGTTCTTCTTGTAGACATGCTAAGATGGTTGCAGGTTCACATACTCCCTTCACAATGATCATGACAACTGAATTGGGTCAACTTTTGCACCTTGACACCGTAGGACCTGCACGTGTTCAATCTTTCAGAGGTAAATGGTATGTTCTTGTGATTGTTGATGATTATTCTAGATACTCTTGGGTTTACTTTATGGCATCTAAGAATGAAGCTTTTAGTCACTTTAGAACTTTATTTATTAGATTATCAATTGATCACCCAGGATCTTTAAAAGCAATTAGAAGTGATAACGGAACTAAATTTAAAAATCAATCTTTTGATCACTTTTGTGCTGAAAATGGAATAGATCATCAATTTGCTTCACCATATGTACCTCAACAAAATGGTGTTGTAGAAAGAAAGAACAAAACCTTAGTTGAGATGGCTAGGACTATGCTTGATGAATATCAAACTCCTAGGAAATATTGGGCTGATGCGATTGCAACCGTTTGTTATGTCTCAAATCGTGTTTTCTTGCGCGCTAAGCTAGGTAAAACACCATATATGCTCCGGTTTGTACATAGGCCTAGTGTTACCCACTTTCGGGTCTTTGGTTGCAAATGCTTTGTTAAAAAACACGGTAATCTTGATAAATTTGAACTTGGATCCATTGATGGCATATTTCTTGGTTATCCATCTCATACTAGAGGCTACCGTGTGCTTTTACTTGACACTAACAAAATTGTGGAGACTTGTGAAGTGTCTTTTGATGAAGCTAGTCCAGGTACTATCTCCGGTATTGCAGGACCAGATTCATATCCTCAGGGGGAGGGTATTTTCGAAGAATAAGAAGAGCTGGTGATATTGCCTGATAGTTCTGAAGCTGACACGTGTCCAGCTCTGAACATTGAACAAGCTCCGACTATCACCTATGTTGGTCCTGATTGTCCACAAGCCACAAGCTTATCAATCTGTGATGAACCTAATGAAGAAGAAGCTTGTGATACATCTATTCCCCCACGGTTTTACAAAGATCATCCCCCGCAACAGATAATTGGAAGCTTGCATGAACAAGTTACACAGTCCAGGTTTTGCGCTCCAAACTCTCATGCTCATTCTGCTTTTGTTGCTTCTTTTGAACCCAAAGATATATCACACGCACTCACTAATGAATCTTGGATTATTGCCATGCAAGAAGAGTTAGAAAAAATTGAAAGAAATAATGTTCGGAAACTTGTACCTCCTCCTCAATGTCACACTTTAATTGGAACTGAATGGGTGTTTAAAAATAAACAAATTGAGGATGGGGTTGTGGTTAGGAATAAGGCTAGGTTGGTTGCTCAAGGTTTCACTCAAGTTGAAGGTCTAGATTTTGATGAAACTTTTGCTCCTGTTGCTAGATTAGAAGCCATAAGAATTTTGTTAGCTTTGCTGCATCTAAAGGTTTTAAGCTATATCAAATGGATGTTAAAAGTGCTTTTCTTAATGGCTACATAGATGAGGAGGTTTATGTCAAACAACCACCGGGTTTTGAAAATTCAGATTTTCCTAATCATGTTTACAAACTGTCCAAAGCCTTGTACGGTCTCAAACAAGCCCCTAGATCATGGTATGATAGGTTAAAAACATTCATACTTGAAAAGGGGTTTACCATGGGCAAGGTTGATAAAACTCTTTTTGTGCTTAAGCATGGCAATGACTCATTATTCGTTCAAGTGTATGTGGATGATATTATCTTTGGTTGTGCTTCTCATGATCTTGTGTCCAAGTTTTCAGCTATGATTAGTTTAGAATTTGAGATGAGTATGATGGGAGAAATCACGTACTTTTTGGGGCTGCAAATCAAGCAAACCAAGGAGGGTATCTTTGTGCATCAAACGAAGTATACAAAAGACCTCCTAAGGCGCTTCAACATGGACAAAAGCAAGCCTCTTCGGACACCAATGGGAACAGCAACAACACTTGAACTTGATGAAGATGGTGAGCCCGTGGATCAAAAAGGATATAGAAGCATGATCGGATCACTTTTGTACCTCACGGCATCAAGACCGGACATACAATTTAGCGTATGTCTTTGTGCACGGTTTCAAGCCTACCCACGTGCTTCACATCGTCAAGCCGTCAAAAGGATTCTTAGGTACTTACATGGAACTCAAGAATTTGGCATTTTTCTTCCTTCTTCCTTAACCGTTACTTTGAAAGCTTTTTCCGATGCTGATTTTGGAGGTTGTAGGATTGATAGGAAAAGTATTTCCGGTGCTTGTCATTTTCTCGGTAGTTCACTTGTTGCATGGTCATCTAGAAAACAAAGTTCAGTTACACAATCCACCGCCGAATCTGAATATGTAGCTGCTGCTAGCACTTGTTCACATTTTTTTTGGATTGTTCAAACACTTAAGGACTATGGGTTTGATCTAGATAGTGTTTCACTGTTTTGTAACAACACTAGTGCTATTTGGATTGCTAAAAACCTTGTGCAACATTCTAGAACTAAGCACATTGATATTAGGTATCACTTTCTCCGTGATAATGTTGAAAAAGGAAACATTGTGCTTCACCATGTAGATATCGAACAACAATTGGCCGACATTTTTACAAAACATTTGGATTTCACTCGTTTTTGTTACATTCGTAGTGAAATAGGGGTTATGCATCCTCATGGCTTATATTGAGGGGGGGTTTTCAAACCCTAGAAGTCTATGTGTGAATCTAAAATTAAAATAATATGAGCATAGTATTTCATACATATATGACTTTGTGATTCCTTTTACATGCTGAAAGTTCTTACTACATTACTCGTGTTATACATTTTGTAGTTTTTGCCATGTCTAGTAATTGGAATAATTACTTACACTAAATCTGGTCATGGTTGAACTTTCTTGCTGTTTTGAACTTGTTGCATGCTCACAAGTGCCTTTAATCATAAAGAATTAATCAAGTATCAACTCACTTGTTGAGTTTTTTTTTATGAACATATATAAGTTGAGAAAATATCAAGAGAATATGCATGCATCGCACTTCTTCTTTTGAGATGGCTTATCATTGCACTTAGATATGAACTTGGAAGAAGTTGTGTATGACTAAAACCATGTCCTTAAGCTTCTGATTGTCAAATGACATAGGCTTAGCATGGTTGGTTAGAATAAGGCATATGCGCATATAATCTCTTTCAAATATCATATGATCTAAATTTGTGCCTTGAAAAATAATAAAATGCAGCAACAAGTGTCATGCTTTTAGGTATTGAAATAGTTAAGTTTGTGAGACATGACTTGCTTAAATTGAAAATTTCATTTGATCTCTAGCATGGCTTACACTACTTTATATATCTCATTGTCGTGATAGTGTAAGTTACTTGATAGTATGACTTGGATGAGCTTTGTCTTATATGTATATGTTATAATATGCTCATAATAATTAAAATCTCTCTTTTGAACCTTGCTGAATACATTGTCAATGGGGGAGAGATAGTATGGTGAATTATGCAAGGGGGAGAAATATGTATAGGGGGAGAAATTTATTTCTATCTCATTTGATTTTCAAAAGGGAGAAAATAGTTCTCAAAACTTTTCATGCCAATGTTCAGAATTTAAATGGTCTTGCCAATGCATTCATCAAGGGGGAGATTGTGAGACCTATGTCCTGAATACATTGGCTTTGACAATAAAAGTTTTGAATGCTGCCATAACATCTTTTTAGCAAGGTCCGACTCTAGCTCGGAGCTTCTGCAAGGTCCGACGTAAGGTCCAACTTGCTTTTTCTAGGTCTGACATATTTTGGGTAGCTCCAGTGAGCTTTGTCTTTAGCTCCAGCATGTCTTTGATAGCTCTGACATGTCTTTGTTAAGCTCTGATATGTTTCGCTAGGTCCGACTTATGTTGGTTAGCTTCGGCATGTCTTTGATAGCTCTGGCATGTCTTTGTTAAGCTCTGACATGTTTCTCTATCTCCCGATTTTGGGTTGACTAGTTCCGACTAGTTTTGGTCAGCTCCGGTGCTAGGTCTGACTAGCTTTGGTTAGCTCCGGTGCTAGGTTCTGCTAGTTTTGATAAGCTCCAGCGCTAGGTTGTACTAGCTTTGGTAAGCTCTAACTCATGCTCCGGTTAGCTTTTTCTAGGTTCGGAGCTTGATCCTAATGTTCCAAATTTTCATGTGAAATGTTTCGAACTTGCTTTACACTTATGAAAAGGTAGCTTAGTATTCTTTTGCTAAGTTTTTAGTGCGTTTTGGTTGATACGGTTGATATCGTTTTGATATGCTTTGCAACATGCTTATGTGAGGTGCTCACATAAGGTGTTGTGTCTGGAACTGACTTGAGTCAAGTCGCGGACTTGGGCTCGTACGGATTGGTTGTTTATTCATGTGCAGGTGTTGCTTGAGTTCAATACATGGCTGGTGACAGGATCCTTTGGACTAGTCTCAGGAAGGAGATGAGGTTCCAACAACCAAATTCAGGACGAATTGTGGTTGAGCGGGTCAGGAGGTTGCGCAGGATGATTGAATCAAGGGAAGTGCATATGAAGGTTACTGGACATCGAAGGAGATGGTTTATAGATGGGAAGATCTGGTTGGAAGGATCGGATCGTATCGGTTGATGACTTTGGCTGCGGCGGAGTCGGTTATGGCTCGGTATGGAAAGTATCGAGTTGGTTATGATAGGATTTCGTGTGGGTCACAAATTTGAGTTATTTTAGGAATGTGGGATACGGTACTAAGGTGTTGGAAGTCTTAAGATTGCTTCTATCTGCGTATAGAAGAGTCCTAAGCAGTTACGGAAAGTTTTGATTCATGATTTGAGTAGGATTAGAGTCCTAGTTGAGATTGGGTTGGCCTAACGGCTGGTTATATAAGCAAGGGAGGCCAGAGCTCATGGTGCACGACTTTGGGGTTGTTACTCCTATGCTCTATTGAATAAAATTCTTAGTTTGAAGAAACTTTTGTGCCTTGTTCGTCCGACTTGTTCCAGACAAGTTTTACTCGTCGAGTTTCTGGACAGCACCACCTTTCATCGGTGGTTTTATCATAAATCGAGTTTTACCGATCCAATTGACGTGATTCTCTTTGGGTTGTCTTCACAACTTGATTATCTATCGTCTGGCAAAATTTCATGGTAATTGGATTTGTGGTTTCTGATACACAGGAGTTTCTTTGCAGCGTTCCAGAACTATTTTTCTCGGGTAGGACAGATTGGCCTTTGTTCAATCTTTCGATCATAACTTGAGTTTCTCTCGACGGATTTGAGTGATTATTCTTGTGTTTTCTTCGTGACTTGATTCTCTATGATATATATCACTTTTTTCATGGTGAAATACGTTTATATTAGGTTCACACATGATTTTTTTAACAGATCATTTTTCTGCTGAAGGGGTTGGGATTTAATTGTTTCTGCTGCGTAAGATTTTTAAATCTACCATTCACCCCCCCTTCTGGTAGCTTTTCACGTGCTCTTCGATCCTACATACAAAGTGTTCCCCGACCATGTATTCAAATTGTGTAAGGCTCTCTACGGCCTCAGACAAGCTCCTAGAGCTTGGTATGAGTGTCTTAGAGATTTCTTAATTGAAAATGGCTTTAAGATAGGTAAAGTAGATTATACATTATTTACAAAGAACTTTGACAATGATCTCTTTGTTTGTCAAATCTATGTTTGATGATATAATCTTTGGTTCAACTAACAAATATTTTTTGTGAGGAGTTTAGTAAAATTATGACAGACAGGTTTGAGATGTATATGATGGGAGAGCTAAAGTACTTCTTGGGATTCCAAGTGAGGCAACAAAAGGAAGGGACGTTCATAAGCCAAACTAAGTACACTCAAGACATACTCAAGAAGTTTATAATGGACAAGGCGAAGCCCATAAAGACTCCCATGGCAACGGATGGCCACTTGGATCTCAATGAAGATGGACCAAACGTCGATCAAAAGGTATATCGCTCCATGATTGGATCTTTACTCTACTTATGTGCATCTAGGCCAGACATTATGTTGAGTGTATGTTTGTGTGCAAGATTTCAAGTCAATCCTAAGGAGTGTCACTTGACAGTCGTAAAAAGGAACTTGAGATATTTAGTTCATACACCCAACCTTGGTCTTTGGTATCCGAAAGCCTCCAAATTCAATCTCATTGGTTACTCCGATGCAGACTATGCTGGATGCAAAGTAGACAGAAAAGGTACCTCCGGTACATACCAATTCCTAGGTAGATCCCGAGTTTCTTGGTCCTCCAAGAAACAAAACTCCATTGCCTTATCCACAGCCAAAGCGGAGTATGTTGCAGCCGGGAGTTGTTGTGCACAACTCCTTTGGATGCGACAAACTCTAAGGGATTACGGTTACAATATGAACCGTATTCCACTCCTTCGTGATAATGAGAGTGCCATTAAAATTTCCCATAATCCAGTAGAGCACTCTAGAACCAAACACATAGACATCCGGCATCACTTCTTCAGAGACCACTCAATGAAAGGAGATATAGCCATTTCCCATGTCAACACTGAAAAGCAATTAGCCGACATATTCACCAAGCCACTTGATGAAAAACGCTTTTGTGAGCTTCGAAATGAACTAAATATCCTTGATGCTCGGAATGTGGCTTGAAAATTTGCATACCTGTATGAATTCTTCAAAATATGTTGATTGGATTGTGAAAATCATCTCTCTCAATTTTCTCCGAAAAACTATGTCAATTACTAGATCTTGGTGAATCATGGTCATTGCTTGATTGTTGTATGCTTACTGATCATATTCATCAAGATTATTTGATTTGATATGTCTCCCTATTTTCTAAATATGTACCTTCGAATATATACGAATTTACTAAGAAGTTCTTCCCTGGAGACCACAGACTAGTCCGTGGTTACCCGGACTAGTCCGCCCATGCAGACTAGTTCGCAGAGCACCGGTTAGGCCGGTGTAAGACCTATGTGTGCTGAATACATTGGCTTGTAGTGAATACACTTGGCTTTGATGATAAAAGTTTTAAATATCACCAAAACACCTTTTTATCAAGGTCCGACTCTAGCTTTGAGCTACAGCAGGATCCGACCATAGGTCCGACTTGTTTTGGGTAGCTCCGGTTGCATTAGATGCTAGGTCCGGCTTCTTGGTAAGGTCCGACTAGCATTGGTTAGCTCCGGCATATACTTGATAGCTCTGGCATGCTTTTGCTAAGCTCCGACGTACTTTGTCTAGCTCCGGTTTTGGGTTGACTAGTTCTTGGTAAGCTCCGGTGCTAGGATCTACTAGTTTTGGTAAGCTCCGGCAGGTGCTTCATTGTACTAGTTTTGTAAGCTCCGGCTCAAGCTCCGGGTTGCTCTGGCAAGGTCCGGATCTTGATCGCGGTGCTTCTGATTTTCATTTGCAATGTTTCGTACTTGCTTTACATTGTTGGAAAGATTACTTAGTATTCATTTCCTAAGTTTTTGGTGCGTTTTGGTTGAATACGGTTGATATCGTTTCTACTGTGGTTTTGCAACATGCTTATGTGAGGTGCTCACATAAGGTGTTGTGTTTGGAACTAACTTGAGTCAAGTCGAGGACTTGGGCTCGTATGGATTGTGTGTTTATTCATGTGCAGGTGTTGCTTGAGTTCAATTCATGGCTGGTGATGGGATCCATTGGACTAGTCTCAGGAGGAGATGAGGTTCCAACAACCAAGTTCGGGAGGAACTGTGGTTGAGCGGGTCAGGAGGTCGCGCAGGATGATTGAATCAAGGGCGGTGCATATGAAGGTCGAAGGAAGGTGTTTGCACGTATCCATGCGGTGCATGACGTGGCAATATGCTTCTAGAGACGGATTATGGAAGGAAGATCTGATCGGAAGGATCGGATCGTATCGGTTGAAGACTTGGGCTGCTAGCTGAGTCGGTTATGGCTCGGTATGGAAATATCGAGTTGGTTATGTTAGGATTTCGTGTGAGTCACGAATTTGAGTTGTTTAGGAATGTGGGATACGTTCCTAAGGTGTTTGGAAGTCTTAATATTGCTTCTATCTGCGTATAGAAGAGTCCTAAGCAGTTATGGAAAGTTTCGATTGTGATCGGATTAGGATTGGAGTCCTAGTTGAGATTGGGATGGCCTAAGGGCTGGTTATATAAGCGAGGGAAGACCAAAGCTCGAAAGACGACTTTGGGGCTGTTCCTCTTGTGTTCTATTGAATAAAATTCATAGTTTGAAGGAACTTTTGTGCCTTGTTCGTCCGACTTGTTCCAGACAAGTTTTACTCGTCGAGTTTCTGGATAGTACTACCTTTCGTCGGTGGTTTTATCATAACTCGAGTTTTATAGATCCAATTGACGTGATTCCTTTTGGTTTGTCCTCACAACTTGAT
Organism: Tuctoria greenei; assembly: GCA_036927565.1. Lineage (NCBI taxonomy): Eukaryota > Viridiplantae > Streptophyta > Magnoliopsida > Poales > Poaceae > Tuctoria > Tuctoria greenei. Next base: position 43,791,636 of record JAYESD010000006.1, read on the forward strand.
TTTCTATCATCTGTCAAAATTTTATGGTCATTGTATTTGTGGTTTTTGATCTACACGAGTTTCTTTGCAGCATTCCAGAAACAGTTGTTCTCGGGTAGGTCAGATTGACCATAGTCTGATCTTTCGATCATAACTTGAGTTTTTCTCGACGGATTTGAGTAATTCTTCTTGTGTTTTCTTCGTGACTTGATTCTCTCTGATATCTATCACTTTTGTCACGGTGAAACACGTTTAGATTAGTCTCATACACGATTTCTTTAACAGATCGTTTTTCTACCGAAGGGATTAGGGTTTTATTGTTTCCGCTGCGTAAGATTTTTAAATCTACCATTCACCCCCCCCCTCTGGTAGCTTTTCACGTGCTCTTCGATCCTACAAGTGGTATCAGAGCCACGGTGCTCTAGTCTTTGTGATTTGCACGTGTTTTTGACTAATCATCATGGAGAAGTACTCCGCCAAACCTTGTGTGTTTTCTGGTATTGATTTCCAGGTTTGGAAGGCACGCATGGAGGCTTTTATCCAGGCACAAGGCTTTGCAATATGGGAGAAGGTGTATAAGCCTTATGAAGTGCCACCTAATGATCAAGTCACGGCCGCAAACCTACGGGACGTCGACAACAACCATAAAGCCCGAAACTTAATCATCCAAGGACTCACTCAAAGCGACTTTGATCGTGTCGCGCACCTCCGGTCAGCATACGATGTTTGGAGAGCTCTATGTGATTATCATGAAGGCTCCAACACAATCAAGGAGGTAAAACAAGATATGTTCAAAAAGGAGTACATGCGTTTTGAGATGCAACCAGGTGAGTCTATCGATGACCTCTTTGCTCGTTTCAATAAAATTCTCAGCAACTTACGTAGTGTCAATGTTAATTTTTCTGATGCTGAGAATGCTAGGCAACTTCTTAATGCATTAGACATGTCAATTTGAGAAATGAATGTAACATCTATTCGTGAATCAACGGTCATGAGTTCTCTTACATTAGATGTACTTTATTCTAAACTAAAAAATCATGAAATTGACATCCTAGCACGTAAGAACCCAAACAAGTCTATTGCATTTGTTTCACAACGTGATATGTCTAGCTCCGGCCAATCATCATCCTGCAATACTCTTGTTATGTTGTCCTCGCTAACCCTAGAACAGATCGAAGAATTTCCAGAAGAGGAGTTGGCACTCATCTCTACTAGATTCTCAAAAGCATTGCAAAATGTAAGAACTAGAAGGAGAGGAAGCTCCGAACCTCAACGCTGTTTTGAATGTGGTAAAATAGGACACTTTCGTAAAGAATGCCCTAACCTTTCAGGTCCGACCACCCGGGAAGAAAAACAAAGCAAGGTCCGGACCTCCTCTGGAAACTCCAACAAGAAAAAGAAGGGCACCATAGGACGCAAGATGATCAACAATTTCATCACCGCACTTCAAGAACTTAGTTCAAGTGATGTAGACTTTGAAAGTGATGAAGATGATGACGATCTGGCCGACTTATGCTTCATGGCGGGCAAAACAAGATCAAGATCAAGTCAGGAGGATGCAGAACACAGTAGTGAAGACGATGAGGTATGTTCTACCTGCAATGAAATGTGTGATGCTATTTCTCGTGCAACTATTATTGTCAAGAAAAAGGACAAAAAGCTTAGGATAATGCTGCTAAAATTGAATCACTAGAATCTGAAATTAACCGTTTAAAAACTTTGATTCGTAGTGATGATTCATGTCCCTCATGTGACTTAATCTATGAACAATTGTCCACATTAAGAAGTGCACACTCCTCCACTCTAGATAGACTTGATGAAGAAATTAAAAAGAACAAAGAGCTTGCTGCACTTAATGATAAAAACTTGAAAGATGCTAGCTGTTCTACAATTGACTTGCATTGTTCTACTTGTGATGATCTTGATAAGAAACTACAGGATGCTATGAATGAAATTTCTATATTGAACAATGCTTTACGTTCTCATGAAGTTAAATTTTGTTCCAATTGCAAACTAAAAGGAAAAACTTCATGTGAAATTTGCCTTGATCTGTCCAATAAACTTGATGACATGAATAGGACATTGGATCGGTTTTGTAACGGGAATAAGAACCTAAACTTGCTGCTGAATTCTTCCAAGTCATGCAATGATAAAACTGGTTTGGGTTTTGATTTTCATGCTCATGCTAAGGCACATCCACCTAAAATTGTAAAGTCATTAGGAGGTGGTTTGTTTCAAACAGTTCCTAAATAAAAAGGAGTTTTTTTTCAAATCTGCAGGAGTGCTGTCTCACTCGGTTTCAAATAAAAATATTGCTTGCTCATCTAGACATGAACACAAAGTTAAATTTCATTGTACCTTCTGTGGTAAATATGGTCATGTCATAGATTTTTGTTATAGACTAGCTAAACAACAGAAAAAGGAAAGAAAAATTGCTAGATCTTATAACTTTCATGCAATTAGAAAAATACAACCTGCTTTAGTGAGTCAGAAACTTGAAAAGGTAGCTTCCGGACCTTCTGCGTAAGATTTTTAAATCTACCATTCACCCCCCCCTCTGGTAGCTTTTCACGTGCTCTTCGATCCTACAGTCGGACTAGTCCGATAGATCACAGACTATTCTGATATAGCCTATGAAAGAGTTTGGACTAGTCCGATCATTTTTGGACTTGTCCGATTTTTCGTGTCCATAACCCTAGCCGCCGCCAAACCCTAATTTCATCACCCCCCACACTTGCCTCAAGCCTTCTCTCTCCACGCTCGAGCTCCCCAAGGCGATTCCTTGATTCCTCCATCAAAACATCACAAGTATGGGTGGAAATTGATCTTCTTCGCATAGGGATTGAAGTTCACGGACTTGTCCGGCCTTCAACACCCTCCTCTCCGATATTCAAGCAATTTTTTGGTAAATTTTCCCCCAAACCCTATAAATCTTCATTTTCTTCATTGTTGATCGAATAGCCTAGCATCCTTCACTATATACATGCTCCCTTGATGTATTACATTGATGCTAAGCTAGTTGTGCATTAGGAATCACCATTTGTCTCATTGCTTAGGTTTTTGAGGATGAATGCCGGACTAGTCCGGTCCATGCACGGACAAGTCTGGTCAATCGGACTAGTCCGTGCCTGTACACCGGACTTGTCCGATTTTTCTGAACTCAAGCCTAACCTTTTATTTCCTCAATGCAATTCCTTGTTATCCTTTCTCACCCATACCTTGTACAATCCATTCTCAGGGCATGTCAAACTCTCACGATGAAGTTTCCGACTTCGAAGCCGAGATGGACCAAGAAGCCCCGCTTCGGTCCTCGACGGACCAAAGCAAGAAGCGCCCTTCCGAGCCAGTCCCCTCTGCTCCTCGGTCTCAAAAGAGGGTGGCTCGACGAAAGGTGCCCGCTTCCAGGGCTTCCGCCGGTGGTGGCCCTAACTCGGAAAGTGCCCGCCAAGCCAAGGGCAAGGGCAAAGGGATCGCAACGGGCCTGATTGTCAGCTCTGAAGCAAGGGGCTAGGGATCCCACTAAGGAAAAGTTCAACCGGAAGGGCAGCGACTCAACGGCTAAGTTCTGAAATGTTGATTGCTACAGCCGTCTAAAACAAGCTGCCAACGAAAGATTCTGGAGCAACTTCCATGCAGACTTTTACAAGTCTGTATACCTCCAGATGAAGACTCCTGTAGTGCGCAGCCAATGGATCGATTGAGCGCATTTTGAGAAGAAGGGATGCTCACCGTTTGTTGAAGTGGTGGAGGCATTCAAGAGGCATGGCCTGAAGGATCTCTTTGCCTTCAAGAACAATTGGAATGATGAGGTCATCGTGCAATTCTTTGCAACTTGCCATTTCTCAAGTGACGAGGAAGAGAGTGTGACTTGGATGACTCACGGATCCAAGTACAGTATAACTTATGAAGACTTTGCAAGCCTTCTACACCTTGACACCTCAAGCCATGACAACTTGATCATCCACAACATAGTTGTCATTTAGAAGGACAAGATGAAATTCCTCTATGAGCCCAACTCCAAGTTCAATCCTCCCTCCACAAAGAACATGAAGCCTTTCTTGGTGTTCTTGAACAGAGTCCTGAGGAAGACAATTGCCCCCAAGGATGGGGATGCTGGGAGTGTGCAGGGCTATCTCCAGACCTTGATGAAGGTCATAAGCAAGGACTGCGAGTTTAATGTGGTTGACTATATCTGGAAAGATATGGTCAACATCTCTTGTACACCCAACAGGTCATGTGGCTATGCTCCGTATCTGATGTTCATGATTGAGAAGGTCACTGGCATTGAATTCGTCAAAGATGTGGAGAACCTTCCCTTGAGGCCCCAGATGCCTCAAAAGCCAAGCATACAGGCTTCTCCATCTCCGGCCTCCAGTCCTGAGGCTCCAACGAGAGCCAGTGCTAGAGCTTCCGCTGCCACTAGGGAAGCTCCTCAAAAGGGATCTGCAACTAGCATCTTCAAGTACCTAGCTGCTATCTTTGCCTCCTGCAGAAAGGCTGAAGTGAAGGCCCACAAGATTAACAAGAGAAGAAAGGAAGACATGAAGTATGTCAAGGCAAATGTGAAGCAGATTTGTCAAAAACTGGAGATCGATCCCATTGGATCTCCAGTCATCTCTGAAGATTTTGATTCTGACTATACCGAGCTCGAGCCTTTGACTCCCTCCGAGCTTGCCTATTTTGGCATTGGGGGCTCAACTGGCTCCGCACCTCCTCCTCCTCATCATCATCACCCCGAAGATGAAGATGAAGGTGATGAGAGAACCGACAGCGAAGCTTGAAGACTTTAGGTCCCTTCTCTCCTTCTTTTTGGTGTCTTGATGTCAAAGGGGGAGAGATTGAGGGGGAGTCTTAGTCTTAGCTGTAGGATGCGAGGAGAGCTTCCTTTTATGTTTTTATCTATTTCGTGGGTTGTAAATCTTTTTATATCCTCTTATGATTCTTATGGTCCTGTGATGCAATGTTTTGAACTACTTATAAAGTAATTGATGAAGTCTGTGATTTTGCTCCTAGAATGACATATATACTTGTTGTTGGTGTGTTAATGTAATTATGTCATTCTCATCATGATTATTGTTTCTATGCACTTAGTTATGCATACCACCATAAAGAATCCACATATGGATCATGTTTTTATTGCTTGATGTATTTTAGACTCATATGTGCACACTTTATGAAAATCTCAACTATTTATCATATTTTATGAAATCTCAATTGGTTGTCATCAATCACCAAAAAGGGGGAGAGTGAAAGTGCATCTAGGAATCCCTTGTGGGTTTTGGATGATTTATGACAAGCAAATGAGATCCTAACCACTTTGTTGAGATGAGCACGGGTTCTAATGAGAAAATAAGCAAAGTGCCAAAAAGAAGGTAGAATGAGGAGCAATGTGGATGAGAGCTCAAGGAACAAGTGTAGTAGATCATTGCGTATGGAGTGTGTTAAGGAAACACACCCCAAGAGCTCAAGCACAAATAATCACACACATTGCACAAGGTTATACAGGACCGAACTAGTCCGACTGTCACCGGACTAGCCCGATATCTTTCTGCACAAGATCGGACAAGTCTGGCATCACCACGGACTAGTCCGATATCTCTCTGACTAGAATTGGACTAGTCCTCCCCAGTGCGGACTAGTCCTTAGAACACTTCACAAGTTGCACAAAAACGGACAAGTCCGATCACTCAACAGACTAGTTCAATATCATTCTGATGAAAATCGAACAAGTCTCATATTGGCACGGACTAGTCCGAAAACCCTCTGACCTAAATTGGACAAGTCCTCAAAGTGCGGACTTCTCACCCAATTCACTTAGGGTTTCACCCATTCGGACAAGTCCGATGATTATCGGACTAGTCCGAAGATTTCTGGAAGCGAAATCAGACAAGTCCGCTTCTAGCCGGACTAGTCCGATATTTCGGGACACTTAGGGTTTGCTACACACAACACACCGGACTAGTCCGGTGTCCAACACAGACTAGTTCGATATTCATAAACCCTAACGATCACTTTTAGAAACCCCATATAAATAGATGTGCACGGCCCAACTTTCATAACACTCAACCCCCTATGCCGTCACACCTCCCAAGAGCCTCAAAAACACATCTCTCCACGAAATCAAAAGACAAAAAAAATCAATCCCTTGAGGATACACTTTGGAGCATTGGAGAGACACGATTCATCACTCATTGAGCTCTTGGTTTGATTCCCTGACACACTCCTGTGATTTTCATTGTAATCTTTTGAGTGTGTTCTTGGTGTTCTTTTTGTAATCTTGGGGAGCCCTCAACGTGTGAGAAGGCCCCTTGAATTTGGTTATTTACCTTTTGTGATAAGTGAAGATAATTGGCCTTCGTGGTGATCCGACGAGGGTAGGGTTGGAGAAGACCCGGTCCTTTTGTGGACTCCTCAACATGGATGTAGGTTGCCTCTGTGGAAACCGAACCACGGGATAAATTACTTGTGTTCTTACTTTGCATTCATCGTTCTTATACATCATATCAATCTAGGGTTTCAATCAATCTTGCTTACTTTATGTTGAAAAATTAAATATAAGATTGAGTTGTGGTATACCCTAGTTCATAATCGTGTAACACTTCAATTACAAGTATATTTTCGCTGCATACATCCTAGAATCAAATTAATCGATCAAACTTGATTAACCTAGTCGGTACACACCGGACTAGTCCGCACTTGACCGGACTAGTCCGATATCTCGGGTTTTGATCTGGTTGTTAAGTGTTGCAGGTTCCGACAAAATTCAAAAAGGCCTATTCACCCACCCACCTCTAGGCCACATTCAAAAAATGAATGTGGCCTAGATGCACCAAGATACAATAGACCACCAATCATATGATGGTATACCTCATTGGTTCACATTTGGATCATCGTCGTTGAGGATGAGATGCCTGTTGGTTCTCATTGGAGTTTTGATGGGCTTGGCTTTGTCCATATTGAGCTTTTGAGGATGTCTTGCGTGTATTGTCCATCATGATCTCAACATGGTTGGAAAGTTCTTTTTGCACCGCCAATGCCCAATCCGGATCTTGTAATGCATCTACAACCTCTTGGGTGAGGAACTTCGCTTCTTATGTTAATGTCTTCATTTTCATCATCTTCTTCATCTCCCCTATGATCATTGCCCCCATTTTGATCTTGGTCGTCTTGATCTTGTTGAGGTTGATCTTGCAAGTCTTGTACTTGTTATTGTGTTGGTGGCTCTGGGTGGTGATGAAGTTGGTTCACCCGGATTTTCATTGTACTATATGAAAATTTTTATCCTCCAATCATGTGGTTGGTGCCTGTCAAGCACATTTTTGGATCCACTAGAGGGGTATACCTACAAAACAGGATTATGCCTTGGTTCTAGGTATCCAAGCTTGTTTGCATCCTTTGAAGTTAGTGATAAGACACTTGGGCACCCACTCACAAGATGTCAAACTCTTGTGGAGTGGCCCAACATACTTAGCATAAATGTGACCAAATTTATTTGTCATAACTACATATGATGCATCAAAGTTAAGAAACATGATTCTTGGTCCATTTTTAGCTCTTTCTTGTAAGGAAGGAACATGTATGTTGTTTTCAACTTGATTTGAGCCTTCTTTGACAAAAGCAATCAATTTCTTGTTGTTCTTGGGGATTCTAGCATTTTGCTTTTCACCTCTATAATATCCAAGACCATCCTTGACATTTTGAGTCCTAGTAAACAAGTATGCACTACGTGCATACTCGATTTTCTCCTTGTCAAAAATGCCACCATTAGGTGAATGTTTACTTTGTGCCACCTTAAGCTCATTTTTCAAGTATAGAACCGAATTAGCACAATTACATGTCTTAAGTGGAATGGGCTTCATATTTGAGGAGGATGAGATCTTAGAGGAGGAGGGTGCACTTTGCTTGAGCGATTCAACTTGTACTTGGATGTTCTTGTCACCTTTTGTCAAGTTAACAAGTTCATCCTTGATACAACATTTAAATCATTAAGATTTGAGCAAGTTTCCTTGCTCAAAGCTAGCTCATGGTCAAGTGCTTCTCTCTTTTCCTTTTTGAGCTCGAGAGCTTTTTCAACCTCAAAATATCTCCCCTTTCGAAGGATGAGCATATCTTCTTATCGGTTGATAAGATCTTCCTTCTCAATTATCTCATCCGACAATGTTTTCATTTTTGCTAATGCACTTTTACTCAAGTCCATAAGCATGTCTTCATTTCCATTACTGCTATCAAAATCATCATCATGAAAATAATGTAAAGATGAAGGTTTAGATTTAACCTTTTTCTTGCCTTACTTAGCCATAATGCAAGTGTGGTTCGATTCCTTCCATCCCCCCAAGTTTGGAAAGAGAGTGGTCTTCATGGAAGGCATCTTGATGGCAATGGTTGATAGCTTATCTTCATCTTCGGGGGAGGGATCGCCGTTTGAGTCCCACTTTTTGCTAATGTGTGCGTGGCCAACTTGTTTCTTCTTCTTGAACATCTTCCTATCTTGTGTTTTAGCTTCCTTCTTTTTCACTTAATCTTCTTCATATGGGCAATCAACTATGAAGTGCCCATATTCACCACAGTTGTAGCAAGACCACCTAGCTCGGGAATTATCTTTGTCCTTGCTCTTCCCTCGTTGTAGTTGTTGTCTTTTCTTCCCCTCATCATTATTTTATACTTTTTTACGAAGAGTATTATATCTTCGCCGTCCATGTCGGTGCTTACATCGTCGCTATCTTTGTTGCCTTGCACCTCATGGACTTTCTTGCCTCTTGTCTTGCAAGTCACCTTGAGGGCAACCTCCTTATTCTTTAATGAGTTGAGATCGGCAAGATTCTTTACATATTGAGATTCTTTTTCCATCATCTCTTGATTGATGATTTTTCACAAAAGATCATCTGGAGTAATTTTGTGAAACCCCAAACTTTCAGGATCATGGAGCATAAAGTACATTTCAGGGCATGAATGCCCTAATCATCCTTTTGACCACTTCATGGTATATCCACTTCTTACTTATCTATGCTCTACTCTTATTGATTAGCACCTTCATCTGATTGTACATCTCTTGCGGAGTTTCACCATCCTTGATGGCAAACCTCCCTAGCTCCCCCTCAATCATTTCAATTTTGCTTCTCGGACAGAGCGATTTCCTTCATGCCTCGTCTTGAGGGTGTCATATGTATCTTTTGCAATTTTCAGTCCATCAACCTTGTTGAACTCCTCTCGGCTTAGTGATGAAGTGATCACCGCGCCAGCTTGTGGATTGCGGTGGATTGCTTGAGCTTGCTCCGGGGTGAGTTCCTTGTCGGTGTCCAAAATATCTAAACTGTACACACAATATGTCAAAGACTTGAGTTTAAGGAAATTAGATGCATCTTCATATTATGCTTCTACATCGTATAATCATTTCCGTTAAAGTGTGGAGGCCTCCCCATCGGAATTGAAAGATAGTCTTTTGGTTTACTAGTTTGTTTCTTAGAAGTGCCTTGAGTTGACGCACTTCTTCATAATCATGCTCGTAGTCTTTTAGCACATCGAGGATCTTTGTAGTGTCTTGATAGTTTGTTCATCGGTGGGCTTCTCGAAAGTTTGTGTTTCCTTCTCCTCGGCCAATTAGTTTTTGTTTCGAAGTCGTCAAATTCCAGAGGTTGGACTGGTCTGGTTTGAGTCTGGACTAGTCCGGGGTTAGTCAGCACAACAAGCAAATTTAATTATTTTTCATATTTTCTTCAAATTAATTTGTTGCAGAAGAAAGATGCAAATTGTCCTAACAAGTTCAACAAGCAAGTAGAATAAGTAATTTGCACGAGGATCACTAGATTAACACGAGTTGCAAGATAGATCAAGTTTATGCCCTAGCTAGTGATGATAATGCAAAACGACGAATCAAGAATACATGAGACAAGCGATTCTTACCGAGGTTCAATCCTACACAAGAGATCTAAGTCCTCGTTGAGGAGCTCACACAGAGTCGGGTCTTCACCAACCCATCTCTCACCATGTAACCGCAAAGGTCGACTTAGTTCCCACTATCACAAAGGGTAATGACCGAGTTTTGGGGTTTTGTCACAAGTTGAGGGCTCCCACAAGATTACAAGCAAAAAGAGAGATTAACACACTCGAGGAATTACACAATAATCAACAGAAGCATGTGAGAAAACAAACCCAAGAGCTCAATGTTGATGAGATTGTCACTCTCCCTTCTCCAAGTCCCAAATCTCTAAGATTTCACTCTTAAGAGGTTAGAATATGTGGAGAGGAGTGTTTTAGTGCTCTTGGCTGCAGTGGCAGCGCTAGGGTTTGTGTTTTTTTTAAAAAAATAAGTCATTGGCTCTCTTTTTATAGAGGTCCCAAAAATAACCGTTATGTTTTGGTGACCCCGGACAAGTCCGGTGTGGTGATGTGCCATCTTAGGTTAAGTGTCGCCACATTTGAATTAGTGTAAAAAACCTTAGAGGGTAGGACTAGTCCGCACAGAGGCCGGACTAGTCCAAAGTGATACATTAAAGTATAATGAGCTAGTCCATTATAAAAATGGACAAGTCCGATGTGATATAGTAGGTACCTTTGGATTAGAATGAGTGATGTCAGACAAGTCCGATGAGTTCCAGTAGCATATAACAGACTAGTCTGTTCAAGAACGGACAAGTCCTCTTAGTGATCAATTGAGAACATTGGCAAAGTCTGTGAAGTGAATGTGAGATGCGGACTTGTCCGGTGTAAATTGGACTAGTCTGGTGTGTGTGTGTGTGTGTGTGTGTGTGTGTGTGTGTCAATTTTAATTTTGATTACTCCTTTCATTCTTCTCATGCAACACTTGAGAGGATAACTCACACGCACCAAGACTACAATTTATAAACCAAATCTTTTGTTCTTCACTTCATCGTTTTTCCTCAAATGCACTCTTTTTCCCTTCTTGTTTTAATCACCTTTTTCTCCATGTGACCTTCTCTCACTTAGCGAATTTCATTAGCTCTTCACTTGTTTGCTATCGATCATCCAAAACCCACAAGGGAATGCCTAGATGCACTTACAGTAGCACCGTCATCGTGCTCAACATCCGCTAGGTTGAGCGCCGCCGCCTCATCACCGTCCATATCACATCGTGGATCTTGTGGTGCCACCCTAGTCAGCACCTCAAGCACCATTTTCACACCGTCATCATACTCTTCGAGCACCACCATCGCGTTGCCCTGCGGCATCGTCACCCTCCTATACCTGACGCTGACAGAGCATGCTTCACCTTCGTCAATCTCCTATCGATGCACCATCCTTCCATAAGGCGGCCGACAAAACCTGTCGCAGAGCTGCCAGCACGAGCTCTAACCTAAAGGCTGTTTCCACCGTCGGGATGTTGGGGGCGGGCTCGACTATACGAGCTGCGTGTCCCAAGGCTAGCCCCAAAGGACCTAGCATAGCGTAGCTACCTTCCTCATGCTGTGGTCGTGGGCGCACATGTCGCGTTGTCGAGCCACTCACAGCCACCCTCCCTGTGCGGGCGCTCGCATCGCACCGTCCACGCTTCAGATCCTAGCCCCGCCTAGGGGATGGGCGAGGCCTTTGCTAGAGCTCCAGGACCGCCAAAACTGGGTGCCTCCGACAACCGTTGTCGGTCCGCCTCAGAGGGCGCCCCACCGCGCGCCACCTCAACCCGGCGCCACCGTCTCCCAAGATCATCGGATCTGGGAACCTACACCCTATCATGCTAGCCCCTCCACACACCGGATATGGGACTCTTGCCACCGGATCCGCACTCTGATGCCTCGAAGGTCGCCGGTCTCTTCACCAACGTTGCGAACGCCCTTCGACGTCGGTGAGGTGCGGAGGAGCACGGGGAAGAGCAGGCGACGGCTAGGGTTAGTGCTGCCGCCCGTGTCGCCCGTGTGGAGCGACACGGGGGGCCTCCCTGTTCCTTTATCATAAATTTTGCTGGCCTACAGTGTTGTCCAACAGGCAGAGCAGTGCCGAAACAAAGGCCTAATGACAATGTTCCTTGGATATCCTCCAGCCCATAGACCTGATGTTCATGATGCAGTGGAGCCAATGTAGCCAACCATTCCAATTCCATCCATGTGAGATTCATTTGCCTTGCAGGGTTAGATTTATACAGGCTGTAATGAGGATCACCAATCCCATCTTCCATGTTACTTTCAGCTGGGATATTAAGAAGGGGACACTTTCTGTGGTCTCAAGACAACTTTGCACGACAGTATCTGCCCGCATGTGATGCTCCTCTTTGTGGTACAAAATGATGGTAGTAGAAAAGTAATCGAGAAGATGTTGGTCCTGATCTGTTGCAGTTTCCATTGCGTGCAAGCTTACTTTACAATAGAATTTGTACGCTCCTCGCTCCAGCCTTCCAAGTGATTGTTTCCAAAGTTTTCTTTTTGTATATGGAGGTATGCATGGCTTGTATTAGTATTGCATTATTTGCGTCGGAGGTGAGTTCAGTTGCAGCCTTTACTACGACGTTAAACAGTCTTACTGGACCGACTCTGCCGGATTTAGCCTGTGTGATTATCCAATGATTTATATTTTGAAGATATTAGATTGATGGATGTTTTTATTGTACCTTCAAATTGTTTTTTTTTTGAAAAACTAGGAAGGAGGGCTGCCATTCATTAAGAGAGAAGATTACATCCTAAGTTTTACAATTCACTGACATACATGAAAACACTCTAGGGGAGCAACTGCCCTAGAGCGAGAGAGAGACTGAAAGAGGAGGACAGAACTAACAGCAGCAACTACAGCTTTATAGCCGATCATAATGGAGAGCAATCCTTTGTAGACGAATTTCCTCCAAAGTGAGGTTCACAACCTGAAGAAATGACATCTCGTGGTTTTGAAATATCCTCCTGTTTCTCTCTTTCCAAATTTGCCACCAAAAAGTGAGTAATATCCCCACTATTCGCTTTCTATCGGACTTAGAACAGGAGGTCAAAATAGGTTCCAGCCATCGAGATGCCCCATCCATGTTCACTTGTGCCAGATTAGCTGGAAGTCTCAGATTGTGCACCAGCTGCTGCCATGCAGTTTCTGTGAAATTGCACTTTGAAAGTAGGTGGTCTGTTGTTTCAGGCAAACAATAGCAGAAGGGACAATTCACTTGACATGGCCAATTCTTCTTAGCTAAATTTTCAGCCGTTAGAGATTTTTTATGCATGCACAAGCAGACAAAAACCGGCATCTGGGTTGAGTTTTTGCTGTCCAAACGGTGTCAGACCAGTGGGATTCCACCCCACTAATGAATTGGGCATCATACGCCGTCGCTGCAGTGTATTCTCCGTTTCCGTTCCACCTCCACGTGATGCAATCTCTGTCTTCCGTTAACACCGTTCCATTAATAGCTATGAATAGCATTATGAACTCATCAATCATCTCCTCCATGTTTAGTCCAGATAGGTCGTGAATCCAGTTATTGTTTATCAATTCTTTAGCTTCTGATCTCCTCTTGAACCGGGCCTGGCTATACAGATTGGGCGCAAGGTTTTTTGGTGCTTGACCAAAGAGCCAACGTGCCTCCCAAAACGGTGTATCCCTGCCATTTCCAATAGAGAAAATAGTGGAAGCGAAGAGGAGGTTCCTGTCAGTCTGATTATGATGCTCGATTGATGTTTTCCATGGACGTTCCCTCTGGTCCCAGTGTAACCAAAGCCATCTTAGGCGAAGTGCACGGCCAAATTTTTCCAAGTCTTTAATGCCCAGCCCGCCCCATTTTCTCGGTCGCTGACAGACCTTTTATTTAACCAAGCAGTGATCGCCGCTTACTTTATCAGGATCTTCATCCTTCCACAAAAAATTGCGTCGCAACTTATCAATCTGTTTTATCCCCCAGGCTGGGATTTTAAACACTGACATAAAATAGGTTGGGATAGCTGAGAGGACAAACTTGACTAATATTTCTCTACCTGAGTATGACAATAAATATTTCTTCCAACTCCGCAGCCTTTGTGCAAACTTTTGAATTACCAGATATACGGCTGTTCTAGGGAGCTTCATGTGATGTAGTGGGTGTGACACCCGGTTCTGAAAATGAACCAAGTGAACGCATATGTGTGTTCAGGACGTTCAACACACATACACGAGTGCATCAAAAAAAGGATATACATAAAATTACCACATAACAAGATTAATTAAGCACTTTTATTACACAATTCAGAATATCCTCGAATAGAAATTCTAATGAATTTTAATGTCAAGTTTGAACTAATACAGCGGAAATAATCTATATAAAGCAACTATGCAGCTAAGAAAAATAAGCATAAGGGTAGTGCGGCTCCAAGCAACACCACAGACAAAGCTGATAGTAGACACTGCCTAGAACTCTGCATTATCACCGGTATACTTTTAATCCTGACCTGCAACTGTTGGTGGGGGAATTGCAAGGGTGGGTACATGTCGTACTCAGCAAGTGTGGAAAGTATGACATGTAGCTGATACAAATGACGAATATAATAATTGCTAAGTGTTGAAAAGTACGTCAAAATAGTTGAAAAGTAGTATATTATACGTATATCAAGTAAACCCATCATAAACCATATAGTTATCATAATACTAGTTCATATTTCATTACCATCATCTATATACCAGATTTCTCATTACCATTAACCATATCCATGGCCATAAACCATCATACCATCACATAACCAATACCAAACCATCCCAATACCAAACCATACCAAATCCCAATTTCCTTCTAATCATGGAAGTTGTCTAGGTGCTCTTGACCGGGAGCACGACTATCATGATAGTTTCAATACTCTGCAGAGTTTGTACCACTTACTCACGTGTTTGTGATTTCATCACCTTTCGGTGACTAGAACCTCTATCTTGCCGTCTCACACTTCCTTCAGTGTGTGGCCAAGAGATCACAAAATAGCCTTTACAAATGGGACTACTAGCATGTATGGATCCACTAAGGATTCACCTGTGGTGATGTCTCCAACTGAGAACATCTTCAACCAAGGGTCTCCTCTTGTGCCATTCGGATCCCAGGGAGTCCCGCCTCAAATCCAAACCCAATCCGACTCCCCTTCTCCGGTGCGCCAAATGATCCATGCAATACTAGTAATACCCTAATTAATCAGCTACACCGCACCCATACTTGGCCTCGTGGTGGCACTGTTGTACTGGCTTCTTCTTGCATGAACCGGTCCTTAGATCTAAAGCAAGCAACAACCATGTCTTCCAACCCATCCACATATCAGGCTTGCTTAGATCACCCATTACCATATCATATTAACTAGTTCATATAACAATGATCTCATTAATGCATAATTAAATAGTATAAATATTTTCCCATCCCAATTAATTAAGCTAAGCAAAAAGGTAAAAAGCCCTTCCCGACTCTCTACCATGTATTCCAGGTGACAAGGGTGGTTAAACAAAGCTAGTAAACTTCTTATCATAGGATTCTCATCAAATTGACACAAGCAATGCAACTTTGAAAAAAAAAACATTTATTGTCAAAACAGGATCAATATGTTCAAGGACACTTGCCTTGCTCTTTGGCTTTGTTGGGATCAAAGTCTTCAAATTTCTGGTGCTGGAGGTCCTCCACATCACTCTCTAGCGCAAATCCGTCTAAACCGCGCAATAAACATACAAGACAAGAATCACAATCAATAAGTGCACTTATGTTACTCAATATGACATGACATGTATGATTAATGCAAATGCGAAGCAAAACTAGTTAGTGAGTTATTAATAATGTTCACTAATCATTTACAATGATTATTAACAAGTCTACACAGGTTTGGAGTTGACTCGAACCAAATTAGATTTAATTCAGCAGAAAACAGTCAGCAAAATCGGACTAGTCCACTTGGGACCGGACTAGTCTGCCCTTCGCAGAACCAACGAATTAGGGTTTTCTAGATCGGCATGAATTTGGAGAAACGGGGTTGAATTCATGTGAGAAAGAGAGAGTAGAAGGTATACCAGGTGTTTAGAACTCCAATGAATCAAGGATTTTGGAGGCAACACTTGAATCTTGACGATCTAGGGTTGATGAAGAACTTGATGGTGGATAGTTGATGAAGAACGAAAACTCGATGGAGATCTTGATCACTTGATCCTCTTTCGTTTCCTCCTCTTCTTAATGTAGCTCGGGATCTCCTTCTCCCTCCTTGATGGTAGCTCTCCATGAACTAGGGTTTGAGTGTGTTTCAAAAGTTGCAAAGAGGTGTAAAGTTGAGAGGTGGGGTTGTTTATATAGAGGTGGAGGGCTATTGATGGATTTCGAGTTTGGGGTGGGTGGAGGCCGGTTTGGGGTCCCACATGGGCTCCAAAAAGAGATAGACACGACGTCCTTAGGCCCACTTAAGGTAAAATCGAAAAACATGTCGTGAAAAAAAAGATCAACTCGGAATCGCGATCACTGGACAAGTCCGCAAGAGGCAGGACTAGTCTGAAGTTAGTCAGAGAGAAATCAGACAAGTTTGGACTAGACATCGGACAAGTCCTAACTTAGTCAGAGAGGAAAACAGACAAGTCTGGCCAAAACTGGACAAGTCCGATTTTAGTCAAAGGGGAAAAACGGAAAAGTCCACTAGATGTTGGACAAGTCCATACAAGCCTAGGGACTTGGCAAAATTTCAAGGTTGGGATGTCCGAACTAGTCCGCTATGGGCCGGACAAGTCCGAAAATTGTACAGAGACAAAACCGTACTAGTCCGCAACAAGAAAGGACAAATCCGAAGAAGGTCAGGGAGAAATCAGACTAGTCCGCACCAAAAACAGACTAGTCTGCACTCCTCAGCACTTTTGAGTGTGGTTTTGCTTCTAATTCATTTTAAACTCATTCCTTTTTATGTGGATTAAGGTTAAACATGTATATGAACTTATGCAGTTCATGATGCATGAAAATGAGGGTGTTACAAACCTACCCCCCTTAAAATGAATCTCGCCCTCGATATTCGACGCGGAAGAGAAGAGATAGGGAAATTCCTTCTTGAGATCATCCTCCAGCTCCAAAGTTGCCTCTGATTTTGTGTGATGCTTCCATTGAACTTTACACCTTCTAATAACCTTATTTCTCATGACTCTCTCCTTGGTTTCCAAGATTTTGACCGGTTGCCCGGCATAAGTCAAATCCACCTTTAATTCCAATTTTTCTATTGGCACTTGTTCTTCCATACCCTCAAGCATTTCTTAAGCTGTGAAACATGAAACACATCATGAACATCTGATAGATATGCTGGCATCTCCGACTTATATGTCACTTCTCCTCTTTTGTCAAAAATCTTGAATGGCCCAATGTATCGAGGTGCTAGCTTGCCTCTTATATTAAACCTCTTATGACCTCTCATGGGTGATACTTTGAGATATACGAAGTCTCCCACTTCAAAGGGTAGTTTCCTTCTCCTATTGTCCGCATAGCCTTTTTGTCTTGATTGAGCAGTCCTCAAGTTTTCACGAATAATCTGGACTTGTTTCTCAGCTTCTTGTGGCATGTCAGGTCCAAACACTTGATTTTCTCCTGTCTCATTCCAGAACAAAGGTGTACTACACCTCTGCCCATATAGTGCTTTATAAGGTGACATTTTCAAGCTTGCTTGATAACTATTGTTGTATGAAAATTCTGCATATGGCAAACTCTTGTCCCAATTTCTACCATGCTTCAAGGCACAAGCCCTTAATATGTCCTCCAAATCTTATTGGTGCTCTCAGTTTTTCCATCCATTTGAGGGTGATATGTTGAGTTGGAATTCAACCTTGTTCCCAATACTTTATGCAATTTTTGCCAGAACTTGGAGGTAAATTGAGAACCTCTATCCGACACTATCCTCTTTGGAACTCCATGTTGGCACACAATATGATGCATATATAGCTCTGCCAGTTGTATTGCAGTATACTTGGTCTTGACAGGGATGAAGTGACCTGACTTGGTCAACCGATCCATAATAACCCATATGGAGTCATAACCGGACTGAGTACGTGGCAATCCAACTATAAAGTCCATGCCCATTTCTTCCCACTTCCACTCCGGAACCTTCAATTGCTGCAATAATCCATCTGGTCTTTGGTGTTCACCTTTGACTCGTTGGCACACATCACACAATGATACATATTAAGCTATGTCCTTTTTCATGCTAGCCCACCAATAGCATGTCTTCAAATCCTTGTACATCTTTGTACAACCAGGGTGAATTGAGTATGGCGAGTCATGTGCCTCTTTTAGTATTGTCTCCCGAATATGCTTCACATCGAGCACGACAATCCTTTTTCCAAGCCATAAGGTACCATGGTCATCCTCATCAAATCTGAATTCTCTCCTCTCTTGGGTCCTTTCCTTGATTTCTTGGATTTCCTCATCCTTTGTTTTACCCTCTCAAATCTCCTACTCTAAGGTCAGATTTAACTCCACTATCCCCATCTCATTCACAAATCCAAGGTTCAACCGTTCAAACTCCTTGCTCAACTAGGATGGCAGCTCTCGAACTGTGAGTTGGTGAATTACACCTTTCCTACTCAAGGCATTGGCCACTACATTAGCCTTCTGTGGATGATAGTTGATTCCCACATCATAATCCTTGATGAGCTCCAACCATCTTCGTTGTCTCAATTTCAGATCCGCTTGTGTGAAGTAATACTTGAGACTCTTATGCCCAAGGATATAGTGTCTCCAAATCTTGAATGCATGTACCACGGTTGCAATCTCCAAATCAAGTGTTGGATAATTATGCTCATGTTTCTTCAATTGTCCCAATGCATAGGCTACCACTTGACCTTCTTGCATGAGCACACATCCAAGTCCTTGTCTTGATGCGTCGCAATATATATCAAAACTTTTGCTCACATCCGGCAATATCAATACTGGGGCTGTAGTTAACCTCTTCTTCAACTCCTCAAAACTTTCTTGACAAGCTTGAGTCCGTTGGAAAGCTTTCCCCTTTATTAACATTTCTGTCATGGGCTTTGCTATCTAGGAGAAGTCCTTGATGAATCAACGGTAATATCCAGCCGATCCGATAAAACTCCTTATTTCCTTCAAGTTTTGCGGTGGCTCCCACTTTAGCACATCTCTCACTTTTCTTGGATCAACCGATAATCCTCCTCCCGAGATGATATGACCAAAAAACGACACCTCTTTCAACCAAAACTGGCACTTGTTGAACTTGGCATACAATTGATGCTCCCTCAATTTCCGCAATGTGAGCCTCAAGTGTTCCTCATGTTCCTCCTTGCTTCTCGAGTATATCATAATGTCATCAATGTACACCACAACAAATTAATCCAAGTACTCCATGAAGACATTACTCATGAGGTACATAAAGTATGCAAGCTCATTGGTCAATCCAAAGAACATCACGGTGTACTCATAAGATCTATATCGTGTCCGGGAAGCTGTCTTGGGTATGTCTAATGGTCTTATCTTTATTTGGAAGTAGCCTAACCTCAAATCAATCTTGGAGAAGACACAAGCACCCTTCATCTGATCAAACAAGTCTTCTATGCATGGTAAGGTGTACTTGTTCTTGATGGTCACCTCATTGAGAGCTCGGTAATCCACACACATCTATTTTGATCCATCCTTCTTGTCCACAAAAAGAACGAGCGCTCCCCAAGGTGAAGAGCTTGGGCGAATAAAACCCTTCTCTAGTTGCTCTTGAATTTGCTTCTTGAGCTCTGCTAACTCCTTAGGAAGCATCCTATATGGTGCTGCAGTTCCAGGTATTAACTCAATAACAAATTATATATCTCAATCAAGCGGCATAACTGGCAACTCATCCGGAAACACATCCAAAAATTCACACACTACCAGAATTTCCTCAATTGCGGCACCGTCCATGTGATTCAGCTCCAATTGCTTTGGTTCATGTTGAGATACTTCAAATTTTATGGTGATCCCTTCTTCATTGGTAAACTTCACCGTCTTTGTGGCACATTCAATAACTCCATTGTGCTTCCTCAACCAGTCCATATCAAGTATAATGTCCAATCCTTGAGAATCCAAAACAATGAGGTTGGCAAAGAAGTCTACCCCCCCTTATTCTAAGGCTTACTTTTGGACATACTATATGTGTCTTCATCTCCCCTCCAGGAGATTTAACCAACAAAGTATACTTCATATGAGAGATAGGCAAACTATACTTGGCAACATATTTCGATGCAATGAATGAAAGCGATGCTCCAGAATCAAATAACATAGTTGTTGGGTTGGAGTTTGCGAGAAACATACCAATCAGCACGTCATATGCTTGTTGAGATTCCTCCGTAGATACATGGTTCACATTGTCACGAGCAAAATTCTGCTGTCCACGGTTGCCTTGTGGTGCTCCTCCATTGGTTCTTGGATTCAGCCTTTGAGCACTCCTTCCTTGACCAAGGCCTAACTTAGGACATTGAATTACAAAAGTGTCCTGCTTCTTCACAGGTGTAACACTTCCTAACTGCAACAGAATTTGGACGGACTTGATTCTGAACATTTGCACCAAGAAAGTTGGCGTGAGGTGCAAAAGGCATTGGAGACCTAGGTGCTTGCAAGACAAGGTGTTTCTGCACAAACTGAGCTGGGCGCGGTGCATATCTAGGGCGATGAGCTGGCGCAGAGGGGTTGTAGTATGGCGCACTGGGTGGTGCAAAGCGGGGGCACATATTACTTCCTTGATGTTGTCCTTGATATGGCGCCTTCCTCTTGTTATCTAGCTCCATCTAACGAACTTTATTCTCCACAACAATTGCTTTGTGCACTAGCTTCTAGAAGTTAGCATAATCACAATTCAGCAATTGTACTGGATTTCATTGTTCAAGCCCCTCATGAACAAGTATTGTTTCTGGCTGTCCTGACTCACATCCTCAAGCGCATATCTTGAGAGTTGAGTGAATTTTTTGAGGTATTCACCCACACTCGATCTTCCTTGCCTCAAGTTCTCAAATTATTGCCTCTTCAAGATCATAACACCTTACGGCACATAATGAGAACAGAAGCACTCCTTCAATTCAGTCCAAGTAATCCTCTCATGGTTCTCATGGGCGTTGCACAAAGAGTCCCACCAATCGGCAGCTGCTCCAACAAGTTGATGAGATGCAAATAGCACCTTCTCTCGGTCACTGCATTGGACTATTGCAAGTTTCTTCTCCACGGACTTGAGCCAATCATCGGCGTCCATAGGGTTAGCGGCTTGAGCAAAGTTTGGTTGCCTAGTCCTTATGAACTCCCCCAATCGGTTATGAGGAGGTGGGGGTGGCGGTGGAGGCATGTGGGGTTGATGGTTGTTGTTATTGTCAGCCTGTAGTTGTCCCATAATCTGTATCATGATCTGCATGAGCTGGTTTTGCATGGCCAACAACTGCTCAAGGTTGATAGCTCCCTGGCAGGTCCTTGTCCATTGTTGTTCTGAGGTGCCCAATTGTTCTCCTCCTCATCATTAGCATCGCTCTGGTTGCGAGTTATCACCATCTGAAGAAAAGTAAGAGATAAAAATTTAGAAAACGTCCCCAACTATATGCATCCAGGGATATGAAACTAAACAACTAACTATACTAGCCTATGTGGACATGACAATGCTAAAGCATCCCAAAATCCTCTACTAAGCACACAAGCAGCAATACATAGCAAACAACACACCAAGCAAAAAAACATCGATTCCTGAGTGTTCCTAAGTGCTCTAAAGTGTCCATTCTATCTAGACTGCATCCTATGGTCAACCTGTAGCTCTGATACCAATTTCTGACATCCGGTTCCGAAAATGAACCAAGTGAACGCATATGTGTGCCCACGACGTTCAACACATACACAAGTGCATTCTTAAAAGGATATATAGAAAATTACCGCAGAACAAGATTAATTAAGCACTTTTATTACACAATTCAGAATATCCTCAAATACAAGTTCTATGAATATTAATGACAAGTTTGAACTAACGCAGCGGAAATAATCTAAATAAAGCAACTATGCAGCTAAGAAAAATAAGCACAAGGGTAGCACAGCTCCAAGCAACACCACAGGCAAAGCTAACGGCAGACACGACCTAGAACTCCGCATTATCACTGGTATACTCTCAATCCTAACCTGCAATTGCTGGTGGGGGAATTGCAAGGGTGAGTACATGTTGTAGTCAATATGTGTGGAAAGTATGACATGTAGCTGATACAAATGACGAATATAATAATGGCTAAGTGTTGAAAAGCAGTATATTATACATATGTGAAGTAAACCCATCATAAACCATGTTGTTATCATAATACCAGTTCATATTTCATTACCATCATCCATATACAAGATTTCTCATTACCATTAACCATATCCATAGTCATAAACCATCATACCATTCCATAACCAATACCAAACCATCCCAACACCAAACCATAACCAAACCATACCAAATCCCAATTTCCCTCTAATCATGGAAGTTGTCCAGGTGCTCTTGACTGGGAGCACGACTATCATGATAATTTCAATACTCTATAGATTTTGTACCACTTACCCACGTGTTTGTGATTTCATCACCTTTTCGTGAGTAGAACCTCTATCTTGCCGTCTCACACTTCTGTCGGTGTGTGGCCAAGAGATCACAAAATAGTCTTTACGGAGGGACTACTAGCATGTACGGAACCACTGAGATTTCACCGGTGGCGATGTCTACAACTGAGCACATCTTCAACCAAGGGCCCCCTCTTGTGTCGTTTGGATCCCACGGAGTCCGGCCTCAAATCCAAACCCAATCCAAATCCCCTTCCCCGATGCGCCAAATGATCCATGCAATACTAGTAATACCCTAATTAATCAGCTACGCCGCACCCATTCTTGGCCTCGTGGTGGTACTGTTGTTTTGGCTTATTCTCGCATGAACCAGTCCTTAGATCTAAAGCAAGCAACCACCATGTCTTCCAACCCATCCACATACCAGGCTCGCTTAGATCACCCATTACCATATCATATTAACCAGTTCATATAACCATGATCTCATTAATGCATAATTAAATAATATAATTGTTTTCCCATGCCAATTAATTAAGCGAAGCAAAAAAGTAAAGAGCTCTTCCTGACTCTCTACCATGTATTCAAGGTGATAAGGGTGGTTAAACAAAGCTAGTAAACTTCCTATCATATGATTCCTATAGAATTGACACAAGCAATGCAGCTTTGAAAACAAAACATTTATTGTCAAAATAGGATCAATATGTTCAAGGACACTTGCCTTGCTCTTGGGCTTGGTTGGGATCAAAGTCTTCAAATTATTGGTGTTGTAGGTCCTCCGTAGCACTCTCTAGTGCAAATCTGTCTAAACTGTGGAATAAACATAGAAGACAAGAATTACAATCAATAAGTGCACTTATGTTACTCAATATGATATGACAAGACATGCATGATTAATGCAAATGCGAAGCAAAACTAGTTAATGAGTTGTTAATAATGTTCACTAATCATTTATAATGGTTATTAACAAGTCTACACAGGTTTGGAGTTGATTCGAACAAAATTAGATTTAATTCAGCAGAAAACAGTCAGCAAAGTCAGACTAGTCTGCTTGGGACCGGACTAGTCTGCCATTCGCAGAACCGGCGAATTAGGGTATTATAGAATCTGATGAATCAAGGGTTTTGGAGGCAAGACTTGGATCTTGAAGATCTAGGGTTGATGAAGAACTTGATGGTGGATTGTTGATGAAGAACGAAAACTCTATGGAGATCTTGATCACATGATCCTTTTTCGTTTCCTCTTTTTCTTCTTCTTGCTCGAGATCTCCTTCTCCCTCCTTGTCGGCGGCTCTCTAGGAACTAGGGTTTTGGTGTGTTTCAAAAGTGGCGAAGAGATGTAAAGTTGAGAGGTAGGGTGATTTATATAGAGGTGGAGGGCTAAGATTTGATGGATTTCGAGTTTGGCATGGGTGGAAGCCGGTGTGGGGTCCCACATGGGCTCCAAAAAGAGTTAGACACGACGTCCTTAGGCCTACTTAAGGTAAAACACAAAAAAATGTCATGAAACAAAAGATCAACTCGGAATCACGATCACTGGATAAGTCCGCAAGAGGCAGGACTAGTCCGAAGTTAGTCAGAGAGAAATCGGACAAGTCCGGACTATACATCGGACAAGTCCGAACTTAGTCAGAGAGGAAAACAGACAAGTCTGGCCAAAACCGGATAGGTTCGATTTTAGTCAGAGGGGAAAATGAACAAGTCCCCTAGATGTCGGACAAGTCCGGGCAAGTCTAGGGACTTAGCGAAATTTCAAGGTTTGGATGTCCGGACTAGTCCGCTATGGGCCGGGCAAGTTCGAAAATTGTACAGAGACAAAACCGTACTAGTCTGCAGCAAGAAAGGACAAGTCCGAAGAAGGTCAGGGAGAAATCGGACTAGTCCGCACCAAAAACGGACTAGTCTGCACTCCTTAGAACTTTTGAGTGTGGTTTTGCTTCTAATTCATTTTAAACTCATTACTTTTTATGTGGATTAAGTTTAAACATGTATATGAACTTATGCAATGCATGATGCATGAAAATGAGGGTGTTACAGTGGGAGACCTAAGTACATACACGGGAAGGAGGCAATCTTGTTGCCCTGTCCGAGAAGGGTATGAACAACGACTTTCGAGCAATGAATGGGATAAAATTCAGTTTTTTCTAAATTGGTGACGAGACCGGAAGCTTGGCCGAAAATATGGAGAATGAACTTGGTGATCATCAAGTCTTGGCTGGTTGGCGCAATGAAAATTGCTGCATCGTCAGCGTATAAGGAGACTCTGAGATGATCACCGAGTCCTGGCAAATGGGTGAGTAGACCTCTTTGTTGGGCAGCACGAAATAATTGGATCAAAGGTTCCATGGCTAGTAAAAACAACATCGGGGAGAGGGGGTTCCCTGGCGCACTCCCCTAGCATGTGTAATCCTTGATCCCGGTTCACCATTGAGTAAAAAAGAAGATGTAGCTGTACCCCGTAGCGGAGATATCCACTCCCGCCATCTAGCTCCAAACCCTAAATGGGACATAATACTCAATAAATATGACCAATTCACAGTGTAGAATGCCTTGGATATATCAAGCTTGATAAATAAGGCGACTGTTTTCCTTTTATGTAGTTCCTGAATGGCATGCTTCACGAATAAAAAATTATCATGAATGCATCAGTGTTTGATAAAAGCATTCTGGTGGAGGGAGATGATTTTATCTAATTCGGGGGCAAGTCTCTTTGCAAGTATCTTGGATAAGCTTAGCGAAGATATGAATTAGACTTATAGGTCTAAATTCAATGATACGCCGCGGTGCCAACTTTATTGGAATGAGCACCACAAAAGCTTGATTCAGATGTTGCAATCTTGCTGATTTAGCTGGGTGAACTGGGTGATTGCCGCCATGACATCTGCTCTTATAATATCCCAATAGGTAGACAGGAATGATCCTGTGAATCCATCGGGACCCGGCGATTTGCTTTTCGGCGATCTTTTCGGCATTGTCTTAACCACATCGGTGACCTCCTGTTCAGTGATGGGGGAATCCAAATGTTGCAGATTTCTGGCTTGCCACCCAAGCTGTGAAAGGTTGAGATCAATTTGCCTTGGGTGATCTTTGAAGTGTTGGAAAATAACCTGGTGCTTCCCTGTTTGTGTTGGAATATGATCCAAATTCTAATCTCGCTGGGGACGCCTAGGGGATGTGAGAGGTGGAGTCCTCGCACGTTATGGTCGTATTTATTTTTAGAGATTTATTTCCTTTTATAAGCCACCCCTATAAATACATCTTGTAGGCTGTCGAGGGAGAGTAAGAGAGAGTAGACCCTGATTGTAATCCCCATTGTAAAACTCTCATCATATAGTGAAGATCGCCGGTCGGCGCCCGTGGTTTTTTCCAGCAAGGGTTTTCGACATAAAATTTGTGTCTCGTGTTCGATCTTGTTTACGCATTAATTTTCTAACAAGTGGTATCAGAGTCAGACACGAGATTGATTAAAAAAATTAGGGTTCTATTCCCTCTTCGGTTGTGCCGCTAGGCTGCACCTGCCGACACCAGATCGGATTGCGCCGCCAGATTCAGTGGAGTTTCATCGACTACGCCGTCACGAGCAGATATCTTCGGTCGGGTCGCTGCCACTCCGTCTCCGTCTCCAACTCATGAGAATTTTTTTTTCATCTACAAAAGGTACCTCATGGGAGATATGGCACCAGATGAATCTCGCCTGCGCGTTTTGCTTCGGCGTTTTGTCTAACTCCAGTTTTCATGCCCGTCTTTTGTGCGGGTTTGCATCTACCCGCTACCCACGTGAAAGGAAAAAGCTTCTTCTACCGTACATCAAGTTCCAAGGACCATTGATCTGGTTGCTCCCGTGAAGAAAAATCAATCAAGTGTGGGCACAAGTTCCAAGAGGCTTGTTCTACTGCTCCACGCTACGATTGGGAGCGTGCTGCTGCTCTTGGCTATGAGAGAGGAAATTTAAGATCTTTGCTACACGCACATATACATCTACACAGGGTATTGTTGCATCCACACGAAGATTTACCAGGAAATTTGCAGATCTGTTGTTCTTGGATTTTCTTTGACATGACTTCTCTCAAGTATGATATTCCGCTGCTAGACCGTGATACACGGTTCACTCTATGGCAAGTCATAATGCAGGCAATATTAGCGCACACTGATTTGGATGATGCACTTGATGGATTCTCCAAGAAACACGAGAATTGGACCGATGATGAAAAGCGTTGTGATTGTAAGGCTCTTTCACAAATTCATCTTCTTTTATCTAATAATATTTTGCAAGAGGTTTTGGAACAGAAAACCGCTGCTGCTTTATGGCTCAAGCTGGAATCGATCTGCATGTCCAAGGATCTTACCAGCAAGATGCATTTGAAAATGAAATTGTTTACTCACAAGTTGCAAGAAGGTGGTTTAATGTCCTCTCATGTTCAAGTCTTCAAGGAGATTATTTTGGACCTAGCGTTCGTAGAGGTAAGATATGATGATGAGGATTTAGCTCTGATGCTCTTGTGTTCATTGCCTCCGTCTTATTCAAATTTCAGAGACAATATATTATACAGTCATGATACTCTTACTCTTCAAGAGGTTTATGATGCTTTGCATGCTAAAAAAAAAGATGAAACTAATTGTGTCTGCTGATTCTGCTGCCAGATCTGATGGATAAGGCTTGTTTGTTCGTGGTAGAACATTGAAGAAATCAAATAAAAATTCGGGTGGTCGAAAACACTGTTCTAAATCCAAAGGTAAAGATAAGTTCTGCAGATATTGCAAGCGTGATAATCATGATATCTCTGAATATTATAAGCTGCAGAATAAAGAAAAGAGAAAGGCTACTCAAAAGTCTACAAATAAATCCAATGATGATGGTAGTGCTTCTATTGTCTCTTCCGATGGCAGTTCTAATGGTGATGTTCTCATTGCTTTTGTTGGATGTGCTAAAATTAATGATGAATGGGTTCTTGATTCTACCTGCACGTTTCATATTTGCATTAATAGAGATTGGTTCTTTACTTATGAATCTGTCCAGAGTGGAGGTTCCGTTTTGATGGGTGATAACACACCTCGCGAGGTTGTAGGCATTGGATCCGTTCAGATTAAGATGTCTGATGGTATTGTCAGGACATTAATAGATGTGAGGCATGTTCCAACTATGACGAGAAATCTTATTTCTTTGAGTACTCTTGATCTCAAAGGTTACAAGTATTCTGCTGAAGGTGTAGTTATGAAGGTAACTAAAGGCTCTCTTGTTGTTGTGAAAGGTGACTTGTTAAAATCAAATTTATATATTCTACAAGGCGTTACTATTATTGTTAATGTTATTGTTTCTTCTAAGTCACATGATTCTGATGTTACAAGTTTATGGCATATGCATCTTGGTCATATGAGTGAACTTGTTTTATCAATTCTAAGCAAGAGAGGTCTCCTTGATGGGCACAACATCAGTAAATTGGACTTTTGTGAGCTTTGTGTGTTTGGCAAGCACAAGAGGGTGAAATTCAACACTTCAGTTAATACAACTGAAGGTATTCTTGATTATGTGCATTCTGATTTATGGGGACCGTCTCGTAATACATCTATTGGAGGTGCTCGTTTTATGTTGACTATTATTGATGATTATTCGAGAAAGGTATGGCCCTATTTCTTAAAGCATAAATCAGAAGCATTTTTTGCATTTAAAGAGTGGAAGACTATGGTGGAGAATCAAACTGAGAAAAAGGTGAAGGTTCTTCGTACTGATAATGGGATGGAATTCTGTTCTAATGAATTTAATTCTTATTGTAAGTCTCATGGCATTGTGAGACATCGCACTGTTGCTCACACACCTCAGCAAAACGGTGTGGCTGAGCGTATGAACAGGACTATCATCTTCAAGGCCCGTTGTATGTTGTCTAATGCTGGTCTTAATAGACGTTTCTGGGCAGAGGCTGCTTCCACTGCTTGTTATCTTATTAATCATTCTCCCTCTATTGCCGTTGATAAAAAGACTCCAATTGAGGTATGGTCTGGTTCTCCAGCTAATTATTCTGAGTTGAGGATTTTTGGTTGTCCTGCTTATGCTCATGTTGATAATGGAAAATTGGAGCCTAGAGCTATTAAGTGCATCTTTCTTGGTTATGATTCCGGTGTTAAAGGTTATAGGTTGTGGGATCCTGAATCAAAGAAGGTTATAACTAGCAGATGTGTTGTCTTTAATGAATCTGCTATGACTACTAATGCTATGGATACTAATGCTCCTGTTCAGAGTTCTCAGACCTCTAGTGTGCAAGTGGAGCATTTAACTGATTCAACAAATACGCCAGATAACGATAACTCAGATGCACTTATTGATGATGATTCATCTGTTATCCCACATTCCCCTGTTGTGCAGCCTCCACAACAATCTATTGCAATTGACAGGTCTAGGAGGCCTCATACTCGACCCAAGAGGTTAATTGAGGAATGCAACATTGTTGCTTATGCTTTGAGTTGTGCAGAAGATGTTGAAGGTACTATTGAACCTTCTAATTATTCTGAGGCTATTACTTCTTTGGACTGCAATAATTGGGTTGCCGCTATGCAAGATGAGATGGAGTCACTTGAAAAGAATGGTACTTGGGATTTAGTGCCATTTCCTAAAGAGAAGAAACCTGTTCATTGTAAGTGGATTTTCAAGAAGAAAGAGCCTATTTCTCCTAATGAGACTGTTAGGTGTAAAGCAAGGTTGGTTGCTAAAGGTTATAGTCAGATTGCAAGTATTGACTATAATAATGTCTTTTCTCCTGTTGTGAATCATAGCTCTATTTGCCGTTTACTCAGTATTGTTGCTATGCATGATTATGAGTTGGAACAACTCGATGTTAAAACTGCATTCTTACGTGGAGAATTAGATGAAGATATTTATATGGATCAACCTAAAGGCTTTATTGTTCAAGGCTCAGAACATCTTGCCTGTAAGTTGAAGAAATCTCTTTATGGCTTGAAGCAATCTCCTAGACAGTGGTATAAGGGGTTTGACTCCTTTATGCTCTCTCAAAACTTTAAGCGGTCATCTTATGATAGTTGTGTTTATTTGAAGACTGTTGATAATTCAGGTATTTATTTACTTCTCTATGTCAATGATATGTTGATTGCTGCAAAAGATAAGTCAGAAATAGCCAAATTAAAAGCTCAATTGAGTAGTGAATTTGAGATGAAGGATTTGGGTGCAGCAAAGAAAATTCTTGGCATGGAGATTATCAGAGAGAGACAAGCTGGCAAGTTATATCTTAGTCAGCAAAGTTATATTAAAAAGGTCCTTCATCGTTTCAGTATGCATGATGCTAAACCAGTGAGTACTCCATTAGCTCCACATTTTAGATTATCTTCAGTTGTATGTCCTGAGTCAGATTATGATATTGAGTACATGTCTAGAGTTCCGTATACTAGCGCAGTTGGATCTCTTATGTATGCTATGGTTTGCTCCCATCCTGATTTGTCATATGCGTTAAGTGTTGTCAGTAGATACATGGCTAATCCTGGTAGAGAGCATTGGAAAGCAGTTCAATGGATTTTGAGATACGTGCGCGGTACTTCTAATACTTGTTTGCAATTTGGAAAATCTGGATATGGACTTGTTGGTTATGTTGACTCAGATTATGCTGGTGACCTCGACAATTGGAGGTCTCTCATTGGTTTTGTTTTCACCATTGGTGGTTGTGCTGTTAGTTGGAAAGCTTGTTTGCAGTCTACTATTGCTTTATCAACTACAGAAGCTGAATACGTGGCTATTTCTGAAGCTTGTAAAGAAGCTATTTGGCTTAGAGGTTTATATGCTGAGCTTTGTGGAGATGATTCTTGCACTACTATATTCTGTGAGAGTCAGAGTGCTATTCACCTTACCAAAGATCAAATGTTTCATGAGAGAACGAAACATATTGATGTCCGGTATCACTTTATTCGAGATGTTATGGCTCATGGTGATATTAAAGTGTGCAAGATCAGTACCTATTATAATCCTACTGATATGATGACAAAGCCAGTTCCTACTAACAAGTTTGATCTATGCTCAAGCTTGGTTGGCATTACAGTTTGAATCCTAGTGACTTATTGGCGCGCGATGTTATTTATTATTGAAGGAAGTTGATTGATGATCCTTTCATTGGCTACAAGATGGAATTTGTCTCAAGGTGGAGTTTGTTGGAATATGATCCAAATTCTGATCTCGCTGGGGACGCCTAGGGGATGTGAGAGGTGGAGTCCTCGCACGTTATGGGTCGTATTTATTTTGAGGGATTTATTTCCTTTTATAAGCCACCCCTATAAATACATCTTGTAGGCTGTTGAGGGAGAGTAAGAGAGAGTAGATCCTCATTATAATCCCCATTGTAAAACTCTCATCATATAGTGAAGATCGCCAGTCGGCGCCTGTGGTTTTTTCGCGCAAGGTTTTTCCACGTAAAATCTGTGTCTCGTGTTCGATCTTGTTTACGCATTAATTTGCTAACAGTTTGGGATGGAACAATTTCTTCTCCATCTTGTAATAGCTGAATGTGATTTGTTTTCTTCCGTGCGTTGACCATGGCTTGGAAAAAATTTGTGTTAGCATCACCTTTCCGGAGCCATATAATTCTTGACTGCTGTCGGAGGCGGGATTTTTCAATCGCAGCCAGACCCAAAATTCTATTTTTGAGGAGCCCTCGTATCTGCTGTTCTTAGGGGGACAATATGTGATGTTCAATAGCTTGCTCGAGCCTTAGGATGACCTCCCTGCAAATTACCAGTGACAACTTACCCTGTGGCACAATCGTCCTGGACCATCGACGTAGTGCGGTTTCCACCCGTGTTAGTTTGATGTGGAGGGCGTGCATCGGGATGAACTGATGAGGCATAGGTTTTAACCATGAGTCTTGTACACATTCATTGTAGCCCGGCATGTTGGTCCAATACTCTTCAAATCTGAACAGTCTACTTACATATTCTTCTACAAAAGGGTTCAGAAGAATAGGATAGTGGTCGGACGCCGAGGAGGATAGGGCTTGCAGAAATGGGTTAGAATAAATGTCCTCCCTGTCGGATGTGGTGAAGGCTCTATCGATCCTAGTTTGTGTGGGCTGAGAGTGTTCATTAGACCATGTGAATCTTCTCCCAACCAATGGTCCCTATTTGACTTCCATGTGGTTAAGTGTTCGACGAAAACGGGACATCATGCGATGATTTAGACGATCTTTGCTCTTCTCCTCAATCCGATAAATGAGGTTGAAATCTCCATGTACCAACCAGGCCAGTTTGGCTACTATTTTTATTTGTCTCAGTTCAGATAAGAAAAGATGTTTGTCCAGTGTAGATTGTGGTCCATAGACTCCGGTAATCGTCGAGGGAGTAGAGGTTCTAGAATCAACAATCGTCGCTGTGATGGAGTAAATTTTCGTCAATATGTATGCAAGTTTCATGTAGGTGCTGTTACAGGCAAGTAACACACCACCTCGCGTTCCTTCTGCTGGCAGATATCCATAGCTGTCTTGATATTGTGGCCCAAGTATATTTCGGATATCTTGCAGACTAATTGCTTCTAATTTCGTTTCTTGGAGACAAACAACCATAGGTCTGTAATGTTGTACCACTTGTTTTATCTCAGCTTGCTTAGACAGGCTATTTAACCCTCTAACATTCCAGGATAGGAAGGAGTAATGTGTTAGAGGTTCATCCATTAGGAATATATTGTGTCCACCAGCCTCTAATGGGCATGCCATTGACTGCAACATGTAAAAGGTAGGAGTATAAACCAGGAGACCATGTGGTGTCAGTTGTTGAGAGTACTGGCCATAACAAGGTAGATTTGTTCCAAAATATAGCCCATTTCCAAAGGGACGCATGACTGAAACCACTGAAACTCAAACAACTTAAACTGCTCACTGAAGTACATAAGGGAATACTCCACCAGACTTCCCTGACACAATAGCATTTGAATTTAACTACTACCCGACCTAACCAGGAGAAAGCAGTACCCTGGTAACAAAATACTGATTGGGTTCTGGCCCTACCATGATGCCAACAATACATAAGGATTGGAGTACTACTAGATCACGAACAGGGAGGGTCTTCGGTTGCATTGGATTGCAGTTTCAGCCACCTAGGAATCCTTTTTCTTCTTCTTCTGTATTTTCGCTTTATGCTTCTTGCATTCTACCACAGTAGTGAGAATTGTGATGGCTTCAAGCGCAGCTGGAGAGAGTGGCTTTTTGTAGCAGTTTAGGTATTCTTGGAGGGTCATATCATCAAGGGACTGCGTGGAATTAATGATGCCCCATTTATTTGCGAGTACTTCTTGTGCCATCTTGATGACTGGTTTAGATTTGCCAAACTTTCCTTTCAGCCTAGGACTATCTATGCCTCTTAGCTGAAGCTTTGTCAGTATCCTTCTTTGCAGCAATACCTTCAGTTCCATTTGGATTCACTGGGGGGAACTGGGAGCAATGCCGGTATTATAGGTTGTGTGACCATCTCTGAAAATTCCACCAGTTTAGATGTATCAGAACCTGACTCTTGTTGGTTTGGTTCTGGAACTAACTCTTCCTGAGCCT
This sequence comes from Tuctoria greenei, assembly GCA_036927565.1. NCBI lineage: Eukaryota > Viridiplantae > Streptophyta > Magnoliopsida > Poales > Poaceae > Tuctoria > Tuctoria greenei. The sequence continues at coordinate 43,824,551 of JAYESD010000006.1, forward strand.
CTGTTGGAGAGGCTTCATTCTCTGTCTGAAACTGAAAAGTTTCCTCCCTATTTGGCAGTTCCCTAGTGTCACTTGAGTCTGGCTCAGGTGGATCAAAAGGTTTTTCGGAGTCTGGTGCTGCAGAGCCTGGGGGACCAGGGTGGTCGGGAAAGAGTCCACAACCTTGATCAAAATAGCTTCAGATTTGCGTCCTTCAGCAGAGAATAGAGGGGTTTCATCATGTATCGTCTCTATCGGGGGCGGGAACCAATCTTGCTCTTGTGGAATAAGTGAGATTGCTTCAGAGACTGAGGAGGCAGTGTTGAGAGCTTCATTACAATATACCTTATCATCTTGTACTGCGCTGCTGGTCATCTGCGAGAGGGGGGGGGGGGGGGGGGGGGGGGGTGCGCAATAGAAGACGTCACACCAGATTTGGCCATCCATAACAGTCGAAGTGCCCTTTTCTCATCCGTACTTGGCCCAACACGGTTTGGGGTTGGAGATACGTCTGTAGTGTCCTCCTCTGTGTCATTCACAACGCCCATGATCTGGCGATTTTCCTCTTCCAGTACTTCGATTCCCCACCCACCTTGCCACTCGGACCATCAGAGGTCAGGAGCGGGTCGGACGATCATTGCTGTCACAGTCATCATCATCCCGGGGGTGACTTCTACGATATCCCGATGGTCTGCAGTCATACGTAGGGGGGTGCATCTTGTCTTCTGTCAGATCACCGTCAGCTCGTCCATACTGCCATTTAAACTCACGAATCGGCCTTTTTCCATCCGCCATCAACTCGTCATGAGAATAATGATAGAACATGAGGTCTTCTATATAGTCTATATGAATGAATATCCTGTAGACGTGCCCTTTCTGGAGACTCCTGGGTCTTGTGAAATGTACTTGAGGGTCTCGTCCCTGGCTGCAGCTAGCTGTGTAAGTGTGAGGTACACAACTTGTGGAATTCGGCTAGGATCTTGGGCAAACAAGCTTCGCAAGTCTTCTCTTTGTCTTTTTATGCTTCAGCCCACATGGTGTATGGCACAGGAATTGTAAACATCCCAAATTTTCAAAATTTGAAAACAAGGAAAATGTTACTAGGGATGCATCCTGTATGTTTGCATTTGATTGAAAATTTGATTTAAAAAAAAAACGCTATAATTCGTTTGAAAAATTTAAAGTACAAATCAAAATGAGAAATAGAAAAGGAAGACAAAATGAAAAAGGAAAAAGACAGCCACTTGGGCCAAATCCTTGCCCCTCGGGCCGCCGCTTGGGCCAAATCCTTGCCCTCCGGCCCAACTCCTTCCCCCTCCCCCCTTTTTCTCTTTCTTCCCCCCCCCACCCCCCCCCCGCCGGCCCAATTTCCCGCCTGGCCCAACTCAGCCCGCGCTCCCCTTCCCTTTCTCCCTTTCTCTCTGCGCTTTGGGACCCGCCCGTCAGGGCCTTCCCTTTCCTTACACCGCGCCCGACCGAGCCCCACCGAATCCGCCCCCGATTCAAACGTCGGCAAGGAACCCCCCCCCCCCCCCCCCCCCCCCCCCCCATAATGGCTCCGGTTGCTTTCCTTCGCGCGGGATCACCTTCCATACTCCGCCGCCCTCGTCCCCCCTATACATTCCGTCGTGCGCCCCCGTTTCTCCTCACCCCGAAGCTCCCAACCCTAGCCGCCGGTGTTCAAAGGTTTGTCACTGATGTTCCGGCTGCTTGACCCCCTATTTCTCCCTCCCTTTTGGTCTGATGCATGCGCCATGCTCCCAGGGACTCGCCGGACACCTTTGCTCGAGGATTGTGTCGCTGTTTCGCCAGATTCACCGAAGTCCGACGACCACCACCGTCGTTCGCCATCGCCGACGCACCTACACCCCGATTCGAGCTCCGCGACCCCCCCCTTGGTGAGCTCCTCTCGTCTCCCTCTCCCTTTTTCCGCGTTAGCACCGAAGCTTGGCATCAATTTTGGCCGTTTGGGCCGTTGCCGGCGAGGCACGCCGCCGTGGCCGCCAAATGCCGCCGCGCCCTGGATGCGCGCCGCCCCTAGAGCGACGTGGCCTAATCTCGGCCGCCCATCTAGGGCCGATGTAAGGATCGAATGCCCAAGAGGGGGGTGAATTGGGCTTCTTTTCAAAAATTAAAGCTAATAAAACTTAATTACTAAAAGCCCAATTCCCTAAGCAAACAACCTATGCATTCAAGTGAATAGTAACTTTGTGGTGTATGAAATGCATAAGTGTAAGGGGAGAGGAAGAAAGCGCAAACTCCCGAGGAGACACGAAGACACGGAGATTTATCCCGTGGTTCGGCAAGATCGTCAAGATCTTCCTATGTCCTTGTTCTGGCACCCACCAAAGGGTATAGCCACACCCAAGTCACCGAGACTAGGGATCTTCACTATACTTCTTTGTTTGCCAACCTCGGCAAGGTGGAGCTCAAGCCTTGTACAACTTGGATCCTCCGGGCTTCGACAACCGTCTTGGCAAGCTCCGGAAGGCTCTCTCAAATACAATCACCAAGGGACACTCCCTTACAGCTCTCACTACACTAGAGATTCCAATCACCAAGAATGGAAGCACACAAGCACTATCTCTAGCAAGTTCTAGCCTATCTCTTGGTGTGTAAGTGGTGTAGATGATCTAGAAGTGTAGCTCAACGTCTTGAATGCTTGAGAATGTGTAGAGTAGGTCTGGTAGTCAAGACTTGTCGAATAGGCTGGTTGAAGGGGTATAAATAGTCAGCTTCCACGAAATAGCTGTTGGAAAAGTAGGTTGACATCACTGTTCTGTGAACACCGGATGATCCGATGCTCCCCCTTCTGTTATCATCGGTCAAATCCAAATTAGCTGATGTCACTGTGTCAGATATGACCGTTGTTAGACCGATGTTACCCTTGCCTTCTCATCGGATGATCCGGTAGCACTTCATCCAGAATGGGTTCAGAATTGTTGCTTACTGGAGTGATTGACCGATGTGTTCATAGTTGTACATCGGATGGTCCGGTGTTACACTTGGTCCAGGGAGATTGCTTACTGTACTGATGGATCGATGTAACATGCCCTTCATCATCGGATGATCCGATGAGTCCTAGTTCTGAGGTCTTCTTCTTCTGCTGAACCAACTCGACCGATGTGTTGTTTTTTGGAAACATCGGTTGATCCAGTGAGTTGATTTTGTTTACTTCGAGTTGTTCTAAGTGATTCTCTTGGAATTTACTCGATTGACCTCTTAGGCATTGGTTGGAAATGTTCTTCTGATGATTATCAAGCATTGAGTGCTGTCAATTTTGGTTGAATAATTTTGACATGTGAGCTTTTACTTCTAATCTTCATAAACATTGATTGATCTCATAGAATGATTGTTTAGGGGTCTCTAATTATATGCAATGAGCAGTAGATGATATTCATATAGATTTCATTTGAGTGTGATGAGTGATATGGGAGCCCTTGCATCCATAAATTCATTAGTAAAATCCAATGGTTATCATTAATGAACGAAACCATACCTCATGGGGGCTTAGATGCTTTCAATCTCCCCCTTTTTGGTGATTGATGACAACACCACAAGTAAAGCATAATAGTAATGAATTTGAGAATACGGTACTCAGAAGAATATGCAATAAGTACAAAGGTTAGCACACTTAAACATGAAGGCTCAAAAACGATCAATAACTCGAAAGCTCAATCGATCAATAACTCAAGAGAATTAGTGACACACGAATACTCAATGAAATAGCAAAAGAGTAGCAAATCTCCAAATTGCAACAGAACTCCCAAAAAGATAGACTCCCTTTACAGCTAGGACTCCCCCTGAGACTAAGCTATCCTCCCCCTGACTCTTCTCCCCCTTTGGCATCAAGACACCAAAAAGGAAGCCGAGTGCCTAAGGACCCTGAGCGCTCGGGGCGATGACGAACTGGTCACCGTCGGGGGGTGCTGTCGTCGAAGCTGTTGCCTGCTGTTGCCGAAGCTGGAGTAGCGGTGACGGGAGCTGTAGGATCCGCTGTCGGTGCTTGCTGAGACTGGACTGCAGGAAGAGGGGCACTGACAACGGATGCCGGCATCTGCTGGAAAAGCGTCGTAGCCTCAGGGAAGAGTGGATAGGAGCACCTGGAGCAAGCAGTGGGGACATGCTGATCGACGGGATCGGCGTAGTCGGCACTGGCGCTAAAGATGGTGTCAGGACAGGAGGACCTGGAGCAAGGCCTGGAAGCTGCGACGGCAGGGCAATCCCGGTATGCATGTAGAGGTTGGTGATCTACCCCAGGATGCCCATCATCGCCTGCTGCGTCTGCTGCTGCTGGTCGAGAGAGCGCTGGTGCATCTGATCAATCAGCCCAGTCAGCCTGTCAGTGTCCTCTTGCCTCTCGCAGGCGATCTGTCTCTGCATCTCCTGCTGCTGCTGCTGGAGCTCCAAGAGACGTGCAGCATGCTCAGCTCGGACCTGCTCAGCTGCAAGCCTGTTCAGGCGTTGTTGCTCAACCATCTGCTGAAGTAGGGAGGTAAGCTCAGATGGCTGAGAGACATGTGCCTCTGACACGGGAGGTGGAGTAGGAGGTGGCACAGTCGAGCCTCCAGCCTCCGCGACGTGCTGCCTGGGTGAGGGAGGAGGTGGGAAGTACTCCTCGACACTGTCGCTGGTGTCACTCTCGGACCAAATATGCTGTAGGTCCTCACCCTGAGCCTCTGCCTGTGCTAGTCTCACATCTTCCTTCTCAAGGTCTAACCAGCTTCTTCTGAGAGACGGGCACGGACCTGACGCTCAACTGGACGGCCAAGGCGGCGATCTCCAGGAGCTGGAGCACGGTAGTGGCCAAACCGTGTGACGCTCTCGTCGGTGAGACTGTCACGCACGGCGGACCCCTCTGGAGCTACCATGAAGAGCAGGTAGCTGATCCAGTGAACAAACACAAGCTGTCTCATCATCCTGACTCCATCAGTGATTACGTCCTCCATCTCACAAATCAGGATGTCCACAATATCAAACTCCATCCCATTCATGACATAGAACAGGAGAGTCTGCTGTAAGCTGGTGAACCCCTCAAGGTATCCGGACCTCGGCAAAAGTGTGCGACGCAAGGCAAGGTGCATAGTGCGCGCAGCTGGAGTGAGTAGTGCCGGTACCCTCGGCTGGTCTGGAGAGAAAGGCTAAGCAAACAGTGAGCGTACCTCCTCAAGTGGTGGTGCCACTCCTCCAGTGAGCGGCCTCCTCGGTGGGTCAGCCTATCCATATACCCTCTCGTGCAGGCAAGTGTCATGGACATCCACTCCTAGCAGCTATCCCAAAGTCTGCCTGGTCAAGTGATGATGCTGGCCCATGAACATGAAATCAATAGATCTGCGGCCCTCAGAGACATAGAGTGTGGCATAGAATACTCGGACCCAGTCCTCCACGTAGGCACTCCCCTCGTAAGACATCAACTCCACTAGCCCTCTATACCTCTCAAAGTAAGGGTGTATCTCTGTCCCGGCTGCAAGAGCAAGCTAATCCCAATCCAGGAAATTATGATGGAAGAGCTTATGGGCCCGACATCTGTAAGTCTCGTACAGCGACGCCTGTGTCAGGGTCCAAAAGCGGTTCTCCACAAGTGCCTCTCTGGGCTGCAGGAACCACTCCTCAAGTAAAATGCTCCATCTGAGCTTCCTGAGCTGCTTGGCCTTCATCTTCCTAAAATCTGTCAGCCGGACACCCTCACCAACACGGACGCTGGTGTCCATCTCATAGACGGCTCTCTGGGCCGCCCTGTCCTCTCGAAGGTCAACAGCTGACGGTCTCGGTCTCAGGGCTGCAGCTGGGTGACCTCCACGGGTCGAGCGCCAGCGAACAAGCGGCACTTCGGGCTCCTCTTATTCCTCGGACTCCACTGGCACCGGAGGCTGCCTCTGACGGGCCTCGCGGATCCTCAACGATCCTCCTCGGCCACACTCTCGCTCCTCGGCGCCGCGAGCGGCCATTAGGGCTTTCTTCGCCTCCTTTGACAACTTCTGCTTTTTGGCGGCCCGACTCCTCGATAGCCCTGCCCTTTCCCTTCTTGTCACAGCCCATGACGACGACGGAGGTGAGCACGCGGGACAATGAGCTCGGGCGCAGGGTACGGCGATGCAAAGGTTGTCGCGGCCAGGAACTCTAGCGGTGAAGCGACAGCGACCGTAAGTGGGGAAGCACCACTGTAGTGCAGAGGGTGGCGGTGTGGTGCCTGGAACGGCAGCTGTGCTTGGGGCGGCGGCGGTGTTGCGTGGGAGGCGACGGTGGCGGCGCTGTGTGGAGCGGCGGCGGCGCTGCATGGAGCGGTGGCGGCGGCGCTATGTGGAGCGGCAGCGGCGGCGCTGCGGAGGTGACTGGAGGCGGCGGCGGCCGGGGGACGGCGGTGGACGGAGGTGCGGAGTGGCGGCGGCGGAGGTGAGGCGTCGGGTGCGGCGGAGTCGGGGAGAGAGAAAACGGAGGTGAAGCGGCACGCTAAATAGGTGGGGCCCGAACCCTAGCTCAAATTTTAACATCGGATGAACCGACGTTAGATGATAGGAACATCGGTCGAATGGCACAGTAAGGATATTTCAAATGGTACCATTGACACTGGATGGTCCGACGTGGAAAGGATTTGCATCAGTGGAATTTAGCACAATTCCAGAAATGTGAACATCGGATGCACCAATGTTTCCCAGAGTGAACTCGTCGGTTGATTTGTCTTACTGACTGAACTGACCCTTGTCATTTGAACACAAACTGATCCGATGAGCTTCTGGCCTATGCATCGGATAATCCGATGACTACGAAACAGCAACATCCCATATATGTCCTTTGACTCAAACAAACAAACACGAAGAAACACATGTCTTAGGACTTTTTGGGCAACCCCTTACCCCTCAAAAATACTAATTGCCAATAACTTGGCTAAGCCCTAAAGCAAATAGAATACCGAAGAAAATAAGGAATAAATCCAAATAAAATGTAAGGCCCATGCTTTGTGAGCTAGAGGATGAAGACTTCTATCTCTTTAAAGCATGTTCCTTTAGGCATTAACGCACCTAACATTTTGTTCTTTCCACATCATATGAGTTGAGATATTGCATTCAAACAAGTCTCTTTCTCATGAGGTGGGTTCCCCTTTGTGACAATCTATCGTATGCAATGCCAAACAGTTTATAATGCAAGAAATTAAATGTGAGTGCAAGTCTATATGGCAGGCATCATGCAAGACATAAATTAAATATATCTTGCCAAATTTGAACCTTTCAATGGCTTCTTCAGGGAGAGCCACTCTCCAAGACTTGGGGAAACCCAAAAGAACCTCCATCCCAAGCTAAACTTTGCTCACCCCTATCCTTTGAAAGTTAGACAAGACCTATATGAGATGCATTCTTACATGATCATGGCAACTTATATGACATTCAATGCATCTAGCACATTTAATTCACTACTTAGTCTAGAAAAAGTTTTCTCATCAAGCGGTTTAGTGAAGATATCCGCCAATTGTTCTTCGGACCTAACACCTCGCAAGGAGATGTCTCCCTTAGCTTCATGGTCCCTTAAGAAATGATGGCGAATATCAATGTGCTTAGTGCGGGAGTGTTGAACGGGGTTTTTAGCTATTTTGATCGCACTTTCATTGTCACAAAGGAGAGGCACACAACCAAGTTTAATACCAAAGTCCAAAAGGGTTTGCTTCATATAAAGAATTTGGGCACAACATGCACCGGCCGCAATATATTCCGCTTCCGCCGTGGACAAAGCGACGGAATTTTGCTTCTTGCTAGACCAAGATACTAGGGAACGCCCAAGCAAGTGGCACCCACCAGAGGTACTCTTGCGATCCACACGGCATCCGGCAAATTCTGAATCCGAGTAACCCAAGAGATGGAATTTTGCACCTTTAGGGTACCACAAGCCCACACTAGGGGTATGCTTAAGATACCGAAGTATCCTAAAGACCGCCTTCCAATGCGATTCTTTAGGTGCCGCTCGAAAGCGAGCACACAAGCATACACTAAACATGATATCGGGCCTAGATGCGGTAAGATAAAGCAATGAACCAATCATAGAACGGTAGTTAGATTGATCAATAGGTTTACCGTCCTTATCCGCGTCGAGATGACAATTTGTTGCCATTGGAGTGCATCTTGAGCTACAATCTCCCATCTCAAATTTCTTCAAGAGGTCCTTGGTATACTTCTCTTGATAGACTAAGGTCCCCTCTTGAAGTTGCTTGATTTGAAATCCAATGAAGAAGTTGAGCTCTCCAATCATCGACATCTCGAATTCCCTAGACATCATTTTGCCAAACTCATGGCTAAGAGCTTCGTTAGTTGAACCAAAAATAATATCATCAACGTAAATTTGACAAATAAATAATTCTCTGTCGATGTCTTTGGTGAAGAGTGTAGTGTCCACCCTCCCAATCTTGAATCCTTGCATGATCAAGAAATCCCGTAGTCGTTCATACCACGCACTAGGTGCTTGCTTGAGCCAGTAGAGCGTCTTGTGCAACCTAAACACATGATTAGGATTCCTCGGATCTTCAAACCCGGGAGGTTGTTCAACATAGACTAGCTCATTAATATAACAATTAAGAAAGGCACTTTTCAAATCCAATTGATAAAGCTTTATGTTATGATGTGATGCAAAGGCAAGGAGTATACGGATGGCTTCTAGTCGGGCGACCAGAGCAAATGTCTCCCCAAAGTCTAGTCCTTCAACTTGCGAGAACCCCTTGGCCACAAGTCTTGTCTTGTTGCGGACCACAACGCCGTTCTCATCTTGTTTGTTGCGGTACACCCACATTGTTCTCATGACGTTCTTGTCCTTTGGTCGCTCCTCCAACACCCAAACTTCATTGCGGATGAAGTTGTTGAGTTCTTCTTGCATGGCCATCACCCAATTTGGATCTTGGAGTGCTTCCTCAATGTGAGTGGGTTATACATATGAAACAAATGAGTAGTGCTCATAAAATGTAGCGAAATGGTGAGAACATGTACTAACTCCCCTTGACGGACTTCCGATGATTTGGTCAATCGGATGCGCCCTTGAGATGCGTCCATGCCTCATGAGTGGTTGTGAAGCACTTGGCGGTGGTGATGCATGTTGCTCTTCTTGTGGTTGGACTTGATCATGGACTTTTCTTCTTCTTTATGTTGTGTGGCTTGTGAATCTTGTGTCGGCAATGGATCATCTTTCTCTTCTTCGTCAACTTGAGGCGCCATAGATGTGTTGTCGTTGGAACTTGAAGCCCCCCCCCCCCCCCCTTGATCATGGCTCTCCTCAACTTTCGGCTTGATGTCACAAATGGTCATGTTCTTCATAGCTTCTCGTAGAGGCTTGTCATCTATTTCATCATGACCAAAACTCTCCTCTTGGGAGCCATTAGTTTCATCAAACTCAACATCACAACTTTCCTCAACTAAACCGGAGGTTTGGTTGAATACTCGATATGCTTTTGAGTTTGATGCATAACCAAGAAATATACCAACATCACATCTTTTTTCAAACTTACCGAGCCTTTTCTTGCGGTAGATGTAGCACTTGCACCCGAAGACTCGGAAATAGGAGATGTTGGGCTTTCTCCCAATGAGAAGTACGTATGGGGTCTTTTGAAGTAGTCGATGTAGGTAGAACCTATTTGCAGCATGGCACGCCGTGTTGATTGCTTTGGCCCAAAACTTCTTGGACGTGCCATAGTCATCAAGCATTGCTCGTGTAAGAGTGATGAGAGTCTTGTTCTTCCTTTCAACGACACCATTTTGTTGAGGAGTGTCTGTGGCCGAAAACTCATGATTCACACCTTCACGGTCACCACTCCCCCATGTTGTAGTTCTTGAATTTGGTGTTGTTGTCACTCCAGACCTTGATGATGGGAATTTGAAATTCCCTCTGAGAACGGTTAGCGAAGGTCTTGAACACTTCCGGAGTTTCACTTTTGTCACCTAGGAACAAAGTCCAAGCATAGCGAGAGTAGTCATCAACTATAACAAGACAATAGAGATTACCGCCAAGACTTTGATATGTGGACGGTCTGAAGAGGTCCATGTGAAGTAACTAAAGTGACTTGGAGGTTGACACCATTGTCTTCATCGGGTGGTGTGAAGCAACTTGCTTCCCGGCTTGACAAGCGCTACAAAGTTTGTTCTTCTCAAATGTGACATCCTTCACGTCGGTCACCATCCCAAGCTTGAATGACTTCTTGAGCTTGTTCATTCCAAGGTGCGCTATGCGTCGATGCCATAGCCAACCCAAACTTGTCTTAGTGAAGAGGCAAGTGGTCAAGCTAGCATCCTTGTTGGTGAAGTCTACTTGGTAGAGATGTCCATGCCGAAATCCTTTGAAGATTAGTTCTTGGCTTGTTTCACTAGTCACAACAACATCATTTTTGCTAAAGGTGCACGTTAGTCCAAGATCACATAGTTGTGCAATAGAGAGCAAATTGAAACTAAGTGACCTAACATACAATACATTGGAAATAGATAAATCATTTGAAATTGCAATCTTACCTAAACCAATTACCTTCCCCTTAGAGTTATCACCAAAGGTGACTTGTTCATGATTGCTGGGGTTTTCTATGGTGGTGAACATACTATCATTTCCGGTCAAATGTTGAGTGCACCCGCTATCGAGTACCCAATGTTTTCCTCCGACTTTGTAGTTCACCTACACACATGAATTCAATTTTTGACTTTAGGCACCCAAGCCAACTTAGGTCCTTGTATGTGTGATACAAGTGTTTTTGGGTCCCAAAGTTGCTTGGGGAGCTTCCCCTTCATGCCCTTTATGTCCTTGCCAATGAACCTTGCCTTCACTTTGCCGTCTACTTTACTCAAGAGATAATAATGATCATTGAAAGTAGACTTGTAGTTAGTAGGCAATTTTGGAGAAGGTCGGTTGGGAAGAGGACACTCCCTTGTATGGTGACCGGTGACCTCACAATGTTGGCAATAGGAACCAACTTCCTTGATGAAGCTTGTTCTAAGCTCTAGTGAGGGCACCTTTACTTTGTTAGGCACCGGGAAGGATCCAAGTCCACTCTTGTTGAAGGCCTTTGCTTGTTGGAAGAGGATTTCCTTGTGCTTGACTTCTCCTTTTGATAGTCTTGCCACACTAGTGCGAAGACTTTCAATTTCTTCCAACAAGTCCTTCTCCCTAGCATTCTCTTTCAAAGGCAAAAATTTGTGAAAGACATTAGTGGCATGAGAAGTAATGGATACCTTATCATTAAGAGTTTGTTTCTTTATATTTTTCAATTCTTGATCAAGCACTTCATAAGCAAGGTTAAGTATTTGATGCTCTTGGATTAACTCATTGTGCTTTCCCAAGAGTGCTTGGTGGGCTAAGTCAAGCTCATGATGATCTAGCTTGATTTGAGCCTTATCCTCCTCAATTTGCTTGACATGAGATTTGAGCGTGTCATGCTCCTTAAGTATGCTTTCATACTTGTCAAGCAAATCAAGGTTAGCACTCTAAAGCTTAGCACGAGTTTCTTCAAGGGCCTTGACCTTACTCTTTTCCCTCTTAATGATAGTGTGATATTCATTTATTAATGAAGTTAAGTCATCGGGGGAAAGCTCATCATCGCTAGAATCATCACATACCTTGGTGTTACCTTTAGCCATGAGGCACATGGGAGGTGGATGAAGAGATGAGTCATCATTGTTGGCAATGGCAAGGCCGACCATTCTTTCTTCTTCCGCTTCACTCTCTTCATCACTTGATTCTTCGTCAGTGATCCATTCATTTTCCTCACACATGAACACCTTTTGTGGTCCTTTTCTCTTCTTTGGGAAGAGTTTTGCTTTCTTGACCTTGTCATGTTTCTTCTTCCCAAATGATCTTGGTTTGGGTTTGACCACTTCTTCATCATCTTCACTATCTTCAAGCTTGCGATGCTTGCTCTTGTGGTTCTCTCTTCTTTTGTCCAGTTTTGGACAATCATAGGAGATGTGGTCTTGATCACCACAATTGTAGCAATTCTTGTGGTCATCTCTCCTTGGTAGAAATGCTTTCTTCTTGGGATCAAAGGTGTATACCTTCTTGGCAATCTTGGAGTTCAAGCGAGAGAACTTTCTCATCATCAATGCAAGCTCATCATCGTCATCTTCACATGATGCTTGCTCTTCTTCACTTGAGCTGGGCTCAACCACTTTCTTTTTCTTGAGACTTGTTTTCTTGGTGGTGGCCTTTAGAGCAATTGTCTTTGAAGATGATTGCTCCATCATCCCAAGTGCACTCATCTCATGAGCTTGAATCTCTCCAATAAGTTCCGAAACTTCAATGTGGTCAAGAGATTCTTTTTGAAGCATGGAGTTGATGATGTTGTACTTTGGCTTGGGAAGGAGCATAAGAATCTTGCGGTTGATGAGTCCCTTGCCAAGAGAAGCAATGTCAAGAGCATTAATTTCTTCAATAAGCACATTTAAGCGAGAAAACATTTCATTGACATTTTCATGAGGTAACATTTTGAACTCATCATATTTGGCTTTAAGCATATGATATTTTAGTTCTTTGACACGAGAAGAACCCTCATGAATTTCTATCAAGCAAGCCCAAATTTCGCAAAATTTCTCTTTGCTAGCAATCCTAGCAAATACATCTTGACTAATGCATTCATAGATTGCATTTCTAGCTTTACCATCCCACTTGATTTGATCACCAACATAATTATGCTCACCAAACCCCGCATGGGTCGCTTCCCATACTTCGGGAGCAATAGCCTCTATATAAGCACGCATGCGTGCTTTCCAATAGGCAAAGTTCTTGCCCTCGAAGATAGGAACTGAACCACCACTCTTGGCCATTTTAGCTCTCTAGCGGTGAAGCTAGAATGATCCAATGAGCAACCTTGCTCTGATACCAATTGTAAGGATTGAATGCCCAAGAGGGGGGTGAATTGGGCTTCTTTTCAAAAATTAAAGCAATAAAACTTAATTACTAAAAGCCCAATTCCCTAAGCAAACAACCTATGCATTGAAATGAATAGTAACTTTACGGTGTATGAAATGCATAAGTGTAAGGGGAGAGGAAGAAAGTGCAAACTCCCGAGGAGACATGAAGACACGGAGATTTATCCCGTAGTTCAGCAAGATCGTCAAGATCTTGCTACGTCCACGTTGTGGCACCCACCAAAGGGTATAGCCACACCCAAGTCACCGAGACTAGGGATCTTTACTATACTTCTCTGTTTGCCAACCTCGGCAAGGTGGAGCTCAAGCCTTGTACAACTTGGATCCTCCAGGCTTACACAACCGTCTTGGCAAGCTCCGGAAGGCTCTCTCAAATACAATCACCAAGCGACACTCCCTTACAGCTCTCACTACACTAGAGATTCCAATCACCAAGAATGGAAGCACACAAGCACTATCTCTAGCAAGTTCTAGCCTATCTCTTGGTGTGTAAGTGGTGTAGATGATCTAGAAGTGGTAGCTCAATGTCTTGAATGCTTGAGAATGTGTAGAGTAGGTCTGGTAGTCAAGACTTGTCGAATGGACTGGTTGAAGGGGTATAAATAGCCAGCCTCCACGAAATAGCCGTTGGAAAAGTGGGCTGACATCACTGTTCTACGAACACCGGATGATCCGATGCTCCCACTTCTGTTATCATCGGTCAAATCCAAATTAGCTGATGTCACTGTGTCAGATATGACCGTTGTTAGACCGATGTTACCCTTGCCTTCTCATCGGATGATCCGGTAGCACTTCATCCAGAATGGGTTCAGAATTGTTGCTTACTGGAGTGATTGACCGATGTGTTCATAGTTGTACATCGGATGGTCCGGTGTTACACTTGGTCCAGGGAGATTGCTTACTGTACTGATGGATCGATGTAACATGCCCTTCATCATCGGATGATCCGATGAGTCCTAGTTCTGAGGTCTTCTTCTTCTGCTGAACCAACTCGACCGATGTGTTGTTTTTTGGAAACATCGGTTGATCCGGTGAGTTGATTTTGTTTACTTCGAGTTGTTCTAAGTGATTCTCTTGGAATTTACTCGATTGACCTCTTAGGCATTGGTTGAAAATGTTCTTCTGATGATTATCAAGCATTGAGTGCTGTCAATTTTGGTTGAATAATTTTGACATGTGAGCTTTTACTTCTAATCTTCATAAACATTGATTGATCTCATAGAATGATTATTTAGGGGTCTCCAATTATATGCAATGAGCAGTAGATGATATTCATATAGATTTCATTTGATTGTGATGAGTGATATGGGAGCCCTTGCATCCATAAATTCATTAGTAAAATCCAATGGTTATCATTAATCACCAAAACCATACCTCATGGGGGCTTAGATGCTTTCAATCTCCCCCTTTTTGGTGATTGATGACAACACCACAAGTAAAGCATAATAGTAATGAATTTGAGAATACGGTACTCAGAAGAATATGCAATAAGTACAAAGGTTAGCACACTTAAACATGAAGGCTCAAAAACGATCAATAACTCGAAAGCTCAATCGATCAATAACTCAAGAGAATTAGTGGCACACGAATACTCAATGAAATAGCAAAAGAGTAGCAAATCTCCAAATTACAACAGAACTCCCAAAAAGATAGACTCCCTTTACAGCTAGGACTCCCCCTGAGACTAAGCTATCCTCCCCCTGACTCTTCTCCCCCTTTGGCATCAAGACACCAAAAAGGAAGCCGAGTTCCTAAGGACCCTGAGCGCTAGGGGCGATGACGAACTGTTCACCGTCGGGGGTGCTGTCGTCGGAGCTGCTGCCTGCTGTTGCCGAAGCTGGAGTAGCGGTGACAGGAGCTGTAGGAGCCGCTGTCGGTGCCTGCTGAGACTGGACTGCAGGAAGAGGGGCACTGACAATGGATGCCGGCATCTGCTGGAAAAGCGTCGTAGCCGGCAGGGAAGAGTGGATAGGAGCACCTGGAGCAAGCAGTGGGGACATGCTGATCGACGGGATCGGCGTAGTCGGCACTGGCGCTAAAGATGGTGCCAGGACAGGAGGATCTGATGCTCCCCCTTCAGTTATCATCGGTCAAATCCAAATTAGCTGATGTCACTGTGTCAGATATGACCGTTGTTAGATCGATGTTACCCTTGCCTTCTCATCGGATGATCCGGTGGCACTTCATCCATAATGGGTTCAGAATTGATGCTTACTAGAGTGATCGACCGATGTGTTCATAGTTGTACATCGGATGGTCCGGTGTTACACTTGGTCTAGGGAGATTGCTTACTGTACTGATGGACCGATGTAACATGCCCTTCATCATCGGTTGATCCGGTTAGTACTTAGTTCTGAGGTCTTCTTCTTCTGCTGAACCAACTCGACCGATGTGTTGTTTTCTAGAAACATCGGTTGATCCGGTGAGTTGATTTTGTTTTCTTAGAGTTGTTCTAAGTGATTCTTTTGGAATTTACTCGATTGACCTCTTAGGCATTGGTTGGAAATGTCCTTCTGATGATTATCAAGCATTGGGTGCTGTCAATTTTTGTTGAATAATTTTGACATGTGAGCTTTTACTTCTAATCTTCATAAACGTTGATTGATCTCATAGAATGATTGTTTAGGGGTCCCCAAGTATATCCAATGAGCAGGAGATGATATTCATATATATTTCATTTGAGTGTGATGAGTGATATGGGAGACCTTGCATCCACAAATTCATTAGTAAAATCCAATGGTTGTCATTAATCACCGAAACCTCATGGGGGCCTAGATGCTTTCAGCCGATGGCCGAGATTAGAAGGGGCGTACCCCTTCGCGCGTTTTAAATTTGGGCCGCACGCTTTAGATCCAACGGCCCACCTTTGCCCATTTTGCACGTAGCCCCCTGTACAAATTAAAAATAATTACACTGAGGTCCTATACTTTATGAACTAGCCCGTGGACTTTAATTTAATTTTGTCAGCACTATTAAAATGTGTAAATATGGTTTTTTAGCCCTTGTTTTCTCAATTAATTATGTTTATAGCCTCTGTAAATTATGATTAAACCCCTGGTTATGTTATAAAATATTTCTAGGCCCCTGTTCATGTCTGTTTTGCATAAAAGCCCCAGTTTTAATTGTAAATTACATAAAATCATATGATTACTCTCTCTTTTTGCGTAGATCACTTAGCGTATTATTTTATTATTATTTCCTAATCTGTTTAGGATAAAATAATGTATTTAATTTGCTGATTGTGTTGAATTCCTAATAAACCCATATAGACACTAAAACCCAAACTTCCACCCACACCACTAAATAAAGTCTTAACTAAGAACATAGTGTTAGCGACGTAATTGCGTAGGTTTTCTTTTGTGTTTACTTATTTGTGGTGTGCCTTTATTCTCTTGTTTCTTATTGTGTGCTGCTACTTTCTGTTCCGCATTCGATGATGTCTTTAGAGTCAGTTCCCGAGCCGACTTACAATCTTCAGGACTACCACTTCACCGACCCACACTTCGAAGAAGGCAAGTTCCTTGACCATTTTGCACCTGTTTTTTTTAGTTTTAGTTAGTTGCATGCTTAATAAATTGAATAGTGTTTACTGCACCCTTCCATATAATTCCTTGTCATCGGGTTGGTTTGGGTAGATGTTATTATTACTTTTACGCTTAGTCATGCTTAGTTTTGGGAGGCAATTTCTCTACATACATGTTATACTATTAATTGTTGTGATCATTTATTGAGATTTGGTGAATCGAAATGTAGTGGATAGGAATCTGGCGGGTTGGTTTGTTTGGTATGGTGCAGTACGCACGAGACCCGGGTTTTGGGGTATGAACCTTGCCGAATTCTAAGGACCAGTTTATGGAGGAAGCCACTAAGCTTTATAGTATCGCCACAAGACTGAGTATGGGGCAGCTTGATCGATTAATTAGGCCTCTCCCGACGTAGTATTAGTGATTGGATAGTGCGGGGAATTGGTTCAAGGTGTACTGCCTTGGGACCCGAATGGCTCAAGAGGGGGCAACTAGGGTGTTGAGTCGTGGTGTAACGCCTCACACTTTTGTACAGGGGTGAAACCTCAGAGGGCTAGTACGCGTCGGGAGAATCCTTTGTAAAGACCTCGTAGTGATCTCCTGGCCTCACACCAAAGGAAGTGTCCAATGTGGTTCGCGACCACGGGCATCAGGGAGGTTTACTTAGTCCACCTGGCAACAGGGGATGAAATCACGGCTTGTGGGTAAACGGTACATTCCCTGCAGAGATTTAGAAACTGTCATGACAGCCGTGCTCATGGACAAGAGCGGCTTGGTGTCCAATTCATAATTAGTCAATGATTGGGAATGGTGGTTTGGTTGGTTTGGTTTTCGCTTATACATGGGTTATGGTTGGGTTCTCTCACCTAGAAGTAGGCGCTAATGAAAGCTAAGGATAGGATGTAATGCTATAGTGCTTATCCTAAATTTGGCCTTCCTTTCTAACAACCTGCATGTCATCTCTTTCCCACTTGCTGAGTACCGTTGGTACTCAAACTTGCTTGTTGCTTATCTTTCCTCAGTCTACAATGGAGAAGAGGTGGAGAATGAAGACTTCTTCGCTGATCCAGACGAGACGTTCTAGGCTGGCGCAACCCCCGAGCAACGCCTATGCATGGAGCCACACTAGTTTACTTTTCCGTTGTTTTGCTTTGTAATCTTATTTTAGACCTACGGGTCATTATTGTAAGACATTTCTGTTTTCGAACATGGCTTGTAATAAATGATATTACACTTTCGTCTACACATGTATGATGTGAACAGATCCTGGCATACATGTGGAAGCCATCCGGTTGTCTTGTTGGGACCGGGTGTGACAAAGTGGTATCAGAGCCGTGTTGCCCGTAGGACGCAAGCCTAGTTAGAAAAGGATGACTTAAGGACCCTAATATATTCCAAAAAGTAATTTATAAAGTTGCTTTGTCTTCCCTACCTTGTCTACTTGTTTTATTTACTCCTTTATTCATATGTTTTTTACTGACACTCTCCTGTTTTAAAATTTGTAGATGGCCCGCACCAAGACGACCCCCCGTAAGGCGACCGGTGGACTTGTGCCCCCGCGTAGGCTGGCCAGTCGCTATCCAGCAATCAATCCCCGTTGCCCCGTTGTTGTCCGTTCTGACGGCAGGGCCGCAGGACGACTGCGACTTCGCCTCCTGGCCATACTCCGTGAGGCTGGCTACCATCACCACAACCTCTCACTCTCCTACCAAACCACTGGAGTGCAGCACCCCGGCAGGAAGGGGTGGAACTGCAAGATCTACATCTACTATGGTGATGAGTTGGTGAAGACACATAGCAGTCCTGCTTGGAGGAGCTCCCGCCGTTATGCGGAGCAGGATGCTAGCTGGGAAGCAGCTATGTTTTGGAGTCACGCCTACCGTTTGTGTCTGGAGGACACTGTGCACGCCTTCATTCTGCAGCGTCCCAGTGGCACTGCGGACTTCGTCTCGAGGCACGTGGTGGGACCCCTAGACCTTCCACAGTCTCGTCAGACTGTTGACAATGTGGCCCAACTCAGTGCCCGACTTCAGAGGGCGCAACAGGAGATTCAAGATGGCCGTGACCTCGCCCAGCGCCACGAGGTGGTGATCAGGAGGTATCGCCGGATCACCGACGAGGACCTAGACGACTACGCGTCCGACGCTTCGACATGGACCCCAGACTCTCCAGACCGTCGTGACGGCCAGCGTGGGTCATCTTCTGAGGAGTCTTCTGACGAGGAGCCATCCAGTGTGGCGTCTGCCGCACCACCGCTGCCTGCTGCCTCACCACCACACGACCCCGAGGACCCCGACGAGGACGACGACGACGAGGACCTGGAGGAGTTCCCACTTGACGACGAGTAGTCCTCGACCTATGCCACGACTCAAGGATAGGCACACCCCCAATTAGTTAAATAAGAGCGACGTAGACGTACTCGTGTGACCTTGAGTTGTGTTACTTCTTTCATGCTTTTCTCTTGGTGTGTTGTGTGAGTTGTGGAACGCCTTGGCGACTTGTCCACAACCGCACCTTTTTTATTTTTCCTTAATTAGTGAGCTATTAATAAAGAATTTTCTTATATACTCGTGTTTGTTGTGATTTTTGCATATAGTAAGGGTATCATATAGTAGTCTTCCACTAGTTATAGTAGTACCTAAGACTATATTCTCTTCCTACTCAAATGGCAGGTAGGGGAAGAGGCTGTGGTTGTGGCCGTGGTATGCCCCTCGGTGATGATGAAGCTGGATTCCAGCTACCGCAATGGAATGTGAGAGGTGCCTGTGGAGCACCTGCAATGAATCATATGCAGCAAATGATGGCCATGCAGATGCAAATGATGCAGAATTTAACACAAGTGGTGGCCAACATGCAGCAAGCCCAGCAAGCCCCTCCACCTCCACCACCAAATCAGCCCCAGCCACAGCCGGCACCAGGACCCCGATCCCACATGAGAGACTTTCTCAACACCCATCCACCCACCTTTGCCACCACTAGTGAGCAAATGGATGCTGATGATTGGCTGAGAACAGTTGAAAGCAAGCTAAGAATTATCCAATGTGAAGGAAGGGAGAAGGTACTGTTAGCCTCGCACCAACTCCAGGGACCTGCAGTCGACTGGTGGACTGCTTTCATCGAAGCCCATCAGGACCCAGATAATATCACATGGGATGAGTTCAAGATTTACTTCCGCAGTCATTTCGTGCCCGAAGGAGAGGTTCAGGCGAGACGTGAGGAATTTCTCATGCTGAAGCAGGGCCGTATGAGTGTGTGAGAGTACCTGAACAAATTCTCACAATTGTCTCGCTATGCACCAGAAGATGTGGACACTGACTCGAAGAAACAATTTCGTTTTAAGAAGGGGCTTGACAAGGAGCTGAAGTTCACTACGGTTTCCAGTGACTACAATAGTTTCCATAAGTTGGTGGCAAGGCTTTTGAAGTAGAAAGGACCAAGAAAGAGTTGGATGATGATGACAGGAAGAGGAAGTTGACTCAAGCACACAGTTCTGGAAATAACGTGCGCCCTCGCTTTGCCCCTCAGTCTGCGGAACCTATGACTCGACCTATGAACTCTTACATGGGACAAAGGTTCCCAAGCTCCTCCTACAGGCCACCCACACCATACAACCAGCAGATGCACCAGCCACCACAACCTCCACGCCAACCAGTGCAACCACCTCGCCCAGCAGCTCCAGCACCCCGCCCTAATGGTCAGCCGCAGCAGAACCCTCAAGGAGGTAATAGAGCCCAAGGTAACAACGCGGTCGTGCAGTGCTATAATTGTGGTTAGATGGGACATTTCGCCAATCGTTGCCCGAAGAAGCCGCTGCAACAACCTACACGTGGGACAGTAAACCACGTGGCACTTGAGGAGGCGCACAACGCACCAGATGTGGTTGTTGGTACGTTTCCTGCCGACTCTCATCTAGCTACAGTGTTGTTTGATTCTGGTGCTACGCATTCACTCATATCTAAGGAATTCATGAGGAGGCATGACATGGTAGTGCACTTAATGACTCACCAACTTATAGTTCACTCCCCTGGGGGGGAAATGATAACACAGCAAGTATGCCCTAATGTAAGGCTAGACATAAGGGGGTAGTTTTCCCAGCAAACCTTATTGTTCTGGAATCTCATGGGCTAGATATTATCCTGGGAATGGATTGGTTGACCAAGTACCATGGGGTGACCCACTGCGCCACAAGGACAGTCTCCTTGACCCATACCGATGGTACCAAGATTGAGTTCTCTCCAGATCAAGCTCCAACACAGAGGATCAGGTTAAATCAAACTGAGGTTGCTAAAGAGATCCGAGTTGTCAGTGAATTCACAGACGTGTTTCCTGAGGAGTTACCGGGTATGCCTCCTGACCGTGAAATTGAATTTATCATTGACCTAGTGCCTGGAACGGCCCCCATATATAAGAGGCCATATAGATTGGATGCGAAACAATTAGCTGAGCTAAAGGATCATATTAGAGAGTTATTGGAGAAAGGATACATCCGCCCTAGTTCATCACCTTGGGGTGCTCCTGTCATATTCGTACCAAAGAAGGATGGCACTCAAAGATTGTGTGTGGATTATCGTACATTGAATGCAGTGACCATCAAGAATAAGTACCCACTGCCAAGGATCGAAGATTTGTTTGATCAGCTGCGAGGAGCATGTGTGTTCTCTAAGATTGATCTTCGTTCGGGTTACCACCAATTGAAGATTCGACCATCGTACATTCCCAAGACTGCATTTGTCTCTCGATATGGTCTTTATGAGTATACTGTTATGTCTTTCGGGTTGACCAGTGCTCCATCTTACTTCATGTACCTCATGAACAAAGTGTTTATGGAATATCTGGACAAATTTGTGGTGGTATCCATCAACGATATCTTGATATTCTCCGAGAGTGAAGAAGAGCACAAGGAACACCTAAGGTTGGCACTATAGAAGCTTAGAGAGCACCAATTATACGCTAAATTATGTAAGTGTGAGTTTTGGCTGAAGCAGGTATCATTCTTGGGACATGTCATATCAGAAGGAGGGTTATCAGTGGATCCGGGCAAAGTGGCAAATGTTCTCATGTGGGAGACGCCGAAAAATGTGGGACACATCAGAAGCATTTTGGGAATGGCTAGTTACTATCGACAAATTATTGAGGGATTTTCAAAGATCTCTCGGCCACTAACCAAGCTACTCGAGAAGGGAGCTACATTCAAGTGGACACCGAAATGTGAAGCAAGCTTTGTCGAGTTGAAGAAGAGGTTGACCACAGCTCCAGTGTTGGTTATGCCGGATATGCAGAAAGAGTTCTCGGTCTATTGTGATGCTTCCGAACAAGGATTGGGATGTGTGTTGATGCAAGAGGGACATCTGGTGGCTTACGCCTCGAGACAACTCAAGAAGCATGAGAAAAATTATCCAACCCATGATCTGGAATTAGCAGTTGTGGTTCACGCACTGAAGATATAGAGACACTACCTGATCGGAAAAAGGACATAAATCTACACCAACCATAAGAGTTTGTAGTACATCTTCACTCAGCCAGACCTTAATGTTCGCCAGCGAAGGTGGTTATAGCTCATTAATGACTTTGATGTTGGGATCAACTATCACCCAAGGCGAACGTGGTCGCAGATGCTTTGAGCAGGAAGGCACAATGCAATAGTACGATGATATAGGCTTATCAACTGCAGCTATGTGAGGAGTTTGCGAGATTAAACATGTGCCTAGTATCTAATGCAGATGCAGTAGTTATGGAAGTGGACTCCACGTTGGAACAAGACATTAGAGAAGGCCAAAAAGAGGATAAGAAGATCCAGAAACTTAAGAAGCTGATGAAGGTTGGCAAGGCCCTAGATTTTAGGGAAGATGAACACGGAACCCTAAGGTTAGGGAACAGGATATGCATGTCGAATGTCAAGGGGATCCGAGATTTGATATTGAGAGAAGCCCACGACTCGTACTACTCTATTCATCCTGGGAGTACCAAGATGTACCAAGACCTTAAGGATCGATACTGGTGGCTTGGTATGAAGCATGATGTGGCTGAATACGTGGCTCTGTGTGACACGTGTTAGTTAGTCAAGGTGGAACATCAGAGACCTGCTGGACTACTTCAGCCACTCAAGATACCCGAGTGGAAATGGGAAGAGATAAGTACGAACTTTATTGTGGGATTGCCAAGAACCTAATCAGGATATGACTCCATATGGGTTGTCGTGGACTGGCTGACTAAAGTCACTCACTTCATTCCAGTCAAGGAAAGCAACAATGGTTCGGGTTGGCAGAATTATACATGGCAAGAATTGTGTGTTTGCACAGTGTTCCGAAGAAGATCGTGTCTGATCGAGGTACCCAGTTCACTTCAAGATTCTGGCAGAAGCTACATGAGTCAATGGACACTCGTCTTAATTTCAGCCCAGCATATCACCCGCAGACGGATGGCCACACAAAACGCACAAATCAAATCTTGGAGGATATTCTGCGAGCGTGTGCCTTGAAGAATAGTAAGAGTTGAGACAAAAATATGCCCTATGCGGAATTTTCTTACAACAACAGCTACCAAGCTAGTCTTAAGATGTCCCCATTCGAGGCACTTTATGGGCGAAAGTGCAGGACACCTTTATTTTGGAATCAGACCAGAGAAGGTCAAGTGTTTGGACCGGAGATATTAAGAGAAGCAGAACGACAGGTACAAGAGATCCAGAATAATTTGAAAACGGCGCAGTCAAGGCAGAAGAGTTATGTAGATGCTCGACGTCGTGATCGTAGACTTTGTGTATCTCAAGGTATCACCAATAAGAGGTCTAAGACGGTTCAAAGTGAAGGGAAAACTAGCACCCCATTATATTGGTCCGTACAAGATATTGGAGAGAAGAGGAGAAGTAGCCAATCGTCTCGAGCTACCTTCTCAACTGTCAGATGTCCATGATGTGTTCCACGTGTCACAACTAAAGAAATGTTTAAGAGTACCAGAGGAACAACTACCCATGGAGGCTATAGATGTGCAAGAGGATCTCTCTTATGCAGAACGACCAGTCAAGATCCTAGAGATATCACAACGTGTCATGAGGAACAATACGATTCGCATGTGCAAAGTGCAGTGGAAGCATCACTCCGAGGCAGAAGCAACATGGGAGAGAGAAGAAGACCTCAAGGCCGAGTTTCCCGATCTTTTCTCTTAGGACGTCCGAATCTCGAGGGTGAGATTCCTTTTAAGGGGGGTAGAGTTGTAAGACCCAAATTTTTCCAAATTTGAAAACAAGGAAAATGTACTAGGAATGCATCTTGTATGTTTGCACTTGATTGAAAATTTGATTTCAAAAAAAAAAAACGCTAGAATTCGTGTAAGACCTATATGTGCTAAATACATTGGCTTGTAGTGAATACACTTGGCTTTGATGATAAAAGTTTTGAATATCACCAAAACACCTTTTTATCAAGGTCCGACTCTAGCTCTGAGCTACAGCAAGGTCCGACAGTAGGTCCGGCTTGTTTTGGGTAGCTCCGGTTACGTTCGATGCTAGGTCCGACTAGCTTTGGTCAGCTCCGGTGAAGTTTTGTCTTTAGCTCCGGCATGTCTTTGATAGCTCCGACATGTTTTGGATAGCTCTGACATGTTTTTGCTAAGCTCCAAAGTTGATTTTTCTAGCTCCGGCTTTTGGGATTATTAGTTCCGACTAGTTCTGGTTAGCTCCGGCGCTAGGTCGTGCTAGTTTTGTAAGCTCCGATAGGAGCTTGGTTGTACTAGTTTTGGTAAGCTCCGGCGTTAGGTTCTACTAGCTTTGGTTAGCTCCGGCTCAAGGTCCGGGTTGCTCTGGCAAGGTCCGGAACTTGACCGTAGTGCTTCTGCTTTTCATTTGCAATGTTTCGTACTTGCTTTAAATTGTTGGAAAGATTGCTTAGTATTCATTTGCTATGTTTTTGATGCGTTTTGGTTGATATGGATGATATCGTGTTACTGTGGTTTTGCAACATGCTTATGTGAGGTTCTCACGTAGGGTGTTGTGTTCGGAACTAACTTGAGTCAGGTCGAGGACTTGGGCTCGTATGTATTGGTTGTTTATTCATGTGCAGGTGTTGCTTGAGTTCAAGACATGGCTGGTGACGGGATCCATTGGACTAGTCTCAGGGAGGAGATGAGGTTCCAAGAACCAAATTCAGGAGGAATTGTGGTTGAGTTGATCAGGAGGTTGCATAGCATGATTGAATCAAGAACAATGCATATGAAGGTATCGCGGACGTCATTGGAAGATGTTTTCACGTGTGCAAGGAGTGCATGTATGTGGCTACATGGTTCCGAGACGTGATGAAGAGATGTGGATGTAAAGAGTTCGTCGGAAAGGTCCAACCGACTAGGTTATGGACTCAGGCTGCGGCTGAGTCGGGTTTGACTCAAATATGGAAAGATTTGAGTTGGTTATGATAGGATTTCGTGTGGGTCACGAATTTGAGTTTTTTAGGAATGTGGGATACGTTCCTAAGGTGTTTGGAAGTCTTAAGATTGCTTCTATCTGCGTATAGAAGAATCTTGAGCAGTTATGGAAAGTTACGATTTGTGATCTGAGTAGGATTGGAGTCCTAGTTGATATTGGGTTGGACTAAGGGCTGGTTATATAAGCAAGGGAGCCCAGAGCTCGTGGTGCACGACTTTGGGGCTGTTCCTCTTGTGTTCTATTGAATAAAATTTGTAGTTTGAAGGAACTTTTGTGCCTTATTCGTCAGACTTGTTCCAGACAAGTTTTACTCGTCGAGTTTCTGGACAGCACTACCTTTCGTCGGTGGTTTTATCATAACTCGAGTTTTAAAGAACCAATTGACGTGATTCTTTTTGGGTTGTCTTCACAACTTGATTGTCTATCATATGTAAAAATTTCACGGTCATTGGATTTGTGGTCTATGATCTACACGAGTTTCTTTGCAGCATTCCAGAACTGTTTTTTTTCTCGGATAGGGCAGATTGACCATTGTTTGATTTTTTGATCATAACTTGAGTTTTTCTCGACGGATTTGAGTGATTCTTTTTGTGTTGTCTTCGTGACTTGATTCTCTCTGATATCTATCAATTTTGTCACAGTGAAACACGTTTACATTAGTATCACACACGATTTCTTTAATAGATCGTTTTTATGCCGAAAGGGTTTGGGGTTTAATTATTTCCGCTGCGTAAAATTTTTAAATCTACCATTCACCCCCCCCCCCCCTCTGGTAGCTTTTCACGTGCTCTTTGATCCTACAATTCGTTTGGAAAATTTGAAGTACAAATCAAATGAGAAATAGAAAAGGAAGACAAAATGAAAAGGAAAAAGATCGCCGCTTGGGCCAAATCCTTGCCCTCGGCCCAACTCCTTCCCCCTCCCCCTTTTTCTTTTTCTCCCCCCCCCCCCCCCCCCCCCCCCGCCGGCCCAATTTCCCGCCTGGCCCAACTCAGCCCGCACTCCCCTTCCCCTTCTCTCACTCTCTCTGCGCGCTGGGACCCGCCCATCAGGGCCTTCCCTTTCCATACGCCGGGACTAACCGAGCCCCGCCAAATCCGCCCCCGATTCAAACGCCGGCAAGGAATCCCCCCCCCCCATAATGGCTCAGATTGCTTTCCTTCGTGCGGGATCACCTTCCATACTCTGCCGCCCTCGTCCCCCCTTATAAATTCCGCCGTGCGCCCCCATTTCTCCTCACCCCGAAGCTCCCAACCCTAGCTGTCGGTGTTCAAGGTTTGTCACTGACGTTCCTGCCGCTTGACCCCCTATTTCTCCCTCCCTTTTGGTCTGATTTATGCGCCATGCTCCCAGGGACTCGCCGGACACCTTTGCTCGAGGATTGTGTCGCTGTTTCACCGGATTCACCGAAGTCCGACGACAACCGCCGCCGTTCGTCGTCGCCGACGCATCTACGCCCCGATTCGAGCTCCGCGACCCCCTTGGTGAGCTCCTCTCGTCTCCCTCTCCCTTTTTCCGCGTTAGCACCGAAGCTTGGCGTCGATTTTGGCCGTTTGGGCCATCGCCGATGAGGCGCGCCGCCATGGCCGCCGAACACCGCCGCGCCCTGGTTGCGCGCCGCCCCTAGGGCGACGTGGCCTAATCTCGGCCGCCCATCTAGGGCCGACGACCGAGATTAGAAGGGGCGTACCCCTTCGCGCGTTTTAAATCTGGGCCGCACGCTTTAGATCCAACGGCCCAGATTCAAATACGTTTTAACCGCTGCCCATTTTGCAGGTAGCCGCCTGCGCAAATTAAAAATAATTACACTGAGGTCCTGTACTTTATGAACTAGCCCCTGGACATTAATTTAATTCTGTCAGCACTATTAAAATCTGTAAATATGGTATTTTAGCCCCTGTTTTCTCAATTAATTATGTTTATAGCCTCTGTAAATTATTATTAAACCCCTGGTTATGTTATAAAATATTTCTAGGCCCCTGTTCATGTCTGTTTTGCATAAAAGCCCCCGTTTTAATTGTAAATTACATAAAATCATATGATTACTCTCTTTTTTTTGCATAGATCACTTAGGATATTATTTTATTATTATTTCCTAATCTATTTAGGATAAAATAATGTATTTAATTTGCTGATTGTGCTAAATTCCTAATAAACCCATATAGACACTAAAACCCAAACTTCCACCCACACCACTAAATAAAGTCTTAACTAAGAACATAGTGTTAGCGACGTAATTGCGTAGGTTTTCTTTTGTGTTTACTTATTTGTGGTGTGCCTTTATTCTCTTGTTTCTTATTGTGTGCTGCTACTTTTCGTTCCGCATGCGATGATGTATTTAGAGTCGGTTCCCGAGCCGACTTACAATCTTCAGGACTACCACTTCACCGACTTACACTTCGAAGAAGGCAAGTTCCTTGACCATTTTGCACCTGTTTTATTAAGTTTTAGTTAGTTGCATGCTTAATAAATTGAATAGTGTTTACTGCACCCTTCCATATAATTCCTTGTCACCGGGTTGGTTTGGGTAGATGTTATTATTACTTTTACGCTTAGTCATGCTTAGTTTTGGGAGGGAATTTCTCTACATACATGTTATACTATTAATTGTTGTGATCATTTATTGAGATTTGGTGAATTGAATTGTAGTGGATAGGAATATGGCAGGTTGGTTTGTTTGGTATGGTGTAGTACGCACGAGACCCGGGTATTGGGGTATGAACCTTGCCGGATTATAAGGACCGGTTTATGGAGGAAGTCACTAAGCTTTATAGTATCGCCACAAGACTGAGTATGGGACAGCTTGGTCGATTAATTAGGCCTCTCTTGGTGTAGTATTAGTGATTGGATAGTGCGGGGAATTGGTTCAGGGTGTACTGCCTTGGGATCCGCATGGCTCAAGAGGGGGCAACTGGGGTGTTGAGTCGTGGTGTAACAGCTCACACTTTTGTACAGGGGTGAAACCTCAAAGGGCTAGTACGCGTCGGGAGAATCCTTTGTAAAGACCTCGTAGTGATCTCCTAGCCTCACACCAAAGGAAGTGTGCAATGTGGTTCGCGACCACCGGCATCAGGGAGGTTTACCTAGTCCACCTGGCAACAGGGGATGAAATCATGGCTTGTGGGTAAAGGGTACATTCCCTGCAGAGATTTAGAAACTGTCATGACAGCTGTGCTCACGGATAAGAGCGGCTTGGTGTCCAATTCGTAATTAGTCAATGATTGGGAATGGTGGTTTGGTTGGTTTGGTTTTGGCTTATACATGGGTTATGGTTGGGTTCTCTCACCTAGAAGTAGGCACTAATGAAAGCTAAGGATAGGATGTCATGCTATAGTGCTTAACCCAAATTTGGCCTTCCTTTCTAAGAACCTACATGTCTCTCTTTCCCACTTGTTGAGTACCGTTGGTACTCAAACTTGCTTGTTGCTTATCTTTCCTCAGTCTACAATGGAGAAGGGGTGGAGAATGAAGACTTCTTCGCTGATCCGGATGAGACGTTCTAGGCTGGCGCAACCCCCAGGCAATGCCTGTGCATATAGCCACACTAGTTTACTTTTCCGCTATTTTGCTTTGTAATCTTATTTTAGACCTACGGGTCATTATTGTAAGACATTTATGTTTTTGAACATGGCTTGTAATAAATGATATTACACTTTTGTCTACACATGTATGATGTGAACCGATCCTGGCATACACGTGGAAGCCATCCGGTTGTCTTGTTGGGCTGGGTGTGACAGGAAGCCCCAAAACCTTTGCTGCAACCTCTTCATACCAAGCATGGTAAGGAAGACCTTCAAGGTTGATCTTCACGTGATATGGAAAGATGCCCCTCTCCCCATGCAAGTCAGCATCCCAAGAATTGAACTTAAAAATAAAAGGTCCCTCAGCAATGTGTTCCCTTGCAAACACCATATCCCGCAGAGTAGTGCTTGTGAACAGGACCTGGAACAGTTCCGGGTAACATCTAAGGATGTGGAACTCGTATTCTCGCAGCTCTAGGTGATGAATGATGGCTTCCATCAATTCTTCATGGGAGCTCACACTGAGAGCTCCTTCCTCAGTAACCACTAGAGCATGTTAGCTAGGAGTTCCAGTGGACACTCCATCTCATCGCTAAAAACTGCCACCTTTTCAGCATAACGGGGCGTTGTCCGAGGGTTGCCTGGGTAATCCAAGGTATTACCTCTCACCACATACCCCCTCCTGTCAGCGCTCACCATCTCACTATCATCTCGTCGACGAGAGCCCATGGCGTCCCCTCCAAATGATCGTCTCCTCTCCATATCTAAGCTCAAAGTGAGGTTGTGGTCACTACATAACAAAGGCTCATACGAGACAGGCCCGAACGAAGAATGGAGACGAACAAACTGTGCATCTCCATCATCGCGTCTCGCATTACGTTGGCATCAAAGATGGGCTTCAAGGCGCGTCGCCGATCAAACTAGGTGCGAGACACGCTCAAAAGAAGCATGTCTCCTTTCTTTTTGTCATAACTGACAATCTTTACGGTGTCATTAGAGACACCGCTGACGTGCGTCGCCCACCAACTTACAAGCGTGACAGGCCTTACAAAACACGTCGCAGATATATTGACTAATCCGAAACGCTCTATTATGTATCGCGTCGCAGATTCATTAACTTATGTGAGACAGGCTTTATAGAAGCTTGTGTCCTTTATGTGGGTTATCTGAGACACTCTCTGCTACAACTCGTCGCGGATTGTTTACAGGCACTATTATTAGGAGCTAGCCAGGATTTGGCAGTCGTATTACCAGTGTCAGCAACATACTGTTCATGAACATATGCATAGACAAAATTATGACACGTTAAACTATAATGACCAATCAAATATTACCAAAGTGTCAATTGTGGTTATCAAGTATATTAATTACACAACAAAGATTGTTCATCCTAATTACAATGTAACTAATTACACACATCATAATTGTCATCATCTAATCCTGTATATCGTAATGAAAATTTTCCCGATCAATGACTTTATTGACGATGAGCCTTCATAGCCTCTAATGCTCCGACTGAGACATCCTAAAATTCAACTGTAATAAACACAAGAACAAATTGGTATACAATTGTAATAAACACATGAACTGTTAGTGAATGGAGAACAGAGCTTACTTGTAGCACATGCAGTTGGTGAGCATCTGCAAGGCATCAGCAGAGAAATTATTCTCATGGTAAAGGACATGGTACGGAGCTGGTTTGCTTGTCCCCTTAAAAACAAACAATTTAAATTCCACTGATGCTTTTATAGTCTGATATCAAAAACTTGCGAGGGAAACACAAATTATCGCATAGGTACCTTGATTCCAGCATGGCTGCAGAGGTAGAAATCAAACTCAGTTGGATGGCAAATGCTAGTGTCAACTACAGTTCCTGCAGTTTCAAGGGTTTGCGAATCAGAATTTATTATACATTGATAGTCCAAACAAATACATTACTTCTGCATTGGACATAAACAAGGAAGATGAATGTATACCGTAATGAAAATTCTCCCTTTAGATCAATGACTTCATTAACGATGACACTTCATTAGACATCCTCAAATTCAATAAAATCACTGGAATGCACCCTCTGAGGGAAGGGTCGAGGTGGCGGCGTGCTCAGGGGACAGGGAACGCAGCAGCGTGCTCCAGGACGAGCTGGCGGAGGCGTCGGAGTGGCGGTTCCTCAACTCTCTGATGACAGCAGGCCGACATGCTACAGGGACAGGGAGAACATACTGATTACCGAGGTCAAGGTTGAGGCGGCGGCGTGCTCCGGGGACACGGGATGAGGCGGCGTGCTCCAGTGTGCTTAACTCTCTGATGACACGAAGGTTGGGGTCGATGGCGGTGGCGTGCTCAGGATCTGCGGTTCATAGGTCGAGAGAGCGCGCGAAAGCTAAAATTTTTCGCCAAATGTTGGGAGAGAGCGCGCCATAGACAAAATTTTTTGGCGTAAATCGGAGACGCGCCAAAGGAAGACGCGTCTTGCATTAATTTGAGGCCCCAGACACGATAGAGTGTCCTAGACGCACCACGTTTTGCTGAAGACGTTCCGTTTGCTAAAACTAGCAACAACAATTGGAGATAGATGTATATAACACACGTCTCGCATTAGCTCTTCGTCAGGAATTGGAGACGGGCGTATATAACGCGCTTAGCTTTCCACGGTGGGACAAAAGATCTTCAGTGTAAATCGGAGATGGGCCAACGGAAGGCGCGTCTTATATTATTTTGATGCCTCAAACACCCTAGAGTGTGCTAGATGCGCCACAGTGTGCTAAAGGCACTAACAACATCCAGTACATTCTGGCGTGTCCAACTGGCAACTGTGCGCAATGCCTTATATGATCGTTGCCTTGTGCTCAACTTTCTGAGGTGGAACAAAAGATCTTCGCCGTAAATCGGAGACGAGCCCGTGTAAGGCTCGTCTCCCTTTCGCCGAATATCAGGTATCTGAGACGCGTCTTTCTAAAGTTTGTCTCTCATGCTCTCTCCACATTGCCACTCGCACGAAATCATGAATCGTTGCATGGATAAACAAACGCAATGACATTGCAATTCACGGATTAATTAGAATTTAGGGATAAACAAACACAATGACATTGCAATTCAGAGATAATTTGCAACTCAATGAATTTTATAGTTCATACACTACGTGCCCTCTAAACTAATTTCGAATCTAAACTTATTCCTAAAGCTCCCATCGATCAATCTAAACTGTACCGTCCAGCTTGCTCCCGAACACGTCTCTTATATTCCCCTAGATCCTAAAAATATTGACATTCTTTTAAATTAACAAATGTCGAAGGAGGATGAATAACCTACTCAAATGTCACTAACTCAAAGTGTCGTCTAACCTTGATAAGTAGATTATAGCAATCATTTTCAACATCGGGCGCATTTGGCTGATGCAGCAAACGCTGAACTTCAAGCTGTATAGTTTTGATTATAAAACAAGTCCACCACCCCTACGAAATATAATTTAAGCAATATAAGAAACCAGTTCAAATAAGTTTAGCAACAATGAAGTATTAATTACATGAGCAAAATAGGTTTATCTTACAGTCTCTTAATCAAGAATCCTGATGCAGAGTGCTCCTGAGCGATGGACAATTGGGTGGAAGAACCCACTTGGAAAGGCGCATATTGGAGGCACTAAGGGATAGTCCTCGGAGAGGGATATTGTCAGGGGGTAGTAACCACCTTCCTATTTAGTCTACAAAGGAAATTCATTAATAGGAGGACGATAGTTAAACTCATATTGTGCTTGTTCTTCATGACTTACCCCTTCTTTACCGGGGATGATGCACGACCACATCAATAAATCTCTCGATTCAGGCTTTGCAGAGAAACCCTACGCAGAGAAATTGAAAATATCAAAAACAAACAAGACAGAAGAAGGTTATACGAGCCATATGTACATACATGGGGATGCTTCTTGCACCACGCCAAGCGCTCCTCCTTCAATCGGCTACGCGCCAAGCCGATACCAGCCATGAATAGTGACGATGACGAGGAAGAAGGAGATAATGACGACGAGGACGGCGATGATGACGAGAACGAGGATGGCGACGATGAAGACGACGAGGACGGCGAGGACGACGACAATGGCGATGGTGAACAGAGGAAGCGATCGCACTAGAGTTTGTCAATTAATAAAGGACCATTGGTCGATTAGTAAAGGAGCACCGGAGGCCAAGAGACGAGGGAGATAAATGCGAGACGCGCTATAACAAAGAGAGACGTGTGTTAAGCTAAAACGTGTCTTCCATTGTCGAAGAAACGAAGAGACGAGGGAAATAAATGTGAGACGCGCTATAACAAATAGAGACTCGCTTTAAGCTAAAGCGCGTCTTCCATTGTCGGAAGAGAGACGCGTGACACGAGGTCTGCGGATAATTTCTGCGGCATGGTGCAGAGACGCGTGTGGCGTCCGTGCGCGACCTTTCATTTCCCCGAAGCGGTATCGATGTGTCCCATCGTTCCATCAATGCGCGGGAAACCAATTGCTCCCTCGATGACTCCGTGCGGACCTTATTTAAGACGCGTCATCACCAGTGTGTTCTCCACAAGCGCGTAGCTCACTTTGAATCCTCTTCTTTTCTTCGATCGTCTTCTCCAACCCGACGACCCACCACCACCATGGCTGACCTTCCGCCGCCAAGCCCGCCGAGAGAGCCACCCTGCAAAAAACTGTGCTGCAGCTCCCCCTAGAAGTTCAACATCGAGCAGCGCCTCCTTATGACGCAAGAGGCGTATAACAATACGTCTCGCTCCATGAGTTCCTTGAGTCTGGATACCCTTCCCAAGTTTACTGGAATGGGTACCATCAGCCACTACCTCTTCGCCCTCACGGGGGTGGCCAATCGTCTCGACATTCTGTTCGAGATGATGGCCCAGGTGCTTGGCCCCGAGGGCCGCAGAAACCTGGTGGAGGCGACGGAGAGCAACCTTGTTCACGGGGTTGCACCGCCGGTGCAGGCGGCGCAGCAAGAGCAGCTAACTCAGGCTCCTGCTGCACCAGCGTCGGAGTCGCCATCGTAGCACGATGACGAGGAGGAGGAGGAGGAGGAGGAGGAGGAGGAGGAGGAGGAGTAGGAGTAGGATTTAGTTTTTCTTTGTTGTTTTTAATAGCTTCTGTTTTGTAAATATTATTAATGAATGAATTCTCTTGAATATTATTTTGTGTGTTCTTCAACTGTGTGAATATTATCTTGTGTGTTCTTCAACTGTGTGAATGAATGAATTTGTGGTGTGTTCATCGTGTTCCTTTGGTATCATTAGGAAGGATTTGATTATATACAGGTATCAAGTGAGAATGTGCTCTGAGTTCAGTGATGTGTGATATCAACAGTGAACCGAAGCAAAATGAAGAAATAATGAAGCTAAAGGTGACGTGACAAATCGAAGACGCGCTTTAAATTAGAGCGCGTCTCTCTTTTAGCAGAGGAGAGGGAGACGTCAGTCATAGGAGACGTGCTGTGTTTTATGTGCATCTCCCACTTTTTAGAGAGGATAGCGTGTCTCGGATACCAATTTATCTAAGATGGACTTTGTTTTAACGCGTCTCCTTATACTTTCAGTCGAGCCATGTCAAATCCTTGCTGAAGCGGGCCCGTCTCGCTTAACATTATCAAAGACGCCGCCTTTGAGCGCGTCGCCTATCTTTGTTGGGTTTCTTAGGTAGTGAGTGTTGTTGTCTTAGATGAGGTCTCGAAGCTCTGCTTTGCTGGGAGGTGTTTTCTTGCTGTAAAGCCAGGGGGTATAAGTCCTGAGAGAGGCTCCTTGTTACTGACCTTTAGTCTGCCGATTTAGGCACCTAGCTGCCACATGGTCGTTGCCTTTGCACGCCCAGCAACGTCTTGACTCTCTACATTGAGTCTTGTGGTCCCAGGCAAAGCAGTTATAGCAGCGGCCCTTCAGCTTCTCTTTAAAATATTTGCTACCCGACGGACTCTTGGGTGAGGAAGAGGAAAGATTTCTTGGCCTTCGCCACCAGTATTTTCCTTTCACTTGCTGCCAGTCCGTATCTTGGCTAGGATCATACTCTAGCTTCTGTAGTTGAGAGGTCATTAACTGAGAAGATTGAGCTAGATTTGCTAGAGCTACTCTCTGGTTTGTAATTGAACTCGAACCTTTTGAAATTTGTTCCGTTACTGCTGGGGGCCGTTGGTAGGAGGAGGCTGACCTGTTTGGAACAGAAGGTGCGGTTCGTATTCCTTGCGGAAGAACGCAACCGAGGGTTGCAAATTGAACCGGATTTTACGATTCAAGGGGGCGGATGGGCATGAATGATCTTGTCGAACTGCAGCCCTTAACTGAGAACGCGATTCTACCTTGTTTAATCAGGCAGCATCAGCATAGGATTGGGGAAACATACCGTAGACTTGCGCTATCCCATAGGTTCTCTGAGGACCTACGTATCTCACCTTAGTGAGAGCTTCTTCGTCATCTTTAAGATTGCCACCACTGAGGCTAGCCAACGGGGCGAGCAAGGTCTCGGAAGTCTTCGACGAGTTGGCATGATGTCGATCGTAGTGCCAAGCAGGAAAGATTGAGCTGGGATGGGAGGTGGATTTTTGAGGGGGATTTGGAGTAGGGCGGATTTGGTGAGGGGGCTGTCGCAGGTGGTCCTGTTCCTCATCTCATTGAGCGTCGTCGAAGGCGGGCGGATGGGCACCGGGGGCTGTACCTTCAAATTGTAGGTATGTAACCCATACCCCGTTGGCCCATTTGTTCTTGATGCAACCATTTTTATGTCTGCCACACCTGTCTAAATTTAAGTAGTTGAAGATTCGAACGTCAAATTGATTAGACTAGCTGTATGTGGGTTTGGTTTAGTGTAACACAATCGTTAGTGTATCTGTGTGTAAGTCTATATTTTCATTATTCCAACTACTAATAAAACATCACAAACGAATTTTTTGGTCAAAAGACTGCCAAATAATTCTGCCTTAGACCGGCCGCACTAAGGCACAGTAAACTGTCCTCTACTTCATTTTAGAGGCCCGATCGATTGACCGGTGCTCGCACTCGACGAAATAGAGGGGCTATCTAAAATCTAGGGCTTGCCCGCTATCATTCCCGGGTCGAGTGTTCGTTGCTTCACACATTGGAAGAGAACTCCAAGGAAGCCGATCGCGCTGGAGGAGGATGAGCGCGGCGGTCGGACGAGGACGAGGAGGAGGAACAATGGCGCGGGGACAAATGACGGTGCTCAGACAACTATGACGAGGAGGAACAGCGAGGAGGACGACGAGGCTGAGGACGACTCAGGAAGATGACGATCCACGCGGATCTGTGCGCTCGGCACGTGGCGGGGCGGCACCGACGACAAGGAAGAGGCAGCACTAACAACGATGATGAGGCAACGCCCACAAAGAGAACGAGGAGGGGGAGGATTGTGGTGCTTAGAGCGGGGAGGGTGGGAGCGCTAGAGGTGGCCAATGGGCCATGCCGGGCCAGCCCCGCACAATCCCAATCGGACTCGGGCATGGAAAGCTTCAGGCCGACACGATTATAAAACGGGTCGTGACGTGTCGGTCCGACTTACATTTTTGTATCCCAAGCACGACACACGGCCTGATTTTATGGGTCGTGCCAGGCCCAGCCCATGTTGGGTTGAACCTGCTGGGTCGGCCCAAGGCCCGGCGACAGTTGCTAGATCCGCCTTGTGGCGGCGGGCAGAGTCGGGCTGGCTAATGGTGGCGGACCGAGCGCCGGACGAAGAGGGGAGGGGTGCCGCCTAGCGTCGATTGCAACGCCAAGTGA
This sequence comes from Tuctoria greenei, assembly GCA_036927565.1. Taxonomy (NCBI): domain Eukaryota; kingdom Viridiplantae; phylum Streptophyta; class Magnoliopsida; order Poales; family Poaceae; genus Tuctoria; species Tuctoria greenei. Next base: position 43,860,621 of record JAYESD010000006.1, read on the forward strand.
ACGATTGGCTGGCGCCAGGGGAGATGCGAAGGGAGGGGCCGCCGGTACCGCGTTCTCACATGACGGTGAGGCGAACAGGGCAAGACGAACCATCGGGAAGAAGCGACGAGCGAGGCACACAGGGGCGTTATGGGGTGGGGCGACAATGTTGGGACTTGGGAGAGGGAGGAATCAAGGGCGGAGGATCTAACCGGAGCTCAGGGAGACGGGACTGAGGGCGGAGGTTGGGGATGGTGTCGGACATCGGGTGAGGAGTCAAGACCGGGGCAGCGGCTGTGCGGGAACTGGAATTAGGGTTGGAAAGATTGGGCGCTGCTTTTATATCCTAATCGGGTCGGGCCAGCTATCACGGGCTTACTCAGGCCGAAAGTCGTGCCTACAAGGCCGACCATTAATCGGGCCATGCCGGGCAGACCTGACGGGCCTCGGTTGAAGCCCAGACACGACCCGAGTCAAGCTTCGGGCCGGCATGGGCCCGGTCCCCATCATGCCGTGTCGTGCTCGGGCCGGGCCAAAATTGCCGTGCTTCGGGCCAACCCATTTAGCCCAACCCATTTGGCCACCTCTAGGTAGTGTGGTGCTAGGCAAGCGCGGGCGCAGTGCGGGGAGGGAGGACGCTAGGCGAGCTCGGCGCGGGGAGGGATGGAGGGCAGCGCTAGGCGAGCTTGGCACGGGGAGGGAGCGAGTCGGTGTGGGGAGGGAGGACGCTAGGCGAGCATGGCACGGGGAGGAAGAGAACATGGCGCTAGTCGAGCGCGGTTTATCGAGGAGAGGTGGTGAGAAAGGAAATACTCCCTCCTTCCCATAATAATTTTCGTTTTGGACAAGATTTTTAATTCATTTTGAACTAAAAATTTTGTCCAAAACGACAATTATTGTGGGAGTAGGGAATGTCAAGTATCGTGCGTGCCTGCATGGAGACTGGAGTGAAGCTTCGGGAGAGACAGTGAAGATGGGGAGAGAGAGGAAAAGGAAGAAAAAAGACAGAGAAGAAAATAATAAAATAAATTAAGGAAAATGACAGGAAAAAAAATGATGGATTTACTGATTTTTGTAAGTTAGAAACATAATATTAGAGTACTATAAGTAATTGTTTGATAAAAATAAAAATAAGAGGTAGTTGATTTTTTTAGATGGCATAGCCACCTCTCCATTTCTATTCAAACAGAGATCACAGTTTACATAGGATTCACTGGTATCGCTAGCATTTACTTTCCTATCAGACTACCCGATAACTAAGTGAAATCTGCATCCCCATGGAGTTAACCGTTCTCCCTCATCACGGTTTTTGTGCTAACCATGCACCAAAAGCACATAAACAGATAATATCTTTTTGCTATTGCCGATCGAAAGGGAAAGCTACACGCCATAACACTGTAGAGCCGAGGAAGAAACACAACCTGTTCATCCTGCGCTGCCATTCCTCCCCAAATCAGCCGGTGGCAATTGTAGCAAGTCTCTTTGATCATTCATCAGCTTCAAAGTCTCCTTCACCATGACCTCCGTTGCTTACTTAATAATTCTTTTTTTAGAAAGACCCGGACGTTGCCGGCATATATTAATAAGCAGAGGAAAACAGAGTACAAGTACAGTAGAATGTTAGCCCCGTGCATTGGAGGTACACCGACTTACAGGCAACACTACGATACAACCACCTCACGGACTCATCATACTCGGGCGAAGGCCCTGTGCACCCGCCATGGACCACAGTCTTGATGTGTCAAGAATGTCGTTGGCCACTTGTTGTGGGAGCCGTTCCTTGTGGTCAAAAATCTGTCGATTCCTTTCGCACCATAAGGACCAGCAGACCAATAGTGCCAACGACCGCGAGGCCCGTGCTCTCAGTCCAGACCCGAGGGTGGATAGCTGCTGAACCAACTCGCCAGACAGGTCGCAGATCTCCAGTTGGTTGGGTCAATTTCACTTGAGCGAAGGCGGCCTGCTGCTAAACTCCAAATCTGGCGCGATAGCGGGCACTCCACAAATAGGTGAAACGACGTCTCCACATTTCGAAAGCAAAGAGGACATAGGTACTGGTTGGGCCAGCCTCGCCGTTGTAGGCGGTCTGCCGTCCACAGTCTCTCCTGCACCATAAGCCATGCAAACAGTTTGCATTTGGGTGGTGCCCAAGCCTTCCAGATGCGTAAAGGAAACCAAGATAGAGTGGATCCTTCGAATTGCAGGTTGTAGGCTGACCGCACCGAGAACTCGCAATTGGCGTTGAGGATCCACGTGATTTTGTCCGGTTGTTGATCATCTGTAGATATTGTGACGTCCTGAAGGATTGTCCAGAGCTGAACAAAGTCCGCGAGCACTTCAACTGTTAAAAGTGTGAAGTATGTCCCGAATCCAAGTGTGGTTGAAGAGAGCTTCGGCGACATTTCTGTTTTTTCTGCGACTGTTGGTACAGCAAAGGGAAGGAGCTCACCAGGGGGCGGCCAGTGATCCAATTAGACGTCCAAAACTTAGCAGCACGTCCATTTCGCACCGTAACACGAGTGGTCATAGTGAAGAGTACTTGGTCTGTGTGGTCAGCAGGGGACTCCATACCAACCCAAGGTCTGGATGGTTAACGAATATGGTGCCATAACCAACGGAGACAAAGTGCACGACCAAATTTGTTGAGATCGAGGAGGCTGAGCCCCCCTCTGTCCAAAGGCCGACACACCTTGGACCAGCTTATCTTGCACTTCGCACCATGCAGCTCTAGTGACCCAGCCCACAAAAATCTGCGCCGCATCTTGTCCAAGGCCTTGATAAATTGAATGGGGACCTTGAGAATGGATAGAACACAAGTCGGGAGCATAGTCAAGACAGAACGCACCAGCTCTCGACGTCCCGCCATAGTCAGAAAACTTCCTTGCCAGCCAGCTAAACGCCCATGTGCCCGATCCAACACCGGCTGTAATTGCACCATCGAGAGACGAGAGGTTGATACTGGCAGGCCGAAGTACGTTGTTGGTTGATCCTTCGCCTGACCATGAAAACCTTGGAGAACAGTATGGAGATCCAGCTCTTCAAATCGGATTGGTGTAACCAAACTCTTTGCCATGTTGATATGCAACCCCATTGCATTGCCAAAATGTTGCATGATCTGCAGGGTAGTTTGAACATCAGACTGCACTGGATTGATGAAAATGACCACATCATCGGCATACGATGAGACTCTGACTTTGCCGGCGCTCTCAGTGAGGGGCCCAAGGGCTCCTGCATCGGTTGCTGCATCAAACACCCGTTGCAGCACATCCATTCCTAATATGAACAGGTACGGTGATAGGGGATCGCCTTGATGCAGTCCTCTCCTATGTCGTATCCATTCACCGATGGATCCATTCAACTGCACAGCTGACGTGGATGATGCCCACAGAGAACATAACCAGTCAATCCATCTCGTTGGAAAGCCCCTTTGTTGCAACATTTCAATCATGAACTCCCAAGAGATTGAGTCGAAAGATTTTGAAATGTCGAATTTGAACATCAGTATGGGTCGCCTTTTGCGGTGATAGAGTCTCGCGAGGTTGCGGACATATAGGAAGTTGTCATGTATGTATCTTCCTCGGATGAACGCACTCTGAGCAGGGGCCACCAGTGAATCCATATGGGGTTGCAAACGACGTGCAAGCACTTTGGTAAACAGTTTGGCGAATGAGTGGATTAGACTGATCGGATAGAACTCACTGGGTAGTTCAGCGCCTTCCGTTTTTGGCAGCAGGGTGATGTGTGCTCCATTAAGCTTCCAAAGTGGTGCAGTTCGAAGGTCAGCTAAGTTTCTGAAAGCAGCCAACAAGTCATGTTTAACAGTCACCCAACACTGTCGATAAAAATCTCCAGTGTACCCGTCTGGACCCGGGGCCTTCTCACACGACATATCTTTGATAGCAACATGAATTTCCTCTGCAGTGAAGTCCCTGTCAAGCTCATGATTCTGAAGCACCGGGAGTCTAAGAGTCGCCCACTGGGAAGTAAAAAGCGCTGATGACCAGTTCCCATAGTGTTTTGAAAGTGTTGATGCATGATGTCTGCCATACCACTCTGAGTCGACACAAATCCCTGTCCTTCTTGTCTCAGCCGAGGCACAAATAGTTTGCGTGATTGGATTTGGCTTTCATGTGAAAAAAATCTAGTACATGTGTCACCCGATTTGATCCACGTCAATCTAGATGATTGTCGTCTCCGAGCCCTCTCAATGGCTGCTAGACCGAGAATCCTGGATTTGAGATCTCGCCGCAGATCAGATTCCTTTGCTAATAAGGCTCGGGATTCCTGGGCGACTTCTAACTGTAGAATTATTTCATTAGCCAAGGCTAGCTGGTCCCTGGCTTTCCCAAAAATTATGCGGCTCCACCGACCAAGTGCCACCGCCACAGCTTTGAATTTGCTTTGAAGAGTGTTCAATGCAGAGTCCTGTACTGGGGTGGAGTCCCATACGTCCTTCACTAGTTCCTGGAAACTACAAAAAGCATTTTTACAGGCGCCTCAAATTTTCAAACACAGGCGGTCCTTAAAAATATGCGACTGTGATGACGAATGATATAATAACCGCCTGTGATGAAAGAATAACACAGGCGGATTTTAAAGAACAACCGTCTGGGTAAATACACGATCTTCACAGGCAGATCTTAATTAAGAACCGCCTATAATGCAATGAACTTCACAGGTGGATTTTAAGAAACAACCGTCTGGGTAAATACATGATCTTCATAGGCGGTTCTTAATTAATAACCGTCTGTAATGTAATGAACTTCACATACGGTTCTTAATTAACAATGGCCTGAGAAGATCATGTATTTTCAGTGGCGGTCATTGTTTAAGAACCGTGTGTAGTTGTTCAATTATCACATGCGGTTTTCATTGAAATTATAGGGATGTAGTCGTTGCAATTATCACAACTGTATGTAGTCGTTGCAGGAAAAATTGTATCAGGAAAAAACATAGATGAGCGGATACTAGTACAATAATGCATTATAGGAAATGCTCGATCACCAGTGAGGCTGGCTTAATTGTGATAATACACCATTAGAGGTTTTACAATTGTTCAAAGATAATTTCTTTACACAATGAACAAAAATCATGCTACATTCATTGTAGATCGACGATGAAGCTCCCATCGATCAATCTAAATTGTACTATCCTGCTTGCTCCCGAACACGTCTCTTATATTCTGCTGGATCCTGAAAATATTGACATTATTTAAATTAACAAATGTCGAAGGAGGAATGAATAACCTACATTGGTCACTAAGTCAAAGTGTCATCTAACCTTGATAAGTAGATTATAGCAATCATTTTCAACATCAGACACATTTGGCTGATGCAGCAAACGCTGAACTTCAAGTAGTATAGTTTTGATTGTAAAAACACTGCACCACCCCTAGGAAATATAATTTAAGCAATATAAGAAACCAGTTGAAATAAGTTTGACAACAATTATAAGTAATAATTACATGAACAAAATAGGTCTATATTACAGTCTCTTGATCAAGAATCCCGATGCAGAGTGCTCCCGAACGATGGACATTTGGGTGGAAGAACCCAATTGGAAAGGCGCATCTTGGAGGCAGCAAGGGATAGTCCTCAGAGAAGGAGATAGTCAGGGGGTAGTAACCATCTTCCCATTCAGTCTGCAAAAGAAATTTATTAATAGGAGGACGATGATTAAACTCATATTGTGCTTGTTCTTCATGACTTATCCCTTCTTTACCGAGGACGATGCACTGCCACTTCAATAAATCTCCCGATTCAGGCTTCGCAGAGAATAGGGTTCTCTAAATACCAAAAACAAACAAGACGGAAAAACAAACTACAGTTAAGTTCATTAGTCCATTACAGATACATATGTATATACAACCATGCGACCGGTGTGCCATATGTACATACATGGGAATGGTTCTTGCGCCACGCCAAGCGCTCCTCCTTCAATCGGCTACACGCCCGAGACATCATTATCTGAAAGACCAAACTTCCAAACTTCCAAATTATTGAATCCAAACGCATATGTACACAAATGCAAAAGGACACATTCCATATACCAACATTGTGCTAAGTTGACTTCAGAAGATACAAATATATACAATATATATCATCTCGCATTGCTATATACATTTTTTCCAGCATTGACATCTTCGCGCATATAGGGTTTCAAATTCTTTTTAATGCTTCTCTCTACGCGCTTGATGTTATTTGGTTCAGTGAAAAGGTACATCTCTTCATACTGATTATATTCCTCTTCATTATCTCCCACATTCTTAGCCCCAACAATATTTTGCTTTCCAGAAACAACTACGTGCAACTTCTCAGTTTCTGGATCTTGAACATAAAAAACTTGTACAACATTATCGGCGAGAACCCACAGGTCATCTTTGTCACCCACTTTATTCAAGTCTACCAGTGTCAGCCCGTAATTGTCCACTTTCAAACCATCAGGATGTTTGACCCATTGGCACTTAAATACGGGCATTACCAATCTTTCGCCATAATTGAGCTCCCATATTTCCTCTATGAACCCGAAGTATTTGGTCTTCTGACCTTGTGAATCATAAGCCTCAATACGAACACCACTATTTTGTGCAACACTCTTACTATCTTTTTCTTTAGTGTAAAATGTGTAACCATTGATGTCATATGCTTGCCATGATGTTACCAAAGCAGATGGGCCAGAAGCTTACTTCTTCATTGTTGCCTCTTCTATAGTGTTTCCGTATGATATATTTTTGTCCGTTAACCATTCAGTGAAACATCTTCTGTGCTCTTTCATGATCCAGTCCTCTGTGCGGTCTTGTTTTTTATCACGAAGCTCAATTTGGTGTTCCTCGATGTACGGCTCAGCTATTGCGAGCTGTTGTACTACACCAAAATGTGCACGGTGTACATTCTTGTAATCTTGAACAATAAAATTTTTCTTACCCACTTTGCCTCTCCCACGTAGTCTACCCTCATGTACCCGTATAGGCACACCTATCGATTTTCCATCTTTGATGTAATCGGCGCAACCCTCAATCACTTCTTCAATGGTGTATCCTTCCATAATTGAACCCTCTGGGTGAGCACGGTTTCGCACATAACCTTTTAATACTCCTAAATATCTCTCCAACGAAAACATATGATGTAAATATAGTGGCCCCAATGCTTTTATCTGATCAACAAGATGTATGATTAGGTGTACTTGCATATCAAAAAAGGATGGTGGGAAACACATCTCAAGCTTGCACATTGTCTCGACGATGTATGTTTTCAGATAGTCTAAATCTTCACGTGCTATCACCTTTTGCAATACTGCATTGAAGAAGTAACACAAACGTGTGATGACAACTTTTATATCCTCAGGTTTGATTACTCTTATTGCAATGGCAAGGAAATCTGGCATCACCATGTGACAGTCGTGAGAATTATAACCGAATAAAGACAAGTCTTTCGTCGAGACTAGTTTGTGGATATTGGATGAGAAACTCGTGGGCACTTTGATCCCACGCAAGCATTCGCAAATTGCTTTTTTTCTCTTCTAGCGTCATGTTGTAGCTGGCTGGGGGAAGGTAATGCTTCCCGTTCGCCTTTTCTACTGGATGAAGCTCTGGTCTCAAATCAAGATTTACTAGGTCCATACGTGAATTTAATATGTCCTTTGTTTTCCTCGGCATGTCCAGCAAGGTCCCAATGATGTTGTCAAATACATTCTTTGTAACATGCATCAAATCAATACTATGGCAAAATTCTAGATTCTTCCAATACGGAAGATACTTGAAAAAATTGATTGTTTCTTGAAAGCCATGTTAGTTGTATCATCCGAAGATGTACTTTTCTTTCTCTTAATTCCTTTACTATTTTTTCCCTTACCGAAAGCAATATGAATGTTCTTGACCATTTCAAACATATTTTTTTCACTGTAAGGTTTCGGTGCAATATCTTTTTCAATTTTGTTATAAAATTGTTCTTTCATCTTCCTATACTTGTGTGTATCTGTCAAGAACCGTCGATGTCTCATGTACACCATCTTTCTGGATGAAGTGAGGTATAGAAATCCAGTTCTATCCACGCACCTAACGCAACCTTTCTTCCCTTTCATTTGTCCCGATAATGTAAACAGTCCGGGATAATCATGCACGGTAACGAATATCATTGCTCTTAGCGTGAAATACTCCCGCTTGTACTCATCCCATGTACGTACCCCTTCATTCCACAATTTCGCCATATCTTCCATTAAAGGTTCCAAGAACACATGAATTTCGATGCCGGGTTGTTTCGGACCTTGGATAAGAATAGATAATAAGATATATTTCCTTTTGTGACACAACCACGTCGGTAGGTTGTACATCATTAAGACCACGGGCCATGTGCTGTGTATGCTCCTTTTTTCACCAAACGGATTCATTCCATCTGTACCCAAGGCAAACCTCAAATTTCTGATTTCCTTCGCAAATTCTGGATACTGAATATCAAAATTTTTCCACTGCGTTGCATCACCAGGGTGTCGTATATGTTTTTCATTCTTCTTGCGTTGCTCGGAATGCAAACACATAAGTTCAGCCTCCCAAGGGTTTGAGAACAAACGCTTCAAGCGATCAATTACCGGAAGGTACCACATCACCAAGGCATGAATTTTTCTATTATTCTTCCCGTCTGCACCGCCAGAAGTATCGTCATCGTCACCTTCAGGACCAATAATAAACTTCTTATTCTTCTGAGTCCTTTTCATGTTGGTAATATACTGGTGATTGTAGTCCTTCTTATATCTACTGACACCACAAATGGGGCATCTAGTTGCGAGCTCATGCTCTTTGCGATACAGAATACAATGGTTCACACAGGCGTGTATTTTTGTCACACCTAGTGCCATCGGGCAAAGAAGTTTCTTCGCTTTATAATTGCTTATGGGCAGTTTATTTGGATTTGGAAGAATTTCTGCCAGAAGATTCAAAAGATCAGAGAAACTACAATCGGACCATTCATGCGTAGCTTTCAACTTTAGTAGTTCTAAGACAACACGCAATGTAGTAAACTCTTTATCACAACCGTTTGATTCATCATATAAAAGCTCTATCGCCGCATTCTGCAATGTCTCTATTTTACTTAAACCTTTGCTTGCTCCCATAGAAGTCAGTACATATGGTTCAATATGACGCAACATCTCCTCACAATCGAACTCATCATCATCATCACCAGCTTGATTATCACTACCATCATCGATATGAACATTATCATCCTCTGAGGCTCTCTCATCATCTTTATCCACATCATGTGTATCTAACTCACCATGCTCTATCCATATTGTGTAGATATTTTTGAAACCTCTTTTCACCAAATGAGATTGGACTACTATAGTATCCGTCCAAGCAATCTTATTTTTGCAGTCAATACATGGACATAATATGTCATCTATCTTTTGCAACTTCGCATGTCTCTTGGATGCTTCAATAAAATTTTCAACATTATGAATGTACAGAGGATCGGGTCTTGGCATGTTATACATCCACGATCGACGGTCCATGCTTCAATAATAGAATTTTTATCAGATTTACAAAATTTGGCCACAAATATTCTCTAAAGGTCTTCTATAAAATGAATTTGCAGAGACATAACAAGTATGATTAGGGCGACTAATGTAGGAGATGGGCGACGTCTTGAGGCGGACGAAGTCAATGGGGGAAACAGGCCCAGCAGCATGGGCTAGGTCTGGGTGGGATCCGGTCCGTTATATCTTAACGTCGGATCCCATCCAACGATGGTAACTAAATGGGTGAGTTATAAAACCATCTCCCTAGAAAGCTAACCCTAATCACTCCTTCGAAATATATGCAAGCAGGAGGTACGCACACACAAGTAGCATATTAAAAAGTAAAACACATAAAACTACAATTACAAGTTCGGGTAAACTTCATGCATCTTATATATATTACAATAGCATCTGTTAATTAAACATCATATTCATGTCACATAATAGGTACAAAAAGGAAACAATCCATATAGTCCATACATCAATATACCAGAACACAATCCATACAGTTCTTGCACATGCAAAAGGACAGAATCCATAGAACAGAACACACAAAACTAACAGCTTATCAGCTAATGAAAATATACAAAGAAAAAGAAAGGAAACTACATTTACCTTGCATCTGTTAATTAAACAATAGCATCTTATATATATTACAATAGCATCTGTTAATTAAACATCATATTGATGTCACATAATAGGTACAAACTACAATAAGCTTATTACAATATAGTCCATACATCAATATATAAAAGACCAAACAAGCATATCACACAAAAAGGAAACAATCCATATAGTCCATACATCAATATACCAGAACACAATCCATACAGTGCTTACACATGCAAAAGGACAAAATCCATATATCAGAACACACAAAACTAACAACTTATTAGCTAATGAAAATATACAAAGAAAAAGTAAGGAAACTACATTTACCTTGCAGAGGCGTCAGCACGGTGGGGAGGCGTCAGCACGGTGGGCCGGCTGGGTGGAGAAGTGGCGGTGTGGGGTTGAGCGGCGGCGCGGCAGTATGGGCTGGGCGGCAGAGCGGCGGCGCGGCGCAGGGGAAATTCAACAGCCTTGCGGCATCGATATAAATTCTCCAGGGTTGCGTTTTGACTGCGGTGAGGGGTCCTTATATAGACGTCGGTTTTTCACAGGCGGTTTTTAACTTCATCTCAGACGGGTTTTACTTACCAACCGCCTGAAAAGATATTTAATCAAGAATATTAATTAAAAAGTAAATATCTTCGCAGGCTGTTGGTACTTAATAACCGCCTGAGAAGATGTTTATCTCAGGCGGGTATTACTTACCAACCGCTTGAGATAATGCCAAGTGAACAAAATATTTTTAAAACTTGTATAGTTGACATTGTAATGTTTTGGTAAATATCAAATTAATTTCTACTCACATATTATTCACATTTGTGTATCTCATAAAAAAAAAGTTCCTTCACTCAAAATTGTTGGTATGAACATATTTGTATAATTTATACATGTATGATTTTTTTTAATTTTTTAAAAGCATTCCAACATGTCAAACTTCAAATTATCCACCATTCTAACTAAATCCTCATATACATATGAGCATTTAGAGCACATTCACTTGATTGAAATCCAGAAATTCTAACACACCAGTATTCATTGACAGGAATGAACACATATATGTTACAAAACACAAGAAATATGTACAAGAACAGAATTGAAGCTAAACATGTACAAGAACTCCTAAAACTACAAAAGAAATATGTACAAGAACTCCCAAAACTACACTACGGCCTCGCCTCCTCCGCCCTCTCCGCTAACTTCTCAAACCACGCCAAGTGGTCCTCCTCCGACTCATCATCGTCGTCGTCGTCGTCACCATGGTGGTGGTCGCCGTCGTCGTCACCGTCGTCATCGTCGTCATCATCATCGTCATCGTCGTCGTCGTCCTCCTCCTCCTCCGCCGCCTCCTCCTCCTCCTGCCACGATGTAGCAGGAGAGTGGGTCGGCTGCTCCGGCTAAGCCGATTGCTCCGGCTGTACCGGTGGCTTCGGCTGCACCGGCGGTGGAACGCGCTGGTCGTCATTCACCCTCTCAGGGGAGCTGCAGCGTATCCGCTTGCAGGATGGCTGCCTCGGCGGGCTAGGAGGCAGAAGGTTGGCCATGGCTGTGGTGGTTCGTCGGCACCGGGCTAGGAGGTGGAACGATGGAATAAGAAGAAAGGAGTGCAAAAGTTTTGTGCTTGTACATAACCGACGATGCGCCTTATATATGGTCTGTGCGGAGCGGTTCGTTTCCCGCGGGAACTCTTTGTAGACCTCGTGCGGCGCACAATTAAACCACTGTGAAAGACGATCTTCAGAGATCCTTCCATCTCTCTGGTATCCATGTAGAACGACGCGCACGCGTCCCTGCACCACGACTTCTTAACTTCTCCGCGGACCTCGTGCGGCGCGTCAGTTAATTAACATCTTCTCAGGCCATTAATTAACATCTTGTAGTATCAAAAATGTTTATCTCAGGCGGGTATTACATACCAACCGTCTGAGATAATGCCCGATACTGTTCTTCAGTTTCCTTATCCCTTGCTTCTTTTTTATTTAGATTACAATATAAATACTCAAACATGTTTAGATTCTGCAAATTGTGTCCAAATTCGATGATTCTTTCTTCTACATTTGTATAAAATTAACATCTACCACCTGAACAAAATATTTTGTTCATTGCGCATTGAACTCTTTGCAGACCTTGTGCGGCACACAATTAAACCACTGTGGAAGACGATCTTGAGAGATCCTTCCGTCTCTCTTGTATCCATGTGGAACATCGCGCACGCGTCCCTGCACCACGGCTTCTTAACTTCTCCGCAGACCTCGTGCGGCGCGTCAGTTAATTAACATCTTCTCAGGCCGTTAATTAACATCTTGTAGTTTCAAAAATGTTTATCTCAGGCGGGTATTACTTAGCAACCGTCTGAGATAATGCCCGATACTGTTCTTCAGTTTTCTTATCTCTTGCTTCTTTTTTATTTAGATTCCAATATAAATACTCAAACATGTTTAGATTCTGCAAATTGTGTCCAAATTCGATGATTCTTTCTTCTACATTTGTATAAAATTAAAATCTACCACATGAACAAAATATTTTTAAAACTTGTATAGCTGACATTGTAATTTTTTGGTAAATATCAAATTAATTTCTACTCACATACTATTCACATTTGTGTATCTCATAAAAAAAAGTTCCTTCACTCAAAATTGTTGGTATGAACATATTTTTATAATTTATACATGTATGAATTTTTTTAATTTTTTAAAAGCATTCCAACATGTCAAACTTCAAATTATCCACCATTCTAACTAAATGCTCATATACATATGAGGCATTCATCAAATTATGAACACACATTGATTCAAAAAAATTTAAAAAAATCTGAAAAAATTCATAGAGGTTGGTATGATGAGTAAAAATATCCACTGAAAAAATAAATGAAAAAACAATTATATTTATCAAGATAGAAAAATGAAAATAGAATTTGTTGTATGTTTTTTATGTTCTGACCAATTTCAAAGGATTTATGAAGTGCAATTTAATGGTAACATTTACTTATCAATAATATTACAAGAAAGTGGATTTTTTTCTTTTTAAAGGACCACATTTAGTCAAGAATATTAATTAAGAAGAAGTAAATATCCTGACAGGCGGTTGGTACTTACCAACCGCCTGAGAAGATGTTTATCTCAGGCGGGTATTACTTACCAACTGTCTTAGATAATGCCCGATACTGTTCTTCAGTTTCCTTATCCCTTCCTTCTTTTTTATTTAGATTCCAATATAAATACTCAAACATGTTTAGATTCTACAAATTGTGTCCAAATTCGATGATTCTTTCTTCTACATTTGTATAAAATTAACATCTACTACCTGAACAAAATATTTTTAAAACATGCATAGCTGACATTGTAATGTTTTGGTAAATATCAAATTAATTTCTACTCACATATTATTCACATTTGTGTATCTTATAAAAAAAAGTTCCTTCACTCAAAATTGTTGGTATGGACATATTTGTATAATTTATACATGTATGAATTTTTTTAATTTTTTTAAAAGCATTCCAACATGTCAAACTTCAAATTATCCACCATTCTAACTAAATGCTCATATACATATGAGGCATTCATCAAATTATGAACACACATTGATTCAAAAAAATTTAAAAAAATCTGAAAAAATTCATAGAGGTTGGTATGATGAGTAAAAATGTCCACTGAAAAAATAAATGAAAAAAGCATTATATTCATCAAGATAGAAAAATGAAAAATAGCATTTTTTTGTATGTTTTTTATGTTCTGACCAATTTCAAAGGATTTATGAAGCGAAATTTAATGGTAACCTTTACTTATCAATAATATTACAAGAAAGTGGATATTTGCCTTTTTAAAGGACCACATTTAATCAAGAATATTAATTAAGAAGAAGTAAATATCTTCACAGGCGGTTGGTACTTACCAACCGCCTGAGAAGATGTTTATCTCAGGCGGGTATTACATACCAACCGTCTGAGATAATCTTCTTCTCAGACGTGTTTTAATTAACGATGAACACACTACACATTCATTCATTCACACAGTTGAAGAACACACAAGATACTCATTCATTAACAATATTCAATCACACATCTCACAAAAGAACACACAAGATGCACAATATTTACACAAGAACACACAAGATACACAAGTAATATTCAATCACATAGATGAACAAAGATAGATTTCATTCATTAATAATATTTACAAAACAGAAGCAACTAAAAACAACAAAGAGAAAAACTAATTAAATCCTACTCCTACTCCTACTCCTCTTCCTCCTCCTCCTCCTCCTCCTCCTCCTCCTCCTCGTCCTCCGGCGGCGACTCCGGCACCGGTGCAACAGGAGACAGGGCCGGCTGCACAGGCTGCACCGGCGGTGCAACCCCGAGGTTGCTAGTCGTCACCTTCACCAGCGTTCTACGGCCCTCGGGGCCAAGAACTTGGGCCATCGTCGCGAACAGAATGTCGAGACAATCAGCCACCCCCGTGAGGGCGTAGAGGTAGTGGCCCATGGTACCCATTCCAGGATACTCTGGAAGGGTACCCAGCACCAAGGCACTCATGGCGCGAGACGTATTGTTGTACGCCTCTCGCGCCATGAGGAGGCGCTGCTCGGTGTTGATCTTCTCGGGGGAGCTGCAACATCGTTTCTTGGAAGGTGGCTCCCTCGGAGGGCTTGGCGGCGGAAGGTCGGCCATAATGGTGTTGGGTCGTTGGAGCGGAGGAAGACGAAGAAAACAAGAGGATTCAAAGTGAGCAATGCGCTTGTGAAGAACTAACTGGTGATAGCGCATCTTTAAGGCCGCGTGGAGTGGAAGATGGAGCAGTTGGTTTACCGCTCGTTGAAAGGTCGCGCCTCGGGGAAAAGAAAGGTCGTGCATGGTCTTCGACACATATTAATTAAGAACCTCACAGGCGGTTGGTGAGGGGTCTTTATGTAGGCGTTCATCAAATTACGAACACATATTAATTAAGAAGAAGTAAATATCTTCACAGGCGGTTGGTTATTAATAACCGTCTGAGAAGATGTTTATCTCAGACAGGTGTTACTAACCAACCGCCTGAGATAATTGTATCTTCTCAGGCGGTTGGTAAGTAAAACCCGTCTGAGGTAACAATCTTCTCAGGCGGTCGATACTTAAAATCCGCCTGAGAAAATGGGAGTCTATATATACCCCTCGGCAGTGTTGGAAAAACCTAAACCGGGCGAAACACTTAGACGCCGTTAGGCTGCCAAAATTTCGTTTGCCGCCAAGTGTTCGTCCTCGTCAGTTCCAGGTACGCCGCCGAGCTTCGCCGTCGCCGAGCTTCGCCGTCGTCGCCGAGCTTCGCCCTTGTCACTTCCAGGTACGCCGAGCGAAGCCATTGCCTTCGTCGCCGAGCTTCAAGGTAAACCCTAAACCCTTTGACCTTTCATCCTCCTTCGCTGTGCCGCCTCCCTCCCCGCCCTCGCCGCCGCCTTGCATATCCTTGGTTAGGGTTCGAGAATTGGAAAATGGTAGGCATCCTTGGTTAGGGTTTGGTGGAATTCGAAAAACTGTCAAGTTCGGTGGTATCTTTGGTTAGAGTTCGGTGGGTAGGCATCCTTGGGTTGTCGGTGTACTTCCATCAATTCTACGCAGCAGCAGTTCCAACAATCCAATGTCCTCACCTGACCGGAATTCGAATACGTAATGAACTGGAATATTCATGGTGACTCACACTCGATACACAAAATGAGTTAGGTTGAGGGGGTAACTGCAATGAGAACTCTATTGGAAGTAGGTGTGTCCATCTTGTAGCGGTGCTGGATGCCAAACATATGATGTGTCACTCAAATACGTAGGATTGTGATGATAATGGCCATATTGGCACAATTGAACGAAATTAGTGGCTACAATTTGCATTTTTTTAGTACAATGGTCAAATTGAAATACATGAACACGTACAATAAACATATATGTATTTTATCCTTTGGAGAATGATATATTACTATGTTGAATAATTCTTGCTGATAGTGTAGCTGTTATATGACTATGAGTTTGTTTATTTAATAGCTTATTCAATCATGATGATGTGAAGAATTACAGAAGGATTGCATGCGTTAAAACAATTATGTATCCCATTATTGAACTCAGCTTAATATTAAGGCATTTCACAGAAAAAAATTTTATGTACCCATTTATGATTTGTTAGCACCATTTGTATCAAACTAGATATATTGGGACTTCATTTTTGTTGGATGATCTGGGTATCTGGTGCACCCAATAGAGGAGTCGAACTTGGACTTTGGACAAAGTTGCGGAAACACCAGTCTAGGGGTATATGATTGTTCTAGATAAAGAAGATTTCGTCCTTAACGATATTAGTAGAGTCCTACTCTGAATAGAGTTAGGAGTCAGATTCAGTTTAGGAACCAGTCCTAGTACGAATTGAGTTACAATCCATATAGGATTTGGAGTCACATGAAGGGGGATTTCAAAAATAAGCCCCCAACCCCTAGACCTGGTTAATCCCATCCTATCAGAAATATTCCACCAAAGTTTTCATATGCCCAGACTTGATCAAGTCACCTAAACCTCGTGAACCTCTAGAACTCACCAAGTTTATCACTATAGGAGGTGCCGACTTCCCTGTACTGTTTTCTAAACAGCCAGGACAATTGACCATCCCAGAAATCCTTGGTGCCATCATATGTGGGGTACGTAATGCCTTTCATGATGGCTGAACCTGCTGCCATGATGAGCCCATTTGATGCGGCCGGGCACACCGGGATTAGATTTTGGCGAATGTTTCCGGATTCCGGATTCGTTTGAGAATGTGGGTCTTTTATCTTTTCTTACCGTGGAAATCCCACGGTTGTAGAGATGATCGCTGAAAAAGAGTGTCTCTTCTCACCTGCAGCTACTCTGAACGAAGCTAGCCTATTTAGAATAAAAAAGATAAAATTGCCATTGCTGGTGATCAACTTTAACATGCTTGTCACCCTAGCAATGTATAGGAACCTTTTGGTCAGTCGCCTTAAACCCTAGAATGCCTTATCAAATCCTAGAATGCTTCCATCTTTTTCTTCATGCAACACTTCATGTAGAGTTAATATGCCATTTATTAGATTTTTTGTCTTATTAGATCTAGCATGGAAAGCCATAAGAAGACTGGTCCTGGTAGTAACAACAAAGAAGACAATATGGAGTTTACTAACTCCAGCAGTTCAGGCTCCTATCACAGTCCATCGAATACTTTTCCGAATATAAAAATTAAAAAGACTTCAGTGGATCTAGACCCGGAATATGATCCTACCGACAAGGTATGGATCACGAATCTTAACTTCAGCAGTTCAAGTTAATGTTGGTTGTCAAGTATACAAAGTCTTATAATTTTTTTCTACCTAGATTAATCGCGAAGACAGTGAGGTGACATCGGCTCCTAAAACCGCAGAAGGTTCTCCAATGGATGAATCCTCAGCTTCACTCAAGCGGAAACGAGGGCAACGAGGTCCCAATAAGGGTCCATTGGACCGCATCATGTACATAACAAGGGTCGGTCCAGGTGGGCTTCCCCTAGAACCACTGGATTCAGTTACCAAGTACCGTAATGCATGCGATTTTCTTGTTAGGGAGGTTGTGACGATCACAACCGAGAATTGGAGGAAATTACCCGAGCAGACCAAAAATGAGTTGTGGGAAAAGATAAAGAAACAATTCAAGTTCCCAAAAGGCACAGAAGAAGCTGTAAAGAAAGCAACATTGGTCTCTTGCGGCAAGAAGTTTCGATGCTGGAAGAGTGAAATGAATGCTTATGTTAAGGCCGATAAGGTCCCTAGCCCGAGGAAGATGGGAAAATCACAGAAGCTCAGTGGCAAGAGTTTGTTCGTCAAAAGAGCACACCTGATGCTAAAGCTCTAAGTGCAACTAGGTCAGAGCTTGCAAAAAAAGAACAAATACCATCATCGCTTTGGGTCTGCCGGATATGCCCCCAAAGTCCAGAAATGGAATAAGATATTAGACGAAATTACCAGTAAGGGCAATCCTCACCCATTAGAAGGGTGCGATGAGCGAAGTCAACTCTGGGTCTTTGCTCGGTCAGGTTTGACCAGCGAGGGCAAACTTGAAAAGCCCGACTCTCTGAATGAAGTAGAGGATAAAATGAAAGAAGTAATTGAAAAGCAACAGAAGGGTCTCTTCAAGCCAAAGAGGGAGAATGACCAACTTACCGCTATCTTAGGAAACCCTGAACACAGTAGAAGGGTTCGAGCGGTCTCTTCTCAAATGTCTTTGCTAGATGGTTTCCCAAAAGATAAAGACACATATAGAAGACGTGGGAAGTTTAAGAAAACACTTGATGAAATGATTGCTCAAAAGGTCAAAGAAAATATGCAAGAAATAATGGAACAACTTAGACAATCAAGACAATTAGTGGCACCGAGTACAGTGATGGTTCCGGTGCAAAAGGAGCAATTAGTATCTCCAACTGCCTAACCTAGCAGCGTTGGTTCCGTGCGAGGCTCAGGGTCAACCCATAAGTTCCCTGTCGATGATATTGCTAACGACAAATCTTGCTGTCTTCTTGTCCTGATCGGCAGAGCAGGGAACAAAACCAAACAGGTTGCACTGCTATGGCAAAGCCTGATCGTGACTTCAACGGGAATCCACTTCCGTTGTATTATGTTGTGGTGCAAGTTCTTCAGATCATTGATAATGATTATGAAGATTATGAAATAGACCATGTCACACCTGAGGGGATCGCAACTCTGGGGCAGGCTATCAACCAATTAATCCTTTGGCACCGACGCAATATCGTGTTGGACGATGAGCCAATTTCTAGCCCCGTCGCATCTACAAATACTGCAACCCCATATTCTAAGGCGAAAGTGCATGAATATCCACTCCCAGTCTGGGAAGATCCACTCCCCCTATGTCTCAGCAAGGATGATATCCAAGAGCAACAAGTTGGACAACAGCTTCAAGCAGTACCAGAGCAAACTGTTGCTAGTAAAGAGCAACCAGTTGAGCAATAGCTTGAAGTAGTACTAGAGCCAACTGCTGAGAGTAAAGAGCAATCAGTTGAACAACAGGTTCAACAACAAGCCAGTGTCCAACTTCTGACGACTACTCCTCAATCATCAGTGCCTATCAAAGTTAGCTCATACGAAATTAATAAACCTTCATCAGAAGTGTCAAAGTATTTGGAAGCTATGAAGGAAAATATTAGAAAATCGAGTGCATCTCGTTCTTCTCATGAGCCAGCATTAGAAGATATCGAGGAGTGGGAAGAAGACGGTGTCATGTATAACCGGCGGACGGCTTTAGTTAAACCAGGAGTTCCAATATACAAGCTTGAGGATGTTCCTCCTAAATTTGTGAATGGAAAGCCATTCATGACATCCGTACAACTTAGCAAACAACCCGTCTAGCTCAGAAGAATGAATGAGTGGTACATCACTGCCAGCACAAAATATGGTTTTAATTGCGTCACATTTCGTATTCCAAAAGAAGTATTCTGGACTACTGGAGTAGATAAACGAGTCATTTTATTTGAAGAGCTGCATTCCCTTTTCCATCGGGGCATGCTCGAAATCAACCTGCTGCTCGTTTGGTGCTTGTAAGTGCTCTAATATTTTGTATTTTCTTTTCTTACTACACGCATATGCATTTCATGAGATTATAACAATTCTAGACTTCTTTAATAGGATGCAATACGTGGATAATGAAAAGTTGGAGCACAAGACAGGTATCCTTGACCCTACTAGGATTGCAAAGTCGCTATTCGACGTCCAGGCGAATCGAGACTCAAGACAGTACAAACACATGAACAAAAGAGATTTTGAAAAAGCAATTGCAAAACTTAAGAAGGATAGAAAGACAGAAGTTGCAACTTATATAGGACATGCGATGTTTAACTTTGTCAGAGACGGCAAGGACTTCGTAAAGGCTCCGTACCACTTCGAGTAAGTTCGACACATGACATTGAAATAGCCATTATTGGTAATTGTTAACACGTGTGTTTGTATGTTTGTAGTAATCACTACATAATGATCTTCATCAAGCCAACGTAGGGAATTGCAACAGTCTTGGACTCGGCCGATTTCTCACCAGATCGTTACAAAGATTTCATTTCCATTTTGAAACTATAAGTTTATTCAGTAATTTTAATTTACGCACATTTAGAATGTGTTGATAAGTTTTATATGACATTTCTTGTAGTACAGCGCTTGGCGGTTTTACGCGGAACAACTTGGCGGTCAGAGACCTCCTAATACGAATGCATTGAACATTAAAACATATTATGCTTGTCCGAAGCAGCCTGCTGGGAGTGTCTTATGCGGGTATTTTGTATGCGAGCATCTTTGGACCGCCTGCGTATATAGAGTGAATCGTGAGGATGTTAGTTATCCTTAATGTCGATACCTTATTTTCTTACTTTTGTGTTTCATTTTCATTGTAACTAGCATAGTTTAATGCTTATATTCTCTGCTGTTCAATATTACCAGAAACATTATTTTCATATTTTTATTCCAACTTCAAAATTCAATTGCTCATAGTACAACTTCTCCAAAAATACCAAATAAATTCCCGTATACTCTCACTTTGATCTATACTTTGAGATTGTTCAAACCAATACATTATAAACCTTGTTATGTGTTATATTGCAGCACACGAAGAATCTGAACGAAGAATGGCCGGTTTGTAGAAGTATACCTAGTGGAGGAGCCGACAGGATTGCTGTTGAACTCTGTGAGTTCATTCGTCGTGAAATTTTGCACAAAAAAGGGAAGTTCTTTGATGAGAATTGTGCAGCAACTGATGTGCCAGAACATTGCGACTATGCCAATAGAAACAGTTTTTAGTGAAAACTTGTAAACTTTGAGATGAATTGTATCTGTAACTTGTACATATGAATATTGTTTTAGTGAAATTCACTTCTGTGATGATAATATTGTTGACTTTTGTTCTGTTATGATATTGTTGTTTTTTGTTCTGTGATGATATTGAATTGACCTGGAAATTAGAAATAACAGCAGTAGTACTGCATAGGTTATACCTTATCACAGGCGGTTAGTAACCAACGGCTAGGCATGACTGTGAAAAACAATTATCACAGGCGGCTAGATACAAGTAAAGAACCATCTGTAATAACCTAATTTTCACAGGCGGTGACTGTTATGGTAGAAACCGGCTACGTTAAAAGGTCTTCACAGACGGCTGACGTAGGTAAACGTCCACCTGTGATAACACCATTATCATAGGTGGTTAGTTATTCTTCAATACCCGCTTGTGAAGACACATTATCATAGGCGGTTAGTTATGCTTCAATACCCGCCTGTGATAAGACATTTATCACATGCGGTTATATATGTTGCACGACCTGTCTGTGATAAAATATCTTCACAGGCGGCGAGCCTAAGTAAAGAACCGCCTATGATAATGTGTGTTCACAGGGGGTATCACTTTTCTGCCTGTGAAATTGCGGATTATCACAGGCTCTTCGTTTCAGGCGGTTTTAAAAGCCGTTTGTGATAATAGGTTTGGAGCCGCCTGTGATGAGGCTTATTGTACTAATGGAAGCCAAGAACCTTGGTCCAGAATGTTTCAAAATGGAACATGGCAATACGTCTTGGTCTCTGTTGATGGCCTAATATGATAGGGCAATGGTCAGAGAGCGAAGATGATAACGGTCGCAGGCAGAGATCAGGAAACAATGTGTCCCACTTGATGTTATAGAACATTCTATCCAGTCTGACCATCGTTGGATTTGCACGCTCATTGCTCCATGTGAATTTCCTGGTCTCTAGATTGAACTCCAAAAATTCGCAAAGATCAAGGGTGTGTCGAAAGGACCCCATCATCCTTCTGTTAACATTTGCATTGTTCTTATCTCTGGTCTGGTATATAAGGTTGAAATCATCTGCGCACACCCAAGCTGTTCCAGAAGCTGGTTTCATGGAGGCCAGTTCATCTAGGAACTCTCTTTTATAATTGTCATCGCAGGGCCTGTAGACACACGTGAGCTTGAATTGAGTCTCTGAACCCCTGAGCTGCATGATGAGTGAGAGACAGAACCGACCTCGCTCAGGGCTATCGGCAATGATATAAGTAGGATCCCAAGCTATAAGTATTCCACCATGAGTATTATCAGCCGGTAAAAATTCTAGACCGGAGAGGTGTCTACCCAGCACTTCATTTTGGGCATTAGATGGGATGGATGGTAGCTTCGTTTCCTGCAGACAGGTGACCTTTGGCATCACTGACTGTAGCAAATTCTGGACCACGATATGTCGGGCCGGGAAATTGAGGCCACGGACGTTCCAATATAGAATGCTGAGTTGTTTGTTATCCATGGAGAAGATGGTGATACAACAGGATAAAGATGATCACTTGCTTCGGAGTACAGGATGGAGTTGAGGATAAACCACAAGCACACTGAAGGTTGACTAGGCACATAGACCACTGATCTTCGACACACCACCCACAAACTAAAATACTAGCTGCCACTGGGGAGCACATAATTGGATCCCAGCTACACCGATAACCGACCAGACACCAAGGCCGCTGAGTTTCAACACGCAATAGACTGACAAACACACTAGGTGACTGATACATAAAAGAGACGGGTACACCGCACAGGAATACAATGCTGAGAACTGGCCTCCCGCTAGGCAGTCGCAGCTATCTCATCTGCTGCAATGGCCGCAGCGGCATCATTGAGGCCCTTGTTGTCAAGCTGCATGGCCTCACGTATCGCAGCGATGGCGCCGCTCGGCAATGGCTTCTGGAAGGTTGCCTTGGACTGGGCAACAGCTGCATCGCCCACTGGCTGAGACTGACCATCGAAGATGCGCATGAAGCGGTGTTGGGCACGCTGAGCAACGGGGATCACAGAAGGACGGTCCTTTTGCCGTGCACTATGACGGGTGGGTTCCTTTGCCGTACAGGGTTGCAACTTTGACCACTAACTTGTACTGAAATTAACATACTTGAGTAAAACAATGACCACTTAAAAGATAAATCTGTGCTTAGGATCTTTATGGATTCAAAACTGAACAGTTAGGGGTTATTAATAGTTAAATTTTTCAAAATTTCTACTGTTACTTGTTAGTTCAAAACGAGTATATTGTAAAGTAGAGGAATTGGGATTTTGTCTTCCACGACATGGCTGCTTCTTGCTGGCATCAGTTCTCGTAACTGACAGTTCATAGGTTAAAAAATGTTTTTATTAGGCCACGTCAAATCAGGGACAGGAGTAGGGGACGGAGTAGTGGAAGGGTCTTAGCCTAGTGGTTAAGTACTTTAAGTAATACTATTCAGATCCTGAGTTCGATTGCTGGTAGAAGCGAATTTTAAGTTAAATTTCACAATACTAAATGCATGTACTCTACAAGAAGTTCATGAGTGCCTAATCTGAGACGCACTTACGAAAAATGTGCGAGGACGAATATGCCTCATGTTGGTCTATGAAGTTTGGTCCACTGTCCTATGCTTAGTCATTTAGTTATTGTCGTCTTGTTCTAGACTAGCTGTGAGTGTCTGCATTTGTATTCGCTTGTAATAAGTTGACTATAACCTCCTTAGAGGGAAAGGTCGGGATTTTACCCATTATCTATAAAAAATCGTGGACAGGAGTACAAGAAGAGGGTCAGATTAGTTTCCTGCTGCTTTCTCATCATAACATTCAAACCTCGACTTTTTTACTACTCCTATGGCGATGTGCGAAGAGTATAGATGGCCAAAGAGGCTGACCAATCGTACCGACCCGAAGCCCGGCAAAAACGGCTGACATGAGCACGGCCCGACATAGAGAATCAGGCCCAGGTCAGCTCAAAGCCCGGTGCGGGCCGCACCCAGGCCTTGACCTCAGGCTCGTCGGGCTAGCCCGACATGACCCGTTTAAGGTTGGCTCGACTGGCCCGATGGTACGGCCCGGTTAACCCATTGGGATCCTACTTGGCACGACACGTATAAGCCCTATGATATATCTTTTAACCATTTTTTGTGTATTTCTAAATAAACGGGTCTCGGACCTGCCCGGCATGACATGACGCGTTTAGAGCCCGACACGACACGACATGCATAAAACGAGCCCGAACCGTATTTGGGTCGAGGTACAGGCTGAAAGTGTATCTAGGTCCCTTGTGAGTTTTGGTTGATTAATGAAAAAAAATTAAAAGCTAATGAGTTTTGTTGTGTTCGTTCAGAAAATTTAGTATGGAGTCAAATTCACGAAAAAGGAGAGAAGACGTGAGAAGTGGAGTAGAAATAAGTTTCTTTAAGTTTTCGTAAGTCATAGGATAATCTGTGCCATTAAGAGGGACGCGACGTGTGGAAACTTAGTGAGTCAAATGGGAGCTCAACCTCTTGGGTATGTTTTAGGAAAACTATTAGTGTCAGGGTCGGACTTGTCCGACGCCTTGGGTCAGATAAGTCCGAAAACTCTCTGGTGGATGTCAGGCATGTCCGAATCTGTATGTCAGACATGTCCAAAATCTCTTTATTAGTATTCAGACTTGTCCGAAGCGGGTCGGACATGTCTGAGGTACTTGTCTTAGAAAATTTTCTAAGTGTTTGAAGCTCAGAATTGTGCGAGATGGGGTTCAGACAAGTCCAAAAAGTCTCTATTCGATTTCAGACATGTCGAAAGTGGGTCAGACATGTCCGAGGTAGAATTTTCTGACTTAGTGCCCCATATTAGTCTGAGTTGAAAAACCTCCCCTTGTTTGTCTGAGTTGTCCAAGTTTAGTCGAACTTGTCCGACATGGCTTTTGCGCGAAGTTTCAAATCATGTTTAGTCGTACTGTTTCTGATGTCAGCAGGTCGGACATGTCCAAGATTATGTCAGACTTGTCCGATGCGGTTTTTCATCTAAGGGCTAAAATCGGAGTATAAATAGCTAGGGATATCAACCAAAAACAGTGCCTAACCCTAAAGAAACTCTCAGAACTGCCTCAAGGTCTCAAGAAAGCCTCCTCTCTTTTTCTTCACCCTCTTAAGCCCAAACCCAATGTTTTTGGGGAAGGGTGAAGGAGTGATTGTGAGATTTGGCAAGAGAAGTCTATAGGGGATTGAACAACGTTTGATTCACTAAGTTTCTTCGTGATTGCGTGTTTTTTACTCTTAGGGTTCTCCGCTAGATGGTTAGGCATCACCCCGGTGATTTGTCGTGTAATTTCTTGATTCGAGAAAGTTTGTAATCTCTTTTGATAGTCGAACAAACAAGACTTGACCCTTGAGGCGTGTTGGCGAGGTTAGGGTTGTCAGGCTCAATCATTCGTGGACTTCTCAACAGGGACATAGGTTTCTTCGTGAAGCTGAACCTCGGGAGAAAAATCTCTTGTCCATTGTCATCATTTACATTTCCGCAAAGTTCTTACTTTCTCGTTATTATCTAGGTTTACTTCATTTCTAGCACTTAATCTTGTTCCATCAACTACTAGAATTGCTAGGACGTATTTCCATTCACTAGATTGCATAAAACTTCATTTTTAGTATTTTCCTATAGGTCCAGTCGGACTTATCCGAGCTGAATCAGACTTGTCTGACTTCAGTCACACAAGTCCAATTTCTAGTCAGACAAGTCCAGGTTTTTGATTATCGCCTATTCACCCTCCTCTAGGCTACCTTCAATTGATATCAGAGCAGTTCTCTCCATCAAGAGTCTAACCACTCGAAGAGAAGATGGCCGGAAGGGGTGAATATGAGGTCCCAGTGATAGTCGACGGAGATGACAAAATGAAGAACGTCGATGTGCTTCACGATGATCCAAAGGACGATGAAGAAGTCTGCCAACTCAAGGCACGACTTCGTGAGAAGATATCTCTTCCCAAGAAACAGACCAAGGCGATCAATGCAACCAACAACGACAATAGGAGTGGTTCATAAGACTACTCCCAATATCCTTACAATTATGAGCACTTAACTTCTAGCAATTATTATTTGTCTATTCCCATTGGGAAACATCCCCAATTTGATGGAAATGATTACTCTTCGTAGAAGCATAACATGAAGATGTACCTCATTTCCTTAAACTCTAGCTTGTGGCAATTTTTTTTGATAAGTGTTCATCTTCCCAAGAATGACGAAGACGTTATCCTGGAGCAAGCCGTCCTACTCCGCCGCAATGCTCAAGAGGTTGGAGTGATCACCTCCTACTTGACTCGAGAAGAGTTCAATAGAATTGATGGGTTGGAGGTGGCCAATGACATATGGGATACGCTCAAGACGGCGCATGAGGGAAACTATGTCATAAGGGAGGCGAAGATAGAGATGATCGAATGAGAACTTGGGAGGTTCGTTATCATGGATGGTGAGACCCCCAAGACATGTACAACCACCTCAAGGTGCTCATCAACAAGAGTCGTTCCTACGGATGCACCCGATGGACGGACCACAAAGTGGTGAAGAGGATGATTCGGGCACTTATGCCTCGAAATGTCGCTCTTTACTCCTTGATTTGGGAGAGTCTGGGATTCTATAAGATGACTCCGGAAGAAGTTCTTGGAAGAATCATCAAGCACGAGATGATGGAGTGAGAAGCCATGTTCTACAATTATCTCAAAAAGCTTGCCTCCTCCAAGAAGAAGGATGTTGCATTCAAGGCAACATCATCCAAATCCCAAGAACAAGTAGAAAGTGATGAAGAGAACCTCGACACCGATGAGAAAGAGGATCTCTTCATTAATAGGTTAAAAACGATGATGAGAAGGAGGAAGGGAGCTACCATCAGAGAGCAAGAACAAAGACAAGTCCAAGACAAGACAAAAGAGGACTTGTTACAATTGTGGGGAATATGACCAATTCATTGTGGATCGCCCACATGAAGAGAAAAAAAGAAGGAGGAGGACAAGTCCCACGAGAAGAAATTCTTCAAGAACAAGAAGCATTTGGGACAAGATCACCTTGGAAAGGAGTGGGTCTCAAATGAAGACTCCTCTGAAGAAGATGAAGAAGAAGATAAGATGGCAACAATTGCCATGAATAGATCAACCATGGAGAACAAACTCTTCCCCAACTTGGAGAGCTCAAGACCAACATGCCTCATGGCCAAGGAGGGAAGAAAGAAGGTTAAATCTAAACCATCTTCTTCAATTTCATCGAATGATAACTTTAATTGGTAGTAAAAATGAATACATGCTTAAAGATATGAGTAAGAGCACTTTGAAAAGATTGAAGTTGTTGTCGGATGAGATATTTGAGAAGGAAGGGATCATTAACCGTCAAGAGGACATGCTCATCCAAGAAAAATAAATATGCCAAGAGTTTGAGGAGATCTTAGAGCTTGAAAGAGAAAGAAGCAATGCACTTGAGCATGAACTCGCTTTGAGAAAAGAAACTTGCTCAAATCTTAAGAAACAACAATTGTACTAAAGGATGAACTTGTTAACTTGAAAAAAGTTAACAAGATACTTGAAACACAAGTTGAGTATCTCAAGATAAATGCACCTTCTTCCTCCAAAAGTGCATCTTACACAAATATCAAATCTGAAACAACTCAAGCTTGCAAGTGCTCTAACTTAATTCTAAAACTGATGGATGAGCTGAAATCGGCACAAAACAAGCAAGCACCGAAATGTGGCATCTTTGATAAGGATAAGATGGCATATGCACATAGTGCATACACCAACACAAGACATCCTCTTGTCAAGATGGTCTTGCCTATTCTAGGAGAGGAGGAAAAATGCTAAGACTCCAAAGAATGGCAAAGACTTAACTGTTTTTGTTAAGGAAGGTTCATACCACAACAACAAGGGAAAGAACATTGCTACTTCATGTAATATGTTTAAAAATGAACGTCATCTATTGTTCCATGATTTTCATGTTTCATATGTTTTATTAAGGAACAAGTTTTGAAAGCCTTATGCTAGGTACTTTGGGCCACTCCGTAAGAGTCCAAAACCTTGTGTGTGGGTGCTCAAGTATCTCTTGACTAACACCAAAGGACCCAACACTGCTTGGGTACCTAAAACCAAGGCTTAACTATATTTTGTAGGCATACTCCTTCGGTGGGACAAAGTGGGTCCTTGATAGTGGTTGCACAAATCATATGACCGTAGAGAGGAAGATGTTTGTGGAGTAGAGGAAAATGAAGATCCAAGTGAGAGAATTTACTTTGGAGACAATAGCCAAGGTAAAATCCTTGGCACTGGTAAAATTGCTATATCCCCTAATCACACTCTTCCCAATGTTTTGCATGTTGATTCACATGATTATAACTTATTGTCCATATCACAACTATGGGACAAAGGTTATAATTGCCTTTTCACTAACGAGAGTGTGACTGTCACAAGAAGGAGCAATGACTCAATTGCTTTTAAGGGTTTGCTCAAGGGAAAGATCTATCTTGTGGATTTATCCGCGAAAAAAGCCCAACTTGACACATGCTTAATAGAAAAACCAACATAAGATGGCTTTGGCATAGAAGACTAGCCCTGGTTGGGATGAGGAATTTGCAAAAACTTCTTAAGGGCGAGCACATCCGTGGTTTAAAGAATGTTGTATTTGAAAAGGATAGGACATGTAGCGCATGTGAAGCCGGAAAGAAAGTTGGAGCTCAACATCCATCCAAGAACATCATGACGACAACAAGATCATTGGAGCTTCTACACATGGACCTCTTCAGTCCACTCGCCTACATATGCATTGGTAGTAACAAATATGGTCTTGTAATTGTCGATGATTTTTCACATTTCACTTGGGTATCCTTTTTGCTGACAAAAGCGAGACTCAAGGTGTCCTCATGAAATACTTTAGGAGAGCTCAAAATGAGTTACCCTTGAGAATCAAGAATATAAGGAGTGACAATGACACCGAGTTCAAGAACACTCAAGTTGAAGAGTTTTTGGATTAAGAAGGCATCAAGCATGATTTCTCGAACCCCTACTCCCCTCAACAAAATGGGGTGGCCGAGATGAAGAATAGAGTCTCATTGAGATGTCTAGAAGCATGCTTGATAAGTACAAGACGTCAAACCAGTTTTGGGCAGAAGCAGTTAACACTGCTTGCCATACCATAAACCGGTTGTATCTCCATCACATATTGAAGAAGACGTCTTATGAACTCCTAACCGATAACAACCCAATATTTCCTATTTTTGTGTTTTTGGCAGAAAATGCTATATTCTCAACAAGAAGCCTAGGACTTCGAAGTTCGCTTCAATGTCTAATGAGGGTTTCTTGCTTGGTTATGACTGAAACACTTATGCCTATTGTGTTTTCAACAAATCCTCCGAAATTGTTGAGGTGGCACGTGATGTAGTGTTTTATGAGACTAATAGCTCCCAAGTGGACCAAGTTGATCGTCATGTGCTAGATCAAGAAGAAGCTCCACAAGTGGTGATAGCAAGGATAGAACTCGAAGACATTCGACCAAAAGAATAACCTCAAGACTCAAGTGATCATCCCACACATCAAGCAAACTCTTCCTCAAAAGATCAAGCTCAATACCCTCAAGATGCGCTTCAACAAGATGAAAATGAAGGCATCGATCAAGGGGGAGACGAAGAAAGTGAGGAAGAAAATGATGAAGTTCCAAGAACTCAAGAACCACACCCAAGAGTACATCAAAGTGTTCAACGGGACCATCCCGTTAACAACATCCTTGGAGACATCTTCAAGGGGGTAACTACTCGATCTCGTGTTGCAAGTTTCTGTGAGCATTACACTTTTGTTTCCTCTTTGGAACCTCACAAGATTGAAGAAGCACTACGAGATCCAGATTGGGTGATGGCCATGCAAGAAGAGCTCAACAACTTCAAAAGAAATCAAGTATGGGAGCTAATGAAAAGGCCAAATGAAAATGTTGTGGGCACCAAGTGGGTGTTTCGCAACAAACAAGATGAGCACGGGGTGGTTTCAAGGAACAAAGCACGACTTGTGGCCAAAGGGTACTCACAAGTCGAAGGTTTGGATTTTGATGAAACCTTTGCTCCAAAAGCTAGGCTTGAATCAATTTGCATATTACTTGCCTTTTCTACTCACCATGATTTTATGCTATATCAAATGGACATCAAGAGTGCATTTCTCAATGGTCCAATCAAAAAAGAGGTGTATGTGGAGCAACCCCCGGGCTTTGAAGATCAATACTTCCCCAACCATATCTAAAAATTGGCTCTCTATGGCCTCAAACAAGCTTCTAGAGCTTGGTATGAGTGCCTTAGAGACTTTATAACTCAAAATGGTTTCAAAATTGGGAACGCCGACTATACCCTATTCACTAAGCATTTCAATGATGATTTGTTTGTTTGCCAAATATATGTCGATAACACTATATTTGGTTCTACTAACAAAACTTTTTGTGATGAGTTTTCTAAGATTATGACCCAAAGGTTTGAGATGTCCATGATGGGGGAGTTGAAGTTCTTCCTAGGATTTTAAGTGAAACAACTCAAGGAAGGCATGTTCATTAGTCAAACCAAGTACACAAAAGACATACTCATGAAGTTTGACATGGACAAAGACAAACCCATCAAGACTCCGATGAGAACCAATGGGCACCACGACCTTAATGAAGATGGTCCAAGTGTGGACCAAAAGGTATATCGCTCTATGATAGGTTCATTGCTTTACTTATGTGCATCTAGGCCCCATATAATGCTAAGTGTTTGTATATGTGCTCGATTCCAAGCTGCTCCCAAGGTGTGTCATTTGACCGCTGTAAAGAGAATTCTTAGGTATTTGGTTCCCACACCAAGCCTAGGATTTTTGTACCCAAAGGGCTCCAAGTTTAATCTCATTGGATATTCCGATGCGGATTATGCGGGGTGCAAAGTCGATAGTGAGAGTACCTCCGGGATTTGCCAATTCATGGGTAGGTCCCTAGTATCTTGGTCCTTAGAGAAACAAAATTTCATTGCTCTCTCCACAGCTGAAGCGGAGTATGTCGCAGCCAGAAGTTGTTGTGCACAACTTCTTTGGATGTAGCAAACTCTTAGGGACTATGGCATAAAATTGCGCCATATCCCTCTCCTATGTGACAATGAAGTGCCATCAAAATAGCCCACATTCCTGTTGAGGATAAAGCACATTGATATCCGCCACCACTTCTTGAGAGATCAATCCATCAAAGGAGACATAGTGATTTTCCATGTGAGAACCAAAAAACAATTGGCCGATATCTTCACCAAGACCTTAGATGAGAAAAGATTTTGTGGACTTAGAGTGAGCTCAATATCCTAGATTCTCGAAATGTTGCTTGAGTCTTGCACATCTGATTGTTACTTGTATTTGCTTCAAAATTTGTGCATGCTTGTGAAAAACTCACACCCCTCGATTTTCTACAAAACTATTTGAAATTATTGGATATTTTTGAATTATGGTCATAGTTTGGTTGTTGATTGCTTACTGACCATGTTTGCATAGATCTTTTGTGAAAACTTGTCCATATGTCAAAATTATTTGACCTCCCCTCAAAACTCTAGTTGCAAACTGCAACTATTCAGGGGGAGTCAGAGAAGTCAGACTCATAAGTCAGACATGTCTGACTAAGTCACACATGTCCGACACTAGAGTTAGAAAAGTCCAGCGTGGGTCAGTTAGGTTATCGGGGAGACTGTCGGACTTTTCTGATATTTGCGTCAGACAAGTCCGACGTGGGAATTCTGCGACAGCCAAAAGAGGCTGACGGTTTCTCTTCTCTCTCTCTCTCTCTCTCTCCGCTCACTTCAAACTCTTTCCCACTCGTATTCACTTTCTCCCTCTCAAGATATTCATTGATTTTGAGATTCTTTCGACCAGTGTGTGAGGCCGATCTCCTCCAAGGCTTGGAAGATCAACAAACCATTCTATCTTCTTCGCTCTCCCCTCTTCTCAAGGTATCTTCTCTATTCTTTCCTTGATTCTTTCAGATCTTGAGACAAGTTGGTGCATTCTTGTTAATGAAATTGCTCACTAACATGGTTAACAACTTCTGGTAGAATCTTGTTGGTAGAAAAATTGATTTGTGTAGTTTGGATAGAAGTTAGGGTTAAAATTGTACAGGTCGGATATGTCTGACATCTGCATCGGACAAATCCGACTCAGTGTGTCAGATAAGTCTGACTTTAGAGTCAGACAAGTTCGATCCTGTATACCATTAACCTCTTAACTGCTATACAAATTATTGATCAATGATTCTATCCCTCTTGCTTTGTATCTTACCTATCCTTTATGTCTCTCTCTAGCCATGGCTCGTGAAAATCAAGGTGCAAAGAGAGGCAAGCAAGCCGCCGATAGCGAAGCCTCCACTTAGGCTCTGAAGTGAGTCAAGCAGATCGTTCATCATACCAACTCCACTCAGGGGGCCATTGTTGTCTCAACAGGCTCTAGTGGTGGTGCTCAAGCTGCTCAAGAGAATGTGGAGATTGGACCTTTGGTGGTACAGTCACCAGTCGGCGACCCATGTCGCCCGGTCGACAGGAGCAACTACAGGAGGAATATTCAGGATACCATGCATCAGAGAGATGTTAAGTGCTATGATATGCCTAGGGTTGGGAGAGACCCTCGCTTCTGGACCTACTTTCACATGGATTACTATCGGCCCATGCTCACTACAAAGAAAAATCCAGTGACTGATATGCAGTTGATGACTGGCAGGCAATACCCATGGAATGTTGGAGTCATTCTTCAGTTATATGCCACCATATTCTATTGGGCAAACAAGCTTGCTTTCACCTGGATGACGAATGGTGAAAAATAGTGTCAGCTATGAAGATTTTTCTACCATCTTGAGTATGGGGCACTATTTGAGGCATCCATTGAAGATCCATGAGGAGCCTCTTTTGACTACTAAGGAGATGTTGGACTTCTACTCAGAGGGGTACCCTTCTTAGCCTCCTCACATCCATGGGATATGACCCTTCCATGCAGTGCTTAATTGACTCATACGAAAGATGATAGCCTGGCGATGCCAACCGTATTAATCACAACAGCTGCAATGTCATCAAACTCCTTTGTAGCTAACAGAAGTTCAATGCTTTTGACTACATATATGAGGAGATTTACATCGCTTCTGAGACCCCCGCCAGGTCTTGTTGCTATGCCCCATACATCATGAAGCTTATTGAGACAGTTTCTGACCGGAAATTTGTGAAGGATGTGGTGCATAAGCCTCTAGTGCCTCAGAATCCTTCAAAGCTTCATCGTCCTATGGGAGCCCCTTCGGCATCGTCTCAGCCTAGCTCGCCCAGGAGGCACTCATCCCAGCCACCTCCTCCTGTGCCACAACAGCCTTCTTGTTCTTTGGGACTATTAAAGATTCTTAAGGCTATGTTCTCCGTGTGCCACTCCACTCGAATATTAGTTCAGAAGTTAGCAAAGTGGACTAAGAGGGACCACACATCTATTATAGAGCAGCTCCAGCTGCCCCCAGTGTTAGATGACAGCGAGGATGAAGAGCCCGCAAAATTTAACCAGTTGTCTGCGTTAGAGCTTGCCTACTTCTCAGCAACAGGTTCTACCTCTAGTGCTCCCGCAGCTGCTCATTCTGGTGATGATAAAGATGATGAATAACGCAAGTATGAAGAGGATCAAGAGAGTGGAAATTCTGAAGGGAGCGACGACGAGTAGATAATGGGGCTCTCTTAGCTTTTCTCCTTTTTGGTGCCTTGATGCCAAAGAGGGAGAAGTATCTTAGCTATGGACATGGACATGTACTTATTTATTTCGTGGTGTGTGTGTTAACTTTTTTAGCTTGTAATTCTACTCATGATGCTTGTGCTAGATTCATGTTATGAATGCCTTAGTTTGATTCACGTCATCGATGCTTATTCACTTGCTTTCATATAATGCATCCCAATGTCACTCACACGAAATGCATGTAGGCACCCCACGAGTTTTAGGAGTATATGAGATCATTTAAACCTGTCTTAATCGAAAGCTCATAAACTCTTGATACTCAAAATCAAAATTTTTATCTAATTGTCAGAAGCTTTAATTAGTTGTGATCGATCACCAAAAAGGAGAAGATTGAAAGTGCATCTAGGTCCCTTGTGGTTTTGGTTGATTAATGACAAACAATTAAATAGCTAATGAGTTTGGTTGAGTTCGTGCATAAAATATAGTACGGAGTGAAATTCACGAAAAAGGAGAAAAGGCTTGAAAAGTGGAGTAGATATAAGTTTTTTTTATTTCTTCTTGAGTCATAGAAAAATCCGTACAATTAAGAGGGACATGGCGCGTAGAAACTTAGAGAGTCAAATGGGAGCTCAACCTCTTGGGTAGGTTTTAGGAAAACACTTAGTGTCAGGGTCGGACTTGTCCGATGCCTTGAGTTGAATAAGTCCAAAACTCTCTAATGGATTTCAAACTTGTTCGAATCTATATGTCAGACATGTCCAAAATCTCTCTGTTGGTATTCAGATATGTTCGAAGCGGGTTGGACATGTCTGAGGTACTTGTCTTACAAAATTTTCTAAGTGTCTGAAACTCAGAATGGTCCAAGATGGGGTTCCGACAAGTCCGAAAAGTCACTGTTTGATTTCAGACATGTCTGAAGTGGGTCAGACATGTTCGAGGTAGACTTTTCTGACTTAGTGCCTCGAGTTAGTCTGAGTTGAGAAACCTCCCCTTGTTTGTTAGACATGTCTGAGTTTTGTTGGACTTGTCCGACGTGCTTTTGCGCGCAGTTTCAAATCAAAGTGGTTAGCTGTACTGTTTCTAAAGTTAGCAGGTCGGACATGTTCGAGATTTTGTCAGACTTGTCTGAAGCGGGCTGTCATCTAACAACTAAAATCGCTTTTGGAGTATAAATAGTTGGGGATATCGTCCCCAAACAGTGTCTAACCCTAAAGAAACTCTCAGAGCCACCTCAAGCCCTCAAGAAAGCCTCCTCTCTTATTCTTCACCCTCTTGAGCCCAAATCCAACCTTTTTGGGGAAGAGTGAAGGAGTGATTGTGAGATTTGGCAAGAGAAGTCCATAGAAAGTTGAGCAACGTTTCATTCACTGAGTTTCAACGTGATTGTGCGTTTGTTACTCTTGGGCTTCTCCCCTAAACAGTTAGGTGTCACCCCGGTGATTTCTCATGCGATTTATTGATTTGAGGAAGTTTGTAATCTCTTGTGATAGTGGAACATAAAATACTTGACCCTCAGGGCATCTTGGCGAGGTTAGGGCTGTTAGTCCCGGTCCTTCGTGGACTACTCATTGGGGATGTAGGTTTCTTCGTGAAGCCGAATCTCAAGAGAAAAATCTCTTGTCCATTGTAATCATTTACATTTCCGCAAAGTTCTTACTTTCTAGTGATTATCAAGGTTTACTTCATTTCAAGCTCTTAATCTTGTTTCCATCAACTACTAGAACTGCTAGGACATATTTTCATTCACTAGATTGCATAAAATTTTCATTTTTAGTACTTTCCTGTAAGTTTAGTGAAAGTGCATCTAGGAATCCCTTGTGGGTTTTGGTTGATTTATGACAAGCAAATGAGATCCTAACCCAATTTTTGAGATGAGAACATGTTCTAATGAGAGAATGAACAAAACGCCAAAAAGAAAGGATAATAAGGAGCAATGCGGAAAAGAGCTCAAGAACCAAGTGTAGTAGATCATTGTGTATGGAGTGTGTTAAGGAAACACACCCCAAGAGCTCAAGCATAAATAATCTCACACATTGCACAAAATTATACAGGATTGGACTAGTCTGACTGACCCCGGACTAGTCCGATATCTTTCTGTACCAGATCGTACAAGTCCTCACAATGCGGACTTGTCCTCACACTCCAATTTTTCACTGACCGAACTAGTCCGATAACACCACGGACTAGTTCGATATCTTTTCGACTAGAATCGGACTAGTCCTCCCCAGTGTGGACTAGCCCCCCAAACACTTCACAAGTTGCACAAAATCGGACAAGTTCGATAACCCCACGGACTAGTCCGATATCTTTTTGATGTTAATCGGACAAGTCCGATATTAGCACAGACTAGTCCGAGATCTCTCTGATGACAAGTCCTCCAAGTGGAGACTTGTTCCCCAAATTCACTTAGGGTTTCACCTATCCGGACAAGTCCGATATTCATCGGACTAGTCCGAAGATTTCCAGAACCAAATCGGACTAGTCCGCTCACACTTCGGACAAGTCCGATATTTCGGGACACCTAGGGTTTCCTACACGCAGCACACCAGACTAGTCCGATCTTTCTAAACCCTAACGGTAACTTTTGTGAACCCCATATAAATAGGTGTGAACGGCCCAACTTTCACCACACCTCGACCCCCTGCGCCGTCACACCCTCCACGAGCCTAGAAAACTCCTCTCTCCACGCAATCCAATGCAAGAAAGCTTGATCCTTTGAGGATACACTTTAGATCCAAGGAGAGACACGATTCTTCACTCATTGAGCTCTTGGTTTGATTCCCTAACACACTCATGTGCTTTTCATTGTGATCTTAAGAGTGTGTTCTTGGTGGTGTTCATCTTGTAATCTTGGGGAGCCCTCAACTTGTGAGAAGGCTCCTTGAATTCCGTTATTTGCCCTTTGTGATTAGTGAAAAGGATTGGCCTCTGTGGCGATTCGACGAGGGTAGGGTTGGAGAAGACCCGTTCCTTTTGTGGACTCCTCAACGTGCACGTAGGTTGCCTCTATGGGAACCGAACCACGGGATAAAGAGCTTGTGTTCTTAATTTGCGCACATTGTTCTTACTCTTCATATCTATCTAGGGTTTCATTTAATCTTTCTTACTTTACATTGAAACATTGAATCTAAGATTAACTTGTGCTACATCCTAGTTCATAGTAGTGTGAAACTTCAATTAAAAGTATATTTCTGCTGCATACATCCTAGGATCGAGATAATCGATCAAACTTGATCAATCTAGTCGGCATGCACCGGACTAGTCCACACTCTACCGGACTAGTCCGATATCTCGGGATTTGATCAATTTTTTAAGTGTTGCAGGATCTGACTATAAATCAAAAAGGCCTATTCACCCCTCCTCTATGCCACATTCAATTGGTATCAGAGCGGGTTTCTTCAAAAGGAGACTAATCGCTCGAAGAGATCATGTCGGACATGAAGGATGTACACAAGAGCATCAACCAAGAGAAGGTTGAAGAAGAAAAGAACCAAAAATTAGAGAGGCTCCTCGAGGCTATTCAAGACTTCGAGGATGACGATGAGGAGATGCTAGAACTCAAGGCGCTCCTAAAAAAGAAAACCCCCTCCAAGGGAAGAGTGAAGATCAAAGACAAGAAGAAGAAGAAGGGGAGTAGTCACATCGACTACTCCCGATATCCTTTCAACTACGATCATCTTAATTCTAGCAATAATCACTACCTATCTATTCCACTTGGAAAAGCCCCACACTTTGATGGCAATGACTACTCAATGTGGAGGCATACCATGAAAATGCACTTGATTTCTCTCAATCCAAGTTTGTGGCACATTGTATGTACAGGAATAGATATCCCGGACGACGATTAAGAGCTTAAACCAAGCCAAGAGCAAGCAATTCATCGGAATGCTCAAGACGCATCAGTCATTACTTCTTTGCTCAGTCGGGACGAGTTCACCAAAGTGGATGGACTCGAGATTGTGAAAGAAATATGGGATACTTTGCAAACTACACATGAAGGTGATCATCATGTGCGAGAAGCAAAGATTGAGATGATCGAAGGCGAATTGAGAAGATTCGCCATTGAAGAAGATGAGTCACCGCAAGACATGTACAACTGCTTAAAGACACTCATCAACAAGGTTCGAGCATACGGAAGCAAGAAGTGGAACGACCATGAGGTGGTGAAGCTCATTCTTAGAGCTTTCATGCCTCACAACGTAACCTTGTGCTTGATGATTAGAGAAAGCCTCAGGTACAAGAAGATGCCCCCGAATGAGCTACTTGGGAAAATCATCAACTTTTAGATGATGGAAAAGCAGGCCAAGCATGTTAAGGAGATTGCTGATCTCACCTTATCAAAGAAGAAAGGGGTCGCTTTGGAGTCCACTCTCAAGCCCTTGTCTAAAGAAGCTCGAGAAGCTCAACTAGAAGAAGATGGTGATGATGAGAGATGCGACTTGGATGAAGATGACATGATACTGTTCATGAAAAAATTCAAAAGGATGATGAAGAAAAGACAAGGGGCTAAATCAAGTGAAGGGAAGTACAAGGAAAAATCAAGGTCGAAGTTGAGGCGGGCATGCTATAACTGTGGTGAGTATAACCACTTTAAAGTTGATTGCCCGTATGAAGAAAACAAGAAGAAGACCAATGAAATGAAGCCTCAACCCAAGAAATTCTTCAAGAAGAAGAAGCAAGCTGAAAAAGTGCATCTAGGGAAAGAGTGGGACTCAAATTATGAGTCCTCATCCGAAGAATAAGAGGAGATAGCTAGCATAGCCATCGAGAAGACATCCAAGAAGTCCACTCTCTTCCCCACTCTCGGTGCATGGAAGGTGAACGACACTTGCCTCATGGCAAAGGAAGGTAAACGAAAGGTAACAATCAAACCCTTTTCCTTGCATTCCTAATCTAGTGATAGTGAAATTGCTAGTGATAATGAAGATATGTTCGTTGGCTTAGATAAGAAAACAGCTGTTAAAATGAAATTTTTACTTGATCAACTTGTTGAGAAGGAGAAGTTAATGAACTGTCAAGAAGATATGATTATCTCCCAAAAGGAGGAATATCTTGAACTTGACAAACTTCTCGAACTTGAAAAGGAGTGAGGCAAGTCACTGGAACTTGAGTTAGCCTCAGGCAAGGAAGCTTGCTTGAAGTTAAGCGACTCAAACACCACCATCAAGGAAGAACTTGCTAACCTATCCAAGGTTAACAAAATCCTTGAGGTACAAGTTGAGTCACTCAAACAAAGTGACCCCCCATCCTCTTCAAGCTCACCTTCTCAACCCCCTAAAACTGAAACTGCTTCTACTTGTGCATGTGGTAAAGTTGTCACCAGCTTGAAAGACAAGTCAACCTCTACCAAGGATAAGCATCCTACCCAATGCGGCATATTTGACAAGGAGAAGGTCAAATATGCATGTAGTGCATACTTGGCCACAAGATCTCCTAATTTCAAATATGGCATTAGGTATTCCTATGGTGCAAAGCAAAATGCTAGAAGCCATAAGAATAACAAGGAAATCATTGCCTTTGTAAAGGTAAAACCCTCTCAAACTGGAAAGTCCAAAGTTAACACATCCAACACATATGATCACAAGACTAGTCAGGTCGGGACACAGATAAGTCCGGTCCTCTGGACAAGTCCGATTTCCCACACTAGTTCTGTTTATAAACAACAATAGTTGATATTTAGAACCTTTGATGCATCTTATGTTTTAATGAGAAGTAATTTTGGTAATATTTATGCTCATTATATTGGGCCACGCCATGGGAACACCAAGTCTCATGTGTAGGTGCCCAAATCTCTTGTAACTAACCTCCAAGGACCCAAGCAAGCTTGGGTACCTAAAACCAAGGCTTGATTTGTTGTTGTAGGCCTATTCCTCCGGTGGATCTAAATGGGTGCTAGACAGTGGTTGCACCAACCATATGACCGGAGAAAGAAGGATGTTCGTTGAGTATGAAGAAAATGAGGATCCAAGCGAGGGCATCTAATTTAGAGACAATGGTCAAGGAAAGGTGCTCGGTATCGGTAAAATTGCCATATCATCTCAACATACTCTTTCTCATTTGTTAAATGTTGATTCCTTAGATTATAACTTGCTGTCCATATCTCAATTATGTGACAAAAGTTATAATTGCTTGTTCACTAATGAGGGTGTGACCGTCTCTAAAAGAGGTGATGGTTCCATTGAATTCAAGGGTATGTTAAAGGGAAAGCTTTACCATGTTGACTTCAACAAAGATAAAGCCGAACTTGACACATGCTTGATTGAAAAGACCAACATGGGTTGGCTGTGGCATAGATGGCTAGCGCATGTTGGTATGAGTAATCTTCAAAAACTCCTCAAGGGCGATCACATCCGAGGTTTGAAGGATGTTGTTTTTGAGAAAGATAGGCCTTGTAGCGCGTGCCAAGCCGGGAAGCAAGTTGGAGCACCTCATCCCGCGAATAACGTCATGACTACAACAAGACCGCTCTAGCTACTCCACATGGACCTATTCGGTCCAATTGCTTACATAAGCATCGGCGGTAACAAATATGGCTTAGTAGTTATTGATGATTTTTCTCGCTTCACTTGGGTTTTCTTTTTACATAATAAGTTAGAAACACAAGGAACACTAAAGAAGTTTTTCAAGAGTGCTCAAAATGAGTTTTCATTGACGATCAAGAATATTCGAAACGACAACGGCACATAGTTCAAGAACACACAAGTTGAGGAGTACCTAGATGAAGAAGGCATAAAGCATGAGTTTTCAGCATCTTACTCCCCTCAACAAAATGGAGTTGCCGAAAGGAAGAACTGAACCCTCATAGAGATGGTGAGAACAATGCTCGATGAGTACGAGACCTCGGATCGATTTTGGGCAGAAGCGGTTAACACTGCTTGTCGTGCCATAAATCGACTTCATCTTCATCGACTACTCAAGAAGACATCCTATGAGCTACTCACCGGTAACAAGCCTAATATTTCATATTTTCGAGTTTTAGGTTCGAAATGCTATATTTTGAACAAGAAGCCTAGGACTTCAAAGTTCGCTTCGAAGTCCGATGAAGGTTTCTTGCTTGTTTATGATTCAAACTCTTACGCCTATCGTGTCTTCAACAAGACCTCCGTACTTGTTGAAGTAGCATGTGACGTAGAGTTTGATGAAACTAACGGCTCCCAAAAGGAGCAAGTTGATCCATGTGTGCTGGACAGAGAAGAAGCTCCTTGTCAAGCATTGAGAAGAATGGCGTTAGGTGATGTTCGACCACAAGAGCCACCTCTACATGTGCATGAGGAAGTCGAACCACAAATGGAAGCCAATGATCAAGGGGGAGCTTCCATACCAGATCAACCTCAAGAAGACAAAAATGATCAACAAGGCAATGAGGACAACCATCTAGGGGGAGAAGAATATGACCATGAAGATTCAAGACAGCAAGTGCCACACCCAAGAGTACACCAATGCGTCCAAAGGGATCACCCAATCGACAACATCATCGGTGACATCCAAAAGGGAGTAACTACTAGATCTCGCATAGCTAATTTTTGTGAGCATTATTCATCTGTATCCTTTTTGGAACCGCGCAGGGTTGAGGATGCATTGAAGGATTTGGATTTGGTAGTGGCCATGCAAGAAGAACTCAACAACTTCAAACGGAACAAGGTGTGGGAACTAGTAAAAAGACCAAAGTTCAACGTCGTCAGCACCAAATGGGTCTTCTGCAACAAACAAGACGAACACGGGGTGGTGACAAGGAACAAGGCACGACTTGTGGCCAAAGGGTATTCACAAGTCGAAGTTTTGGATTTCGATGAAACCTTTGCTCCCGTAGCTAGACTTGAGTCTATTGGAATATTACTTGCATATGCTACTCACCATGATTTCAAGCTCTATCAAATGGATGTGAAAAATGCCTTCCTCAACAGACCAATCAAGGAGGAGGTGTATGTGGAGCAACCACCCGGATTTGAAGATGAAGAGTTCCCCGACCACGTCTTTAAATTGCGTAAGGCTCTCTACGGCCTCAAACAAGCTCCTAGAGCTTGGTATGAGTGTCTTAGAGATTTCTTAATTGAAAATGGTTTTAAGATTGGTAAAGTAGATTATACATTGTTTGCAAAGAACCTTGACAATGATCTCTTTATTTGTCAAATTTATGTTGATGAAATTATCTTTGGTTGAACTAATAAATCTTTTTGTGAGGAATTTAGTAAGATTATGACAGATAGGTTTGAGATGTCTATGATGGGAGAGCTAAAGTACTTCTTGGGATTCCAAGTGAAGCAACAAAAGGAAGGGACGTTCATAAGCCAAACTAAGTACACTCAAGACATACTCAAGAAGTCTGGAATAGACAAGGAGAAGCCTATAAAGACTCCCATGGCGACGAATGGCCACTTGGATCTCAATGAAGATGGACCAAACATCGATCAAGAGGTATATCGCTCCATGATTGGATCTTTACTCTACTTATGTGCATCTAGGCCAGACATTATGTTGAGTGTATGTTTGTGTGCAAGGTTTCAAGCCAACCCAAAAGAGTGTCATTTGAAAGCCGTTAAGAGAATCTTGTGGTATTTAGTTCATACACCCAACCTAGACCTTTGGTATCCCAAAGGTTCCAAATTCAATCTCATTGGTTACTCCGATGCAGATTATGTCGGATGCAAAGTATATAGAAAAAGTACATCCGGTACATGCCAATTCCTAGGTAGATCCCTAGTTTCTTAGTCCTCCAAGAAACAAAACTCCATTGCCCTATCCACGGCCGAAGCGGAGTATGTTGCAACCGTGAGTTGTTGTGCACAAATCCTTTGGATGCGACAGGCTCTAAGGGATTACGGTTACAATATGAGCCGTATTCCACTACTTTGTGATAATGAGAGTCCCATTAAAATTGCCCATAATCCCGTTGAGCACTCTAGGACCAAACACATAGACATCCGGCATCACTTTTTGAGAGACCATTTAATGAAGGGAGATATAGCCATTTCACATGTCAACACTGAAAAACAACTAGCCGTTATATTCACCAAGCCACATGATGAAAAATGCTTTTGCGAGCTCCAAAATGAACTAAATATCATTGATGCTCTGAATGTGGCTTGAAATCTTGTATACCTGAATGCCATCTTCAAAATTCATTGATTGTTTTGTGAAAATCATCTCTCTCAATCTTTTCGAAAAACTATGTCAATTACTAGATCTTGGTGAATTATGGTCATTGCTTGATTGTTGTATGCTTACTGATCATATTCATCAAGATTATTTGATTTGATTTGCCTCCCTATTTTCTTAATAAGTACCTTTGAATATATGCGAATGGGCTAAGCATTTCTTCTCTGGTGACCATGGACTAGTCCGCCCCTGCAGACTAGTCCGCAGAGTGACTGTAGGTCCGGACTCGTCCGATATAGGCTCTGGAAAAGTTTGGACTAGTCCGATCATTTTTGGACAAGTCCGATTTTTCGTGTCCATAACCCTAGCCGCCGCCAAACCCTAATCTTCCCCACCCCACACTTACCTCAAGCTTTCTCTCTCCACGCTCGAGCTCCTCAAGGTGATTTGGCGATTCCTCCATCAAAACTCCTCAAGTTTGGGTGGAAATCGATCTCCTTCGCGTAGGGATTGAAGACCACAGACTTGTCCGCTCCTTCAACCCCTACATCTCCGAGAATAGAGCAATTTCGGTAAATTTTCCTCCCAAACCCTAGAAATCGCTTTTTCCTTTGTTGGTGATCAAATAGCTTGGTTCCTTTCACCATATACATGCTTCCTTGATGTATTACATTGATGCTAAGCTATTTGTGCATTAGGAATCACCATTTGTCCCATAATTAGGGTTTTAGAGGTTGAATACCGGACTAGTCCGGTCCATGCAGAGACAAGTCTGGTCACTTGGACTAGTTCGTGCCTGTACACCGGACTAGTCCGATTTTTCTGAACTCAACCCTAACTTCTTAATTCCTCAATGCAATTCCTTGTCATCTATTCTCATCAATACCTTGTGAAATCCATTCTCAGGACAATGTCGAGCACCAACGACAAAATCTCTGATTTTGAGGCCGAGTTGGACCACAAAGCAGTGCTTCGGTCCTCGACGAGCCAAAGCAAGAAGCGCCAAGAGCGCCCATCTGAGCTGGATCCTTCTCCTCCCCAAGCTCGACGAAAGGTGCTCGCAAATAAGCCTGCCTCCAAGGCTTCAGCTGGAGGTGGCCCTAGCTCAGCAAGTGCTCGCCAAGCAAAGGGCAAAGGAAAGGGGATTGCCACGGGCCCGATTGGCCCCCTCAAGATGTGAGCTCCAAGG
The DNA here is from genome assembly GCA_036927565.1 of Tuctoria greenei. Lineage (NCBI taxonomy): Eukaryota > Viridiplantae > Streptophyta > Magnoliopsida > Poales > Poaceae > Tuctoria > Tuctoria greenei. The sequence goes on from JAYESD010000006.1 coordinate 43,904,491, forward strand.
GAAGGGGCTAGAGATCCCACTGAGGAGAAATTCAATGGCAAGGGCAGCGACACGGCTGCAAAGTTCAGAAATGTGGATTGTTATAGCCGACCCAAGCAAGCTGCTGATGGGAGGTTCTGGAGTAACATCCATGCAGATTTTTACAAGACCGTCTATCTCCCAATGAAGACCCCCGTTGTGCGCAGCCAGTGGATAGATTGGGTGCACTTTGAGAAGAAGGGTAACTCACCTTTTGTGGAGGTAGTCGAGGCAATTGAAAGGCATGGCTTGAAGGATCTCTTTGCCTTCAGAAACAACTGAAATGATGAAGTCATTGCCCAATTTTATGCTACATGCCACTTTGCTAGTGGTGAGGAAGAGTGGGTGACTTGGATGACTCATGGATCCAAGTACACCATTACCTATGATGAGTTTGCAAGGATGCTACATCTGGATAGCTCTAGCAATGACAACTTGATAATTCACAACATCGGTGTCATTGAGAAGGACAGGATGAAGTTTCTTTATGAACCCCGCTGAAAGTTCAATCCTCCTTCCACTAAGAACATGAAGCCTTTCTTCGTGGTGCTGAATAGAGTCCTCAGGAAGACCATTGCCCCCAAGGATGGGGATGCTGGAAGTGTGCAGGGATATCTCAGGACCTTGATGAAGGTCATAAGCAAGGAAAGAAAGTTTGATGTCTTTGACTACATTTGGAACGATACGATCAATATCTCCTGCACGCCGAACAGGTCCTGTGGCTATGCCCCCTACCTCATGTTTATGATTGAAAAGGTCACACGCGTCGAGTTCATCAAGGATGTGGAGCACACCCCCTTGAGGCCCCAGAAGCCTCAACAAGCAATTGTTCAAGCTGCTCCTTCTCCTGCTTCCAGTGCAGAGGCTCCAGTGAGAGCTAGTGGAGATGCTAGGGATGCTCCCGCCACTAGGGCCCCTCCTCAAAAGGGGTCACCAAGTGGCATCTTGAAGTACTTGTTAGCTATATTTGCCTCTTGCAAGAAGGTGGAAGTGAACACTCATAAGCTGAACAAGAGGAGAAAGTCCGATATGCGATATGTCAAGGAGAAAGTAAAGCACATCTGCTAAAAACTGGAGATCGGCCCCATTGGATCTCCAGTCATTTCTGATGATTCTGATTCTGATTTCACTAAGCTCGAGCCCTTGACTCCCTCCGAGCTTGCCTATTTTGGCATTGGGGACTCGAGTGGAACCGTTCCTCCTCCTCCTCCTCATAAGCCAGAGAATGAAGATTAAGATGATGAGAGGACCGACAGCGAGGCTTGAAGACCTTAGGTCCCTCCTCTCTTTCTTTTTGGTGTCTTGATGCCAAAGGGGGAGAGATTGAGGGGGAGTCTTAGGCTTTAGTTGTAGGCTGCGAGGAGAGCTATCTTTTGTATCTTTTGTCTCTTTGTTGGTTGTCAGACATATATAATGCTTTTTTGGTAATTTTGGTCTTGTGATGCAATGATATTAACTGCTTATGAAGATATTTATGAAATATGTGATTTTGCTCTAAAAATGACATATATGCTTGTATTGATATATTGATGTCAATTATGTCATTCTCATCATGATTATCATTTATAGATACTTTGTTTTGCATCCCACCATAAAGAGTGCACATATGACTTATGTTTTTATATCTTAACGTGTTTCAAACTCATATGTGCACACTTTATAAAAATCTCAACTTTTTATCATATTTTGCAAAATCTCAATTGGTTGTCATCAATCACCAAAAATGGGGAGATTGAAAGTGCATCTAGGAATCCCTTGTGGGTTTTGGTTGATTTATGACAAGAAAATGAGATCCTAACCCAATTGTTGAGATGAGCACAGGTTCTAATGAGATAATGAACAAAACGCCAAAAAGAAAGGAGAATGAGGAGCAATGCGAAAAAGAGCTCAAGAACCAAGTGTAGTAGATCATTGTGTATGGAGTGTGTTAAGGAAACACACCTCAAGAGCTCAAGCACAAATAATCTCACACATTGCACAAAATTATACAGGACTGGACTAGTCCGACTGACCCGGACTAGTCCGATATCTATCTGTACCAGGTCGGACAAGTCCTCACAATGCGGACTTGTCCTCGCAGTCCAGTTTTTCACTGACCGGACTAGTCCGATAACACGATGGACTAGTCCGATATCTTTCTGACTAGAATCGGACTAGTCCTCCCCAGTGTGGACTAGTACCCCAAATATGTTACAAGTTGCACAAAATTGGACAAGTCCGATAACGCCACAGACTAGTTCGATATCTTTCTGATGTCAATCGAACAAGTCCGATATTAGCACGGACTAGTCCGAAATCCCTCTGACCTAAATCGGACAAGTCCTCCAAGTGCGGACTTGTTCCCCAAATTCACTTAGGGTTTCACCTATCTGGACAAGTCCGATATTCATCGAACTAGTCCGAAGATTTCCAGAACCAAATCGGACTAGTCCGCTCACACTTCGGACAAGTCTGATATTTTGAGACACCTAGGGTTTCCTACACGTAGCACACCGGACTAGTCCGGTGTCCACCACGAACTAGTCTGATCTTTCTAAAACCTAACGGTAACTTTTGTGAACCCCATATAAATAGGTGTGCACGGCCCAACTTTCACCACATCTCGACCCCCTGCGCCATCACACCCTCCAAAATCCTAAAAACTCATCTCTCCACGCAATCTAATGCAGGAAAGCTTGATCCTTTGAGGATACACTTTAGATCCAAGGAGAGACACGGTTCTTCACTCATTGAGCTCTTAGTTTGATTCTCTAACTGTGAGACCTATGTGTGCTGAATACATTGGCTTGTAGTAAATACATTGGCTTTGAAGATAAAAGTTCTGAAATACTACCTAACACCTTTATCGTCAAGGTCAGACTCTAGCTCTGAGCTTCTGCAAGGTCCAACAATAGGTCCGACTTTCTTTGTCTAGATTCAACATGGTTTTGGGTAGCTCCGCTGAGCTTTGTCTTTAGCTCCGGGATGTCTTTGATGGCTCCGTCATGTCGTTGTTAAGCTCCGATATGTTTTGCTAGGTCCGACTTATGTTGGTTAGCTCCGACTTATTTTTCTAGCTCCGGCTTTTGGGTTGACTAGTTCCGACTAGCTTTGGCAAGCTCTGGCGCTAGGTTTACTAGCTTTGGTACGCTCCAGCGCTAGGTTGTACTAGCTTTGGTAAGCTACGGCTCAAGCTCCGGTTAGCTTTGGCAAGGTCCGGTGCTTGATCGTAGTGTTCCTGCTTTTATCTTGCAATGTTTCGAACATGCTTTACACTTATGGAAAGATTTTTTAGTATTCATTTGCTAAGTTTTTGGTATGTTATGGTTGATATGGATGATATCGTTTTACTGCGGTTTTGCAACATGCTTATGTGAGGTGCTCACGTAAGGTGTTGTGTTCGGAACTGACTTGAGTCAAGTCCCGGACTTGGGCTCGTACGGATTGGTTGTTTGTTCATGTGCAGGTATTGCTTGAGTTCAAGTCATGGCTGGGGACAGGATCCTTTGGACTAGTCTCAGGGAGGAGATGAGGTTCCAACAATTAAATTCAAGAGGAATTGTGGTTGAGCGGGTCAGGAGGTCGCGCAGGATGATTGAATCAAGGGCAGTGCATATGAAGGTTGCTGGACGTCAAAGGAAAGTGTTTGCACGTATGCATGCGATGTATGACGTGGAAACATGGTTCCGAAGATGGGATAAGGAAGGAAAGATCTGGTTGGAAGGATCAGATCGTATCGGTTGATGACTTCGGCTGCGGCGGAGTCAGTTATGACTTGGTATCGAAAGTATCGAGTTGGTTATGATAGGATTTTGTGTGGGTCACGAATTTTAGTTGTTTAGGAATGTGGGATACGTTCCTAAGGTGTTTGGAAGTCTTAATATTGCTTCTATCTGCGTATAGAAGAGTCCTAAGCAGTTATGAAAAGTTCCAATTCGTGATCGGAGTAGGATTGGAGTCCTAGTTGAGATTGGGTTGGCCTAAGGGCTGGTTATATAAACAAGGGAGCTCAAAGCTTGTGGTGCACGACTTTGGGGATGTTCCTCTTGTGTTTTATTGAATAAAATTCGTAGTTTGAAGGAACTTTTGTGCCTTGTTCGTCTGACTTGTTCCAGACAAGTTTTACTCATCGAGTTTCTGGACAGCACTACCTTTCATCGATGGTTTTATCATAACTCGAGGTTTACAGATCCAATTGACGTGATTCTTTTTGGGTTGCCTTCACAACTTGATTATCTATCATCTATAAAAATTTCACTATCATTGGAGTTTTGGTTTCTGATCTACACGAGTTTCTTTGCAGCATTCCAGGACTGTTTTTCTCGGGTAGGACAGATTGACCTTTGTTCGATCTTTCGATCATAACTTGAGTTTCTCTCGACAGATTTGAGTGAGTTATCTTGTGTTGTCTTCGTGACTTGATTCTCTCTGATATCTATCACTTTTGTCATGGTTAAACACGTTTAGAGTCTCACACATGATTTCTTTAACGGATTGTTTTTCTGCTGAAGGGATTGGAATTTAATTGTTTCCGCTGCGTAAGATTTTTAAACCTACCATTCACCCCCCTCTCGCAGCTTTTCACGTGATCCTCGATCCTACAATTGGTATCAGAGCCACGACGCTCCAATCATTGTGATTTGCGCGTGTTCTTGACTAATCATCATGGAGAAATACTTCGCCAAACCTTGTGTGTTTGCTGGTATTGATTTTCAAGTTTGGAAGGCACGCAAGGAGGCTTTCATCCAGGCGCAAGGCTTCGCAATATGGGAAAAGGTGTACAAGCCTTACGAAGTGCCACCTAATGATCAAGTTACGGCTACAAACCTACGGGACATCGACAACAACAACAAAGCCTGGAACTTGATCATCTAAGGACTCACTCAAAGCGACTTCGACCGCGTTGCACATCTCCGATCGGCATACGATGTATGGAGAGCGCTTTGTGACTATCACGAAGGATCCAACACGATCAAGGAGGTAAAACAAGATATGTACAAAAAGGAATATATGCATTTCGAGATGCAACCCAGTGAGTCTATCGATGACCTCTTTGCTCGCTTCAATAAAATTCTCAGCAACTTACGTAGTGTCAATGTTAACTTTTCTGATGCTGAGAATGCTAGGCAACTTCTTAGTGCATTAGACATGTAAATTTGGGAGATGAAAGTAACATCTATTTGTGAATCAACTGCCATGAGTTCTCTTACATTAGATGTGCTTTATTATAAACTAAAAACTCATGAAATTGACATCTTATCACGTAAGAACCCAAATAAGTCTATTGCATTTGTCTCACAATGTGATATGCCTAGCTCAGGCCAATCATCATCTTGCAACACTCTTGCTTTGTTGTCCTCACTAACTCTGGAGCAGATCGAGGAATTTCCAGAAGAGGAGTTAGCACTCATCTCCACTAGATTCTCAAAAGCATTGCAAAATGTGAGAACTAGAAGGAGGGGAAGCTCCGGACCTCAACGCTGTTTTGAATGTGGTAAGACAGGACACTTTCATACAGAATGTCCTAACCTTTCAGGTCCTATTACCCGTGAAGAAAAATAGAACAAGGTCAAGACCACCTCTAGAAATTCCAACAAGAAAAAGAAGGGTACCATAGGACGCAAGATGATTAACAACTTCATCACCGCACTTCAAGAACTCAGTTCAAGTGATGTAGACTTTGAAAGTGATGAAGATGATAACGATCTGGCCAACCTATGCTTCATGACAGGCAAAACGAGATCAAGATCAAGTCAGGAGGATGCAGAACACAACAGTAACGACGATGAGGTATGTTCTACCTGCAATGAAATGTGTGATGCTATTTCTCGTGCAACTATTATTGTCAAGAAAAAGGACAAAAATCTTAGGGATAATGCTGCTAAAATTGAATCACTAGAATCTGAAATCAACCGTTTAAAAACTTTGATTCCTAGTGATGATACATGTCCCTCATGTGACTTAATCTATGAACAATTGTCCACATTAAGAAGTGCACATTCCTCCACTCTAGATAGACTTGATGAAGAAATTAAAAAGAACAAAGAGCTTGGTGCATTTAATGATAAAAACTTAAAAGATGCTTCTTGTTCAACAGATGATTTGCATTGTTCTGCATGTGATAATCTAGATAAGAAACTAAAAGATGCAGTGAATGAAATTTCCATTCTGAACAATGCTTTACATTCTCATGAAGTTAAATATTGTTCTAATTGCAAATTAAAAGGAAAAACTTCATGTGGAAACTGCCTAGAATTGTCTAAAAAGCTTCATGACATGAATAGGATGCTAGAGCAGTTTTGTGTTGGGAACAAAAATCTAAACTTGCTACTGAGTTCATCTAAAACTTGTAATGATAAAACTGGTTTAGGTTTTGATTCTCATGTTTATTCTAAAACACATCGACCTCAAATTGTAAAAACATTTGGAAGAGGTTTAATCAAAACTGTCCCTAAACAAAAGGATGTGATCTTTGAATCTGCAGGAATGCTTTCTAACTCTGTTTCTAATGCTGGGTGCTCATCCAGACATGATTACAAAATTAAATTTCATTGTACTTATTGTGATAAAGATGGTCATGTCGTAGATTTTTGTTATAGACTAGCTAAACAAATTAAAAAGGATAAAATGTCTGCTAGATCTCATAACTTTCATGCTAAACCTAATATTAGAAACATGCAACCTGCTTTAATGAGTCAGAAATTTGAAAAGGTAGCTTATGGACCCTCTGGTAAGAGACTTGCAAAGATAGCTCTGGTAGTTCCGATAGCTTCGAAAGCTCCCGGACCTTCTGTTGTTCCCTCCGGAACTTCAGTTTTTGCACCCGAAGCTTCAGCGCTTTCTCCTGGAACTTCTGCGTTCACCTCCGGAGCTCCTGGTTTCCGTGCTAAACGCGTAACAACCTTTAAATCAGGAGTTAAAAACAGAAAACCTCAACCTTTGACTCATAAACCTGCTGTTTTGTCACAGCTTTCGCGTATTGTTCCTACTGGATGTCGCATGGCTCAATACTGGATTCCTAAATGCCTTTTGAGTAACCCCAGTAATGAGCCATCGACGTATTGTGCTTCTATGTAGGTTACACGTTTGAGGAAGGAGAACATTTGGATTGTGGATTCAGGTTGCTCACGTCACATGGCCGGTAACAAAGATTGGTTCTCCTCTCTCTCTTTTGTGTCACGTGTAGAGAATGTTACTTTTGCTGATAATTCTTCAACTCCTATAATTGCTAAGGGTTCAGTTAGAGTAAATGATCACTACACTTTGAAGGATGTGGCACTTGTAAAAAATTTGAAGTACAACTTGCTTTCTGTTTCTCAATTACTTGATGAAAATTTGGAAATAACTTTCCCTAAAGATTGCTGCAAAGTTGTAGATTCAAATAGTGAGCTTTTGTTTAACATGTCTCGTTTTGGAAGAGTTTTTAAAGCTGATTTTGATATGTCTTCCTCTAAGAATAGGTGTCTAGTTGTTAATGATTCAAAGGACTTATATTTTTGGCATCATAGACTTTTTCACGTAGGCTTTGATCACCTAACGTGTGTTAGTGCTCTTGATCGCATACGTGGGCTGCCTAAGCTAAAAGGGCACAAAGAAATTGTGTGCTCTTCTTGTAGACATGCTAAGATGGTTGCAGGTTCACATACTCCTCTCACAATGATCATGACAACTGAACTGTGTCAACTTTTGCACCTTGACACCGTTGGTCCTGCACGAGTACAATCCTTCGGAGGTAAATGGTGCATGCTTGTAATTGTTGATGATTATTCTAGATACACTTGGGTTTACTTTATGGCGTCTAAGAATGAAGCTTTTAGTCACTTTAGACTTTATTTCTTAGATTATCAATTGATCACCCAGGATCTTTAAAAGCAATTAGAAGTGATAACGGAACTAAATTTAAAAATCAATCTTTTGATCACTTTTGTGCTGAAAATGGAATAGATCATCAATTTTATTCACCATATGTACCTCAAAAAAACGGTGTTGTAGAAAGAAAGAACATAACCTTAGTTGAGATGGCTAGGACTATGCTTGATGAATATCAAACTCCTAGGAAATTTTGGGCTGATGCGATTGCAACCGCTTGTTATGTCTCAAATCGTGTTTTCTTGCACGTTAAGCTAGGTAAAACATCATATGAGCTCCAGTTTGGACATAGGCCTAGTGTTACGCACTTTCGGGTCTTTGGTTGCAAATGCTTTGTTAAGAAACATGGTGATCTTGGTAAATTTGAACCTAGATCTATTGATGGCATGTTTCTTGGTTATCCATCTCATACTAGAGGCTACCGTGTGTTCTTGCTTGACACTAACAAAATTGTGGAGACTTGTGAGGTGTCTTTTAATGAAGCTAGCCCAGGTACTACCTCCGGTATTACAGGACCAGATCCATATCCTCAGGGGGGGTATTTTCGAAGATGAAGAAGAGCCGGTGATACTGCCTGGTAGTTCTGAAGTTGACACGTGTCCAACTCCGAACTGTGAACAAGCTCCGACCACCACCTCTGCTTGTCCTGATCGTCCACAAGCCACAAGCTCATCATCGTGTGATGAACCTAATGAAGAAGAAACTTGTGATACATCTGTTTCCCCATGGATTTACAAAGATCATCCCCCACAACAGATTATTGGAAGCTTGCACGAACGAGTAACACAGTCCAGGTTTTGCGATCCAAACTCTCATGCTCATTCTGCTTTTGTTGCTTCTTTTGAACCCAAAAGATATATCACACGCACTCACTAATGAATCTTGGATTGTTGCCATGCAAGAAGAGTTAGAAAATTTTGAAAGAAATAATGTTTGGAAACTTGTTCCTCCACCTCAAGGTCACACTTTAATTGGAACTAAGTGGGTGTTTAAAAATAAACAAAGTGAGGATGGGGTTGTGGTTAGGAATAAGGCTAGGTTGGTTGCTCAAGGTTTCACTCAAGTTGAAGTTCTAGATTTTGATGAAACTTTTGCTCCTGTTGCTAGATTAGAAGCCATAAGAATTTTGATAGCTTTTGCTGCATCCAAAGGTTTTAAGCTATATAAAATGGATGTTAAAAGTGATTTTCTTAATAGCTACATAGATGAGGAGGTTTATGTCGAACAACCACCGGGTTTTGAATATTCAGATTTTCCTAATCATGTTTACAAACTGTCCAAAGCCTTGTACTGTCTCAAACAAGCCCCTAGAGCATGGTATGATAGGTTAAAAACATTCTTACTTGAAAAGTGGTTTACTATGGGCAAGGTTGATAACACTCTTTTTGTTCTTAAGCATGGCAATGACTCATTATTCGTTCAAGTGTATGTGGATGATATTATCTTTGGTTGTGCTTCTCATGATCTTGTGTCCAAGTTTTCAGCTATGATGAGTTCAGAATTTGAGATGAGTATGATGGGAGAACTCACATACTTTTTGGGGCTGCAAATCAAGCAAACCAAGGAGGGTACCTTTGTGCATCAAACGAAGTATACAAAAGACCTCCTAAGGCGCCTTAACATGGATAGAAGCAATCCTCTTCAGACACCAATGGGAATAGCAACAACACTTGAACTTGATGAAGATGGTGAACCCGTGAATCAAAAAGAATATAGAAGCATGATCGGATCACTTTTGTACCTCACGGCATCAAGACCGGACATACAATTCAGTGTATGTCTTTGTGCATGGTTTCAAGCCTCCCAACGTTCTTCACATCGTCAAGCTGTCAAAAGGATTCTCAGGTACTTACATGGAACTCAAGAATTTGGCATTTTTCTTCCTTATTCCTCAACCGTTACTTTGAAAGCTTTCTCCACTGCTGATTTTGGAGGTTGTAGGATTAATAGGAAAAGTACTTCTGGTTCTTGTCATTTTCTTGTAAATTACTTGTTGTTTGGTCCTCTAAAAAAAAAATTCAGTTGCACAATCCACGCCGAATCTAAACATATAGCTGCTGCTAGTGCTTGCTCACAAATTCTTTGGATTGTTCAAACTCTTAAGGACTATGGGGTTGATCTAGATAGTGTTCCACTGTTTTGTGATAACACTAGTGCCATTTACATTGCTAAAAACCCTGTGCAATATTCTAAAACTAAGCACATTGATATTAGGTATCACTTTCTCCGTGATAATGTTGAAAAAGGACATATTGTGCTTCACCATGTAAATATCGAACAACAATTGGCTGACATTTTTACAAAACATTTGGATTTCACTCGTTTTTATTACATTTGTAGTGAAATAGGGGTTATGCATCCTCATGGCTTAAATTGAGGGAGAGTTTTCAAACTTGGAAAGTCTATGTGTGAATCTGAAGTTAAAATAATATGAGCATAGTATTTCATACATATATGACTTTGTGATTCCTTTTACATGCTAAAAGTTCTTACTACATTACTCGTGTTATACATTTTGTAGTTTTTGCCATGTCTAGTAATTGGAATAATTACTTACACTTAATCTGGTCATGGTCAAACTTTCTTGCTGTTTTGAACTTGTTGCATGCTCACAAGTGCTTTTAATCATAAGAATTAATCAAGTAATCAACTCACATGTTGAGATTTTGTGAACAAATATAAGTTGAGAAAAGATCAAGAGAATATGCATGCATCACACTTCTTCTTTTGAGATGGCTTATCATTGCACTTAGATATGAACTTGGAAGAAGTTGTGTATGACTAAAACTATGTCCTTAAGCTTCTGATTGTCAAATGACATAGGCTTGGCTTGGTTGGTTAGAATAAGTCAGATGCGCATATAATCTCTTGCAAATATCATATCATCTAAATTTGTGCTTTGAAAAATAATAAAATGCAGCAACAAGTGTCATGCTTTTAGGTATTGAAATAGTTAAGTTTGTGAGATCATGACTTGCTTAAATTGAAAATTACATTTGATCTCTAGCATGGCTTACACTACTTTATGTATCTCATTGATGTGATAGTGTAAGTTACTTGATAGTATGATTTGGATGAGCTTTGTTTTATATGTATATGTTATAATATGATCATAACAATTAAAATTTCTCTTTTTAGCCATGTTGAATACATTGTCAAAGGGGGGGAGATAATGTGCAGGGAGAGATAATATGTGCATGGGGAGAGATTCGATTTTCAAAAAGTTAGAAATTGTTTTCAAAACTTTTTCATGTGCATAAGCCAATGTTCGAATTTTAAATAGTGCTGCCAATGCATTCATCAAGGGGGGGGGGGGGATTGTGAGACCTATGTGTGCTGAATACATTGGCTTGTAGTAAATACATTGGCTTTGATGATAAAAGTTCTAAAATACTACATAACACCTTTATCGTCAAGGTCAGACTCTAGCTCCGAGCTTCTGCAAGGTCTGACTTTCTTTGTCTTGATTCGACATGGTTTTGGGTAGCTCCGGTGAGCTTTGTATTTAGCTCCGGCATGTCTTTGATAGCTCCGGCATGTCTTTGTTAATCTCCGATATGTTTTGCTAGGTCCGACTTATGTTGGTTACCTCTGACTTATTTTTCTAGCTCCTGCTTTTGGGTTGACTAGTTCCGACTAGCTTTGGCAAGCTCCGGCGCTAGGTTGTACTAGTTTTGGTAAGCTCTGGCGCTAGGTTGTACTAGCTTTGGTAAGCTCTGGATCAAGCTCTGGTTAGCTTTGGCAAGGTTCGGTGCTTGATCGCAGTGTTCCTGCTTTTATCTTGCAATGTTTCGAACTTGCTTTACACTTATGGAAAGATTGCTTAGTATTCATTTGCTATGTTTTCGGTGTGTTATGGTTGATATGGATGATATCATTTTACTGTGGTTTTGCATCATGCTTATGTGAGGTGCTCACGTAAGCTGTTGTGTTCGGAACTGACTTGAGTCAAGTCACGGACTTGGGCTCGTATGGATTGGTTGTTTGTTCATGTGCAGGTGTTGCTTGAGTTCAAGTCATGGCTTGTGATAGGATCCTTTGGACTAGTCTCAGCGAGGAGCTGAGGTTCCAACAACCAAATTCAGGAGGAATTGTGGTTCCGCGGGTCAGGAGGTCGCGCAGGATGATTGAATCAAGGGCAGTGCATATGAAGGTTACTGGACGTCAAAGGAAGGTTTTTGCACGTATGCATGCGGTGCATGACGTGGAAACATAGTTCTGAAGATGGGATAAGGAAGGAAAGATCTGGTTGGAAGGATCGGATCGTATCGGTTGATGACTTCGGCTACGGCGGAGTCAGTTATGGCTCGGTATGGAAAGTATCGAGTTGGTTATGATAGGATTTTGTGTGGATCACGAATTTGAGTTGTTTAGGAATGTGGGATACGTTCCTAAGGTGTTTGGAAGTCTTAAGATTGCTTCTATCTGCGTATAGAAGAGTCCTAAGCAGTTATGAAAAGTTCCGATTCGTGATCGGAGTAGGATTGGAGTCCTAGTTGAGATTGGGTTGGCCTAAGGGCTCGTTATATAAGCAAGGGAGCCCAAAGCTCGTGGTGCACGACTTTGGGGCTGTTCCTCTTGTGTTCTATTGAATAAAATTCGTAGTTTGAAGGAACTTTTGTGCCTTGTTCGTCCGACTTGTTCCAGACAAGTTTTACTCGTCGAGTTTCTGGACAGCACTACCTTTCATCGGTGGTTTTATCATAACTCGAGTTTTACAGATCCAATTGATGTGATTCTTTTTTATTTGTCTTTACAACTTGATTATATATCATCTATAAAAATTTCACAGTCATTGGATTTGTGGTTTTTGATCTACACGAGTTTCTTTGCAGCGTTCTAGAACTATTTTTCTCGGGTAGGACAGATTGACCTTTGTTCGATCCTTCGATCATAACTTGAGTTTCTCTCGACGGATTTGAGTGAATTATCTTGTGTTGTCTTCATGACTTGATTATCTCTGATATCTATCACTTTTGTCTCGGTGAAACACGTTTAGATTAGTCTCACACACGATTTCTTTAATAGATCGTTTTTCTACCGAAGGGATTGGGATTTAATTGTTTCCGCTGCGTAAGATTTTTAAATCTACTATTCACCCCCCTCTAGTAGCTTTTCACGTGCTCTTTGATCCTACACTAACACACTCCTGTGGTTTTCATTGTGATCTTAAGAGTGTGTTCTTGGTGGTCTTCATCTTGTAATCTTGGGGAGCCCTCAACTTGTGACAAGGTCCCTTGAATTCGGTTATTTGCCCTTTGTGATTAGTGAAAAGGATTGGCCTCCGTGCCGATCCGACGAGGGTAGGGTTGGAGAAGACCCGGTCCTTTTATGGACTCCTCAATGTGGACGTAGGTTGCCTCTGTGGGAACTGAACCACGGGATAAAGAGCTTGTGTTCTTAATTTGCGCTCATTGTTCTTACTCTTCATATCTATCTAGGGTTTCATTTAATCTTTCTTACTTTATGTTGAAACATTGAATCTAAGATTAACTTGTGCTACATTCTAGTTCATAGTAGTGTGACACTTCAATTACAAGTATATTTCCACTGCATACATCCTAGGATCGAGATAATCGATCAAACATGATCAATCTAGTCGGCACGCACCGGACTAGTCCGCACTATACCGGACTAGTCCGATATCTCGGGATTTGATCAATTTGTTAAGTGTTGCAGGATCCGACTAAAAATCAAAAAGGCATATTCACCCCCCCTCTAGGCCACATTCATTTAGTCAGACTTATCTGAGCTGAGTCAGACTTGTCCGACTTTAGTCAGACTTGTTCGACTTTAGTTAGACAAGCCCGACTTGTAATAACAAGACAATTTTTAATTAAGTCTAGATTTTCGATTATCGCCTATTCACCCCCCCCCCCTCTTGGCTACTTTCACACGCATGTCGGGCCGACCTGGCAGGACCTGGTTCATTTTCAGGGCCGAGGATTTTAAGGATCAAGCCTAGCCTTGTTAGCCACCTATAGCGAAGAGAAGACAAAGGGGTCGCTAATCCACACACTTAGACTATCCGCACTTACTAACCCTAAAAACAAACTCTATACTTTACACGTATTGTGTGTTCTCTACTCTTACAGTAGGTTCACTCTATACACCTACTCTACACTTCCATTATGTCTACAATTCATTACCTTTTCCAGTACATCAGTGCAGATGATTGTCAACATTTTGAGTATCACCTAGTAATCGTTTTGTTACGCGTTTTTCTCAGGATGGATAGCTACAAAGATAAGTGATTTATTCTAGTTCAGGCGAGAGACACTACATCTAGTGTGAATCGTCTAAGATGTTTGTTAGCTCTAAAAGCATAGAGAAATGGGCTAAGCGGGCCTTGCTCGTATGATCTCTAAAATATCTTATGCTTGCGTAAATCTAGTACATCGTGAACTTGCACCTTTCGAAGGTGGCCTTGGGCCCGTAGATGTTTGAGGAGGGCCTATCTAATTGGCTCCTCATAAAGGGGCCGGTTGTACAGTGTTTTGGTGTCAGATCGTCCAGGCTGCTCGGGCTATGGAGTCTTCACCGTCTTAACTTCCACCTTACTGCTTGGGCTGTACCTAACATGCAGTGTACTCATTCCTCTTCGGTGGGTGGGATGGAACAGGAGGGGTGTCAGGTTATCCTGCTAAGGGTCACATCGCTTGTTAGCCCTTCCGCAGAAGTAATGGTATACATCGTCCACCTTAAATGCCCCAACTTCCCGCCTCTCGCGGACTTGAGCCTGAGAGAATCGTCCGCCCGACCTTAGAGGTCGAGACTCGGGCGGGCTAGGTACCCCGACCTCGGTAGGTTGAGGCGGTTGTGGCGGGCCCCTCCTCGCGCTGGAGGGTAGATACGGTTGTCATTGTATAGTGGTCACGTGCCGCCGTCGGATCCTGTTTTTCAGGTACCTAGGGTATAGAACACCGTCAACGGTCTTAACCTAGATAGTCGCTGCAGAGAGAGAATAGCAAAGCTATCGAGCTACTGCGCCCTCTCCTCACTCCACGCCAGCGCGAATCTCTGTGTGCGGACCTAGATATTCGAAACGTTTTGCTAAAACCTTCTTGCTTTTCTTTTCCGCACATCTTAATCTGGAATTATCCGTTGTTATTTCATTATCAACACAATATGATTCTTGCCCCCCTCCCTCGAGTCCAACTGTGCTTGCAACATTTAAGTTGTTTGCACCCACATAGGATAGAGCATCCGCAAGGCCGTGGGTAGCGTAGGTTGCTCAAAAACCGTATGCACCCGTATTCAAGAGAGCGCCCCAAACCCCTTGTATTCTACAGAAATACGCCAGCCCGCGAGGATGAAAATGCAACCACTAAAGGTAGTTTTTGGCTCATGCGCGGAGGAAGAAGGTAACCGGCGGTGTGGAGGCTGCGGACGAGGCCAGAGCGAAGGAGGCCGACGTAGATAGGGGTGACACAATGGGGAGAAGCCCGGATCGGAGGAGGTGAGACGACATGTGCGGGAGAGGAAGGTGAGGCGTGATGGAGTGACAAGGGTGGTGGCAGCATGATGGAAGGAGGACGGTGGTGGGGGCCAGGTAGGGGGAGAGGGCGTGGAGGCACCATGGAGGGACAAGGGTGATGGTGGTGCGACAGGAGGAGGATGGTGGTGGCAACAAGGTGGCGGATACGAGGCAAGGTGGTGTGGCAATGATGACAACACGATGTTAAGGCTGGGGAGATGAGGAGAGGTGTCTGGGCAATGAGGTTCGAGAAAGAGTGCTGGTTTTGGGGCTCACGTGCCGAGGGAAAATGTGTTGGGAATTGGCAGTACGCTACTCTGACAATTCTATCGCATCACCTAAGAAACATGCGAGTATAGAGGTCATAGATCACTACCAATAGACGTGCAGTGTGGCGGAACATAGATGTGTGCCAGTGTAGGGGAAGCGGACGATCACATTTGTCTCCTCCTTCTACTCGTCACGGCGGCAACATTGTCACATCATCGTAGCCAATCAGTGCAGCAGTAGCAACAATGCCTCCACGGAGTCCACACGTACGGGGAGGAACACCGTATGCTGGTGTGCTAGCAGTGCGCGCATGGCAAGGGATTTGGTGAGAATCATGAGGGTGGTGGCGGCTAGGGTTGCCACGTGGTGGAGTAATCATCCCCTAGCGCTACCCCTCGTATTTATAGGTGTACTAATGGGCTTTTAGGTCGCAGGCCCATTAGTACCCTAATTGCTTATGGATCAAATATCCAGCAAGCCTTAATCCCAATTGTTAGGATTGCCTATTGAGCATATCACCAACACTATCCCACTTGCACTAGAGACAATCATATAGTCAAGCTTTTCGATATTCCAACCCCTTAAGCGTGTGACCCTTTAGGTTCATGTACAGTCGGTTGTGAATGGAAATCGTTTCCAACCACAAGTCAACAGTGGTACCTAGCAAGATATACTGACTTCTGAATGTCCATAAAGATTATATCAGTTGAACCTAGATACATTCAACATGCTAATCCCTTTGCCTCACGATACTAGTGAAGCTCAATGCGAGATGCGTGCCACCCTTGTGATAAGTCGACCATTCACTCGATCTAATAGTAGATTCATTCCATGACTAACTTTTAGTCATTGTGATTTACCTTTTATCACCTTGGCATGGTCATGCACTTTGAAATCCAACTATCTCGAGGGGCCAGAGATATGTCCCTTGTTATTTAGGAGGGGCAAATCCCATCTTGATCTGCACACATCCCATTTCATGTTTCATTATATTCCCGAAGACTACTTTTATGACTATCCAGTTACGGTGTAGAGTTTGGTAGTCTCAAAGTACACAACTACACAAAGTGAGAATCAATAGCGATCTCAGGTCTAAGGATCTAGCAGGTGTATCACTCAAGACCAACTGATGGCACATATCAAAATAACAATCTCAACAGTGTCTCAGAGTGGGTCAATCCAACACCATGTTCACTAACATGTATTCACATTATTAATTTGATATCTCCATATCTATGATTCGTGAAACGTGATCATCAATTAATACATGTGCGCGACTATGTGTCATCATTATCTCATATAATGATATAGACTAGGGATCATTTAGAGTAACATTACTATTAAAAAATATTTTCACAAACGAGCCACATACTTGATGATCAATTTAAACAATGATTACTCATATAACAATTTATTTAATAGTACATAAACATAGCTATGAAACAAGTCTTCCACTACACACTATGATCACAGATGTAAGTATCTAATACCCAAAGATCTTGTGTGCGCCTCATGCTTTGATTGTGGAAGAGGCTTTGTCAACGGATCTGCAACATTCAAATTCGTGTGCACCTTGCAAATTTTCACATCACCTCGGTCGATGATCTCTTGAATGAGGTGATAGCGTCGTAGTATATGTTTGGATATTTTGTGTGATCTTGGCTACTTTGTGATGAGGACATCTCTCCTTTGCATACAATGCAAGGACCAATCACTAGAGCACGTGCGCGACAATTGGATCTCCAGGTACGTTCTAACCTTG
The DNA here is from genome assembly GCA_036927565.1 of Tuctoria greenei. Taxonomy (NCBI): domain Eukaryota; kingdom Viridiplantae; phylum Streptophyta; class Magnoliopsida; order Poales; family Poaceae; genus Tuctoria; species Tuctoria greenei. Next base: position 43,921,866 of record JAYESD010000006.1, read on the forward strand.
TCAATTGTTTTTCAGAATTTACGCTTGTTTCCATGCATGTTTTATTGATTAGGAACAATGAAGAGGACCATCAAGGGCTTCGAGGAGTCCAACAAGTCAAGCACGAGAAGATAGGACATGCAGACCAAGGAGGAGCCCAAGTCCAACTCGACTTCAACTCCACCTCGGGTTACCGGAGCTGCCTTCACCAAAATTGACACCCCGGACACATTCGGAGTCAGAATTGGACGTTCTATATATTGTTGGAACCATGATTTCATAAATCTTGTAATGGAACCAGCCCCACCTCAAAGTTCCTTCTAAGTTGACGGGAATCAGCGAAACAAGTGGGCGTCCAGAATCTGTCTGGTGCTGCGCCACCGTCTTTTGGGCTGCTGGCCCGTGTATTGTGTGGACGCCCATTAGGGTTGCATCCAGGGGTCTTGCACACCCCTAAACTCCAATTTATACAACATCCATCACCACATTAGGGTTGGGTTTTGCTTAGATACAATCTGTCATTGAACAGTGTCGCCGATCATCGGTTGTGAGACCCCAATTTCGTGATCAATTCAGTTTTGATTGCAACTTCTATGTTCTTACTTGTGTTTTTGATTGCACTTGCAGGGATAAGCCTTCGTGGCGAGGTTATTTGTGTGACACGGGTGATAACCAACAGAGCAGTGGTGTAGTAATTACGGGGTTCCATTCGTTCGGAGCCTTGGATCATCAACATTGAGATCTCCACCCAATCAAGTTTACCATACCTCTCGGAAGATCGAGACTCATCCTCCAATCAATTGGTATCAGATTTCCAGCTTCACCATGAAGTATACTTGTGTGCCCTTTAGATTTATTTTGTTTCAGTCCTATTGTCCACAAAAAGGCACAAAAATTCTTTACTTTCCCTGACCTACAACCCCCGCTCAGCCTTTTGCACAATTTAGTTTCGGAGTCCATAGTTCTGAGTTCCTGTCCTAGGTTGAGTCTGGTTGCTGGTTTAGATTTGTTTTGGTTTAGTTTTTTTTCTTCCATCCGCTGCCATCTACAAAAAAATCAATCTACAAAAAAATTACATCCACCGATTCATTTTTGTTGCAGTTTCCACGACCACCAAAACCTGATTCGGGGTATGCTCCTTAAAACGGGCATAACTTTTCGTTCGAAACTCCGATTGAGACGCATTTTTTCTGGAAAGGTCTCGAAAAAATCCACATACGATACACCGGCTACCCCGGTCACGACATTTTCAAAAAAATTAAAAAAAAATTAAGAAGGCCCTCGTTTTAAACTCTGAAGTTCCACCACCAATTTCTCCAATCGATCCTAAATTTGTACCGATCACATATTTCATCGGTTTGAGCTAATACTTGGTGTTGTTTCTATTGTTGTGCCCCTGGTTGAGAAAAAATATCAAAAAAATAAAGATAAAAAAAATATTTTGATTTATACTAGTGCTTAAAGACAAAAACAGGAGACTAAGTGGTTTTCTAGTTGTGCTGTTTCGGTATGAGTGTTGGATACTTGTTGATATTGTCCTTGCTTGTCGCCACAACTGTTCTAATACATTCTTAGGCCAACAACTAGGTGAAATTCTTTGGACACTTATTCAGCATTGCTATCTTTTACCAACTTGTGTGCCACATACATATACTGCATTTGAGCCTTCCAAGCTCCACCTTCTCTCGAGCAGAACAGGTAACCTCTGCAATCACACCCACTCTCTGCTTGCTTTCACACCGACCACCATTGGCCACCTGTAGTGCTGGTAAGAAACATGTAAGAGCAGGGTAAGACGCATCTTACTTATCGAATTTCCACTTCCTGCAAATCATCTTTCACGTATGGAAGTCACACAAACCATGGACATACCTATCAATGACTTCCTACGAGATGATATGATCCTCAAGGTGACAGACTCTCACCCTTGGTATGCGGATATCGTGAACTTTATGGTCACGGTATATGTACCACCATGGGAGAACAAAAAGAAACTCATTTATGAGAGTCGTAGACACCTTTGGGATGACCCTTACCTCTATCGAGTATGTGTCGATGGCCTTCTTAGAAGGTGCGTCCCATCAATCGAAGGCACCAAAATTATAGAGAAATGCCATGTTGGCCCCCATGGTGGTCATTACAATGTTTACCGTACTCAGGAAAAGATCTGGCAGAGTGGATTCTATTGGCCTTCAATGTATGAAGATACCAAGGAATTCATTCGCAGATGTTGGAAATGCCAGAAGCATGGAGGAATCTCTGCTCGCGATGCGATGCCCCTAACATACAATCTCCAAGTGGAATTATTTGATGTATGGGGTATTGATTTCATAGGACCTTTTCCTAGGTCTTATGATTGTGAGTATATTCTGGTTGCCATCGATTATGTGTCAAAATAGGTAGAAGCATTGCCATGCAAAAATGCTGATTCCAAGCAAGCAAGGAAAATGTTCCATGAGATCATTTTCCCACACTTCGGAAATCCCCGTATGGTCATAAGTGATGGAGGGTCTCATGTCATAGATAAGACCTTCCGGAACTTTTTAAGGGAACTTGGAGTCAAACATAACATTGCTACCCCATACCACCCGTAGACAAATGGTCAAGCAAAAACATCTAATAAGGAAATTAAGAATTATATGCAAAATAATGTCTGGGAAATGGGAACGGGATAGAAGCAAAAGCTACCCGACGCATTGTGGACATATCGTACTGCCTATAAGACACCTATCGGCATGTCTCCTTTCCAACTTGTCTATGGGAAGACTTGCCATCTTCCCGTAGAATTGGAACATAGAGCGTATTGGGCCATCAAGCGGTGGAACATGAATCTTAACAAAGCTGGAAATCACCGATTGAAGCAAATCTCTGAGTTGGAGGAATGGATAGATAAGGCGTACCACAGTGCCAAAATTTATAAAGAGAGAACCAAAAGATAGCACGATAAGAGGATTACGCCGAAAGAGTTCAAACCTGGAGATGAAGTTTTACTCTTTAACTCTAGGTTTAAACTCTTTGGACATGGGAAGCTTAGATGTAAATGGGAAGGACCCTTCACTGTAGTAGAGACTTCATCCCATGGAGCAATCACACTCCAAGGTGATGACGGTCAACTATTCAAAGCGAATGGGCACCAACTCAAATTATTTCTCGATTCCCGAAATGATACAGAAAAAGAATTGGACATGGTAAATCTAATTGATTTCCATGCCATTTCTTTCAATTCTGTTTAAATTCTCCAAATCCAACTAATGGGCCCATCCAATTCTTCATCTGTGAGGCCCATTTAATCGAACCGAGAAAATGTGGCCCGAACGGAGCCAGAAGGGGGTCGGCTGAACCCTAGGGTCGGCCGACTCTCCCTTCACGCCGTTCGCGTTCTATTTTCTCGTGTCGGTCCTCCTCGATATCCTCCACAAAATCCTCGGTGAAACACGTCGTTCCCCGCCTACTTAAAGGACGAAAACAGAGAGGAAAGTTATACACCTCATTGAATCATCATCTTTCTCCCATCCTCGTCATGGCCGACAAGAATATTGTGCCTCACGCCTCCTCCAGCTCAACCTTCAACCTGAGCGGGGACATTCTGCCGGCCAACCACAAAACTCGATGTCCCGATAGCATAGTATGCTTACTACTTAGGATTTTTTTAAAAAAAACATTTGTTTTCTAAAGCTAGGTTAAATATTGTAAGCATCCCCATATTTTGATTTCAATAAAGTGAACTTACCGGTTCATCTAACACCGGTAAAGTTCCCCTTTAGTTTATTTTGTTGAATAAAGAATTCAGGAAACATGTGTGGGGGAAACATGTCTCCAAGTCACGAAATCCCAACGTGAAAAAATCAATGTTGCATATCAAAACATGTTGCGACTGAATGAGCAAAACGACACGACGAAACAGAGCTATAGAAGAGCCAACAGGAGGTCGACGGAACCCCCTGGTCGGCTGACTTGTTTTCTGCACCGTACGACTCTGTTTCGCTCTAGAAAATCAGTTTGGATTTCTTTTCCCCAATTTTATGCGCTACCCCACTGTTTGAGTTGATTTCATATTTTTCATTGCATATCTAAAATGAATCAACTCAACAAATTGAAAAAAAAAATTGGTAGTCAAGAATTTGCTTAAGCTGAAAATTTGAATACTTTATATTTCGATTCATTACCTTGTTTATGATTCCCGTAATTCAATAGGAAAAACACATCATCTAGGTATTTGACAGTGTGTTATGGTAAATGAGTTCTTTAGAAATCATCCTTTTGCTTGAAATTGATTTTGACATTTGTAACTATTTGAAGTCTTGAACTTTGCCTAAATCTCTCATTGGAAATTTATATACCCACCAAGGCCATATGATACATTCATTGAAAACCACAAGCATATGCCACTTTGTTTTTCATTGAAGTTTGTCAAACCTATGACCCAATTGAGTGACATGCATGAACTTTTCGAATTGAAAACTCTTGTGAACTCCATTCATGCAAAATTTCTCACATTGAGAGTTTGCATCCATCGATTACCCATCCGTCAAAAAGAAACTCCATACAATACCAATGAAAGCCTCTCTAAAAATAAAAAGGAGTAGAAGACATGGCTACCAGAAAAAGAAAAAGCATCCACTCTTGAAAAAGAGTAAGAGTGCTAAAAAAAAAGTAGTCATGTTTCATCCTTAAAAAAAGACAAAATTCATGGGAGTTATCACCTCACCCCTCCATTCCATTCATGTGCACAAGAATTTTACCTTCACTTTGTTCATTGCATAAGTCTCTCATGGGATCAAGTTTTTGACTTAGTAACATATGCATTGCAAATGTGTGCCACATTCTTCCCTACCAAGCTCCAGATATAGCCACTTTTAGTATAGGGACAAGAACTGGCAAAACATGCCATGGTGAGGACTCAAACACTTTGAGAGATTTGAGATATTTGAGAGATTCCAATCGAGAAGGCAAGGGCAAATGTTCCTATGACTTTCAAATATAGCAATTGTCAAATCATTTCAGCAGAGAATGATCCAAGGAAACTTCATTCTAACTGTTCCACTTTTCAAACACCCAAGATTGATGTGATAGCCACATACACAAAGGGGATCCATAAATTCAGGTATAAGTTGAAATATATAGTATCCTTATTTTCTACCTTATAGCAAATTCATGACAACACTCTAGTTCTTCTTGCCTTCACTCGAGGACAAGCAAAGGCCTAAGTGTGGGGGAGTTTGTTGACGGTCCTTAAGTACCACACTTTGACTGTCAATTCACCTCATAATGTGCATAAAAGAAACACGAAACATAGTGGTGGGGCTATACACTAACCCAATTCCACAAGTGTTGGTGTTTATTTGTATGCAGATAAATTATTACCCAAAATACCAAAACATGCAGGGATGAATCCATGAAAATGGATTTCAATGAATCAGACGATGACACATGGCAACACATGGATCAAATGGCCCACAAACAGAAGAATACAAGGATATCAACGGTGTTGCACCCATAAACATCAAGGGGGCCCACCTGGAAGCCACCTGGTTTGGCCGACCCCTTCCTGGCACCAAACCCGGTCAAATGACACGTGTTGGCTCCTCCCGACTCCCTGGAGTCAATGGTGACTGATTCGCGCGTTAATTGTGGTGGGAACCGACCCTTCTCCACCTATAAATAGACCCCCTCACCTAACTTCTCACACACACCAAAAGTTGAGAATAGTGCTACACTCCAAAGGTTTAGAGTAGTCCTAGAGGCTACCAAAGTAGAAGGAGAGTGTGGTGAAGATTCTAGGAGAAGGAGTCTTGGGCTTGTCAAGTCCCTCTTATACACTTGTACCCCTACAAAGGTTTTACTCAATCAAGTAAGCCTTTGTGAATTCAATACAAGTTTGATCTTTCATTCTTAGTAGTTTGCACAAGTAGTTACTTGTGGATTCACTGCTTTAATTCATTAGAGGCTCTAGTTGTAGCATTGTGTTCGAAACAACTAGAGTAGTGATTTAGAACGTAAGCGTGGTGCTTAGGTTATAAATCATCAGTGGATATCTCGTAGACCCGTGGATTGAAGAGGTAGGCAGTAGGTGGTGACAGCCATATCTGTCCTTCGTAATCCTCCACGTTCAGCTATGCCATAGGCTCTTGGCAGGAGTCGTCCTAGTATTGCTAGGAGTAAGCCCGTACCCAAAGCAAGCATCTACTGCAAACTACCTTGAATTAGGATCAATACATTGAATTCCTCTCTGTTCCTTGCCTACCAAACAACTTTGTGTCCTTGGGTGAGCTAGTTCGAAAGATTAGCACACGCATTCTTTGGATTCGATACCCTTGGGAATACTACTTAAGGGGAAGTGTTACAATGGTATTTCTGTGCACTTGCGGCTAACTCTGTGTTGTTAAGAGATACCAACAGTGGGTATGTTAGTGCTTCTGATATTGAAGATGAAAATATTATTGCAACTAACATTTTAGGTTCGGATGATGGTGCTGAGGAGGTTCTTGGTACATCTGTGACAAACAACTATAAGACTTTGATTGTGCAGCGAGTTTTGAGTGCCACAGTTAGAGAGGACAACAACCGCCAACGTCACAACCTTTTCAACATGTTTCTTGTCGTCAAGGACTTCCGTGTACATACCATCATTGATGGTGGTAGCTGCAATAATTTGGTGAATGTTGAGGTGGTCAAGAAGCTTGGCTTGACCACACGGGAGCATCCCCACCCTTATCACATTCAATGGTTTAACAACAATGGTAAAGTAAAGGTAACACAAACAGCAAGGATACATTTTTCCATTGGTTCTTATAATGATTCTGCTAATTTTGATGGGGTACCTATCGATGCTTGCTCTCTTTTGTTACAACGTCCTTGGGAGTTTGATACAGATGCTATTTACCGTGGTCGATCTAATAAGTATACTCTCATGCATAGGGGCAAGAAAATTGTGTTGCTTCCTATGAGTCGCACTGAAATTGTGCAATTTGAGCAGGAGAAAAAAATAATGCTAACCAAAAGGGTGTTTTCAATACTGAAACTCAGCAACCTCTTAAGTTGAAAAATCCTATTTTGCTTGCAACTAAATCTGATCTTGATGATTTATATGCCTCTAATGGAACTTGCTATGCTTTAGTGTGCAAACATCTTTATATTCCATTGATGGTACATCCATTGTCTTGCCACGTGCTGTTGCTAACCTTTTGCAGGAATATATGGATGTTTTTCCATCAGAGATACCCTCAGGATTACCACCTGTGCGAGGAATGGAGCACAAGATTGATTTCATTCCAAGGACGAGCTTGCCAAACCGTGCCACCTACAATACCAACCTCGACGAGTCTAAGGAAATTCAGCGGCAAGTCCAAGATCTTCTGGACCGCGGGTACATTCGTGAGAGCCTTAGTCCTTGTTCTGTTCCTGTTCTTTTCGTTCCAAAAAAAAATGGCACTTGGATGTGTGTTGATTGTAGAGCCATCAATAACATTACGATTCGTTATCGCTATCCTATTCCTAGATTGGATGACATGCTTGATGAGTTGAGTGGTTCTGTTATTTTCTCCAAGATTGATTTGCGTAGTGGGTATCATCAAATTTGTATGTCTTTAGGTGATGAATGGAAAAATGCTTTTAAAACTAAATTCGGACTTTATGAATGGTTAGTCATGCCATTTGTTTTAACTAATGCGCCCATCACTTGCATGAGGTTCATGAATGAGGTTTTACGTGCTTTCATTGGTAAATTTGTGGTGGTTTACTTTGATGATATCCTTATTTACAGCAAGTCATATGATGAGCATCTTGAACATTTGCGTGCTGTTTTTAATGTCTTGCATGATGCACGTTTATTTGGTAACCTTGAGAAGTGCACCTTTTGCACCGATCGTGTGTCTTTTCTTGGTTATTTTGTTACTTCACAGGGCATTGAGGTGGACGAGGCAAAGATTGTTGCCATCACGAGTTGGCCACTTCCGACTACGGTCACACAGGTTCGGAGTTTTCTTGGTCTTGCAGGTTTCTACCGGTGTTTCGTGCGGGATTTCAGCACCATTGCGGCACCTCTCCACGAGTTGACAAAGCATGGAGTGTTGTTTCGATGGGGACCAGCACAACAACAAGCTTTTGATGTTCTCAAGTCGAAGCTCACACAAGAACCATTGCTGCAACTTCCTGATTTTGACAAGACCTTCAAGCTTGAATGTGACACGAGCGGCATTGGCATTGGAGGAGTGCTAATTTAAGGAGGTAAACCTGTTGCCTTCTTTAGTGAAAAATTGCATGGGCCTTCGCTGAATTATTCTATATATGACAAAGAACTTTATGCTTTAGTGAATGTCTTGCAATCTTGGCAACATTACCTATGGTCTAAAGAATTTGTCATACATTCAGATCATAAGTCTTTGAAGTATCTTAAAGGACAAACTAATTTGAACAAATGTCATGCTAAATGGATTGAGTTCATAGAATCATTTCCTTAAATCATTAAACATAAGAAAGGAAAAGACAATGTGATTGCCGATGCTTTATCTAGACATTATACCATGTTGTCCCAACTTTCTCATAAAATTTTTGGTTTGGAAACCATAAAGAGGTTATATGCTACTGATTTGGACTTCAAAGATGCCTTTGAAAATTGTAGAGAGGGAAGAACGTGGCAAAAATTTCTGCTGCGTGAAGGCCTTCTCTACCGCGCTAACAAGTTGTGTGTTCCAGCTACCTCCGTTCGTCTTTTGTTGTTGCAGGAAGCGCATGGAGGTTGTTTGATGGGACATTTTGATGTTAAAAAGATAGAGGATGTGCTGGACGCTCACTTCTTATGGCCACAAATGAGGCGTGATGTGGAGCGCTATGTTTCATGTTGCACGACATGCAACAAAGCTAAGTCTCGACTTAACCCACATGGTCTTCATATGACTCTTCCTGTTCCTAGTGCACCTTGGGAGGATATTTCTAGGGACTTTGTTTTAGGATTGCCTAGAAAAAATAGGGGGAGGGATAGTGTCTTTTTGGTTGTTGATCGTTTCTCTAAAATGGCTCATTTTATACCCTGCCACAAGACCGATAATGCTTCACATGTTGCTGATTTGTTCTTTAATAAGGTTGTGCGTTTGCATGGTGTTCCCCAATACTATTGTTTCTGATAGGGATGCTAGGTTTTTTACTCACTTTTGGATAATTTTATGGTATAAATTGGGAACAAAGTTGCTGTTTTCTACTACTTGTCATCCACAAACTGATGGACAAACGGAGGTAGTTAATCGTACCTTATCTAATATGTTGTAGGCTGTTTTGAAAGACAATTTGAGGTTGTGGGAGGCGTGTTTGCCACATATTGAGTTTGCTTATCACAGGTCTATTCACTCCACAACAAAGTTAAGTCCGTTTATGGTAGTCTATGGTTTCAATCCTCGTGCTCCAATTGATTTGCTACCTTTACCACATACTGAAATTGTGAAATTAAATGCTACACAACGTTCTGAATTTAATCTTAAGTTGCATGAAACTACTAAGTTACAAATTGAAAAAATGAATGAAAAGTATCGTATTGCTGCTAGTAAAGGTAGGAAGGAGGTAAAATTGGAACCCGGTGATTTGGTGTGGGTTCATTTGAGAAAAGATAGGTTCCCGGATTTGAGGAAGTCCAAACACATGCCATGTGCTGCTGGACCTTCTAAGGTTCTTGAGAAGATAAATGACAATGCATCAAAACTTGAGTTGCCTCCCGAGTTTGGGGTTAGTTCCACATTTAACATTTCAGATTTGAAACCATACTTGGGTGAGGATGATGAGCTTGAGTTCAGGACGACTACAATTCAAGAGGGGGGGGATGATGAAAGCTTCCAATGGAACCAGCCCCACCTCAAAGTTCCTTCTAAGTTGACGGGAATCAGCAAAACAAGTGGGCGTCCAAAATCTGTCCGGTGTTGCATCACCGTCTTTTGGGCTGCTGGCCCGTGTATCGTGTGGAAGCCCATTAGGGTTGCGTCCAGGGGTCTTGCACGCCCTTAAACTCCTATTTATACAACATCCGTCACCACATTAGGGTTGGATTTTGCTTAGATACAATCTGTCATTGAACAGTGTCACCGATCATCGGTTGTGAGACCCCAATTTCGTGATCAATTCAGTTTTGATTGCAACTTCTCTGTTCTTGCTTGTGTTCTTGATTGCGCTTACAGGGATAAGCCTTCGTGGCGAGGTCATTCATGTGACACGGGTGATAACCAACGGAGAAGTGGTGTAGTGATTGCGGGGTTTCGTTCGTTCAGAGCCTTGGATCATCAACGTCGAGATCTCCACCCAATCAAGTTTACCATACCTCTCGGAAGATCGGGACTCATCCTCCTATCACTTTGCCTGTGTGATGGCTCCACTATTGTCACAATAGAGATCCACGAGACTGGACGCACTAGGAACAACACCCAACTTAGAAACAAATTTTATGTTCCAAACAGCTTCCTTTGCAGCTTCAGAAGCTGCAATATACTCCGCCTCCGTCGTTGAATCTGCTACTGTATCTTGCTTGGAACTTTTCCAGCTCACTGCACCTCTATTGAGGCAGAATACAAAACCATATTGTTATCTAGAATCATCCTTATCAGTTTATAAGCTAGCATCAGTGTAACCTTCTACAATGAGCTCTTCACCACCAAACAATAGGAACACATCTTTAGTTCTTCTCAACTACTTAAGGATGTTTTTGACAACTGTACAATGAGCCTCACCATAATCTGATTTATATCTGCTTGTGATGCTTAGAGCATAGGATACATCTGGGCCTGTACATTGTATGGCATACATGATGGATCCAATAGCCGAATCATAGGGAATCGCTCTCATCATCTTTTGCTCATCAAGTGTCGAAGGACACTGACTCTTGCTTAGAGTAATGTCATGTGACATTGGCAAGAAACCTTTCTTGGAATCTTGCATATTGAATCAATTCAATACTTTTTCAATATATGTATCTTGGATTAATACAATTATCCCTTTAGATCTATCTCTACAGATCTCTATGCCCAAAATGTATGCTGCCTTCCCTAAATCCTTCATTGAGAAACTTTTTCTTAATGAGGATTTAACATCATCAAGCATTGGAATGTCATTTCCAATAAATAATATGTCATCTACATATAGGACAAGAAATACATGTGTGCTGCCATTAAACTTCCCGTAAATACAATGTTCTTCTACATCCTTGATGAAACCAAACCCTTTGACAACTTCATCAAAACATAGATTTCAACTCCGAGATGCTTGCTTCAATCCATAGATGGACTTTTAAAGTTTGCATATTTTACTAGCATTTTTAAGATCAACGAAACCCAAAGGTTGTTTCATGTACACATCCTTAGTCAGACTTCCATTTAGAAAGGCTATTTTGACATCCATCTGCCATATTTCATAATCAAAATATGTAGCAATTGCTAGTAGAATTCGAACAGACATTAGCATTGCTACGTGTGAGAAAGTTTAATCATAATCAACACCTTGAATTTGTTTTTTGCCACCAATCGTGCTTTATAGATGTGAACATTTCAATCCATGTTAGTCTTTTTCTTGAAAATCCATTTACAGTCTATAGGTCTCACACCTTTGATTGGATCAACCAAGTTCCAAACATGATTTTCATGTATGGATTCAATTTTGGATTCCATGGCTCCAAGCCACTTCTCATAGTCAGGACCCTTCATTGCTTCGGTATAGGTCGTGGGCTCATTATTGTCCAACAATACCATGTCAAGTTGCTCCGTGGTTAGAAGTGTTTACTTTTCAGTCGCACAACGTGCCCTCATAGACCTTTGTGGGGCTTGTGCATCATCAACTAGTTGCACAACATCTTGTAAATTTGTATAGGATTAGTGGGTGTCAAAACATTTTTAGGTATTTCTTGAATTTCTTCAAGGTCCACCTTGCTCCCACTAACTCCTTTTGAGAGAAACTCTTTCTTTGAGAAAACACCATTATGAGCGGTAAACACTTTACTCTCTTTTTTATTATAAAAATAATATCCTTTCGTTTCTTTAGGATATCCCACAAAGAAGCACTTGTCTGATTTTGGAGTGATTTTGTCTGACGCCAAACGTTTGACATAAGATTCACATCCCCAAACTTTGAAGAAAGATAATCCAGGACATTTCTCGGTCCACATCTCATATGGTGTCTTCTCAACAGACTTAGTTGGGACTCTGTTTAGTGTAAATGCAACATTTTCAAGAGCATAACCCAAAAAAGGATAGTGGAAGATATGTTTGGCTCATCATCGACATAACAATGTCTAACAAGGTCTGATTCCTCCGCTATTGTCACAATAGAGATCCACGAGACTGGACGCACTAGGAACAACACCCAACTTAGAAACAAATTTTATGTTCCTAACAGCTTCCTTTGCAGCTTCAGAAGCTGCAATATACTCCGCCTCCGTCGTTGAATCTGCTACTGTATCTTGCTTGGAACTTTTCCAGCTCACTGCACCTCTATTGAGGTAGAATACAAAACCATATTGTTATCTAGAATCATCCTTATCAGTTTATAAGCTAGCATCAGTGTAACCTTCTACAATGAGCTCTTCACCACCAAACAATAGGAACACATCTTTAGTTCTTCTCAACTACTTAAGGATGTTTTTGACAACTGTACAATGAGCCTCACCATAATCTGATTTATATCTGCTTGTGATGCTTAGAGCATAGGATACATCTGGGCATGTACATTGTATGGCGTACATGATGGATCCAATAGCCGAATCATAGGGAATCTCTCTCATCATCTTTTGCTCATCAAGTGTCGAAGGACACTGACTCTTGCTTAGAGTAATGTCATGTGACATTGGCAAGAAATCTTTCTTGGAATCTTGCATATTGAATCAGTTCAATACTTTTTCAATATATGTATCTTGGATTAATCCAATTATCCCTTTAGATCTATCTCTACAGATCTCTATGCCCAAAATGTATGCTGCCTTCCCTAAATCCTTCATTGAGAAACTTTTTCTTAATGAGGATTTAACATCATCAAGCATTGGAATGTCATTTCCAATAAATAATATGTCATCTACATATAGGACAAGAAATACATGTGTGCTCCCATTAAACTTCCTGTAAATACAATGTTCTTCTACGTCCTTGATGAAACCAAACCCTTTGACAACTTCATCAAAACATAGATTTCAACTCCGAGATGCTTGCTTCAATCCATAGATGGACTTTTAAAGTTTGCATATTTTACTAGCATTTTTAAGATCAACGAAACCCAAAGGTTGTTTCATGTACACATCCTCAGCCAGACTTCCATTTAGAAAGGCTATTTTGACATCCATCTGCCATATTTCATAATCAAAATATGCAGCAATTGCTAGTAGAATTCGAATAGACATTAGCATTGCTACGTGTGAGAAAGTTTAATCATAATCAACACCTTGAATTTGTTTTTTTCCACCAATCGTGCTTTATAGATGTGAACATTTCCATCCATGTTAGTCTTTTTCTTGAAAATCCATTTACAGTCTATAGGTCTCACACCTTTGATTGGATCAACCAAGTTCCAAACATGATTTTCATGTATGGATTCAATTTTGGATTCCATGGCTCCAAGCCACTTATCATAGTCAGGACCCTTCATTGCTTCGGTATAGGTTGTGGGCTCATTATTGTCCAACAATACCATGTCAAGTTGCTCCGTGGTTAGAAGTGTTTACTTTTCAGTCGCACAACGTGCCCTCATAGACCTTTGTGGGGCTTGTGCTTCATCAACTAGTTGCACAACATCTTGTAAATTTGTATAGGATTAGTGGGTGTCAAAACATTTTTAGGTATTTCTTGAATTTCTTCAAGGTCCACCTTGCTCCCACTAACTCCTTTTGAGAGAAACTCTTTCTTTGAGAAAACACCATTACGAGCGGTAAACACTTTACCCTCTTTTTTAATATAAAAATAATATCCTTTCGTTTCTTTAGGATATCCCACAAAGAAGCACTTGTCTGATTTTGGAGTGATTTTGTCTGACGTCAAACGTTTGACATAAGATTCACATCCCCAAACTTTGAAGAAAGATAATCCAGGACATTTCTCGGTCCACATCTCATATGGTGTCTTCTCAACAGACTTAGTTGGGACTCTGTTTAGTGTAAATGCAACATTTTCAAGAGCATAACCCAAAAAAGGATAGTGGAAGATATGTTTGGCTCATCATCGACATAACAATGTCTAACAAGGTCTGATTCCTCCGCTCGAACACCCCATTCCATTGAGGCATTCCAGGTGGAGTCAACTATGGAAAAATTCCACATTGTTTTAAATGATCATAAAATTACTGGCTCAAATATCCCCCCTACGATCAGATCGTAGAAGTTTAATTGTCTTGCACAATTGATTTTGTACTTAATTTTGAAATTGTTTGAACTTTTCAAGGTATTCAGACTTGTGCCTCATTAGGTAGACATAACCATATTTACTAAAGTCATCGGTAAAAGTAATGAAGTACTGGAAACCACCTCTGGCTATTAAACTCATTAGTCCACATATGTCAGTATGTTCACACACCCTCTCACTGTGACCAGTGAAGGGTGCTTTGGTCATCTTCCTAAGCAAACAAGACTTGCATGTATCAAGTGATTCAAAGTCAAGTGAGCTTAATAAACCATTTTTATGAAGTTTCTCAATGTGTTTCTCATTTATATGACCTAAACAACAATGCCAAATAAAAGTGGGATTTAGATCATTTCGTCGAGCCCTTTTGGTATTGATGTTACAGACTATTTTATCCTCAAGATTAAGGACATATAATCCATTCACTAATGGACACTAAGGATAGAAAATATTATTATAATAAATAGAACAACATTTGTTCTTTATTACAATCTCATGACCATCAACTTCTTCTAACATGAAGAAGAGATAATGTTTTTGCTCAAAGCCGGAATGCAATAACAATTATTCAATTCCAAAACTACTCCTGAGGGTAATGACAAGTGGTAGATCCCGACGGCTATGACCACAACCTTTGCTCCATTACCGACACGAACATTCAACTCGCCTTATGCAAATCTTCTAGTCTCACTAAGACCCTGCAATGTGAATGTAAAGGCCCTAAAAATCCTTTTTGTACATATGACTTTGGAAATAAGAACTTGTTACCACATCACATGCAATGATTAACTTAACTACATGAAGGTGGTCCAGGTTAAATCATAGCTCATGACAAGAATGGTTTAACATGAGAATCTGAGTACATCATAAATCAAGCATAATTCAAAAAACATTAATTGCAAAGCTTCAGCACTTGTGAAGTCCATTTACTAATGTAAATAAATAGGAAATAAAATTACACTTGAATGCAAACTTTCATTTAAATCTGATTCAAATTTTGTTGAACATAGATTCTGACTTCTGGTATGGATTCCTCAAATTTTTGTTGAATTTTCCACCAAGTTCGAGAATTTTTTAAGGCCATTTGATGGAAGAATAAAATGACCAGAGACGGTGTGAGAGGAGAAGAAGGTGGGACCCACCTGTCACTGGGACACGGTTAAACCGACTCTGCTTGCTCTCTCACAGCGCGCCAGCGTGAAGGCATGCGCCACAGAGGTGAGCTGCCGCTGCTAACTGCTCTGGTTGATCCCAGCTCACGGCAAAATATCCCTCTGCTCTCTACGTTCTCTCTCTATCTCCTGAAGCTCTGCTCGCTCTCATGTTTTCCGAATGCCGGAGCTGCGCGGCTGTTACCGGCCAGTCGAGGCACAGTCTCGCTGTTGTCACAATAGTAAAAAGACACGCGACCCTCTGCTCTTCCTTCCCCTCCTCCTAAGTCCTTGTTTCCATCCTCTTATATCATGTTCTTGTAGTTCCTCCAGCGACCTTCAGAAGGACACACCGCCACTGGTTTCGCTTCGCCGTCACGCCCAACTCGGGCCATCTCAGACCTCAACTCCAACGGCAAAAAGATTGTGCAATGTCGAAACTCGATGAGGTGTGTAGCTTGGAGGAGAAGGCCAGGGTGTCTATTTGAAGTCATTGGCGGAGTCTCCAGAGGAAGACCACTAACAGTTGACGTTTAAGAGAGTCGCAAACCAAGGCAAGCCCCTGTTTGCATTTAAAAGCTTTACAGAGTTTTGCAGTCTTTATCACCTTACGTCTTCAGTTGATATGCATTACGTATAAGGTGTTTGGTATCCACTTGCAAGACCACAAATCCCAGGGGTTGGTTGGAACGGTTTACAGTTCGACCTCTAGTAACTGCCATGCTAATGTATAGGGAATCCGGTAGAAGTCGAGTAGTTGGAATCTACTCGCGAGTGATGTAGGACTTTTCACGCAGGGTATACATAGTAAGCACTTAAGATATGAACCTGAATTTGAGACTGGGCAGGGGTGGATAGGAAGCGGCAAGGTGTGGTCTCGGGTGCATAGCCCTGCCTGTGTTGATTAAGGACCATGTCGTATGCGGTTCCTCTAGGCAAGTTTTAACAGTAACTATTGCATAATGGGTTAATGGGGCCCAATAAATTGATGTAACTTGTTCACCGTGGTGTCGAAACTTATACCGCTGTCTTTGGGGGTTGAGCCAGGGGGTGTGAACGTGCTAGCGGAACAACTTTGTGGGGTTCCGTTAATGACCTCCTGGTGGGGCGGTAGAACTGGTTCGGCGTTGGAGTGACGGGTGAAAGGTGGACGCATACAACACAATGTGGATAGTACGTATTGTCATCCACACGGGTGTATGTGTCGTGCATCTGGGTGTGTCCTGATTGCAATTATCGTCCCTCGCAGTTATTTGAGTACCACTTGTTTGGTGCTGTCGTGACGTAGTAATCCAGTGTAGTATCCTGTTTTAAATTTTGCTGCAATGAGTATAATATTGTATTGCGACCTTGTATGGCTTATAGATAGCACAATTAAAGTTTACAGTTCTCAAACACTTAATCTTTAATAGCATTATGTGCTTTGGGCATGTCATATCATCGGCAAAGTGTTTCTTGTTTGATTGTGGAGTCTATGATGTGTCGTGCCCAAGGAATGTCATGTGCTACTTAAAACCTGACATTTAGGATCCACTTGTAGGCGAGTCTACTTATGCTATTCCCCACCTATGATTAGACTTTACCTTGCATATGTCTAGTGAGACGGCTCAGTCTTGCTGAGCCTTATGCTCACGTTTGCAGTTAACAAGTTTTTGCAGGTTGTACGATTGACGAAGGGCATGACGATGACGCCGTACCCCCATTAGGGTTCACGGCCGAGTGGGAGTCCTGCACGCCGCCGTGATCTTGTGAGCGAGAGCTGCTAGTGCAAAGCATCCTCGGGCATGGATGACTTTGGTTTTGCATAGCTATTGCTGAGAGCGTAGCTATGATGTATAGGTCTCTTTCCTTTCGTTTAGTATTATAAAACTTCCACAGTGTTTATAAATAAAAGACTTGGTTTGTATTATATTCTCGTTCTTTTCATGTATACTGTTGGGTATCACATCGCACGACACCACCCGATGAGATTCTTGGATGTCAGGACTCCAGTCCCCACAGCATGGTATCAGAGCCTCATTAGGAACGTTGTGCTTGAAAAGAGTATATTTTCAAATACTTAGGAGTATATGAGTGATGGAATAGTTATATGCCCACTAAGGAGTATTACTAGTATAAGATATAAAGGTGGTAAGCGAACATACTTGTTATCATATTCTGTAATGACGCTTCAACTTCAGGTAAGAGGTAAGTTATACCACCGAGAGCGGATCAATCTTGGTAAGCTCTTCCATACGAGATGTGGTATGTGATTGTTTCTGCTGCTTGGCATGGAAAGTCAATATGAGTCTCTAAAACTTTTTATGTTTCTGAGAACATATGACACACGGTACCCCAGTGTGACACAAAATTAGTGGGTGCCCCAGTCAAGTGGTGGATAACCCGATAGTATATTCCCATGTTCTGTAGGAACATACGAAACACGTATGCCCGAGCGTGTATAAGCCGATTCGTGCGAGAATCTTTGTTGTACAGACGTAGTACATCCATGTACCTCATGACATGACATCATTCGAGGGTGACTCACACCAGAGTCGTATGCATTTACTTTAATATATATTATTGTGATGCCTATCGTGTTTCCCCATGCCGCCCTTGAGGTGTGAAGGAGTGAAAAGGGATTGCTTGTCTTCTGCAGGTACACTAACTACAGTAGCGACCCGTGTAGAACACGTTTGCGAGTGAACAATACTAAGGCCACCTATAGATGTATCCGGATATACTGGTTAGATTTTAATTGGTGAGACATGTAGTACCGTCACTACCACATTTGATATATTGACTATCCCCCACGACAGTATGGATGCATTATGTTTTGGAAAGTCCGACTATCAGTTGCTGGTACGTTTTGGACTCCATAAATTGAATTCCGACTCGACGAAGGTGTAGAACCAAGATTCTTTGTTTCTGGCAGAAGTTTGCTCAACTTCGCCAGGTTGCAATCATGGTTAGTTGCTAGAAAATATAGGGGTATGCTATATGAATGGAAAGCTCTTGAAGACCTCTACAAACTTTCTAATGACCACTAAGATAGAAAGACCTAATAACCTATGAAATTTGAACTCTACCAAAACTACTCCAGATGCCTATACCATTGCAATAGTCTCTGTATTTTTGCCATAACTTCCTGTAGAAAAATAATCTGAACCATTATGATACATATTTGGAAAGGGGAGAATCATATCTACAACGTAGTAATTCAAAGTGTTCCCTATTTCGACGTTGAACCAAATCAGATTTTGGGTCCAATATAGAGATCTGTAGGACTGCTAGCAGAAACCCTTTACTCAATATGGGAAGTTTATATAGTTATAACTCTTACTCCAGAATGGTGACAGTCATATATATACATTTATAGAAATCTTAGGAAGTACTCTATCAACTTTCTATTCAACTCTTGGACTGAATCTTGCAATAGCAGTGCCTAATTCCATTTGTCGCAAACACTGTTCTAGCAGTCCAGAACCAGGAACCATTTGTGCATAGTTTCGAATTTGCGCGCTTTGACCTGTATGACAACATTGTAAGGCTGAACCGTTTTATTTATGGGATGTTAACATGATGTTGTACCATGTTTATTTTGTCATTACCTCAATATATTTTTTTGACATACCTTTATAAATTGTGGGTGATAACCACATATACAAGGGAGGTTCTGTCAAAATTTCTTGAAAATTTTAGCCAACTTCAAACCTGTATAACTTTTAATCCACAGCTCACCTGGAGGTGCAAGTACAATATGGAAAGGTTACGAAGTGAACTAAAACTTTTGTATTCAACTCAAATCCTGGTACTTACCTTTACTGTATGAAAATTTTGAATTTATACAGGATGGTCAGCTGGAACAGAACTGAGTTTCATACTCAAGTTTTGAACTATCTTGTACCCTGTGATCAATCTTCCATATCTTTTATTACAGAAATGCTATGAGGGCATATGAATACATTATGGAAAGGATTTTGAGTGTAATACAACTTTGTAGCCAAACTCCAGATCAGATTCTGCTTTTAACTGGGAGAAATATTTAAATCTCTACATGCTGGTCTGCGGGACCATGAACTGGACAATGAACCAGTGTGCGATGTTATCGACTCAAATCGTTTTAGTTTCACATTCACATGTCACTCCTCGTATACATATGTGATTACTCGACATGCTGGATTTACATAAAGTGTGAAACCCATGTGAAGTATTACCTCGAACTGTGACATGCTTGTGTCTAGTACACTAGTGAGGGTATGTACTAACTCACTTAACATTCAATTGTGATTGACGATAGTCGAGATGGACTTACAATTGAGAGGTTCATTATTTTGAGACTCGAATGTGGTGACTTAGTCCAGGGGGCTGTTTGATGAGCATTACCACTTCCTGAACTCGGTTTCCAAGATCTAATCTTTGTTTACACCTTGCTAGCTGCATTGTTTATTTTTTTTTTGAAGTCAAACAGTAGGGGAAGCCCCGACTGTGTTATATTAATATATATAGGTTGCAATCCGGAGATTGCAAAAACAGTCAGTTGTCGGTATCATCATAAACACTATCATATTCCCGAGGTAGGAATGATGAAATTTATGGTAGATAGCCACAACTGCATACAAGTTTTGATGGAGGTTGGGAATCTATTACATTGAAGTGACATAGTTCTATGGAAGTTATGCTTCCAGGATGAGTGTGATGGTGCGTTGCTTCTGAAGATGAGCTCATTTCGTTGCTTCCAAATTTCCCAGCTTGCTGTGATGAATATTTCCATAAACGGGGGACCGGTCCAGTTTCTTTTTGCTTCTTGAATCATTGTGAAGAAAGGTATGCTCTGGTTCCAGTTGATTTGTATTGCCGTCCAGCATGCGGTGCTGAATTCACATTGGAAGAATAGGTGATATGTCAATTCCTCTGGTGCCGCTGTGCAGAGCACACACGAGTAGTCATCATTTTCGATGCTGAGGTTCTTTCTTTTGAGTAGGTTTCTGGAGTTAAGTCGATCCAAGAACATGAGCCAGCAGAATATTTTCAGCTTCTTTGTTAGCTTCGTCTTCCAGATCCAGTTCAGTGGAGGAGGGGGTGTTGTGTTAAATCTGAAGTTGTCATTGTAGATGTAGCTGGATGAGAAACCTGTTCTGTTATTCTTGTATGACCATGTGTCATTGGTGTTTTGTAAGCCTTGGATGATGTCGGTCAGTAGGTTTAGTTCCTGTAGCGCTTGTGTTGATATTGGGGTGTGGAAGTTGGTGTGTATGTCTGTTGTTGTGGTGTATTGGGCTATGGACGCGTTTTGGTGTCTTGCATGTGTATACAGGTTTGGGGAAGACGTAATAAGTGCCATTGTATGCCACTTGTTGTGCCACATGGATATCGTGTCACCTTTTCTGATGTTTACCTTAGTTTGTTGTTTGAAGCTTTCCCATTGGCTCATGATGTCCTTGAACCAGAAGCAACCCCTATTTGTCAGTTGATGGGGTGGGGTGCCATCTGCGCAGTATGAGTCGAGGATGAGGTGCACCCAAGGCGTGTCCTTTTTGTTGTAGAGTTTGTAGAGGAATTTCTGTATGAAGGCCTGATTCATGAGGTGTAGGTTTTTGAGCCCAATTCCTCCTTTTTTTCTTTGGTGTTATGGTGTCTTCCCATTTCACCAAAGGTTTCCCTTTGGCCATGATGTCCGAGCCTCTCCAGAGGCAGGTTTTCCTGTATTTGTCTATTTGTAGGATTGTTTTGGAATGTAGTTTGATGTGCACATTGTGTAGATTGGCATTGATGATAGTAGGGTGTCTACAATTGTGCACCTTCCGGCCATGGACAGGTATGCGGATGTGGTGTTGAGTGTTCGCTCAATGTTAGTGGTCAGTGGTAGGAAGTCAGTGCTTTTTGGTTTGGTGATTCCTAGGGGTATGCCAAGATAGGTGAAAGGCAGTGTGCCTAGCTGACACCCAAAGGTGGCAGACATGGTGATTGGTTGGTCTGTAGTAAGGTTGATTGGGATTAGGAATGTTTTTTCTAGATTGATCTTGAGGCCAGTTGCAGAAGTGAATGCTGAGAGTAAGGTTTTTAGGAAGAATATCTGTTGCTGGGATGCTTGTATTGTGATGATTGTGTCATCGGCATACTGCACTATGGGGAAGTCATGGTTCGAGAGATGTGGTAGTGGCGGAATCAGTAAGCCTCTTTGTTTGGCGTGGTTGGTGAGATGTTGAAGTAGATCTGCTGCGATTGCAAAGAGAGTAGGCGAGAGTGGGCAACCTTGTTGGACACCCCTTCTGCAGTGGAAGAATTTACCTGGTACTCCATTCAGTAAGATAGCTAAGGTGTTTGTAGATAGTATGTTGCTTGTCCAGGTTACCCATTGTTGTGGGAACCCTCTGTTGGTTAGCGCCCTGAGGATGGCATCATGTTCCATTATGTCGAAGGCTTTTTCAAAGTCTAGTTTCAGCATTACTATAGGTCTCCTTGATCTTCTGCATTGATGTATAAACTCATAATTCCATGCAATGCAGTCTTGGATCGTTCTCGTTCTGATGAAGCCGTACTGATTGGCATGTATGATATCTTTGAGGATGGTCTGTATTCTTTGTCCCATGAGTTTGCTTATGATTTTGATGCTTGTGTTTAGTAGGGAAATTGGTCTGTAGTCGGCCGAGGTTTCCGGGGTCGTTTTCTTTGGGATGAGTGTGATGACGGAGCTGTTTATTGGTTGTAGGCTGCATCCATTGTTGAAGAACGCATTGCAGAGGTTGTAGACGTCGTTTTTGATGATGTCCCAAAATTGTTTTATAGAATCTGTTGTTGAACCCATCAGGGCCCGGCGCTTTGTCTGATGGCATAATTTTAACTATTTTGTCGACCTCCTTAGTCGATATGGGCTCTATGAGGGATTGAAGGTTTGGGTGTGGTGTGACTATGTTCTGCAGACCTTCCCAGAGCGCAGTTGCATTTGTGCATCCTATTCTGGTTTTGAAATCATTCCAAAGGAGCGCAGCCTTGGATCAGTGATCCGTTACTGTCCTTCCGGTTGCATCCGTGAGGCTTGTGATCAAGTTTCGTCTATATCTGGTTGTAGCTGCTGAAATGAAGAATTTAGTTGGTTCATCCCCCAGTTTTGTCCATCTTTCAGTGTATCTTTGTTTCCAGTATTCTTGTCGTTGTCCCAGCAGGGTTTTGGTGTGTTTTTTGATGAGGTTTCTCAAAGTATCTTCTGATTGGCTAAGGGGCCTCTTTTCTTCCAGATGGTCTATTATGAGGATGGAGTCATTTGATATTTTCAGTTTCTTGGAGAGTGAGCCCACTGATTTGCTCCATCGTCTGATTGGTGCTCTAAGTATTTTGAATTTCGTTGATAGGGTTCTCGCAGCATCTAGTCCCTGTGTAGGTGCCCCATTCCAAATATTGGTTACTAGGTCTCTAAACCCTGGCATGTCGAACCAGTAGTTCTCAATTCTGAATTGTTGAGACTTTGGGATAGAAGTACCCAGTTGTACCATGCAGGGGATGTGGTCTGATGTTGTTTTGGCTAGCGGTATGAGTAGGGTGGCAGGGAAGGACAGTGACCAATGAGGCGAGGTGAAGCACCAATCTAATTGTTGTAGCAATGGGGAGGCCTGCATATTGCTCCAGGTGTAGTTCCTGTCTTTTAGGGGGATTTCTACAAGCCCTAGCTGGTTTATGGTTGCGTTGAATGTTTGCATGTCCGTGTGGTTCCCCCCTGGTCTGTTTCTATTATCCACTGATCGGTAATAGTTGAAATCCCCGATAATGAGCCAGTCTTGATCATCCGTGATATTTAGTGAGGTAAACCAGTCCATGAAATCTAGTCTTGGTTGTCCTGTGCACAGGCCATAGACTGTAGAGAACATCCATTGTTTGCCATTTGTGTTTGATGTAAATTTGATGGTGATTGCAAATTGTCGTGTTTGTTCCACAACCCCTTGCAGGAGATTGCCGTTCCAACCCACAAGTATTCCACCCGAGGCTCCTTGTGAGGGGGTGTAGGTGTATTGGTCAAAGCGCTTAGGTGCTATTTGTTTGATTAGTGAGCGGTGTATTGAATCTAATTTTGTCTCTTGGAGGCAGTAGATGATGCAGTTTGTTTCCTCTATTTTGGCTCTAACTGCTTGGTGTTTGGTTGGGTCATTTAGTCCCCGTATGTTCCAGTTTAGGAACGACCATGTTTGTGATGTTGTATTATGCATTGGTGTGTTTTGAGCAGCTTAGACGTTGCCTCGGACGTAATCTGAGGGGGAGACAAAACATGTCCAGGCGCAAAATAGAATGGATAGAAATGCATAGGAACAACGATAATACAAAGGACAGCTGCGCTGCAATTTTTATGGCTCTTGGTGGGTAGGATGTTCATTCTACTACATGAGGTAGGTGGTCTATGGGGTTTTTGGGAGGTGGCATCAGTAGGCGTACGCCACAGAGAACAAAAGTTGCGGGGACTCATTGATTAGTTGACGTGGTCTCGCCCGCTGGTCTCTCTGTCGTCCTAAAAGCGGTGATCACCATCGTCGCATGGACGCCGCAGCGAAGCGCTTGTGCCTGCAGTTCCGAAGGAGGAATATGAGGGATGGGTTCTATAGCATTTGCAATGTCGTGATCGGTTGGGAATTTAATTGGGCCTTGGAATAGTTTGCGTTTTGTTTTACCGCTTCAGTTTGTAGTTGGCGTGGATGCTGGGGCAGAGTGTGATGTGTCGATCACCCCCCTGGTTAGTCTGGTAGGCATACGTCTTCCTTCCCGCGCTGTAGAGATGCGAGGGCTGCGTCTAACTTGGTCCTGCGAAACCGGTGTCTGTCTGCGCAATGTTTTTTTGGAGGGAATGCAGACTATATTGTGGAGTGGGGTGTTGATGGTGGCAGGTACCTGTGCGGGCTGGATGATCTGCTGCTGGAGGTTGCTGGGTACTGGCTCGTTGATGGAGGGGCCGATTGGTTCGGAGCGAGTGCGGCGCCGGTAGACTCTTCCGAAGCAGTTTGTCGGGCGCCTCGAGGAGGCAGAAACCGGCGGGGCTTGCGATGGAGCCTGCGCTCTGAACCTTGCTGTGGGCGTTTGGCCGCGGCGCGCACCCATGGCAGATGACTCCGCTTGGTCTTGGGCGGGCAGGCCATGGGTTGATCCCTGGATGTGAGATGTCCACCAGGGGTTTTGTGCTGCAGGGAAGGCTGCAGTGAGGAGCCGACGGAAGGAGACCGAGTCGAAGGGCCTCAACCAATCTGGTTGTATTGAGGGATCACCCCCCACAAATTGCAGCTTCTGGTTATTGTTGTGGTGGTGGTGGGTGTGCTGCTGGGTGATGTTGGCGTTGGAGGAGGCGGAGCTTGCATCTTCGTTAGTGTTGGAGACGCCACTCAGGTCCAGGTGGTCCTGTTGCGGGACAGGCCAGGCTCCCCAGGCTACGTGGTTCTCCTGGTTGCCCTGTAGCTCCGCCGTCGCCGCATCCCAAACCGGGTCAGGGTTTGGGGCTGAGGGGAGAATGGGGAGGTGGAAGCCGTTGGCGTTGTCGTGGTTTGGCGGCGGCTGGGGGAAGGGATGGGGGTTACCCCCGGAGGTATATCATCTTCGCCTGGAGGGATGTTGGGGAGAATAAACGCCCCGTTGAGGACGATTATCGGGCAGGACCAAGAGAAGCCTTGGTCGTTCGCATCGCAGTGTCGGATGACGATGCTGCGGGGAACGTTGTTGGCGCCATTGTAGAGGCACCGACATAGCACGTACCCGCGCTGATCAGGCACGTTGTGCCAGGAGACGAGGTAGCCAAAGGTCGCCACTGCAACGTCGATGTGCTGAACATATTGATAATCTAGGGGGAACCCTAGTATCATGATCCAGCCGTTGTGTGAGTAGTTGGCTTGGCGCCTGTTTATGCCGTGGTCATGGCGGGAGAAGGTGATGAGGTGGTTCTCCACGAAGAAGGGCTCGTCGCGAAGCACTATATCGCGGTGGTAGCCGGATTCAAGCCTGTTTAGGCCAATCCCCAGTGGGGTGATGCAGGAAGAGATTACCCGCAGGCCGAAATCTTCTTCAAGGGTTTGGGCAATGCGGACTCGGAACCAGTTATACTGGTCATGGGGGATTAGGCCATCTCGGTCTTCCGCAATGACGAAACCCTCATGGTTTCGGACTGCAGTTGTGCTGAAATGCACGTTGGTGCGAGGGATTCTCTCCTCTCCGCCCTCGTTGATGAAGTGGTGGCCATGGGGAAGGAACCTCTCGGAGTCTACTGGGAAGTTGGCCATGGGGTGCAAGGGTGTTTGAGAGGTGGTGAGTTGTAGTGTGCTCTATTGTGGGGTAGTGTGTGAAGGCGAGGTGTTCTCGGTGGGTGCTATATATGGTGGTTGATGGGGGGTTTGTGCTTCTGGGGATGGGTCTCCCGTGTACACGTGTGGTGCAACAGGAAGGCCAACCTGGTTAAGCAGCAGGGGCATCGTTCCTTCTGTTCGTGCGGGACAGGTAGCCCGTTGGAGTTCCACCCGTCGGTATACCCGGGATTTTGCAGTGGATCGCCTCGTTCCTTGTGCGATTTTGGGGACCCAAACAAGGCAATGTCTGATGGTGGAAGAGCATATGTCGGCTCTGTGTCCAGTTTGCAGGCACAGTAAGCATCGAGCTATTGCACGACACATATGGGCGAGGTGGTTTTGACTGAAGCAGCGCTTGCAGCAGCAGTGAGGGATTAGATTGCGTAGGTTGTAGGTGTCTTTGGTGCTAGGGGGTTTCGTAGGTTTTTTCCTGTAGGTGTAGCATGTCCCGTCATTGCTAGTGGGCAGGCAATCGAGTGCTGGATTTATTTCATTCGGCGGTGTGGTTTGAATGTGGCCCGGATGTCGAAAGTCCACTTTGGTAGTAAATGCAGGGTGGTGCATTTGCAGGGAAGTCAGGCGGTTTGGGCTGATCTTTTGTGGGCGATTATATTGGCGGCTTCTTTCTTGGTGTGGGTCCTGTTTCGAGCCGGTGAGATTACTATGACGGGCAGGTGGGCCCTTTGCATGTATGAACTCGGTTTGAGGCCAGGTGGCTGGTTGGTGGGTCTTGTTTCTGTCTGGAATTTGAAATTGTGGGCCCTTTCCCAGGATGGACGGCGCAGCACAGCTAGCCGTCGTACGTCGGGCGGCCGACGCCGGCGAAGGAATCGTCCATAGATGGGTTGTGTGGAGCTTTTGGCTGATGTTGTGGAAGACCTTGGTGATTGGGATGTCTTTGTGGTTGGTAGTAGGTGTGATGGGGCAATCTATCCGGCCGACTCTGACGGATCGTCGATGTGGTGGGTGTTTGAGAATGGGGGGTTCTTCTTGGTGAGGTTTTGTTCGGGGTTGGGGGCCGTGTTTGTCTGATAGGGTTGGCAAATGATACTTGCTTCCCTTGACGGTTTTTTTTGCTGGGGGCCGTCGACCAGGATCTTTCTTCTTCTAGATGCCAGGTCCTCAGATCTCTTATCCAGTTTGGGCCTCCGTCGTACCAAGGGAAGAAGTAGACGTCGAAGTGTGGTGTGGTAACCCTAGTGAAGGAGCGTACCAACTTTCCTACATGGCGCGATGCCACCGCAAATCGAAAGTGGCGGTCCAGGGCCATGGTGACATGGAAGCCCCCCGGGGTGCCGCCTAGGGCGGCGTGGAGGGCCCAACCAACGGACTCCTTCGTTAGCCGGAAGGTGAAACGCTGGAAGACGGCTAGGAGGAAGAAAGCACCTTCTATGGAAGAGGAGGTATGGTGGACCGAGGAGGAGAGCAGGTGGAGCACCTTTTGTTGAAAGTTTTTCCCCGTTGTGAAGTTCCAGTTGCTGATGTCGAGCACCGGGCGGTCTCCATCTTCGTCCATGGCGCCGCAGAGGCGCCGGGTCGTCTGGAGCGGGAGAAGGTCAGGCGAGGAGTCATGCCATCGGCAAAGCGGGGGAGGGCTCGGCGATGGGGAGGCCGTTGGTAGGCGAGTGGGGGGTGGGGAGCGGGAGTAGGAGCGCCATCTCCACTAAGACATAGACAAGCCTATTGTTAATAGCTGCATTGTTTATTGTCAAGATTCCAGTCGACATTGCAACTTTGGATTTTAACTGTATTACTCACTCTTGCAGCATGGATCACACTCATTCTTAGGGTGAATTGGGTGCTTCCGTTCATGGTGGAAATGACTCAATTCCATCACGAGTGCCATTGCCAACCGGAATGGCAGAAGTCTTTGCAAGGATGTCTGAGTCTCTTCAAACATTAGTACAACAGGGTGTACATGAGGCTCGACAACTTGATCAACCTCAGAGCACATATCTGGATTTCTTGGCGACTCAACCGCTGGTTTTCATGGAATTGGTTGAACCATTGGAGTCAGATCATTGGCTCCGTGTGATTGAAGCCAAGTTTGAGTTACTCTAGTGTGACGAGTATCAGAAGTATTTGTTTGTTGCCCAACAACTTCATGGAGCCGTAGGAGAATGGTGGGCTGAATATCTTGCCACTTTCCCTGATGGTCATCGAGTGACATGGACAGAGTTTTGTGATGCTTTTCATGCACGTCACATATCTTATGGGATGATTAAAACAAAGTTGGAGGAGTTTGTGGAGTTAAAGCAAGGGGAGATGAGTGCTTATGAATATTCTAAGACATTCAATCGTTTAGCTAATATGCACCCGAGTATGTTAATATAGAGGCGTTGAAGTGTGGATGCTTCTTTTGAGGGTTAAACATTAAACTTCGAGCTAAATTGGCATTGTTCAATAATGACAACTATAATGAATTGGTCGATGTCGCTATTGTTCAGGAAGATGCAACTCTTTGCTATAAGGCGGAGAAGAGAAAGAGGAGCATATCACAGGAGATTGTTTGTGAAGTTCCTCTGGAGGATCGGGCGGTGTACTTATTATCGTCCGGCCAAGGAAGTCGATCGGTGAGTCAAG
This sequence comes from Tuctoria greenei, assembly GCA_036927565.1. NCBI lineage: Eukaryota > Viridiplantae > Streptophyta > Magnoliopsida > Poales > Poaceae > Tuctoria > Tuctoria greenei. Next base: position 43,950,216 of record JAYESD010000006.1, read on the forward strand.
CCCCGAAACTTCAATGTGACACTCAATTGTGGGAGAATGTTCATCTGGAATAGTCACAACATCAACTATCTCTTCCATCATCATCTTATGAAGAGCCTGATATCACATTGCATGATACTAGTAGTGATGTGGCTCTTTTGACACCGGAATGTCGTGTGACCAACCGGGGTAGCAGCCCCACATCTTATCAAATGGCAAAGAAATCATTTGGTCAGCAAGGGAAGACATCACAGAAAGTGTGCAATGTCAATTATGTCGCGATTAAGGATGTTCCGGTGGGAGAACCAGTTTTAGCGGGTATGTTCAGTCTACGGGACCACCTAGCATTTGTGTTGTTTGATTAAGGTGCTACACATGACTTCATATGGGAAGAATATGTGGTCAAATATCAATTGACGGCTACTACTCTATCTTCAGTTGATCAGATTGATTCACCAGGTGGTAGTATCACCGCCAACAAGATCATTGCCCGAGCACCTCTATGCTTGGATGGAAGAATTTATCTGACTACTCTCATCATGTTGGGTGGTCAAAAGATCGACATCATTCTGGGTATGTCATGGTTGACACATCATGGAGCTTTCTTTGATATTGCTTCTCGTACCGTGCAACTAAATTCCAAGAATCATGGTCAGCGTACATTGGTTCTGAAAAATATAACACCTTTACCTGCAGTGGTACATCACAATGAAGTTATTAAGTTGGAGGACATTCCAGTGGTGTGTGAATATTCGGACGTGTTTCCTGATGATCTTCCGGGCATGCCACCGGAAATGGACATCGAGTTCAAGATTGAACTTGCGCCGAGAACCGTACCGATCTCAAGGAAGCCATATAAGATGGCTCCAAAAGAACTTGCGAAACTCAAGGAACAGTTGAATGAACTTATGGACAAGGGTCTCATTCGTCCAAGTTCATTACCTTGGGGTTGTTCTGCATTGTTTGTAAAGAAGAAGGATAAGACTTTGAGACTATGTGTGGACTATCGTCCACTCAATGTTGTTACTATCAAGAACAAGTATCCACAACCACGCATTGCTATTCTATTCGATCAATTAGTGGGTACTAAGGTATTCTCAAAGATGGATCTTCATTCTAGTTATCATCAAATTAAGATTTGACCAGAAGATATACCTAAGACAGCATTCTCGACGAGGTATGGATTTTATGAGTACCATGTCATGTCCTTCGAATTGACCAACGCACCAGCTCACTTCATGTATCGCATGAATTCGGTGTTCATGCTAGAGTTGGACAAGTTTTTTGTGGTCTTCATCGATGACATCCTTGTGTATTCTAAATCTGGGGAAGAACATGCTCAACACTTGCATATCGTGCTTCAATGATTGCGAGACCACAAGCTCTATGCAAAGTTCAGCAAGTGTGAGTTTTGGATCAGCCAAGTGCCATTTCTAGGGCACATCATCTCAGCAGATGGTATTGCAGTTGATCCAAGCAAGATTGAGCAAGTGCTTAAGTGGAAATCTCCAAAGTTCGTACATGAAGTTCGCAGTTTCCTGGGTTTGGCAGCTTATTATCGGAGGTTCATTCCAAGCTTCTCGAAGATAGCTAAACCAATAACAAAGCTTCTAAAGAAAGGAAAGAAGTATGTATGGACTAAAGAATGTGAGGACGGTTTTCAAGCATTGGTGAAATACCTCACAACAACACCGGTGTTAGCTCAACCGGACACAGCCAAACCATTTGATGTCTATTGTGATGCATCTGGGATTGGTCTTGGTTGTGTATTGATGCAAGACAAAAGATTGATCACATATGGATCATGCCAGCTTTGGAACCATGAGTAGCATTATTTGATTCATGATCTTGAGCTCGCTGTCGTGGTGCTTGCATTGAAGATGCGGATACATTATCTATTGGGCAATCTAGTGCATCTCTACACTTATCACAAGAGTTTGAAGTACATCTTCACCTAGAAAGACTTGAATGACAACGGAGATGGTTAGAGTTTATCAAAGACTATGAGATTGAAATCCACTACCATCCTGGCAAGGCGAATTTGGTTGCAGATACGCTGAGCTGCAAGTCCCACGTCAACCATTTGTTCATCACTACGATGGAAGAGGATGAGCCAAGTCTATTCTTGGTTCCATATGGAGAACTCTGTAATCTTGCTCTCACTCCCACCATCTGGGAAGAGATTGTAGAGGCTCAGAAGAAGGACATAGGGATGTCGCACATCCAAAGGAGAATGAAGGAGGGTGAGATGAAATGCTTTCGATGTGATGATCACGGTGCTATTTGGTTTAAAGGCCGTATAGTTGTACCTCGTGACATGGAACTTCGGAAGAAGATCTTGGATGAAGCTCGTTTGTCCAAGTATTCTAATCATCTGGGTAGCAACAAGATGTACCATGACCCGAAGAAGAGATTATGGTGGTCCCGGGTGAAGAGGGAGGTAGCAAAGTATGTATCCGAATGTGATACATGTCGGCAAGTAAAAGCCGACCATTTGCAGCAAGCCGGACAGTTGCAACCCATGAACATACCGGCATGGAAGTGGGAAGACATCAGCACGGATTTCATTGTTGGGTTACCTCTCACTTTCCACAAGCATGACTCCATTTGGGTGATAGTTGATCAACTGACCAAGTCAGCACATTTCATCCCGGTCAGCACAACATATCATGCTCCCAAGTATGCAGAGTTGCATATCACAAGGATCATGTGCTTACATGGAGTGCCCAGCATTATCATTTCAGATTGTGGAGCCTTGTTTGTTGCTCGATTTTGGGAGCAGCTTCACGCATCATTGGGTACCAAGTTGATTTGAAGCTCTGCTTATCATCCATAGACTGATGGTCAGACTGAGCGGGTGAATCAAGTCCTTGAGGATATGCTACGAGTTTGTGCCATCCACCATGGTAAGAACTGGGATGATCACTTACAATTGGCGGAGTTCTCATACAACAATGGCTATCAAGCTAGTATCCTGATGACGCCATATGAGGCTCTCTATGGCAGGAAGCGCCGCACACCATTGAATTGGTGCAAGTCTGGTGAAAGAGTGATATATGGCATCGATCTTGTCAACGAAGCTGAAGAACGAGTGCGAGTAATCCAAGCCAATCTCAAGGCTGCTCAATCTAGACAGAAGAGCTATGCAGATAAACGGCGTCAACCTCTTCACTTCGACATCAGGGATCACGTACCTTCGGGTATCTCCGATGAAAGGGATTCATCGCTTTGGAGTAAAAGGGAAGCTAGCTCCAAGTTTCATTGGGCCATTCGTGGTGATTGAAAAATGCAGACCTGTGGCCTACCGATTGGAGTTACCAGCGTCTCTCTCTAGGGTTCACAATGTGTTCCACATCTCTCAGCTGCGAAAGTGCCTCAGAGCCCCAGCTGAAGTCCGCATAGATGATCTGGAAACTCTACAGCCGGATCTCACTTATTTAGAGTAACCGATCAAAATTATCAATGAGAAGACTCGCACCACAAGAAGCCGTACCTTTCACTTCTACAAAGTCTTGTGGAGTAACCACACTGCTGATGAAGCAGCGTGGGAAAGCGAGGATTTCCTTAGATCGAACTATGCAGATTTGTTAGCGGCATATGTTCAGTAGACCTCTTTCCTGTGTCCTTTCTTTTGTAATCTCGGGACGAGAATCTTTTAAGGGGGGGACTGTAAAGGCCCTAAAAATCCTTTTTGTACATATGACTTTGGAACTAAGAACTTGTTACCACATCACATGCAATGATGAATTTAACTACATGAAGGTGGTTCAGGTTAAATCATAGCTCATGACAAGAATGGTTTAACATGAGAAGCTGAGGACACCATTAATTCAAGCATAATTCAAAAACATTAATTGCAAAGTTTCAGCACTTGCGAAGTCCATTTACTAATGTAAATAAATAGGAAATGGAATTACACTTGAATGCAAACTTTCATTTAAACCAGATTCAAATTTTGTTGAACATAGAATCTGACTTCAGATTTGGATTCCTCATATTTTGGTTGAATTTTCCACCAACTTTGAGAATTTTTGAAGGCCATTTGATGGAAGAATAAAATGACCAGAAAAGGTGTGAGAGGAGAAGAAGGTGGGACTCACCTGTCACTGGGACACGGTTAAACCGACTCTGCTCGCTCTCTCACAGCGCGCCAGTGCGAAGGCATGCGCCACCGAGGTGAGCTGCCGCTGCCAAATGCTCTGGTTGATCCTAGCTCACGGCAAAAGATCGCTCTGCTCTCTACGTTATCTCTCTCTCCCGAAGCTCTGCTCGCTCTTGCGTTTTACGACTGCCGGAGCTGCGCAGCCGTTACCGGCCAGCCGAGGCACGGTCTCGCCGTGGTCACAACAGTAAAAAGATGTGCGACCCTCTGCTCTTCCTTCCCCTCCTCCTAAGTCCTCGTTTCCATGCTCATATAGCAAGTTCTTGCAGTTCCGCCGGTGACCTTCGAAAGGACACACCGCCATTGGTTCTGCTTCGCCGTCACGCCCGACTCGGGCCATCTCATACCTCGACTCCAACAGCAAAAAGATTGTGCAACATCGAAACTCGACGTGGTGTGTCGCTTGGAGGAGAAGGATAGGGTGTCTACTTGAAGTCATTGGCAGAGTCTCTGGAGGAAGATCACTAACAGTAAACGTTTAATAGAGTCACTAACCAAGGCAAGCTCCGGTTTGCATTTAAAAGCTTTATAGATTTTTGCAGTCTTCATCACCTTACGTCTTCAGTTGATATTGTGCATTACGTATAAGTTGTTTGGTATCCACTTGCATGACCACAAATCCCAGAGGTTGGTTGGAACGGTTTACAGTTCGACCTGTAGAAACTGCCAAGCTAATGTATAGGGAATCTGGTAGAAGTCGAGTAGTTGGAATCTACTCGCGTGTGATGTAGGAATTTCACAAATGGTAGACATAGTAAGCACTTGAGATATGAACCTGAATTTGACTGGTCAGGGGTGGATAGGAAGCGGTGAGACGTGGTCTCGGGTGCGTAGTCCTGCCTGTGTTGATTAAGGACCGCGCCGTATGTGGTACCACTAGGCAAGCTGGAACAGTACCGGTTGCATAATAGGTTAATGGGGCCCAATAAACTGATGTAACTTGTTCACTGTGGTGTCAAAACTTATACCGTTGTCTTTTGGGGGTTGAGCCAGGGGGTGTGAACGTGCTAGCGGAATAACTTCGTGGGGTTCTGTTAGTGGCCTCCTGGGGGGCCAATAGAACTGGTTCGGCGTTGGAGTGATGGGTGAAAGGTGGCCGCATACAATGCAATGTGGAGAGTACGTATTGTCATCCACGTGAGTGTATGTGTCGTGCATCCGGGTTTGTCCTAATCGCAATCACCGTCCCTCGCGGTTATTTGAGTACCACTTGTTTGTTGCTGTCGTGACGTAGTAATCCAGAGTAGTTATCATGTTTTAAATTTTGCTGCAACGAGTATAATATTGTATTGCGACCTTCTATGGCTTAGAGATAGCACAATTAAAGTTTACAGTTTTCAAACACTTAATCTGTAAAAGCATTATGTGCTTTGGGCATGCCATATCATCAGCAAAGCGTTTCTTGTTTGATTGTGGAGTTTATGATGTGTCGTGCCCAAAGAATGTCATGTGCTACTTAAAACCTGACATTAAGGATCCACTTGTAGGCCAGTCTACTTATGCTATTACCTACCTATGATTAGACTTTACCTTGCATATGTCTAGTGAGATGGCTCAGTCTTGCTGAGTCTTATGATCACGTTTGCAGTTAACAAGTTTTTGTAGTTTGTACGATTGATGACAGGCATGACGACGACGCCGTACCCCCATTAGGGTTCACGGCTGAGTGGGAGTCCTGCACACCGCCGTGATCTTGTGAGAGAGAGTTGCTAGTGCGAAGCACCCTAGGGCATGGATGACTTTGCTTTTGCATAGCTAGTGTTTAGAGTGTAGCTATGATGTATAGGTCTTCCTTTCGTTTAGTATTGTAAAACTTCCGCCGTGTTTATAAATAAAAGACTTAGTTTGTATTATATTCTCGTTCTTTTCATGTATACTGTCGGGTGTCGCATCTCATGACACCACCCGATGAGATCCTTGGATGTCGGGACCCCGATCCCCACAGTGAATCAACGATCCAGTATCAAATACCCATGACTCACTAGATGTAGCAATATTAATTTCTATAACATTTACACCTGAAGTGGAAATCTCACTTCTCTTCTTCTTTTTTAGATCCTCCAAGTACTTCTTGAAGTTCCTAGACCAATACCCTTAGCATGACAGTGAAAGCATTCAACATCAGGAGAAGGGCCAGATTTTTCCTTTGGCTTAGACTTTGAGCTTGCGGGCTCATCAGGAAACTTTCCCTGCCTTTGCCTTTAGGATGTGTCACACGCTTTCTCTTTTTATTCTCCTTTTGAACCATCATCACATGAGTGGCGTTTTTTTTAATGCTTTCTTCGGTTGTTTTAAGCATCCTATGCAGTTCAACAAATGTTTTCTCAATTGCCATTCATTTGAAAATTAAATATAACTGGCTTGTAGCTCGGTGGGAGCGACTGGAGAACAACGTCAATAGCCAGATCATCTTGAGTTCAGAACCAAGTTTGCCCAAATTTCAATGTAACCAATCATTTTGATTACATGAGGGCTGACCGGGCAACCTTCCTCCAGCTTGCATGAGAATAAGGACTTTGAGATGTTGTATCTCTCAGTCCCAGTTTGATTCTCAAACATTACACGCAGTCCCTCAATCATAGAATAAGCATCTGTATGCTCATATTGTTTTTGCAGATCAGGAGACATAGTGGCAAGCATGAGGCAGCTTACATTAAGTGCATCATCGCAGTGCTTTGAATAAGCTCTACGTGCCGCAAAATTTGCATCAGCTGGGAGGTCATCAGGGTATGACTGGAGAAAAACGTATTCGATTTTCTCTTGCTTAAGAACGATTCTCAAGTTGCGGTACCAATAGATAAAGTTAGCTCCATTGAGCTTTTCCTTTTCAAGCATAGATTGCAAATTTAAACCAGAATTGTTACTAGCAGACATGATCTATAATAGAAAATAAATACGCAAGGGTTTAGCACTATATTATATACTAATCTTCTATTAACAGTTTAATAAAATACACTACCACTATATGAGTATCATCTTCACTCTAACGACATATAGTGGTCCAAGATCCATGTTCACTAGTTTCTAGTGAGCTTTGGCTTCACTGTTAGAAAACAAGTGATATAGGTAAACAACAATTGTTAATCATATCCATATATGACTCTTGTTTGTTGGATGACATCCAATGCCCCGGCTTCCAACTCTATGTCACAAAACCCAAAACCTTTTTGATAGCTTTGTTGAGTAAACCAATACTATGCATGTGAATGTCCAACATTCACCCTATGCATTTTGATAGATGATGGTATTTTGCTTTGGCAAACCTACCACACAACGATCAAAATAACATAGGTGCAACTATTGGTAAATGGCATCAAATACTCAACTTTTGTGAGGGAAGCTATTCTATCATGACAAAACATTCACCATATGAAAAGCATTAAAAGAATAGTAATACCTAAATATTACAGGCATATGATCATATCACATTGTGAATGGTATGGCCTTTAGAATCATAGTGGTCTCCATCGCCATAGTTTCATCATGATCTAAGCTGTTATGCCTCCCTTCTTGTGGTGATCACCATCTCCACTTTGAAGACTTCTCCATGAACATAAAAGAAGCTATTACATCTAATAGCTATCAAATAAATTACATGAGAGATCAAGCATCACAGGTCGACACGCATGTCATTATACAATTATGTGACAACCTCAACCTAGTTGTGTTAAATTTGCAACACGCAGACTGCACTAATATTACACATAGATCATCACGTCATATTAAGGTCATACCATTCACATCATTCCCTGCAAAAACAAGTTAAGCATAGAACAATTTCTATCGCGAAACGACTCTATGATATCACTATAGCATACAGCAACAGCGACCCCGCTATGGTGATATCACTATAGAAGACAGCAACAGCGGGCGGGGGGTCGAGGGGGAGCCGCCCCCGCGGATTTCAGGGCAGCGCCCTGGACATCAAACGGAATTACATAGATTATATCTATAAAATCACTATGAAAATCTCATCATACTGATCAAATCAACCCGAATATGAGCCATTCAGAATGCCTTAATTTTCAATGTGAGTGGTTATTCATGAGAAGATCACAACTTATGACCGTGGTCTATTGGCTCAATCTGTTGACTATGTACGCAATTAGTCCCGACCGTGATTACAACCAGTGGGGACAGATTACGTACGTAGCGCAGAAGTAGCACGAACTGACTATTTAGTCATATACGATCACAATCTTCTCTAACCAATTCCAAAACCTTAAAAACCGTGCAATAAAAATTCATGGTATGAATATGTTTGTAGTAGATCGCATCTACTAATAATATTCAGACCAAAAACTATGCAACCTGGCTTTGATGCCGCTGTTGGGGATCGGCGGTACGCTACTCTAGCTTTTCTATCACATCACCCTAGAAACATGCAAGTACAGAGGTCATAGATCATTACAATTAGACGTGCAATGCAGCAGAATGTAGACGCACGATGGTGTAGGGGAAGTAGACAATCACGTTCGTCTCGTCCTTGTCCTCATCACGACAGCAACGTCGTCATGTCACCGTAGCCGATCAGCGCAGCACTAGCAGCAACGCCTCCATGGTGTCCACATGTAAGGGGAGGAATGTCGTACGCCAGTGTGCTAGCACCGCACGCGCAACAAGGGATTCGGCGTGAAGTCTGCGAGGGGTGGCGGCTAGGGTTGCCACATGGTAGAGTAATCAGCCCCTAGCCCTACCCTTCATATTTATAGGCGTACTAATGAGATTTTAGGTCGCAGGCCTATTAGTATTCTAATTGCTTATGGATCAAATATCTAGCAGACTTTAATCCGAATTGTTATGATTGCCTCTTGGACATATCATCAACAGAAGGTGGCGGGCGGCGTGGAGGCTGCAGACGAGGCCGGAGTGGAGGAGGCCGACGCGAATAGGGAGAAGCCCGGAGCGGAGGAGGTGAGATGACACATGCAGGAGAGTAAGGCGAGGCACATCAGAGTGACAAGGGTGGTGGTGGCACGACGGAAGGAGGATGTTGACGGGGCGAGGTAGGGGAGGGGGGAGAGGGCACGGAGGCACGACGGAGGGATAAAGACGGTGGTGGTGCGACAGAAGGAGGATGGTGGTGGCAACAAGGAAACGAGGATACGTATTGCATTCTCAGACGGGTATGTACAGGGGAGGTTGTGCATACCGTATGCAGAATTTTTTTCCCACAACTAAAATTGCTATCTTATTTTCAAGCTTGAAAAACCGGAGTAGAAACAACAAAGCTTCCTCCTTGATGATAAGAGCATTGGGGCAAGGTTAATTCTTAATAAAGTTCACTCAAACCCACACCAATGATTATCTTCAAAAAAAATACCACGCCAATGCTGTCCTCTTCAAGGCGAGTCTCCCCCTACTACTCCCACCTTCTCCTGCCTCCTCGCCAAAAGCATATAGTTCTGGGGCCTGGCTGCTGTCAGTTCCGATCTTATGTATTCTTTCCCCCTCCCTTCCAAACTTACCTTATGCTTTCAGATGGCATGGACCTTCCATTATTTAGTTTTCAGTTCTGCTGTGTGCGTCCCGAGTGATCTATAGTGTTTCGCTTTTGAATTCTGGAGTAAATAATTGGGTGGGCTTCTTCGTCTTGTTTGGTTTATTCTTTGGGTCAGTCTATACGCTAGGCGTCTGAAATCTCAGAAAATTTCAGGCACTAGTTGATTAACAGCTAATTATAGTCATTAACTACTAATTTTGTAATTAATCCTTCATTCTATAGGTTAACCAATTACAAATTTTTTTGTTTGTTTATTTTACAATTAAAATAATCTACAAATCACGGAGTAACAATTACAACCAACAAATTACGGATTAACAATTAACAAAATAAAAAAATTACCTCTCAGATCCACCGGCGTCGCCGCCGCGCCGCTCCGTCGGACCGCCATCGAGCCGCGCTCTATCGAACGCCGTCAAGGTGCCACACCGCCGGCGAGGTGCCGCGGGAGCCGCACGTGCTCGGCCTCCGAAGCCGCCAGCCGCCGCCATGGATCGAGCACGAGACATAGTTGAGAGTGAGAGAGAAGAAATGGGGATTAGGGTTGAAGAGCCCGCACAAATCTTAAAGTTGATCTAAAGGTCGCCGGAATCTTTTTAGATTTCAGGCACATGAAAACTAGGATTTCTCTTATTCTTTTGCTAGCTCAGGAATGGACGAGTAAGGAATTTAGCTGAAGAATTACTCTGTTTTTCTCGTCTGGTGTTGGGGGTACGGATTTTTTGTGTTCCCGTCCCAATGGTTTAAATTGGAAGAGTACAAGATCTCACTGTCACAGGTCCTGTTTGGAAATTCGGACAGCGCAACTGGGGTCCAAATCCTTGTGCGTTAGTTAAAAGTTCAGCTGCGCCCCAAAGCTCAAATTCGAAGAGCAATGCTTCCTATGCAAAGTTTTGCTGGGCTCGCACTCCTCCAGTGGTACATTTCTTTCAGTTGTTCCTCTTGTTTGTAGGTCACTGATTGCGATATGCAGATTCTATATGTTGGATGAGTACAGCGGTTTCATTTCCACCCTTTGTCATGAACTATTGTGATGTTACTGTTCTTTGAAAGCACGAGACAAAAATGGGTTCATGCATTTTGCTTGTTACAACCCGTGCTAACTGCTAGAAATGTAAAAAAAAAAAAGGGTTCAGATACCAAATAGCTGAAGAACTCTATGATTTTAAGAAAGAATGTTTAATAAGTAGCTAAACTCTGCTTATTGAAGTAGCTATACTCTGCTTATTGAAGTAGCTATACTCTGCTTAGTAACAAGTAGCTATACTCTATTTACATTACATCCCAATGCCTTTTCTTGCATATTCTTAGCCCGTGTGGCTTGATCTGACCTTTCTATAGGCTGATTATTTTTCTCCCTGAAGTTCCCCTTACTTTCGAAAAGTGCCTTACTTGAACAGTTGATTGAAGAGAGTTCAGACCAAGAACAATGTATCATCAAACTAAATTATATTCCTCGGGGTGCCAAGTCATTTGAGCTGGTTGCAAGGTTCTGTTACTGAGTGAAAATAGAACTTTCTCGAGTTGTATTAGCGGTGGAGTGTATAGTTTGTATTGGAAACTATACCGACCTACCTATAAATATGAGGGAAGGACTGCTGTTGTAACCACGACGAATACAACATATTGGGGAGGAGCGTTCGTAGTCATCCATGCCCCGAGGATGTAGGCTTTGGCCGAACCTCGTTAACAAATATCGTGTCTCGCATGTCGTCCGTGACCTTGCATCGATGGCTCTGTCGCGTGCCTATTTTCTAACAAGTGGTATCAGAGCCATAATCGGAAATCTAGAACATCTCTCGGGTCTCACACAGATATCGGTCGCCAGAAAGATCTCATGGGCCACATGAAATAGGGTTGTTGGAGTAGTGTCCACCCGAGTGTGAAGAGAAGATGGGTCACTCGATGTGTGACAGGGGAGATTGTTAAGTTTAGTCTCAAATCGGATATTGATGATGGGAGAGTCCAACATATAAGGTGGAGGAAACCTCACCTATCAGACTAGTCTTTTGGATTGAGCTGACCCAAGACCTTGGTTGTGGCTCCGGTTGGGCCTATTTACATAGCAGGCCCGTTGCGACTTGGGCTAGCGGCGGGGGCCCGTCTGCGTGACGGGTTGGACCGCGTTCTAACAAGTGGTATCAGAGCCAAAGTTGGATTGGATCTAGAGGTGATGCAAAAGATCATCGTGGAGGTGCAAGGATCATACTCGACGGGCACCGTGAAACTGCTTGATGTGGTGCGAGCTGGAGCATGGCAGCGATCGGCGATCTAATCGGTGTTGTCGGACACTCTAGGCAGGCGGCCTAGACCGTTCGATGGGCTGCAACCGGTGAGGATTGTCCAGACGTAGTGATCAAACCTATAGAATAGCCGTTGAAGGCGTCACGATGAGGGCGGTGGCTTCGACTTGCAATCTTACCAGCGGCTAGACGAGACAGTCACGATGATGCAGCGAAATTTCGACAGTGTTGTGCAGGCGCAGACGAGCCTGGATTTCGACTGTTTCCGGAGTCATCATGGTTGCAGGAGCACAGAACCGTGACTTGGTTTTATAGCCGCTTGCGTGCACGCGGAATATCAGAAAATCTGAGATGGAACCAACAGGTGGACTCGTGATTGGCGGCCGGGATTGTGCAAGCCAAGCTTGTATGTACATGGTGGCTAGCAGTTAAGTCGGACCTGAGTTGGTGTGTTGGTGCAGATAAAATCAAAAGAAGATAAGGAAGGTACTGGGTGCACACCTGATCACATGGGTTACGTGAAAAGGAATGCTTGATATGGCCGTTTTTTCCTTTTGATTGGACGTGGAGAGTGGAGATTGATTGAGTCAGACTAGGATACGTCAGCATAATCTTACTCGGCTCATGATCCTGTTTGAGTTGATCTGATAAAGGTGTCGTGCGGGTGCACAGGGGCATATAAAATCAGAATACCGAGAAGGGTCATAGCAGCACAAAAAAAAAATCAACGCAAGACAGATGCTCTCGGGTGTTGTTTAGGAACGCAAGTGCTCGTAACATCGACGTTCCAGCAGTTTTGCGATCAAGCAAAAGAACTTGATCGTACGAGACAAAGGAAATTGATTCGTCTGCTGTTGCAGTCAACAGGGCAAGTGGATGGGGCGGTAAGACCGGTAGAAAAGGGCTGGTAAACCGTGTGTTGGATGATGGCGTCGACGGGTACTAGATTTGATATGGTGAAGTTTGACGGCAGCGGTAACTTCGGCTTGTGGCAGATAAGGGTGAAATATTTGTTGGCGCAACAAAGTATTTTGTTCGTTCTGAAGGCGAAAAAGCCGGTCAAGATGGAGGATGACGAGTGAGAAGAGAAACAGATGCAAGCAGCTGCAACCATACGGCTGTCTCTGTCTAACAATGTCATGTATCATGTCATTGGTTGACTACACCAAAAGAAATATGAGATCATGTCGAAGACTTTGATGACCAAGCTGTATTCGAAGCAAAAGTTATATGGGCTGAAGATGCAGGAAGAGTCTGATCTTGCAGAGTACATAAATATCTTCAATCAAAGGGTTACGGATCTAGGACAACTATATGTGAAAATTGATGATGAAGACATGGTAATAATTCTTTTATGCTCGTTATCACTATCTTATGAGGAAACGATCACGACTCTGACATTCGGCAAGGATTCCATCAAAATTAAGGATGTTACTGCAGCGTTACTAGCTCAAGAGCGAAGGAGGAGGAACAATGCAGTGGACGAACCTCAAGCTGAAGGTTTGCAGGTGAGGGGTGAGAATGCTAAGGAGAAGGTGGAGGCTAAGAGCAAGAAGAAGAAAAAGGTGAAGTGCTATTTCTGCAAGGAGTGGGGACATATTAAAAGGGATTGTCCAGGAAACGCGAAGAGTTCAAGTGCTAATATTGTCATTCCTAAGAGTGACTTGGATAGCAACGGTGATGTTCTCTCAGTGGGTATCGAAATAAAGTCAACTGAAGCATGGATGTTAGATTCGGCAAGTTCTTTTCATGCAACACACAAAAGGAGTGGTTCTCTTCATACAAGTCAAGTGATTTTAGCAAAGCTTATTTAAGAGATGATAGGGGACACCATGTTATTCGAATTGGCAAGATCAAGATCAAGACTGAAGACAGAGTTGAGCACGTGCTTCAAGGTGTTAAGCATGTACCAAAGCTGTAAAGAAATCTAATTTTACTTGGGGCTCTACATCGTGATGGTCTGTTATTCCGGGCTGAGCGGCATGGAAATACAATGAAAGCCATAGATGGAGATGAGACTGTGATGATAGGAGAGAGAGGCATCAAATTTGTACAAGTTACAAGGGTGTTCCATTGCAGGTGGAGTCATAGAAGATGGAGTTGCGGAGATAGCAGTGTTCTCTTCGGACGGCGAGTCTAAAGCGTTGGACTCATCAGGTGACTCTTCATGAGCTACGAAGTCGATAACTCAAGTCCGGGTACAAGAAAGTTGACACACGACGACTTCAAGGTGGTGCAATATTTGCCAAGGTGGAGTTTGTTGGATATGTGTTAAATATTGTGTACGAGTTGGTTACGGACTCAGAGTTGTATTAGCGGTGAGGCGTAGATTTTGTGGTGGACTCTGTACTGGCCTCCCTATAAATATGAGAGAAGGACTGTTGTTGTAACCACGACAAGACAACATATTGAGGAGGAGTGCCCGTAGTCATGCCTCGGTAATGTAGGCTTCGACCGAACCTCGTTAACAAATATCGTGCCTCGCGTGTCGTCCGTGCCCTTGCATCGATGCGTCTGAAGATCCGTCTTCACTTCCGCGTGCCTATTTTCTAACAGTTGCCTACCTTCGTTGTGGCTCTGAGCATCTCCAAATGACTGAAGAATTAGCTGAAGACAACCTGATTACACAATTAGAAATGTTCCTTAACCAAGTGGTCTTTTGTAACTGGAAAGATTCTTTGACAACTTTGGAAACATGTGATGACCTCCTCCCTCATGCTGAAGACCTTCAAATTGTGAAGAGATGCATCGAGTCGTTAGCAACGAAAGCTACTACTGATCCTTTTTTTTTTACTGGCCCATAAGGAAACATGGCATCATGCAAAGCCTTGGTGGCATTGTTCTGTGGAATGGGATCAGCACAGGTGCAAGGCCCAAACCTTCGATGCTGCCTGGTGGTATGATGATGCATCATCATTGAGTTTCCCCATGTACAAGAGGTTAATTTCCAATATGCTTGCATAAAATACTTCCACATCCGTGCAAAAGGCCGTACCCGGAAAAAATTCATAGCGTCGATCAGAGATAGTGATGGCTGCCTAAGATGGGCAAATGATGAAAAGGAGGGTGTGTTCAGAAACCATTTCCAGGCCCTCATCGGCACGGCACAACCAAGATCCCTCTCCTTTCACTGGCACCAGCTTGGCCTGCCACGAATCCAAAACCCATCCATGGATGAAGCCTTCACCGAAGATGAAATCTGGGCAGCTATATGTGACTCTCCGGCTGAGAAAGCGCCGGGACCGGACGGTTTCACATACCTCTTTTACCGCAAATGCTGGGCCATAATTAAGGACGATGTCAAAGCTGCCTTCCGTTGCTTCCATTTGCTCCGTACGGGACCTTTGCCAAAACTGAACAGAGCCCATATCACATTGCTCCCGAAGAAAGAAGGTGCCAAAGCCCCGGGGACTACAGGCCTATCAGCCTCCTTCACTCAGTGGCAAAACTCATCTCCATGGTTCTCTCCTTTCTGCTAAGAAAGGAAATCAATGATCAAATATCAGTTGCCCAAAGTGCCTTCATATGGAAGCACTGCATTTAGGAAAATTTCCTCTATGTCAGAAACCTTGCGCGTTTCTTCCACATCACAGGGAGACCGATGCTTTTGCTTAAGCTCGACATAAGCAAAGCTTTTGATTCCGTTTCATGGGAACATCTATTGGAGCTTCTTGACCATAGAGGTTTCTCCAGCCGTTGGCGCAATTGGGTCGCCACATTACTGAGCACGGCATCCTCCGATGTACTCCTCAACGGCACGGTCGGGCCATCCATTACACAGAGATGAGGTCTTAGACAAGGGATCCTCTTTCCCCTTACCTCTTCATCTTGGTTATTGACACGCTGCAAAGACTGTTTCAGAGGGCAACTGAGACTGGAGTCATCTTGCCGTTGCCGGCCAGACATGCCCCCTTGCAGATATCCATGTACGCCGATGATGTAGTGCTTTTCCTTAACACGAATAGAATCGACATCTCGGCCTCCATGCTTATCCTTGAGCATTTCAGCGATGCTACCGGCCTCAAGATCAACGTCCACAGAAGCTCCGTCGCACCAATCAAATGTGAAGCAATTGATCTTGATGACATCTTGCAGGATTTTGATGGTCAGCGCCAGCCGTGGCCACTGACCTATCTAGGATTGCCTCTGTCACTCGGGCGCCTTAGAGTTGGCCACTTCCAGGGCATCCAGGAGAGTCATGAGCAAGCTTGTCGGCTGGCAGTCCTTGCAACTCAGTATCGGTGGAAGGCGCGAGCTAGTACATTCGGTCCTCAGCTCCTTACTCACCTATCAGCTCACTGTTTTGAAACCGCCCAAAAAGGTGTTAAAAGACATAGACAAGGTTCAATGCTGCTTTTTTTGGGCTAGATCAGAATGTCTCCAGGTGGGTAAGTGCAAGGTCAAATGGACCAAGGTTTGCAGGCCTCTTGATTGTGGCGACCTCGGCATCTCGGATTTCAGCAGGTTTGGCCGAGCTTTACGTTTTTGCTGGATATGGTGCTCGTGGACTCAGCCGGGCCGCCCCTGGAGTGGGATGGAGCTCCTGACTAGTGAGACGGATGTCGCTATTTTTTCCTCGGCCACGAGAGTCACTCTTGGGGACAGTACCAAGGCCTCTTTTTGGAGATTAAGTTGGCTCCAGGAGAAGGCACCTTACTTATTGTTCCCAGCTCTATCTTGCCTCCTGTGGAAAAAATAGAACAGTGGCGGCAGCCTTATCCGATGGCACTTGGATCAGAGACATCCTCCCGGGATTCTCCGCTCAAATTCTGCTGGATTTCATGGAGTTGTGGACGATGATTGATGACCAACAGCCCCAGCTACAACAAGGTGTCCCAGACGCAATCACATGGACCCTAACAAGCGATGGATCCTACTCGGCAAGTTCCACATACAGGCCACAATTCAAAGGATCGACCCACTTTGTGTTCCACAAGCTAGTATGGAAGACGTGGGCGACAACCAAGTGCAAAATTTTCATGTGGCTGCTACTGAAAAATAGGCAATGGACCGCAGACAAACTGCTGCTCCGAGAATGGCCCAATGACTATTTTGTTCCCTCTTCTATTGAAATGTTGAGACCAGCTACCACCTTTTCGTGGAATGTCCTATGTCTCGGCAGCTCTGGACTCTGATCAGCGCTTGAGCTTATGTCCCTGGCCTCAGCCCAGAGTTGTGGCATGACTACCACACCAAACTGTGAATGATTGGTTTCATGCCTTGAAGCTCCCCTCGAGACCACGCCGAAAGCAGGGATCCTTGTCTCTCATCATTCTTACACTCTGGTCACTTTGGAGAGAGTGGAACATCAGAATTTTCTGTTGGGTGACCCCAACGTTGGCACCCTGGGCGGCCAAGTATAGGAGTCCGACTTGGACTCATGGGGAGTCTGAGTAGGATCCCAGGTGCGCACCAGGGGCAGCATATGTGCGGCTTCACCTGACCCAGAGGGCAACCAACATTGCTTCTAGAAAGAGTAGAGTACTACTCAGTTTAAGGTCCTTAGAGATAGAGACCAGGAACTAGTTTCCTAATAGATAGAGAAGAATAGAGTACGGGATTGGACACAGTAAAGGTGCGGTAAGCACCAGATCTAGAAGGATTCCATATCCTTAGAAAATAGGTAGAGTTTGAGTCTGTTACAAATTATCACATGTAATAGAGCTAGGAAACTCATGTATCGGGCTATATAACCAAGCGAGCCAGCCCTTGGCTAGATATCCCATTGAGTAGAATAATATTCCATTGGAGAAACCTTGCGCCAAGGGATCAGCAAGTCGCCTAGAACAGACTTGTTCCTCTGTCGTGCCCTTGTGCACTATAGTATAGCAGATCACATCTTCTATTTGACTTGCCTGTAGCACCATCCTTAGCCCTATGCATACAGCAGATTGCACATTAGCCTCTTGTGTGCATAGTAGCAGTACAGGGCACAACTGTTATTTTCTCCTCTGCTGCAGAGGCCTTCCTAATGGTGCAGTTCACCTACAAGCTCTCTGTTCTGCGCATACAAAGGATTGCAGCTCACTGCTGAGTTGCTGAGTTGTAGAACTTCCTGTACAGGCTGAACAGGATATTTTCTGGTGTTTAGCGCACCGGATTCCAACATTCGTGGTATCAGAGTCAGATTTGACCTTGGATTGAATTAAGCAACATGTCGAGGGAACCGAAGACCCCTCCAAGCAGCGGCAGAGTCACTGGCGGCAAGATCATTACGACAACCCATCCAGTGGTTTGTGAGGTGAACACGGGAATCGGGTTCCCAATACTCACCAAGACCAACTACGCGGAGTGGGCTGTCATGATGAAGACCAAGCTGCGGGCGCGACTGCTTTGGGAGGATGGATGGAGAAAGGCAATGCAACCAAGTAGGAGGATATGATGGCACTGGACATCCTCGTCAGCGTTGTCCCGCTGGAGATGATCACGACGATCGAGGAGAAGAAGACGGCGAAGGAGGCATGGGCAACGATCACTCTCATGCTGGTTGGAGTTGACTGCATGAAGAAGATGACGACGCAGCAACTCCGAGGCGAGTTCGAGGCCGCCACCTTCAAGCATGGTAAGGGGATCGAGGACTTCTTTCTTTGGCTGAGCGGCATGGTGGTGCGCCTTGCCTCGCTCGGGGTGCCGCTAGAGGAGTCAGTGGTCGTGCAGAAGCTCTTGCGATGCATTCCAAAATGCTTCCAACAGATTGTGGTGGCGATCACAACCTTGCTGGATGTGTCAACCCTCACATTGTCGGATGTGACGGGATGGTTGAAGGCTGCCGAAAACGTCTTTGACACGACGTGGCAAAGTGGAGGAGTACATGACGGCCAATTGTACCTCACTCGGGAGGAGTGGGAGAAGTAGGTAGAGGAGGAGCAGGCTGCCAAGTCTTCAAAGAAGGGCGGCCGCAAGGGCGCATCAAAGAAGAACAAGAAGGGTTCCGGGAAGGACATTCCGCGGGACCAATGCAGGAAGTGCGGGAAGAATGGTCATTGGGCCAAGGAGTGTCGGTCAAAGTCAGAGCAGGAGGAGCCGCAACAATAAGCTCTCATGGCTGAGGCAGAAGAGGAGGGTGTCTTGTTCATGACAAGGACGCCCTCAATACAGGTGGAGCTTATACAGGAGCGTCTCATGTGCCCACTGGAGATAGTGGAGGGAGGTGTTTGCGTGCATTGCAACAACAACGACGACTCCGATGGTGACACATGGTACCTTGACACGGGCGCGACCAACCACATGACGGGCTTGTGCGCTGTCTTCTCCGAGCTTGATGAGAACGTCGTTGGGACGATCAAGTTCAATGACAACTCGATCGTGCCGATCCAGGGGAAGGGTACGATCATCTTTGCCGCCAAGAAGGGTGAGCACAGGAGGCTCACCAGCGTCTACTACATCTCGCACCTCACCACCAACGTCATCAGCATCATCCAACTAGATGAGTATGGCTACCGCATGAAAGTACATGGAGGAGTGATGCAGATATGGGACGAGGAGAATCGTATTCTCACACGTGTGCAATGCGACAACAGCAAGTTGTACTCTTTCAAGCTCAACATCATGCGTCCGATTTGCTTAACCATGCAAACAAAAGAAGACTTCAGCACGTGCTACATCGACACCACGGGTCTAGCATCCGCTGGACCAACTGTTTAGGCCCTGGAACAAACCTACAGGGGCCAATAGGCCCCACACACGGATCCATAGGTGCTGGAACGGCTCTGCATGAGGCAAGAGGCCCTGCACAGGGCACCAGAGCTGATGGGATGAGTGCTGCAGCAGCAAGATGGGGCACAAGAGGAGCTGGGAGTCCTAAACAACATCTCAGGGATGAACAGGGGCAGCACAGGGTGCTGGAGGCCTTAGGCGTGCTGTTGTCCCTACGGAGGAGCACGAGGTTGAAGACTGGAGCTCTCACAAGACTTCTGAGCATCCTCCAAGACCCATCTTGTTGGTCACACTATCAACGAAGATCGGTAGCGATGGCGACGCCTACCACGATAAAGATGATGCGCCTATCACCCCTCCAAGGCACGCTTCATGAAGCCTGGAGGAGGGTGAGCTCAAGTTCATCACCATGGAGGAGCCTATGTTGTTTTCATGAGGATCAAGTCCATTGAAGAGGATGGGACGTGGCACGGAAGAATGGTGAAGCTTGAAGAACTGTCGGTGACCAAGGGCGATGTCTATCAACAAGGTGGAGATGGACATCCTGACCAAAGTGCTTGAAAGATGGAAGTTCGTCAAGATGGGAAGGATTGAGATCCTCGACATGCGTCAGCATCGGGATCGGGAGGAGAATGTTGGGTGTGACCCAATGCTGGGCACCCTGGGCGGCCAAGTACAGGAGTCCGACTTGGACTCATGGGGAGTCCGAGTAGGATCCCAGGTGCGCACCAGGGGCAGCATATGTGCGGCTGCACCTGACCGAGGGGGCAACCAACATTGCTTCTAGAATGGGTAGACTCCTACTCAGTTTGGTGTCCTTAGATATAGAGACCAAGAATTAGTTTCCTAATAGATAGAGAAAAATAGAGTACAGGATTGGAGCCAGTAAAGGTGCGATAGGCACCAGATCTAGAAGGATTCCATATCCTTAGAAAATATGTAGAGTTTGAGTTTGTTACAGATTGTCACATTGTAATAAAGATAGAAAACTCATGTATCGGGCTATTCAAACAAACCAGCCGGCCCCAGGCTAGATATCCTATTGAGTAGGATAATATTCCACCGGAGAAATCTTGAGCCCAGGGATCCATAACTCGCCTAGAACAGACTTGTTCCCCTGTCCTGCCCCTTGCCTGTAGCACCATTCTTAGCCCTGTGCATATAGCAGATTGCACAGTATAGCCTCCTGTGTGCATAGTAGCAGTACAGGGCACAACTGTTATTTTCTCCTCTGCTGCACAGGCCTTCCCAGCCGTGCAGTTCACCTACAAGCTCTATGTTTTGCGCATACAAAGGATTGCAGCTCATTGCTGAGTTGTAGAACCTCCTGTACAGGCTGAACAGGGTATTTTTGGTGTCCAGCACACCGCATTTCCAACATTTTCAACCTCCGTGAACGAGAATGCGAGCAGCTTCTCTCGGATATTCGCTCCCAGGCAGCAGACTGGTGTCAAGCGGGATGGGTGAAGCGCAAAGCCCTTCTAGACCAGGCTTTGTAGCTGCCTCCCTGTTTTGTTTCTCTCTGTTTTTTTTTTTGCTATTTCCATTGCTAATACTTCTTACGCACCTGTATGTAATCCGAACTGTAAAAGCACACTGCTGGTGCACACTTCTTTCTTCTTATAATTGAATGCTTACAGGCTTTTCGAAAAAAATTTCACCATGGAGTCTCGAGGCATCCGATCCGACATAATTGCTGGTTGTTTGACATACTATGCCAAAAAATATCTTCCAGGACTCAATAGGTGTCATAGCATGGGAGCAGTTCCTTGTACTGCTACTCTTTCTGAGGTTGAGCAGAAAAACTTTCTCAAAGAAATTGATAGACTATTGCCTGTTCAGAAGGGTTTAGCATCTACAAAAGTTCTACTTGGGCTTCCTCGCATAGCCATGATTCTATAAGCTAGCCGCATCTGCATTTCCAACTTAGAGAAACGGATTGGCAAGAAACTAGACCAGGCCACTCTACTGCTTCCAAATTTCTCCTACACCGTGGAAGATTAGTATAAGTTGAGTGTGTTTACAGGATTCTTGATCACTCTTTGGCCATTGATCAGACTAATGATGATGCCTCACCATCCTTGGATAATGCGATGGCATCTCCTTCCTCGACACCAATCACTTCTGTCGCTAAGTTGATTGATGGCTACATTGCTGAGATTGCACCAGATATCAGTTTGAAGCTTCAAGGAACTCGCCGAACTGTTAAACCCTTCAAACAAAAGGCAAGCTCGCCTGTGAGCTGACCTTGTATATGTAATCTCACACATCTCCTTATAATATCAATGCCAGAATCTCCTGCATTTCGAAAAAGTTTGAATCTTCCTAAATTCCAATCGCTTGCCATGTGTTGTTCCTGAGTATGCCCCACCGTTGGATGATGGACTTTACATACCATTGCTATATACTTGAAGGTAGATTCTATAGCCCTGAACTTTCACTGGTACAAGAAAAAAAACAATTTTGTTTTTGCGGGAGCGGAGCTAGATGGCTCTCCAACGGTCACCTCGACCTGGCGACGCCCATGGCGACTCCACCGTCACCCCCCCCCCCCCCCCCTGTGTACTCCTCGAGCCCCTCCCCAGTACAATGCAGTCCGGAAGCTCTTGATTGGGGATTCTCGTCTGACGAAGATACAAAAGCCGTAGAGCACGGCGTGCACCCGCAAGAGATTTTGCTGAGAGAAGCAAATCTGGAGAAAGAGACGGGATGCAGTCTGACAAGCTCCCCTCCAGCGTTGAAAATAATCAAAAGAGATTCGCCTCGTCTGCAAGAAGATCCGAGAAACAAACAACTCGAAGAAGCTTTAGAGGTGCCTAGATCTTCCTCGCAAGCAGCGGCAGGAGAAAAAGTTGAGCCCCGACTCAAATCCCTGTTAGACAAGCCAAAAGGATTCAACCTGCCAGGGAGCTCAAACGCAACTCCAGGACCCCGACGTGTAGCTCTCCTCTGGCATCATGGAGGCACATCGCCAGGCTGGCTCCGATCCAGTGCAGTGGTGGTTCATCCGAGAAAAGAAGGAAGATTACCTACAGAGACATGTGAGAGACCAATATATGCAGCTCTGCTTTTGAATCAAAAGCCAGAACTGCATCAGCTCCAAGAGACAAATTGTCACAAGCCGTCATTAGCCTTACACACCAAAAATTGGTCTTACAAGGATATGCTACTCAGGCAAGAGAACCAACACAAGAGCCCCGCAGAGAGAAGGCGATTCCAAACGAGCATGGCCATCAGTACAAGTTCACACCCCCCAACTGCTGCAGGGGACAGAGATGAATGGGTCGTGGTTCAGCGAAGGAGACAGACTAAATTTTTCCGCCGAGCGAGGGATTCCCAAGAACAACGTGCACCCCCTCGTCCTGCTAGCCGTGCAGCCTACCTAGCTAAACTCAGAGGTCGATGCTTCAATTCCTTGGCCCGTGACCACTGAGTTGCAGATTGCCGTGATCCTACACTGCTACAATAAGCCTCATCACAGGCGGCTCCAAACCTATTATCACAGACGGCTTTTAAAACCGCCTGAAACAAAGAGTCTGTGATAATCCGCAATTTCACAGGCGGAGAAGTGAAACCGCCTGTGAAGACTAATTATCATAGGTGGTTCTTCACTAAGGATAGCCGCCTGTGAAGACCGATTATCATAGGCGGTTCTTTACTTAGGCTAGCCGTCTGTGAAAATACTTTATCACAGACGGGTCGTGCAGCATATATAACCGTCTGTGATAAACGTCTTATCACAGACGGTTATTGAAGAATAACTAACCGTCTATGATAAGAAGTCTTCACAGACGGGTATTGAAGCATTACTAACCGCCAATGATAATTTGTCTTCACAGTCGGGTATTGAAGCATAACTAACCGCCTATGATAATTTGTATTCACAGGCGGATTTTGAAGCATAACTAACCGCCTATGATAATATGTCTTCACAGGCGGGTTTTGAAGCATAACTAACCGTCAATGATAATTTGTCTTTACAGACGGTTATTGAAGCATAACTAACCCGTCTATGATAATGGTGTTATCACAGACGGAGTTTACCTATATCAGCCGTCTGTGAAGACCCTTTAACGCAGCCGGTTTCTACCATAACAGACACCGCCTGTGAAAATTAGGTTATCACAGATGTTTCTTTACTTGTATCTAGCCGCCTGTGATAATTGTTTTTCACAGTCATGCAGTACTACTGCTGTTATTTCTAATTTCCAGGTCAATTCAATATAATCACAGAACAAAAAACAACAATCATCACAGAACAAAAGACAACAATATTATCATCACAGAAGTCAATTTCACTAAAACAATATACATACACACAAGTTACAGATACAATTTCATCTCAAAGTTTACAAGTTTTCACTAAAAACTGTTTAGATTGGTATAGTCGCAAAGTTCTGGCACATCAGCTGCTGAACCTCTCTTATCAAAGAACTTCCCCGTTTTGTGCAAAATTTCGCGACGAATGAACCGACAGAGTTCAGAAGCAATCCTGTCGGCTCCTCCATCAGGAATACTTCTACAAACCGGCCATTCTTCGTTCAGATTCTTCTTGTGCTGCAATATAACACATAACAAGGTTTAGAATGTGTTGGTTTGAACAATCTCAAAGTATAGATCAAAGTGAGAGTATACAAGAATTTAGTAGGTATTTTTGGAGCAGTTGTACTATGAGCAATTGAATTTTGAAGTTGGAATCAAAATATGAAAATAATGTTTCTGGTAATATTGAACAGCAGAGAATATAAGCATTAAACTATGCTAGTTACAATGAAAATGAAACACAAAAGTAAGAAAATAAGGTATCGACATTAAGGATAACTTACATCCTCACGATTGACTCTATATACGGCGGCGGTCCGAAGATGCTCGCATACATAATACCCGCATAAGACACTCCTAGCAGGCTGCTTCGGACAAGCATAATACGTTTTAATGTCCAATGCATTCGTATTAGGAGGTCTCTGACCGCCAAGCTGTTCCACGTAAAACCGCCAAGCGCTGTAATACAAGAAATGTCATATAAAACTTGTCAACACATTCTAAATGTGCGTAAATTAAAATTATTGAATAAACGTACTTTTTCAAAATGGAAAGGAAATCTTTGTAACGATCTGGTGGGTAATCGGCCGAGTCCAAGACTGTTGCCATTCCCTGCGTTGGCTTGATGAAGATCATTATGTAGTGATTACTGCAAACATACAAACACACGTGTTAACAATTACCAATAATTGCTATTTCAATGCCATGTGTCGAACTTACTCGAAGTGGTACGGAGCCTTTACGAGGTCCTGGCCGTCTCTGACAAAGTTAAACATCGCATGTCCTATGTAAGCTGCAACTTCTGCCTTTCTATCCTTCTTAAGTTTTGCAATTGCTCTTTCAAAATCTTTTTTTTTTCATGTGTTTGTACTGGCTTGATTCTCGATTCGCCTGGACGTCGAATAGCGACTTTGCAATCCTAGTAGGGTCAAGGATACCTGTCTTGTGCGCCAACTTTTCATTATCCATGTATTGCATCCTATTGAAGAAGTCCAGAATTGTTATAATCTCATGAAATGTGTATGCGTGTAGTAAGAAAAGCAAATACAAAATATTAGAGCACTTACAAGCACCAGACGAGCAACAGGTTGATTTCGAGCATGCCCCGATGGAAAAGGGAAAGCAGCTCGTCAAATAAAATTACTCGTTTATCTACTCCAGTGCTCCAGAATGCTTCTTTTGGAATACGAAATGTGACGCAATCAAGACCATATTTTGTGCTGGCAGTGATGTACCACTCATGCATTCTTCTGAGCACGACGGGTTGTTTGCTAAGTTGTACGGATGTCATTAACGGCTTCCCATTCTCAAATTTAGGAGGAACATCCTCAAGCTTGTATATTGGAACTCCTGGTTTAACTAAAGCCGTCCGCCGATTATACATGACACCGTCTTCTTCCCACTCCTCGATATCTTCTAATGCTGGCTCATGAGAAGAACGAGATGCACTCGATTTTCTAATATTTTCCTTCATAGCTTCCAAATACTTTGTCACTTCTGATGAAGGTTTCTTATTTTCGTATGAGCTAACTTTGACAGGCACTGATGATCGAGGAGTAGTCGTCGGAAGTTGGACACTGGCTTGTTGTTGAACCTGTTGTTCAACTGATTGCTCTTTACTCCCAGCAGCTGGCTCTAGTACTACTTCAAGCTGTTGCTCAACTAGTTGCTCTTTACTAGCAACAGCTTGCTCTGGTACTGCTTGAAGTTGTTGTCCAACTTGTTGCTCTTGGATATCATCATCCTTGCTCAGACATAGGGGGAGTGGATCTTCCCGGACTGGGAGTGGATCTTCATGCACTTTCGCCTTAGAAGATGGGGTTGCAGTATTTGGAGATGCGACGGGGCTAGAAATTGGCTCATCGTCCAACACGATATCGCGTCGGTGCCAAAGGATTAATTGGTTGACAGCCTGCCCCAGAGTCGCGATCCCCTCAGGTGTGACGTGGTCTATTTCATAATCTTCATAATCATTATCAATGATCTGAAGAACTTGCACCACAGAATAATACAACGGAAGTGGACTCCCGTTGAAGTCACGATCAGGCTTTGCCATAGCAGTGGCAACCTGTTTGGTTTTGTTCCCTGCTCTGCCTATCGGGACAAGAAGACGACAAGATTTGTCGTTAGCAATATCATCGACAGGGAACTTATGGGCTGACCCTGAGCCTGGCACGGAACCAACGCTGCTAGGGTAGGCAGTTGGAGATACTAATTGCTCCTTTTGCACCGGAACCATCATTGTACTCGGTGCCACTAATTGTCCTGATTGTCTAAGTTGTTCCATTATTTCTTGCATATTTTCTTTGACCTTTTGAGCAATTGTTTCATCAAGTGTTTTCTTAAACTTCTCACGTCTTCTATATGTGTCTTTATCTTTAGGGAAACCATCTAGCCAAGACATTTGAGAAGAGACCGCTCGAACCCGTCCGCTGTGTTCAGGGTTTCCCAAGATAGCGGTAAGTTGGTCATTCTCCCTCTTCGGCTTGAAGAGACCCTTCTGTTGCTTTTCAATTACTTCTTTCATTTTATCCTCTACTTCATTCAGAGAGTCGGGCTTTTCAAGTTTGCCCTCGCTGGTCAAACCTGACCGAGCAAAGACCCAGCGTTGAGTTCGCTCATCGCACCCTTCTAATGGGTGAGGATTGCCCTTACTAAGAATTTCGTCTATTATCTTATTCCATTTCTGGACTTTGGGGCCATATCCGGCAGACCCCAAGCGATGATGGTATTTGTTCTTTTTTGCAAGCTCTGACCTAGTTGCACTTAGAGCTTTAGCATCAGGTGTGCTCTTTTGACGAACAAACTCTTGCCACTGAGCTTGTGTGATTTTTCCCATCTTCCTCGGGCTAGGGACCTTATTGGCCTTAACATAAGCATTCATTTCACTCTTCCAGCATCGAAACTTCTTGCCGCAAGAGACCAATGTTGCTTTCTTTACAGCTTCTTCTGTGCCTTTCGGGAACTTGAATTGTTTCTTTATCTTTTCCCACAACTCATTCTTGGTCTGCTCGGGTAATTTCCTCCAATTCTCGGTTGTGATCGGCACAACCTCCCTAACAAGAAAACCCCATGCATTACGGTACTTGGTAACTGAATCCAGTGGTTCTTGGGGAAGCCCACTTGGACCGACCCTTGTTATGTACATGATGCGGTCCAATAGACCCTTATTGGGACCTCGTTGCCCTCGTTTCCGCTTGAGTGAAGCTGAGGATTCATCCATTGGTGAACCTTCTGCGGTTTTAGGAGCCGATGTCACCTCATTGTCTTCGAGATTAATCTAGGTAGAAAAAATTATAAGACTTCGTATACTTGACAACCAACATTAACTTGAACTGCTGAAGTTAAGATTCGTGATCCATACCTCGTCGGCAGGATCATATTCCGGGTCTAGATCCACTGAAGTCTTTTTAATTTTTATATTCGGAAAAGGATCCGAAGGACTGTGATAGGAGCCTGAACTGCTGGAGTCAGTAAACTCCATATTGTCTTCTTTGTTGTTACAATCAGGACCAGTCTTCTTAGGGCTTTCCATGCTAGATCTAATAAGACAAAAAATCTAATAAATGGCATAACTAAATTTGGTCATATTTAAAACAAATTTTCTCAATTTTGGCTCAATTAAGTAAATTTAGCCAAAACACATTTTTGAAGTTATATAGGTCTAACTAAATTCTTGTATCATAGAGATCGGCATCATATGCTCAGACTCCATCGCCACACCTAGTGTTACCTAGATATGGGCGTGAGGATGCTCCTGGCATCACAAATGAGTTGGCCAGCAACTTTTGTTTGGCTTCAGAGCTAAATATAGCATAACTTTGGTAGCTCAGATTAGGTACAATTGCTCAAATGAAGTTGATGGAGCCACAAGTGCAGACATCTTTGGTAGCACAGATTAGCTAAAATTGCTCAAATGAAACTTAGAGAAATAAAGCAAACTTAGCCAAACTTAGTCTAGCATAGCTAACTCTAAGCAAAAGTAGCCAAATATAGCTAAATATAGCATAACTTAGTCAAAATTAGTCAAGTATAACTATATCTAATGTAACTTAGCCAAAATTAGCCAAATTTGGTCAACTTAACCAAATATAGCTAAATCTTGCCCCTAATAGAGAATTATGTGGCATATGCAAGGCCGATGACAGAAATAGGGAATATACTGCTGTTACTAGAGTCTAGAATCATGTTTACCACTAATGTGTCAGAACAGTTTCAGACACACAGAACCAACTACCAATTTATCGTGATATAACCATCCACATAAATCTTGCCCCACCGAACCCTAACCAAAGATGCCACCGAACTTGACAGTTTTTCGAATTCCACCAAACCCTAACCAAGGATGCCTACCATTATCTAATTCCCAAACCCTAACCAAGGATATGCAAGGCGGCAGCGAGGGCGGGGAGGGAGGCGGCACGGCGAAGGAGGATGGAAGGTCGAAGGGTTTAGGGTTTACCTTGAAGCTCGGCGGCGACGGAAATGGCTTCGCTCGGCGTACCTGGAAGTGAGGAGGGCGAAGCTCGGAGGCGACGGCGAAGCTCGGCGACGACGGCGAAGCTCGGCGACAGCGAAGCTCAGCGGCGTACCTGGAAGTGACGAGGGGGAACACTTGGCGGCAAACGAAATTTTGGCAGCCTAACGGCGTCTAAGTGTTTCGCCCGGGTTAGGTTTTTCCAATGCTGCCGAGGGGTATATATAGACTCACATTTTCTCAGGCGGATTTTAAGTACCGACCGTCAGGGAAGACTGTTACCTCAGTCGGATTTTACTTACCAACGGCCTGAGAAGATACAATTATCTCAGGCGGTTGGTTAGTAACACCCGCCTGAGTTAAACATGGGCCTGTGAAGATATTTACTTCTTCTTAATTTGATGAACGCCTACATAAAGACCCCTCACCAACCGGGATGAGGATCCCCTGACTTAATCAGCGTTCACTGACATGTGGACCCGGTCCCACACGTCAGTGACCATGTCACGCGTGCGCGACCTTTCTTTTCCACTCCGCGCGGCCTTAAAGACGCGCTATCACTCACAAGCGCATCGCTCACTTTGAATCCTCTTGTTTTCTTCGTCTTCCTCCGCTCCGACGACCCAACACCACTATGGCCGACCTTCCGCCGCCAAGCCCTCCGAGGGAGCCACCTTGCAAGAAACAATGTTGCAGCTCCCCCGAGAAGATCAACGCCGAGCAGCGCCTCCTCATGTCGCGAGAGGCGTACAACAATATGTCTCACGCCATGAGTGCCTTGGGGCTGGGTACCCTTCCAGAGTATACTGGAATGGGTACCTTGGGCCACTACCTCTACGCCCTCGTGGGGGTGGCTGATCGTTTCGACATTCTGTTCGCGACGATGGCCCAGGTTCTTGGCCCCGAGGGCCGTAGAACGCTGGTGGAGGCGACGGCTAGCAACCTCGGGGTTGCACCGCCGGTGCAGCCGGTGCAGCCGGCCCTGTCTCCTGTTGCACCGGTGCCGGAGTCGCCGCCGGAGGACGAGGAGGAGGAGAAGGAAGAGGAAGAGGAGTAGGAGTAGGATTTAATTAGTTTTTCTTTTTGTTGTTTTTAGTTGCTTCTGTTTTGTAAATATTGTTAATGAATGAAATCTATCTTTTTTCATCTATGTGATTGAATATTACTTGTGTATCTTTTGTGTTCTTGTGTGTTCTTGTGTAAATATTGTGCATCTTGTGTGTTCTTTTGTGAGATGTGCATATTGTTAATGAATGAGTATCTTGTGTGTTCTTCAACTGTGTGAATGATTGAATATTGTTAATGAATGTAGTGTGTTCATCGTTAATTAAAATTTCACGTCTGAGAAGAAATTAATTTGATATTTACCAAAACATTACAATGTCAGCTATACAAGTTTTAAAAATATTTTGTTCAGGTGGTAGATGTTAATTTTATACAAATGTAGAAGAAAGAATCATCGAATTTGGACACAATTTGCAGAATCTAAACATGTTTGAGTATTTATATTGGAATCTAAATAAAAAAGAAGCAAGGGATAAGGAAACTGAAGAACCGTATCGGGCATTATCTCAGGCGGTTGTTAAGTTATACCCGCCTTAGATAAACATATTTGTAGACGGTTGTTAAGTACCAACCGTCTGTGAAGATTTTTACTTCTTTTTTCTCAGGCGGTTTATAAGTAATAACCGCCTGAGATAATCATTTTTGAAACTACAATATGTTAATTAACGGCCTGAGAAGTGTTAATTAACTGACGCGCCGCACGAGGTCTGCGGAGAAGTTGAGAAGCCGTGGTGCAGGGACGCGTGCAAGGATCTCTCAAGATCGTCTTCCACAGTGGTTTAATTGTGCGCCGCACGAGGTCTGCAAAGAGTTCAATGCGCGGGAAACGAACCGCTCCCTCGTCTACTCCGCACAGACCTATATAAGGCGCGTCGTCGGTTATGGACAAGCACAAAACTTTTCTCCACTCCTTTCTTCTTCTTCCATCGTTCCACCTCTCCTAGCCCGCCGCCGATTAACCACCATAGCCATGGCCAACCTTCCGCCACCTAGCCCGCCGAGGCAGCCACCCTGCAAGCGGATACGCTGCAGCTCCCCCGAGAGGGTGAATGACGACCAGCGCGTTCCACCGCCGGTGCAGCCGGAGCCACCGGTACAGCCGGAGCAATCGGCTCAGCCGGAGAAGCCGACCCTCTCTCCTGCTGCATCGTCGCCGGAGGAGGAGGAGGACGACTTCGACGACGACGA
Source organism: Tuctoria greenei (assembly GCA_036927565.1). Classification (NCBI taxonomy): domain Eukaryota; kingdom Viridiplantae; phylum Streptophyta; class Magnoliopsida; order Poales; family Poaceae; genus Tuctoria; species Tuctoria greenei. The sequence continues at coordinate 43,981,031 of JAYESD010000006.1, forward strand.
CGATGATGACGATGATGACGACAAGTCGTCCTCCGACGACAGCGACGACGAGTCGTCCTCCGACGACGGCGACGATGAGTCGTCCACCGACGACGGCGACGACGAGTCGTCCACTGACGACGGCGACGCCGACGACGGCGACCACCACCATGGTGACGACTACGACGACGACGACGACGAGTCGGAGGAGGACCGCTTGGCTTGGTTTGAGAAGCTGGCGGAGAGGATGGAGGAGGCGGGGCCGTAGTGTAGTTTTAGGATTTCAATCAAGTGTTCTTGTACATTTTTCTTGTGTTTTGTACATATTTCAATCAAGTGTCAATGAATACTGGTGGATAATTTGAAGTTTGACATGTTGGAGTGCTTTTAAAAAAATTAAAAAAATTCATACATGTATAAATTATGCAAATATGTTCGTACCAACAATTTTGAGTGAAAGATCTTTTTTTATGAGATACACAAATGTGAATAATATGTGAGTAGAAATTAATTTGATATTTACCAAAACATTTCAACGTCAGCTATACAAGTTTTAAAAATATTTTGTTCAGTTGGCATTATCTTAGACGGTTGTTAAGTAATACCCGCCTGAGATAAAAATCTTCCCTGGCGGTTATTAAGTACCAACAGCCTGTGAAGATATTTACTTCTTAATTAATAAACATCATCTCAGGCGGTTGGTAAGTAAAACCCGTCTGCGATAAAGTTAAAAACCGCCTGTGAAAAACCTACGTCTATATAAGGACCCCTCACCGCAGTCAAAACGCAACCCTGGAGAATTTATATCGACGCCGCCAGGCTGTTGAAATTTCCCCTGCGCCGCGCCGCCGCTCCGCCGCCCAACCCATACTGCCGCGCCGCCGCTCAACCCCGCACCGCCACTTCTCCACCCAGCCGGCCCACCGTGCTGACGCCTCCCCACCATGCTGACGCCTCTGCAAGGTAAATGTAGTTTCCTTACTTTTTCTTTGTATATTTTCATTAGCTGATAAGCTGTTAGTTTTGTGTGTTCTGGTATATGGATTCTGTCCTTTTGCATGTGTAAGGACTGTATGGATTGTGTTCTGGTATATTGATGTATGGACTATATGGATTGTTTCCTTTTTGTACCTATTATGTGACATGAATATGATGTTTAATTAACAGATGCTATTGTAATATATATAAGATGCATCTGGGCCTTGTTTCCCGATATAACGGACTGGATCCCACCCAGACCTAGCCCATGCTGCTGGGCCTGTTTCCCCCTTTGACTCCGTCCGCCTCAAGACGTCGCCCGTCTCCTACATTAGTCGCCCTAATCATACTTGTTATGTCTCTGTAAATTCATTTTATAGAAGACCTTTAGAGAATATTTGTGGCCAAATTTTGTAAATCTGACAAAAAATTCTATTATTGAAGCATGGACCGTCGAGCGTGGATGTATAACATGCCAAGACCCGATCCTATGTACATTCGTAATGTTGCAAATTTTATTGAAGCATCCAAGAGACATGCGAAGTTGCAAAAGATAGATGACATATTATGTCCATGTATCGACTGCGAAAATAAGATTGCTTGGACGGATACTATAGTAATCCAATCTCATTTGGTGAAAAGAGGTTTCAAAAATAACTACACAATATGGACAGAGCATGGTGAGTTAGATACACATGATGTGGATAAAGATGATGAGAGAGGCTCAGATGATGATAATGTTCATATCGATGATGGTAGTGACAATCAAGCTGGTGATGATGATGATGAGTTCGATTGTGAGGAGATGTTGCGTCACATTGAACCATATGTACTGACTTCTATGGGAGCAAGCAAAGGTTTAAGTAAAATGGAGACATTGCAGAATGCGGCCACAGAGCTTTTATATGATGAATCAAACGGTTGTGATAAAGAGTTTACTACATTGCGTGCAGTCTTAGAACTACTAAAGTTGAAAGCTACGCACGGATGGTCCGATTGTAGTTTCTCTGATCTTTTGAATCTTCTGGCAGAAATTCTTCCAAATCCAAATAAACTGCCTAGAAGCACTTATAAAGCGAAGAAACTTCTTTGCCCGATGGCACTAGGTGTGACAAAAATACACGCTTGTGTGAACCATTGTATTCTGTATCGCAAAGAGCATGAGCTCGCAACTAGATGCCCCATTTGTGGTGTCAGTAGATATAAGAAGGACTACAATCACCAGTATGTTACCAACATGAAAAAGACTCAGAAGAATAAGAAGTTTATTATTGGTCCTGAAGGTGACGATGACGATACTTCTGGCGATGCAGACGGGAAGAATAAGAGAAAAATTCCTGCATTGGTGATGTGGTACCTTCCGGTAATTGATCGCTTGAAGCGTTTGTTCTCAAACCCTAGGGAGGCTGAACTTATGCGCTGGCATTCCGAGGAACGCAAGAAGAATGAAAAACATATACGACACCCTGGTGATGCAACGCAGTGGAAAAATTTTGATATTCAGTATCCAGAATTTGCGAAGGAAATCAGAAATGTGAGGTTTGCCTTGGGTACAGATGGAATGAATCCGTTTGGTGAAAAAAGGAGCATACACAGCACATGGCCCGTGGTCTTAACTATGTACAACCTACCGACGTGGTTGTGTCACAAAAGGAAATATATCTTATTATCTGTTCTTATCCAAGGTCCGAAACAACCCGGCATCGAAATTGATGTGTTCTTGGAACCTTTAATGGAAGATATGGCGAAATTGTGGAATGAAGGGGTACGTACATGGGATGAGTACAAGTGGGAGTATTTCATGCTAAGAGCAATGATATTCGTTACCGTGCATGATTATCCCGAACTGTTTACATTATCGGGACAAATGAAAGGGAAGAAAGGTTGCGTTAGGTGCGTGGATAGAACTGGATATCTATACCTCACTTCATCCAGAAAGACGGTGTACATGAGACATCGACGGTTCTTGACAGATACACACAAGTATAGGAAGATGAAAGAACAATTTGATAACAAAATCGAAAAAGATACTGCACCGAAACCTTACAGTGGAAAACTTGTGTTTGAAATGGTCAAGAACATTCATATTGCTTTCGGTAAGGGAAAAAAGAGTAAAGGAATTAAGAGAAAGAAAAGTACATCTTCGGATGATACAACTGACATGGCTTTCAAGAAACAATCAATTTTTTTCAAGTATCTTCCGTATTGGAAGAATCTGGAATGTTGCCATAGTATTGATTTGATGCACGTTACAAAGAATGTATTTGACAGCATCATTGGGACCTTGCTGGACATGCCGAGGAAGACAAAGGATGGATTAAATTCACGTATGGACCTAGTAAATCTTGATTTGAGACCAGAGCTTCATCCAGTAGAAAAGGCGAACGGGAAGCATTACCTTTCCCCAGCCAGCTACAACTTGACGCTAGAAGAGAAAAAAGCAATTTGCGAATGCTTGCGTGGGATCAAAGTGCCCACAAGTTTCTCATCCAATATCCGCAAACTAGTCTCGATGAAAGACTTGTCTTTATTCGGTTATAATTCTCACGACTGTCACATGATGATGACAGTTTTCCTTGCCATTGCAATAAGAGTAATCAAACCTGAGCATATAAAATTTGTCATCACACGTTTATGTTACTTCTTCAATGCAGTATCGCAAAAGGTGATAGCACGTGAAGATTTAGACTATCTGAAAACATACATCGTCGAGACAATGTGCAAGCTTGAGATGTGTTTCCCACCATCCTTTTTTGATATGCAAGTACACCTAATCATACATCTTGTTGATCAGATAAAAGCATTGGGGCCACTATATTTACATCATATGTTTTCGTTGGAGAGATATTTAGGAGTATTAAAAGGTTATGTGCGGAACCGTGCTCACCCAGAGGGTTCAATTATGGAAGGATACACCACTGAAGAAGTGATTGAGGGTTGCGCTGATTACATCAAAGATGGAAAATCGATAGGTGTGCCTATACCGGTACATGAGGGTAGACTACGTGGGAGAGGCAAAGTGGGTAAGAAAACTTTTATTGTTCAAGATTACAAGAATGTACACTGTGCACATTTTGGTGTACTACAACAGCTCGCAATAGCTGAGCCGTACATCGAGGAACACCAAATTGAGCTTCGTGATAAAAACCAAGACCGCAAAGAGGACTGGATCATGAAAGAGCACAGAAGATGTTTCACTGAATGGTTAATGGACAAAAATATATCATACGGAAACACTATAGAAGAGGCAACAATGAAAAAGTTAGCTTGTGGCCCATCTGCTTTGGTAACATCATGGCAAGCATATGACATCAATGGTTACACATTTTACACTAAAGAAAAAGACGGTAAGAGTGTTGCACAAAATAGTGGTGTTCGTATTGAGGCTTATGATTCACAAGGGCAGAAGACCACATACTTCGGGTTCATAGAGGAAATATGGGAACTCGATTATGGCGAAAGAATGGTAATGCCCATATTTAAGTGCCAATGGGTCAAACATCCTGATGGTTTGAAAGTGGACACTTACGGACTGACACTGGTAGACTTGAATAAAGTGGGTCACAAAGATGACCTGTGGGTTCTCGCCGATAATGTTGCACAAGTTTTTTATGTTCAAGATCCAGAAACTGAGAAGTTGCACGTAGTTGTTTCTGGAAAGCAAAATATTGTTGGGGTTGACAATGTGGGAGATAATGAAGAGGAATATAATCAGTATGAAGAGATGTACCTTTTCACCGAACCAGAAAACATCAAGCGCGTAGAGAGAAGCATTAAAAAGAATTTGAAACCCTATATGCGAGAAGATGTCAATGCTGGAAAAAATGTATATAGCAATGCGAGATGATATATATTGTATATATTTGTATCTTCTGAAATCAACTTAGAACAATGTTGGTATATGGATTGTGTCCTTTTGCATTTATGTACATATGCGTTTGGACTCAATGATTTGGAAGTTTGGAAGTTTGGTCTTTCTTCAGATAATGATGTCTCGGGCGTGTAGCCGATTGAAGGAGGAGCGCTTGGCGTGGCGCAAGAATCATCCCCATGTATGTACATATGGCACACCGGTCACATGGTTGTATATACATATGTATCTGTAATGGACTGATGAACTTAACTGTAGTTTGTTTTTCCGTGTTGTTTGTTTTTGGTATTTTCAATTTCTCCGCGTAGGGTTTCTCTGCGAAGCCTGAATCGGGAGATTTATTGAAGTGGCAGTGCATCGTCCCCGGTAAAGAAGGGGTAAGTCATGAAGAACAAGCACAATATGAGTTTAACTATCGTCCTCCTATTAATAAATTTCTTTTGCAGACTGAATGGGAAGATGGTTACTACCCCCTGACAATCTCCTTCTCTGAGGACTATCCCTTGGTGCCTCCAAGATGCTCCTTTCCAATTAGGTTCTTCCACCCAAATGTCCATCGTTCGGGAGCACTCTGCATCGGGATTCTTGATCAAGAGACTGTAAGATAGACCTATTTTGTTCATGTAATTATTACTTATAATTTTTGTCGAACTTATTTGAACTGGTTTCTTATATTGCTTAAATTATATTTCGTAGGGGTGGTGCAGTGCTTTTACAATCAAAACTATACTACTTGAAGTTCAGCGTTTGCTGCATCAGCCAAATGTGCCTGATGTTGAAAATGATTGCTATAATCTACTTATCAAGGTTAGATGACACTTTGACTTAGTGACCAATGTAGGTTATTCATTCCTCCTTCGACATTTGTTAATTTAAATAATGTCAATATTTTCAGGATCCAGCGGAATATAAGAGACGTGTTCGGGAGCAAGCAGGACGGTACAATTTAGATTGATCGATGGGAGCTTCATCGTCGATCTACAATGAATGTAGCATGATTTTTGTTCAGTGTGTAAAGAAATTATCTTTGAACAATTGTAAAGCCTCTAATGGTGTATTATCACAATTAAGCCAGCCTCACTGGTGATCGAGCATTTCCTATAATGCATTACTGTACTAGTATCCGCTAGCTCATCTGTGTTTTTTTCCTGATACAATTTTGTCTGCACGACTACATGCGGCTGTGATATATAATTGCAACTACATCCCTGTAATTTCAATGAAAACCGCTTATGATAATTAAACAATGACCGCCACTGAAAATACATGATCTTCTCAGGCCGTTGTTAATCAAGAACCGGCTATGAAGTTCATTGCATTACAGACGGTTATTAATTAAGAACCGCCAACGAAGATCATGTATTTACTCAGACGGTTGTTCCTTAAAATCCATCTGTGAAGTTCATTGCATTACAGACGGTTATTAATCAAGAACCGCCAACGAAGATCATGTATTTACCCAGACGGTTGTTTCTTAAAATCCGTCTGTGAAGTTCATGGCATTGCAGGCGGTTAATAATTAATAACCGTCTGTGAAGATCATGTATTTACCCAGACGGTTGTTTCTTAAAATCCAACTGTGAAGTTCGTTGCATTACAGGCGGTTCTTAATTAAGAACCGATTCTGAAGATCATGTATTTACCCAGACGGTTGTTCTTTAAAATCCGTCTGTGTTGTTCTTTCATCACAGACGGTTATTATATCATTCGTCATCACAGTCGCATATTTTTAAGGACCGCCTGTGTTTGAAAAATTGAGGCGCCTGTAAAAATGCTTTTTGTAGTAGTGCTACTAAGTGTTGGCAGTGCTCCGGCTCCGGCCATAGAGCAGCCCGCTGCCCAGAGCGCTCTCCTGGGCACAACCACTCCACCAGAAACAAAGCACCTTCCACCATGGCCACTAGCAGAGCCGTAGAGCGCAGCTTGGACTCCATGCTAGGCCAGACATCGAGCGCAACAACGTCTCCCTAACTGAGGAGTTCCAGAAACGCATTGAGTATTTTCGCACAAGGTCCATGCTAGTTTCGCTTGGCAACAATCGCCCTGAGACCGAGCCTTGGCAGGTGGTGTCTGCTTTTGCCAACAGGTTCGGTTTTGACCCAACTGCTTTGCAAGCATCTAAACATTACCCTGAAGATTTTCTGGTGACTTTCTCCTTGAGGGAGGATTTTGAGAGAATCAAGAACCTGAGGGGCTTTGAAAGTGAGAACAGAGAGATCCAGCTCAAGAGATGGGACCCCGAGACCAAGGCTACCAGGGATATGGCAAGATATTATGTGAAGATCAGCCTGGAGAATATGCCTATGCACCTCTGGTCTGAAGATGTTGCAGCAAGTGTGCTCTGCAGGTCTTGCTCTCTCAACTTTTTTGATATCAATAGCAGGAGGCGTGCTGACACTAGGGGTTTCCAGTTTTGGGCCTTCACTATGGACCCCAGGCGCATCCCCAAGAGAGTTTGGCTCACGGTGACTGAAGCTGACCCAACTGAGCAGAACTTTGGCAACTCAGAGCACCATTTCCGGCCAACAGTCCCTACAGCAAACATAACCTATGACATCTTTGTTCATCTCCAAGTGGTGGTTGATCTGAGTCGCAGTGCACCGGACGGGCGCCTGCAGGGCGCCCGCAGTACACCCCCCTCATCTGGGATTACGGAGTTGTGGATTCCCCCGCCCAAGCCCCCAACTTTGGGCAGCAAGACTCGCCAAGGCCTGAGCCAGCCAGGAGAGCCTTCCAGCCACCTAGATCTTCTTGCAGTGATGATGATGATTAGGATAGGGATGGTCACCATGAAGCCCCAAGGCGCGGGTCAATATTGCAGAGGCTGGGCTGGACTGGCGAAAAAAGCAGGGAAAGAGAGAGGTCACCACGCAGGAGACATGGTGAAGGGAGGTCTAGGCATGCAGGTAGAGAAATAGAAGGGAACGGTCAATGAGTCCCAGGTTGAGGAGATCAAGGGAAAGATCACTGGACCGTCTGATTCTGAGATTCAAGAAGCTACATAAGGAAATTCTGAAGCTTGGAATTCAGAAAGGCGCAGCTGGGAATAGCTGCAAAGCACACACCAGAAGAGAGGATAGCTCAGATGAAGATGCAGCGACAGGATCAATTGTGGTGCGGTGATCTACCATGGGCCAGGAAGAGGGCATAAATGATCACCAAAACAAGAAGCGCAGAGACACACCCTTGTTTTCAGGTGCTCATCAAACCCTTGTGAAGGCAGTTTTCAGCAACCAGGCAGACGATATGATATTGTTCTGGCAACATGAGGAAAATCCTCAACGCCAGTGCCCTGACACTCTGCAGGACCCAATGATAGAGGAAGCTGATCGCCTCACCCTGCTGTCATCCACTAAGATAACAGAAGATCAACCACCCCTAGAGCAGGAAACGACAGAGGGATGTCAACTGGAAGCAAACCACTCTAGTGCCCGACCAGATTTGAAGCTTGGCCAGTATGACTCTAAAAGTCCACGGGCGGAGTCTGATACTAGGCCTCATGCGGTGATCCAAACAGAGTGGCAGTCCCTGGAGGGGCAGATAGCACAAGTCATAACAAGCAATGCAGCAGACGTGCAACCCCTAGAAGAGCAGACTGGAGAACAAGAGAAGGAGTTGGAAGACCTGATAAGCCAGATACAGTCCAAAACAAAGGAGCCTCTGCTAGAGACACCAGTGACCACAAAGCAACCAAAGCTGAAGGCAGGAGATGGTTTTCCAACAGCAAGGAAGAGTGGTCGAATTGCTGCCAAGAAGATAGTAAAGAGCAGGCCTTCAGAGGACCTAGCCCAGGAGGTCATAATAAAGAAATTAGGCATGTTTCCTACAGGAGGGAAACTAACTGAGGATTTCAAGCAAAACTTTGTCAAGCTTTTCTTATCCCCCTACCCTCTGAAGTGATGTGGGCGATTGAAGAACTACTCCAAGTTGTCAGGTTCAGTAACAATAAGAAGCCCAAGACCAGGCCAGCTATGAAGAGAGCTGCAGAGACTTGAAGTGATGTACACCCCAGCGGCCAAGTCGTTCCCAAGCCTTTGTCAAATGTTACCCGTCGGTTCTGTATTAGTCATGTCACTTGTGTCTGTTGTTATCAAGTCGCCTATATTTCTTCCCCCCGGTGCTGTAACTCCAGGCTCCCCGACGACATCCCACATGATCGTCCTCTCAGGTAGCTTTTTAGGAGGAGTAGCCTCCCCCTCCAGATTTTGGTTACTAGTAGACGTGCAGCTTGGATGGATGGGTTCCCGCTTGCCTATATGGTGTTTGTGCATGTTCTATGAATGGGTACGACTGTTGTGTGTTGATCTAGCATCCATATGGCACAATAAAACGTAAGGATTCTGGATTGGAACATTAGGGGGATCAATGCTCCAGTCAAACGTCTTGCAGTTAAGGAGCTAGTGTCCTCAACGAAAGCTACAATAGTTTGTCTTCAAGAAACCAAGTTACAAGAGCTCCAAGATGTCATGATTGCACAAACACTAGGCCCACAATTTATAAACAATTACTCTTATCTCCCGGCAGACGGCACCAGAGGTGGAATCATCATCGCAGCATATGAGCGGCATTTCAATATCGTCTCTAGCTCATGCACAAAAAACATGCTAATTGTACCTGTGAAAATGTTAAATGACGGCGTCGAATGCCATTTGACAAGCGTCTACAGCCCACAAGAGAGAACGGAGAAATTAGAGTTCCTGCAGGAACTAGCTGCGGTTCGCACTAGCTACGGAGAAAAATGGTTAATCCTTGGAGATTTCAATCTGATTTACAAGGCGGAAGACAAAAATAGAGGTAGGCTGGACCGTGGCCTCGTGGAGAATTTTAAGAGCACTCTAGATGAGTTAAACCTACATGAGCTGTATTTGAACGAGAGAAAATACACCTGGTCCAACGGTCAGGCAAACCTGATCATGACGAGGATTGACAGGGCATTCCACACAACCGGCTGGAAAGATATATTCCCGGCGCCCTTCCTCCAGGCCCTCCCTGGAACCACGTCGGATCGTTGCTCCCTGCTAGTTCTAGGAGATACCTACTACAAGCGACCGACCATATTCTGTTTTGAGTCTTATTGGACCAGGATGACTGGCTTCATTGATACCGTTGCGAACGCATGGAACAGTCCAGTACAGGCCCCAAACGCAATGAAAAAGCTCCTAGTCAAGTTGAAAAGAACAGCGAGAGCTATTAAAAAATGGGAGAAAGAATCCATAGGGAATATAGTGCGAAAGTTGTTAATTGCAAAGATAACTCTATCAAAACTAGAAGAGGCAGAGGAACTAAGAAGCCTAACTCCTAATGAAAGAAATTTCAGGAACAGAATTAAAGAAAGGTTCCTTGGCCTTCTGGCAATCGACAAGATGAAGGCACGCCAAAGATCGAGGTTGACCAACATACGGCTTGCAGATGCGAACACAAAATTTTTCAACCTCAGGGCCAATGGAAGGAGGAGGAAAAATCACATCCAATTGCTAGAAACACCAAATGGGCTTGCAGTCGAACACTCAGTCAAGGAAAATGAGATTTTCAACTTCTATAGTAACCTGCTGGGCACCAAGGAAAGGGGACAAATATCCCTGAACTGAGAGCACTTGGGCTATGATCGTCGTAGAGTACCTGACCTCTTAGATCTTGAAGCGGACTTCTCAGAGCAAGAAGTTCTTGAGGCAATAAAAAATTCACCCAATGAAAAATTCCCAGGTCTGGATGGCTTTATAATGCTATTCTCGCCAGTTGCTGGAACATCATCAAAGTGGACGTCATGCATGCTTTCCACCAGCTATCACAATTACGAGGAGATAGTTTCAAACTTCTCAATAGAGCGCACATTGTACTAATACCAAAAAAAGATCACCCTACAAGCATTGGCGACTACAGACCAATCAGCCTGCTGCATAGCTTTGCGAAGCTCTTCTCAAAAGTGCTAGCGAACCGCTTGGCGCCCAAGCTAGACAGCCTGGTCTCGGATAACCACAGCGATTTTATAAAAAGCAGGAGAATACACGACAATGTACTCTTCATGCAGAACTTACTCAAAGAAATCTAAGATAAAAAAGAATCTGCCGTATTCGTCAGGCTAGACATCAGCAAGGCCTTCGACTCAGTTTCCTGGGGGTACCTCCTAGAGTTCCTAGAAAGGATCAGTTTTGGACCAAGATGGCGGGAATGGATCTCTTTGATACTCGAGACAGCATCAACCAAGGTGATTCTCAATGGACGGCCAGGCAAAATCATTCATCACAAAAGGGGACTCAGGCAGAGAGACCCGCTTTCCCCTATGTTATTCATCCTAGCGATCGACCCGCTGCAACAAATTCTCAAGCTAGCCACTAAGAGGGGCATGATTAAGAGGACCTCAGCAAGAATGACAGGGGTCAATATTTCCTTGTATGCGGATGATGCCGCTTTAATAATCAAGCCTTTCAACAGAGTTCTGACAGCAGCGAAAAGGATCTTGGAAGTTTTTGAGAGGGCATCGGGCTTGAAAATAAACTTGCAGAAAACTGAATTGTACCCCCTCAATGTGGATTATGAGAGTACCCAGCTAATAACAGATTGCATCCCCGGAAAATTATGTTCTTTCCCTTGCACGTACCTGGGCTTACCCGTGCACGTCAACAGACTCAGGAGAGAAGATTTCCATCCTTTGATAGATAAAGTGGGAGCAAAGCTGAGCGGATGGAAGGGGAAATTCCTCTCCAAGGCGGGCAGGACAACTTTGGCAAAATCCGTCCTAACATCAACCGTCATCTATTATGGAACGGCGATGATTCTTGCAAAATGGGTCATAAAAAAAAGATTGACTCCTACAGGAAGCATTTTATTTGGTCCGGGGAGGCGGACAACCATAATAGGGGGGGCGTCCACCTTGTGGATTGGAGCACCGTTTGCAGACCCAAACACCTCGGCGGTCTGGGAGTCCTGGACCTCTGCAAATTCAGCTCGGTGCTGCGCCTATCTTGGATATGGCAGACCTGGACAGCCCAACACAAACCATGGATGGGCATGCTTCTACCATGCAATGATATCTATCATGCCCTCTTCCAAGCATCCATAAAGATCACAATCGGAAATGGCAAGAAGACCCTCTTTTGGAAAGATAATTGGACCCAAGAGGGGACTCTAAAAGAGCTAGCTCTGAATCTGTTCGCCTTGGCGCGCCGCAAAAACAAATCGCTGGAGGACGAGTTGATAGGCAACAGGTAAATGCAGATTATGAGAAGGATATCAAACATGCAGCAATGTATAGAATTTCTCTTGGTGTGGAAGTTTGCTCAGAGAATTACACTTGATAGCACTGTTCAAGACAAGATCTCATGGAAATGGACCTCGAACGGACAATACTCGGCTAGATCGGCATATATCATTCAGTTTCAGGGGTCAACAAAGTCTTTCCAAGCAGAAAACCTTTGGACTGCCAGAGCAGAACCAAATGTCCTTTTTCGGATGGACGCTCATGCATGAAAAGGTCCTGACAGCTGACAATTTGGATCGAAGAGACTGGGATAATAACATCGTGTGCCCGCTCTGTCTCCAAGAGGCGGAAATGGTGCCGCATCTTGCACTGCACTGTGAGTTCACCAAAGAAATAGCTCGCATGGTCGCACGATGGCTAGGAATATTAGGTGAACAACAAGTTCTAGAGGCCCAATCAACTTCCATGAAAGACTGGATTCAGGAATGGAATAAATGCACAAGAAGAGAGTCACGATGCAACCAATGGGATACTTCCTCTACATTTGGTGGAACGTGTGGAAGGAAAGAAATAGAAGAATCTTCGAAGGCAAAGAGAAGGATCAACTCTCAGTGGTCTTGTTAGCCAAAGAAGATATCGACGACGTGTGCCGTGCTCGGGGAGGAGCGTGGAGTCTTCTCTAGCTGTGGACGTGCCGCCATTGACTCTTGTTGTTGTTTCTGTCATCCCGGAACAACTGGTTTTTGGGCGCCTTTCTCTTGTCTTTTTTATTTTCTAAGTTTAGACTATACTCCTGTAATTGTATTTTGTTCCTCCTTTCAATGCATAGGCAGTGTCACTGCCGCTTTCCTCAAAAAAAATGTTTTTGCAGAGATTGAAACTGAACATTAGAAAGATTAATATTTTAATATCTGCATGACTTCTCTGTAATCTATATTTACTGCTCTCTAATTCTATATTTTTCCTTGGTCACAGGCACATTATTGGCTGTCAGAAGCTGAAAGGGAGCTGCCCTGTCTGTTTGACGGACTGCCAGAAGCTCTCTCTAGAAGCGTGCACTCATGCTGCCCAGAACGAGAGGCTGCCACTGCGCATTGTGGTACAAGTCCTTTTCTTCGAGCAGCTCCAACTAAGAACCTCAATGGTCGGGTTGTTAGTCAGGCAACTCGTCGACGGTGCTGCAGTTACGGAGACAGTAATGTTCTTTAGAAAAGAACAAAGTGGAGAGGAATTGGTGGAGCTTGAAGCTAACTGTCCTGACCTTGTTTTCACTCTGTTTATATTGAACTTGAACTTCAGATACAACGGAGCAACCGTCTTTGATCATGGCTCAGCACGATCAGAAGTGCTCAACGCACGACGCACTCGCAGGAGGGAAGACTCAGCTCCTGTCAGAGTTCACACTAATTCGAAATTACAAACTGAAACACACACTGAACCATAACTGAAAACAGAGAACGAACTGAAAATACACAACACACAAAGATTACTCACAACAATTATTGGAATATGATCCAAATTCTGATCTCGTTGGAGATGCTTAGGAGATGTGAGAAGTGGAGTCCTCCCACATTATAGATTGTATTTATTTTGAGAGATTTATTTCTTTTATTAGTCACCCCTATAAATACATCTTGTAGGCTGTTTAAGAAGAGTAAGAGAGAAGAGACCCTCATTATAATTCCCACTGCAAACTCTCATCATATAGTGAAGATTGCCAGTCGGCGCCCGTAGTTTTTTCCCTCAAATGTTTTCCACGTAAAAGTTTGTGTCCCATGTTCGATCTTGTTTACGCATCATTTGCTAACAAGTGGTACCAGAGTCATTAGGATTAATCCCTATTTCGGGTTGCTGCTGCCGGACGATTAGATATGTTTGTCCTGCGCCCCCGTCTGAAATCTGGCTTTGTTGACTACGCCTCCACGTGCGGATACTTTCGGTCGGGTCCCTGCCACACCGTCTCTGTCTCCAACTCGTGAGATTTTTTATAGAAATATTGGGGAGGAAAATAATTATTGTATTTGATTAAAACCTCTAGGGGTGGTACATATATATAAGGGGGCCAGGGGACCTCCCTTGATTACACATGCAATGTGGTATTATTCTAAAACTCCCCTGCAATCTGAACGTCTATTAGCTATAACATTCAGACTGGATCGAAACTCCACAAAGACCGAAGATGACAGCTCCTTGGTGAAGATGTCCGCATACTGTAAGCTGGTGCGAACGTGAAGAACTCGAACTGCACCAGTGGCAATCTTATCGCGAACGAAGTGCAAATCAATCTTGATATGCTTGGTGCATTGATGTTGCACCGGATTGGTCGAGAGATACATAGCACTGACATTGTCACAATAGACCAAAGTGGCCTTCTGAAGTGGACAGTGAAGTTCCTCCAGCAACTGACGCAACCAAGAAGCTTCGACAACAGCGTTGACTACAGCACGATATTCCGCTTTGGCGCTGGAGCGGGATACCGTGTGTTGGCGCTTCAAAAACCAGGAGACCAGATTATCACTAAGGAACATACCGTATCTGGAGGTGGAACGGCGTGTGTCAGGACCACTGGCCCAATCAGCATCAGAATATGCCACAAACTTACTAACCAAAGAGCAATGAAGCTGAAGACCATGATCCAAAGTGCCTCGAATGTATCGAAGAATGCGTTTCACAAACGCAAGATGAGGCTCACGAGGATCATGCATATAGAGACACACCTGCTGCACGACATATGCAATGTCGGGTCCAGTGAAGGTGAGATATTGCAGGGCTCCAACATGACCACGATAGTGAGTACCATCAGAAACCAGAACCCCATCAGATGATAACTTGGCACACGTGTCGACTGGAGTAGAACATGATTTGCATTCAGTCATGCCCACTCTTTCAAGTATCTCAACCATATACTGTCGCTGTGAGAGGAAGAAGCCTGCGCTGCTCCGAGTAACAATTATGCCCAGAAAATGATGTAGGTTGCCCAAATCCTTCATTCAAAATTCTGCAGCAAGAGCATCAATAATGCAACAGAGCGGTGGTGCTAATGAGGTAGTCAGAACAATGTCATCCATATATAGCAATAGATAAGCAATGTTTGCGCCGTGTCGGTAGATGAAAAGAGAAGTATCAAATCGAGCACCAATAAATCCAAATGAGATAATATGAGAAGCAAAGCGACTGTACTAGGCACGAGGATCTTGCTTTAAACCATATAGGGACTTATTCAGTCGATAGACAAAACCCAGATGAGCTGTATCAAGAAAACCAGAAGGTTGCTTGCAATAGACTGTCTCGGATAGAGTACCATGCAGAAAAGCATTCTTCGCATCAAGCTAATGAACGGGCCAATCACGAGAGAGTGCAACTGAAAAAACAGTACGAACTGTAGCAGACTTCACCACAGGGCTGAAAGTCTCACCAAAATCAACACCGGGCTGTTGAGTAAAGCCACAAAGAACCCAACGAGCCTTGTAGCAATCAAGAGAGCCATCTGGATGAAACTTGTGATGAAAAACTCACTTCCATTCACGACATTCGTACCTGGAGGACGTGGCACGACATCCCAAGTGTTGTTGGCTTGTAGAGCAATGAATTCCTCGATTATGGCCTCTCGCCAAATGGGATCGGCGAGAGCAGCACGATAAGTCTTCAGAATCTGTGACAACGTTGATGCTTGAAGGTTTAGACGCTGCACAGGAAGACGAAGACCGGCTTTCCCACGTGTTCGCTTGTTATGATCGTTGTCGACGGGTGGCACCTTGAGCACAGATCGTGGACCACATACAAAACCTGGTTGCTGGTGAAGGGCAGTTGGTGGAGCCGTCGGAGAGCCGAAGCCTGGAGGAGTGTCACGTGATGAGGAGGAGCTCGGGCCAGTCTGACCGCACGGGGTGGCGGTTGGACCACCCGGTGAACAGATGCCCCGCAGAGAGAAGGCGATTCCAAACGAGCATGGCCATCAGTACAAGTTCACACCCCCAACTGTTGCATGGGACAGAGATGAATGGGTCGTGGTTCAGCGAAGGAGACAGACTAAATTTTTCCGCCGAGCGAGGGATTCCCAAGAACAACATGCACCCCCTCGTCCTGCTAGCCGTGCAGCCTACCTAGCTAAACTCAGAGGTCGATGCTTCAATTGCTTGGCCCGTGACCACTGAGTTGCAGATTGCCATGATCCTACTAAGTGTTGGCAGTGCTCCGGCTCCGGCCATAGAGCAGCCCGCTGCCCAGAGCGCTCTCCTGGGCACAACCACTCCACCAGAAACAAAGCACCTTCCATCATGGTCACTAGCAGAGCCGTAGAGCGCAGCTTGGACTCCACGCTAGGCCAGACACCGAGCGCAACAACGTCTCCCTAACTGAGGAGTTCCAGAAACGTATTGAGTATTTTCGCACAAGGTCCATGCTAGTTTCGCTTGGCAACAATCGCCCTGAGACCGAGCCTTGGCAGGTGGTGTCTGCTTTTGCCAACAGGTTCGGTTTTGACCCAACTGCTTTGCAAGCATCTAAACATTACCCTGAAGATTTTCTAGTGACTTTCTCCTTGAGGGAGGATTTTGAGAGAATCAAGAACCTGAGGGGCTTTGAAAGTGAGGGCAGAGAGATCCAGCTCAAGAGATGGGACCCCGAGACCAAGGCTACCAGGGATATGGCAAGATATTATGTGAAGATCATCCTGGAGAATCTGCCTATGCACCTCTGGTCTGAAGATGTTGCAGCAAGTGTGCTCTGTGGGTCTTGCTCTCTCAACTTTTGTGATATCAATAGCAGGAGGCGTGCTGACACTAGGGGTTTCCAGTTCTGGGCCTTCACTATGGACCCCAGGTGCATCCCCAAGAGAGTTTGGCTCACGGTGACTGAAGCTGACCCAACTGAGCAGAACTTTGGCAACTCAGAGCATCATTTCCAACCAACAGTCCCTACAGCAAACATAACCTATGACATCCTTGTTCATCTCCAAGTGGTGGTTGATCTGAGTCGCAATGCACCGGATGGGCGCCTGCAGGGCGCCCGCAGTACACCCCCTCATCTAGGATTACGGATTTGTGGATTCCACTGCCCAAGCCCCCAACTTTGGGCAGCAAGACTCGCCAAGGCCTGAGCCAGCCAGGACAGCTTTCCAGCCACCTAGATCTTCTTGCAGTGATGATGATGATTAGGATAGGGATGGTCACCATGAAGCCCCAAGGCGCGGGTCAATATTGCAGAGGCTAGGCTGGACTGGCGAAAAAAGCAGGGAAAGAGAGAGGTCACCACGTAGGAGACATGGTGAAGGGAGGTCTAGGCATGCAGGTAGAGAAATAGAAGGGAACGGTCAATGAGTCCCGGGTTGAGGAGATCAAGGGAAAGATCACTGGACCGTCTGATTCTGAGATTCAAGAAGCTAGATAAGGAAATTCTGAAGCTCAGAATTCAGAAAGGCGCAGCTGGGAATAGCTGCAAAGCACACACCAGAAGAGAGGATAGCTCAGATGAAGATGCAGCGACAGGATCAATTGTGGCACGGTGATCTACCATGGGCCAGGAAGAGGGCAGAAATGATCACCAAAACAAGAAACGCAGAGACACACCCTTGTTTTCAGGTGCTCATCAAACCCTTGTGAAGGCAGTTTTCAGCAACCAGGCAGACGATATGATATTGTTCTGGCAACATGAGGAAAATCCTCAATGCCAGTGCCATGACACTCTGCAAGACCCAATTATAGAGGAAGCTGATCGCCTCACCCTGCTGTCATCGACTAAGATAACAGAAGATCAACCACCCCTAGAGCAGGAAACGACAGAGGGATGTCAACTGGAAGCAAACCACTCTAGTGCCCGACCAGATTTGAGGCTTGGCCAGTATGACTCTAAAAGTCCACGGGCGGAGTCTGATACTAGGCCTCATGCGGTGATCCAAACAGAGTGGCAGTCCCTGGAGGGGCAGATAGCACAAGTCATAACAAACAATGCAGCAGACGTGCAACCCCTAGAAGAGCAGACTGGAGAACAAGAGAAGGAGTTGGAAGACCTGATAAGCCAGATACAGTCCAAAACAAAGGAGCCTCTGCTAGAGACACCATTGACCACAAAGCAACCAAAGCTGAAGGCAGGAGATGGTTTTCCAACAGCAAGGAAGAGTGGTCGAATTGCTGCCAAGAAGATAGTAAAGAGCAGGCCTTCAGAGGACCTAGCCCAGGAGGTCATAATAAAAAAAATTAGGCATGTTTCCTACAGGAGGGAAACTAACTGAGGATTTCAAGCAAAACTTTGTCAAGCTTTTCTTATCCCCCTACCCTCTGAAGTGATGTGGGCGATTGAAGAACTACTCCAAGTTGTCAGGTTCAGTAACAATAAGAAGCCCAAGACCAGGCCAGCTATGAAGAGAGCTGCAAAGACTTGAAGTAATGTACACCCCAGCGGCCAAGTCGTTCCCAAGCCTTTGTCAAATGTTACCCGTCGGTTCTGTATTAGTCATGTCACTTGTGTCTGTTGTTATCAAGTCGCCTATATTTCCTCCGCCCGGTGCTGTAACTCCAGGCTCCCCGACGACATCCCACATGATCGTCCTCTCAGGTAGCTTTTTAGGAGGAGTAGCCTCCCCCTCCAGATTTTGGTTACTAGTAGACGTGCAGCCTGGATGGATGGGTTCCCGCTTGCCTATATGGTATTTGTGCATGTTCTATGAATGGGAACGACTGTTGTGTGTTGATCTAGCATCCATATGGCACAACAAAACGTAAGGATTCTGGATTGGAACATTAGGGGGATCAATGCTCCAGTCAAACGTCTTGCAGTTAAGGAGCTAGTGTCCTCAACAAAAGCTACAATAGTTTGTCTTCAAGAAACCAAGTTACAAGAGCTCCAAGATGCCATGATTGCACAAACACTAGGCCCACGATTTATAAACAATTACTCTTATCTCCCGGCAGACGGCACCAGAGGTGGCATCATCATCGCAGCATATGAGCGGCATTTCAATATCGTCTCTAGCTCATGCACAAAAAACATGCTAATTGTACCTGTGAAAATGTTTAATGATGGCGTCGAATGGCATTTGACAAGCGTCTACAGCCCACAAGAGAGAACGGAGAAATTAGAGTTCCTGCGGGAACTAGCTGCGGTTCGCACTAGCTGCGGAGAAAAATGGTTAATGTTGGGAGTATCGGACTTGTCCGGTAAAGACCGGACTAGTCCGATTTTGTCCAGTAAGGGTGACCGGACTAGTCCGGACCCTTAGAGGACTAGTCCGATATTGTCCAGTAAGGGTAACCGGACTAGTCCGGACCCTATACGGACTAGTCCGATTTTTCAATAACTGTCAGTTTGAACTTGAAATTGACATGTGTTCTAATTGAAAGGACACAACCCACCGAATTTTGAGTCTCTGATCGGGAGACTCAATAATTCCTAAGGGTGAGAGGCCCCCTCTTGTGTCTCTTGGTCAACTATAAGAAGAGGGTCAAGTGTGTGATCAAAGAAGGCTTAAGGGCATACATTCATACACACTTGAACACTCTAATCCACTCAGAATCCGATCAAGATACCAAGAGAAGAACAAGGGGAAACGCCTCTCGTCGTCGTTCTTCTTGCGGCCTCGCCTTGTTGGCTAGATGGCCGCATCGTCAAGTAACAACAAAGATGGAGGAGAAGGTATTATTGATGTTCTTGTGCTATTTGAGAGATAGCACTTGGTGTTCATGTTGTAATCAGATTTCTCCATGTAATTCGAGATGATTTAGTGGCTATTTGATCTTTGGGCTTCCTATTGTTTTCTAACAATGGTATTAGAGCCGTTTAGACCACTAATCACTTCGAATTGAGTTTTGATCGAAGTTTTTCGCTGAAAGTTTTGAAGGTCCGGACTTGTCCGGTCTAAGGGCCGGACTAGTCCGGTGTGCCACAGTTAAGTGGTTAGGTTTTCGGATCAGGGCGTTTTGACGCGTTCATCTGATTGAAAACCAATTAAGCACTTTGGATTGAAATCCATTGTGAAAATTAAGTTGATTTGGTAAGATTAAGTTTCCCTTTTGGGTATTTTGACATTTTTTTCCAGTTTTTTATGAAACTTTTCCGGGGTTGGTCGTACTAGTCCGGAATAGTACGGACCAAACTCGAAAAGTTCAATAAAGAATGGATCAAATGTTTTGATGGGACCGGACTTGTCCGGCGTATGGACCGGACTAGTCCGAAAACCATACTGTAAGAGTTCGGACTAGCCCCGCCATGTGCGGACTAGTCCGTGCTATACAATTAAGTTTGCTTATTAAGTTAAGCTTCCGCTGTGAATTAAGTTTATTGTCATAGCAATTTGGTCGAGTAACCAAAGCGAAAGATAAATTACTATGTATTTCATTTGTTCTTCAATATTCAGTTTCAATGTCATTATTGGCTGAGTAACCAAAGCGAAAGGCATTAATGACATTCTTTTTGTAAGAACATAGTAATTTGGTCAAGTAACCAAAGCGAAAGATAAATTACTATGTTGATTTTCAGTTATTCTCAAATGTTGAGTTTTGGTCGAGTAACCAAAGTGAAAGATAAAACTCATCATTTTCTTGTGGTTAACATCTATGCATTCTTCTTGATTTTGGTTTTTTGATTATGAAAGTTCCTCCAATGCTAATTCAGCACTGAGTTTCATCGCTTCTATTGATCCACTCAATGGAAGCAATTATGGGAGATGGCAAGAGAAGTTGGAGATTGCTTTGGCAGTCTCTGAGATAGACTTGGCTCTCACTACTCCATATCCGGTTGCACCGGTTGAACCAGTAAGAAATGATGATGAAACTCAGGAAGCCTTTGCTGTGAGGACAAAGGAATATACTACTGAGTTATTGGCTTATGACATTGATTGTTATAAGTGGAAGAAATCAAACAGGAAATGTTTGATGGTAATTAAGGGCACTATCACTGAGGCCATTCGGGGAGCAATCCCTGAATGTGAAACTGCTGTTGAGTACCTCCAAAGGATAGAGAATCAGTTTACTGGTTCTTCTAAGGCCACTGCAAGCACTCTTATCAAGAGGCTTGTTACTGAAAAATATCATGGAGGTGGTGTGCGTGAGCACATCTTAAGGATGACAAATATGGCTGCAAAGCTTAAGCCTATGGATTTGGGGATTAAAGATGAGTTCATTGTGCATCTCATCATTGCCTCACTTCCTAAGGAATTTGAGACTTTTGTCATCAACTACAACTCTCAACCTGAACTATGGAACATAGAAAAACTCATGGCTATGTGTGTTCAGGAGGAAGAGAGGATTAAGTCCCTTCACGGTTATGATGCTATTAATTACGTGAAGGGAAAAGGTAAGGCTAAGAAGAATTATTCTTCTAAGCAATCTTTTAAGAATCATGGTTCATCTCACCATGATAAAGATAAGAGTAAGTTTCTACAAAGCCATCCTTATAATAAGGATGTGAAAGTGGATAAAGATCAGTGCCGTTTTTGTTTAGACAAAGGTCACCATCAGAAGGATTGCATTGGCTTCCTTAAATGGTGTTGCAAAAATGGTAATGACTTTGTGACCTTTGTTGATGAATCCCTGCTTTTAGATTATACACCATCTTCTTGGTGGATTGACTCAGGTGCCACTGTGCACGTTTGCAATTCGTTGCAGGGGTTAAATATGAGGAGGACCCTAGAAAGAGGGGAAAGGGCCATTAAAGTTGCTGATGGCCATGAAGCTGAAGTGAAAGCCATTGGAGATTATCCATTAGTATTAAGAAATGGCTTTGTACTTACACTTCAGGATGTATTATATGTACCCTCTTTAAGTAGAAATCTCATCTCAGTGTCATGCTTAGATGATGATGGTTATGTTTGCCGGTTTGGCAAAGACAGATGTGTAATTAAGTATGATAATAAGATAGTTGGTGTTGCCGTAAGACAAGGCATGCTATACTTATTATCTATGCATGATGATGTTAATGTTGTAAGTGACAATCAGTTTTCCTCACATCAGGGTAAGCGTAAGAGAATCGATTCCGAAATGTCTTCGAAATTATGGCATTGTCGCTTGGGCCATATTTCGAGGGGGAGAATTGAAAAATTGATTTCACAATCGATTCTTCCCCATTTGGATTTTTCGGATTCAGAAGAATGCATAGACTGCATTAAGGGAAAGTTTGTTAAGAAAATTAAGAAAGGTGCCATACGCAGTGCGGGAATTTTGGAATTAATCCATACGGACATTTGTGGTCCTTTTCCCGTAGTATCTGTTGATGGTTTTGATTCATTCATAACCTTCACGGATGACTATTCTCGCTATGGCTATATTTATCCAATTAAAGAACGCTCTGAAGCGTTGGATAAATTTAAGATATTTAAGGCTGAAGTTGAAAATCAGCACAATATTAAGATTAAAGTGGTAAGATCTGATCGTGGTGGTGAGTACTACGGTCGTCATACCCCGTATGGCCAAGTTCCTGGACCGTTTGCTCGGTTCCTACAGGAAAATGGCATAGTCGCCCAGTATTCTACACCGGGCGAGCCTCACCAAAATGGAGTAGCGGAACGGCGCAACCGTACGCTAATGGATATGGTTAGATCCATGTTAAGTCAATCAGATTTGCTGGTTAGCTTATGGATGGAGGCATTAAAAACCGCTATTCATGTGCTAAATCGGGTTCCTACTAAGTCGGTGCCCAAAACACCGTATGAGTTGTGGACAGGACGTAAGCCCTCATTAAGTTATATGCATATATGGGGCTGTCCCGCTGAGGCAAAATTGTTTAACCCAAACATTGGTAAGTTGGATTCTAAGACAGTAAGTTGCCATTTTATTGGCTATGCAGAAAAGAGTAAGAGATATCGTTTCTATTGTCCAGAACGATATACTAAGTTTGTAGAAACAAGGCATGCCGTCTTTTTAGAGGATGTTATGATCAGGGGGAGTACGGTAAGATGAGAAATTAATCTTGAAGAGAAGCGGGTTTATGTACCCACTCCTATGATTCAAGAACCATATTTCTCATTACCTACTGCTGTTGAATCATCAGTGCCTATTGGTAATGATTCAACACCTGTTGTTAGTTCTCCATTGACAACGGAATTATTAAGAGAGGTTGAACATTTTCAGCCCGTTGTCACTAATAATGAAGAGCAACAACAGCCTCAAAATGAGGATAATGTGCAATTAAGAAGATCTCAACGAGAAAGAAAATCGGCCATTCCGGACGATTATGAGATCTATTTGAGTGAGGCAATTCAAATGGAGGGTGATCCCACCACATTTGAAGAAGCTATGAGAAGTCCTCAATCATCTGAATGGCGTAAAGCCATGGAGGATGAAATGAGGTCTATGGAAACAAACAAAGTCTGGGATTTAGTTGAGATTCCTAATGGAGCCAAAACAGTAGACTGTAAATGGGTCTACAAAATTAAACGTGACTCCAAAGGGAATATTGATAAGTTTAAGGCCAGACTTGTTGCAAAAGGCTTCACTCAAAGAGAAGGGATTGATTATAATGAGACATTTTCACCTGTCTCAAGTAAGGATTCGTTCAGAATCATTATGGCATTAATTGCACATTATAATTTAGAATTACATCAGATGGATGTAAAGACGGCGTTTCTCAATGGTGATCTATATGAGAACGTCTATATGACACAACCGAAAGGTTTTGTTATTAAGGGTAAGGAACATATGGGATGCCACTTAAGGAAGTCCATTTATGGACTTAAACAAGCATCAAGACAGTGGTATCTCAAGTTCGATGAAACAGTAAGAAAGTTTGGGTTTAAAGAAAATAAGGAGGACAATTGCATTTATGCTAAGTTTAAGAGCGGGAAATTTATTTTCCTCGTGCTTTACGTAGATGATATACTACTTGCAAGTAGTGATGTCAATCTACTATCAGAAACTAAGAAGTTTTTGTCCTCTAATTTTGATATGAAAGATCTTGGTGAAGCATCCTATGTATTGGGCATAGAAATTCACCGAGATAGAAATAAGGGGGTATTAGGCTTATCACAAAAGGCATACTTAGAGAATGTACTGAGAAAGTACAATATGCATAAGAGTAAGCCTTCGCCTGCTCCGATTGTCAAGGGCGATAAGTTTGGGAACTTTCAGTGTCCCAGGAACCAATATGAGATCGATCAAATGAAGTCGGTTCCATATGCTTCTGCTGTCGGAAGCATTATGTATGCTCAAGTCTGTACTCGCCCTGACTTAGCTTATGTGACCGGAATGCTTGGCAGATATCAGGCCAATCCAGGGATTGATCACTGGAAGGCAGTTAAGAAAGCATTAAGATATGTGCAAGGCACAAAAGGCCTCATGTTAACGTATAGTAAGTCAGACCCACTTGAAGTAGTGGGATATTCATATTCAGATTTCGCGGGTTGTGTGGATACTAAGAAATCCACATCAGGTTATATATTCACCCTCGCGAATGGAGCCATTTCGTGGAAAAGCTCCAAACAAACCGTCACTGCATCGTCCACAATGCATGCCGAGTTTGTTGCATGTTATGAGGCCACCGGGCAGGCTGTTTGGCTTAAGAAATTTTTACACGGTCTTAGAGTGGTCGACAGCATTGAAAAACCACTTAAGTTATACTGCGATAATGAGCCTGCAGTATTTTACTCTCACAACAATAAGTCGAGTGGTGCTGCCAAACACATCGACATTAAGTTTTATGTTGTGAAAGATCGAATCCAGGATCATACCATAAGTCTTGAGCATATAAGTACCAAGCGTATGCTTGCGGATCCGCTAACAAAAGGTCTTCCACCCAGCGTGTTTAGTGAACACGTAGCCGGCATGGGTTTAAGAGAGAGCCTATGATCTCTGGATATTTAGGGGCCAAGTAAGAGTAAGGTTCATTTTCAAGTGTGAGATGTATTGTGGTCTTCGAGTCCAACAATACGTAAATGTTTGTTGTGATGCGTCGTGCCCTATATGTCAAGCATGAGAAAATGGACACTAAGTTTAGTATTAAGTAAGTTGGTAAGTTTTAGATTCGAGTTCAAGGGGGAGAATGTTGGGAGTACCGGACTTGTCCGGTAAAGACCGGACTAGTCCGATTTTGTCCAGTAAGGGTGACCGGACTAGTCCGGACCCTTAGAGGACTAGTCTGATATTGTCCAGTAAGGGTAACCGGACTAGTCCGGACCCTATACGGACTAGTCCGATTTTTCAATAACTGTCAGTTTGAACTCGAAATTGACATGTGTTCTAATTGAAAGGACACAACCCACCGAATTTTGAGTCTCTGATCGGGAGACTCAATAATTCCTAAGGGTGGGAGGCCCCCTCTTGTGTCTCTTGGTCAACTATAAGAAGAGGGTCAAGTGTGTGATCAAAGAAGGCTTAAGGGCATACATTCATACACACTTGAACACTCTAATCCACTCAGAATCCGATCAAGATACCAAGAGAAGAACAAGGGGAAACGCCTCTCGTCGTCGTTCTTCTTGCGGCCTCGCCTTGTTGGCTAGATGGCCGCATCGTCAAGTAACAACAAAGATGGAGGAGAAGGTATTATTGATGTTCTTGTGCTATTTGAGAGATAGCACTTGGTGTTCATGTTGTAATCAGATTTCTCCATGTAATTCGAGATGATTTAGTGGCTATTTGATCTTTGGGCTTCCTATTGTTTTCTAACAGTTAATCCTTGGAGATTTCAATCTGATTTACAAGGTGAAAGACAAAAACAGAGGTAGGCTGGACCGTGGCCTCGTGGAGAATTTTAAGAGCACTCTAGATGAGTTAAACCTACATGAGCTGTATTTGAACGAGAGAAAATACACCTGGTCCAACGGTCAGGCAAACCCGATCATGACGAGGATTGACAGGGCATTCCACACAACCGGCTAGAAAGATATATTCCCGGCGCCCTTCCTCCAGGCCCTCCCTGGAACCACATCGGATCGTTGCTCCCTGCTAGTTCTAGGAGATACCTACTACAAGCGACCGACCATATTCTGTTTTGAGTCTTATTGGACCAGGATGACTGGCTTCATTGATACCGTTGCGAACGCATGGAACAGTCCAGTACAGGCCCCAAACGCAATGAAAAAGCTCCTAGTCAAGTTGAAAAGAACAGCGAGAGCTATTAAAAAATGGGAGAAAGAATCCATAGGGAATATAGTGCGACAGTTGTTAATTGCAAAGATAACTCTATCAAAACTAGAAGAGGCAGAGGAACTAAGAAGCCTAACTCCTAATGAAAGAAATTTCAGGAACAGAATTAAAGAAAGGTTCCTTGGCCTTCTGGCAATCGACAAGATGAAGGCACGCCAAAGATCGAGGTTGACCAACATACGGCTTGCAGATGCGAACACAAAAATTTTCCACCTCAGGGCCAATGGAAGGAGGAGGAAAAATCACATCCAATTGCTAGAAACACCAAATGGGCTTGCAGTCGAACACTCAGTCAAGGAAAATGAGATTTTCAACTTCTATAGTAACCTGCTGGGCACCAAGGAAAGGGGACAAATATCCCTGCACTGAGAGCACTTGGGCTATGATCGTCGTAGAGTACCTGACCTCTTAGATCTTGAAGCGGACTTCTCAGAGCAAGAAGTTCTTGAGGCAATAAAAAATTCACCCAATGAAAAATTCCCAGGTCTGGATAGCTTCATAATGCTATTCATCGCCAGTTGCTGGAACATCATCAAAGTGGACGTCATGCATGCTTTCCACCAGCTATCGCAATTACGAGGAGATAGTTTCAAACTTCTCAATAGAGCGCACATTGTACTAATACCAAAAAAAGATCACCCTACAAGCATTGGCGACTACAGACCAATCAGCCTGCGGCATAGCTTTGCGAAGCTCTTCTGAAAAGTGCTAGCGAACCGCTTGGCGCCCAAGCTAGACAGCCTGGTCTCAGATAACCACAGCGATTTTATAAAAAGCAGGAGAATACACGACAAAGTAATCTTCATGCAGAACTTACTCAAAGAATTCCAAGATAAAAAAGAACCTGCCGTATTCGTCAGGCTAGACATCAGCAGCCTTCGACTCAGTTTCCTGGGGATACCTCCTAGAGCTCCTAGAAAGGATCAGTTTTGGACCAAGATGGCGGGAATGGATCTCTTTGATACTCGAGACAGCATCAACCAAGGTGATTCTCAATGGACGGCCAGGCAAAATCATTCATCACAAAAGGGGACTCAGGCAGAGAGACCCGCTTTCCTCTATGTTATTCATCCTAGCGATCGATCAGCTGCAACAAATTCTCAAGCTAGCCACTAAGAGGGGCATGATTAAGAGGACCTCAGCAAGAATGACAGGGGTCAATATTTCCTTGTATCCGGACGATGCCGCTTTAATAATCAAGCCTTTCAACAGGGTTCTGACAGCAGTGAAAAGGATCTTGGAAGTTTTTGAGAGGGCATCGGGCTTGAAAATAAACTTGCAGAAAACTGAATTATGGATTATGAGAATACCCAGCTAATAACAGATTGCATCCCCGGAAAATTATGTTCTTTCCCTTGCAGGTACCTGGGCTTACTCGTGCACGTCAACAGACTCAGGAGAGATGATTTCCATCCTTTGATAGATAAAGTGGGAGCAAAGCTGAGCGGATGGAAGGGGAAATTCCTCTCCAAGGCGGGCAGGACAACTTTGGCAAAATCCGTCCTAACATCAACCATCATCTATTATGGAACGGCGATGATTCTTCCAAAATGGGTCATAAGAAAAAGATCGACTCCTACAGGAAGCATTTTATTTGGTCCGGGGAGGCGGACAACCATAATAGGAGGGCGTCCACCTTGTGGATTGGAGCACCGTTTGCAGACCCAAACACCTCGGCAGTCTGGGAGTTCTGGACCTCTGCAAATTCAGCTCGGTGCTGCGCCTATCTTGGCTATGGCAGACCTGGACAGCCCAACACAAACCATGGATGGGCATGCTTCTACCATGCAATGAGATCGATCATGCCCTCTTCCAAGCATCCATAAAGATCACAATCAGAAATGGCAAGAAGACCCTCTTTTGGAAAGATAATTGGACCCAAGAGGGGACTCTAAAAGAGCTAGCTCTGAATCTGTTCGCCTTGGCGCGCCACAAAAACAAATCGCCGGAGGACGAGTTGATAGGCAACAGGTAAATGCAGATTATGAGAAGGATATCAAACGTGAAGCAATGTATAGAATTTCTCTTGGTGTGGAAGTTTGCTCAGAGAATTACACTTGATAGCACTGTTCAAGACAAGATCTCATGGAAATGGACCTCGAACGGACAATACTCGGCTAGATCGGCATATATCATTCAGTTTCAGGGGTCAACAAAGCCTTTCCAAGCAGAAAACCATTGGACTGCCAGAGCAGAACCAAATGTCCTTTTTCCGGATGGACGCTCATGCATGAAAAGGTCCTGACAGCTGACAATTTGGATCGAAGAGACTGGGATAATAACATCGTGTGCCCGCTCTGTCTCCAAGAGGCGGAAACGGAGCCGCATCTTGCATTGCACTGTGAGTTCACCAAAGAAATAGCTCGCATGGTCGCACGATGGCTAGGAATATTAGAAGAACAACAAGTTCTAGAGGCCCAATCAACTTCCATAAAAGACTGGATTCAGGAATGGAATAAATGCACAAGAAGAGAGTCGCGACGCAACCAATGGGATACTTCCTCTACATTTGGTGGAACGTGTGGAAGGAAAGAAATAGAAGAATCTTCGAAGGCAAAGAGAAGGATCAACTCTAAGTGGCCTTGTTAGCCAAAGAAGATATCGACGACGTGTGCCGTGCTCGGGGAGGAGCATGGAGTCTTCTCTAGCTGTGGACGTGCCGCCATTGACTCTTGTTGTTGTTTCTGTCATCCCGGAACAACTGGTTTTTGGGCGCCTTTCTCTTGTCTTTTTTATTTTCTAAGTTTAGACTACACTCCTGTAATTGTATTTTGTTCCTCCTTTCAATGCATAGGCAGTGTCACTGCCGCTTTCCTCAAAAAAAAAATGTTTTTGCAGAGATTGAAACTGAACATTAGAAAGATTAATATTTTAATATCTGCATGACTTCTCTGTAATCTATATTTACTGCTCTCTAATTCTATATTTTTCCTTGGTCACAGGCACATTACTGGCTGTCAGAAGCTGAAAGGGAGCTGCCCTGTCTGTTTGACGGACTGCCAGAAGCTCTCTCTAGAAGCGTGCACTCATGCTGCCCAGAACGAGAGGCTGCCACTGTGCATTGTGGTACAAGTCCTCTTCTTCGAGCAGCTCCAACTAAGAACCTCAATGGTCGGGTTGTTAGTCAGGCAACTCGTCGACGGTGCTGCAGTTACGGAGACAGTAATGTTCTTTAGAAAAGAACAAAGTGGAGAGGAATTGGTGGAGCTTGAAGCTAACTGTCCTGACCTTGTTTTCACTCTGTTTATATTGAACTTGAACTTCAGATACAACGGAGCAACCGTCTTTGATCATGGTTCAGCACGATCAGAAGTGCTCAACGCACGACGCACGACGCACTCGCAGGTGGGAAGATTCAGCTCCTGTCAGAGTTCACACTAATTCGAAATTACAAACTGAAACACACACTGAACCATAACTGAAAACAGAGAACGAACTGAAAATACACAACACACAAAGATTACTCACAACAATTATTGGAATATGATCCAAATTCTGATCTCATTGGAGACGCTTAGGAGATATGAGAAGTGGAGTGCTGCCACATTATAGATTGTATTTATTTTGAGAGATTTATTTCTTTTGTTAGTCACCCCTATAAATACATCTTGTAGGCTATTTAAGAAGAGTAAGAGAGAAGAGACCCTCATTATAATTCCCACTGCAAACTCTCATCATATAGTGAAGATTGCCAGTCGGCGCTCGTAGTTTTTTCCCGTAAATGTTTTCCACGTAAAAGTTTGTGTCCCATGTTCGATCTTGTTTACACATCATTTGCTAACAAGTGGTACCAGAGTCATTAGGATTAATCCCTATTTTGGGTTGCCGCTGCCGGACGATTAGATATGTTTGTCCTGCGCCCCCGTCTGAAATCTGGCTTCGTTGACTACGCCTCCACGTGCGGATACCTTCGGTCGGCTCCCTGCCACACCGTCTCCGTCTCCAACTCGTGAGATTTTTTATAGAAATATTGGGGAGGAAAATAATTATTGTATTTGATTAAAACCTCTAGGGGTGGTACATATATATAAGGGGGCCAGGGGACCTCCCTTGATTACACAGGCAATGTGGTATTATTCTGAAACTCCCCCCGCAATCTGAACGTCTATTAGCTATAACATTCAGACTGGATCGAAACTCCACAAACATCGAAGATGGCAGCTCCTTGGTGAAGATGTCCGCATACTGTGAGCTGGTGCGAACGTGAAGAACTCGAACTGCACCAGTGGCAATCTTATCGCGAACGAAGTGCAAATCAATCTTGATATGCTTGGTGCATTGATGTTGCACCGGATTGGTCGAGAGATACATAGCACTGATATTGTCACAATAGACCAAAGTGGCCTTCTGAAGTGGACAGTGAAGTTCCTCCAGCAACTGACGCAACCAAGAAGCTTCGACGACAGCGTTGACTACAGCACGATATTCCGCTTTGGCGCTGGAGCGGGATACCGTGTGTTGGCGCTTCAAAGACTAGGACACCAGATTATCACTAAGGAAGATACCGTATATGGATGTGGAACGACGTGTGTCAGGACCACCGGCCCAATAAGCATCAGAATATGCCACAAACTTACTAACCAAAGAGCGATGAAGCTGAAGACCATGATCCAAAGTGCCTCGAATGTATCGAAGAATGCGTTTCACAAACGCAAGATGAGGCTCACGAGGATCATGCATATAGAGACACACCTGCTGCACGACATATGCAATGTCAGGTCCAGTGAAGGTGAGATATTGCAGGGCTCCAGCATGACCACGATAGTGAGTACCATCAGAAACCGGAACCCCATCAAATGATAACTTGGCACACGTGTCGACTGGAGTAGAACATGATTTGCAATCAGTCATGCCCACTCTTTCAAGTATCTCAACCATATACTGTCGCTGTGAGAGGAAGAAGCCTGCGCTGCTCCGAGTAACAATTATGCCCAGAAAATTATGTAGGTTGCCCAAATCCTTCATTGAAAATTCTGCAGCAAGAGCATCAATAATGCAACAGAGCGGTGGTGCTAATGAGGCAGTCAGAACAATGTCATCCATATATAGCAATAGATAAGCAATGTTTGCGCCGTGTCGGTAGTTGAAAAGAGAAGTATCAAACCGAGCACCAATAAATCTAAATGAGATAATATGAGAAGCAAAGCGACTGTACTAGGCAGGAGGATCTTGCTTTAAACCATATAGGGACTTATTCAGTCGACAGACAAAACCCAGATGAGATGTATCAAGAAAACCAGAAGGTTGCTCGCAATAGACTGTCTCGGATAGAGTACCATGCAGAAAAGCATTCTTCGCATCAAGCTGATGAACGGGCCAATCACGAGAGAGTGCAACTGAAAAAACAGTACAAATTGTAGCAGACTTCACCACAGGGCTGAAAGTCTCACCAAAATCAACACCGGGCTGTTGAGTAAAGCCATGAAGAACCCAACGAGCCTTGTAGCAATCAAGAGAGCCATCTGGATGAAACTTGTGATGAAAAACTCACTTCCATTCACGACATTCGTACCTGGAGGACGTGGCACGACATCCCAAGTGTTGTTGGCCTATAGAGCAATGAATTCCTCGATTATGGCCTCTCGCCAAATGGGATCGGCGAGAGCAGCATGATAAGTCTTCAGAATCTGTGACAACGTTGATGCTTGAAGGTTTAGACGCTACACAGGAAGACGAAGACCGTCCTTCCCACGTGTTCGCATGTTATGATCGTTGTCGACGGGTGGCACCTTAAGCACAGATCGTGGACCACATACAAAACCTGGTTGCTGGTGAAGGGCAGTTGGTGGAGCCTTCGGAGAGCCGAAGCCTGGAGGAGTGTCACGTGATGAGGATGAGCTCGGGGCAGTCTGACCGCACGGGGTGGCGGTTGGACCACCCGGTGAACAGATGCTCGTTTGGTCTTTGGGACGAGTACCATTGGTTTTATTGCGAGGATCCGCGATCTGAAAATCTGAGGAGTAGCAGTCCTCCTGGCCTCTACTCGGGTTGATTTTCTGACCGTCATGAGTCATGTTAGGACGGCGAGGCGAACAGAGGCCTGCTTGGCCTCTGTTGGGGATGTCGTCGGGTGGACAGGGGCCAAGAAGGCCTCTGTGCATAGGCGCGGTCTGATCGGTTGGAGCCGAGGTCTGACCGCTAGGCTTGTAGAAGCCTGGTGGAGGCCCACGTTGACGAGTCCCTGCAAAACCGTTAGTGCTAGGGAGCACTGATGAATCGTTAGTATCAAAAAGAAAGTCAAAGTGGGATGAAGGTGGGTTGGAGATTTCTGCAAACGGAAAGGAGGAGTCATCAAAAGTGACATGACGAGAAATAATGATGTGGTTTGTGGCTAAGTCTAGGCATTGGTATCCTTTGTGATCGGATGGATAGCCAAGGATGATACAAACTGTAGAGCGAGGAGCAAGCTTGTGTTTAGTTGTGGCAGAGAGATTTGGGTAGCACTTGCAACCGAAAACGCGTAGGTGGGAAATATCAGGTTGGGTGCCATAGAGGGCGAAATGTGGTGTGGCAATGGAGTGTGTTTTGGTTGGTCGCAAGTGTATGAGGTGTGTAGCGGTGTGGAGCGCTTCTACCCAATAACGGGCCAGGACACTAGCTTGGAACATAATCGAGCGCATAGTGTCATTGGTGGTGCGAATAATACGCTCAGCACGTCCATTTTGAGGAGACGTGTAAGGACAAGAGAGATGCAAGAGAACACCAAGATGGAGAAAGATTGCGTGTGCTGTTGAATTATCAAATTCACGACCATTATCACATTGGACTTCCTTTATGGTGCGGCCAAATTGAGTGGATACATAAGCAAAAAACTGTGACAAGGTTGGAAAAGTGTCGATTTGAGGCGTATAGGGAAAGTCAATGAATAATGAGAGCAATTATTAAGAACAACAAGATAATACTTGTGACCAGAAACACTTTGCACGAGAGATGTCCATAGATCACAATGTATTAAATCAAAGTTGTTCGAAGCATGAGAATTTGATAGAGAAAATAGAAGACGTGTGTGACGACCAAGCTGATAGGCATGAGAAAGAGTGTCAAGTTCCTGTTTATTACATTATTTAAATAACCTATACAAACCCTCGAAACCTAAATGACCAAGACGACGATGCTAAAGCGTAGACAGTGTGGTGGCTGCAGCTAAGGCATGTGGTGGAGAAAACATCGGCAAGGAGATAGAGTAGAGCTGTCCGGAACTATTACATCTGGCGATCACGCTCTTAGTGTCCAGATCCTTCATAGAAAGACCAAACGGATCAAATTCAATGGAAACATTGTTATTAGTGGTGAACTAACGAACAAAAACCAAATTTTTAATTATGTGAGGAGACACAAGAACTCGATGCAAATGTAAAGGTCGAGCAGATGTAGTAAAAGAAGTGTGACCCGTGGAGGTGACGGGTAGCAATGACCCATTAGCGACAACGATAGATGAAGGATTTGAAAAAGAACGAGGGTGGGAGGAGGAGAGCTTATCGGAGGAGGAGCACATGTGGCTATCGGCACCGGAGTCTATGTACCATTCAGCGGATGGTGGCAGCGTCAGTGACATGGTGTTGAACGAGTTAGCCAGCTCGTTCTGATCCCATGTTGTAGAAGACGCGACATAGTTGGAAGCTCCCCCTACAAAGATCTGGTGGTTGGATCACCAGAAGCCGCGGTCTTGTTGTTGTAGAAGGAGGCGGTCCGACTACCACCAGGTCTAGTCGGGTTGTAGTAGAAAGGCATGGTCAGTCCGCCAGCTGTCCAGAAGCCTGGAGGCTGATAACCAGACGCATCGTAGGATCCTCCGTGCACCAGAAGAGCCTGCTGAGGAGGGGCAGGTGCGCATGGACGTGCCAGAAAGCTTGGCGAAGGATCGGGATGGGGCCCAACACCGCCCCAAAGCTGCAGGGTCCCGTTCCATGGATTCCCCGGAGTGGGAAATCCGCCACCGTTACTGGTGTCATTAAGCTTGTTCCGATTACGCCAATTTTGACCTCAGTTGGAGGATGAGGGACCAGAGACAGCAACGCTAGAGGTAGGAGTGCTTGATGCAGGACCACCAGGAGCGGGAGCACGTGGAGGAGCGCCACCAGATGATGCAGAAGACGGGGTGCGTCCCGCACCTACGGAGGTGGCCGCCAATGCATTGGCATTTCCCGATTTGGACTTCATCTTGATCTCCTCAAGTTGGAGGTCGTTGCAGACCTCAGCAAAAGTGGGAAAGGGGCGCTTGTCGCTTGAGAAGGGATGCCATGTGAGAGAACCGCTCGTTCAGCCCATGAAGCATCGGGAGAACGAGAGTGCGGTCAGGGACGACCTCGCCCAAGTCACCGAGTGCATCGGCCATTGACTTGATACGTGTAAGACCTATGTGTGCTGAATACATTGGCTTGTAGTGAATACACTTGGCTTTGATGATAAAAGTTTTGAATATTACCAAAACACCTTTTTGTCAAGGTCCAACTCTAGCTCTGAGCTACAGCAAGGTCCGACGGTAGGTCCGGCTTGTTTTGGGTAGCTCCGGCTACGTTAGATGCTAGGTCCGACTTCTTGGTAAGGTCCGACTAGCTTTGGTTAGCTCCAATGAGCTTTATCTTTAGCTCCGACATGTCTTTGATAGCTCCGGCATATACTTGATAGCTCCGGCATGCTTTTTCTAAGCTCCGACGTACTTTGTCTAGCTCCGGTTTTGGGTTGACTAGTTTTGACTAGGTTTTTATAAGCTCCGGCGCTAGGTTCTACTAGCTTTTGATAGCTCCGGCTCAAGCTCCGGGTTGCTCTGGCAAGGTTCGGAACTTGACCTAAGTGCTTCTGCTTTTCATCTGCAATGTTTTGTACTTGCTTTACATTGTTGGAAAGATTGCTTAGTATTCATTTGCTAAGTTTTTGGTGCGTTTTTGATGATATGGTTGATATCGTTTCTACTGTGGTTTTGCAACATGCTTATGTGAGGTTCTCACGTAAGGTGTTGTGTTCGGAACTAACTTGAGTCAAGTCGAGGACATGGGCTCGTATGGATTGTTTATTTGTTCATGTGCATGTGTTGCTTAAGTTCAAGTCATGGCTGGTGACGGGATCCATTGGACTAGTCTCAAGAGGAGATGAGGTTCCAACAACCAAGTTCAGGAGGAACTGTGGTTGAGCGGGTCAGGAGGTCGCACAGGATGATTGAATCAAGGGAAATGCATATGAAGGTCGAAGGAAGGTGTTCGCACATATGTATGCAGTGTATGACGTGGCAATATGCTTCTAGAGACGGATTATGGAAGGAAGATCTGATCGGAAGGATCGGATTGTATCGGTTGAAGACTTAGGCTGCTAGCTGAGTCGGTTATGGCTCGGTATTGAAATATCGAGTTGGTTATGTTAGGATTTCGTATGGGTCACGAATTTGAGTTGTTTAGGAATGTGGGATACGTTCCTAAGGTGTTTGGAAGTCTTAAGATTGCTTCTATCTGCGTATAGAAGAGTCCTAAGCAGTTATGGAAAGTTCCGATTGCGATCGGATTAGGATTGGAGTCCTAGTTGAGATTGGGATGGCCTAAGGGCTGGTTATATAAGCAAGGGACGGCCAAAGCTCGTGGAGATGACTTTGGGGCTGTTCCTCTTGTGTTCTATTGAATAAAATTTATAGTTTGAAGGAACTTTTGTGCCTTGTTCGTCCGACTTGTTCCAGACAAGTTTTACTCGTCGAGTTTCTGGACAGCACTACCTTTCATCGGTGGTTTTATCATAACTCGAGTTTTATAGATCCAATTGACGTGATTCTTTTTTGGTTGTCTTCACAACTTGATTGTTTATCATCTGTCAAAATTTCATGGTCATTGGATTTGTAGTTTCTGAGCTACACGAGTTTCTTTGCAGCATTCCAGGAACTGTTTTTCTCGGGTAGGTCAGATTGACCATAGTCTGATCTTTCGATCATAACTTGAGTTTTTCTCGACGGATTTTAGTAATTCTTTTTGTGTTGTCTTCGTGACTTGATTCTCTCTGATATCTATCACTTCTGTCACGGTGAAACACGTTTAGATTAGTCTCATACATGATTTCTTTAACAAATCGTTTTTCTTCCGAAGGGATTAGGGTTTTATTGTTTCCGCTGCGTAAGATTTTTAAATCTACCATTCACCCCCCCTCTGGTAGCTTTTCACGTGCTCTTTGATCCTACAATTGGTATTAGAGCCACAGTGCTCTAATATTTGTGATTTGCACGTATTTTTGACAAATCATCATGGAGAAGTAATCCGCCAAACCTTGTGTGTTTGCTGGTATTGATTTTCAGGTTTGGAAGGCACGCATGGAAGCCTTGATCCAGGCGCAAGGCTTCGCAATGTGGGAAAAGGTGTACAAACCTTATGAAGTCCCACCTAACGATCAAGTTACGGCTACGAACCTCCGGGACGTCGACAACAACAACAAAGCACGAAACTTGATCATCCAAGGACTCACTCAAAGCGACTTTGATCGTGTCGCACACCTCCGATCAGCATACGATGTTTGGAGCGCTCTCTGTGATTACCATGAAGGCTCCAACACAATCAAAGAGGTAAAACAAGATATGTTCAAATAGGAGTATATGCGTTTTGAGATGCAAACCGGTGAATCTATCGATGATCTCTTTGCTCGTTTCAATAAAATTCTCAGCAACTTACGTAGTGTCAATGTAAATTTTTCTGATGCTGAGAATGCTAGACAACTCCTTAGTGCATTAGATATGTCAATTTGGGAGATGAAAGTAACGTCTATACGTGAATCAACTGTCATGAGTTCTCTTACATTAGATGTACTCTATTCTAAACTAAAAACTCATGAAATTGATATCCTAGCACGTAAGGACCCAAACAAGTCTATTGCATTTGTCTCACAACGTGATATGTCTAGCTCCGGCCAATCATCATCTTGCAATACTCTTGCTTTATTGGCCTCGCTAACCCTAGAACAGATCGAAGAATTTCCAGAAGAGGAGTTGGCACTCATCTCTACTAGATTCTCAAAAGCATTGCAAAATGTGAGAACTAGAAGGAGAGGAAGCTCCGGACCTCAACGCTATTTTGAATGTGGTAAAATAGGACACTTTCATACAGAATGCCCTAACCTTTCAGGTCCGACCACCCAAGAAGAAAAACAAAGCAAGGTCCGGACCTCCTCTGGAAACTTCAACAAGAAGAAGAAGGGTACCATAGGACGCAAGATGATTAACAGCTTCATCACCGCACTTCAAGAACTTAGTTCAAGTGATGTAGACTTTGAAAGTGATGGAGATGATGACGACCTGGCCAACTTATGCTGCATGGCGAGCAAAACAAGATCAAGATCAAGTCAGGAGGATGCAGAACACAGAAGTGAAGACGATGAGGTATGTTCTACCTGCAATGAAATGTGTGATGCTATTTCTCATGCAACTATTATTGTCAAGAAAAAGGACAAAAAGATTAGGGATAATGCTGCTAAAATTGAATCACTAGAATCTGAAATTAATCATTTAAAAACTTTGATTCCTAGTGATGATGCATGTCCCTCATGTGACTTAATCTATGAACAATTGTCCACATTAAGAAGTGCACACTCCTCCACTCTAGATAGACTTGAAGAAGAAATTAAAAAGAACAAAGAGCTTGGTGCACTTAATGATAAAAACTTGAAAGATGCTAGCTGTTCTACAATTGACTTGCATTGTTCTACTTGTGATGATCTTGATAAGAAACTACAGGATGCTATGAATGAAATTTCTATTTTGAACAATGCTTTACGTTCTCATGAAGTTAAATTTTGTTCCAATTGCAAATTAAAAGGAAAAACTTCATGTGAATATTGTCTTGATCTGTCCAATAAACTTGATGACATGCATAGGACATTAAATCGGTTTTGTAATGAGAATAAGAACCTAAACTTGCTGCTGAATTCTTCCAAGTCTTGCAATAATAAAACTGGTTTAGGTTTTGATTCTCATGCTCATGCTAAGGCACATCCACCTAAAATTGTAAAGTCATTAGGAAGTGGTTTGATTCAAACAGTTCCTAAACAAAAAAGAGTGGTTTTCAAATCTGCAGGAGTGTTGCCTCATTCGGTTTCAAATAAAAATATTGCTTGCTCATCTAGACATGAACACAAAGTTAAATTTCATTGTACCTTCTGTGGTAGAGATGGTCATGTCATAGATTTTTGTTATAGACTAGCTAAACAATAGAAAAAGGAAAGAAAAATTGCTAGATCTTATAACATTCATGCAATTAGAAAAACACAACCTGCTTTAGTGAGTCAGAAATTTGAAAAGGTAGCTTCCGGACCTTCTGGTAAGAAATCTACAAAGGCAGCTCCGGTAGTTATGATAGCTCTGAGAGCTCCCGGATCTTCTGCTGTTCCCTCCAAAGCTTTAGTTGTTGCCTCCGGACATTCTGCTTTTACCTCCGGAGCTACTGGTTTTCACTCTAAACAAGTAACAACTTCTAAATCAATTGTTAAGAACAGAAAACCTCAAACTTCGACTCATAAACCTGCTGTTTTGTCTCAGCTTTCGCATGTTTTTCCCGCTGCACGTCGTGTGACTCAGTACTGGATACCTAAATGCCTTTTAACTAACCCCAGTATTGAGTCATCGACGTATTGTGCTTCTATGTAGGTTACACGTTTGAGGAAGGAAAGCATTTGGATTGTGGATTCAGGTTGCTCACGCCACATGACTGGTAACAAAGATTGGTTCTCCTCCCTCTCTTTTGTGTCACGTGTAGAGAATGTTACTTTTGCCGATAATTCTTCAACTCCTATAATTGCTAAGGGTTCAGTTAGAGTAAATGATCACTACACTTTAAAGGATGTGACACTTGTCAAAAATTTGAAATACAACTTGCTTTCTGTTGCACAATTGCTAGATGAAAATCTAGAAATTATTTTCAATAAAAGCTACTGCAAAGTTGTAGGTTCAAATAGTGAGCTTATTTTTAACATGTCTCGGTTTGGAAGAGTTTTTAAAGCTGATTTTGATATGTCTTCCTCTAAGCATAGGTGTCTAGTTGCTAATGATTCAAAGGACTTATATTTTTGGCATCGTAGACTTGGTCACGTAGGCTTTGATCACCTAACGCGTGTTAGTGCTCTTGATCGCATACGTGGGCTGCCTAAGCTTAAAGGGGACAAAGAAATTGTGTGCTGTTCTTGTAGACATGCTAAGATGGTTGCAGGTTCACATACTCCTCTCACAATGATCATGACAACTGAACCATGTCAACTTTTGCATCTTGACACCGTAGGACCTTCACGTGTTCAATCCTTCGGAGGTAAATGGTATGCTCTTGTTATTGTTGATGATTATTCTAGATATTCTTGGGTGTATTTTATGGCATCTAAGAATGAAGTTTTTAGTCACTTTAGAACTTTATTTCTTAGATTATCAATTGATCACCCAGGATCATTAAAAGCAATTAGAAGTGATAATGGAACTGAATTTAAAAATCAATCTTTTGATCACTTTTGTGCTGAAAATAGAATAGATCATCAATTTTCTTCACCATATGTACCTCAACAAATGGTGTTGTAGAAAGAAAGAATAGAACCTTAGTTGAGATGGCTAGGACTATGCTTGATGAATATCAAACTCCTAGGAAATTTTGGGCTGATGCGTTAGCAACCGCTTGTTATGTCTCAAATCGTGTTTTCTTACGTGCTAAGCTAGGTAAAACACCATATGAGCTCCGGTTTGGACATAGGCCTAGTGTTACACACTTTCGGGTCTTTGGTTGCAAATGCTTTGTTAAGAAACATGGTAATCTTGATAAGTTTGAACCTCGATCCATTGATGGGATGTTTCTTGGTTATTCATCTCATACTAGAGGCTACCGTGTGCTTTTACTTGACACTAACAAAATTATGGAGACCTGTGAAGTGTCTTTTGATGAAGCTAGTCCAGGTACTAGCTCCGGTGTTGCAGGACCAGATCCGTATCCTTAGGGGGAGGGTATTTTCGAAGATGAAGAAGAGCCGGTGATACTGCCTGGTAGTTCCGAAGCTGACATGTGTCTAGCTCCGGACATTGAACAAGCTCCGGCTATCACCTCTGCTGGTCCTGATCATCCACAAGTCACAAGCTCATCAATCTACGATGAACCTAATGAAGAAGAAGCTTGTGAGACATCTGTTCCCCTACGTTTTTACAAAGATCATCCCCCACAACAGATGATTGGAAGTTTGCACGAACGAGTCACACGGTCCAGGTTTTGCGATCCAAACTCTCATGCTCATTCTGCTTTTGTTGCTTCTTTTGAACCCAAAGATATATCACACGCACTCACTAATGAATCTTGGATTATTGCTGTCGGTACCCTAAAAACCATACACCCCCTGAGGTTACAAAGATCTCAAGGGGAGGACATCAACTCAAATTAAAGACCCTCGGGGGCCCACTCGCCAGACGTGACCGGACCCGCTTCTCCAACATGGTTAACCTCTAGGTTGCCACGTGTACTGTCAGCCCAGAGCTATTACCCGCAAGGGTGAAGCTCCGGGCCAAGTACTGAAACGGCACCTCCGGAGGTAGCCCCTGACCGAGAGAAGCTCCGGACATGACACGTGCCAGGTCACCCCGGAGCTTCCTGCTTCTCCCAAGCAAGCTCCGGAGCTGCCACGTGTCCACACGTCGGAGCTAGCTGCTTAAAGCCCCCGGGAGACGTTGTAACGGCTCCGGATCTCCAAAGGACAGCCGCAGACTTCAAGACCCGATTAATTACCATTAATTCCACGTTAATGATAATTAATCGGACAACCTTAACACCTGTAACGGCACTGTCGGAGCCGTTACAGGGTTATTAACAACAATTAATCTCGTGTATCAATA
The DNA here is from genome assembly GCA_036927565.1 of Tuctoria greenei. Taxonomy (NCBI): domain Eukaryota; kingdom Viridiplantae; phylum Streptophyta; class Magnoliopsida; order Poales; family Poaceae; genus Tuctoria; species Tuctoria greenei. The sequence continues at coordinate 44,021,944 of JAYESD010000006.1, forward strand.
CTAATAACCGCCAGGGCCACATGTCGGGCCAGGCTGACTTGTAACGGTTGGTCCTTGTACTATAAAAGGACAAACCGACGATACACAAGGGAGATTTTTCGAACACTCTGAAGCTCACAAGTTAATACAACACACACACATCCGTGGAGTAGGGTATTACGCTCAGGCGGCCCGAACCACGTAAACCACCGTGTCACTCGTGTCCAAATCGCATTTCACTTTCTTAGATCTCCGCGCGCCCAGACCGAACCACAAACTCCTTCAAACGTCGTCGCCTCCAATGGATCCGGCCGGGACGCTTCTTCTGAGGGAAGCTCAAGCTCCCTCGCCTCTTCAACCACCGGCTCTACAGCCGGCGCCTTCACCACCACCGGCTCTGCAGCCGGCGCTCCAGTAACTACCGGCCCTGCGACCGGAGCTTCAGAAGTAACCGGCTCAATTGCCGGAACCACTTCAACTTCCGGCTCGCACGCCGGGGCTTCAGCACTTTCCGGCTCTGAAGCCGGGACCGCTACTTCCTCCGGCTCGACAGCCGGAGCATCTACTTCTGCAGCACCAGGGCCCGGAGCTTCAACCTCCGGAGCGGGTGCCGCTGGCGCATCTTCAATCCCGTGGTCCGGCGCTACCACGGGAACTTCTGGAGACGAGTCGAGGTCCATGACCACGACAGCCGGCGCCGGAGCTGTCGCAGCCTCTGCCTGGGGCAGCACCGGAGCTGGAGCAGAAGCCCTCGTAGCCTCAGACACTGTGGCTGAGGGCGGAGCTTCACTCCCCTTCTTGGGAAGCTGCAGATGAAGAATGAAGAAATTGAGCAAACATATGCTATAATTAAAAGTTAATTGAGGTAAGCAAGAAAAATTACCTTGGGAGGTTCACGCACCAGCTTGCGCGGAACCTCTTTCCCGGACGTTCCGGGCTGGCCACGGTCGGCGTAGGAGCTCCGGAAGGACTCCCAGGACTTGCCATAGCCGCGGGCGTTTCCCGGGTCGGAGCTCTCCTAGACCGGGAGGAACTCCTAGACCTGGAGGCCCTCATCGCTTCTCGAACCGGAGTCGCCTGTCCGGAGCTAGCACCTCCGGAGAGACCCATCAAGGGAACAGCCGCACTCCGGGAGGATCCCACCGCCGGAACAGTAGCACTCCGAAAAGACCCCACCACGGGGACAGATGCTACAGCGGCGGAGGATCTTCCCTCCTGAGGACGGGGAACTGGCGGGGAAGTAGCAAGCCCGACGGACCTTCCGTCAGCATGTCGCAGCTTTCTCTTCCGGCTCTCCGGCTCCTCCGCCAGCTCCTTGCCCTTGCCGGTGACCTCAGCTCTTGGCTGAGAGACAGGGGCGGAGCCGCCTTCCGACAACCCGGGGATCGCCAACGGGGCGGTCGATCTTCTCTCGACGACGCCAAGGTCGTCAAGCGCGGGCATCTTCCGCCGGAGCTCCCTGCTGAACTCAACTTCCTCGTTCAGGGGGAGGAAAGCCGGTGGCGGAGTCAAGTACTCTCCGTCTACATCGATGCCGTGCTGGAATTTCTTGAGGTGAAACTCCAAGGACTTCCCCACCATGCTGGACTTCAACCCGGTCTCAACCCGGTCTTCGTCCATCACGCTGTTGAGGGCCCAGGCGAGCTTCTCCCTCCTCTTCAGCGGTGCCCACCTGTTGAACAGGAAGTTGCAGAACACCGCCTGGGGAGTCAATCCTCCCTCCACACATTGGCGGATCCTGGATAGGACGGGGTCGAAGGCTGCCGCCAGCACCGGAACTTCGCTCCACACCGACGTGTCAATGCCGGGCAGACCTTCTGGCAGCTCCAACCGCTCGTGCTCCTCCACCCGGACGACTACCCAATCTTTCTTCCAGTCATCCCACTTCCCGGAAGGGAACGACCGGAGATACTTGAACGGGCACTTCTTGCGCTTCACAAAGTAGTAGAAGCCAAGGTACTCGTCACTTCGGCCGGTGGTTTGGACGGTGAAGAAAGTGCGGAAGAGCTCGATGCAGGGAGGGATGCCCACCCACATCTCGCAGAAGTGGACAAAGATGGACACAAGGAGAAGGGAGTGAGGGCCAAGGTGGTATAGCTGCAGACCATAGAAGTCCAGCAGCATCAAAAAGAAGGAAGAAAATGGTGGGATCAGCCCCACCATGGCATACGATGAAAAGTATACCATTTCGCCGGAGTGCTCCTTTTTAAAGGGAAGCTCCCCGCCGGTGCGGATTGAACGGTTGAAGAAGTCCGACGACCACCCCATGAGGGCTCGGACCTTCTTCAGATCGCTCTCCGTCTTCAAACGACTCTCACGCAGACCCAACTCCATCGCAGCACAGCTAGGCGAGAGAAGGGAAGCAAAGCACGAGTTGGGAGTTTGAGCGCAAGAACAGATGGAAAGCGTAAAGAACTCCCGACGGTGCGCTTTCCTTCTTAAGTAAGCCCTCGCAACGCTTGGATGGAAACTGCAGGAGAGTCAAGCATACTATTCAAGAATTCAACCCAGCCGATGACAAGAGGGCCCGGGACCACCTCGACGATCAAGTCGAGGCTCTTACCCAGGCGAACAGTTGTCATCACGAGGCGGGAAACCCAAAGGCGGCGGACTGACAAGGCGCGCGGAACCGATACGGTTTTCGTATCGGGAACCGACGACCTTCAATTGTGAGAGATCCGCACGTCAAAGATCCTATCTGCCGCCTGAGGTGCGCCACGCGTCAGGACTTAACCGTAAAGCCCCGCCAAAGGCACCTCCGAAGACCCTTGAAGACCCAGTTCAAGAGTCGCAAGTGTGGACCCACCTCCGGCGGAATGACTTCATCCCGTTAGCCTTCCCCGGAGGCAGGTCCAGGGGGCCACTGTCGGTACCCTAAAAACCATACACCCCCTGAGGTTACAAAGATCTCAAGGGGAGGACATCAACTCAAATTAAAGACCCTCGGGGGCCCACTCGCCAGACGTGACCGGACCCGCTTCTCCAACATGGTTAACCTCTAGGTTGCCACGTGTACTGTCAGCCCAGAGCTATTACCCGCAAGGGTGAAGCTCCGGGCCAAGTACTGAAACGGCACCTCCGGAGGTAGCCCCTGACCGAGAGAAGCTCCGGACATGACACGTGCCAGGTCACCCCGGAGCTTCCTGCTTCTCCCAAGCAAGCTCCGGAACTGCCACGTGTCCACACGTCGGAGCTAGCTGCTTAAAGCCCCCGGGAGACGTTGTAACGGCTCCGGATCTCCAAAGGACAGCCGCAGACTTCAAGACCCGATTAATTACCATTAATTCCACGTTAATGATAATTAATCGGACAACCTTAACACCTGTAACGGCATTGTCGGAGCCGTTACAGGGTTATTAACAACAATTAATCTCGTGTATCAATACTAATAACCGCCAGGGCCACATGTCGGGCCAGGCTGACTTGTAACGGTTGGTCCTTGTACTATAAAAGGACAAACCGACGATACACAAGGGAGATTTTTCGAACACTCTGAAGCTCACAAGTTAATACAACACACACACATCCGTGGAGTAGGGTATTACGCTCAGGCGGCCCGAACCACGTAAACCACCGTGTCACTCGTGTCCAAATCGCATTTCACTTTCTTAGATCTCCGCGCGTCCAGACCGAACCACAAACTCCTTCAAACACTTTCATAGTGTCAGGGGATCTGCCGACTCCAACAGTCGACAATTGCCATGCAAGAAGAGTTAGAAAATTTTGAAAGAAATAATGTTTGGAAACTTGTACCTCCACCTCAAGGTCACACTGTAATTGGAACTAAATGGGTATATAAAAATAAACAAAGTGAGGATGGGGTTGTGGTTAGGAATAAGTTTAGGTTGGTTGCTCAAGGTTTCACTCAAGTTGAAGGTCTAGATTTTGATGAAACTTTTGCTCCCGTCGCTAGATTAGAAGCCATAAGAATTTTGTTAGCTTTTGCAGCATCTAGAGGTTTTAAGCTATATCAAATGGATGTTAAAAGTGCTTTTCTTAATGGCTACATAGATGAGGAGGTTTATGTCAAACAACCACCGGGTTTTGAAAATCCAGATTTTCCTAATCATGTTTACAAACTGGCCAAAGCCTGATACGGTCTCAAACAAGCCCCTAGAGCATGGTATGATAGGTTAAAAACATTCTTACTTGAAAAGGGGTTTACCATGGGCAAGGTTGATAAAACTCTTTTTGTGCTTAAGCATGGCAATGACTCATTATTTGTTCAAGTGTATGTGGATGATATTATGTTTGGTTGTGCTTCTCATGATCTTGTGTCCAAGTTTTCAGCAATGATGAGTTCCAAATTTGAAATGAGTATGATGGGTGAACTCACTTACTTTTTGGGGCTGCAAATCAAACAAACCAAGGAGGGTACCTTTGTGCATCAAACGAAGTATACCAAAGACCTCCTAAGGCACTTCAACATGGACAAAAGCAAGCCTCTTCGGACACCAATGGGAACAGCAACAACACTTGAACTTGATAAAGATGGTAAATCCGTGGATCAAAAAGAATATAGAAGCATGATCGGATCACTTTTGTACATCACGGCATCAAGACCGGACATACAATTCAGCGTATGTCTTTGTGCACGGTTTCAAGCTTCCCCACGTGTTTCAAATCGTCAAGCCGTCAAAAGGATTCCCAGGTACTTACATGGAACTCAAGAATTTGGCATTTTTCTTCCTTCTTCCTCAACCGTTACTTTGAAAGCTTTTTCGGGTGCTGATTTTGGGGGTTGTAGGATTGATAGGAAAAGTACTTCCGGTGCTTGTCATTTTCTTGGTAATTCTCTTGTTGCTTGGTCCTCTAGAAAACAAAATTCAGTTGCACAATCCACAGCCGAATCTGAATATGTAGCTGCTGCTAATGCTTGCTCACAAATTCTTTGGATTGTTTAAACACTTAAGGACTATGGGGTTGATCTAGATAGTGTTCCATTGTTTTGTGATAACACTAGTGCTATTTGCATTGCCAAAAACCCCGTGCAACATTCTAGAACTAAGCACATTGATATTAGGTATCACTTTCTCCGAGATAACGTTGAAAAGGGAAACATTGTACTTCACCATGTAGATACCGAACAACAATTGGCTGACATTTTTATAAAACATTTGGATTTCACTCGTTTTTGTTACATTTGTAGTGAAATAGGGGTTATGCATCCTCATGGCTGAAATTGAGGGGGAGTTTTTGAAACTTGGGAAGTCTATGTGTGAATCTGAAATTAAAATAATATGAGCATAGTATTTCATACATATATGACTTTGTGATTCCTTTTACATGCTGAAAGTTCTTACTATATTACTCGTGTTATACATTTTGTAGTTTTTTCCATGTCTAGTAATTGGAATAATTACTTACACTAAATCTGGTTATGGTCGAACTTTCTTGCTGTTTTGAACTTGTTGCATGCTCACAAGTGCTTTTAATCATTAAGAATTATTCAAGTAATCAACTCACATGTTGAGTTTTTATGAACAAATATAAATTTAGAAAAGATCAAGAGAATATGCATACATCGCACTTCTTCTTTTGAGATGGCTTGTCATTGCACTTAGATATGAACTTGGAAGAAGTTGTGTATGACTAAAACCATGTCCTTAAGCTTCTGATTATCAAATGACATAGGCTTGGCTTGGTTGGTTAGAATAAGGCAGATGCGCATATAAACTCTTACAAATATCATATGATCTAAATTTATGCTTTGAAAAATAATAAAATACAGCAACTAGTGTCATGCTTTCAGGTTTTTAAATAGTTAAGTTTGTGCGATCATGACTTGCTTAAATTGAAAAATTACATTTGATCTCTAGCATGGCTTACACTACCTTATGTATTTCATTGATGTGCTAATGTAAGGTACTTGATAGTATGACTTGGATGAGCTTTGTTTATATGTATATGTTATAATATGCTCATAACAACTAAAGAGGGAGAGATAACTTGTAGATATGCTCATGATTTGCTGAATACATTGTCAAAGGGGGAGAGATAATCATGAAAATAAAGAGAATAAGGAGAGATGATAAAGGGGGAGAGATAATGACAGATAATATGGGATAATTTTTCTTCTCATTTTACTTTTGATTTACAAAGGGGGAGAAACTGCTTTCAAAACTTTTATGTGAATAAGCCAATATTCGGATTTTAAATGGTGTTGCCAATGCATTCATCAAGGGGGAGATTGTAAGACCTATGTGTGCTGAATACATTGGCTTGTAGTGAATACACTTGGCTTTGATGATAAAAGTTTTGAATATTACCAAAACACCTTTTTGTCAAGGTCCGACTCTAGTTCTGAGCTACAGCAAGGTCCGACGGTAGGTCCGACTTGTTTTGGGTAGCTCCGGCTACGTTAGATGCTAGGTCCGGCTTCTTGGTAAGGTCCGACTAGCTTTGGTTAGCTCCGGTGAGCTTTATCTTTAGTTCCGGCATGTCTTTGATAGCTCCGGCATATACTTGATAGCTCCGGCATGCTATTGCTAAGCTTCGACGTACTTTGTCTAGCTCCGGTTTTGGGTTGACTAGTTTTGACTAGGTTTTGATAAGCTCCGGCGCTAGGTTCTACTAGCTTTTGATAGCTCCGGCTCAAGCTCCGGGTTGCTCTGGCAAGGTCCGGAACTTGACCTAAGTGCTTCTGCTTTTCATCTGCAATGCTTCATACATGATTTACATTGTTGAAAAGATTGCTTAGTATTCATTTGCTAAGTTTTTGATGCGTTTTGGATGATATGGTTGATATCGTTTCTACTGTGGTTTTGCAACATGCTTATGTGAGGTTCTCACGTAAGGTGTTGTGTTCGGAACTAACTTGAGTCAAGTCGAGGACTTGGGCTCTTATGGATTGTTTGTTTGTTCATGTGCAGGTGTTGCTTGAGTTCAAGTCATGGCTGGTGACGGGATCCATTGGACTAGTCTCAGGAGGAGATGAGGTTCCAACAACCAAGTTCGGGAGGAACTGTGGTTGAGCGGGTCAGGAGGTCGCGCAGGACGATTGAATCAAGGGCAATGCATATGAAGGTCGAAGGAAGGTGTTCACACGTATGCATGCGGTGCATGACGTGGCAATATGCTTCTAGAGACGGATTATGGAAGGAAGATCTGATCGGAAGGATCAGATCGTATCGGTTGAAGACTTAGGCTGCTAGCTGAGTCGGTTATGGCTCGGTATGCAAATATCGAGTTGGTTATGTTAGGATTTCGTATGGGTCACGAATTTGAGTTGTTTAGGAATGTGGGATACGTTCCTAAGGTGTTTGGAAGTCTTAAGATTGCTTCTATCTGCGTATAGAAGAGTCCTAAGCAGTTATGGAAAGTTCCGATTGCGATCGGATTAGGATTGGAGTCCTAGTTGAGATTGGGATGGCCTAAGGGCTGGTTATATAAGCAAGGGAAGGCCAAAGCTCGTGGAGATGACTTTGGGGATGTTCCTCTTGTGTTCTATTGAATAAAATTCATAGTTTGAAGGAACTTTTGTGCCTTGTTCGTCCGACTTGTTCCAGACAAGTTTTACTCGTCGAGTTTCTGGACAGCACTACCTTTTGTCGATGATTTTATCATAACTCGAGTTTTATAGATCCAATTGACGTGATTCTTTTTGGGTTGTCTTCACAACTTGATTGTTTATCATCTGTCAAAATTTCATGGTCATTGGATTTTTAGTTTCTTAGCTACACGAGTTTCTTTGCAGCATTCCAGGAACTGTTTTTCTCGGGTAGGTCAGATTGACCATAGTCTGATCTTTTGATCATAACTTGAGTTTTTCTCGACGGATTTGAGTAATTGTTTTTGTGTTGTCTTCGTGACTTGATTCTCTCTGATATCTATCACTTCTGTCACGGTGAAACACGTTTAGATTAGTCTCATACACGATTTCTTTAACAAATCGTTTTTCTACCGAAGGGATTAGGGTTCTATTGTTTCCGCTGCGTAAGATTTTTAAATCTACCATTCACCCCCCCTCCTCTGGTAGCTTTTCACGTGCTCTTCGATCCTACAATATGACGACAATAGTCGGTGATGGAGAGGTCACTCTCGATGAACATGTGGAACTCCGCGTCCAGAATCATAGCATGGGTCTCCCGGTTGCCGATGAACCGCTCCTGAAGCCCAAGCCAGATGGAACGAGCTGTGGGTATGCCCGCCAAGGCGATCTCAATAAGATTAGGAGAGACGGTGCTGTGAAGCCAGGAGATGATGGTGCAGTCCATGCGTCGCCAATGATAGTCGGCGAAAGCGGGATCAATGTCGGTGAGGACATGATTGGGGAGCTCGTACTTCGCGAGGGTGTTGAGGAAGAGACTCTTCCACCGATTATAGTGCGGCCAAAGGTTGTCGAGGACGACGGAGATCATTGACTTGATGTTGAGGACGGCGATTGCTAGAGCATGGAGAGAAGCAACGTCGTCAATTGCCGGAGGAGAGGGGTCGTGGTTGATCAGGTCACGACGAATCTCGATGGCTGCGAGAAGCAGCTTGCGATGCGCCTCGTCGGCTGCTGCACGTGCACGTGCTGCCTCGATCGCCAGTCGATCCGCCTCTTCGGTAAATCGAGTTAGCTCGGCCGCCAAGGCGATGTCCTGTGAGGCTGCTTGTGCATCCGGACAGTCATCGCCAACAGAAGCCATCAAGAAGAAACACGACGCGCGAGCGTCAATCTGCTGCAGCAGAGACCATGGACGCGCGGCGCGTGGAGACGAAGACCTCAGACCGGGCGCGAGCCGCGCGGAAGGCCACACGTGGCCGTGCGGCGATCTTCGGAGGATCCGCTCTGAAGCGCGGGCGCACGGGTGATTTTTCCGGCGGCAGAGGCACGCCGAAAAAAAATCGCGCGCGGGGCTGCGATTCGCCGGAGCCAAACTCAACGCAAAAGGCGGAGTCGGGCGTAGCTAGCGGAAGTTATGAACGAACCTAATCTGATACCATAATAGAAATATTGTGTAGGAAAATAATTATTTTATTTGATTAAAACCCTTAGGAAGTGATACATATATATAACATTCTAACAATTTTTAATCTACAAAAACTGCCTCACGGCAGATCCCCGTACCAGTCAAGTTACCTTCCAGTTCTCCGGGTTCCGTGATTGTTATGTTAGGCGTTGACCAGCGCCACCGATGGATCGTGCAGGTTACTTCCAGTGAAAACGCTGAAGGAGATTCCGGTCTGCTACTTCACCGTCAAAAAAAAATATCGCTGCCCGATTTCATCCGTCTGCCACCGTGCACGAGGGTGCCTGCTCCCCGTGACATCAAATCAAGTTGACCGTGCACAAGTCCAAGGTCTGGCCTCTGTCTGCCAGTGCAAAATTGGAGATTATTGCTACGTGCACACCGGAGTTTTTACCAGAAGCACTTCTGCTTCAATTTTTTTTCCAGATTCAAATTGTTGCTGAATTCTTCGTGATATGGCTTCTCTTAAATATGATATTCTTCTACTAGATCGTGATACACGGTTCACTCTATGGCAAGTCAAAATACACGCAATATTAGCGCACACTGATCCAGATGATGCGTTTGATGGTTTCTCCAAGAAGCAAGAAAATTAGACCGACGATGAAAAACGTCGTGATCATAAGGTTTTTTCACAAATTCATCTTCATTTATCTAACAATATTTTGCAAGAGGTTTTGGAACAGAAAATCGTTACTGTTCTATGGCTCAAGCTAGAATCGATCTGCGTGTCTAAGAATCTAACCAGCAAGATGCATTTGAAGATGAAATTGTTTACTCACAAATTGCAAGAAGATGGTTCAATATCCTCTCATGTTCAAGTTTTCAAGGAGATTATTTCGGACCTAGTGTCTGTAGAAATAAAATATGATGATGAGGATTTAGCTCTTATGCTCTTGTGTTCATTGCCCCCATCTTATTCAAATTTCAGAGATATTATATTATACAGTCATGATATTCTTACTGTTCAAGAGGTTTATGATGCTTTGCATGCTAAATAAAAGATAAAACAGATTGTGTTTGCTGATTTTGCTAACAGTTCTAATGGAGAAGGCTTGTCTGTTTGTGGTAGGACAGAGAAGAAATCAAATAAAAGTTCGAGTGGTCAGCAACACTGCTCTGAACCCAAAGGTAAAGATAAGTTTTGCAGATATTGCAAGACGAATAATCATGATATCTGTCGGAGTGTGATTCCAACAATTCTCCCGGTACTACCGTTGGCAGGCCGCAGAGTTTGTAGTTCGGTTGGGGCACGCAGAGATTCAGAACAAGATGATAGGTTGACACGAGGATTTATGTGATTCGGGCCACCTGAACGTAATACCCTACTCCACGGGTGTGTGTTGTTGTATTGAGCGTACGTGTGTAGCACTTGTGAGTCAGACCAGAGTGTGCGCCGTCTCCCTTATGTATCGCTCAGCCAGTCCATTTATAGTACAAGGACTGACCATTACATCATCAGTCTGGCCCGACATGTGGCGGTTACTGATGTTTAATACACAGTTACTGTACTTAATTCCCCTTAACAGCGTGGTAACGCCCCTTGATGGTGGTGTTACTGATATTAAGGGTCATTCGATCGTGTGTCATTAAGATAGAATTAATGACACATAATCGGGTCTTGAAGCTTTAATTGTTCCTTGAAGGTCCGAGCCGTTGGAGGTCCACCGGTCTGCCTGTTGAGCTTGAAGGTCTGGCGGTTGGACGTGTGGCAGCTCCGAAGCTTACAGTCTTGGACGAGTAGGTCCGGTGCTCTTGTACACGTGTCGGTACCAGAGCTTCCCTCTGTCGGGGGTTAGGTTCGGGGGTGCCACACAGGTATCTAGCCGGAGCATTCCCATGTAGGGATTGTAGCTCCGGGTTTATTATACACGTGGCGGCACTGGGAATAATCATAGGAGGGATGCAGGTCCAGCTCCGAGTGACACATGGGGCCTTCAGAGGTCTTCAACTCAGATAGGTGGAGTTCCTTTGCACTCCTTGCAGTCCCAAGGGGTATTCAGTACGCAGGGTACCGATAGTGGCCTCCTGGGCCCACCTCTGGAAGAGACCTTTTGGATTAAGTCATTCTGCCAGAGGTGGGTCCATCTTTCGATTTCCGCGTGTGTCTTCAAGGGTTTTTGGATGTGCCGTCAGGGTGGTGGTTCGCAGTTAAACCATCGCCGTGTGGCGTCTCCAGGATGCGGCAGGTGAGATCTGCGCGTGCGGATCTCACGCAATTGAAGGTCGCCGGTTCCCAAGACAAAAACTGTATCGGTTCCGCGTGCCCCGTCAGGCCGCTGCCCTCGGGTTTCCCGCCTCTCATGATGACAACTGTTCGCCTGGCGTGAGGACCTTGACTTGATCGTCTGGGTGGCCCCGGGCCCCCTTGTCATCAGCAGGGTGAAATTTTTGAACTGTATCTTTGGCTCTTCTACGGTTTCCACTCAAGCGTTGCGGGGGCTTACTTAAGAAGGAAAGCACACACCGTTTGGGGATTCTTTACGCCTTCATTTGAACTTGCGCTCGAATCCCCCAAACTTTCGCTTGATTTTCCTCTCTCGCCCCGCCGTGTTGCGATGGAGTTGGGTCTCCGCAAGAGACGTCTCATGACCGACGACGATTTGAATAAGGTCTGGACCTACATGGGGTGGTCCAGCGACTCCTTCAACCACCTAGTCCACGCCGGCAAGCTTTTGTTCAAGAAGAAGCGCACCGGCGACATGGTGTATTTTTCTGCGTACGCCATGGTGGGATTGATCTCACCTTTCTACACTTTTCTCTTGATGCTGTTAGACTTCTATGGTCTGCAGTTGTATCACCTTGGTCCTCACTCCCTTCTTCTTGTGTCCACATTTGTCCACTTCTGCGAGATGTGGGTGGGTATTCCCCCTGCGTCGAGCTTTTCCGCACCTTCTTCACCATTTACACTACCGGCAAGAGTGACGCGTACCTTGGCTTCTACTATTTTGTGAAGCGCAAGAAGTGCCCCCACAAGTACTTGAGGTTGTTTCCTTCCGACAAGTGGGACGACTGGAAGAAGGATTGGATTATCGTCACGGCAAAGGAGCACGAGAGGCTGGAGCTGCCTGAGGGTCTTCCCAATGTTGACACAGAAGCATGGAGTGAAGTCCTGGTGCTGTCGGAGGCCTTCAACCCTGCCTTGACCAGGATCCGCCAGTGTGTGGAAGGAGGGGTGACCCCCCAGATGGTCTTCTGCAACTTCCTGGTCAACAGGTGGGCTCTGCTGAAGAAGAGGGAGAAGCTCGCCTGGGCCCTCAACAGTGTGATGGCGATGACCGGATTGAAACCGGTCTGAAGTCTAATTTGGAAAGCGCTGCTTTGGAGCTTCATCTGAAGAAGTACCAGCATGGCATTGACGTCGAGGGCGATGACTTAACACCGCCAGCGGCTTTCCTCCCTTTGAATATGGAGGCGGAGTTCAGCAGGGAGCTCCGTCGGAAGATGCCAGTGCTTGACGACCTCGATGAAGTAGAGAGGCGTTCGACCACAAGATTGGTGATCCCCGGAGCTTCCGAAGTTGGCCCTGCTCCTACTCCGAGACAAAGAGCTGAAGTCGTAGGGAAGGACAAAGAGTTGGCTGAGCCCTCCAACCAAAAAAGGAAGTTGAAGCACTCTGACGGGAGGTCCGTCAGACCAGCTCTTGTCACAACAACTCCTTCTCCACGGCGGGGGAGGTCTTCAACGGCGACACCAGCTCCAGCACCTGCGTCTTCTCGGGACGCCAGCTCCGGCCATGTGACTCTGACACCAGGGCCAACTAAGGGCTCTAGATCCATGGGTCCTTCTCAGTCGAGGGGGACCTCAACCAAGACGCCACTGACGGCGGCATCAAGCTCCAAAGAGCCTTTCGGAGCTACTACCCCGGTTGTGACTGGGTCGAGTTCTGAGTGCCTGATAAAGAGGTTCCACGCTAGCTGGAGTGGAAGTCTCCCAAACTAAATTTGCTTTTTTACCTCAGTCGGTTATTTTTATTGTAATCATATTTTGAGTTTCTTCGTCCTTCATCCACAGGGTCTGCAAAAAAGGGACTGAAGCTCCGGTTCCTGCAACAGCGGTTGATGCTGTGCAGGCGGAGGCTCCAGCTGCAATCCTAGCGCCGCCCTAGGTGGTGGCTGAGGTCACGGCAGCCCCGACGCCGACTGTCGTGGTTCTTGACCTCGGTTCATCTCCCGATGCACCCGTGGTAGCGCCGGACCACGGGAATGAAGATGTACCAGTGGCACCAGCTCTGGAGGTTGAAGCTCCGATTTTGGATGCTGTGATGACGGACGCTCCGGCCTCAGAGCCGGAGGTAGATACAGTTCCGGCCTTAGAGCCAGATGTTATTGAAGCGCCGGCGGCGGAGCCAGTGGTTGATGAAGTATCGGCGCCTGAGCCGATTGTCGCAGAAGTGCCGGCGCCCGAGCCGGTGGAGGTCAAAGTGCTGGCGCCTGAACCGGCGGTGGAGGAGGCACCAGCGTTGGAGCCAGAAGTGGCCTCAGCTCCGGCCGAATATTCAACACCTGCTCCGGAGGTGGTGGTTCCGGAGGTATCCGCACCTGAGCCAGGGTGTCAAGACGAAGCGCCCTGTCCTCCGCCTGAGGGACCAGTTGCTGACGATATGGTGGCGGGACCTTCCGAGCCGACTTCGGAGGTAGAAACTTCCATTGCAGGACCTTCCTTGGCGGCGACCGAGGCTATCCCGCAGGGCGGCCTTAGTGCCGCGGAAGCTCAGGGGACCACTCTTGTAGAGTGGGACCCAATTTTTGTTATGGAGAACCTACTGGAGTCAGCAGAAAGGACCCAGTCAGGTCCGGAGCCGATCCCCCTGTCGTTATCCATCGACAACGCCTGCTCCAGCCTTCGTCAGGTTCAGCTAGCCTTTTATCATGACTGCAAGGCCCTCGAGGAGGAGCGCCAAACCCTTAGGATGTGGCGTAATCGGCTCCAATTCGAGACCAAGCTGGCGCAGACAAGGCTGGCCGACGATAAGGAGTGGGTCAACAGTGAGAAGGCTCGAATGGAGTACTGGGGCCAGCTGCTAGATGAGAGGGAAAGCATGGTGCGATCCCTCGACAACCAATCTTGGTTTATACATGAACAAGTTGTGGCTGCTAATGAAGCGGCGAATGATCGCCAGGAGAAGCTCAGCGCCATCCACGATAGCCTCGTCAGGCGCCGGGAGGATCTTGAGGTGCGGGAGAAAAAGCTCGAAGATGAAGAGCAAAAACTCCTGGAGCTGCTGGGATGACCTCATGAAGAGGGAGGCGGAGCTCGCCCAAAGGCCGACTCAGGGTGACAAGAGCCTTGCAGAGCACACCAAGAAGTTGGAGGAGCTCTGCGAGAGTGAGGAGAAGAAGACCTGGCAGTGGGGACAGGACCTCACCAAGAGGGAGAATGAAGTCGCTGCCAGGGAGAAGAAGGTGCGGGGCCGGGAGAGAGACCTAATTGGCCATCAGAACAAGATCCACGTCTGAGAAGAGGAGCTTGCCAACCTCGAAAGGCAAGTTGCTGAGAGGATTCAGCAGCACGCCAAGGAGGTCGAGCGCCTTGCCCGGGAAGGTTCGGAGCTTGTGGCGACCAAGAGGTCCTTGGAAGAGATGTGAGGCTCAAGGGCTGCAGAGTCCCAACAAGTATGGGACTTCTTGGGCAAAGCCAATGACGCGCTGACACCGCTGGGCTTTAGTCCCGTGCGTCCGGGCGATCCGGAGCCAGAGCTGGACCAAGCGTTGAAGGCGTTGAGCTCGGCGGGCAACAAGCTCAACAAGATGAGCGATGTCATTGTGGACCAGTTGGAAACCGAAGGAAAATACCTTGCAAAGAACATCGCAGAATATATGCTGACATGCTACACAAGTTGGGATCCTCATTTCCCACTAGACCTGGTGCTTGAATGTCCCGTCGATGGAGAGGGAGATGCCGCCAAGGCCAGCATGTCGGAGGTTGCCCAGAAGGTCGCCTCGTTCTTCTGTAGGATTTAGGACTTTCTCCCTGTAGCTCCCACTTGTATCTTCTCTTCTTTTCTTCAATTTTGTAATCTCTTGTCCTCAGATGAATGAAATCCAAGAATTTTATGAATTTCATTTTTTGTCTTCAACCATTGTCTCACTTGGCCCCCTGGTAGATGTACACAATTTGATTGCGAACATGTACCAAAAGGGTGTGGCATTTTGTTGAAGACTTGAGTGCTTCAAACTTGTAAAGTGTAGGTCCGAAGTCGTTGACAGCAGGGGCCCCCTGAGGTTGTCAGAGCTTAGTAGCTCCGGTAGCGACCACTGTCAACATGTAGAGCGTCGACAGCAGACCCCATTGGGGTGCCCTTCTACCATCTTTTCTTCATGTTGACGGCTGGCCCCCTGGATTTGCCAGAACTTGATAGCTCCGGCGACGCCTACTATCAATGTTTAAAACATCGACAACAGGCCACCTTAGGGGATGTCGAAGCTCTGATAGCTCAGGCATCATCCACCATCATCATGAGATTTTTATTCTTCCTGCACACTGAAGTCAAGAAAAACGGTAAAATCCGTTTCTTATCTATAACTCGTTTGCGGCTTACTATTCTCGGAAGAAATTTTTAGGTCGATAGTAATTCTATATACAATCAAGTGCATTTGCTTATGTTCTCCAGGTCTGATCGTTTTCTGGACTCACCTTACTCTGGCCTGCCGGGGTGTAGGTAGAGTGGCGTACTTAGGGTGCAGGACCAGACTAAGTCAATAGCACACTCGGGATCTAGATTGGCTTGGCGTTCAGGCGAGTAGGCCATTCAACAATGCTAAGACCCGAAAGAATTAACAATGCAACTTGATTTATATATGATTTTTTCGAGCTAAAGTTTCTTGAGAATTGCACAACTTTGTTATAGACAAGAAAGAGAAAAATAAAAAATAATGAGCCTGTACAAAATAAATGCACGTGGAGTCTGTTTTCACATAATGATGTCTTTCATTATAGGTCCGGGGTAGAGCGGAAACAAGTACACTCTTAGGGTACGGAACCAGGATAAGTGTGTTGCATTTCTCGTTTGACCCAGGGTAACTAGCTACACTTTTAGTTTTGAGACTTTGTTAAGTGTTGCTTGAACATTGCGGACCTTCCGGGAAAGGCCCAGCTGTTCTCCTGAAGGAGCTACCCGACTCTGTACAATGACTCTATAACATACATCACATGTAATTACAGTCTCACCTCGGTGATATTAAGCGTAGAACTTACGGAGGTGCTCAATGTTCCAAGTATTAGGGAGCCGTGTCCCATCCTCGGTTGCCAAACGAACGCATCCTTGACGGGATACTTTGATCACTCGGAAGGGTCCTTCCCAGCTAGGGGAGAGTTTGTTTAACCCTTCTCGAGTTTGTATTCTCCGTAGCACTAGATCGCCTTCCTCGAGCTGTCGGTTATGCACATGCCTTTCGTGGTAGCGCCGGAGTGCTTGGCAATACTGTGCGTTTCGAACAGCTGCTCAACACCTTCCCTCTTCGACGAGGTCAAGGTCTTCACGCCGGAGCTGGTCCTGCGTGGCTTCGTCAAAGGTCCGGACCCAGAGCGACCCCAAGGTGATTTCCGGAGGAAGGACTGCTTCAGCTCCGTACACCAAGAAGAAGGGTGTCTCTCCAGTTGACCAGTTTGGAGTTGTCCTGTTTGCCCACAAGGTGGGCGGAAGCTCTTCAATCCAGTTGGCTCCATGTTTTTCCAGGCTCTCATATGTGCGCATCTTGAGTCCTTTTAGGATTTCTGCGTTTGCTCTCTCAGCTTGGCCATTGCTTGCCAGGTGAGCTACGGAAGCGTAGATGACTTGAATGCCGAGGTCTTCACAATATCCTTGGAATACAGAGCTTGTGAATTGGGTCCCGTTGTCAGTTATGATCTTGTTTGGGACTCCAAATCTGCATACTATGGACTGCAAGAAATTGATAGCTAATTGTTTGTTTATTGTCACAACTGGAGTTGCTTCCGGCCACTTAGTGAACTTGTCAATGGCGACATACAGGAACTTGTTACCTCTGACGGTTCTTGGGAAAGGTCCCAAGATATCCATACCCCACACGGCGAATGACCATGTCGGAGGTATCATCTGTAGTGGTTGAGCTAGTGTGTGAATTTGCTTCGCATGGAACTGGCATGCTTCACATTTCGTCACTAGCTCGGTTGCATCCTGGAGTGTTGTAGGCCAGTAAAAACCATGCCAGAAGGCTTTATCGACCAACGTGCGGGAAGACGTGTGGTTCCCACACTTGCCTCTAGGATTTCCGCAAGGAGCTCGCGGCCTTCTTCCCTTGTAATGCACCGCATTAGGACACTATTTGCACCACCCGGTAGAGATCCCCTTCTACCAGTTGTATCTTTTAGCCAATCTGACTATCTGGTCAGCATATACATTGTCTTCAGGAAGGATGTTGTCTTTCAAGTAGCTCCGGATCTCCGAGATCCATGCATCGGAGCTAACTTGAGCTTCTGAGTCTTGTGTGCTGGGTTGCTCGGAGCTTCTTGCAGCACCTACGATCCTTGATGGATGCCATGGTAACAGTGCCATCGGGACTGCCAGCTCCGAGGTGCTGGTCTCGCCCCCTTTGCTCAGTTCGGCATGCTGAGCTGTTGGTCTTGACAATCTTCGGGCGAAGGTTCCGTTGGGAGCCCGAGATCCGGTTGAAGGTTTCATCGAGAGTTCGTCAGCTTCAGCGTTGTTGAGACGCATGACATGGCAAAGATCCAGGACTTCGAAATCCTTCTGAAGCTTCTGGACTTCAAGTAGATATGCAGCTAGTTGAGGGTTGTTGCAGCAGCATTTACCTTTGATTTGTTTTATAACTAGCTGTGAATATCCCTTTACCAACAATTGCTTGACACCATATGATAGTGCCACCTTGAGCCCATAGATTAATGCTTCGTACTCCTCCATGTTGTTGGTCGCCTTGAAGTCAAGGTGAACCATGTATTTGACCTTCTCCCCGGTCGGAGCAAGGATAAGAATTCTAGCTTCGGCCCTTGCTTCTGCACGGAGCCATTGAAGTAGAGAGTGTAGTGAGGCTCAGTGAAGACCGGAACCTTGGGTTCCGGCTTCTGCTCACTGGGCCACCCAGGATTTGATGGAGAGGGGGTCCATTCGGCCACAAAGTCAGCCAATGCTTGACTCTTGATCGCTTGTCTTGGGTTGAATTCAAAATCGAACTCAGCCAATTCTGCTGCCCACTTTGCAATGTTCCCAGTAGAGTTGGGGTTATGCAAGATTGCTCGTATTGGATAAGAGGTTACCACTGAAATCTTGTGATCTTGGAAGTAGTGACGAAGCTTCCTAGAGGCGATAAGGATTGCATAGAGCAGCTTATGCACCTCTAGGTTACCAAGTCTTGGCGTCATGGAGTACTTCGCTGATGAAGTACACTGGACGCTGGACTGCCCGGACCCTCCCAGAGGGGCCTGGAGCTTCCTCCTCATCAACCTGGACCCTCCTAGAGGGGTCCGGACCTTTTTCGGAGACCACCAGGTTCTTGCTAGAGGAACCTGGAGCTTCTTCTGAAGTGACCCGGACCTTCCCGGAAGGGTCCGGATCTTCTTGTTCAGCAACAGTAACTCCTTCATTTGAAGGAGGTTGATCCTCTGGCATCTCACCTCGAGGATCCGAGTCTAGGGACTGGGACCCAGAATCGCCTTCAGGTAGCTCCGGACCTTCCCGGAGGGGTCTGGATTCCTGAACTGTAGATGGTTCTGGTCTTTCCGCAACCAGGACCATGTTGACGACTTCGTCAGTTGCTGAAATGTAAAGAAGAAGTGGCTCACCAGGGTTTGGAGCTACCAAAGTTGGTAGAGTGGTGAGGAGCTACTTCAGCTCTTGGATTGCCTTTTCTGCTTCTTCAGACCATTTGAATGGTCCGGACTTCCTGAATAATTTGAAGAAGGGTCGCGCTCATTCCGCCAGTCTTGAGATGAATCGGCTGAGGGCAGCTAGACATCCAGCCAGCTTTTGGACATCCTTGATGCGAGCTGGTGTGTAAGACCTATGTGTGCTGAATACATTGGCTTGTAGTGAATACACTTGCTTTGACGATAAAAGTTTTGAATATCACCAAAACACTTTTTTATTAAGGCCTGACTAGTTTTGGTTAGCTCCAGTGAGTTTTGTCTTTAGCTCCGACGTGTTTTTGCTAAGCTCCAAGTTGATTTTTCTAGCTCTGGCTTTTGGGTTTACTAGTTCCGACAAGTTTTGGTAAGTTCCGGCGCTAGGTTCTACTAGCTTTTGTTAGCTCCGGCTCAAGGTCCGGGTTGCTCTGGCAAGGTCCGGAACTTGACCGCAATGCTTCTATTTTTCATTTGCAATGTTTCGTACTTGCTTTATATCTCTAGAAAGATTGCTTAGTATTCATTTGCTAAGTTTTTGGTGCGTTTTGGTTGATATGGCTGATATCGTTTTGATATGCTTTGCAACATGCTTATGTGAGGTGCTCACATAAGGTGTTGTGTTCGGAACTGACTTGAGTCAAGTCGCGGACTTGGGCTCGTATGGATTGGTTGTTTATTCATGTGCAGGTGTTGCTTGAGTTCAAGACATGGCTGGTGATGGGATCCATTGGACTAGTCTCAGGGAGGAGATGAGGTTCCAACAACTAAATTCAGGAGAAATTGTGGTTGAGCTGATCAGGAGGTTGCGCAACATGATTGAATCAAGAACAATGCATGTGAAGGTATCGTGGACGTCATTGGAAGATGTTTGCACGTGTGCAAGGAGTGCATGGACGTGACTACATGGTTCCGAGATGTGATGAAGAGATGTGGACGTAAAGAGTTGGTCATAAAAGTCCAACCGACTAGGTTATGGACTCAGGCTGCGGCTGAATCGGGTTTGACTCAAATATGGAAAGATTTGAGTTGGTTATGATAGTATTTTGTGTGGGTCACAAATTTGAGTTGTTTAGGAATGTGGTATACGTTCCTAAGGTGTTTGGAAGTATTAATATTGCTTCTATCTGCTGCGTATAGAAGAATCCTAAGCAGTTATGGAAAGTTACGATTTGTGAACAGAGTAGGATTAGGTTCCTGATTTGAGTTGAGTTGGCTTTCGAGCTGGTTATATAAGCAAGGGAGCCCAGAGCTCGTGGTGCACGACTTTGGGGCTTTTCCTCTTGTGTTCTATTGAATAAAATTCATAGCTGAAGGAACTTTTATGCCTTGTTCGTCAGACTTGTTCCAGACAAGTTTTACTCGTCGAGTTTCTGGATAGCACTACCTTTCGTCGGTGGTTTTATCATAACTCAAGTTTTACAGATCCGATTGACGTGATTCTTTTTGGGTTGTCTTCACAACTTGATTATATATAATCTTTCAAAATTTCACGGTCATTGGATTTGTGGTCTATGATCTACACGAGTTTCTTTGCAGCGTTCCAGAACTGTTTTTTTTTTGGGTAGGGCAGATTGACTTTCGTTTGATCTTTCGATCATAACTTGAGTTTTTCGTGACGGATTTGAGTGATTCTTGTTTTGTTGTCTTCGTGACTTGATTCTCTATGATATCTATCACTTTTGTCATGGTGAAACACGTTTAGATTAGTCTCACACATGATTTCTTTAACAGATCATTTTTTCTGCCGAAGGGGTTGGGGTTTAATTGTTTCCGCTGCGTAAGTTTTTTAAATCTACCATTCACCCCCCTCTGGTAGCTTTTCACATGCTCTTCGATCCTACAATTGGTATCAGAGCCACGGTGCTCTAATCTTTGTAATTTGCATTTGTGTTTGACTAATCGTCATAGAGAAGTACTCTGCCAAACCTTGTGTGTTTGCTGGTATTGATTTTCAGGTTTGGAAGGCACGCATGGAGGCTTTCATCCAGGCACAAGGCTTTGCAATATGGGAGAAGGTATACAAGCCTTACGAAGTGCCATAAAACGATCAAGTTATAGCTACAAATCTGAGAGATGTCGACAACAACAACAAGGCTCGGAACTTGATCATACAAGGATTAACTCAAAGCGACTTCGACCGTGTTGCACACCTCCGATCTGCATACGATGTGTGGAAAGCACTTTGTGACTACCACGAAAGATCCAACACGATCAAAGAGGTAAGGCAAGACATGTTCAAGAAAGAATACATGCGCTTCGAGATGCAACCCGGTGAGTCTATTGATGACCTTTTTGCTCGCTTTAATAAGATTCTCAGCAACTTGCGTAGTGTCAATATTAATTTTTCAGATGCTGAAAATGCTAGGCAATTGCTAAGTGCATTAGATATGTCAATTTGGGAGATGAAAGTCACATCTATTCGTGAATCTTCTGTCATGAGTTCACTTACTTTAGATGTGCTATATTCCAAGTTAAAAACTCATGAAATTGACATAATCTCATGTAAGAACCCCAACAAGTATATTGCTTTTGTTTCTCAACGTGACATGCCTAGTTCCGGTCAATCATCATCTTGTGGTACACTTGCTTTGCTGTCCTCTCTAACCCTTGAATAGATTGAGGAGTTTCCAGAGGAGGAGCTAGCGCTCATCTCTACCCGGTTCTCAAAAGCATTACAAAATGTGAGAACTAGAAGGAGAGGAAGCTCCGGACCTCAATGATTCTTTGAATGTGGTAAGACAGGACATTTTCATTCAGATTGCCCTAAACTTTTAGGTCCTACTTCCCGGGATGAAAAGAAAACAAGAACGAAGCACTCCTCTGCAAAAGATACGAAGAAAAAGAAGAGTTTTACAGGACGTCAATTGGTGAGCAGTTTTATCTCAGCACTCCAGGAACTTGGCTCAAGCGACATGGACATTGGAAGTGATGAAGATGAAGATGATTTGGCAAACTTGTGCTTCATGGCGGGCAAGTCAAGATCAAGTATGGAGGAGGCAGAACATAACAGCGACAATGAAGAGGTATGTCCTACTTGCAAAGAAATGTGTGATGCTATTTCTCGTGCCACTGTTATTGTTAAGAAAAAGGACAAAAAGCTTAGGGACAATGCTATTAAAATTGAGTCACTAGAATCTGAAATTAATCGTTTGAAATCCTTGATTCCTAGTGATGATTCTTGTTCCTTATGTGACTTAATATATGAATAATTATCCTCCCTAAGAAGTGCACATACCTCCACACTTGATAAACTTGAACTTGAAATTGAAAAGAACAAAAAGCTTGCTGCACTTAATATTGGAAACTTAAAAGATGCTTCTTGTTCTACAATTGATTTGCGTTGTTCTAGATGTGATGATATTGATAAGAAACTGCAAGATGCTATGAATGAAATCTCTATATTAAACAATGCTTTACGTTGTCATGAAGTTAAATATTGTTCCAATTGCAAATTAAAAGGAAAAACTTCATGTGAAAATTGCCTTAATCTGTCCAATAAACTTGATAACATGCATAAGACATTTGATCGGTTTTGTAATGGGAATAAGAACCTTAACTTGCTGCTGAATTCATCCAAGTCTTGCAATGATAAATCTGGTTTAGGTTTTGATTCTCATGCTCATGCTAAGGCACATCCACCTAAAATTGTAAAGTCACTAGGAAGTGGTTTGATTAAAACAGTTCCTAAACAAAAAGAAGTCACCTTCTGTTTTTGCCTCCGGAGCTACTGATTTTTGTCCTACACAAGTAACACCTTATAGGTCAGTAGTTAAGAATAAACCATCTCAAACTTTGACTCATAAACCTGCTGTTTTGTCTCAGCTTTCGCGTGTTTTTTCCGCTGCACATCGTGTGACTCAGTATTGGATTCCTAAATGCCTTTTGACTAACCCCAATATTGAGTCATCGACGTATTGTGCTTCTATGTAGGTTACACGTTTGAGGAAGGAGAACATTTGGATTGTGGATTCAGGTTACTCACGCCACATGACCGGTAACAAAGATTAGTTCTCCTCCCTCTCTTTTGTGTCATGTGTAGAGAATGTTACTTTTGCCGATGATTCTTCAACTCCTATAATTGCTAAGGGTTCGGTTAGAGTAAAAGATCACTACACTTTGAAGGATGTGGCACTTGTCAAAAATTTGAAATACAACTTGCTTTCTGTTTCACAATTGCTAGATGAAAATCTGGAAATTATTTTCAATAAAAACTGCTGCAAAGTTGTAAGTTCAAATAGTGAGCTTATTTTTAACATGTCTCGGTTTGGAAGAGTTTTTAAGGCTGATTTTGATATGTCTTCCTCTAAGCATAGGTGTCTAGTTGCTAATTATTCAAAGGACCTATATTTTGGGCATCGTAGACTTGGTCATGTAGGCTTTGATCACCTAACACGTGTTAGTGCTCTTGATCGCATACGTTGGCTACCTAAGCTTAAAGGGGACAAAGAAATTGTGTGCTCTTCTTGTAGACATGCTAAGATGGTTGCAGGTTCACATACTCCTCTCACAATGATCATGACAACTGAACCATGTCAAGTTTTGCATCTTGACACCGTAGGACCTTCACGTGTTCAATCCTTCGGAGGTAAATGGTATGTACTTCTGATTGTTGATGATTATTCTAGATACTCTTGGGTTTATTTTATGGCATCTAAGAATGAAGCTTTTAGTCACTTTAGAACTTTATTTCTTAGATTATCAATTGATCAACCAGGATCTTTAAAAGCAATTAGAAGTGATAATGGAACTGAATTTAAAAATCAATCTTTTGATCCTTTTGTGCTGAAAATAGAATAGATCATCAATTTTCTTCACCATGTGTACCTCAACAAAACGGTGTTGTAGAAAGAAAGAACAGAACCTTAGTTGAGATGGCTAGGACTATGCTTGATGAATATCAAACTCCTAGGAAATTTTGGGCTGATGCGTTAGCAACCACTTGTTATGTCTTAAATCGTGTTTTCTTGCATGTTAAGCTAGGTAAAACACCATATGAGCTCCGGTTTGGACATAGGCCTAGTGTTACACACTTTCGGGTCTTTGGTTGCAAATGCTTTGTTAAGAAACATGGTAATCTTGATAAACTTGAACCTAGATCCATTGATGGCATGTTTCTTGGTTATCCATCTCGTACTAGAGGCTACCGTGTGCTTTTACTTGACACTAACAAAATTGTGGAGACTTGTGAAGTGTCTTTTGATGAAGCTAGCCCAGGTACTAGCTCAAACATTGCAGGTCCAGATCCATATCCGCATGGGGGAGCATTTTCGTTGAAGTTGAGGAAGAATTGAAGCTGCTGCCCGAAAATTCAGCAGCTAAAGACTTTGGTTCAGCTCCGGATGTTAATCCTCAACCAGCACCGACAACCATCAATGCTGATTCAAATCATCCTCAAGTCACAAGCTCATCAATTTGTGATGAACATGAAGAAGAAGAAGAAGATTGTGAGACATCTGTTCCCCTACGGTTTTACAAAGATCATCCCCCACAACAGATGATTGGAAGCTTGCACGAACGAGTCACAAGGTCCAGGTTTTGCAATCCAAACTCTCATGCTCATTCTGCTTTTGTTGCTTCTTTTGAACCCAAAGATATATCACACGCACTCACTAATGAATCTTGGATTATTGCCATGCAAGGAGAGTTAGAAAATTTTGAAAGAAATAATGTTTGGAAACTTGTACCTCCACCTCTAGGTCACACTTTAATTGGAACTAAATGGGTATTTAAAAATAAACAAAGTGAGGATGGGGTTGTGGTTAGGAATAAGGCTAGGTTGGTTGCTCAAGGTTTCACTCAAGTTGAAGGTCTAGATTTTGATGAAACTTTTGCTCCTGTTGCTAGATTAGAAGCCATAAGAATTTTGTTAGCTTTTGTTGCATCTATTGGTTTTAAGCTATATCAAATGGATGATAAAAGTTATTTTCTTAATGGCTACATAGATGAGGAGGTTTATGTGAAACAACCACTGGGTTTTGAAAATCCAAATTTTCCTAATCATGTTTACAAACTTTCCAAAGCCTTGTACGGTCTCAAACAAGCCCCTAGAGCATGGTATGATAGGTTAAAAACATTCTTACTTGAAAAAGGGTTTACCATGGGCAAGGTTGATAAAACTCTTTTGTGCTTAAGCATGGCAATGACTCATTATTCGTTCAAGTGTATGTGGATGATATTATCTTTGGTTGTGCTTCTCATGATCTTGTGTCCAAGTTTTCAGCAATGATGAATTCTGAATTTGAAATGGGTATGATGGGTGAACTCACTTACTTTTTGGGGCTGCAAATCAAGCAAACAAAGGAGGGTACCTTTGTGCATCAAACGAAGTATACAAAAGATCTCCTAAGGCGCTTCAACATCGACAAAAGCAAGCCTCTTCGGACACCAATGGGAACAACAACAACACTCGGACTTGATGAAGATGGTGAACCCGTGGATCAAAAAGAATATAGAAGCATGATCAGATCACTTTTGTACCTCACGGCATCAAGACCAGACATACAATTCAGCGTATGTCTTTGTGCACGATTTCAAGCCTCCTTACGTGCTTCACATCGTCAAGCCGTCAAAAGTATTCTCAGGTACTTACATGGAACTCAAAAATTTGGAATTTTTCTTCCTTCTTCCTCAACCATTACTTTGAAAGTTTTTTCGGATGCTGATTTTGGGGGTTGTAGGATTGATAGGAAAAGTACTTCCGGTCTTGTCATTTTCTTGGTAATTCTCTTGTTGCTTGGTCCTCTAGAAAACAAAATTCAGTTGCACAATCCACAGCCGAATCTGAACATGTAGCTGCTGCTAGTGCTTGCTCACAAATTCTTTGGATTGTTCAAACACTTAAGGACTATGGGGTTGATCTAGATAGTGTTCCACTGTTCTGTGATAACACTAGTGCCATTTGCATTGCTAAAAACCCCGTGCAACATTCTAGAACTAAGCACATTGACATTAGGTATCACTTTCTCCGAGATAATGTTGAAAAAGGAAACATTGTGCTTCACCATGTAGATACCGAACAACAATTGGCTGACATTTTTACAAAACCTTTGGATTTCACTCATTTTTGTTACATTTGTAGTGAAATAGGGGTTATGCATCCTCATGGCTTAAATTGAGGGGGAGTTTCGAAACTTGGGAAGTCTATGTGAGAATCTGAAATTAAAATAATATGAGCATAGTATTTCATACATATATGACTTTGTGATTCCTTTTACATGCTGAAAGTTCTTACAACATTACTCGTGTTATACATTTTGTAGTTTTTGCCATGTCTAGTAATTGGAATAATTACTTACACTAAAACTGGTCATGGTCGAACTTTCTTGCTGTTTTGAACTTGTTACATGTTCACAAGTGCTTTTAATCATTAAGAATTAATCAAGTAATCAACTCACATGTTGAGTTTTTATGAACAAATATAAATTGAGAAAAGATCAAGAGAATATGCATGCATCGCATTTCTTCTTTTGAGATGGCTTATCATTGCACTTAGATATGAACTTGGAAGAAGTTGTGTATGAGTAAAACCATGTCCTTAAGCTTCTGATTGTCAAATGACATAGGCTTGGCTTGGTTGGTTAGAATAAGGCAGATGCGCATATAATCTCTTGCAAATATCATATGATCTAAATTTATGCTATGAAAAATAATAAAATGCAGCAACTAGTGTCATGCTTTCAGGTTTTGAAATAGTTATGTTTGTGAGATCATGACTTGCTTAAATTGAAAATTACATTTGATCTCTAGCATGGCTTACACTACTTTATGTATCTCATTGATTTGATAATGTAAGGTACCTGATAGTATGACTTGGATGAGCTTTGTTTATATGTATATGTTATAATATGATCATAACAACTAAAGTTGGAGAGATAATTTGTTTATATGCTCATGACTTGCTGAATACATTATCAAAGGGGGAGAGATAAGCATGAAGAGAAAGAGAATATGTGCATCAGGAGAGATAATAAAGGGGGAGAGATAATATGGGATAATTTTTGGATTTTTGGATTTTCTTCTCATTTTACTTTTGATTTACAAAGGGGGAGAAATTGCCTTCAAAACTTTTATGTGAATAAGCCAATGTTCGGATTTTAAAATGTGTTGCCAATGCATTCATCAAGGGGGAGATTGTAAGACCTATGTGTGCTGAATGCATTGGCTTGTAGTGAATACACTTGCTTTGACGATAAAAGTTTTGAATATCACCAAAACACCTTTTTATTAAGGTCCGACTAGTTTTGGTTAGCTCCGGTGAGTTTTGTCTTTAGCTCCGGCGTGTTTTTGCTAAGCTCCAAGTTTATTTATCTAGCTCCGGCTTTTGGGTTTACTAGTTCCGACTAGTTTTGGTAAGTTCCGGCGCTAGGTTCTACTAGCTTTGGTTAGCTCCGGCTCAAGGTCCGGGTTGCTCTGGCAAGGTCCGGAACTTGAACGCAATGCTTCCGTTTTTCATTTGCAATGTTTTGTACTTGCTTTACATCTCTGGAAAGATTGCTTAGTATTCATTTGCTAAGTTTTTGGTGCATTTTTGTTGATATGGCTGATATCGTTTTGATATGCTTTGCAACATGCTTATGTGAGGTGCTCACATAAGGTGTTGTGTTGGAACTGACTTGATTCAAGTCGTGGACTTGAGCTCGTATGGATTGGTTGTTTATTCATGTGCAGGTGTTGCTTGAGTTCAAGACATGGCTGATGATGGGATCCATTGGACTAGTCTCAGGGAGGAGATGAGGTTCCAACAACCAAATTCAGGAGGAATTGTGGTTGAGCTGATCAGGAGGTTGCGCAACATGATTGAATCAAGAACAATGCATGTGAAGGTATTGTGGACATCATTGGAAGATGTTTGCACGTGTGCAAGGAGTGCATGGACGTGGCTACATGGTTCCGAGACGTGATGAATAGATGTGGACATAAAGAGTTGGTCGGAAAAGTCCAACCGACTATGTTATGGACTCAGCTGCGGCTGAATCGGGTTTGACTCAAATATGGAAAGATTTGAGTTGGCTATGATAGGGTTTTGGGTGGGTCACAAATTTGAGTTGTTTAGGAATGTGGGATACATTCCTAAGGTGTTTGGAAGTCTTAAGATTGCTTCTATCTGCGTATAGAAGAATCCTAAGCAGTTATGGAAAGTTACGATTCGTGAACAGAGTAGGATTAGGTTCCTGATTTGAGTTGAGTTGGCTTTCGAGCTGGTTATATAAGCAAGGGAGCCCAGAGCTCGTGGTGCACGACTTTGGGGCTGTTCCTCTTGTTTTCTATTGAATAAAATTCATAGTTTGAAGGAACTTTTGTGCCTTGTTTGTCAGATTTGTTCCAGACAAGTTTTACTCGTCGAGTTTCTGGACAGCACTACCATTCATCGGTGGTTTTATCATAACTCGAGTTTTACAGATCTAATTGACGTTATTATTTTTGGGTTGTCTTCACAACTTGATTATCTATCATCTGTCAAAATTTCATGGTCATTGGATTTGTGTTCTATGATCTAAACGAGTTTATTTCCAGCGTTCCAGAACTGTTTTTTTTTTGGATAGGGAAGATTGACCTTCGTTTGATCTTTCGATCATAACTTGAGTTTTTCTTGACGGATTTGAGTGATTCTTGTTGTGTTGTCTTCATGACTTGATTCTCTATGATATCTATCGCATTTTTCACGGCGAAACACGTTTATATTAGTCTCACACATGATTTTTTAACATATCATTTTTTCTGTCGAAGAGGTTGGGGTTTATTTGTTTCCGCTGCGTAAGTTTTTTTAAATCTACCATTCACCCCCCCCTCTGGTAGCTTTTCACGTGCTCTTCGATCCTACATGGTGGTCGCATGTCTTCAATAGCTTTAATCTTTGTCGGACACCAAGAATCCAATAAGCTTTCCGGAGCTAACCCCAAAGACATACTTGTCTGGGTTCAGCTTTGTGCGTGTGATTCGCAACTTGTCGAAGACAGCTTGCAAGGTGTCAAGAAATGACTCCTTGTTCTTGATCTTGACGACGATGTCATCGATGTACACTTCCACTATGTCTCTAATAAGCTCTCCAAAAGTTTTGTACATAGCTCGCACAAACGTTGAAGCAGCATTTTTGAGACCGAATGGTATGTCAATGTAACAGTATAATCCATCTACTGTGATGAAGGCAGTATGCTCTTCATCCTCCCTAGACATTCTAATCTGGTGATACCCAAAATATGCATCTAGGAAACACATTAATTCACACCCAGAGGTGGAATCCAATATCTGATCTATTCTAGGTAGTGGAAATAGATCCTTTGGACATGCCTTATGCAGTGTTGTGTAGTCGATACACATCCGACAGCCTTAGGTACAACGACTGGGTTTGCTAGCCATTTTGTGTGGAAGACTTCCCGGATGAATCCAGCTTCAAGCAACTTCTTCACTTCTTGACGTATGAAGTTGTGTCGCTCGACTGACTGCTTCTGAGGCTTCTGATGTATAGGCCGAGCGTCGGGATAAATCTTCAGATTGTGCTCAATCACTTCCCTAGGGATCCCAGGCATTTGTGACGGTTGCCAGGCAAACACGTCGATATTAGCCTGGAGGAAAGTGATGAGCACGAGTTCCTATTTGTCATTCAGACCTCCTGATATACGAATGGTCTGAGCAGCGTCGGAACCAATTTAGACGACTTTGATGGGGATGTCAGTGTCGCCGCTTGGTTGCGCACGGGGTGCAGAAGTTGAGCCTCGATGACGAATGCTCGGGGGCTTCGGAGCTTGCTCCTTTCTAGATTCTTCCTCCTGCGCTATAGCAAGCGCGTAGAGTTCTTCTAGAGTAGTAACTCCGGCGGTGGGATATCCGTGGATCCGGAGAACGCCTGAGGGTGTTGGCATGTTCAACACCAAGTAGCCATAATGAGCAAAAGCCATGAATTTGTACAAAGCTAGTCTGCCCAAGATGGCATTGAATGGTAAGTTGATCTGTGCCATGTCGAAGACCAACTTCTTGGTCCTGTAATTCTCCCGGGTTCCGAAGGTCACCGGGAGAGTAATGGCACCGAGTGGGGTTATGGCCCCCGGACCTGCTCCGGAGAAAGGTCGGGAGGGGCGAAGATCTGAAGGTCGGTGATGAATCTTGACGAAGGCTTCGAAGCTTATGAGGTTCAGTACCAAACCTCTGTCCACCATTACGTGGTGGAGCTGGATATTATTGATGGTCGGAGATTCCATCAGCGAAAGTTGACCAGCTCCGATCATGTTTCGAGGGCAGTCTGAAGCATTGAAGGTGATGGTAGTATCCATCCACTTCTGACGAGGCTCCGCCCTGGCGATGGGAGCTACCGAGGCCATGTCCCGCCGCATTGTCATGAGGACACGGTGGGAGGTGATGTCCCACGAACCACCAAAGATGGTGTTCATGATCTTTCGATGCTCGTTGTCGGAGATGCCAGAATCGTCGTCAATGGAGGTGTAAACAACCTTCAAGACCTTTTTGGGGTCCTGGAAGCCTAACTCCTCTTCAGCTGGAGCTTCGTCGACTTTTTGTTTGCCTTCCCTTTGACGGAAAGGAGCTTCTTCCCGTCGCTTGTTGTAGCGCTCAGCAAGGTTCTGGACCTCTCGGCATTTTTCTAGGTTGTGGCTGTCCATCTTGTGTATGGGACACCACATCTTGGAACTGTCACCATCGTCAGACAACGGCTGTGGTCATTTCTCGGAGCATGGCCCCCGACCACCCAGAGCTACAGCAGCTACAGCGGTAGATGCGCCGACCGACGACTTCTTCTTGCCGTTGGACTTTTTCTTCTTCTTGCCACTCCTAGAGGTGGTGGCTTCACCTTTGGAGGACTTTTTTTTTGGCCTTCGGAGGTGGTTGGGAATGCATTTCACGGCTCTCCGCAGCTTTGACACGTTTGTCTGCCAAGCTGAAGAGTTCCGTGACGCTGGTGACTTCCTTGGTCGCCAGCTTCTCCAGCATGTTCTTGTCTCGAACGCCCTGTCTGAATGCCATAATAACTGAAGCGCTGGAGATAGAAGGAATGGTATTTCGTACCTGGGAGAACCTCTAGATGAAAGATTGTAAGGACTCTCCCCCTTTTTGCTTGTCAGCAAAAAGGTCCAGTTTCATGCCTGGTGAGGTGTATGAGCTCCCAAAATTGGTGGTGAACTGTTGGCACAACTCTGCCCAACTGTTGATGGAGTCAGGCAGAAGGCTTATGAACCAAGACCTGGCGGTCCCAGTCAAAGCCACAGGGAAATAATTGGCCATCACGGCCTCATTGCCTCCACCCGCAAGGATAGCGGTGGAGTAGATTTGAAGAAATTCTGCAGGATTGACAGTCCCGTCAAATTTCTCCAGCAGGTGAGGCCGGAACTTCTGCGTCCATATGACCATGCGTAGGTGCATGGCCAAGGCAGAACAGCCTCCTCCTACTCCCTCAGGAGCAGGGCTGTCCCGAGCCTCTCGCCTCTCGCGAGCACGCTCGATGTGGACGCGGCCGTCCTGTTGATGGTAACGACAATCGAGCTTCGCCCGGAGGTCATGAGTCGAAAGCCTTGTTATTGTGTGAGTACATTGCGGCCCAGAAGGCAACGACATCGCCTGTTGAGATGCAGCACGCCTCCTGTGTTGCGAAGCTTGCGGACCAAGCCTGCCTGACAAGGTCCGATGCTGAGATGGGGCCTGCCCTGAGGGGGGGAGGACCTTGATTGCTGATGCCATCAACTGCTGCTGCAATAAGATGTTTCACATTAGCTCTCCGATGCTTCATTGCACCCTGGGGTGCTCCTGGAGGCAGTGGACGTTGAAGAAGAGCACGCACAACATTAATCGCGTGTTCAGGGTTGTTGTTCGCCGATGCAGTGACCGACGCGGACGCCCCATCTTGATGTCCATCTTGATTCACAGGAGCGGATGGTGGCATGACTCCTGCTGGAGCTACAGTACCTGCTGGCCGCTGCTGCATGTTGGAGGGATTACCTCCAGCAGGTTGCACAGTATGGTTACTGTTGGATGATCCAGCAGCAGAGTTCTCCATGTTTGAATCTCGGGCACCCCCTACCTGGCGCGCCAACTGTCGGAGTGTGATTCCGACTATTCTCCCGGTACTACCGTTGGCAGCCCACTGAGTTTGTAGTTTGGTTGGGGCGCGCAGAGATTCAGAACAAGATGATGGGTTGACACGAGGATTTACGTGGTTCGGGCCGCCTGAGCATAATACCCTACTCCACGGGTGTGTGTTGTTGTATTGAGCGTACGTGTGCAGTGCTTGTGAGTCAAACCAGAGCGTGGCCGTCTCCCCTGTGTATCGCTCGGCCAGTCCTTTTATAGTACAAGGACTAGCCGTTACATCATCAGCCTGGCCTGACATGTGGCCCTGACGATTACTGATGTTTAATACACAGTTAATGTACTTAGTTCCCCTTAACAACGTGGTAACGCCCCTTGATGGTGGTGTTACTGGTATTAAGGGTCATCCGATTGTGTGTCATTAAGATAGCATTAATGTCACATAATCGGGTCTTGAAGCTTTAATTGTTCCTTGAAGGTCTGATCCGTTGGAGGTCCACCAGTCTGCCTGTTGAGCTTGAAGGTTCGGCGGTTGGACGCATGGTAGCTCCGGAGCTTACAGTCTTGGACGAGTAGGTCCGGTGCTATTGTACACATGTCAGTACCAGAGCTTTCCTCTGTCGGGGGTTAAGTCCGGGGGTGCCACACAAGTATCTAGCCGGAGCATTTCCATGTAGGGATTGTAGCTCTAGGTTTATGATACACGTGGCGGCACTGGGACTAACCATAGGAGGGATGCAGGTCCGGCTCCGAGTGACACGTAGGGCCTTCGGAAGTCTTCAACTCAAATAGGTGGAGTTCCTTTGCACTCCTTGCAGTCCCAAGGGGTATTCGGTACGTAGGGTATCGACAATATCTCTGAATGTTACAAGCTGCAAAATAAAGAAAAGAGAAAGGATACTCAAAAGTCTACAAATAAATCCAGTGATGATGGTAGTGCCTCCGTTTTCTCTTCCGATAGCAGTTCTAATGGTGATATTCTCGTTGCTTTTGCTGGATGTGCTAAAATTAATGATGAATGAGTTCTTGATTCTGCCTGCACTTTTCATATGATTCTCCACTTATGAATCTGTCCATGGTGGAGGTTCCGTTTTGATGGGTGATAACACACCTCGCAAGGTTGTAGGCATTGGATCTATTCGGATTAAGATGTTTGATAGTATTATCAGGACATTGTCACATGTGAGGCACGTTTTAGCTATGACGAGAAATCTTATTTCTTTGAGTACTCTTGATCTCAAAGGTTACAAGTATTCTGCTGAAGGTGGAGTTATGAAGGTAGCTAAAGTCTCTCTTGCTGTCATGAAAGGTGACTTGTTAAAATCAAATTCATATATTCTACAAGGTGTTACTATTATCAGTAATGTTGTTGTTTCTTCTAAGTCACCTGATTCTGATGTTACAAGTTTATGGCATACGCGTGCGTCTTGGTCATATAAGTTAACTTGGTTTGTCAATTTTGAGCAAGAGAGGTCTTCTTGATGGGCACAACATCAACAAATTGGACTTTTATGAGCATTATGTGTTTAGCAAGCACAAGAGGGTGAAATTCAACAATTCGGTTCATACAACTGAAGGTATTTTTGATTATGTACATTCTGATTTATGGGGACCATCTCGTAATACATCTATTGGAGGTGCTCGTTTTATGTTGACTATTATTTATGATTATTTGAGAAAGGTATGACCTTATTTCTTAAAGCATAAATGAGAAGCATTTTTTGCATTTAAAGAGTGGAAGATTATGGTGGAGAATCAAACTAAGGAAAAGGTGAAGGTTCTTCGTACTGATAATGGGATGAAATTCTGTTCTAATGAATTTAATTCTTATTCTAAGTCTCATGGTATTGTGAGACACCGTACTATTGCTCACACACCTTAGCGGAACAGTATGGCTGAGCGTATGAATAGAACTATCATCTCCAAGGCCCGTTGCATGTTGTCTAATGTTGGTCTTAACAGACGTTTTTGGGCTGAGGCTGCTTCAACTGCTTGTTATCTTATTAATCGTTCTCCCTCTATTGCAATTGATAAAAAGACTCCAATTGAGGTATAGTCTGGTTCTCCAGCTAATTATTCTGAGTTGAGGATTTTTGATTGTCCTGCTTATGCTCATGTTGATAATAGAAAATTGGAGCCTAGAGCTATTAAGTGCATTTTTCTTGGCTATGGTTCTGGTGTTAAAGTTTATGGATTGTGGGATCCTGAATCAAAAAAGATTATAACTAGCAGAAGTGTTGTCTTTAATGAATCTGCTATGACTATTAATGCTATGGCTACTAATGCTTCTGTTCAGAGTTCTCAAACCTTTAGTGTGCAGGTGGAGCATTTAATTGATTCAGCACTATCGATATCCTACGTACCAGGTACCCCTCGGTACCGCGAAGAGTACAAGGGAGTCCTACCTGCCAGAGTTGAAGGTCTCCTCGGGCCCCACATGTCACATTGCACCGGACCCGCTCCCCTCATATGGGTAGCTCCTGGGTAAACACGTGTAAAGGAAAACTGGAACTAAACTCCCAACGAAGGAAAGCTTCGGTGACAACACGTGTACAATGACCCCGGACCTAACCCCTAATAGAGAGGAGCTCCGGTGCCGACACGTGTACAGCAGCCCCGGACCTACCCTCCTGCAAGGGAAAGCTCCGGAGCTACCACATGTGGAGCCTCCGAACCTTCATCAATGTATACACTGGCAGATCTCCTTCAGTACATTCATTCAAGTGACAATCAAAGCAGCCGTTGCAAGATTTGATTATGTGTCGTTAATGCTTATTAACGACATGCGATCAGAGCACTATTAATAGGGGTAATGCAGCCATTAAGTCACATTATTATACTATTAACCATGCCTAATACTCGTAGGCAGTGTATTAGGCAATTTAATACACCAGGGCCACATGTCGGGCTAGGTGAATGATGTAACGGTCAACACTTAGAACTATAAAAGGGCTGCACCGCACGAACCAAGGAACATCTGATCTGATCCAAGCTGACCAGCATACTAGGAAACAGACTCACACAATACAACAACACAAACCCCGTGGAGTAGGGTGTTACGCTCAGGCGACCCGAACCACATAAATCTCCTATGTCACCATCTCATTCCCGATCTTTAAGCACCCCAACCAAAACAAGAACCTCCGCGAGCTACATTTGGTAGTACCGGGGGAAGTGTCATTGCTACACTTCGACATTTGGCGCGCCTGGTAGAGGGCACTTCACAAGATCTCAAGATGGTGAATTCTGCCGCAGGATCATCCAATGGCAGCCGTGTTGAACAACCTGCTGGAGGCAATCCCTCCAACGCTCACCAGCCGGTAGGTGCCATTGTTCTAGCAGGCACTATGGCACCACAGCCACCATCTGTTCTGGCCAACAATGTTAGGCAATAAGAGGGTGCATCTGTGTCGATCAGTGCATCGACAAACAACAACCCTAAACACACGCTCATTGCTGCGCGAGCTCTCCTACAACACCCACCGCCTCCAGGTGTATCCCAGGGTGCTATGGAGCAGTGGAGGGCTGATATTGACCATCTAGTTGCAGCTGCAGCTGCAGGCATCAGCAATCAAGGTCCCCCCCTTCGGGGCGAGCACCATCACAACGATGGACCTTATCCGGCTGACTTGGTCCACAAGTCTCGCAACAAAGGAGACGTGCATCATCCCAGTAGGTGACTTCATTGCCTCTCGGGGCCCGACGCACCCACACCATTACCAGGATTCTAACTCATGACCTGCGGTCGGAACTGGATCGCCGTTACCAGCAGCAGAACAGCCGTGTCCATATTGAGCATGCTCATGAAAGGCGAGAGGCTCGAGACAACCCAGCTTCTCAGGGAGTAGGAGGAGGTTGTTCTACCCTAGCCATGCATTTGCGCTTGGTCAGATGGCCACAGAAGTTCCGACCTCACTTGCCGGAATAATTCAACGGGATTGTCAACCCCGTCGAATTCCTTCAAATCTACTCTGCTTCCATACTGGCAGCGAGGGGTGATGAGGCTGTGATGGCCAATTACTTCCCCGTGGCTTTAACTGGGACTGCAAGGTCCTGGTTCATGAGTCATCCACCCGACTCCATTAATAGTTGGGCGGAGCTATGCCAGCAGTTCACTGCCAACTTCGGGAGTTCTTACACCTGGCCTGGCACTAAACTGGATATGTTTGCTGTAAAGCAGACATTGGGGGAATCGCTGCGATCCTTCATCCATCAGTTTTCTCAAGTACGGAATACTATTTCTTCAATCTTGAGCTCTTATGTTATCTTTGCATTCAGACAGGGTGTTCGAGATAAGAAGATGCTAGAGAAGCTAGCTATCAAAGAAGTGACCAATGTTACAAAACTCTTCAGTCTAGCCGAGAAATATGCTAGAGCTACAGAGGGCCGTGAAATGCATTCCAAGCCAGCTCCGGAGGTCAACAAGAAGTCCTCAAAGACTGAAGTCACTACCTCCGGTAGTGGCAAAAAGAAAAAGAAGCCCAACGGCAAGAAGAAGTTGTCGGCAGTGCACCAGCCGCTGTAGCTGCAGCAGCTCTGGGTGGTTGGGAGCCACGCCCTGAGAAACGACCTTGTCCTTCATCAGAATACGACAATAGTTCCATGGCATGGTGTCCAATTCACAAGACGAACAGACACAGCCTGAAAGAGTGTCGGGAGGTCCAAAACCTTGCTGAGCGCTATAACAAGCGCGGGTAAGAAGCTCCTTTCCGTCAGCGGGAAGGAAAGCAAAAAGTCAACGAAGCTCCGGTTGAAGAGGAGCTAGGTTTCCAGGACCCCAAAAAGGTCCTGAAAGCTATCTATAACACTGTTGACGACAACTCTGACGTCTCTGACAACGAGCGCCGGAAGACCCTGAACACCATCTTTGGTGGTTCTTGGGATATTACCTCTCGTCGCATCCTCAAGACAATGCGGCAGGACATGGCCATGGCAGCACCCACAGCTAAGGTGGAGCCACATCGGAAGTAGATGGATCCTCCCATCATTTTTGATGCTTCGGACTGCCCACGAAACATGATTGGGGCTGGCCAACTCCCGTTGATGGTGTCACCCACCATTAACAATTTTCAAATCCACCATGTAATGGTGGACGGAGGTTCCGAGCTAAACCCCATAAGCTTCGAAGCTTTCGTTAAGCTTCAGCTCCGGCCTTCGGACCTTCGTCCATCCCGACCTTTCTCTGGGGTAGGACCGGGAACCATTACTCCTCTCGGTTCCATCACACTCCCAGTGACCTTCGGGACACGGAAGAACTACAGAACTGAGAAGTTGGTCTTCGACGTCGCGCAGATCAGTTTGTCGTTCAATGCCATTCTAGGAAGGCCATCCTTGTACAAGTTCATGGCCGCAGCTCATTATGGTTACTTAGTGTTGAAGATGCCAACATCCACGGGCACTCTCTGGATCCATGGAGACCGCACTGCAGGAGTTACAACCCTAGAAGAACTATATGCGCTTATCGCAGTGCAAGAGGAAGCATCTGGTAAGGAGCCAACTCCGAGTCCTCCGAGCATTCATCATAAAGTCTCTACCTCCGCACCTCGTGTGCAACCAAGCGGAGACACCGATGTTCCCGTCAAGGTCATCCAAATTGGTTCTAATGCTGCTCAGACTACCCGTATATCGGGAGGTCTGAACAGCAAATAGGAACTCGCCCTGATCACTTTCCTTCGGGCTAATGTCGACGTGTTTGCCTGGCAACCATCACAAATGTATGGGATCCCTAGAGAGGTGATTGAGAACAATCTAAAGATATACCCAGATGCACGGACTGTACACCAAAAGCCCCGGAAGCAATCAATCAAGCGACAAAACTTCATCCGACAGGAAATCAAGAAGTTGCTCGAAGCTGGATTCATCCGGTAAGTCTTCCATCCAAAATGGCTGGCAAACCCAATTGTTGTACCAAAGACCGGTGGGAAGCTTCGGATGTGTATTGACTACACCACTTTAAATAAGGCATGTCCAAAGGATCCATTTCCACTACCCAGAATAGATCAGATCGTGGACTCCACCTCTGGGTGTGAGCTATTGTGTTTCTTAGATGCATATTCTGTATATCATCAAATCCAAATGTCTAAGGAAGATGAAGAGCATACTGCCTTCATAACAGTAGATGGATTGTACTATTATACTGCCATGCCATTCGGTCTTAAAAATGCTTCTTCAACATTTGTGCGAGCTATGTACAAAAAATTTGGAGAGCTAATTAGAGACTTGGTGGAGGTGTATGTTGATGACATCATTGTGA
This sequence comes from Tuctoria greenei, assembly GCA_036927565.1. NCBI lineage: Eukaryota > Viridiplantae > Streptophyta > Magnoliopsida > Poales > Poaceae > Tuctoria > Tuctoria greenei. Next base: position 44,059,984 of record JAYESD010000006.1, read on the forward strand.
AGATAAAAAAAGGAGTCACTCCTTGACAACTTACAAGCCGTCTTCGACAAGCTGCGCACCACGTGCACCAAGCTGAACCCGAACAAGTGTATCTTCGGGGTTAGCTTCGGGAAGCTTCTGGGGTTCTTGGTGACTCACCGAGGAATTGAAGAAAATCCGGCAAAGATCAAGGCCATAGAAGATATGCGGCCCCCAACCTGCATTAAAGATGTCTAGAAGCTAACTGGATGCCTAGGTGTGCTCAGCCGGTTTACCTCAAGACTAGCAGAACAGGCGCTACCCTTCTTCAAACTCTTGAGGAAGTCTGGACCATTTCATTGGTCTGAAAAAGCAAAAAAGGTGTTTCAAGAGCTGAAACAACTTCTCACCACACTACCTATATTGGTAGCTCCAAATCCTGGTGAGCCTTTACTGCTTTACATTTCGGCAACCACCAAAGTCGTCAGTATTGTCCTGGTTGCGGAAAAACCGGAGCCACATCCAATCCAGGAGTCCAGACCCCTCCGGGAGGGTCCGTAATCACCTGAAGACGTGACTGTGTCCCAGCTTCCAAACACGGAACCTCAAAACGAAATGCTAGGAGATCAACCTCATTCGTCTGAGGAGGATCACCTGGCTGACCAAGAAGATCTGAATCCTTCCAGTGAGGTTCGGGTCGAACAAGAAGGAGTTTTGGACCCATCCAGGAGGGTCCAAGAAGCACAACTTGAAGGTCCAGAACCTCCCAACAGGGTCCGGGTCGATGGAGAAGAAGCTTTGGGTCCTTCTGAAAGGGTCCGGACCATCCAACGCCCCGTGTACTTCATCAGTGAAGTACTCCACAATGCCAAGACAAGATACATTGAGGTGCATAAACTGCTTTACGCCGTTACTATTGCCTCAAGGAAGTTTCGTCACTACTTCCAAGCCCACAAAATATCAGTGGTAACTTCTTTTCCACTGCGTGCTATTTTCCATAACCCTAATTCTACTGGGAACATTGCAAAATGAGCAGCGGAACTGGCCAAATTTGATCTAGAATTCGTGTCAAGACAAGCAATCAAAAGTCAAGCCTTGGCTGACTTCGTGGCGGAATGGACACCCTCTCCATCAAACCCTGGGGGCCACAGTGAGCACAAACCAGAACCCAAAGTACCGATATTCACCGAGCCTCACTGGACCCTCTACTTCGACGGCTCTGTGCAAAAGCAGGGGGCCAGAGCTGGAATCCTTCTCCTGACTTCGACTGGGGAGAAGGTCAAGTACATGGTACACCTTGATTTCAAGGCAACCAACGACATAGCGGAGTATGAAGCTCTCATCTACGGACTCAAGGTGGCACTATCTCATGGTGTCAAACAGCTGTTGGTAAAGGGAGATTCACAACTCATCATCAAACAAGTGAAAGGTTAATGTTCCTGCAACAATCCCCAACTAGTTGCTTATCTCCTTGAAGTCCAGAGGCTTTAGAAGGATTTCGAAGTCCTGGATCTCCATCATGTTCAGCGTCTTAATAACGCTGAAGCCCGCGAACTCTCAACAAAATCCTCAACCAGAGCTTCGGCTCCTGACGGAATCTTTGTTTGGAGTTTGTCAAAACCAACAACTCAGCCTACCGAACTGAGCGAAGGGGGCAAGACCAGCACCTCGAAGCTGGCAGTCCCGGTGGCCCTGTTTTCATGGCATCCACCAAGGGTCGTAGGTGCTGTCGGAAGCTCCAAGACCGAGCATGCAAGACTTAGAATCTCAAGTAAGCTCCAATGCATGGATCTCGGAGGTCCGGAGCTACTTGAAAGACAATATCCTTCTAGAAGACAATGTATCCACTAATCGGATTGTCAGATTGGCTAAAAGATACACGTTGGTAGAAGGGGATCTCTACCGGCACGGTGCCAATGGCATCCTAATGCGGTGCATTGCAAGGGAAGAAGGTCGCGAGCTCCTTGCGGAAATCCATGGAGGCGAGTGTGGGAACCATGCTTCTTCTCCCACGTTGGTTGGTAAAGCCTTTCAACATGACTTTTACTGGCCTACAGCACTTTAGGATGTGGTTGAGCTAGTTAAAAAATGTGAAGCGTGTCAGTTCCACGCAGAACATATTTATACACCAGCTCAATCGCTACAAATGATACCTCATGCATGGCCATTCGCTGTGTGGGGCATGGACATCTTGGGACCTTTCCCAAAAGCTGTCGGAGGTTACAGGTTCCTGTATGTCGCCATCGACAAGTTCACTAAGTGGCCGGAAACAACTCCAGTTGTGACAATCAACAAGCAATCAGCAATCAAGTTCTTGAAGTCCATTATATGCAGATTTGGAGTTCCGAACAAAGTCATAACTGACAACAAAATTCAATTTACAAGTGCTGCATTTCAAGAATTTTGCAAAGACCTCAGCATTCAACTTAGCTATGCCTTTATAGCTCACCCAACAAGTAATGGACAAGCCGAGAGAGCAAATGCAGAAATATTAAAGGGACTCAAGATGCGCACGTACGAGCGCCTAAAAAGCATGGAGCCAACTAGATTGAAGAGCTTCCGTCCACACTATGGGCGAATAGGACAACACCTAACTGGTCAATCGGAGAAACTCCATTCTTTCTGGTGTACGGAGCTGAAGCAGTCCGTCCTCCGGACATCACCTTGGGGTCCCTTCAGGTCCGAACCTTCGACGAAGTCACGCAGGACCAGCTCCGGCATGAAGACCTTGACCTCATCGACGAGGGAAGGGGCCAAGCAGCTGTTTGGAATGCACGTTATCGCTAAGCGCTCCGGTGCTATCATCAAAGGCATGTGCGCAACCGACAGCTCGAGGAAGGCAATCTGGTGCTTCTAAAGATACTAACTCGTGAAGGAATGAACAAACTTTCCCCTAGCTGGGAAGGTCCATTCTGAGTGATCAAAGTATCCCGACCCGGATGCGTTCGCTTGGCAATAGAGGATGGGACCCCGCTTCCCAATCCTTGGAACATCGAGCACCTCTATAAGTTTTATGCTTAGAATCATGGAGGTGAGTCTGTAATTACACATGATGTATGTTATAGAGTCAATAAACAGACAGGAGTAAGACCTCCGGGAGAACATCCGGACCCCTCTGGGGGGGTCCAGGAAGTTCAAGTACACTTCATACAGTCACTGCACTAAAAGTGTAACTACCTACCCTGGGTTAGTACAAGATGTATAGTGCACTTAGCTTGGCCCCGCACCCTAAGTGTGTCCTTGTCTCGCCTGTAATCCAGACCTATAATGAAAGACATTGTTGTGTAAAAACAGACTACACGTGCATTTATTTTTGTACAAGGCTCGACCTATCAACTTATTGTTTTTAACCTTCTTGTCTGTAATGAAGTTGTGCAACTCTTCTTGAGTTTTTACCAAGTTATTCATATGCGTTACAAGTTATATTATTGTGTGTCTCTCTGAATCTTAACATGATGTATAGTCTACTTGCCTGAACGCCAAGCCAACATAGGTCTAGAGTGTGCTATCGACTTAGCCTGGTCCTGCACCCTAAGTATGCCACTCTACCTACACTCCAGCAGGCCTCAGTAGGGTGAGTACTAGAAAAGCATATGGGTTCGGAAAGATAACATCAATATGCTTGTTACCATATCAAGTTTCTTCGGATTTAAAACTCAAATAAGAATAATAAGTCACAAACGATTTATAGACAAGAGGACAGATTTTACTATTTTTTGTATTTAATGTGCAAGAAAAACAAAAATTCATAGCGATGGTGGACGACGCCGGATCTACTAAGCTCCGACATCCTCTAAAGGGCCTGCCATCAAAGTTTAATATGTTGACAGTGGGTGACGTCGGAGCTACAAAGCTTCGATAAATCCTAGGGGGCCCGCTGTCAACGTACTGGAGATAAATACTTCGGACCTAAAATCTACAAGTTCAAAGCATTCAAGTCATCAATATGCTATCAAATCCTTTTGGTACATGTACACACTCCAATTGTGCACATATACCAGGGGGCCAACAAGATACAACACAGTATATTGAAGACAATGAAATTCATGGCAGAAAGGAGGATTTCATTAATCAAAAGTACTGGATTACAAAATTGGAGTTACAAGGGGCAAAAGGAAAAAAGTCCTAGCCACTGGAGGATCTTAGTCCTGTGGAAAAACGAAGTAACCTCCTCAGCAGCTTCTTGGACACTAGCTCTGGCGGCATCCTCTTCTTCGGCAATGATTCCTTCAAAGACCGGATCAAGAGAGAACTGAGGGCCTCAGCTTTTGTAACAAGCCAAGACATACTCGACGACGTTCTTGGCCAAGGATTTACCCTCTGTCTCCAGCTGATGAGCGATGACATTACCCATCGCGTCGAGTTTGCTGCCAGCAGAGCCAAGTGCCACCAACGTCTGGTCCAACTCCTGCACTGGGTCCTCCAGGCGTACTGGACTAAAACCAAGAGGCACAAGGCCCCTGTCCGCATGTCCCAGGAAGTACCATACCATCGGGGCCTCGGTTGCCTTCAAGCTCTGCAGCTCTTCTAGTGACCTCCGGGCGGCCGCTAGCTCCGAACTCTTCCGAGCAAGTTGTTCCACCACTTTGGCATGTTGCTGCATACTTTCAGCAACCTGCTTCTCGCGGTCGGTTAGCTCTGTCTCCCAGAGGTGGATGTGGTTCCGCTGTTCAGCCAAGTCCTTCTCCCTGCCTCTCACCTTCCCTTCCCTGGTGGCAATGTCAGCTTCTCTTTTCGAGAGCCCTGCCCCATCTTCTAGTACTTCTTCTTTTCATCTTCACTCCACTACTCAAACTTCTTTGAGAGATCCACCAAATTCTGTTCACCCAGAGTCAACTTCTGGGTGACCTCCGCCTCTCTTTTCACAATATCCTCCTACTGCTCTAGGAGCTTTTCTTCCCTTGCCTCCAGGTCCACCCGACGCTTCAGGAGAACCTCGTTCAATTCATTGAGGTTTTTGTGATGCTCATCAGCAACATCACGCCTCTCTTTGTCTTGCTCAAGGATTTCCCTAGAGTTAGCGTCGAGCACCTGGATGGCGGCTTCCTTCTCCTCAGACACCTTATCCCGGTACTCTAATCGGACCTTCTCCCTCTTTATCAACTCCTTCTGGTCAGCTAGCCTCGTCTGGGCAAGCCTGGTCTCAAAATGGAGTCTGTTGCACCAACATCTCAAGGTGTTGTGCTCCTCCTCCAGGGCTTTGCTCTCATGATCAAAGGCGAGTTGGACTTGTCGGAGACTGGAGCAGGCATTGTCTATGGACAACACCAAAGGGATAGGCTCTGGACCTGTTGGGACCATCTCTGTAGGCTCCAGAGGATTCTCCATTACAAAAATAGGGTCACACTCTACAAGAGAGGACCCTTGAGCTTCTGCATCACTGGGGCCGCTCTCCAGAAGCCCTTCCGTAGTAGCAGAGGAAGAACCCACTGGGGGAACTCCCACCTCCGGAGCAAAAGTTGAAGGCGCTACTTCAGGGTCTTCAGTCGCTGGCTCCGAAGGTGGAGGACCATCGCCGCCTCTTCAGGCAGCTTTGGCTCTGGTTCAGCTACCTCCGGGGCAATAGCAGGTGCTTCATTTGGGGCCTCTACCGCCGCTGGCTCAGATGCCGACACATTAGCTTCTTCTGGTTCAACGACCAAAGCTTCTGGCAACTCCGGCTCAACCGTCGGACCTTCGATAGCTTCTGGCACAAGGGCCGAAGCTTCAGGGATCTCCGGCCCAGTGGTCGGGGCTTCAATTACATCTGACTCAGCGGCCAGGACTTCGACGACTTTCGGCTCAAAGGCCGGAACTTCGAGCATCACCGGTGCTGGAGCATCAACCCCCGCCACCATCGCCAGGGGTACATCTTCGAATTCTCCCCTGTGGTCCGGCACTACCACAAGAGCTTCGGGCGAGGACTCCGGGTCCAAGTCCACGACAGCTGGTGCCGGAGCTGTCGCAATTTCTGCCACCACTTGAGGAGGAGGCTCGGTGCTTGAAGTCGGAGCTTCGACATGTGCAGCCCCAGTCGTTGCGACAGGTGCCGAAGTCCCTGATCCCTTCTTTGACACCCTAGAAATAAATGGAAGAGAAGATTAAAGACACTTCAAAAATAAGACTAGCATTTTAAGGTGAGCAATCAATGCTTACCTAGGGATGCTACCACCCCAGTCGCCTCGGAACCTCTTCTTCTTCTGAGGTCCGGAGCCAGAGCCCACCAAGTCTAGTGAGACAATTGCTTCAGATCTCAGTTGAGGGCCACTTGTAGCAGTTGGAGTCTTCTCGGCCGGAGCTTCTCTTGGTCGGGAAGAACTCCCAGACCTGGAACTCTTAGCCGACACTGAGACCAGGGTTGACTGCCCGGAGCTGGCGCCTCTTGAAGACGCTTGTGCTAGAGCAGGGGTAGTTGCAGAAGACCTCCCCCGCCGGGGAGAAGGATCCACAGTAGAAGGAGCAGGTCTGACGGACCTCCCGTCAGCGTGCTTCAACTTCCTCTTCTGATTTGAGGGCTCAGCTGGCTCTTTGCGCTTGCCCTTGCCGGTATCTTCGACCCTCCAGCTTGGAGCGGAGGCAGGCCCTACTTCAGAAGCTCTGGGGATTACCACCCTAGAGGTCGGACGCCTTTCCACCTCACCAAGATCGTCAAGCGCCGACATCTTCCTCCGGAGCTCTCTGCTGAACTATGCCTCCATGTTCAGAGGAAGGAAAGCTGCTGGCGGAACTAGGTCATTGCCGTCGACGTTTATTCCATGCTGGAATTTCTTGAGATGAATCCTCAAAGCTTCGTCATCTAAGTTGGATTTTAGACCGGTTTCAATCCGGTCATCATTCATCACACTATTGAGGGCCCACACGAGATTCTCCCTCTTTCTCAGCGGAGCCCATCTGTTGACCAGGAAGTTGCAGAAGACCATATGAGGAGTCACTCCACCTTCCACGCATTCGCGGATCCTGGTCAAGATGGGGTTGAAGGCATCCGACAACACCGGAACTACACTCCAAGCGTCGGTGTCAACGTTGGGGAGGCCTTCGGGCAGCTCCAACTTCTCGTGTTCCTCCACTACAATGATGACCCAATCTTTCTTCCACTCTTCCCATTTTCCGGAAGGAAATGACTTCAAGTATTTGAAGGGGCAGTTCTTGCGCTTCACGAAATAATAGAAGTCAAGAAGCTCAGTCCCCTTGTCTGTGGTGTGGATGGTGAGGAAGGTGCGGAACAGCTTGACGCAGGGGGGAATACCCGCCCACATCTCGCAAAAGTGGATGAACGTCGCCACGAAAAGAAGAGAACAGGGGCCAAGGTTATACAGCTGGAGACCATAAAAGTCTAGCAGCATCAAAAGAAAGGTAGAAAAAGGTGGGATCGATCCCACCATGGTGTACGCCGAGAATTACACCATGTCGCCATTGCGCTCCTTCTTGAACGGGAGCTCGCCGGCGCGAATCAAGTGGTTGAAGGAGTCGCTGGACCACCCCATATAGGTCCAGACCTTCTTCAGATCATCGTCACTCTTGAGGCAGCTCTTGGGAAGACCCAACTCCATCGTGGCAAAGCAGATCAAAGGAAGGGAAGTTAGGTGGAGTTTGGGAGGCTCTGAGCGCAAATTTGATCGAAGGCGTAAAAAGTCCTCAAACCATGCGCACTTTCCCTCTTAAGTAAGCCTCCACGACACTTGGATGGAAACTGTAGTGAGAACGAAAGCACTTTTCAAAAGTCTACCGCGTCAATGACGAGTGGGCTTGGGGCCACCCCAACAAAGAGATCGAGGTTCTTACCCTAGGCGAACCATTGTCATGATGAGCGGCGGGAAACTCGATGGCGGCACTCTGACAGGGCGCACAAAACCGATACGGTTTTTGTATTGGGAACCGGCGACCTTCAATTGCGTGAGATTCTCACTCAAAGATCTTATCTGCCACATTCATAACAAGCCACATGTTGATGGTTCACTCCCGGACCATCACTCCAACAGCACATCAGAAGACTCTTGAAACGAAGCGCGGGAATCGAGAATGGCCCCACCTCCGGTAGAATAACTTAACCCAAAGGGTTTTTCCCAGAGGTGGGACTGGGGGCCACTGTCAGTACCCTGCGTACCAGGTACCCCTGGGTACCGCAAAGAGTACATGGGAGTTCTACCTGTCAGAGTTGAAGGTCTACTCGGGCCCCACATGTCACATTGCATCGGACCCGCGCCCCTAATATGGGTAGCTCCTGGGTAAACACTTGTAAAGGAAAACCAGAACTAAACTCCCAACAAAGGAAAGCTTCGGTGACAACACGTGTACAGCGACCCCGGACCTAACCCCCAGTAGAGAGGAGCTCCGGTTCCGACACGTGTACAGCAGCCCCGGACCTACCCTCCCGCAAGGGAAAGCTCCGGAGCTACCACATGTGGAGTTTCCGGACCTTCATCAATGTATGCACTGGCAAATCTCGTTCAGCATGTTCATTCAAGTGACAATCAAAGCAGCCATTACAAGATTTGATTATGTGTCGTTAATGCTGTATTAACAACACGCGATAAGAGCACTGTTAATTGGGGTAATGCAGCCATTAAGGCACATTATTACACTATTAACTATGCCTAATACCCGTAGACAATGTATTAGGCAATTTAATACACCAGGGCCACATGTCAGGTCAGGTGAATGATATAACGGCCAGCCCTTAGAACTATAAAAGGGTTGCGCCGCACGAACCTAGGAACATCTGATCTGCTCCAAGCTAACCGACATACTAGGCAACAGACTCACACAATACAACAACACAAACCCCGTGGAGTAGGGTGTTACGCTCAGGCGGCCCGAACCACGTAAATCTCCTGTGTCACCATCTCGTTCCCAATCTTTAAGCGCTCCAACCAAAACAAGAACCTCCGCGGGCTATATTTGGTAGTACTGGGGGAAGTGTCGTTGCTACTCTTCGACATTTGGCGCGCCAAGTAGGGGGCACTTCACAAGATCTCAAGATGGTGAATTCTGCCGTAGGATCATCCAATGGCAACCGTGCTGAACAACCTGCTGGAGGCAATCCCTCCAACGCTCACCAGCCAGCAGGTGCCATTGTCTCAACAGGCACTATTTCTCCTAATGAGATTGTTAGGTATAAAGCAAGGTTGGTTGCTAAAGGTTATAGTCAGATTTCAGGTATTGACTATAATGATGTATTTTCTCCTGTTGGGAAGATTGTCGCTATGCATGATTATGAGTTGGGACAACTCAATGTTAAAACTGCATTCTTACATGGAGAATTAAATGAAGGCATTTATATGGATCAACCAGAAGGCTTTATTGTTCAAGGCTTGGAACATCTTGTTTGTCAGTTGAAGAAATATCTTTATGGCTTGAAACAATCTCCTAGATAGTGGTATAAGAGAGTTGACTCCTTTATGCTCTCTCAAAATTCTAAGCGATCATCCTATGATAGCTGTGTTTATTGAAGATCATTGATGATTCAACTATTTATTTACTTCTCTATGTCGATAATATGTTGATTGCTGCAAAAGATAAGTCAGAAATAACCAAATTAAAAGCTCAATTGATTAGTGAATTTGAGATGAAGGATTTGTGTGTAGCAAAGAAAATTCCTGGCATGAAGATTATTAGAGATAGACAAGATGGCAAGTTATATCTTAGCCAGCAAAGTTATATTGAAAAGATCCTTCATCGTTTCAGTATGCATGATGCTAAACCAGTGAGTACTCCTTTAGCTCTACACTTCATATTATCTTCAGCTTTATGTCCTGAGTTAGGTTATGATACTGAGTACATGTCTAGAGTTTCTTATACTAGCGCAATTGGATCTCTTATGTATGCTATGGTTTGCTATTGTCCTGATTTTCCATATGCATTAAGTGTAGTCAGTAGATACATGACTAATCTTGGTAGAGAGCACTGGAAAGCAGTTCAATAGATTTTGAGATACGTGCGCGGTACTTCTAATGCTTGTTTGCAGTTTGAGAAATCTGGAGATGGACTTGTTGGTTATGTTGACTCAGACTATGCTGGTGATTTGGACAAACGGAGGTCTCTCACGGGTTTTGTTTTCACTATTGGTGATTGTGCTGTTAGTTGGAAAGCTTGTTTATAGTCTATTGTTGCTTTATCAACTACTGAAGCTGAATATATGGCTGTTTCTGAAGCTTGTAAAGAATCTATTTGTCTTAGAGGTTTATATGCTAAGCTTTGTGGAGATGATTCTTGCACAACTATATTTTATGATAGCCAGAGTGCTATTCACCTTACAAAAGATCAAATGTTTTATGAGAGAATGAAACATACTGATGTGAGGTATCACTTTATTCGAGATGTCATGGCTCATGGTGATATTAAAGTGTACAAGATCAGTACTCATTATAATTCTGCTGATATGATGACAAAGCCTGTTCCTACTAACAAGTTTGAGCTATGCTCCAGCTTGGTTGGTATTACAGTTGGAGTCCTAGTGACTTATTGGCGCATGGTGTTATTTATTATTGAAGGGAGTTGATTGATGATCCTTTCATTGGTCACAAGATGAAATTTGTCTAAAGGTGGAGTTTCTTGGAATATGATCCAAATTCTGATCTCGCTGGGGACACCTAGGAGATGTGAGAGGTGGAGTCCTCTCACATTATAGATTGTATTTATTTTGAGGGATTTATTTTCTTTGTTAGCCACTCCTATTAATACATCCTGTAGGCTATTGAGGGAGAGTAAGAGAGAGGAGACCCTCATTATAATCCCTACTGTAAACTCTCATCATATAGTGAAGATTACTGGTCAACGCCCGTGGTTTTTTCCCACAAGGTTATCCATGTAAAAAATTGTGTCCCGTGTTCGATCTTGTTTACGCATTATTTGCTAACAACAATCTCCCCCTAATCCTTGTTGTTGGAAGCGCTGAGATTCTTGACACCAATCTTTTCGCGTAGTTCATGGAATCTAACCTTTCCTAGTGCCTTTGTCAGTATGTCATCTAGCTGCTCTTCACTCCTGACAAAACTCACCTTGATCTTTCCTTCTTCAGCATATTCTCTAATGAGATGGTGCTTCACTTCAATGTGTTTACTCTGTCCATGGAGAACAGGGTTCTTTTGATCAAGGCTATTGCAGATCTATTGTCCACCTTCAGTTCTGTAGCACTCCTCTCTGAACTTTGGACTTCTACCAACAGCCTTGCAAGCCACACTCCCTGACATATATACTCTGCTTCACAGCTGGATTGAGCCACCACCTTTTGCTTCATTGACTGCCAAGTCATTGGGCTGCTTCCAAGGAGGAAGATTACCCCTGTAGTGCTCTTTCTAGCATCCACATCACCTGCAAAATCACTGTCACTGAACCCCTGCAGGGTGACCTTCTTTGGACCTCCTTTCTTGAACCAGAGTCCCCATCTTCTAGTTCCTGCTACATTCTGAAGTATGTGTTTTACTGCATTCAGGTGGTCCTCCTTGGGTGCTTCCAAGAACCTGCTGACATAACCAACCGCAAATGCCAAATTTGGCCTGGTGCTGACCAGATATCTGAGGTTGTGCACAATGATCCTATAACTTGTCTCATCCACTGATGGCTCGTCACTAAGTTTGCTCAACTTCGGTCTTGGAGTCATTGGCACCTGACATGAGTTACGGTCTTGCATTCCAGCCTTCTCTAGTATCCTGGCAGCATATGCTTCTTGACTGACTGAAATCCTTTCTTTTCCCTAATTTACTTCTATAGCCAGACAATAATGGAACAGCCCAAGATCACTCATCTTGAAAGACCTTTGCCATTTCTTTCTTGAATAACCCAGTAATGACCAGATCATCCACATACACCCCTATTACTAGCCTAGCACATTGGTTGTCCTTTGTGTAGATGGCATGTTCAAAGAATCTTTTATTGAACCCAAAAGATAGTAGTGTTTCATCTAGCTTTGCATTCCAAGCCCTTGGTGCTTGGTGTAGCCCATAGAGTGCCTTGTTGAGTTTGTATACTTTGTGTTCACTTTTAGGTATCACAAAGCCTGCTGGCTGCTCAACATAGACCTCTTTCTCAAGTTCCCCATTCAGAAAAGCAGATTTTATATCCATGTGGTGCACTTCCCGTGCCTTGATCTCCCAGTGCTAGGAGAAGCCTCACTGTGTCCAACCTTGCCACTAGAGCAAACACTTTATCATAATCTATTCCTTGCTTCTGAGCATAATCCTTTGTCACTAATCTTGCTTTGTGTTCACTACAACCCCTTTATCATCCCTCTTGAGCTTGTATACCCACATCAAGCCTATTGCTCTTCGGTCATGAGGCAAATCCACAAAGAGACCAGGTGTTATTATGCCTGATGGACTTCATTTCCTCAATCATAGCCTTCCTTCAGCTTTGCTGTTTTTCTGCTTCAGCAAAGGATGTAGGTTCTTTAGTTCCATGTTCATTCAGACCTCTTGCCACCAGGGCTCTGGGTATATAGCCTTGAGGCAATATATGTCCAAGAATCCCCTCCATTCTTCTGAACCTGAGTGGTGCTTCTGAGCCATGATCAGCATCAATGTACTCCCTATAGTTGCTGGGTGGAGAAACAAACTCCACCTCTTTGTCAGGTTCTCCATTATTTCCTCCTGTCATCCGTGCTGCTGGTGACCAGGGTGCATCTTCCACTGCACCATATTTTCCTTCCTCCACAACTTCTTCTACCATTGGGTTTTCATGATCTCTCAAGTTATACTCCACTGTGAAGATCTCATCTCTGTCACTGAGGTTCCCTTCGTTCTCTGAATTGCTTTTATCACTCCAGTCCAACTGAGCCTCCTCGTCGAACACCAAATCTCTTGAGACCTGAACACGTTCTATTATTGGATCAAATACCCTGTAGGCTTTAGAACCTTGTTCATACCCAATACAAATCATTTTCTTGCTTATGTCTTCTAACTTCTTGAGATGGGGTCTGGTATTCCTCACATGCACTATACACCCAAACACCCTCATGTGGTGGACAGCAGGTTTTCTTTTCTACCATGCTTCTTAAGGTGTTATTCCCTCTACACCTTTTGTTGGGCACCTGTTGAGTATATAGACAACAGTCACTATTGCCTCCCTCACAGCCATCCAGGTAGTCCCTTAGCCTTGAGCATACTCCTAGCAGCTGCTACAACAATGCCATTTCTCCTCTCAACCACACCATTCTGCTGTGGCCTATAAGGAGCAGTGTGTTGATGATTTACACCTTCCCTCCTGCAATATTCTGCAAACTCTAGAGAGGTGAACTCCCCACCTCTATCAGTGCGAAGGCCCACCAATTTCTCTCCAGACTCCTTTGTTTGAGCCTGAAACTACACTATAGCTTTTGCTGCACAATCTTTAGTTGAGCGAAGTCTCATCCATATAAACCTACTTATGTCATCAACCAGCAACATGAAATACTTGCTCCCCCTTGGTGTGGCAGGGGTGATTGGGCCACACAAATCCCCATAGACAAGCTCCAACACTTTTCTTGACCCTGTACTCCCCCTTCTCTGGAAATGTGGTGTGCTTCTGCTTTCCAATCAGACAGGATTCACACAGGTGGTCAAGTTGTCCAATTAGAGGCATCCCTCTGACTAACTCCTCCCTTGATATATTTCTTAGTGCAGACATGTTAACATGACCCAGCCTAGAATGCCATCTCCATGCCTCTTCACTGCCTTTTGCCACCAAACATTTTTTCTGAAACAAATTCAGATGGAGGACATATAACCTGTTTTCCCCACGCACCAGTTTTTTTAGGAGCTATCCCCCTGGTTCATAAATCCTCATTCTCCCTTTATTGATTTCAATCCTATGCCCAACTTCATCAAGTTGACCCACACTAATGATGTTGGTAGTCAACCTAGGAATGAAATGAACACCAGTAAAGCTTTGACACTCACCATTTTTGCACTGAAAGCTGATTGTTCCTCTGCCTTCTATGTTTGCCATTGAATCATCCCCAAAGTGGACAGCTCCATACACAGTCGTATCCAGCTCGATGAAGATTGATCTTGAGCCTGACATGTGATTTGTTGCTCCAGTGTCAAAAATCCACACCTCCCCGTCACACTGCTCCTCATCTCTGAGATTAGCCAACACCTTCTCCTCCCGCAGTTGGATCTGAACCTGAGCTCCACTTCTTGCATCCTCCTCGGCAACGACACTACTCTTCGTTGATGGTGGTGTTGTCTCCTGCTCTGGCTTCTTTATTGCCGTCAGAGACACCAGAGAGCTCAGCGAGGTGGTCGGAGCCAAAGTCATCGTGGCGGTGAGCAATACATTTGCGACAAGCAGAGAAGCTTCTTCTTCTTCTTTGGTGACGTGAGTCTGCTCCTGCTTCAATTTTACTCGACAGTCACGGGCCCAATGCCCCAACTTACCACATCTGCGACACTCATCTCTGCTGGGCCAAGTTGGATTCTTCGATGACCCATTAGCAGAAGGACCTCTGCCTCCTCCACGTCTTCTTCCTCGCCCTCTTCTTCCTCCGCCGCGACCTCTTCCGCTGTTGCTGCTCCTTTCACCTGAGCCACGGTTTCCAGCCTCCCGTCTCTTCTGTCTTGCATCCCACTCCTCCTCCGTGAGATAGAGACGCCCCTTATGATGCATCTCCGAGGGTGGTTCGTCGAAAGCATCTCCAGCCACCTTCAATCTTCTGGTGAGGTCTGCAACAGTGAGTGAGATACATCGAGCAAGGTGGTAATTGCTACCATAACTTGTCAGAATCGTTGTGGGACACTCCCACTCAGTTTCTGCACCACCTGAACCTCCTAAATTTTGTCTCCCAGTGTGGTCAGTGAACCTCCTAAATTTTGTCTCCCAGTGTGGTCAGCTTGGATGCCATGGCAGTGAGGCGAAGGGCAAAATCCTCCAACGATTCCCCTTGCTTGAACGTAGCCGCATCAAATTGACGCCGCATGTTCTGAGCTGTTGTCTTCCTTACTTGATCATCCCCGATCTGAATGGTTGCTATAGCCTCCCAAGCCTCCTTCGGTGTCCCCTTGTCTGCAATTACCGGCCACATCTCCTATGGAATAGCACTGCAGAGCGCATCAAGCGCCTGCATGTCTTCATGTGCCTCTACATTGCCAGTCCCAATGGCGTCGCAGAGGAGCCTGGCCTTCAGCATCACCTTCATAAGCAGTGCCCAATCCGAGTAGTCCGTCTTTGTGAGCACGGGATAGCTAGTCCCGCCGCCCACCTCCCGAATCACCTTCTGGATGGTGCCGCTGCTTCCTTCTCTGGTGCTGCCGTCACCCTTCCCTCCGGCGTTGTCGCTCTTTCCTCCGACCTTCCCCATCTGGAGTCACTCGAGCACGATTCCGCCAGGCAACGCGTGCGCAACAATCACTGCCCCTCGTCGCCGTCTCTGATGCCACTTGTTAGTCGGGCAACTCTTCGATGGTGCCGCAGTTGCGAAGACAGTAATGTTCTTTAGAGAAGAAGAGAGCGGAGAGGAATTGGTGGAGCTTGGAGCTAACTGCCCTAGCTCTGTTTTCACTCTGTTTATATTGAACTTCAGATACAACGGAGCAACTGTCTTTGATCATGGCTCAGCACGATCGGACGTGCTCAACACACGACGCACTCCCAGGGGAGAAGACCCAGCCGCTGTCAGAGTTCACACTAATTCGAAATTACAAACTGAAACACACACTGAACCATTACTGAAACAGAGAACTAACTGAAAATACACAACACACAAGGATTACTCACAACACGGGTTCCTGCTTGTCTATGAAATCTCGAAGGTTCAAGACCCCTGCCAAGTGGCATCGCAGCATCTTTTTTTTGAAGAGCTGAAAACTATCAGCATTCAATTATAAGCAAGGAAAACAGAGTTTGGTTTACAGTGTGTGGAGTACATGGCCTGAGACAGCAGAGAAAAATACAACTGGACACCCACCACAATAAACTGAAACAGCAACGTAGTTATGAACAGGAAGGATGACTGTTTGTGAGGCTGTGTGGTCGTCGCGATGACAGCCGACAGGTGCTTGGCCCCTGCCGAGCACCAAAGGGAGGCTTCGTTCTTGATCGCAGCAACAATCCCAGCAACAGAGCGCTCTTCGCCTCTTCCTCTCTGAAAATCCGGGCATTCCGTTCTTTCCAAATTGGCATGGACATCTGGCGAGGCCGGGGGGTGGGCTACAGCCGTCAGGGAGAACCAGACCCTGAAAGTTGGCATGGACAGCATGAAGATGCGCCTGGCCGAGCTCGAGAAAGACTGCTCGAACATGAGGCAGGAGATCGAGAAGCTTTTTTTTTTTTTTCGAAAGCTCAGGAGATCGAGAAGCTTGGGCTGGGCAAGAGTGGCTGGACCTCCCGTGTCCCCAAGAGGTTCAGCCTGAAGATGAAAGTCGCAGATGTGCAGCGCCCAGGTGGGCTCGGTCAGCAAGCAGCAGAAGAGCATGAGCACAAAGCTTGACAAGCTGCAAGCCAAGGTGTCGTAGCAGAAGAAGCAGCAGCTGCCGGCAGATTCCTGATCCAAGACTCCATTTCACAGCCTCTCGAGTAATTTCAGCCAGGTGTTAATTGCACTTGCTTCTTTTGTTGCATGTGGTAGGTTAAATGTTGACGGACCCTTCAGGTGAACATACTGATGGCTTGGAGGCTCGTGAGACGGCGATGTGGTAGCTAAGAATCAGAATCTGATGTGCTCCCTTGTTTTGACTGAAACGGTAGTTGTGCTCAGTTCGTAGTTGTGCTCTGTCCCTTCCATCCTCACCGTTATCAGTTCTCACTGCTTTAGGTTCATGCACATAGCCGTGGCCACTTGAATTATTTCCATGCATAGTTGTGAGCTTAAATATTCGGACTGTCGGTTAATGGCTAACGCTTGACTATTCTGACAGCGAAGACTTGACTCTTCTTCATAGACAGTTCACGCACACCATTCCACTGTTATTGCCATGTCAGGTGCGAACCGGAGGGAGAGAGGAACCTAAAGATACTGCACGGAATCCATTGTTTATGTTTAACGTCATGACTTAAGAAGTACTCTCTATGTCTCATTTGAACTTTATTTCTAAGTTTAGTTGATTGTGTTTTCTTATTGTCTTTAACTAATAATTTCTACAAATTTGATCAATTTCAGCAACATATGATTTACATTTTTTTAGATTCCTCATAAAAATAATTTAATAATATGTAATGCATATGTTGTTAAAGTTGATCGTAGTTATAGAAATTATTGATTAAATAGGAAAAAACATAATCAACCAAATCTATAAATAGAGTTGAAATAAGACGAAGAGAGTATGTCTCGTTACAGAAATCTATTGATTATGTTTGACTTCATGACTTCTGAAGTACTCCTAGGTCTCATTGTCTGTTTTGAGAATGTGTACGCAAATGGACATGAAAATTTAATACCTTTGATTTTTTTTTTGATTGAGGTACCGCCCACTTAAAAGAAAGAATCTTTGACCCGAGCGTTTTGATGCTTCAAGCAAGCAAACTGACATGGATGGATGGATTCTATTTCTGGTGTGGGTCACCGATTGTCGTATCTAGCAGTTATTGTAGTTGATTTTTTTAAGAAAATACTCGTTCCGTTTTAAAAACTTATCGCTTTGTAGTTCAAAATAAATTATAAATCAACAAGCTTTTTGGACAATAGAATGCATCAGACTTTCGGTCATCTTAAGCAGTTGATGAAACCAGCCAGCAGCTGGAATGTGTATACTCCTGAATCTGACTATTCTTTTGGACTATTCAGTATATTTTGACATTACACCAACATTCTACAATGACGTACCCACTCCTCTAAGATCCAGCAAGGATATACTCCTGTGAAGTTCTGCAAGGTAACCTGGCAGAATAGTACTTCATCCGGATTCAAGTTCCCAAATTGTTGGAAAAAATTACCTTATTTTAAAAGGAGATGTGTCATGCAGGTTGTTATCATGCCGATTATTATCACACAACTACAAATATTAGATGTCTTATTCCGATACCATCAGTAGCCTGCCAAGTGATGCCCAAGCCTGAGAGTAAGATATCTAAAAACTGTATTGATATAATAAAGTCAGCAAAAAATCTATAGTTTTCTGAAGCCATGTTTTAAATCTGTAGGTTTATGATAGTTATATATATGTCAAAATACCTATACCTCTTAGAAATTCATTCATATTTAATGCATAAAATAAGAACTTGTTGTTATCATTTAAGTGTGCAAGACCCAAACTAGTATAAATAATCGCCGTAAAGAAAAATGCACTAGTGTAAATAAAGCAAAATGAATAACTGAGAAATAACACATTGAACTAATAGTTGGCACTATTAATTTGCATAAAAATATATACTCCCTCCATTCTTCAATTGTCATGCTAGAAAATCAACTTCTTCGGTTCATTTTTCAACTAAGTTCAAAATATTGTTTTTCTAACAATAGCAAATTTAAAACAAAAGGAGTGGGGATAGCCCATCAGGAGAGGAGGCCCCCGCGTCGCTCCCAGGGCGGCGACAACTCGAAACCCTAGCGCCACCACCTCCAAAACCCCCACCTCACCACTGTGCCGCCCCCGGAGTGGGCGCCAAACCTTCTGCAGCTCACGAGGAAGGCGATGGCGGGGCCTAGCACAAGCTCTTAAGGGAGGAGACGATGGTCGTTGGAGAAGGTGTCGAGCTTCGAGAGTCACCAGAGCTGTGGAGGACGCTGGCTATCCCAGGCGGGAGGAGTCGGATCTGCGAAGGGGCGTGCCAGATCTGGTCACGGACGCCGTCGCGGCGATGCCTTCCACTACAGTAATCCCGACGATTTGCAGCATCCAAAGCCATCGCAAATAAGCATAAAATCGTCACAAATAAGCTATTTGCGACAGTTTTATAATGTTCATTGGTCTCATATGTGGCACCACAAGCAACCACATGCTCTATCACTTCTTCAATTAAATATTTTCCATCTTTCTTGGCAGCAAATGTGCTAGCTGATGTAGCCACACTAGAAACTGCCTCCTGAATGAGTTGTGCCTTCCCTATCTTACACTTTTTTCCTTTATCTTGCGACATTCGTCGAGGCATCTTGCCATTTGAATTCACTATAGGGGAGACCTCTTGTACTTCATTGTCGCCCCCCCCCCCCCCCCCTTCAACATCTACTTCTTCGTTTTGTGTCTTATTAACAAATGCATCCTCTTGTGACACATGTTGCTCCACATTGATTGAAACATTGGCCATATGAGGAGACCAGTGGTCCATACCAATATTAGTTAGATCTCCAAATCACTTTTGCAAGTGTTCTTCATTTTGAAGGCCTAGTTTAGTAAACTTCCCACACCCAGGTATATCCTGAAATAAGAAGATGTAACCAAATTCAATATAAACATGGTTATAGAAAAAAGAACATGTAACCAAATTAGCAAATACTTACAACCCAAGCTTTCTTCCACCACTCGTCATCCATAACAATGGTACCCTTTATAGGACACCAACTGGTACCGGTTTGCCTCATCAATAATTTTTCCATGCTTTAAATTCTTCCTTCAACTTATCCCATTTATTTTTTATTTGCTGTTTGGTTGCAGCAATACCAAGTATATCTTTCAACCCCTTCTCTACCTCGGCGTACCTGGTTGGATTCAAATATGTGTTAGGATGATTCCCTCTTGTCACTTGCTCCGCAAATAATTGACATAACACACAGGTGTTCTCAACATTCCAATCAATTTTCACCATCTAAAACCAATTAAAGTCATGCAAGTTACAGTAACAGATAGCTAATTGAATTCATAACTTGAATAATCATACCCTAATCCTAATCTGTTTGACCTAAGAAACAGTAATGCTGAGCAGATTAATTGAATTTGTACCTTGAATAATCGGAAGAAACGCCTTAAATAGTTACCAAACTACAGAATAAATAGAAGTGATATAACAGATCGATTGCCTGCGCCCGAAGATCAACTAATCAATGCTGTAATTATCAACCAAGATTAATTAATTAATGCAACCAAAGATCAACTAATCAATGCGCGCAACCATGGGGATCAAATACCTTGCGGCGGCACTCTAGGGTTGCGGCGGTGAGGGCCTCGTGGCCGTCGGGGCCAGGCGCATATGCGCGCTTGCGTGGCCGCGTCCAGCTGGAGTTGCGCGCCGTCGGGGCCGCGCGACCGGCGGAGCCGCACGCCTGCGGGTGCTCCCGTCGGGGCCGGTCGCTGCGGTGTTGTGCTTCCGTTGTTTCCCCTCCTTTGTCCGATAGAGAAAAGAAAGAAAAAACGATTCGTAGATTGTAATCAGTGGCATTGTGGGTAATATCTTCAAAAATCCACGTTTACTTTTTTTGGTCTGTTTTGGAGTAGGGAAAGCGGTACTCTGAAAAAATGAACTAGGACTCCAAATAATCCATGGAGTTGGACCCCCTTGGAGTTTTGAAGTTAGGATGTTTGTCAACAGTTTTTCTGCTCTTCCACAAAGTTTGGCTCTGGAGCCATGCCAAACACACCCTATGTTGCCATGGAGTTATTTGTGAAGAAAGAATAGAGGAAGATGTTCATGACTTTGCCTAGTAATGAGTTGAGGATGAAGTGGCTCACTAGAAAGTATAAGGACAAGTTTGGGAATTAGGGAGCCTTTCTTTTATGGGGTTGTGAGACTTGTTTTTTTATGTGACTGTGAGACTTGTTTCTTTGATTGTAAGACTTTGTTTCTTGAATCCTTTTGTAAGACTACTTTGTGGTTGATGGATGGCTATGCAGTTGTATATGTGGTGTTTATTTCCTATGTATCTCATGTTCTATTATCGCTTGATGGTTATGCAGTTGTATATGTGGTGTTTATTTCCTGTGTAGTTCTTGTTCTATTATTGCTTCATAACTATGCAGTTTTATATTTGTTGTTTATTATTGCTGCATCAATATTAACTTATTTTTTTGGCAGATGATAGATAGTGAAAGTGATATTTCCAGCGATGATGAGGAGCATGTTTTTGATGCGATGTTGATTGCTGCTAAGTTTGCATAAATTTATTGTAATCTGTACTTGAGTAAGGCACCACCACAAATGTCAATTCAATCGGGTATGGGCTGGCTAAAGGAGACAATGGAAACACCAGGAGAGTGTCACAGAATTCTTCGAATGAACAAATAAATATTTATTGATCTTCATGATACATTGGTTGAGAAGTATGGACTGCAATCATCAAAACATATGAACACTTATGAGATGCTTGCAATTTTTCTATTCACTTGTGCGGGTTGTGAGTCCAATAGAAAGGGACAAAATTGATTCAAACATTCTAATGAGACCATAAGAAAAAAAATTCATGAGGTACTTGATGTTTTGATTAGAATGTCTGAACACTATTTGAGACCTACAGATCCAAATTTTCGTATCGTGCATAAAAGGATTCGAAATGATAGAAGAGCATATCCCCACTTCAAAGACTGCTTTGGTGCGCTAGATGGTACTCATATTCGCGCATGTCTTTCACCTGAAGAGCAAGTTAGGTACATTGGAAAGACAGGCATTGCAACCCAAAATGTGCTTGCTATTTGTGATTTTGATGTGAGGTTCACTTATTATCTGCTGGTCAACCCGGTTCGTTCCATGACACGAGTGTCTTATATCATGCACTGAGAGAATCTGGTAAATTCTTCCCACATCCTCTTCAGGTAAGATGTCTTTATGTTATATATTATTATCATAATTTTGATTATCACATTTGTTATTGTTTACATAGTGTTTAATTATATATGTGCAGGTAAGTACTATGCTGTAGATGCAGGCTATCCTAACCGATCGGGATATCTAGCACCATAAAGGGGAAATATATCACTTATCAGAGTGACATAGAGGTATGTAACCTAATACTCCAAAAGAAAAATTCAATCAAGTGCATTCATCGATTCAAAATGTTATTGAGAGGTCGTTTGGCCCATGGAAGATGAAATGACAAATCTTGTACAAGATACCGAAATATTCAATGTTGACACGGGAAAAGATTGTTGCTGCTACTATGGTTCTTCACAATTTCATTCGAGAGCATTCAGGTGGCGATGTGGACTTTAATAATTATGATCGTGATCCGGACTTTGTGCCAACAATTCCTGATAGGTACGACAAGTATGGTGTGCCAGCGATTGCCTCCGATGATTCAACCTCCACATCAAATTTTGTCACAATGGATGCATATCGTGATAGTTTGGCGATATCTCTTTCTCTTGCGTGGAATTAATTTGTAATTCACGCTATATTTTACTATACATTTTATACACTAAATGTGTTGCTGCTATTGTGGCATTTATGTTTATTTTGATTGTTTTGAAAAATTACTTGGATAGCAGTAAAATGAGCGTCATCATCAGTCTGTATAGGAAGAAAAAGAACTGTACAGGGAAAAAACTTCTGTACAGGAAAAAACTGGTTTCCTACGGGTCAATCTGTATTTGAAAAAAAAAACTAAGAAAAAAATCTACTTCCAAGTTCCAACCATTACATGCTGTACAGGAACAAAAAACTAAAAAAAAAGAACGTAGTTCCAAGTATTACATACTGTACAGGAATAAAAAGCAAGAAAAAAACGACTCTTGCAGGCACTAGTACGTCATGTACAGGAAAAATCAACAAAAAAAACTTCATGCTACAATTCAGTCCACAATTTTTGGTCCAAGCCCAATAAAATGTTAAGGCTAAAATAGACGTTGCATCCAAAAATCTCTTGTTTTGAGAGCTTAAAACCATTTCTCAGGCAAATACCTCTAATGTCAGCTCCACCACCCCAATAGAGTTGCTCCATAACAGCATTTCAGAGCAGAGTTGCTCTACTAAAGAGTAGAGCCATGCTAAATACGCTCTTATTAGCGATAGTTTTTGACCGTCTTACATTTTTTGTCACAAATAACTTAATTTGTGATGGCTACTATCGCAAATTACATTATTTGCGATGGTGGCTCGTGGTCGTCGCAAATAAGGGCTCGGGCCCGACAAATGGGTTGGGCCCGTTAACTTGCGACGACCTGTCCTGGCCGTGAGAATTAAGGGCTTTATTTTCTACAGCATGCCTTGGCCATCACAAATTATTAAGGGTTATTTGCGACGGTCTGCCCTGATCGTCGCAAATAATTAAGGTTTATTTATGGCGGTACTATATAAAAGCCATCGCCAATAAAATTTTTAATTTAAAAAAAAAACAGAAAATGCTGCCCGACTCGATGATCAGGAACACAACACATAAGCAAAAACAATATATCACAGTAGCAGATTCACATCATATATCACAAGTCACAAATTCACATCACAACACAAATAGTGTCGCATCACATCACAAAGTGATAAAACAAACAAGAGAGGCTATACACTATCCCTTCGACTGCCTCCAAAGCTTTGGAAGTTGTCATCGCGCGTCTTTCCAGGCGCCGGTATCGAGGGCAACGGTGTTTGAGTCTCCGTCGCCGATCCC
The DNA here is from genome assembly GCA_036927565.1 of Tuctoria greenei. NCBI lineage: Eukaryota > Viridiplantae > Streptophyta > Magnoliopsida > Poales > Poaceae > Tuctoria > Tuctoria greenei. The sequence continues at coordinate 44,083,295 of JAYESD010000006.1, forward strand.
TGCAATACATGTAAGTAGTTAGACATGTTTATTAGTTTGAAACTTTGTTTTTGAATAGAATTAATTAAAAATATCTAGAGTTGGTTATATTGATCTCACTTTAGCTAATTTGACTTAGATTTGGCTATGTTTGATGAATTAAGACTAAGTAAGACTAGAATATCTATGTTGAGTTAGATTTGCCTATGTTTGATGAATTAAGACTAAGTAAGACTAGAATAGCTATGTTGAGTTAGATTTGCCTGTGTTTGATGAATTAAGACTAAGTAAGAATGTTTTTTATTACCTGAAAAGCCGGAGAAGAAGTGTGCAGTGGCGGCGGTGGCTACACCAGTGGCGGCGGCAGTGGCGGTAGGTCGAGCTGCAATCCGACTTCCTGGGCTTGAAATAGTGCCTGTCATTGCAAGAATTACAGGTTATTACATATTATGAAGAATACAATGAATTTAAATTACTTTAACTTAGCTCCATCGCCCGCCTTTGCGTCTCCATCGCCTCCTGCATCTACGCCATGCAAGCTTGCTAGTAGGAGATGGTGGCCTCCATCACCACCCTCTACGTCTGCATCTCCGCCCTCTACGCCTCCTGCTGCTCGCAGCTCTCCTCAAACCGACCTGCGAGAGTCTCCACTTGCGAGACACGGCGACTCGGGCCTGCTGACGAAGCCTGCGTGGAGCAGCATCTCAAAGGTCGCGTTGCCCTTGAGGCGACAACTCCGTCAAATATGGCAAGCCTACAAAAAAAGAATCAGTAATATAGAAATGAAATATCTTGGATTGAAATCAATAAAGCGAATTACCAACTCACTTTCTGTGGGCTTTGCTGCCTCCACTTGCATACGCGGCTTGAGGATCGATTGGTTCATTTTTCCAATCTAAACTTGGGTCGTGTATCCTCAGAGCCTCCTCCCCGTACCTAGCCTGAAAAACAAGAAAATCTTATAAGTTTAACTACCCATATAGTTAGAATTAATTTGAATAATTTGTAAACTTAACAGTTGCTCGGTTGCAACCTCACTGCACCCCTTAGGCTGAGAAGGGTCCACGTGACCTCTCTTCCAGACCTGAGCAGGGGTCGGTGCCACCCCCATCTCGCACTCCTGTCAATATGTGTTAGTGCAAACAGTATATTATGAATATATAAACATAAGTTAGACACACTTACCATGCATTTAGCTAAACGTAAGTGGTCATCTTGACCGTGTTTGTGCTTCCCGTCGATCCCTCTGCACTCCCGAGCCCCATTGGACTTAGCTTTGAAATCATCGCTAGCCCAGTACCTACAAAGGGTCCGGTATGCATCAAACCGACCCTGCAACCAGGTCACGTGACCCTACACGTATTTGTTGGTTGCTAAAATACAGTTAACAAAATTATCAGAAATAAGATTTACTACAATCAAAGTACCTGTGCGTACTCCTCTTCCATCATGTGCCTCTCGCTCTCCTGCCAGAAGTGTCCCACGTTGTGCTGGTTTGCCTTCAAGTACTCGTTAATCACTTGAGTACGAGCTTTTGACAAAGCTTGCTGTTGGTATTTCTTAACACCACAGAGTTATCTGCAAGTGCACGGAAATACCGTTGTAGCACTTCCCCTTAAGGAGTATTCCCAAGGGTATCGAATCCAAAGAATGTGTGTGCTAATCTTTCGAACTAGCTCACCCAAGGACACAAAGTTGTTTGGTAGGCAAGGAACAGAGAGGAATTCAATGTATTGATCCTAATTCAAGGTAGTTTGCAGTAGATGCTTGCTTCGGGCACGGGCTTACTCCTAGCAATACTAGGACGACTCCCGCCAAGAGCCTATGGCATAGCCGAACATGGAGGATTACGAAGGACAGATAGGGATGTCACCACCTACTGCCTACCTCTTCAATCCATGGGTCTACGAGATATCCACTGATGATTTATAACCTAAGCACCACGCTTGCATTCTAAATCACTACTCTAGATGTTTCGAACACAAAGCTACAACTAGAGCCTCTAATGAATTAAAGCAGTGAACCCACAAGTAACTACTTGTGCAAACTACTAAGAATAAAAGATCAAACTTGTATTGAATTCACAATGGCTTACTTGATTGAGTAAAACCTTTGTAGGGGTACAAGTGTAGAAGGGGGACTTGACAAGCCCAAGCCTCCTTCTCCTAGACTCTTCACCACACTCTCCTTTTACTTTGGTAGCCTCTAGGACTACTCTAAACATTTGGAGTGTAGCACTATTCTCAACTTTTGGTGTGTGTGAGAAGTGAGGTGAGGGGGTCTATTTATAGGTGGAGAAGGGTCGGTTCCCGCCACAATTAACGCGCAAATCAGTCACCATTGACTCCAGGGAGTCAGGAGGAGCCAACACGTGTCATTTGACTGGGTTTGGTGCCAGGAAGGGGTCGACCGAACCCCTGGTTTGGCTGACCTGGTCAAGCCTCCTTCGGGGAGTGCTTCCTCCAGGTGGCTTCCAGGTGGGCCTCCTTGATGTATATGGGTGTAACACCGTTGGATCTCCTCGTATTCTTCTGTTTGATGGCCATTTGACCCATGTGTTGCCACGTGTCATTGCCTGATTCGTTGAAATCCATTTTCATGGATTCATCCCTGCATGTTTTGATATTTTGGGTAATAATTCACTTGCATACAAATAGACACCAACACTTGTGGAATTGGGTTAGTGTATAGCCCTACCACTATGTTTTGTGTTTCTTTTATGCACATTATGAGGTGAATTGACGGTTAAAATATGGTACTTAAGGACCGTCAACAAACTTCCCCACACTTAGTCCTTTGCTCGTCCTCGAGTGAAGGCAAGAAGAACTAGAGTGTTGTTATGAATTTGCTACAAGGTAGAAAATAAGGATACTAGATATTTCAACTTATACCTGAATTCATGGATCCCCTTTTGTGTATGTGGCTACCACATCAATCTTGGGTGTTTGAAAAGTGGAACGGTTAGAATGAAGTTCCCTTGGATCATTCTCTGCTGAATTGATTTGGCAATTTCTATATTTGAAAGTCATAGGAACATTTGCCCTTGCCTTCTCGATCGGAATCTCTCAAATCTCTCAAAGTGTTTGAGTCCTCACCATGACATGTTTTGCCAATTCTTGTCCCTATACTAAAAGTGGCTATATCTGGAGCTTGGTAGGGATGAATGTGGCACACATTTGCAATTCATATGTTACTAAGTCAAAAACTTGATCCTATGAGAGACTTATGCAATGAACATAGTGAAGGGAAAATTCTTGTGCACATGAATGAAATGGAGGGGTGAGGTGATAACTCCCATGACTTTGCTCTCTTTTAAGGATGAAACATGGCTACTTTTTTTTTAGCACTCTTACTCTTTTTCAAGAGTGGATGCCTTTTCTTTTTCTTGTAGCCATGTCTTCTACTCCTTTTTATTTTTAGAGAGGCTTTCATTTGTATTGTATGGAGTTTCTTTTTGGTGGATGGGTGATCAATGGATGCAAACTCTCAATGTGAGAAATTTTGCATGAATGAAGTGCACAAGAGTTTTCAATTCAAAAAGTTCATGCATGTCACTCAATTGGGTCACGGGTTTGACAAAGTTCAATGAAAAGCAAAGTGGCATATGCTTGTGGTTTTCAATGAATATATCATATGGCCTTGGTGGGTATATAAATTTCCAATGAGAGATTTAGGCAAAGTTCAAGACTTCAAATAGTTACAAATGTCAAAATCAATTTCAAGCAAAAAGATGATTTCTAAGAACTCATTTACCATATCACACTAGTCAAATACCTAGATGATGTGTTTTTACTATTGAATTATGGGAATGGTAAACAAGGTAATGAATCGAAATATAAAGTATTCAAATTTTCAGCTTAAGCAAATTCTTGACTACCAAATTTTATTTCAATTTGTTGAGGTTATTTATTTTAGATATGCAATGAAAAATATGAAATCAACTCAAACAGCAGGGTAGCGCATAAAAGTGGGGATAGGAAATCCAAACCGATTTTCTGGAGCGAAACGGAGTCGTATGGTGCAGAAGACAGGTCGACCGACCAGGGGGTTCGGCCGACCTCCTGGTGGCTTTTCTATGCCTCTGTTTTGTCGGGTCATTTTGCCCATTCGATCGCGACGTGTTTTGATATGCAACGTTAATTTTTCACGTCGGGATTTTGTGAATTGGAGACATGTTTCCCCCAAACTTGTTTCCTGAATTCTATATTTAACAAAATAAACTTAAGGAGAAACTTTATAGGTGTTAGATGAACCGGTAAGTTCACTTTATTGAAATCAAAATATGGGGATGCTTACATTATTTAACCTAGCTTTAGAAAACAAATGTTTTTAAAAAAATTAAAATCCTAAGTAGTAAGCATCCTATGTTGTCGGGACATCTAAACTATGGTGCGTTGTAGATGTCGGGCTCCCCGACGGCATTGCACAAGAGCTGCAGTTTGGCCCTCATGCCATGACGAACACCGTCAATCTCCTCCTTGAGGGCCATGATGTCGTCCTTCAGTTCTGCCCTCTTGATGCGCCCTTCAGCCACCAAGTTAGTCCGCTTCTTGTTCTCCAAGCGGAGAGAAGCGAGTTCCTTGGTTAGCTGTGCCACTTTAGGGGCATGAGGAGAGTCCTCATCACTGCCCTTAAACTGGCCGGGTGGCCCGTTGATGGCAGGTGGTGGGATGTGTCGCCTAATCTTGGAGGGCGATGAGCCTGTCGACTCCTCCATTGCCAGATTATGCACGCGCTTGAATAGGCCCTTAGCGTAGCCTCCTTCAGGTTTGCGCACCCCGTGGATAAGAAAGCGATCTCCCATGCATTCTGGTGAGGTACAGGTGGGCGTCTTGTAGTGGTGGCACACTACATCGCCCTTCTTAGTCTTCAGTGTGTACATGAACTCCTCGCCGGGCTGCAACGATGGGGGAGACTCGTATTTTCCATGGAAAAGACATGTCTTGACTGGGTTCAGTCCAACCAAAGTCGAACGGCATGGCGTCATCGACTTCATCGGACAACACTACGAAGTGTAGGGCTGCGCCCGTGTGGAGTTGTCGCAGGCGGGATCATGTCAAGGGGCTTGACATCGATCGCCATGACGAACTCCAAGGCGAGGGGAGTTTTGTCGTTGGCCGGCGTAATGTCCCCACTCAGGTTGAAGGTTGAGCTGGAGGAGGCATGAGGCACAATCTTCTTGTCGGCCATGACGAGGACGGGAGGAAGATGATGATTCAATGAGGTGTAACTTTCCTCTCAGTTTCCGTCCTTTAAATAGGTGGGAACAATGTGTTTAATCGAGGATTTTGTGGAGGATATCGAGGAGGATCAACACGAGAAAACAGAACGCGAACGGCGCGAAGGGAGAGTCGGTCGACCCTAGGGTTTGGCCGACCCCCTTCTGGCTCCGTCCAGGCCACATTTTCTCGGGTCGATTAAATGGGCCTCATAGATGAAGAATTGGATGGGCCCAATAGTTGGACGTGGAGAATTTAAATAGAATTGAATGAAATGGCATGGAAATCGATTAGATTTACCACATCAAATTCTTTTTCTGTATCCCTTTGGGAATCAAGAAATAATTTGAGTCGGTGCCCATTCACTTTGAATAGTTGACCGTCATCACCTTGGAGTGTGATTGCTCCATGGGATGAAGTCTCTACTGCAGTGAAGGGTCCTTCCCATTTACTTCTAAGCTTCCCATGTCCAAAGAGTTTAACTCTAGAGTTTAAGAGTAAAACTTTATCTCTAGGTTTGAACTCTTTCGGCGTAATCCTCTTATCGTGCCATCTTTTGGCTCTCTCTTTATGAATTCTGGCACTGTGGTACACCTTATCTCTCCATTCCTCCAACTCAGAGATTTGCTTCAATCGGTGATTTCCAGCTTCGTTAAGATTCATGTTCCACCACTTGATGGTCCAATATGCTCTATGTTCCAATTCTATGGGAAGATGGCAAGTCTTCCCATAGACAAGTTGGAAAGGAGACATGCCGATAGTTGTCTTGTAGGTAGTACGATATGCCCACAATGCGTTGGGTAGCTTTTGCTTCCATCCCGTTCCCATTTCCAAGACAGTCTTTTGCAGAATATTCTTAATTTGTTTATTAGATGTTTCTGCTTGACCACTTGTCCGTGGGTGGTATGGCGTAGCAATGTTATGCTGGACTCCAGGTTCCCTTAAAAAGTTTCGGAAGGTCTTATATATGAAATGAGACCCTCCATAACTTATGACCATACGGGGAGTTCCAAAGCGTGGGAAAATGATCTCATGGAACATTTTTCTTGCTTGCTTGGAATCAACATTTTTGCATGGTAATTGTTGGAGTCTGGTTCCGGCAATTCTCCCAGCACTACCGTTGGTAGCCCGCGGAGTTTGTAGTTCAGTAATGGGCGCGCATAGATTCGGAATACGATGGCAAGTTGACACAAGGGTTTACGTGGTTTGGGCCGCCTAAGTGTAATACCCTACTCCACGGGGTTTGTGGTTGTTGTATTGAGCGTCTGAGCTCTTGTGAGCGTGTGTCAGAGCTGAGTGTGAGAGTGTCCAGAGAGTTCAGCGGAGTCGAGAGAGCCCCCTGTGTATTGCTTGACCAATCCTTTTATAGTACAAGGACTGGTCGTTACATCGTTTGCCTGGCCTGACATGTGGCCCTGGCGGTTATAGATGCTTAATACACAATTAATGAGCTTAATTACACTTAATAGTGTGGTAACGAGCCTTGACAGTGCCGTTACTGGTATTAAGGGCCCTCGGATTGTGTGTCACTAAGATGGTATTAATGACACTTAATCGAGTCTTGAAGTCCTTGATTGTCCCTTGAAGGTCCGAGCCGTTGGGGTCCACCAGTCTGGTTGTTGAGGCTGAAGGTCTGGCGGCTGAACACGTGATAGCTCTGGAGCTTACTGTCTGGGACGGGAAGGTCCAGTGCAGTTGTACACGTGTCGGTACTGGAGCTTCCCTCTGTCGGGGGTTAGGCCCGGGGGTGCCGCGCAGGTGTTTAGCCCAGAGCTTTCCCATGTGTGGGACGTAGCTCCGGTTGAAGTATACACGTGGCAGCACTGGGACTAACCATACATGGGAGACAGGTCCGGTCCCGTATGACACGTGGGGCCTTCGGAGGTCTTTAACTCAGACAGGTGAAGTTCCTTTGGTCTTCTTGTAGTCCCAAGGGGTATACAGTACGCAGGGTACCAACAGTGGCCCCCCTGGGCCCACCTTTGGGAGAGACCTTTTGGATGAAGTCGTTCTGCTGGAGGTGGGTCCATCCTTTGGTTTTTGAGTCGTGTCTTCAAGGGTCTTTGGATGTGATGTTGGTGGTAGTCCACAGTTAAACCAACGCTGCGTGGCATATCTAGGATGCGGCAGGTGAGATCTGAGCGTGCGGATCTCACGCAATTGAAGGTCGTCGACTCCTAATACAAAAATCGTATCGGTTTTGTGCGCCTTGTCAGGCCGCCGCCCTCGGGCTTCCCGCCTTTCATGATGACAATCGTTCGCTTGGGGTAAGGACCTCGACTTGATCGTCGGGGTGGCCCCGGGCCCCCTTGTCATTAGCAGGGTGAAGTTGTTGAACTGTGTCATCGGCTCCTCCGCGATTTCCATCCAAGTGTTGCAAAGGCTTACTTAAGAAGGAAAGCGCGCACCGTTTGGGGATTCTTTACGCCTTCATTTGAACTTGCGCTCGAATCCTCCAAACTTTAGCCTGCTTTTCATCTCTTGCCCCGCTGTGCCGCGATGAAGTTGGGACTCCCCAAGAGCCGCATTGGGAGCAAGAAGGAGTTGTCTAGGGTCCGGACCTACATGGGATGGTCCAGCGACTCCTTTGACAACGACATTCGCTGCGGCAAGCTTCCCTTCTAGAAGGAGCGAGCCGGAGATATGGTTTACTTCCTTGGGTACACCATGGTGGGTTTGATCCCGGCTTTCTCTACTTTCTTTCTGATGCTGCTAGATTTCTATGGTCTGTAGCTCCACCATCTAGGCCCCCACTCAATCTTTCTGGTGGCAACTTTCGTCCACTTTTGCGAGATGTGGGTGGGCGTGCCCCCTTGCGTGGAGTTGTTCCAGACTTTCTTCACTGTCCACCCGACCAGGAAGAGTGATGAGTTCATCGGCTTCTACTACTTCGTGAAGCGAAAAAACTCTCCCTTCAAGTACATGAGGTCCTTCCCTTCTGGCAAGTGGGATGACTGGAAGAAAGACTGGGTGGTCATCACCGTCGAGGGACACGAGAGATTGGAGCTGCCTGAAGGCCTTCCTCGCGTCGACACTGACATTTGGAGTGACGTGCCGGGGCTGTCGATGGAGTACAGGCCTATCCTGGACAGAATCTAGGAATGTGTCGAAGGTGGGTTGACCCCGCAGATGGTCTTCGGCAACTTCTTGACGAACAGGTGGGCCCCGCTGAGGGCTAGGAGCCGACCTGCCTGGGCCTTCAACGGTGAGATGGATACCAACCGCATTGAGGTCGGCTTGGACACCAACTTGGCCCGTGAAGCCTTGAAGACCCATCTCGAGAAGTTCCAGCCTGGTAACATCGGCCCTGGCGACGTGTCTCCACCGGTGGCCTTCTACCTCTGAATATGATACCAGAGGAGTGCAGAGAACTTTAGAGGAAGATGCCGCTGTTGGACAATTTGGGCCTAATGGAGAGGCGATCAACCTCTGGGGTGGCGATCCCCGGAGCTTCGGAGGATGTCTCTGTTCCCGCCCCAAAGCCAAGAACTGAAGTCGTAGGCAAGGGCAAGGAGTTGGCCGAGCCCTCGAGCCGAAAGAGGAAGTTATAGCATGCTGACGGGAGGTCCGTCAGACCTACTCCTTCCACGACGGCTGTGGGGACCGGAGTCCACACATCCGAGGATCTCACTGGGTGGTACCGTGCGATGCGGCACCTAACAACACACACGAAAAGGATACCAAAACATATAAAGTTATCATTTCATAATAAGAAGAATTTACAAAAGAGTGTACAATAGGAGTACACACGCAGCGGAAAATACATACTCATAATCTCACCTAACTAAGCAGGAGAGAAGGCGTCCATGCCCTAGGACGATTCTCACTAGCAACACGAAGAACAAACAGCAGCGGCGTGGCTCACATGAGATTTATCTCGACACCTCGAGTCTCATGTACAACCTGAACAGCAGAAATAAAACTAATACCTGCAAAAATCGTTAAAGCGCAAACGTGAGCATAAGGCTCAGCAAGACTTAACCGTCTCACTAGACATATGCAAGGGGACACTAAACATAGGTAAGGAATAGCATAAATGGACTCGCCTACAAGTGGATCCTTATAATCAAGTTTTAAGTAGCAAATGACATTCTCCGAGCACGGCACATCATGGGCTCCACAATCAAACAAGAAACGCTTTACCGATGATATGACATACCCAAAGCACATAATGCTATTACAGCTAAAGTATGGGGAAATTGTAAATCTTTAGTTATACTATCTCTAAATCAAACAAAGTTGCAAAGTAATTATAATTCAGTATCATATGACTTTCCTGACTTCTTTAGTATTTACTACGTTGCGACTGCGACAGACAAGTGGTACTCTATTACTGCGAGGGACAGTGATTGCAATCAGGACACACCCGGACAACACGACACATACGTCGTTCGGAAGTGTCAGCGAGCACACCTGTACCTACATAACACTTCAGTACTAGGCGTATATGGCCACCTTTCAAAAGAAACTCAAAGGCTGAGCCCGTCTCACCTCCGCAAACAGAAGGTCTCCGCACAGAACACCTCATGTGTCTGCCGACCGATTTACACCTTACTGTCCTCAACCCACCCCTATCGATGGTGAGTTAATGGGTCTCAACACCCCAGTTATCAAGTTACATCAGTTTATTGGATTCCATATGTCCATTATATTGCCGGTACAATTCAAGCTTGTCCGAAGGGGCTGCATACGGACGGGCCTTAATCGACACAAGCAGGGCTATGCGACCGAGACTCAATTCTCGCCGCTTCCTATCCATTCCCTGCCCGGTCTCAATTTCATTATATTAAGCCATTTTCTATTCAACCAATCCTGTGAGATACATCTCTCGCGAGTAGATTCCAACTACTCGACTTCTACCGAATTTCCTATGCATTAGCAAAGCAGTTACTACAGGTCAAACTGTAACTCGTGCCAAACAAACCCCTGGGATTTTCGGTCATGCAAGTGGAGTATCATACACCCTAAACGTAATGCACAATTCATATACTATTCATCATAGTGATAAAGCAAAAGCTCATAAACGACTTAAATGCAAACCGGGGCTTGCCTTAGTTTGCGACTGAACAAATGTCAATTGTTAGGGCTTGATCTTCCTCCGGAGAACCTGCCATGGAACCTCAGTGGAAACACCTTGGCCTTCTCCTCCAAGTGAAGCTTCTTGTCGATCACCTATCAGCACGTTCCTATCGACATGATATGCATATAAGTAATTAAGTAATTAAGTAATTTAAGAAAAGGCTCCACGGGGTTGTGTAAACTCTAAGAATGAGGAGTTCAACTAGGAAGGACAATTATGCCTTTGTTGTGTGAATGAACAAAGGATGAAGTCAAGTGGTCATAGTAGTATCGAGATGTGAATTGAAAGGTGCAATGTAAGCACACATTGCAACTTGGCATTCAACACTCGACGCTATGCCACTCAAGGACGATACAGCTGAATGGTGTGAAAGTGTTGGACTGGTAGGGTAAGGATGACCTAAGAGTCAAGGTGGCATAGTAGTGTCGAGATAAGCACTGAAAAGTGCAATGTAATGACACATCGCAATTTAGCACTCGACACTTGGAGCTACGCCGCCCAAAGAGTGATAAGGTAGAATGGTGAAGAAGTATTACTGGACTGTGTGATGTAAGGAAGACTAAGCGATCAAGATGGAGCATTGAAAGCTTAAGGCATGAGTGAACTGTGTAACAAGAGGTTATGACTTAGAAGTCGACCAATGAAGTTACACAAACTCATTAAGGAGTAAACCTAATTACGTGACAAGTGTGATCGCAGGGTTCTGATAAGGGTGAACCAGGGTGAAACCATAGCGACACTTGGGAGTGAAGTGAGGTCAACATTCTTTGGACTTAAAACGTCATAACGAGCCTTGTTAACCTGACGTGAGTACTGAGACAACGTTCAAATGACCTTTAGGTAAAGTAGTTTCTACGGCAAGCTTCTCGAGCATTGTTCAAGTGCTTACGTGACACTATTGCAGTGTCCTTTGCAAGATTGTCCAGATGAGCTCGGTGAACTCCTAGAACTCGAACATGATGCGAGACCTTGTCGTGACGATCATGCTTTGCCATCACGAGAAGATCGGATTAGCGAGGTCCACATCGACCCGGACTCGTCAAAGGGGTGAGCGGAATCTCGAACACCACTTCATGAGTCGAAGAGTTAGGGACTCGACGAACCTACCGTCGATGAAGAGGTACACCTAGGTAAGCAATTCTGCGAGCGGAAAGGAAACGTCCTCGACACGACTAAGAAATTCTTATCCAAGGTTCCACTTGGACTAGTTCTCCTCGTCGGTCGCAACGTTCTCGCAGTATTCTACCCTAGGTCATCGGTGGTCACCAATACACTCGGTTTGACCTAGAAGGCATTTCATCTAGCATCTAGGCCACACCTAGGACTCGACGAGTCTCGCCTTGACCAAACCCTAATTTGGCTAAACGATTGTCGACCGTTGTGTCGTGGTTGTGTTTCAGCATCATGTACGTTACAGGCATCCTTCATCTCGATGCTAGGGCACGATAACGGCTCGGAGTGTCACGACGATGTCATATGGTCAACGACGTCGACGCGGCTCATGGTGGAGCATCACGAGCACGCACGGACAGGCCGACGTGATACAAACGACAAAGGAGGTCGACTTAGGGACTTCTATAGAAATGATATCAATGCGAAAACTGGACGTATGACTTGACGAGACATGAGTACCATTAGGGGTCACGATGAACGGACATCGATGACGTCAAGTAAGGTATTTCAGGGTAAGGCTCACCTTGGATGCATTTCGCCGAACATCTTGGTGTGCACTAGGGTTCCATCGCGTCATCATCATTCAAAGGGTATCTTGGCACATGTACTTGTCACTTGCCACCCTAGAATAGACCTGCGCCCATAGACCAGCATTGAACGGCAACATACTTAGTTTTGCCTTGTAACCATTTCATCGAACACCTTGGCTGCAGTCACTGATCCAAAGAATCTTGCAAAATAAGGGCTAACCTTGGACCAGTTGTCGATACCATGGTGTCAAAGGTGTGTTCCTGCATCTCCTCGGCTTTCGCACATTCCTTAACAATGAAGTGCCTGCTGTGGTACTTCTCACTGGCATTTGGTCGAACAGGTGGTGAGCACAACCAGGAACAAGGAGCAGAGCAGCACTGCGCCATGGCGCAGGGTCTGAGCGCGGCTGCACGGCGGTGGAACGCAGACACGGTGGGGAGAAGGCCATGGTGCTGCGTAGTAGGCGCGTGCCTCAAGCTGGAGCAAGCAATGACGGGGCGGTGGTGACCACCACGGTGCGGAGAGCAGGGCACGCGTGAACACAAGGCAGGAGCGACGGGTACCTGACCAGCGACGCAGCTGCGGTGACCAGCGCTAGAGGAGAAACGAAGTGCGACGACAGAGCACTGGAGCTAGAGGACAACGCACGCGAGTTGAGGTGCGAATGGGGCAACGCGCGGCGCAGGGCACAGGAGGGAGGCGGAGCGCCGGCGGACTGAGCAGGGCGAGCTCGGACGCGGCGCATGGCCGGCGCGCGGACAAGGCGCGCGGGCGTGCGGCCGAGACAGGCGGGCGGAGCCGGTGGCCGGGAGCTATGGCGGCGGCCTGGGCGCGAGCGTGGCTGGGAGGTGGCGGCGCGGCGCTGGTGGCGGGATGGCGCCGTGGGAGGAGACGAGGAAGAAGCGGGGTCGGGCGCTGATAAGGACAGAGAGAGCAGCAAAGTTGGTTTTTGTGTGGCTGTGAGGATAGACATGACATGTGGGCCCCATTTTTCCCTTCTCCTTATCCTCTTCATTTTCAGATGCAAAGTATCTCATCCGTTGAGCAGCTTACCAGTGGGGCCCACCCTTTTCCTAGTACTGAGGATAAGTATGACATGTGGGTCCCACTGTCTTCTCTCTTCTCTTTTAAAATTGAAATGGAGCTAGCAGACATACTTCAAAAATATTTAACTTTGGCCCAATGACTAAATAAAATGTGGAGAATTTTATGGTGCAATCAGATTTCAAAACTGAGCAAGTTGAATTTGAACTCAGATTTAAATTTGAATTCAAGTGGTGATACTTGACTCAAGGAAATAAATAGTAGATTAGGTTCAAAAATCCTGAAACTTTGAAGTTAACCTTTTTGAACCATAAGGGACCTCAGGAAAAATTTAGAGTTGATTTGGACAAGGTTGAGCGCGAAGTTTAAATTTGAAGTCGACGTTGATTAAACTCTCAGTACGTGTCCAATAAATGGGAAACGTGCTTCAAAAATTTTTGAAACTTTTCCGAGAGTCCAATTGGAATATTAGAAGGTCATGGAAAAATTTACGGCCTGAGATTTGAATATTTTTGGATGTCCCATTTTAGGGTTGGAATAATTCCTTTTTCTTTCTCTCTATTTGTTTTCTTTTCTCCTTTAATTTTTCATTGAAAATGTGAATACTTGGAAATTAAGGATTCTTCACCTTAAGTTCCATTCCACATCAGCAACCATGTTCTATATGTAAAGTTTTAACAAGTCCCCATTTTTAGTGAACATAGTTTAACTCATATGGCTCATGTGAGTTTGGCTTTCCAAGTCTATTTTCAAAATTTTTAAGTTCGCATTTTTGCGTTTTTGTTCTTCCGAAAAACGGGCTTTTACAATCCTTCCCCCTTAAAGGAATCTCGTCCCGAGATTCTAACAGGTAGAATAACAGAACGATGAGGGAACGATCCGTAAAAGAGGGTCATTGACTAAGGAAAATGGCAATGCTCTTAAAGGCTTGGGTTCTACGAAATAGTGATTACCTCCAGACATCTTAAGAAATTCTAAAGTCTGCTTCAAGTGATTCCAGTCTTTAGGTTGATAACCTTGACAGGAAGTTCGACATGACAATATCACATCGTAAAACTTTCACGTCTGTTACTGATCCTTTATTGTTGTACTCTTGCACTGACATGACATCTTGTCCTGTCCTAGTCTTGATTTGAAGAATTTGCACTTGTTCTTTGCTTCTCTAGGTCATCTTGATAGTTTGAAACTTTTCTTGCATTGATTCTTAGTTGCTTGCTTGGTTTTGCATAGGTTCTTATAACTTAATGTGGTATTTCCCTTGACATGAGTTAAGATGGTTTACGAGGTTAAACAACAATCATTAACCTCGTTTGATGTTTAGTCAACCATAGGATTCCTTAGCCGTAGCATAAGAGTAGCAAGACACTCAACACTCTTATGTAATCAAAACAGCAGGAATATTGAAGATATGACGACTACAAGGTTTCTGGGTATATCAACGTCTTCAAACAATAGAAGCAGAAGATGAAGACCTTTTTGCGGTGGCACATGAGGATGTAAGGATTCAGTATCCTCATATGTTTCAACACAGCAAATAACTCAATCATATGGTAACTACAAGGTAATTAGTATAGCAAGGTTACCATATAACAACATAAGACCTTAGATGGACCCAAAGAGTTTCACAAGGTTGACAAACGAACGGTATAGTTGCAACAATTAAGGTACTTGAACCTAACAAGTCAAGGATGGAAGTCCAAGTGTTTGTTTAGTTGCAAGTACTTAAGGCGATTTGAGTTTCAACAAGTCAAAGACAAGGACTCAACTGTGTTTTAGTCACAAGGTGTCCCTTGTGCTACTCAAGATAATGAAACCCGTCGAAGGCGTTGCGAACGATAAAATTGATCACAACTCAAAAATGTTAGGCACTACTTAAGTATCTGAACGGGGTCACATATTCTTGCTCAAAACTCATTAGTAATTACGTTTTATGATGCATCACAAACCGGATGATGTTATGCAGACACAATGCAACTCCGCGGATAATTATGCAAGGTATGGTGCATTCAGTATTATACTTTGAGCAAAAATAGGTAAGACAATCCAAACACAGTCAGAAGTATCCCAAATACAGGAAGATTAATTAAACTTGGTCATGAAAGGCGCTAGAGAAAACTTGCTACTTTCATATCTTGACCAAATTCGATGGTTTCAAGGTAAAAGTATTAGCAAGGAATGGTGAGGTTCATCTCAAGGCAACGGAGTGTACAAAATGGAGCAAAGTGATTGAACTTTTTGTTGATCGGAAGTTTCCCTAAAGCTTGTTAATTACAACCTACAGGTAATTGTGGTTCCTTAACAATGGGTCAGGTTTTTCATCTCGTAGTTTTCTTAAAGTACTATGTCTACGTAGAGTTGCCTTCAGAAGTGGCAAAGAGAGTAACCTTTGAAGAGTAAGGTTCTCCTCACTTCCGTAGGTTGCACTAAGTGGTTGACAAGGTACTGTGCTAGGCACGACCTTGGTTAGTAATCCACGTTCTTGCTAAAGAATTTCCAGCTCATACTACTCACTTATGGCTTCTCGTCTCAAAGACTGAAGCAAAGGAGTGGTTTAGCGTGAAGAATCAACTGACTTCTTTAATTCGATGCTCGAGTTCCACAAGAAACGGGGTTCAAGGTAATCTGTTACTTAAGCTTCGCATTGACTTAATGAGTCAATGTTGTTCTCGGTCCTATTTACTTGAGCATTGCTCCCAGCACGTTGGTTCGGTGTCGATGTACCTTGGTATGACACCTAGGTGAACGTAACACTTCAATTATTACATGAACTCCTTTCCCCTTAAGATTCAAGCTAGGTGAGCAAGAAACTTACTCCAAGCAATATTTATGGGGAGGGTCGTCCAACTAAGGGAAGTGTCGTACATGCTCAATGCACAATTAAAGTGTGAGATGCAAGGTTGCATAGTCAAAACACTAGCATGTGCATCCGAGCAAAAAGGGATTTGCCTTAGTGTAATACTCAACTCTAAAGGCAAATATTGTTGGGTCGCAACACCTGGGATGTTATGAAACTCCTCGAGTTGAACTCGAGAACCAAATCCATAAACACCCTGAAGGGTCATCACCCGATTAAATCCTGGTGGAGGATGAACAGCTTGGACGCAACTTAGAATTTGGCCAAGTAAATGGCAGAATCATATCTTGAGGTGAACAACAAAGTTAAAGTACACTTCAAGACCTTTCTAAAAAGTATTGGTTTGACTCTAGATCGTCTCTGGTTTGCAAGTTATGCAATTTTAAAGTTAGCAGATTTCTCTGCACTTTCAGCAGAATCTGCTTAAACAGTAGCAGTTTTGATCTAAACTTTTCATGCTGTTCTGATGGAAATCTGGAAATATTCTTATTTACAAAGTTGTAGCCAATGTAATAAGCTTTCCAGAATGTACTTACTTGTCTTCATATCAGCTCTGGCTCAAAAGATATGAATTTTTGAAGTTAGGTAAAATTTCAGTATTCAGAATTGAATTCAGTTCAGATTGACCACTCTGTATTCAAACTCGATTTGGAATAGGTAGATGACCGATTCAGGTCTGGAGCCAATTGCAAAAATTGTAGTTGACTCTCTAAACTCTCCAACGGTTACTCGCGTGACACCATTGGATCAAGGGTCTGCGAGTTATGGATTAAATTCAGAGGTGTACAGATTGCTGTCCAGTTTGAGTATGCCTGGACAGTCTCTGCGATTATCTAAATTTCACCCACCAAAACAAGGATTTTGGTCTTGAGCTGAACAGAAAACATGCAGAGGACTCCCAAATCTTTCTAAAGAGTATTTACTTGCCCTCGTAGAACTTCTGGTTGAGAAGATATGGCATTTGCAAGTTGACAGTTTTTCTGAAAATTTGGACAGCACCTCCTTTGTTTAAGGCTGATTTTGTCCACAATTTCAGATATACAAACATCAATATTTGCAAAAGTAATACATAGCAAACTTGTTGCAAAAATTCTCGGTATCCCAGAAATGTAAAATACGAAGCCATTCGACAATTATACAGCGAGTTATGCGAGAAACAGTAACTGTATACAGGACTGTCCACTCGCTGTCCAGATTTTATCAAGTCTAGAAATCTGAAATTTTAAGTATGTTAGAGATGGATTCCGCTCTGAAGTTCTATAGAAATGTTGTAGAGGACTCTCTAAGTTTTTCATACATGTAAAAACATGCATAGGTTGCATTTCTAGTTTAACAGTTATGGCTATTTAAAGTTCAAAATTTTTCTGGCTGTTTCAGATAGCATCGATATACATGTACTATCTTCAACTCTGTTTTGAATTAGTTTTAAACTGAATTTGAGGTATCACTGAATAACAAAGTTGTAGAATAGCTCTTCCACTTTCCAGAAATGTATCATAATGGAATAGAAGAGCTTTCTCCAAGGAAATATGACAAAAATTCAGATGCTGGTCCGTGTAGTTTCAGAACAGCAGCTGCTGTGATAATGGTGCATTTTCATCACCATAAAAGCATCTCTTGGCTTGGAGGTCAATAGGAAACTATTAGAAGACTCCAAAAGTTTTTTCAAAAAGTATTCACTTGCCTCCAAAGCCCTCCAGGTTGAAGAGATATGGAATTTCAAAGTCAGGTCCATTCTGTTCGAAAACAGAACTCACCGGCTTCGAAACACAAGAATTTGGAAACAAACTCAAATTTTGAAACTTAGCTCAAAACTCAAGTCCGATGGCTAGAACTTGATTCACAACTAATCATTTCCTTTAGAACCAAATGGAATCTTAAAGGAGACTTGACGACCTTCTTATCCATAGCATATCAATATGGATCTTCAAACTTAACCAAAATCTCAACCCAGCGAAGTCGAGCTAAACTCTCGCCAGGAGCAAAGGACTTTGGTTCACCTACTCTTGAAAAGAAACATTTTACTTTGTCCACAAGATATCAGCAACTGATACTTGGACTCAATATGAATATGAAGTCATTTCTTTCGTGGGGGATGGTCAAAGTATCAAGTGTGATACTGACGGTACTACGTGCCTTACTAAAAGAAAAGTCTAATCCGGTATATTCGGATACGTCTAGAGGTGGTCCTACTATCGATCACTCGCAAACGTATTCTACACGGGTCGCTACCGGAGTTAGTGTACCTGCAGAAGACAAACAATCCCCTTTCACACCTTCACACCTCAAGGGCGGCACGGGGAAACACGACAGGCAGTCACAATAATATATATGAAAGTAAATGCATACGACTCTGGTGTGAGTCGCCCTCGAGTGAGGCCATGTCTCGAGGTACATGGCTGTAAATACGTCTGTACAGCAAAGACTCCCGTACGAACCGGCTTATACACGCTCGGGCATACGTGTTTCGCATGATCCCATAGAACATGAATGGTTCTAGAGATGCATACTATCGGGTTATACACCACCCGACGGGGGCTCCCACTAATTTTGTGTCACGCTGGGGTACCGCGTGTCATATGTTCTCAGAAACATGGAAAGTTTCAGAGACTCATATTGACTTTCCGTGCTAAGCCACGGAAATTTCACATACCATATCTCGTATGCAGAGTTTACCGAGATTGATCCGCTCTCGGCGGCGTACCTTACCTCTTACCTTGAAGACAGAGCGTCGTTACAGAATAATATAACAAGTTAGTTCACCACCTTTATAACTTATACTAGTAATAGTCCTTAATGGGCATATAGCTAATCCTCACTCGACTACTTCGGAGTTTTTGAAAATAGGCTCTTTTTCGAGCGTGCTATTCCCAATGAAGCTCTGATACCATGTCTGTGGGGACCGGAGTCCACACATCCGAGGATCTCACTGGGTGGTACCGTGCGATGCGGCACCTAACAACACACACGAAAAGGATACCAAAACATATAAAGTTATCATTTCATAATAAGAAGAATTTACAAAAGAGTGTACAATAGGAGTACACACGCAGCGGAAAATACATACTCATAATCTCACCTAACTAAGCAGGAGAGAAGGCGTCCATGCCCTAGGACGATTCTCACTAGCAACACGAAGAACAAACAGCAGCGGCGTGGCTCACATGAGATTTATCTCGACACCTCGAGTCTCATGTACAACCTGAACAGCAGAAATAAAACTAATACCTGCAAAAATCGTTAAAGCGCAAACGTGAGCATAAGGCTCAGCAAGACTTAACCGTCTCACTAGACATATGCAAGGGGACACTAAACATAGGTAAGGAATAGCATAAATGGACTCGCCTACAAGTGGATCCTTATAATCAAGTTTTAAGTAGCAAATGACATTCTCCGAGCACGGCACATCATGGGCTCCACAATCAAACAAGAAACGCTTTACCGATGATATGACATACCCAAAGCACATAATGCTATTACAGCTAAAGTATGGGGAAATTGTAAATCTTTAGTTATACTATCTCTAAATCAAACAAAGTTGCAAAGTAATTATAATTCAGCATCATATGACTTTCCTGACTTCTTTAGTATTTACTACGTTGCGACTGCGACAGACAAGTGGTACTCTATTACTGCGAGGGACAGTGATTGCAATCAGGACACACCCGGACAACACGACACATACGTCGTTCGGAAGTGTCAGCGAGCACAACTGTACCTACATAACACTTCAGTACTAGGCGTATATGGCCACCTTTCACAAGAAACTCAAAGGCTGAGCCCGTCTCACCTCCGCAAACAGAAGGTCTCCGCACAGAACACCTCATGTGTCTGCCGACCGATTTACACCTTACTGTCCTCAACCCACCCCTATCGATGGTGAGTTAATGGGTCTCAACACCCCAGTTATCAAGTTACATCAGTTTATTGGATTCCATATGTCCATTATATTGCCGGTACAATTCAAGCTTGTCCGAAGGGGCTGCATACGGACGGGCCTTAATCGACACAAGCAGGGCTATGCGACCGAGACTCAATTCTCGCCGCTTCCTATCCATTCCCTGCCCGGTCTCAATTTCATTATATTAAGCCATTTTCTATTCAACCAATCCTGTGAGATACATCTCTCGCGAGTAGATTCCAACTACTCGACTTCTACCGGATTTCCTATGCATTAGCAAAGCAGTTACTACAGGTCAAACTGTAACTCGTGCCAAACAAACCCCTGGGATTTTTGGTCATGCAAGTGGAGTATCATACACCCTAAACGTAATGCACAATTCATATACTATTCATCATAGTGATAAAGCAAAAGCTCATAAACGACTTAAATGCAAACCGGGGCTTGCCTTAGTTTGCGACTGAACAAATGTCAATTGTTAGGGCTTGATCTTCCTCCGGAGAACCTGCCATGGAACCTCAGTGGAAACACCTTGGCCTTCTCCTCCAAGTGAAGCTTCTTGTCGATCACCTATCAGCACGTTCCTATCGACATGATATGCATATAAGTAATTAAGTAATTAAGTAATTTAAGAAAAGGCTCCACGGGGTTGTGTAAACTCTAAGAATGAGGAGTTCAACTAGGAAGGACAATTATGCCTTTGTTGTGTGAATGAACAAAGGATGAAGTCAAGTGGTCATAGTAGTATCGAGATGTGAATTGAAAGGTGCAATGTAAGCACACATTGCAACTTGGCATTCAACACTCGACGCTATGCCACTCAAGGACGATACAGCTGAATGGTGTGAAAGTGTTGGACTGGTAGGGTAAGGATGACCTAAGAGTCAAGGTGGCATAGTAGTGTCGAGATAAGCACTGAAAAGTGCAATGTAATGACACATCGCAATTTAGCACTCGACACTTGGAGCTACGCCGCCCAAAGAGTGATAAGGTAGAATGGTGAAGAAGTATTACTGGACTGTGTGATGTAAGGAAGACTAAGCGATCAAGATGGAGCATTGAAAGCTTAAGGCATGAGTGAACTGTGTTACAAGAGGTTATGACTTAGAAGTCGACCAATGAAGTTACACAAACTCATTAAGGAGTAAACCTAATTACGTGACAAGTGTGATCGCAGGGTTCTGATAAGGGTGAACCAGGGTGAAACCATAGCGACACTTGGGAGTGAAGTGAGGTCAACATTCTTTGGACTTAAAACGTCATAACGAGCCTTGTTAACCTGACGTGAGTACTGAGACAACGTTCAAATGACCTTTAGGTAAAGTAGTTTCTACGGCAAGCTTCTCGAGCATTGTTCAAGTGCTTACGTGACACTATTGCAGTGTCCTTTGCAAGATTGTCCAGATGAGCTCGGTGAACTCCTAGAACTCGAACATGATGCGAGACCTTGTCGTGACGATCATGCTTTGCCATCACGAGAAGATCGGATTAGCGAGGTCCACATCGACCCGGACTCGTCAAAGGGGTGAGCGGAATCTCGAACACCACTTCATGAGTCGAAGAGTTAGGGACTCGACGAACCTACCGTCGATGAAGAGGTACACCTAGGTAAGCAATTCTGCGAGCGGAAAGGAAACGTCCTCGACACGACTAAGAAATTCTTATCCAAGGTTCCACTTGGACTAGTTCTCCTCGTCGGTCGCAACGTTCTCGCAGTATTCTACCCTAGGTCATCGGTGGTCACCAATACACTCGGTTTGACCTAGAAGGCATTTCATCTAGCATCTAGGCCACACCTAGGACTCGACGAGTCTCGCCTTGACCAAACCCTAATTTGGCTAAACGATTGTCGACCGTTGTGTCGTGGTTGTGTTTCAGCATCATGTACGTTACAGGCATCCTTCATCTCGATGCTAGGGCACGATAACGGCTCGGAGTGTCACGACGATGTCATATGGTCAACGACGTCGACGCGGCTCATGGTGGAGCATCACGAGCACGCACGGACAGGCCGACGTGATACAAACGACAAAGGAGGTCGACTTAGGGACTTCTATAGAAATGATATCAATGCGAAAACTGGACGTATGACTTGACGAGACATGAGTACCATTAGGGGTCACGATGAACGGACATCGATGACGTCAAGTAAGGTATTTCAGGGTAAGGCTCACCTTGGATGCATTTCGCCGAACATCTTGGTGTGCACTAGGGTTCCATCGCGTCATCATCATTCAAAGGGTATCTTGGCACATGTACTTGTCACTTGCCACCCTAGAATAGACCTGCGCCCATAGACCAGCATTGAACGGCAACATACTTAGTTTTGCCTTGTAACCATTTCATCGAACACCTTGGCTGCAGTCACTGATCCAAAGAATCTTGCAAAATAAGGGCTAACCTTGGACCAGTTGTCGATACCATGGTGTCAAAGGTGTGTTCCTGCATCTCCTCGGCTTTCGCACATTCCTTAACAATGAAGTGCCTGCTGTGGTACTTCTCACTGGCATTTGGTCGAACAGGTGGTGAGCACAACCAGGAACAAGGAGCAGAGCAGCACTGCGCCATGGCGCAGGGTCTGAGCGCGGCTGCACGGCGGTGGAACGCAGACACGGTGGGGAGAAGGCCATGGTGCTGCGTAGTAGGCGCGTGCCTCAAGCTGGAGCAAGCAATGACGGGGCGGTGGTGACCACCACGGTGCGGAGAGCAGGGCACGCGTGAACACAAGGCAGGAGCGACGGGTACCTGACCAGCGACGCAGCTGCGGTGACCAGCGCTAGAGGAGAAACGAAGTGCGACGACAGAGCACTGGAGCTAGAGGACAACGCACGCGAGTTGAGGTGCGAATGGGGCAACGCGCGGCGCAGGGCACAGGAGGGAGGCGGAGCGCCGGCGGACTGAGCAGGGCGAGCTCGGACGCGGCGCATGGCCGGCGCGCGGACAAGGCGCGCGGGCGTGCGGCCGAGACAGGCGGGCGGAGCCGGTGGCCGGGAGCTATGGCGGCGGCCTGGGCGCGAGCGTGGCTGGGAGGTGGCGGCGCGGCGCTGGTGGCGGGATGGCGCCGTGGGAGGAGACGAGGAAGAAGCGGGGTCGGGCGCTGATAAGGACAGAGAGAGCAGCAAAGTTGGTTTTTGTGTGGCTGTGAGGATAGACATGACATGTGGGCCCCATTTTTCCCTTCTCCTTATCCTCTTCATTTTCAGATGCAAAGTATCTCATCCGTTGAGCAGCTTACCAGTGGGGCCCACCCTTTTCCTAGTACTGAGGATAAGTATGACATGTGGGTCCCACTGTCTTCTCTCTTCTCTTTTAAAATTGAAATGGAGCTAGCAGACATACTTCAAAAATATTTAACTTTGGCCCAATGACTAAATAAAATGTGGAGAATTTTATGGTGCAATCAGATTTCAAAACTGAGCAAGTTGAATTTGAACTCAGATTTAAATTTGAATTCAAGTGGTGATACTTGACTCAAGGAAATAAATAGTAGATTAGGTTCAAAAATCCTGAAACTTTGAAGTTAACCTTTTTGAACCATAAGGGACCTCAGGAAAAATTTAGAGTTGATTTGGACAAGGTTTAGCGCGAAGTTTAAATTTGAAGTCGACGTTGATTAAACTCTCAGTACGTGTCCAATAAATGGGAAACGTGCTTCAAAAATTTTTGAAACTTTTCCGAGAGTCCAATTGGAATATTAGAAGGTCATGGAAAAATTTACGGCCTGAGATTTGAATATTTTTGGATGTCCCATTTTAGGGTTGGAATAATTCCTTTTTCTTTCTCTCTATTTGTTTTCTTTTCTCCTTTAATTTTTCATTGAAAATGTGAATACTTGGAAATTAAGGATTCTTCACCTTAAGTTCCATTCCACATCAGCAACCATGTTCTATATGTAAAGTTTTAACAAGTCCCCATTTTTAGTGAACATAGTTTAACTCATATGGCTCATGTGAGTTTGGCTTTCCAAGTCTATTTTCAAAATTTTTAAGTTCGCATTTTTGCGTTTTTGTTCTTCCGAAAAACGGGCTTTTACAACGGCTCCTTCTCCCCGCGGAGGAGGTCTTCAATGGCGGCAACTACTCCAGCATCGACATCTCCTCAGGACAATAGTTCTGGCCATGTGGCTCCAGTACGAGGGCCATCCGAGGGCTCTAGGTTCGGAGGTCCTTCTCAGTCGAGGGGGGCCTCAACCTAGACGTCGCTGATGGCGGGAGCAAGCTCTGGGGAACCTTCCGGAGCTACCACGCCAGTGGCGACAGGATCTAGTTCTGAGCGTCCGATGAAGAGGTTCCGCACTAGCTGGAGCGGAAGCCTTCCAAGGTAAGTATGATTTTGTACCTTAGTTGACGGTTTTTGCTGTAATTATGTTTTGAGTTTCTTTGTCCTTCATCGGTAGGGTCCCCAAGAAAGGGGCTAAAGCTCCAGTTCCTACAACAGCAGCTGAGGCTGTGTCGGAGGTAGCTGCAGTCCCGGCCCTGGAGCCGGACGTTGTTGAAGCCCCGGTAGCGGAGCCGGTGGTTGAAGAAGCCCCGGCGGTAGAGTTGGTGGTTGATGAAGTTCCGGCGGTGGAGCTCAGTTTCTATGAAGTTCTGGCGCTTGAACCGGTTGTCGAAGAAGTGCCGGCGCCTGAGCCAATGGCAGTTGAGGCACCAGCGCCTAAACCGGCGGTGGAGGAGGCGCCAGCGTTGGAGCCGGAATTGGCTTCAGCTCCGGCCGAACCTTCAACGCCTGCCCCGGAGATAGGGGTTACAGAAGTTCCCATGGCTGAGCCAGGGTGCAAGAGGAGGCTGCTGGTCCCCTGCCTGAGGGACCAGTTGCTGATGACCAGGCAGCAGGACCTTCGGAGCCGACTCTGGAGGTAGGAACTTCTGCTGCAGGGCCTTCCTCGACGGTGGCCGAGGCTATTCTGGAGGGCGGCCCTAGTGCCACGGAAGCTCAAGGGACCACTCTTGTAGAGTGGGACCCGATTTTTGTTGTAGAGAACCCGCTGTAGCCAGCGGAGAGGACCCCGACAGGTCCGGAGCCGATCCCCCTGTCGTTGTCTATCGACAACGCCTGCTCCAGCCTTCGTCAAGTGCAGCTGGCCTTCATGACTGGATGAGAGGGAAAGCATGACGCGATCCCTTGACAACCAATCCCGGGTCTTCTATGAACAGGCCGTAGCTGCTAATAATGCAGCGAGTGATCGCCAAGAGAAGCTCAACGCCATCCACGACAGTCTCGTCAAGCGTCGGGAGGCTCTTGAGGAGCAGGAGAAAAAGCTCGAAGATGAAGAGCAAAAACTCCTGGAGCTTCGGGATGACCTCGTGAAGAGGGAGGAGGAGCTTACTCAGAGGCTAACTCTGGGTGACAAGAGTCTCGCGGAGCGCACCAAGAAGCTGGAGGAGCGCTGCGAGAAGAAGGAGAAGAAGGCCTGGCAGCGAGGACAAGACCTCCACAAGAGGGAGAATGAAATTGCTGCCAAGGAGAAGAAGGTGCGGGGCCGGGAGAAGGACCTGGTCGACCATCGGAACAAGATCCACCTCCAAGAGGAGCTCGGTAAATTCGAAAGGCAGGTTGCTGAAAAGATTCAGCAGAACGCCAAAGAGGTTGAGCGCCTTGCTCGGGAGAATTCGGAGCTTGCGGCGACCAAAAGATCCTTGGAAGAGATGCGAGGTTCAAGGGCTGCGGAGTCCCAACAAGTTTGGGAGTTCTTGGGCAAAGCCAACGACGCGTTGACGCCGATGGGTTTTAGTCCCGTGCGTCCGGATGACCCGGAGCCAGAGCTTGACTTGGCGTTGCAAGCGTTGAGCTCGGTGGGCAACAAGCTCACCAAGATGGGAGATGTCATCGCGGACCAGCTGGAAACCGAAGGACAATCCCTGGCGAAGAACGTCACAGAGTTCATGCTGACGTGCTACACAAGCCGGGACCCTCACTTCCCATTGGACCCGGTGCTTGAAGGCCCCATCGACGGAGAGGGAGAAGCCGCCAAAGCCAGCATGTCGGAGGTTGCCCAGAAGGTCGCCTCGTTCTTCCATAGGGTCTATGACTCTCTCTTTGTAGCTCCCGCTTATATTCTTTCTTCGTTTTCTCCAATTTTGTAATCTCTTGTCTCTAGATGAATGAAATCCATGTTTTTTATGAATTTCATTTTTTGTCTTCAACACCTTTGTCCCACTTGGCCCCCTGGTAGATGTACACAATTTGATTGTGGACATGTACTAAGAGGATGTAGCATTTTGTTGAAGACTTGCACGCTTTGAACTTGTAGTTTGTAGGTCCGAAGTCACCGATAGTAGGGGCCCCCTGAGGTTGTCGGAGCTTAGTAGCTCCGGCAGTGACCCTTGTCAACACGTAGAGCATTGACGGTTAGTCCTCTGGGGTTGTCAGAGCTTGGTAGCTCCGGCAGCAACCACTCAACACGCGGTGCATCGACAGCAAACCCCACTGGGGAGTCTTCCCACCATCTTTTCTTCACGTTGACGGCTGGCCCCTTGGATTTACCACAACTTTGTAGCTCCGACGATGTATACTATCAATGTTTGGAACATCGATAGTAGGCCACCTTAGGGGGTTTCGGAGCTTTGATAGCTCCGGATTCATCCACCATCATCATGAGATCTTTATTTTTCCTGCACACTGAAGTCAAGAAAAACAGTAAAATTCATTTCCTATCTATAACTCATTTGCGGCTTATTATTCCCGAAAGAAATTTTTAGGTCGAACGCAACTCTACATACAATCAAGTGCACTGGCTTGTTTTCTCCAGGTCTGATCATTTCTGGACTCACCTTACTTTGGCCTGCCGGGGTGTAGCTAGAGTGGCGTACTTAGGGTGCAGGGCCAGGCTAAGTCGACAGCACACTCCGGACCTAGATTGGCTTGGCGGCATTCAGACGAGTAGACCATTAACAATGTTTAGACCCGGAGGAAATGACAATGCAACTTGAATTATATATGAACTGGTCGAGCTAAAGTTTCTTAGGAATTGCACAACTTTGTTATAGACAAGAAAGAGAAAAATAAAAAATATTGAGCTTGTACAAAATAAATGCACGTGGAGTCTGTTTTCACACAATGATGTCTTTCATTATAGGTCCGAGGTACAGGGGAAACAAGTACACACTTAGGGTACGGAACCAGGCTACGTGTGTCTCGTTTCTCGTTTGACCCAAGGTAGCTAGCTACACTTTTAGTTCTGAGACTGTGACAAGTGTTGCCTGAACTTTGCGGACCTTCTAAGGAAGGTCCGACTATTCTCCCGGAGGAGCTACACGACTCTGTACAATTACTCTATAACATACATCACATGTAACTACAGACTCACCTCCATGATATTAAGCGTAGAACTTACGGAGGTGCTCAATGTTCCAAGGATTAGGGAGAGGTGCCCCATCCTAGTTGCCAAGCGAACGCATTTGAGATGGGATACTTTGATCACTCAGAAGTGTCCTTCCCAACTGGGGGAGAGTTTATTTAACCCTTCTCGAGTTTGTATTCTCCGTAGCACCAGATCGCCTTCTTCGAGCTGTCGGCTGTGAACATGCCTTTGGTGATAGCGCCGAAGAGCTTGGTGGTATCAGGCATTCCGAATAGCTGCTCGGCACCTTCCCTCTTCAAGGAGGTCAAGGTCTTCACATTGGAGCTGGTCCTGCATGGCATCGTCAAAGGTCCGGACTCAGAGCGACCCCAAGGTGATTTTTGGAGGAAGGACTGCTTCAGCTCCGTACACCAGGAAGAAGGGTGTCTCTCCAGTTGACCGGTTTGGAGTTGTCCTGTTGGCCCACAAGGTGGGCGGAAGCTCTTCGATCCAGTTGGCTCCATGTTTTTTCAGGCGCTCATATGTGCACGTCTTGAGTCCTTTTAGGATTTCTGCATTTGCTCTCTGAGCTTGGCCATTGCTTGCTGGGTGAGCTACAGAAGCATAGCTGACTTGAATGTCGAGGTCTTCGCAATACCCTTGGAATGCAGAGCTTGTGAATTGAGTCCTGTTATCAGTTATGATCCTGTTTGGGACTCCAAATCTGCATACGATGGACTGTAAGAAGTTGATAGCTGATTGCTTGTTTATTGTCACAACTGGAGTTGCTTTCGGCCGTTTGGTGAATTTGTCGATGGCGACATACAGGAACTTGTAACCTCTGACGGCTCTTGGGAAAGGTCCCAAGATATCCATCCCCCACACAGCGAAGGGCTATGTAGGAGGTATCGTTTGTAGAGGCTGAGCTGTTGTGTGGATTTGCTTTGCATGGAACTGGCATGCTTCACATTTCTTCACTAGCTCAGTTGCATCCTGGAGTGCTGTAGGCCAGTAAAAAGCATGTCGGAAGGCTTTACCGACCAGCGTGCGGGAAGATGCGTGGTTCCCACACTCACCTCCATGGATATCTGCGAGGAGCTCACAACCTTCTTCCCTTGTAATGCACTGCATTAGGACGCCGTTGGCACCGCGCTGGTAGAGATCCTCTTCTACCAGCGTGTATCTTTTAGCCAATCTGACTATCCGGTCAGCGGATACATTATCTTCAGGAAGGAAATTGTCTTTCAAGTAGCTCCGGATCTCTGAGATCCATGCATCAGATCTAACTTGAGGATTTGAGTCTTGCGTGCTGGGTTGCTCAGAGCTTCCTACAACACCTACGACCCTTGATGGACGCCATGGTAACAGGGCCATCGGGACCGCCAGCTTCGAGGTGCTGGTCTTGCCCCCTTCGCTCAGTTCGGCAGGCTGAGCTGTTGGTCTTGACAATCTCCGGACGAAGGTTCCGTGAGGAGTTAGAGCTCCGGTTGAAGCTTTCGTCGAGAGTTCATTGGCTTCAGCGTTGTTGAGACGCTGGACATGGCAAAGATCCAGGACGTCGAAGTACTTTTGAAGCTTCTAGACTTCAAGTAAGTATGCAGATAGTTGAGGGTTATTGCAACAACATTCACCTTTGACTTATTTTATAACAAGCTGTGAATCACCCTTTACCAACAGCTGCTTGACACCATACGATAGTGCCACCTTGAGCCCATAAATTAGTGCTTCATACTCCGCCATGTTGTTGGTCACCTTGAATTCAAGGTGAACCATGTATTTGACCTTCTCCCCGGTCGGAGCGAGGAGAAGGACTCCAGCTCCAGCCCTCTGCTTTTGCACAGAGCCGTCAAAGTAGAGAGTCCGGTGAGGCTCGGTGAAGATCGAAACCTTGGGTTCCAGCTTCTGCTCGCTGGGGCCCCCAGGATTTGATGGAGAAGGGGTCCATTCCGCCACGAAGTCTGCCAGTGCTTGACTCTTAATTACTTGTCTTGGGATGAATTCAAGATCGAACTCGGCCAGTTCCGCTGCCCACTTTGCAATGTTCCCAGTAGAGTTGGGATTATGCAAGATTGCACGCAGTGGATAAGAAGTTACCACTAAAATCTTGTGAGCTTGGAAGTAGTGTTGGAGCTTCCTAGAAGCAATAAGTACTGCATATAGCAGCTTATGCACCTCCAGGTACCGAGTCTTGGCGTCATGGAGTGCTTCGCTGATGAAGTACACTGGGCGTTGGACTGTCTGGACCCTCCCGAAGGGGCCTGAAGCTTCCTCCTCATCAACCCGGACCCTCCCAGAGGGGTCCAGACCTTGTTCGGGGACCTCCGAGTTCCGGTCGGAGGAACCCAGAGCTTCTTCTGTAGTGACTCGAACCTTTCCGGGGGGGGGGGGGGGGTCCGGATCTTGTTGCTCAACAACATCAACTTCTTCATTTGAAGGAGGTTGATCCTCTGGCATCTCCCCTTGAGGATCAAGGTCTAGGAGCTGGGACCCAGACTCGTCTTTAGGTAGCTCCGGATCCTCCCGAAGGGGTCTGGATTCCTGAAATGGAGATGGTTCTGGTGTTTCCGCAACCAGGACCATGCTAACAACTTCTTCAGTTGCTGAAATGTAAAGCAGAAGTGGCTCACTAGGATTCGGAGCTACCAGGGTTGGTAGAGTGGTGAGGAGCTGCTTCAACTCCTGGAATGCCTTTTCTGCTTCTTCAGACCATTGGAATGGTCCGGACTTCCTCAATAACCTGAATAAGGGTAGCGTCCATTCTACCAGTCTTGAGATGAACCGACTGAGGGCAGCTAGACATCCAGTCAGCTTCTGGACATCCTTGATGCGAGCTGGTGGCCGCATGTCTTCAATAGCTTTAATCTTCGTCGGATTTGCTTCTATTCCTCGGTGGTTCACCAAGAATCCAAGAAGCTTTCCGGAGCTAACCCCGAAGACACACTTTTCTGGGTTCAGCTTTGTGCGTGTGACTCGCAACTTGTCGAAGACAGCTTGCAAGGGGTTAAGGAATGACTCCTTGTTCTTGATCTTGATGACGATGTCATCGATGTACACTTCCACTACATCTCTGATAAGCTCTCCAAAAGTTTTGTACATAGCTTGTACAAATGTTGAAGCAGCGTTTTTGAGATCGAATGGCATGGTAGTGTAACAATATAATCCATCTACTGTGATGAAGTAAGTATGCTCTTCATCTTCCCTAGACATTCTGATTTGATGGTACCCAGAATATGCGTCTAGGAAACACAGTAATTCGCACCCGGAGGTGGAATCCACTATCTTATCTATTCTAGGTAGTGGGAATGGATATTTTGGACATGCCTTATTCAGTGTAGTGTAGTCGATACATATCCGAAGCTTCTCGCCGGCCTTGGCTACAACGACTGGGTTTGCCAGCCATTTTGGGTGGAAGACTTCTCGGATGAATCTAGCTTCAAGCAACTTCTTCACTTCTTGTCGTATGAAGTTCTGTCGCTCTACTGATTGCTTCTGAGGCTTCTGATGTACAGGCCGAGCGTCGGGATAATTCTTCATATTGTGCTCGATCACTTCCTTAGGGATCCCAGGCATTTGTGATGGTTGCCAGGAAAACACGTCAACATTAGCCCGGAGGAAAGTGACGAGCGCGAGTTCCTATTTGTCATTCAGACCTTCTGATATGCAGGTGGTCTGAGCAGCGTCGGAACCGATTTGGATGACCTTGACAGGGATGTCAGTGTCACCGCTTGGTTGCACACGAGGTGCAGAGGTTGAGCCTCGATGACGAATGCTCGGGGGTTATGGAGCTTGCTCCTTTCCGGATTCTTCCACCTGCGCTGTAGCGAGTGCACGGATTTCTTCCAGAGCAGTCACTCCGGCAGTGCGATCTCCACAGATCCGGAGAACACTGGCTGGTGTTGGCATCTTCAACACCAAGTAGCCATAATGGGCGGCAGCCATGAATTTGTACAAGGCTGGCCTGCCCAAAATGGCATTGAATGGTAAGTTGATCTACGCCACGTCGAAGACCAACTTCTCAGTGCGGTAATTCTCCCGGGTCTCAAAGGTCACCGGTAGAGTAATTTCACCAAGTGGAGTTATGGCCCCCGGACCTACTCTGGAGAAAGGTCGGGAGGGGCAAAGATCCTAAGGTCGGAGCTGAAGCTTGACAAAAGCTTCGAAGCTTATGAGGTTCAACCCCGAAGCTCTGTCCACCATCACATGGTGGAGCTGGATGTTGTTGATGGTTGGAGATACCATCAATGGAAGTTGGCCAGCTCTGATTATGTTCTGAGGGCAGTTCGAAGCATCGAAGGTGATGGCAGTGTCCATCCACTTCCGGTGCGGCTCCACCCTGGCAATGGGAGCTACTGCGGCCATGTCCCGCCGCATTGTCTTGAGGACACGGCGAGAGGTGATGTCCCACGAACCACCAAAAATGGTGTTCATGGTCTTCCGATGTTCGTTGTCGGAGACGTTGGAGTCGGAGTCAACGGAGGTGTAAACAACTTTCAAGACCTTTTTAGGGTCCTGAAAGCCTAACTCCTCTTCAGCCGGAGCTTCGTCGACTTTCTGTTTTCCTTCCCTTTGACGGAAAGGAAATTCTTCTCGGCACTTGTTGTAGCGCTCGACAAGGTTCTGGACCTCTCGGCAGTCTTCCAGGTTGTGGCTGTTCGTCTTGTGTATAGGACACCACATCTTGGAGCTGCCTCCGTCTTCAGATGACGACCGAAGTCATTTTTCTAGGTGTGGCCCCCAGCCACCCTTAGCTGCGACAGCAGCGGCTTTAGGTGTGCCGACCGGCGACTTTTTCTTGCCGTTGGAATTTTTCTTCTTCTTACCACTCCCGGAGGTAGTGGCTTCACCCTTGGAGGACTTTTTGTTGTCCTCCGAAGGTGGTTGGGAGTGCATTTCACGGCCCTCTGCATCTTTGGCGCACTTGTCTGCCAAGCTGAAGAGTTCCGTGATGCTGGTGATTTCCTTGGTCGCCAGCTTCTCTAGCATCTTCTTGTCTCGTACGCCCTGTCTAAATGCCACAATGACAGAAGTGCTTGAGATAGAAGGTATAGTGTCTCGTACCTGGGAGAATATCTGGATGATGGATCGCATGGACTCTCCCCCTTCTGCTTGACAGCAAAAAGGTCCAGTTCTGTGCCTGGTCGGGTATATGAACTCCTGAAGTGGGCAGTGAAATGTTGGCACAGTTCCACCCTACTATTGATGGAGTCGGGCAGAAGGCTCATGAACCAGGACTTGGCGGTCTAAGTTAAAGCCACGGGGAAGTAGTTGGCCATTACGGCCTCGTTGCCCCCGGCCGCAAGGATTGCTGTGGAGTAGATTTGAAGAAACTCAACAAGATTGACAGTCCCGTCAAATTTCTCCGGCAGGTGAGGCCGAAACTTCTGCGGCCATCTAACCTTATGTAGGTGCAGGGCCAGGGCAGAACAGCCTCCTCCTACTCCCTCGGGAGCAGGACTGTCCTGAGCCTCTTGCCTCTCGCGAGCACGCTCGACATGGACCTGGTCGTCCTGTTGACGGTAACGGCGATCAAGCTCCGCCTGGAGGTCGTGAGTTGAAAGCCTGGTTACCGTATGGGTGTGTCGCGCCCCGGAAGGCAGCGACGTCACCTGTTGAGACGAAACACACCTCTTGTGTTGCGAAGCGTGCGGACCAAGTCTACCCGACACGGTCCGATGCTGTGATGGGGCCCGCCCCAAGGTGGGAGGACCTTGGTTGCTGATGCGATCGGCTGCTGCTGTAACCAAGTGTTCCACATCAGCCCTCCACTACTCCATTGCACCCTGGGATGCTCCTGGAGACGGTGGACGTTGAAGAAGAGCACGCGCAGCATGGAGTGCATGTTCAGGGTTGTTGTTCGCCGATGCTGTGATTGATGCAGACGCCCCATCTCACTGTCCAGCTTGATTTGCCGATGCGGACGGTGGCAGCGGTGGCATGACTCTTGCTGGAGCCACAACACCTGCTGGTTGCTGCATGTTGGAGGGATTACCTCTAGCAGGTTGCGCAGCAGGGTTTCCATTGGACAATCCAGCAGTAGAGTTCACCATCCTTGAATCTCGGGCGCCCCTACCTGGAGCGCCAGCTGTCAGAGTCTGGTTCCGGCAATTCTCCCGGTACTACCGTTGGTAGCCCGCGGAGTTTGTAGTTCGGTAATGGGCGCACAGAGATTTAGAATACGATTGACACAAGGTTTTACGTGCTTTGGGCTGCCTAAGCGTAATACCCTACTTCATAGGGTGTGTGGTTGTTGTATTGAGTGTCTGAGCACTTGTGAGCGTGTGTCAGAGCTGAGTCTGAGAGTGTTCGGAGAGTTCCGCGGAGTGGAGAGAGCCCCCTGTGTATTGCTCGACCAATCCTTTTATAGTACAAGGACTGGTCGTTATATCATTTGCCTGGCCCGACATGTGGCCCTGGCGGTTATAGATGCTTAATACACAATGAATGAGCTTAATTACCCTTAATAGCGTGGTAACGAGCCTTGACAGTGTCATTACTGGTATTAAGGGCCCTCCGATCGTGTGTCATTAAGATAGTATTAATGACACTTAATCGGGTCTTGAAGTCCTTGATTGTCCCTTGAAGGTCCGAGACGTTGGGGTCCACCAGTCTGGTTGTCGAGGCTGAAGGTCCGGCGGCTGAACACGTGCCAGCCCCGGAGCTTACTGTCTGGGACGAGAAGGTCCGGTGCAGTTGTACACATGTCGGTACTGGAGCTTCCCTCTGTCGGGGGTTAGGTCCGGGGGTGCCGTGCCGGTGTTTAGCCCGGAGCTTTCCCATGTGTGGGACGTAGCTCCTGTTGCAGTATACACGTGGCAGCACCGGGACTAACCATAGATGGGAGGCAGGTCTGGTCCCATATGACACGTGGGGCCTTCGGAGGTCTTCAACTCAGACAGGTGAAGTTCCTTTGGTCTTCTTGTAGTCTCATGGGTATATGGTACGCAGGGTACCGACAGTAATGCTTCTACCCATTTTGACACATAATCGATGACAACCAAAATATACTCGCAATCATAAGACCTAGGAAAAGGTACCATGAAATAAATACCCCATACATCAAATAATTCCACTTGGAGATTGTATGTTAGGGGCATCGCATCGCGAGCAGAGATTCCTCCATGCTTCTGGCACTTCCATCATCAGCAAATGAATTCCTTGGTATCTTCATACATTGAAGGCCAATAGAATCCACTCTTCCAGATCTTTGCCTGAGTACGGTAAACACTATAGGGGCCAGCATGGCATTTCTCTATAATTTTGGTGCCTTCAATTGATGGGACACACCTTCTAAGAAGGCCATCGGCACATACTCGATAGAGGTAAGGGTCATCCCAAAGGTGTCTACGACTCTCATAAATGAGTTTCTTTTTGTTCTCCCCTGGTGGTACGTATCCCGTGACCATAAAGTTCACGATATCCGCATACCAAGGGTGAGAGTCCGTCACCTTGAGGAGCATATCATCTCGTAGAAAGTCATTGATAGGTATGTCCATGGTTTGTGTGACTTCCATACGTGAAAGATGATCTGCCACTGAATTCTCTACCCCTTTCTTATCTCTTATTTCCAGATCAAATTCTTGGAGTAGAAGAATCCATCGAATTATCCTGGGTTTAGCATCCTTTTTGGTAAGCAGATATTTCAAAGCAGCATGGTTTGTGTAGATTATGACCTTTTCTCCAACCAAATAGGATCTAAACTTGTCGATAGCAAAAACTACTGCTAGGAGCTCTTTCTCAGTTGTGGCATAATTGAGTTGGGCTCCTGTCAGAGTTTTGCTAGCGTAGTCTATTGTGTGATGCTTTTTATCTTTGATTTGGCCTAAGACTGCACCAACAGCAAAGTCACTGGCATCACACATGATTTCGAATGGCAGCGTCCAATTAGGAGGTTGGATAATTGGAGCTGAGATGAGTGCCTTTTTTAGTATATCAAATGATTTAAGGCATTCATCATCGAAATCAAAGGGAGCTTCTTTAGCTAATAGGTTGGTGAGGGGTCTAGCGATTTTGGAGAAATCCTTGATAAATCGTTGGTAGAACCCCGCATGACCTAAAAAGCTGCGGATTCCCTTAACATTGATAGGAGGTGGAAGTTTTTCAATAACTTCAATTTTATCTTTATCCACCTCTATCCCTCTCTCGTAGACCAAGTGTCCAAGAACGATGACTTCTCGGACCATGAAATGGCACTTTTCCCAATTAAGCACAAGGTCCTTCTCCTGGCATCTTTGTAAGACCCTGTCTAAATTTTCTAGACAATGATCAAAAGTTTTTCCATAGACGGAGAAATCGTCCATGAAAACTTCCATGATATCCTCGATCATGTCTGAAAATATAGACATCATGCATCTCTAAAAAGAGGCGTGAGCGTTACACAGTCCAAAGGACATACGCCGGTGGGCATAGGTCCCGTAAGGACATGTGAACGTGGTCTTACTTTGATCATCGGGATGGATAGGAATTTGATGATATCCCGAATACCCATCAAGGAAATAGAAGTAGGAGTATTTTGCCAATCGCTCTAACATCTCATCGATGAAGGGCAATGGAAAATGGTCTTTCCTTGTTGCTTTGTTAAGCTTTCGGTAGTCAATGCACATCCTTCATCCCGTGACGGTCTGTTGAGGAATTAATTCATTCCTCTCGTTTTGAACGACTGTCATACCTCCCTTCTTAGGCACTACTTGAACTGGACTTACCCATTCACTATGAGGAACAGGGCAAATAATCCCAACATGCAGAAGTTTTAAGACTTCTTTTTGACAACTTCCCGCATCGCATTATTCAATCGCCTTTGAGGTTCCCTTGAGGGGACACTCTCAGGGTCAATAGGAATATGATGGGTGCATAACGCTGGACTAATTCACTTGAGATACTGAAGTGAATATCCAAAAATAGCTCTATGCCTTTCTAACATGGCTATGAGTTTGAGCGTTTCATCATCTGAAAGCTTGTCACTTATGATGATAGTGGCTTCCAAATCGCCATTTAGAAGGGCATAACGTAGGCCTGGAGGTAGAATCTTGAGCTCAATAGAAGGTCTTGTGGAGGGCTCTTCTTTTGGCAATTCAATTTCCTCCTGAAATTCATCCTCCTCTTGGACGAAGTCTTCTTCTCCTTCAATTTCAGGGGGTTCTAAAAATTGAAAAGTCCTAACCTCCTCCATTGGCTCATCTTGGATGGGAGATTCTGCAGATATGTTCTTTGAGCGCAGAATAGGCATGGATAAATTTCTCCCTCCAAGATTAATATTGAGGCTTCCTTCCAAAGGAACTTCCATGAGAAGTTTCTCTATGGGAATCCCTATGATGATGTCAAAATCTTGGATTTCGAACATGTGAAAAATCTAGGAGAGCCTCAACATCTTTGTGTCCAACAGACACTTGTTGCAGAACCCCACATCCTTCAAGAATGGTTCCAAATGAATCTCGGAAGGATTTGCATGTTGGTGCCAATGGCACATCGCCAAGAATGGCGAGAGCATAAGAATCGGAAATGATATTTGCTCCAACAGTAGGGTTGTATAGGATTCTCATTGGTTTCCCTCTAATAGAACATAAAACGGTAGACAAAGGTGAGGTCATCCGAATAATTTCGGGTGAATTCTCGACTTCAGCTGTCCACTCTCTGCTTAGGATAGAGGTCAACTCCTTGACCGTCTGACGGACGAACACCCCGTCAGGTGGATCAGGTGGAGTTGATGGCAATGAAGATTTCCTATAGCAACAATACTTCAAGATATTTCCATAATCTTCAAAAAACTCTTCCTCGAAGTAAAATGGAAATTGTGAGGGTTGAATTTCTTCTTCCTTCGCAGTCTCAGGTTCGGGAGAGGATTCCTCTGGCAACGCTTGGGGTAAACAAGAAATGGGTTCATCCTTGTCCAAGAGTGTATCCTCCGTTCTTGACACGACTTCCTCTTGGGGAGGCTCATTAAGACCCATAATGAAGGAAGAATTTTCCATTATTATGTCCAGAAGATCCTTGCCTTCTTCTAGAGTCTTATGAAGGAAAGATCCTCCAGCCGTAATGTCAAGATATAGGGCAGAATCTTTGTTCAATACCATGAAGAAATGTTGCAAAAGCATTGGATCAGGGATTAACAAATTTGGGCTAGAATTTTTCAAAAGAGAAAATCTGTCCCAAGCTGCTCCTATGGATTCCTTCTCCATCTGCTGGAAGCATAGTACTTCCTTTCATAAGGAAACAATTCGAGCAATGGGGAAGAAAGCAAGAAAAAATTTGTCTCATAATTTACTCCAATCACCGTTTTTCTTCCTAACGTAGTGGTTGTACTATTGTTTGGCTTTTTCCTTGAGGGAAAAAGGAAACAACTTCCATTTGGGAGTTTCCTGTGTTATACCTTTGATTAGAAGGCATGAACACAGTTGTTGAATTCTCGTAGATGGTGGTAAGGGTTTTCACAATCCATTCCTGAGAAGGATTGTTCCCGAACCATAGCTATAAAGCCAGGGCGAAGTTCATAGCTGGTTGAACAAATAGGTTCCGTCGAAGGCGATGGCTCACAGAACTTTCCCTTCTGAGCAGAATAAGAAAGTATGGTGGGTTGCTCCACTTATATGGTGGTGGTAAGGTACGAATAAGAGAGGTAAGATGATAGATAAGGGGGATATGATACGAGGGTGATCTTGGTTCGAAGATTAATAGCAAACGTTCCACGGCAACGGCGCCAGAAATGCTTGTTGGTATTTCTTAACAACACAAAGTTATCCGCAAGCGCACGGAAATACTGTTGTAGCACTTCCCCCTAAGGAGTATTCCCAAGGGTATCGAATCGAAAGAACATGTGTGCTAATCTTTCGAACTAGCTCACCCAAGGACACAAAGTTGTTTGGTAGGCAAGGAACAAAGAGGAATTCAAAGTATTTATCCTAATTCAAGGTAGTTTGCAGTAGATGCTTGCTTCGGGCACAGGCTTACTCCTAGCAATACTAGGATGACTCCCGCCAAGAGCCTATGGCATAGCCGAACGTGGAGGATTATGAAGGACCGATAGGGCTGTCACCACCTACTGCCTACCTCTTCAATCTGTGGGTCTACGAGATATCCACTGATGATTTATAACCTAAGGACCACGCTTACGTTCTAAATCACTACTCCAGATGTTTCAAACACAAAGCTACAACTAGAGCCTCTAATGAATTAAAGCAGTGAACCCACAGGTAACTACTTGTGCAAACTACTAAGAATAAAAGATCAAACTTCTATTGAATTCACAATGGCTTACTTGATTGAGTAAAACCTTTGTAGGGGTACAAGTGTAGAAGAGGGACTTGACAAGCCCAAGCCTCCTTCTCCTAGACTCTTGACCACACTCTCCTTCTACTTTGGTAGCCTCTAGGACTACTCTAAACCTTTGTAGTGTAGCACTATTCTCAACTTTTGGTGTGTGTGAGAAGTGATATGAGGGGGTCTATTTATAGGTGGAGAAGGGTCGGTTCCCGCCACAATTAACGCGCAAATCAGTCACCATTGACTCCAGGGAGTCGGGAGGAGCCAACACGTGTCATTTGACCGGGTTTTGCGCCAGGAAGGGGTCGGCCAAACCCCTGGTTCGGCCGACCTGCTCAAGCCTCCCTTCGGGGAGTGCTTCCTCCAAGTGGCTTCCAGGTGGGCCCCCTTGATGTATATGGGTGTGACACCATTGGATCTCCTCGTATTCTTCTGTTTGTGGGCCATTTGATCCATGTGTTGCCACATGTCATCGCCTGATTTGTTTAAATCCATTTTCATGGATTCATCTCTGCATGTTTTGGTATTTTCGGTAATAATTCACCTGCATACAAATAGACACCAACACTTGTGGAATTGGGTTAGTGTATAGCCCTACCACTATGTTTTGTGTTTCTTTTATGCACATTACTTAGAAATTTTATTTAACGTACTTACCATAAAATCGGCCCATACGGCCTCTGTTGATGGTCCTTAAGTGCCATATTTAGATCGTCAGTTGACCTCATAATGTGCCCAAATGAGAGACACAACGTAGTGGTAGGGGTAAAAACTAACCAATTCCACAAGTGTTGGTGTTTATTTGTAATTAGGTGAATATGTATCCAA
This sequence comes from Tuctoria greenei, assembly GCA_036927565.1. Lineage (NCBI taxonomy): Eukaryota > Viridiplantae > Streptophyta > Magnoliopsida > Poales > Poaceae > Tuctoria > Tuctoria greenei. Next base: position 44,122,439 of record JAYESD010000006.1, read on the forward strand.
AAATACCAAGACATGCAGGGAGTAATCCATTAAATTGGATTTCGATGAATCAGGCGACACCACGTGTCATCACATGGATCAAATGGCCTGTAAACAGAATTATCTGAGGCCATCCAATAGTATATCAGCTATATCAGTAAGGGGGACCCACATGTCAGTGACTTGGAGAAAACACAACTCAAACGGAGCACTGACCAGGTTGGCCGGACCCCCTAGTCGACTGACCTGGTCCTGGCGCCAAACTCTGTCAATCGACACGTTTTGGCTCCTCCCGGCTTCCTGAAGACGATGATGACTGATACACGCACATTTGATGGTGGGAACCGACCCTTCTCCAGCTATAAATAGCACCCCACACCTCACTTCACACACACACACCAAAATTTGAGAATAGAATACCACTCCTAAGGTTTAGAGTAGTCCTAGAGGCTGCCAAGTAGAACGAGAGTGTGGTGAAGAGTCAAGGAGAAGGAGGCTTGTGTTTGTCAAGTCCCTCTTCTACACTTGTACCCCTACAAATGTTTGATCAAAATAAAGTAAGCCTTTCTGAATTCATTCAAGTTTGATTCCCAATTCAAGGTAGTTTGCAGAAGTAGTTACTTGTGAGTTCATTGCCTTAATTTATTAGAGGCTCTAGTTGTAGCTTTGTGTTCTAAACAACTAGAGTAGTGATTTAGAACGCAAGCGTGGTGCTGAGGTTAGAAATCGCCGGTGAATATCTCGTAGACCCACGGATTGAAGAGGTAGGCAGTAAGTGGTGACATCCCTATCTGTCCCTAGTAATCCTCCACGTTCGGCTATGCCATAGGCTCTTGGCAGGAGTCGTCCTAGTATTGCTAGGGGGTAAACCCATGCCCGAAGCTAGCAGCTACCGCAAATTTCTTTGAAATCCTCTCTGTTCCTTGCCTACAAAACAACTTTGTGTCCTTGAGTGAGCTAGTTCATAAGGTTAGCACATACCTTCCTTGGATTCGATACCCTTTGATATTTTTATCTGTGACGTAAGAAACACCAACAAGAATTTTAGGCGCTGTTGTCGGGGAATGGTTGCTGTTAATCTTTGAACCTTGTTCACCCGCATATATGTCTTCTTACCTTTCCTTTGTTTTTCTTACCACCACCACATATATGGAGTAGCCCACCATTCTTTCTTATTATGCCCCAACGGGCAGGTTCTGTGAGCCATCGCCTTCGGCAGAACCCATCTGTTCTACTAGCTATGAACTTTGCCTTGGCTTTGTAGCCATGGTTCGGGATCAATCTTTCTTAGGAACAGATTGTGAAAACCTTACCACCATCTATGAGAGTTCGAACAATTGTGTTCATGCCTTCTAATTAAAGGTATGACATAGGAAACTATCAAATGGAAGTTGTTTCCATTTCCTCTTAAGGAAAAATCCAAACAGTGGTACGACCACAATGTTGGGAAGGAAAATGGAAATTGAAATTAACTACGAGACAAATTTTTTCTTGCTTTCTTTCCAGTTGCTTGAATTGTTTCCTTATGAAAGGAAGTAATATGCTTCAAACAGATTGAGAAGGAGTCTATAGGTGCATCTTAGGATAGATTTTCTCTTTTGAGAAATTCCGGCCCATATTTGTCCATCCCTGATCCGTTGCTTTTGCAACACTTCTTTATGATATTGAACAAAGAGTATGCCCTACACCTTGACATTACGGCTGGAGGATCTTTTCTCCATAAGATGCCAGAAGAAGGCAAGGATCTTGTTGATAGAATTCTAGAAAATTCTTCCTTCATTATGGGTCTTAATGAGCCTCCTAAAGAGGATGTCGTGTCAAGAACCAAGGATAAACCCATGGGAAAGGATGAACCCATTCCTTGCTTATCCCAAAACTTGTCCGAGGAATCCTCTCTTGAACCAAAAACTATGAAGGAAGAAATTTAACCTTCGAAGTTTCCCTTCTACTTCGAGGAAGAAATATTCAAAGATTTTGGAAATACCTCAAAGTACTGTTGCCATAGGAAACCATCATTTCCACTAACTCCACCTGATGGAGTGTTCGTCCAACAGACGGTCAAGGAGTTAACCTCTATTCTAAGAAGAGAAAGGACTCTGGAAGTTGAGCAATCACCTGAAATCCTTCGGATGACCTCACCTTTGGCAAAAGTTCTTTGTTTCATTAGAGGGACACCAATGAGGGTCCTATACAACCCCACCGTTGGAGCTAATCTCATTTCTAATTCTTATGCTCTCTCCATATTGGGCGATGTGCCGTTGGCACCAACATGTAAATCCTTTCGAGATTCGGAAACATCCTTGAAGGATGCGGGGGTTTTGCAATAGGTGTCTGTAAGACACAAAGATATTGAGGCTATCCTAGACTTCCATGTGTTCGAAATCCAAGATTTTGACATTATGATTGGAATTCCATTGAGAAATATCTCATGGAAATTCCTTTGGAAGGAAACCACAATGTCAAACATGGAGGGAGAAAGTTCTCTATTCCTAGTATGCGTTCCAACAACACATTCGTAGAATCTCCCATCCAAGATAAACCAATAGAGGAGGTTAGGACTCTTCAATTCTTAATAGCCCCTGGAACTGAAAGAGAATAAGATTTCATCTGAGAGGAGGATGAATTTCAGGAGGCAATTGAATTACAAAAAGAAGAGTTCTTCCCAAAACCTCCTGTTGAGCTATAAATTATACCTCTAGGCCTATGCCTTTTTAAATGGCGATTTGGAAGCCCCTATCATCATAAGTGTAACACCCTCATTTTCACCCAACATGCATTGCATACCATCTTATACATGTTTAACATTAAGCAACACAAATAGGAATAAGATTAAAATGAATTAGAACCAAAACAACAATTAAAAAGCCTGATTCAGTGCAGACTTGTCCGGATTGGACCCTGGACTAGTCCGATTTACTCTCTGTTGTTTTCTAGACTTATCCACTATTTGGTACGGATTAGTCCGAAAACGTGTATGTTGTTTTTCGGACTTATCCATTCTCATGTATGGACTAGTCCGATCTACGTTACTGGAACTTTTTGGAGTTGTCCGGTAATTCTTCAAACTTGGTCCTGTTTTGAAAACCCGGCAAGCTTCCGGACTTGTCCGGCCAAGTACCGAAGTTGTCTGTTTCACTTTCTGATCTTGATCAGACCTGTCCAGATTTGCACCGGACTTGTCCGTTCAACTTTTTGTATTCAATCGGACTTGTCCGACTGCTCTACGGACTAGTCTGGTGTGTAGGGTTTCGTCTCGGATTCTGTTTTTCCTCCACGATGAGTTATTGTGTAGTTACCTTAATTAGAGGAGAAGGGACTCTACCACAGCCCCCACTTGATTCCACCGCATTATACTTGGATTCCATCCTAACCCTACCACCTCTCCTCCTATATAAACACCCCACCACCCACCCTTTACCACATTAGACGAATCTCAATGCCTGCTCTCTTCTTAGCCGCCACCCTTGAAGGGAGAAGAAGGAAGGGAAAGGAAGGGAAGGAAGAAGAAGGATAGGAAGGAATCAATCGCGATCGTCGTCGCTGCTGCGATCTTCTTCGACATCAACTTTCTCTTCCTCAATTCCTCATCTTCATTGGATCTAGACGTCAAGTTCTCAAGTTTCATCGAATCCTCAACCTTTGAACCCTTGGATTCACAATAAATACCTTATATCCATCTTTTCTATGTAAATTATGGTTCCATATTAACTCAACTATGCTCTAACTGAAATTTGCCAAGACCCTAGCCATAGCAGACTTGTTCGGTCCAATGCGGACTAGTCCGTTCAACTTTCTGGTCCAGAGTAGACATGCCTGGCCAAGGTGCGTGTGAGACCTATGTGTGCTGAATACATTGGCTATGATGATAAAAGCTTTGAATGCTGCAAAAATACCCTATTAACAAGGTCCAAATCTAGGTCTGAGCTCGTGCAAGGTCCGGCGATAGGTCCAACTTGTTTTGGGTAACTCCGACAAGGTTAGACGTAAGGTCCGACTTCTTTGTCCAGGTCCGACTTGCTATGGCTAGGTCTGACTAGCTTTGGTTGGATCCGCCGCTAGGTCCAACTAGCTTTGGTAAACTCTGGCGCTAGGTCCGACTAGTTTTGGTAAGCTTCGGTGCTAGGTTCCCATAGCTTTGGTAAGCTCCAACTCAAGGTCTGGTTAGTTTTGGCAAGGTCCGGAGCTAGATTGCAATAGTTCTGCTTTTACTTTGAATTGATTCGAACTTGCTTTACATCTATGGAAAGTTTTCTTAGTGTTCTTTGACTACGTTTTTGGTGTGTTTTGGTGGTTGTGGTCGATATCTTTTTGCTAAGGTTTGTAACATACATAGGTGAGGTGCTCACGTAAGGTCTTGTGGTTTCGGAACTAACGAGAGTCATGTTGAGGACTTGTGCTCGAATGTATTGGTTGTTTATTCATGTGCAGGTGTTGCTTGAGTTCAAGACATGGCTGGTGAGGGGTTCCATTGAGCTAGTCATAGGGAGAAGATGAGGTTCAACAACTAAGTTCAGGAGGAATTGTGGTTGAGTTGATCGGGAGGTCGCACAACATGGTTGAATCAAGAACAATGCATATGAAGGTATTGTGGACATCGTTGGAAGATGTTTACACGTGTGCAAGGAGTGCATGGACGTGGATACATGTTTCCAAGGTGTGATGAAGAGATGGGGACATAAAGAATTGGTCGGAAAGGTCCAACCGACTAGGCTATGGACTCAAGCTGCGGTTAGTTCGGGTTTGGCTCAAATATGGAAAGATTTGAGTTGGTTATGATAGAATTTCGTGTGGGTCAAGAAGTTGGGTTGTTTTAGGAATTTAGGATATGTTCCTAAGGTGTTTGGAAGTCTTAATATTGCTTCTATTTGCATATGGAAGAGTCTTGAGCACTTATGGAAAGTTTCGGTTGAATCTAAGTAGGATTTGAGTCCTAGTTAGTATTGGGTTGGCCTAAGGGCTGGTTATAGAAGCAAGGGAGGCCAGAGCTCGTGGTGCACTAATTTGGGGCTGTTAGTTTTGTGTTTTGATCAATAAAATTCATAGTCTAAAGGAGCATGTGTGCCTTGTTCGTCCGACTTGTTTCTGTCAAGTCTTTCTCGTCGAGTTTCTGCACAAGACTACCTTGCTTCAATTGTTTTATCATAACTCGAGTTTTACAGATCCAATTGATGTGATTCTTTTTAGGTTGTCTTCAAAACCTGATTATCCATCATCTGTTAAAATTTCACGGTCATTGGATTTGTTGTTTTGGATATACACGAGTTTCATTGCAGTGTTGTAGATCTGGTTTTTCTCGGGTAGAACATATTGACCTTCATTCAATCTTTCGATCGTAACATGAGTTTTTCTCGACGGTTTTTCGTGATTCTTGTTGTCGTGTCTTCATGACTTGATTCTTCACAATCTATACTGGTTTTGTCACTATTGATCATGTTTAGATTTGTCGCACACACGATTTCTTAAGAGATTGATGTTTTACTGAGAGGTTTTTGTTGCTTCCGCTGAAAAAGTTTTAAATCTACCATTCACCCTCCTCTGGTAGCTGTTCACGTGCTCTTCGATCCTACAATTGGTATCAGAGCCACGATGCTCTAATCTTTATGATTTGCACATGTTTTTGATTAATCATCATGAAGAAGTAATCCGCAAAACCTTGTTTCTTTAGTGGTATTGATTTTCAGGTTTGGAAGGCACGTATGGAAGCTTTCATCCATGCACAAGGCTTCACAATATGGGAAAAGGTGTACAAGCCTTACGACGTGCCGTCTAACGATCAAGTCACGGCTATAAACATGAGAGATGTCGACAACAACAACAAGGCTCGCAACTTGATCATACAAGGATTAACTCAAAGCGACTTCGACCGTGTTGCTCACTTCCGATCTGCATATGATGTGTGGAAAGAACTCTGCGACTACCACGAAGTATCCAACATGATCAAGGAGGTAAGGCAAGACATGTTCAAAAAGTAGTACATGCGCTTTGAGATGCAACTAGGTGATTCCATCGACGACCTCTTTGCTTGCTTTAATAAAATTCTCAGCAACTTGCGTAGCGTCAATGTTAATTTTTCAGATGCTGAGAATGCTAGGCAATTACTAAGTGCATTAGACATGTCAAAGTGGGAGATGAAATTCACATCTATTTGTGAATCTACTGTTATGATTACACTTACTTTAGATGTTCTATATTCTAAATTGAAAACTCATGAAATTGACATAATCTCACGTAAGAACCCCAACAAGTCTCTTGCATTTGTTTCTCAACGTCAAATGCCTAGCTTCGGCCAATCTTCATCTTGTGGAACACTTGCTTTGTTGTCCTCTTTAACCCTTGAACAAATTGAAGAGTTTCCAGAGGAAGAACTTGCACTCATCTCTACTCGGTTCTCAAAAGCATTGCAAAATATGAGAACTAGAATGAGAGGAAGTGTCAAACCTCAACGATCCTTCGAATGTGGTAAGAAAGGACATTTTTGCACGGATTGCCCTAACCTTTTAGGTTCTACTTCCCGTGATGAAAAGCAAACAAGGACGAAGCAAACCTTTACAAACAACAACAAGAAAAAGAAGGGTTTTACAGGACATCAATTGGTGAATAGTTTTATCTCCGCATGTGACACCTGGTTCCGAAGATGAACCAAGTGAACGCATATTTGTGCCCAAGTCGTTTAACACACATAAACGAGTGCATTCACAAAAGGATATACAGAATATTACCACGGAACATGATTAATATACCACTTTTATTACACAATTCATAATATCCCTGAATACAAGCTCTAGGGATTATTAATGACAAGTTTCAACTAATGCAGTAGAAATCATCTAAACTGAGCAAACTAAGCAGCTAAGCTAATAAGCATAAGGGATAGCGCAGCTCCAATCAACACCACATGCAAAGCTGACGGCAGACACGACCTAGAACTTCACATTATCATCGTTATACTCCCAAATCTGACTTGCAACTGTTAGTGGGGGGATTGCAAAGGTGAGTACATGTCGTACTCAGCAAGTGTGGAAGGTATGACATGTAGCTGATTCAAATGACGAATGTAATAATGGCTAAGTGCTGACAAGTTTGTTAAAACATTTGAAAAGCAATATATTATCTTTATGTGAAGTAAACCCATCATAAACCATATAATTATCACAATACCAATCCACATTTCATTACCATCCTCCATATACCAGATTTCGCCATTACCAATAACCATATCTATTGCCATAAACCATAATACCATAACCAATACCAAACCACCCCATACCAAGCCATATCCATAACCAAAACCCCTCTAATCATGGAAGTTTTCCAGGTGCTCATAACGGGGAGCACGGCTATCATGATAGTTTTAATACTCCGTAGAGTTTGTATCATTTTACCCACATGTTTTTGATTTCATCACCCGTAGGCGACTAAAGAAAACCTCCATTAAGTAAAACACTACCATTGGTTTATGGCCAAGAGATCACAAAATAGCCTTTACAAAGGGACTACTAGCATGTACGGACCCACTAAGGTTTTACCAGTGGCGATGTCTCCAACTGAGCACATCTTCAACCAAGGGCCCCCTCTTGTGCCATTCGGATCCCAGGGAGTCCCGCCAACTATATCCAAACCAAATCCGACTCCCCTTCCTCGGTGCGCCAAATGATCCATGCAATACTAGCAATACCCTAATTAATCAGCTACGCCGCACCCATACTTAGCCTCGTGGTGGCACTGTAGTCCTGGCTTATTCTCGCAAGAACCGGTCCTTACATCTAAAGCAAGTGAAAGCACCATAACATCCAACCCAATCCACATAGCAAGCTTGCTTAGATCACCCATTACCATATCATATTGACCAGTTCATATTAACCATAGTCTCATTAATGCATAATTAAATGTGTAGTGTTGTTTTCCCATCCCAAGTAATTAAGCAAAGCAAAAAGGTAAAAGCACGTCCCGACTCTCTACCATATATTCCAGGTGACAAGGGTGGTTAAATAAAGCTAGTAAACATCTTATCATAGGATTTCCCATCAAAAATTGACACAAGCATGCAGTTTTGCAAACAAAACATTTATTGTAAAAATAGAATCAATATGTTCAAGGACACTTGCCTTGCTCTTAGGCCCGGTTAGGGTCAAAGTCTTCAAATTCCTAGTGTTGGAGGTCCTCCTCAGCACTCTCTAGCGCAAAACCTTCTATTTCGAGTGACAACCATGCAAAACACACAATTCAATCAAATAATGCTCATATAGTACTCAATATGACATGACATGCATGTTAATGCAATTATGTGGTAGAACTTGTTAATGAGTTGCTATTAATGTTCACTAACTAGTTCTAATAGTTTTTAACAAGTTTGAACAGGTTTGGAATTGATTCAAGCCAATTTGGAATTAATTCAGCACAATTGAGATTTAGAGGTCGGACAAGTTCGATTTCAGGGGTCGGACTAGTCCGCTCTGGACATACTGCAAATTAGGGTTTTTCTGATCTGAGAGAATTGGGATTGACTTGATGTGGAAAAAGAGAAATTAAAAGGTATACCACATGTTTAGAACTCTAAAGATCAAGAATTGAAGATGGAACTTGGATCTTGACGATCTAGGGTTGGTGATGAAGAGTTGAAGGTGAATTGGCGACAAAGAATGCAAAGTCGATGAAGATCTTGATTACTTGATCCTCTTTCATTTCCTCCTTTTCTTCATCTTGCTCGGGATCTCATCTTCCCTCCTTGATGGAGGCTCTCCACGAACTAGGGTTTGTGGTCTTTCAATTGTGGCAAAAGGATGTAAAGTCAAAAGGTGGGGTTGTTTATATAGAGGTGGAGGCTAGGGTTTGATGGAATTCGAGTCTAAGGTGGGTGGAGGCCGTGTAGGGGTCCAACATGAGCTCCACAGGGGTTAGGCACGACGTTCTTGGGCCCAATTAAGGTAAATACCCAATAACAAATCGTGGAGAAAAAGATTGAATCCGAGTCGGGCACACCGGACAAGTCCACTGAGGGGGTTGAACAAGTCCGATGTTGGACAAAGGCGAAAACGGATAAGTTCGATAGGTGGTCCGAACAAGTTTGGTCATGTCCAGAGAAGAAAACGAACAAGTCCGGCATGGATCGGACAAGTCTGGGGATTTGACAATTTATTCGAAAACCGGACCAAAGATCGGACTAGTCCCCACTCAATCACAGACAAGTCCGGAATAGAATAGAGACTTAATCGGACTAGTCCGCAGCGAAAACGGACAAGTCCGAAGGGCAACAGAGAGAGAAACCGGACTAGTCCGGGGTACAAACTAGACAAGTCCGTACTTCTATAGACTTTTAAGTGTTGTTTTGCTTCTAAATCGTTTTAAACTTGTTCCTTTTTATGTGGATTAATGTTAAACATGTATATGAACTTATGAAATGCATGATGCATGAAAATGAGGGTGTTACAAACCTTACCCCCTTGAAATGAATCTCGCCCTCGAGATTCAACGAGGAAGAGAAGAGATAGGGAAATTCTTTCTTGAGATCATCCTCCAACTCCCAAGTTGCCTCTGATTCTCTGTTATGCTTCCATTGAACTTTACACCATATAATAATCTTGTTCCTTGTGACTCTCTCCTTGGTTTCCAAGATTTTTACCGGTTGCTTGGCATAAGTCAAGTCTACCTCTAATTCCAATTCTTCCATTGGCACTTGTTCTTTCGGTACCCTTAAACACTTCTTGAGTTGGGAAACATGAAACACATCATGAACATCTGATAAGTGAGCTGGCATCTCCAACTTATATGCTACTTCTCCCCTTTTGTCCAAAATCTTGAATGGTCCAATGTATCGAGGTGCTAGCTTGCCTCTAACATTAAACCTCTTATGACCTCTCATTGGTGACACCTTGAGGTAAACAAAGTCTCCCACTTAAAAGGCTAGTTTCCTTCTCCTATTGTCCGCATAGCCTTTTTTCCTTGATTGAGCAACTCTCAAGTTTTCGCAAATAATCTGAACTTGTTTTTCAACTTCTAGTAACACATCCAGACCAAATACTTGAGTCTCTCCCGTCTCATTCCAGAACAAAGGTGTCCTACACTTCCTTCCGTAAAGTGCTTCATAGGGTGATATTTTCAAGCTTGCTTGATAACTATTGTTGTATGAGAATTCCGCATATGGCAAGCTCTGGTCCAAACTTTTCCAATGCTTCAAGGCACAAGCTCTTAACATATCCTCTAAAATCTAATTTATCCTCTCAGTTTGTCCATCTGTTTGAGGGTGATATGCTGAGCTGAAATTTAACCTTGTTCTCAATGCTTCATGCAGCTTTTGCCAAAACCTAGAGGTAAATTGAGAACCTCTATCCGACACTATCCTCTTTGGTACTCCATGTCGGCACACAATATGTTCCATATATAGGACTGCCAGTTGTATTGCAGTATACTTGGTCTTGATAGGGATGAAGTGAGCTGACTTGGTCAAACGATCTACAATAACCCAAATTGAGTCATATTCGGACTGGGTATGTGGTAATTCAACTATGAAGTTCATACCAATTTCTTCCCACTTCCATTCCAAAATCTTTAATGGCTGCAATAATCCAGTTGGCCTTCGATGTTCCGCCTTGACTTGTTGGCCCACATCACACAACGCTACATATTCAGCTATGTCCTTCTTCATGCTATCCCACCAATAACATGTCTTCAAATCCTTGTACATCTTTGTACAAACGGGGTTAATTGATAAGACGAGTCATGTGCCTCTTTTAATATTGTCTCCCGAATAAGCTTCACATTGGGCACACCAATCCTTTTTCTAAGCCATAAGGTACCATGGTCATCCTCATCAAACATGAATTTTCTACCCTCTTGGGTCCTTTCCTTGATTTCTTGGATTCCCTCATCCTTTGTCTGACCTCAAATTTCTTGCTCCAAGGTCGGATTTAACTCCATTATCCCCATCTCATTCACAAATCCAAGGTTCAACTGTTCAAACTCATTACATAAATCAAATGACAATTCTCGAATCATGAGTTGGAGACTTACTCCTTTCCTACTCAAAGCATCGGCCACTACATTAGCCTTCCCCGGGTGATAGTTGATTCCCACATCGTAATCCTTGATGAGCTCCAACCATCTTCGTTGCCTCAAATTCAGGTTCGTTTGTGTGAATATGTACTTGAGACTCTTATGACCCGTATAAATTTCACACCTATGTCCAAGAATATAATGTCTCCAAATCTTGAGGGCATGTACCACGGCTACAAGTTCCAAATCATGTGTCGGATAATTCTGCTCATGTCTCTTCAATTGTCCCGATGCATAGACAACCACTTGACCTTCCTGCATAAGCACACATCCAAGTTCTTGTCTCGATGCATCACAATAAATATCAAAACTTTTGCTCACATCTGACAATATCAAAATTGGGGCTGTTGTTAACCTTTTCTTCAACTCCTCAAAACTTTCTTGACAATTTGAGTCCATTGAAAGCCTTCCCCTTCATTAGCAATTCCGTTATTGGCTTGGCTATTTTGGAAAAGTCCTTGATGAACCGACGGTAATATCCAACCATTCCAAGAAAACTCCGAATTTCCTTTACATTTTGTGGGGTTCCCATTTCAACACGTCTCTCACTTTTTCTGGGTCAACCGATACTCCTCCTGAGATGATATGACCCAAAAATGACACTTACTTCAACCAAAACTGGCACTTGCTGAACTTGGCATACAACTAGTGCTCCCTCAATTTATGCAACGTAAGCCTCAAGTGTCCCTCATGTTCCTTCTCATCCTTCGAGTAGATCATAATGTCATCAATGAAAACCACTACAAACTTGTCCAAGTACTCCATGAATACCTTATTCATGAGGTACATAAAGTAGGCAAACGCATTTGTCAATCCAAAAGACATCACGGTGTGCTCATAAGATCCATACCGTGTCCTGAAAGCTGTCTTGTGTATGTCTGATGGTCTAATCTTCATTTGAAAGTATCCCGACCTCAAATCAATATTGGAGAAAACACAAGCACCCTTCATATGATCAAACAATTTCTCTATGCGGGGCAAGTTATACTTGTTCTTGATGGTCACCTCATTGAGAGCTCGGTAATCCACACACATCCTTTGGGATCCATCCTTCTTATCCACGAAAAGAACTGGCGCTCCCCAAGGTGAAGATCTGGGGCAAATAAAACCTTTCTCTAGTTGATCTTGAATTTTCTTCTTGAGCTCTGCTAACTCCTTAGGAGGCATCCTATATGGCCTCTTAGCTATAGGTGCAGTTCCAGGTATTAAATCAGTAACAAACTCAATATCTCAGTTAGGCGGCATACCTGCCAACTCATCCAGAAACTTGTCCAAAAATTCACACACCACTGGAATCTCCTCAATTGTGGCACCCTCCATATGATTCAACTCCAATTGTTTCAGTGCATGTTGAGATTCTTCAAATTCTATGGTGATCCCTTCTTCATTGTTCAACTTCACCGTCTTTGGGGCACATTCAATGACTCCATTGTGCTTCCTCAACCAGTCCATACCAAGTATAATGTCCAATACTTGAGAATCCAAAACAATAAGGTTGGCAAAGTAGTCCACCCCCCTTATTCTAAGGCTTACTTTTGGACATACTATATTTGTCCTCAGCACTCCTCCAGGAGACTTAACCAATAGAGTAAACTTCATATGAGAGATAGGAAAACTATACTTGGCAACATATTTCAATGCAATGAATGAATGTGATGCTCCAGAATCAAATAACATAGTCGCCGGGTTGGAGTTTGCGAGAAACATACCAATCACCACGTCATCCGCTTGTTGAGCATCCTCTGTAGAGACATGGTTCACGTTGCCATGAGCAAAATTCTGTTGTCCACAGTTTCCTTGTGGCTGTCCTCCATTGGGTCTTGGGTTCTATCTTTGAACATTTCTTCCTTGACCAAGGCCTGACTTAGGACATTGATTTGCAAAATGTCCCGCTTCTCCACATGTATAGCACTTTCTAACTGCACCAGAATTTGGGCGAACTTGATTCTGAACATTTGCACCTGGAAAGTTAGCACGAGGTGCAAAAGGAATTGGAGGCCTAGGTGCTTGCATGACAAGGCATTGCTGCACAAACTGAGCTGGGCGTGGTGCATAACCAGGCGCTAAGCAGGCACAGGGGCGCTGAAATATGGCGCATTGGCTGGTGCAAAGCGAGGGCGCACATTACTTCCTTGTTCCTGCCCTTGACATGGCACCTTCCTCTTGTTATCTAGGTCCATCTCACGTACCTTGTTGTCAACCACAATTGCTTTGTCCACAAGCTTCTGAAAGTTGGCATAATCTCAATTGAGCAATTGCACTTGGATCTCATTGTTCAAGCCCCTCATGAACAAGTATTGCTTCCGGCTGTCCCGACTCACATCCTCAGGTGCATATCTTGAGAGTTGAGTGAATTTTTGAGATATTCACTCACACTTGACCTTTCTTGCCTCAAGTTCTCAAATTCTTGCCTCTTCAAGATCATAACTCCTTTCGGCACATAATGAGAATGAAAGCTCTCCTTGAATTCAGCCCAAGTAATTCTCTCATGGTTCTCATGAGCATTGCATAGCGAATTCCACCAATCCGCAGCTGCTCCAACAAGTTGATGGGAAGCAAATAACACATTCTCCCGATCACCACATTGAACAATAGCTAGCTTCTTCTCCACAGACTTGAGCCAATCATCAGCATCCATAGGGTCAGCGGCTTGAGCAAAAGTCGGTGGCCTAGTCCTCATGAACTCTCCCAACCAGTTATGAGAAGGTGGGGGTGGCGGTGGAGGCATGTGGGGCTGATTGTTGTTCTTGCCAGCCTGCAGCTGTCCCATAGTCTGTATCATTGTCTGCATGAGCTGGTTTTGAATAGCCAATAGTTGCTCAAGGTTGATAGCTCCCTGGGCAGGTCCTTGTCCATTATTGTTCTGAGGTGCTCTATTGTTCTCCTCCTCATCATTGTCATCCCTCTGGTTGCGAGTCCTCACCATCTGAAGAAAAGCAAGAGATAAGAATTTAGAAAACGTCCCCAACTATATGCATCAAGAGATATGAAACTAAGCAACTACCCATACTAGCCTATGTGGACATGGCAATGCTAAAACATCCCAAAATCCTCTACTAAACACACAAGCAACAATACATAGCAATCAGCACACCAAACAAAAACACATCAATTCCTGAGTGCTCCAACGTGCTCTAAAGTGTCCATTCTATCTAGGCTGCGTCCTACGGTCAACCTGTGGCCCTGATACTAATTTGTGACACCCGGTTCCGAAGATGAACCAAGTGAACACATATGTGTGCCCAGGACGTTCAACACACATACACGAGTGCATTCACAAAAGGATATAGAGAAAATTACCACAGAACGGGATTAATATACCACTTTTATTACACAATTCATAATATCCTCGAATACAAGCTCTAATGATTATTAATGACAAGTTTCAACTAATGCATCAGAAATCATCTAAACTGAGCAAACTAAGCATCTAAGCAAATAAACATAAGGGATAGCACATCTCCAATCAACACCACAGGCAAAGCTGACAGCAGACATGGCCTAGAACTCTGTATTATCATCGTTATACTACCAAATATGACCAGTAACTGTTGGTGGGAGAACTGCAAGGATGAGTAGTACATGTCGTACTCAGCAAGTGTCGAAGGTATGACATGTAGCTGATTCAAATGACGAATGTAATAATGGCTAAGTGCTGAAAAGTACATTAAAACATTTGAAAAGCAATATATTATATATATGAGAAGTAAATCCATCATAAACCATATAGTTATCATAATACCAGTCCATATTTCATTACCATCCTCCATATCTATTGCCATAAACCATAACACCATAACTAGTACCAAACCATCCCATACCAAACCATATCCATAACCAAAACCCCTCTAATCATGGAAGTTGTACATGTGCTCATAACCAGGAGCATGGCTATCGTGATAGTTTTAATACTCTGCAGAGTTTGTACCACTTTACCCACATGTTTGTGATTTCATCACCCGTCGACGACTAAAGAAAACCTCCATTATGCCAAACACTACCATTGGTGTATGGCCAAGAGATCACAAAATAGCCTTTACAAAGGGACTACTAGCATGTACGAACCCACTGAGGTTTCACCGGTGGCGATGTCTCCAACTGAGCACATATTCAACCAAGGGCCCTCTCTTGTGTCATTCAGATCCCAGGGAGTCCCGCCAACCATATCAAAATCAAATCTGACTCCCCTTCCCCGGTGTGCCAAATGATCCATGCAATACTAGCAATACCCTAATTAATCAGCTATGCCGCACCCATACTTGGCCTTGTGGTGGCACTGTAGTCCTGGCTTATTCTACCATGAACTAGTCCTTAGATCTAAAGCAAGCGAAACCACCATAACATCCAACCCAATCCACATACCAAGCTTGCTTAGATCACCCATTACCATATCATATTGACAAGTTCATATTAACCATAATCTCATTAATGCATAATTAAATGTGTAGTGTTGTTTTCCTGTCCCAATTAATTAATCGAAGCAAAAAGGTTGTAATGCTTAGTTTAGATTGTTTCTGCTACAATAGTAGTATTAGTAATAATGATCATTAGAGTTTGTAATTCCAAAATCATAGAATACTTATAATAAAAGTACTTATTTTCTAGTTTGAGTCGTGGTAATTTTCTGTATATCGTTTGTGGTTTTGTCGTGTATGTGTGATCAACGTCCTGGGCGCACATATGCATTCACTTGGTTAATTTTTGGGACTGGGTGTCACAAATTGTATAAGAGCCACAGGTTGACCTTAGGACGCAACCTAGATGGAATGGACACTTTAGAGCATATAGGATCACTTAGGAATAGTTGTGGTTTGTTCGGTGTGCTAAATGCCATGTGATGCTTGCTTGAGTGCTTGTGTGCTTAGTAGGGGATTTTGGGGTGCTTTGGCACTTGCCACATTCATATAGGCTTATATAGGTAGTTGCTTAGTTCCATATCCCTTGATGCATATAGTTGGGGATGTTTTCTAAATTCTTCCATATTTTGTTCTTTCTTCAGATGCCAAGAACCCGTAACCAAGGGAATGCCAATGAGGAGGAGGAGAACAATATGGCACCTGAGAACAACAACAATGGACTTGGACCTGATGCTAGCAACCTTGAGCGGTTGATGGCTATGCAAAGTCAGCTTATGCAGACCGTGATGCAAACTTTGGGACAACCGCAAGCCAGTAACCAGAATCAGCCCCACATTCCTCCACCACCACCCCCACCACGTCATAATAGATTGGGAGAGTTTATGAGGACTAGACCACCTACTTTTGCTCAAGCCAATGATCCTATGTAAGTCGATGATTGGCTGAAATCTGTGGAGAAGAAGTTTGCCATTGTCTAATGCAATGACCGGGAGAAGGTTCTTTTTGCCTCCCACCAACTAGTTGGAGCAGTTGCGGATTGGTGGGAAGCTCTTTGCAATGCCCATGCAAATCAAGAGAGAATCATTTTGGCTGAATTCAAGGAGAGTTTCCGTTCTCGCTATGTTCCTGAAGGTGTCATGATCTTGAAGACACAAGAATTTGAGAACCTAATGCAGAGAAAGTTGAGTGTGAGTGAGTACCTTAATAAATTCACTCAACTATCAAGGTATGCTTTAGAGGATGTTAACCAGGACAGCCGCAAGCAATATTTGTTCATGTGGGGCCTAAACAATGAGATTCAAGTCCATTTGCTCAATAGTGACTATGCAAATTTCCAGAAGCTTGTGGACAAGGCTATTGTTGTTGAGAACAAGGTCCGAGAGATGGAGCAAGATAATAAGAGAAAGACGCCATATCAAGGGCAGCTGTAAGAGAGCAATGTCTGTCCCCGCTTTGCGCCACCAAGTGCACCATATTACAACCCCTTTGCTCCTGCTTATCGAGCTGCTTATTCTCCATGCCCAAACCAGCAGCAGCAGCGCCCTGTTATGCAAGCGCCTCACCAGCCTGTGCCGTATGCACCATGCCCTAATATGGTGGCTAACTCTCAAAATCTGCAGCGCCCGAGTTTCTCTAGTGCTTTGGGCAGCAAGACGTGCTATGTTTGTGGAGAGGCTAGACACTTTGCATGTCGATGCCCCAAGGGGAGCTATGGACCAATGAACAATGCACCAAGGCAGAACCCACAGCCGAATGGAGGAGCGCCACAAGGCAACTGTTGGCAGCAGAATACCACTCGTGGCAATGTGAATCACATCTCTACTGAGGAGGCCCAACAGGCGAATGACGTCGTGATTGGTATGTTACTCGCCAACTCCAACCACGTGACCATTTTATTTGATTCTGGAGCATCTCATTCATTCATCTCATCAAAGTATGTTGCCAAGTATAATCTGCCTATAGCTCATATGAAACACACTATGTTGGTAAAATCTCCTTGAAGAGAGATGAGGACAAATATAGTGTGTCCAAGAGTAAGCATTAAAATAAGGAGGTAGACTTTCTTGCGAATCTCATTGTGCTGAAATCCTAAAGGATAGCTATAATACTTGGTATGGACTGGTTGAGTAAGTACAATGGAGTGATTCAATGTGCCGAGAGGATTGTTCAATTGACAAGTGAGCATGGCACCCGTATGGAAGTGGAAACAGCCCAACCAACAACGGATAGAGCAATGCTGAGCCACATGGAAGGTGTGACTTTGGAGAGCATTACAATTGTTTGTGAGTACCCATATGTGTTCCCGGAGTTATCAGGTATGCCGTCTTATCGCGACATATAATTTTCTATTGAATTAATACCTAGAACTGCACCTATAGCTAAGGGCCATATAGGATGCCTCCTAAGGTAATGAGGACATCACCCCTATGGATACAAGCAACTCTTTATTGAACATACAAGATGCAATCATTAGAATTCACACACATCTATTAATTTCAGAGGTGAGCTCATTCTTATATGTTTTGTCATACATTTTTTAGAATAGATTGCCACCTAATGACTTAAATTTGACTAGGGTCCATGAATAGGTTCAAGGAGTACTTGGAAGAAGTCTTAGAGGCGTGGAGGACCCGAGAATACGTCCAAATAAGATGGAAACCGAGCCCAACTCAAAATCGAGTCCAACTCGGAGTCCAATAGCACTTCAGACTAAAATAGATGCCCAGAACACATACGAACTCCGTTTTGGATGTTCTGCATAATCATGGAAAGGGGAGAGGATAACCTTTCCAATTCCACTTGTCCCATGTCAAAATTCCATTGGAGGCGACAGGAATCATTAAAACAAAATCGAGTTCAGAATCTGTTAGTGTGTTGCGCTACCGTATTGGGCCATTGGGCCTTGTATCAAGCTTACATCTCTTATTTTCGTGTCTTAGGGTTAGGTTACGACCCCAACATATCCTTGGACTTCCTCCCACCTATATATACTCCATAGTAGCCACCATAAACAATTGGGTTTTTCTTAGATTAATAATATTGCCATTTATCAGTTTGTGAAACCCCAATTCAGCAATTTCAGATTGCTTCTTCTATGTTCTTGCTTGTGTTCTTGGTTGCACTTGCAGTGATTAGCCTTCTTGGCGAGGTCAAGCGTGTGAAGCACGGTTGATAACCAACGGAGCGGTGGTGTAGTGATTGCAGGGGCTGTTCATGTTCTACTCGAGAGTCTCGAATCATCAATGTCGAGATCTCCATCAATCGACTTATCCATTACCTTTCGGAAGATCGGGCCTAAACCTCCTTATCAATTGGTATCAAATTTCCAGGTTTCCTGTTAGGTAATTCATCTATACTTTTGATTAGTTTGTTTTTCATACCTAGAGTCTACAAAAAAAACCACAAAAAACTAGTAGTTTAGTAGATCTATTCATCACTTTGTCCAAACCACCATTGACTCTTTGCAACTTTGTTATTCAGTTTGGTTTTGTTGAGTTTGTGTCCGTGGTTGAGTCATATTACTGGTTTAGGAAGTGTTTTTGATCTTAGTTTGCCCCTTGCATTGTGTTGATTCATACTTTTGAATCACGTCATCACGTCTAGATTAGATTCATCTTTGCCTAGTTCGATATTTTCGTCTCATACGAACTTCGATTTTGGTGTTCTTGTACTTTATGGAAAGCTTAATAAGTTTCCTATAACTTTTATATTCATCAGTGTCCCGGAAAAAGGAGTTATCATTGTGAAAATTGCATTATATCTGAATCTGTTCTTGATCTCGAATCTATGAACAGTCTACATTTTGGTGGCAATATCTCCTATTGTTTTTGTCCAAAATAAGTATTCCATATACAAAAATTAATGAGGAGAGATAGGTCTACAATCTTGCTGTTGTAAGTTTTTGATTTGGAGCCTTTAAGTATGTCTAATTGTACTTGGGAGATTGAGCAGAAAATCCGTAACAGACCCACAAGATATCTTTGATTGCTTTGCATTGTATTATTCTTTTGTAGCACATTCTGAAAAAAAAGGAAGAAAAAAGAAAAAGGCAAGTGCAAAAAAAAAAATATCCAAAAGTCGCTAAAAAATGAAAAAATAAAGAAAAAACAAAAGTGCTTGCATCCTTTGTGTCCTATAGTTTTGTTTCATGACTTGCTAGCTTGAACTACTAGGAACACATTTAGGCCAACAACTTTGACAAGTACTTTGGACACTTATTCAACTACTATCTGATTCTATTGTTGCTAATCCTTGCTACATATAAAGTGATAATAAGGATGAGTCTCGATCTTCCGAAAGGTAATGGATAAGTCGATTGATGCGGAGATCTCGACGTTGATGATCCGAGGCTCTCGAGTAGAACAAGAACAACCCTTGCAATCACTACACCACCGCTCTGTAGGTTATCAACCGTGCTTCACACGATTAACCTCGCCAAGAAGGCTAATTCCTGCAAGTGCAACCAAGAACACAAGCAAGAACATAGAAGACACGATCTGAAATCGCGAAGTTGGGGTTTCACAAACCGTAGAACGGCGATATTATTGATCTAAGAAAAACCCAATTCTTTATGGCGGCTACTATGGAGTATATATAGGTGGGAGGACGTCCAAGGGGGTTTTGGGGTCGTGACCTAACCCTAAGACACCAAAATAATGTACTTAGACTTGATACAAGGCCCAATGGTCCAATACGGTGGCGCAGCACCCTGACGGATTTTGAACTCGATTTTGTTTCGACGATTCACGTTGACTCTGAAGGAATTTCGAAATGGGACCAGTGGCATTGGAAATTTTATCCTCTCTCCTTTCCGTGCATATGTATAACGTCCAAAACAGAGTTCGTATGCATCCTGGGCGTCCGTTTTAGTGCGAACTGCTCCTGGACTCCGAGTTGGACACATATTTGAGTTGGGGTCAGTTTCCATCTTCTTTGAACGTATTCTCTGGTCCTCCACGTCCCTAAGACTTCCTCTAAGTACTTCTTGAACCTCTCCATGGATCCTAATCATAATTAAATCATTAGGTATCAATCTATGCTCAAAAACATATAAGAAAACATATAAGAACGAGTTCACCTCTGAAATTAATTGTTGTGTGTGAACTCTATTGACTACATCTTGTATGTTCAATGGAGTGTTGTTTGTATCCATAGAAGTGATGTCCTCATCATCCTCCCCTCCTTGAATCGGAGTCGTCCTCGACTCAAGTTCATCTTCTATCATGTCGTTGTCCAAATGTGCAATGCCATCAAATCTTCTTGTATGCATGAAAGGAGGGGGCCAAGGTGATGGACGATATAGTGCACCATCTTCATGTTCTCCATCAAATAAGCGAGCATATTCACTTGAGCCAGAATCCCAAACAAATAAACATTGTATCATGTTTGTATGTGCATTTATAATGTGCATGATCTCATCATAAAGTGCCATCCAAACTACACTTTTCTCTTGAGCGATATCAATACACCTTTGCAATCATCCATGCTTCATTAGTTTTCACCCCGACCACCATTTGCCACCTGCAGTGTTGGTAAGGACACTTGTAAGAGCGTGGTAAGACACCGAGAGTGTGTGATTCTACTTCCACCTTGCCATTACCCTTTTTAGTTGATAAGGATAACATAACTTTTTGTTGTCTTCTGTTTGCTACTAATAATGTCAGGTAAAAGCAAGAATCATGCATTATATGCTGAGATGATTGACATGATGAAGATAGCGATTGAGTTGCTCACTAAGAATCAAACATCAATCAAGGTTTCGCATGACATTCAGACCACCTTTACAACTCCTTCCACAAGCAGTAATTACATTCTCCCATCTCTTCCTTCTCATGATGGTTTTGATTACGATGAATATATTGCTTGGGAAGTAGAGATGGATAAAATTTTCGGACAATGTCAGATGTGTGAGAGGAGAAAGATTAGAAATATTGAGAAGGCATTAGTAGATTGTGCATTAACTTGGTGGAACAATTTAAATGATTTAGAAAAACCTCGAACATGGAAGGATATGAAAACCTTTATGCGAGAAACTTTTGTGAATGTATCTAATTGCAAAGATGAAGTGCACCAATTTGAGGAGAAATTTCTTGTTGTACCTCCTTTTGTGTCTAACATTTTGCACGACAATATAGAAAACATTGTAGATGATGCAAAATAGAACGAGGTCTTCGACAACACTTGTGAAATTTTAGATGGATCAACTCATAATGCACTCGAAATCACTATTGAAAATGCTAAGGCACAACATTCTACAAAAACAGAAGGTGAGAAGTTTTTGGATGTGCTGAATTTTTCGACCAATCACACTATTGTAGACCAACTTATGAAAGCTTTTATAGATTTACCTGTCACAAGTTAATTTTCCTACTAGTCTTTGTGATAAAGAGAAGTTGGGTGTTGATAATTTTGTTATACATGTGCTAGAACAAGTGAATAAGTTTGATACGTTATCACCCACATGTTCTGAAATTAAGCGTTTGATTCTCATTACATGTGAAAATGATGAACTGAAATTGTTGTCTTCTCTAAATACCTTGGGATATATTGAATTCGATACTCTTTGTGATCTAATTTTGTACAGAGGAGAATATTTTCCCAATCTGAATCGCCTTTGTTGTGTAGAAATATTTTACATGCTATAGGCAACTATGAAGATAGTGGTGAATTTGGTGCATAAAGTTTACATATGCCCAAATGAGAAATCTCATTTTGTGCTGCAACAACATGGTCAAATGAATGGATGCACTAACACTAATAATTCTTTGTCATGTTTTTATAGTTCATTTTTCATGCAGTAGGAACAATTCATGAAAGACGAGTTTTGTTCACTTCAGTTGTGTAATATGGATGTCACTCGTTCTATTCCCTTTCCATGCTTGTTTACTATACATACAAACAAGCCGAGGACGGCTTGTCATAAAGAATGGGAGAACGATGGGATCATGCACATCATCACTACACATACAAGCTCAAGTGAATCTGCACACTCATTTGAAGGAGAATATTCAGATCATGCACAACATCGTCCGCGACCGTGGCCTCCTCCGTTCATGCATACAAGAGAATTTGATGGCGTTGCACTTTTGGACCCAAACATGAGAGAAGATGAACTTGAGTCGAGGACGACTCCAATTCAAGAAGGGGAGGATGATGAGGACATCACTCCTATGGATACAAGCAACTCTTTATTGAACATACAAGATGCAATCATTAGAGTTCACACACATCTATTAATTTCAAAGGTGAGCTCGTTCTTATATGTTTTGTTATATTTTTTTGAGAATAGATTGCTACCAAATGACTTAATTGTGATTAGTGTCCATGAAGAGGTTCAAGGAGTACTTGGAAGAAGTCTTAGAGGCATGGAGGACCCGAGAATACGTCCAAAGAAGATGGAAACCGAGCCCAACTCAAAATCGAGTCCAACTCGGAGTCCAATAGCACTTCGCACTAAAACAGACGCACAAAATGCATACAAACTCTATTTTGGACGTTCTGCATAAGAATAGAAAGGGGAGAGGATAACCTTTCTAATGCCACTTGCCCAATGTAAATATTTCATTGGAGTCGACGAGAATTGTTGAAACAAAATCGAGTTCTGAATCTGTTAGTGTGCTGCACTACCGTATTGGGCCATTGGGCCTTTTATCAAGTTTACATCTCTTATTTTCATGTCTTAGGGTTAGATCAGGAACCCAACAGACCCTTGGACGTTCTCCCACCTATATATACTCCATAGTAGCTGCCATAAACAATTGAGTTTTGCTTAGATTAATAATATCACCGTTTATCGGTTTGTGAAACTCCAATTCAATAATTTCAGATTGCTTCTTCTACGTTCTTGCTTGTGTTCTTGGTTGGACTTGCAGGGATTAACCTTATTGGTGAGGTCAAGCGTGTGAAGCACGATTGATAACCAACGGAGTGGTGGTGTAGTGATTGCATGGTCTGTTCGTGTTCTATTCGAGAGCCTCGGATCATCAACATCGAGATCTCCATCAATCGACTTATCTATTACCTTTCGGAAAGTTGGGCCTAAACCTTCTTATCATAAGGAGTTAGCGGAGCTCCAGAAGCAAACTCAAGAGAAGATAGAGAAATATTTCATTCGCCCAAGCTCTTCACCTTGGGGAGCACTAGTGCTTTTCGTGGATAAGAAGGATGGATCCCAAAGGATGTGTGTGGATTACCGGGCTCTCAACTAGGTGACGATGAAGAACAAGTATATGTTACCATGTATGGAGGATTTGTTCGACCACATGAAGGCGCCTGTGTTTTTTCCAAGATCAACCTGAGGTCAGGTTACTTCTAGATGAAGATTAGATCGTCATATATACCTAAAAAGGCTTTTAAGACACGGTATGGATCTTATGAGTACACCATTATGTACTTTGGATTGACTAATGCACCCGCATATTTTATGGAGTACTTGGATAAGTTCATCATGGTGTTCATTGATGACATCATGATATACTTGAGAAGTGAAGAAGAGCATGAAGAGCATTTGAGGCTCACATTGCAGAAATTGTGAGAACACTGGTTGTATGCTAAATTCATTAAGTACCAGTTTTGGTTAAGGGAAGTATCATTTTTGAGACATATCATCTCTGGAGGGTTAGTATCGGTTGATCCGAGCAAAGTGAGAGATGTGTTGAAGTAGGATCCACAACAGAATGTGAAGGAAATACGGAGTTTTCTCGGAATGGATGGATACTACCGTCGGTTCATCAAGGATTTCTCCAAAATAGCTAAACCTATGTTTGAATTATTAATGAAGGTAAAAGCATTCCAACGGACTCAAGCTTGTCAAGACAGCTTTGAAGAGCTAAAGAAGGGGTTAACAACCACACCGATACTAGTATTGCCAGATGTGAGCAAGAGCTTTGATATTTATTGCAACGCATCAAGACAAGGGCTGCGATGTGTGCTTATGCAAGAAGGTCAAGTGGTAGCTTATGCATTGAGACAATTGAAGAAACATGATCGAAATTATCCTATGCATGACATTGAACTTGCAGCCATAGTGCATGCCATGAAGATATGGAGACATTACATTCTTGGTCACAGATGTGAGATTTACAAGGATCACAAGAGCCTCAAGTATATATCCACGCAAACGGATCTGAATTTGAGGCAACAAAGATGGTTAGAGCTCATCAAGGATTATGATTTGGGAATCAACTATCACTCGGGGAAGGCTAACGTAGTGGTAGATGCTTTGAGTCAGAAAGGAGTAAGCCACCAACTCACGGTTCGGGAGTTGCCATCTGAGTTATGTAAGGAATTTGAATGGTTGCATCTTGGATTCGTGAATGAGATGGGAATAATGGAGTTAAATCTAACCCTATAACAGGAAATTCGAGAAGGTCAAACAAAGGATGAGGAAATCCAAGAAATCAAGGAAAAGATCCAAGAAGGGAGAGAATTCAGATTTGATGAGGATGACCAGGGAACTCTATGACTTGAAAAAACAATTGTTGTGCCTAATATAAAGAAAATTCGTGAGACGATATTAAAGGAGGCACATGACCCACTTTACTCCATCCATCCCGATTGTACGAAGATGTACAAGGATTTGAAAACTTGCTATTGGTGGGATGGCATGAAAAGGGACATAGCTGAATATGTTGCATTATGTGACACGTGTCAACGAGTGAAGGCTGAACACCAAAGACCAGCTGGATTATTGCAGCCATTGAAGATACCGGAATGAAAGTGGGAAGAAGTTGGTATGGACTTCATAGTTGGATTACTGTGTACCCAGTCTGGTTATGACTCCATATGGGTTATTGCAGACCGGTTGACCAAATCTGCGCACTTTATCCCTGTCAAAACTACTTATAGTGGAGCAAAGTTGGTAAATTGTATATGGGAAGAATAGCGTGTTTACACCGAGTACCTAAGCGAATAGTGTCCGACAGAGGTTCTCAATTTACCTCAATGTTCTGGCAAAAGCTGCACAAGTCTATGGGAACCCAATTGAATTTCAATTCTGCATATCACTCTCAAATGGATGGACAAACCGAGACAACAAATCAGATATTGGAAGTCATGCTAAGAGCTTGTGCGCTAAAATACGGAGGAAGTTGGGATAAAAGTCTGCCATATGTAGAATTCTCCTACAACAACAGTTACCAAACAAATTTAAAAATGTCACCATATGAACAATTGTATGGAAGGAGGTGTAGAACACCCTTGTTTTGGAATGAGATAGGGGAAACCCAAGTATTTGGACCAGATGTGATACAGGACGCCGAAAAGCAAGTTCAGATTATTCGCGAGATTTGAGGGCTGCCCAGTCAAGACAAAAAGGCTATGCGTATAATAGGAGAAGAAATTTAGCTTTTGATGTAGGAGACTTCGTATACCTCAAAGTATCACCTATGCAAGGTCATAAGCGATTTAACGTCAAAGGCAAGTTGACACCTCGATATATTGGACCATTCAATATTTTGGACAAACGTGAGGAAGTGGCATATAAGTTGGAGATGCCAGCACATCTTTCTGATGTTCATGATGTTTTTCACATTTCTCAACTCAAAAAGTGCTTAAGAGTATTGACATGCATTGCATACCTTCTTATACATGTTTGACATTAAGCAACACAAATATGAACGATATTAAAATGAATTAGAACCAAGATAGCAATTAAAAAGCCTGATTCAATGCGGACTTGTCCGGATTGGACCCCGGACTTGTCCGATTTACTCTCTGTTGTTTTTCGGACTTGTCCGTTCTCTTGTACGGACTAGTCCGATCTTTGTTACTTGAACGTTTTGGATTTTTCCGGTAATTCCTCAAACTTGGCCCGGTTTTGAAAACAGGGCAAGCTTCCAGACTTGTTCGGCCAAGTATCGGACTTGTCTGTTTCACTTTCTGATCTTGACTGAACTTGTCCGTTCAACCCCACCCTTGGATTGACATCTATTTGCCACTTTTCCACCCACCCAAACCCTAGTTCGTGGGGAGCCACCATCAAGGAGGGAGGAGAAGATCCCAAGCAAGAAGAAGAAGAGGAGGAAACGAAAGAGGATCAAGATCTCCACCAAGTTTCGTCCTTCACCACCAATTCATCCCCAAGTTCATCAGCAACCCTAGATCATCAAGATCCAAGTGTTATCTCCAAGTTTCTTGATTCATTGGAGTTCTAAACACCTGGTATACCTTCTATTATCTTTTCCTTACATGAATTCAACCCCTAATCTCCGAATTTACGTCGATCTAGAAAACCCTAATCTGCTGATCTCGCAGAGTGCGGACTTGTCCGGTCTCTAGCGGACTAGTTCGATCTTCCTGGTTAAATTATGTTGAATTAATTCTAAAATTTGATCTAATCGAATCCAAACCTGTATAAACTTGTTAAAAGCTATTAGAACTAGTTAGTGATCATTAAAAGCAATCTAGTAACAAGTTCTACCTTGCATTTGCATTAATCATGCATGTCATGTCATATTGAGTAATATTTGTGCACTCTTTGATTGTGTTTCTTGTCATGTATGTTTATTGCGTGGATTAGACGGATTTGCGCTAGAGAGTGCCCTGGAGGATCTCCAACACCAAGAGTTTGAAGGCTTTGATCCTAATCAACAGTAAGAGCAAGGCAAGTGTCCTTGAAGCATATTGATCCTGTTTTTAAAATAAATGTTTTGTTTGCAAAACTGCATGCTGTGTAAAATTGATGGGAATCCTATGGTAGGAAATTTACTAGATTTGTTTAACCACCCTTGTCACCTGGAATTATGGTAGAGAGAGTCGGGAAGGGCTTTTACCTTTTTGCTTTGCTTAATTAATTGGGATGGAAAACAACACTACACATTTACTTAAGCATTAATGATATTCTGGTTGATGTGAACTGGTCGATACGGTATGGTAATGAGTGATCTAAGCAAGCCTGGTATGTGGATGGGTTGGATGTTATGGTGGTTTTCTTGCTTTAGATCTAAGGACCGGTTCATGTGAGAATAAGCCAGGACTACAGTGCCACCACGAGGCCAAGTATAGGTGCGGCATAGCTGCTTAATTAGGGCTTTGCTAGCGCTGTTTGGACCATTGTGGATGCTTGGGGAAGGGGTAGTAGAATTGGGTTTGTTGATGATTGGTGGGACTACCCTGGGATCCGAATGGCTCAAGAGGGGGCCCTTGGTTGAAGATGTGCTGTGCGGGAGACATTGCCACCGGTGAAACCTCAGTGGGGTCTAAATAGGCTAGTAAGCCCTTTGTAAAGGCTATTTTGTGATCTCTTGGCCATACACCAAAGGAAGTGTAATTGGTATAAGGGAGGTTCCTTAGTCGCTGACGAGTGATGAAATCATGAACACGTGGGTAAAGAGGTACAAACTCTGCAGAGTTTAAATAAAACTATCATGATAGCCGTGCTCCCGATTATGAGCACCTGGACAACTTCCATGATTAGAGGGAATTTGGTATTGGGATGGTATTTGGGATGGTTATGGTTGGTATTATGGTTATGGATTAATTTCTGGTATTGAATATGGTTATTAGCAATTGGTGAAATCTAGAATTATTGATGAGGATGGTGAATTGTGGACTGGTACTATGGTATTACTTATGATTATGATGGGTTTATTTCACATACATATAATATATTGCTTTTCAAATGGTTTTACTGTACTTTTCAGCACTTTGCCATTATTATTGTCGTCATTTGAATCAGCCACATGTCATACTTTCCACACTTGCTGAGTACAACATGTACTCACTCTTGCAATCCCCCCCAACAGTTGCAGGTCAGGATTGGGAGTTTAATGGTGATAATGCGGAGTTCTAGGCTGTGTCTACCGTCAGCTTTGCCTGTGGTGTTATTGGAGCTGCGCTATCCCTTATGCTTAGTTGCTTAGTTTGCTTAATTAGTTTATTTCCGCTGCATTAGTTGAACTTGTCATAGATATTCATTAGAGCTTGTATTCGAGGATAATATGGTTTGTGTAATAAAACTTGGTTAATTAATCTTGTTCTGTGGTAATTTTCTGTATACTCTTTTGTGATTGCACTCGTGTATGTGTGATGAACATCCTGGGCACACATATGCGTTAGCTTGGTTCATTTTTTGGAACCAGGCATCACAGATTGGTATCAGAGCCACAGGTTGACCATAGGATGTAGCCTAGATAGAATGGACAATTTAGAGCACATAGGAGCACTCAGGAATCGATTTGATTTTGTTGGTGTGCTGTTTGATATATATATATTGCTTGCTTGTGTGATTAATAGAGGATTTTGGGATGCCTTAGTATTGCCATGCCCACCTAGGCTAGTATAGCTAGTTGGTTAGTTTCATATCCCTTGATGCATATAGTTGGGGACGCTTTCTAATTCTTACCTATTGCTTTCCTTCAGATGGTGAGGACTCGCAACCAGAGGGATGGCAATGATGAGGAGGAGAACAATGGAGTGCCTCAGAACAACATCGTATAAGGA
The DNA here is from genome assembly GCA_036927565.1 of Tuctoria greenei. NCBI lineage: Eukaryota > Viridiplantae > Streptophyta > Magnoliopsida > Poales > Poaceae > Tuctoria > Tuctoria greenei. Next base: position 44,151,265 of record JAYESD010000006.1, read on the forward strand.
TCTACTCAGGGAGCTATCAACATTGAGCAGCTATTGGCTATGCAAAACCAGCTCATGCAGACCATGATACAAACAATGGGACAGCTGCAGGCTGGCAATATCAACAATCAGCCCCACATGCCTCCACCGCCACCCCCGCCTCCTCATAACTGATTGGGAGAGTTTATGAGGACTAGGCCACTGACCTTTGCTCAAGCTGCCGACCCTGTGGATGCGGATGATTGGCTCAAGTCCGTGGAGAAGAAGCTAGCTATTGTCCAATGCAGTGACCGGGAGAAGGTGCTATTTGATCTCATCAACTCGTTGGAGCAGCTGCGAATTGGTGGGATTCTTATTGCAATGCTCATGAGAATCAAGAAAGGATCACCTGGGCGGAATTCAAGGAGAATTTCCATTCTCATTATGTGCCGGAAGGTGTTATGATCTTGAAGAGGCAAGAATTTGAGAATTTAAGCAAGGAAGATCGAGCGTGAGTGGATACCTCAATAAGTTCACTCAACTCCCAAGGTATGCGACTAAGGATGTTAGTCGGGACAACCGAAAGCAATACTTGTTCATGAGGGGCTTGAATAATGAGATCCAAGTGCAACTACTCAACTATGATTATGCCAATTTTTAGAAGCTTGTGGACAAAGCAATTGTGGTAGAGAACAAGATTCGTGAGATGGAGCAAGAAATCAAGAGGAAGGCGCCATATCAAGGACAGCAACAAGGAAGTAATGTACGCCCTCGCCTTGCACCACCCAATGCGCCCTATTACAACTCCTCTGTTCCTGCTCAGCGCCCTAGTTATGCACCACGCCCAACTCAGTTTGTGCAGCAGTGCCCCGTCATGCAAGCACCTAGGCCTGCGATGCCTTATGCGCCTCGTGCTGATTTTCCTGGAGCCAATGCTCAAAACCAAGCACGTCCCAATAATTCTGGTGGAGTTAAGAAGTGATATACTTGTGGAGAAGCTGGACACTTTGCGCATCAATGTCCTAAGTCAGGCCTTGGTCAAGGAAGCAATGCGCCGAGGCAAAACCCAAGACCCAATGGAGGACAGCCACAAGGAAGCCGTGGACAGCAGAATTTTGCTCGTGGCAACGTGAACCATGTCTCTACGGAGGATGCTCAACAAGCGGATGACGTGGTCATTGGTATGTTTCTCGCCAACTCCAACCCCACAACTATGTTATTTGATTCTGGAGCATCGCATTCATTCATTGCATCGAAGTATGTTGCCAAGTATAGTTTGCCTATCTCTCATATGAAGTTTACTCTATTGGTTAAGTCTCCTGGAGGAGAGATGAGGACAAATATAGTATGTCCAAAGGTAAGCCTTAGAATAAGGGGGGGGGGGTAGACTTCTCCGCCAACCTCATTGTTTTGGATTCTCAAGGATTGGACAGTATACTTGGTATGGACTGGTTGAGGAAGCACAATGGAGTTACTGAGTGCGCCACGAAGACGGTGAAGTTGACCAACGAAGAGGGGATCACCATAGAATTTGAAGCATATCAAACCGCACCAAAGCAATCGGAGCTGAATCATATGGACGGTGCCACAATTGAGGAGATTCCGGTGGTGTGTGAATTTTTGGATGTTTTTCCAGACGAGTTGCCAGGTATGCCACCTGATCGAGACATTGAGTTTGTTATTGATTTAATACCTGGAACTGCACCTATAGCTAAGAGGCCGTATAGGATGCCCCCTATGGAATTAGCGGAGCTCAAGAAACAAATTCAAGAGCAACTAGTGAAAGGTTTTATTCGCCCTAGTTCTTCACCTTGGGGAGCGCCTGTGCTGTTTGTGGACAAGAAGGATGGATCCCAAAGGATGTGCATGGATTACAAAGCTCTCAACGAGGTAACAATCAAGAACAAGTACACCTTACCGCGCATAGAAGACTTGTTTGATCAGATGAAGGGTGTTGTGTCTTCTCTAAGATTGATTTGAGGTCGGGATACTTTCAAATGAAGATTAGACCATCGGACATACCCAAGACAGCTTTTAGGACACGATATGGATCTTATGAGTACACCGTGATGTCTTTTGGATTGACAAATGCGCCTGCCTACTTTATGTACCTCATGAATAAGGTCTTCATGGAGTACTTTTATAAGTTCATTGTGGTGTTTATTGATGATATTATGATCTACTCGAAGGATGAGAAAGAGCATGAGAAACACTTGAGGCTTACGTTGCAGAAATTGAGGGAGCATCAATTGTATGCCAAGTTCAACAAGTGTCAGTTTTGGTTAAGAGAGGTGTCATTTCTGGGTCATATAATTTCAGGAGGAGGAGTATCGGTTGACCCCGGAAAAGTGAGAGACGTGTTGAAGTGGGAACCGCCGCAAAATGTCAAGGAAATAAGGAGTTTTCTTGGGATGGCTGGATATTACCGTTGATTCATCAAGGACTTCTCCAAGATATCCAAGCCAATGACAGAGTTGCTAATAAAGGGAAAGGCATTCCAATGGACCCAAGCTTGTCAAAACAGTTTTGAGGAGTTGAAGAAGAGGTTGACAACAGCCCCAGTTTTGGTGCTGCCAGATGTGAGCAAGAGTTTTGACATTTATTGCGACGCATCGAGACAAGGACTTGGATGTGTATTGATGCAAGAAGGCCAAGTGGTCTCCTATGCATCAAAACAATTGAAGAGACATGAGCAGAATTACCCCATGCACGATTTGGAACTCGCAGCCGTGGTACATGCATTGAAGATTTGGAGACACTATATCCTTGGACATAGGTGTGAAATTTATACGGATCATAGGAGTTTGAAGTATATTTTCACACAAACGGATCTGAATTTGAGGCAACGAAGATGGTTGGAGCTCATCAAAGATTATGATTTGGGGATTAACTATCATCCGGGAAAAGCCAATGTAGTGGCCGATGCTTTGAGTAGAAAGGGAGTAAGTCATCAACTCACAGTTCGAGAGTTACCATCCGAGTTATGCAAGGAGTTTGAACGGTTGAACCTCGGGTTTGTAAATGAGATGGAGATGATGGAAGTAAACCCAACCTTGGAGCAAGAAATTTGAGAGGCACAAACCGCAGATGAGGAGATCAAGGAAATCAAGGAAAGGACCGAAGAAGGGAGAGAATTCAGATTTGACGAGGATGAACATGGTACCTTATGGCTTGGAAAGAGGATTGTCGTGCCCGATGTGAAGCATATTCGGGAGACAATATTAAAGGAGGCACATGACTAGCCTTACTCAATTCACCCCGTTTGTACGAAAGATGTACAAGGACTTGAAGACATTCTATTGGTGGGATAGCATGAAAAAAGACATAGCTGAATATGTGGCATTGTGTGATGTGTGCCAATGAGTGAAGGCGGAACATCAAAGGCCAGCCGGATTATTGCAACCGTTGAAGATTCCGGAATGGAAGTGGGAAGAAATTGGAATGGACTTCATAGTTGGTTTACCACGTACTCAGTCCGGGTATGACTCAATTTGGGTAATTGTGGATCGCTTAACCAAGTCAGCTCATTTTGTCCCTGTGAAGACTAAATATACAGCTGACACAATTGGCCGAGATATACATGGAGCATATTGTGTGTCTACACGGAGTACCGAAGAAGATAGTTTCGGATAGAGGTTCATAATTTACCTCCAGATTTTGGCAAAAATTGCATGAAGCATTGGGAACGAGGTTGAATTTTAGTTCAGCATATCATCCTCAAATGGATGGACAAACCGAGAGGACCAATCAGATTTTGGAGGACATGTTAAGAGCTTGTGCCTTAAAGCATGGGAAAAGTTGGGACGAAAGCTTGCCATACGCGGAATTTTTATACAACAATAGTTACCAAGCAAGTTGGAAAATGTCACGGTATGAAGCGCTTTATGGGAGGAAGTGTAGGACGCCTTTATTCTGGAATGAGGTAGGAGAAACTCAAGTATTTGGTCCGGATGTGCTGCAAGAAGCCGAAAAGCAAGTCCAAATAATTCGTGAAAACATGAGGGCTGCCCAATAAGGCAAAAAGGCTATGCGGACAATAGGAGAAGGAAATTAGCCTTTGAAATAGGAGATTTTGTTTACCTCAAGGTGTCACCAATGAGAGGTCATAAGAGGTTTAACATAAGGAGTAAGCTCGTACCTCGCTATATTGGACCATCCAAGATTTTGGACAAAAAAGGAGAAGTAGCGTATAAGTTGGAGATGCCAGCTCATTTTTTAGATGTACATGATGTCTTTCATGTTTCCCAGTGTGAAGCCCGGTTCCGAAAATGAACCAAGCTAACGCATATGTGTGCCCAGGATGTTCAACACACATACACGAGTGATTCACAAATGATAACCAGATAATTACCATAGCTCAAATTATTAAATAAGTACTCTTATTACATAATTCATTATATCCTCGAATACAAGCTCTAATAGATATTATTGACAAGTTCAACTAATGCAGCGGAAATAAAGTAGTTATGCAACTAAGCAAACTAAGCAAAAGGGATAGCACAGCTCCAATAACACCACAGGCAAAGCTGACGGTAGACACGGCCTAGAACTCCGCATTATCGCCATTAAACTCACAATCCTGACCAGCAACTGTTGGGGGGGATTGCAAGAGTGAGTACATGTCGTACTCAGCAAGTGTGGAAAGTATGACATGTGGCTGATTCAAACGACGACAATAATAATGGCAAAGTGCTGAAAAGTATAGTAAAACATTTGAAAAGCAATGTATCATATTTATGTGAAGTAAATCCATCATAAACCATGTAACCATCATAATACTAGTCCACAATTTACCATTGCCAATAACCATAATCATTGTCATAAACCATGATTCCATCCCATAACCATAACCATAACCATAATATCAACCATAACCATCCCAAATCCCAATTTCCCTCTAATCATGTAGGTCATCCAGGCGCTCATAACCGGGAGCACAGCTATCATGATAGTTTTAATAGACTCTGCAGAGTTTGTACCTCTTTACCCATGTGTTTGTGATTTCATCACCCGTCGGCGACTAAAGAACCTCCCTTATGCCAATTACACTTCCTTTGGTGTATGGCCAAGAGATCACAAAATAGCCTTTACAAAGGGATTACTAGCATATTTAGACCCCACTGAGATTTCACCGGTGGCGATGCCTCCAACTGAGCACATCTTCAACCAAGGGCCCCCTCTTGAGCCATTCGGATCCCAGGGTAGTCCCACCAATCATCAACAAACCCAATCCGAATACCCCTTCCCCGAGCATCCACAATGGTCCAAAAAACACTAGCAAAGCCCTAATTAATCAGCTACGCCGCACCCATACTTGGCCTCGTGGTGGTACTGTAGTCCTGGCTTATTCTTGCATGAACCGGTCCTTAGATCTAAAGCAAGCAAACCACCATAACATCCAACCGATTCACATACCAGGCTTGCTTAGATCACCCATCGTATTGACCAGTTCACATTAACCAGAATATCATTGTTGCATAATTAAATGTGTAATGTTGTTTGCCATCCCAATTAATTAAGCGAAGCGAAAAGGTAAAAACTCTTCCCGACTCTCTACCATATATTCCAGGTGACAAGGGTGGTTAAACAAATCTAGTAAACTTCCTGCCATAGGATTCCCATTAAATTGACACAAGCATGCAGTTTGCAAACAAAACATTTATTTTAAAAACAGGATCAATATGCTTCAAGGACACTTGCCTTGCTCCGGCGGATAGGGTTGCTCAAGCGCTTCGAAATCTTGATTCTGAAAATCCTCGTACACGATCTCTTGAGCACTTCCCTCTACTCGTGATCACACATACAAGAATATACATACAAATCAACACAATGCATACATACTAATCAACATGCGATGACATGCATGCATGCAAAGTACAATAATTGATTACCTACGGTTGTCTATTAATTAGATGCAACTAGTTCATACGTGTTCATACGAGTTTACAGGGGTTTTAGAGTGGATTAATGCTGCTGAAAGTAAAATTATGGTGCAACTAAAATCAATTTACGTCTATTAGATCTAATACATCGCTAAAATTCGCATTGGAAAAACGAATCCTACCGTAGATCTGACAGCTTGACGATCGCGGAACGAATGCGACGCGTAGACGAAGTAGATGCGCTAGGTCCTCCGACGGCACGGTGATGGCAACGCGATGGCGACGACGATCTCCGGCAGACGGCGGCACTCTTCTCTTTTTCCTCCTCTTCTTCCCCTTCTTTTTCTTCCTTTCTTTTCTTCCCTGGCGGCGGCTTTGGTGCCTTTTTTTTCTAGCCGGCGGCTAGGGCTTCTGGGTCTGGAAGGTGGCAGCGTTTTCTGGTGGCGGCTGCTTTTTTTTTGCGTCGGGAAACACGAAGTCTCCGTGGCTTTTTATAGCCAGCGGCTAGGGCTCCGTGGGCGGCGGGAGCTAGGGCCGGTGCTGAGAGGGCGAGCGCGCGATGCGCGCGGGGGCTTGCGCGGGGTGGGATCGGGGCGCTGCGCGGTCGCGCGTATCGCGCGGTCGGGGGGCATCGGGGCGCGAGCGGCGCTCGGGGCACGTGTGCGCGGCAGGCGGGGCAGACGCGGTCGGGGTGGGTGAGTGCGAGCGTCGGGGTGGGGCCCAGGCGGCGGGGGCCAGCGCAGGCAGCGTGACGGGGCGCGCTGAGGCGCGTGGCGGGGTGGCGCCCAGGAGCAGGCGGCGGGGCGCGTGGGCGAGGCCGGGGGGCGGGTGAGCGCGGTGCGGGGCCCAGGCGGGCGCGCGGCGCGTGGGTGGTCGGCCGCGAGGCGCTGGAGCGGTCGGCGGGACCCAGCAGGCGGCGCGTGCAGGAGGCGGGGTCGCGCGGGATGGGGTCGGCCGGGAGGCGCGGCGGGGTGGGGCCCAGGCGCGGCAGCGGGGCGAGCGGGTTTCGCGCTGGCTCGGGCGCTCGCTGGCTGGGCCGCTCGGCCTGGCCAGCGGCGGGTTGACTTTTTTATTTTTTTTATATATTGTTATTTATTTATTCTTTATATTTTTTATATACAGTTATTATATATATTATTTATATATAAATTTATATATATTTTATCATTATTATTATTTATATTTATTCCCTATTACAAGTTTTAGGCTATAATTATTATTTTCTTTTTCTTCTTTTTGCTACACCATATATGTATGTTTTATCATTTTTCTTTTATTCTAGTCATATTTAATGCATGAACATGTATTCAATGCATGATGCAAAAATTGCGGGTGTTACAAACCTACCCCCCTTAAAGTGAATCTCGCCCTCGAGATTCGATAGCGTGGAGAAAAGATGAGGGAATTCTGCCTTCAGGTCTTCTTCATGTTCCCATGTAGCTTCGGCTTCCGTATGGTGTTTCCATTGCACTTTGCACCAACGGATCCTCTTATTTCTCGTGACTCTTTCCTTCACGTCCAACATCTTGATAGGTTGCTCGACATAGGACAAATCCTCTTGAAGTTCTAACTCGTCCATCGGCACTTGTTCTTCCGGTACCCTGAGACACTTCTTGAGTTGAGAGACATGAAACACATCATGTACGTCTGAAAGATGAGCTGGCATCTCTGACTTATATGCTACTTCTCCTCTTTTGTCCAAAATCTTGAATGGTCCAATATAACGAGATGCGAGCTTGCCTCTTATGCTAAACCTCTTATGACCTCTCATAGGTGACACCTTGAGGTAGACAAAATCTCCTATTTCAAAGGCTAATTTCCTTCTCCTATTGTCCGCATAGCCTTTTTGTCTTGATTGGGCAGCCCTCAAGTTTTCACGAATTATCTGGACTTGCTTTTCGGCTTCTTGCAACACATCTGGACCAAATACTTGAGTTTCTCCTGCCTCATTCAAGAATAAAGGTGTCCTACACTTCCTCCCATAAAGCGCTTCATATGGTGACATTTTCAAGCTTGCTTGGTAACTATTATTGTATGAAAATTCCGCGTATGGCAAGCTTTTGTCCCAACTTTTCCCATGCTTTAAAGAACAAGCTCTTAACATGTCCTCCAAAATCTGATTGGTCCTCTCGTTTTGTCCATCCGTTTGAGGATGATATGCCGAACTGAAGTTCAACCTTGTTCCCATTGCTTCATGCAATTTCTGCCAAAATCTGGAGGTAAACTGAGAACCTCTATCCAAGACTATCTTCTTCGGTACTCCATGTCGACACACAATATGCTCCATATACAATTCTGCTAGCTTCGCGATGGTATATGTGGTCTTGACAGTAATGAAGTGGGCTGATTTTTCAATCGATCCACGATTACCCAAATCGAGTCATATCCGGACTGTGTACGTGGTAATCCAACTATAAAGTCCATACCAATCTCTTCCCACTTCCACTCCGGAATCTTTAATGGTTGCAATAATCCATATGGCCTTTGGTGTTCTGCTTTAACTCGTTGGCACACATCACACAATGCAACATATTCGGCTATGTCCTTTTTCATTCTGGCCCACCAATAGCATGTCTTCAAGTCCTTGTACATCTTTGTACAGCCGGGATGAATTGAGTAAGATGAGTCATGTGCCTCCTTCAATATTGTTTCCCGAATATGCCTAACATTAGGTACCACAATCCTCTTTCCAAGCCATAAGGTACCCTGTTCGTCCTCATCAAATCTGAATTCTCTTCCTTCTTGGATCTTTTCCTTGATTTCCTGTATTTCCTTGTCCTTTGTCTGTCCTTCCCGTATTTCCTGCTCTAATGTTGGGTTGACTTCCATCGTACCCATCTCATTTATGAATCCAAGGTTTAACCGTTCAAACTCCTTGCATAACTCGGATGGCAGTTCCCGGACTGTGAATTGGTGGCTTACTCCTTTTCGGCTCAAAGCATCGGCCACTACATTGGCCTTTCCCGGATGATAGTTGATCCCCAAATCATAATCTTTGATGAGCTCCAACCATCTACGTTGCCTCAAGTTCAGATCCATTTGTGTGAAAATATACTTCAAACTCTTATGATCCGTATAAATTTCACACCTATGTCCAAGGATATAGTGTCTCTAAATCTTCAATGTGTGTACCACGGCTGCGAGTTCCAAATCGTGCGTGGGGTAATTCTGCTCATGTTTCTTCAATTGTCTTGATGCATAGGCGACCGCTTGACCCTCTTGCATCAATACACATCCAAGTCTTTGTCTCGATGCATCACAATAAATATCAAAACTCTTGCTCACATCCGGCAGTATCGAAACTGGAGCTGTTGTCAACCTCTTCTTCAACTAATCAAAATTGTTTTGACAAGCTTCAGTCCATTGGAAAGCCTTCCCCTTCATTAGCAATTCCGTCATAGGCTTGGCTATCCTGAAAAAATCCTTGATAAACTTACGGTAATATCCAGCCATCCCAAGAAAACTCCTTATTTCCTTGACGTTTTGCGGTGGTTCCCACTTCAACACATCCCTCACTTTACCAGGGTCAGTCGATACTCCTCCTCCTGAGATGATATGACCCAAAAATGACACCTCTTTCAACCAAAACTGGCACTTGCTAAACTTGGCATACAATTGATGCTCCCTCAATTTCTGCAACGTAAGCCTCAAGCGTTCCTTGTGTTCCTTCTCATCCTTTGAGTATATCATAATATCATCAATGAATACCACAACAAACTTATCCAAGTACTCCATGAAGACCTTATTCATGAGGTACATAAAGTAGGCAGGCGCATTTGTCAATCCAAAAGACATCACGGTGTACTCATAAGATCCATACCGTGTCCTAAAAGCTGTCTTGGGTATGTCCGATGGTCTAATCTTCATTTGAAAGTATCCCGACCTCAAATCAATCTTGGAAAACACACATGCGCCTTTCATCTGATCAAACAAATCCTCTATACGGGGCAAGGTGTACTTGTTCTTGATTGTTACCTCGTTGAGAGCTCGGTAATCCACGCACATCTTTTGGGATCCATCCTTCTTGTCTACAAATAGAACGGGCGCTCCCCAAGGTGAAGAACTAGGGCGAATAAAACCTTTCTCTAGTTGTTCTTGAATCTGCTTCTTGAGCTCTGCTAATTCCATAGGAGGCATCCTATACGGCCTCTTAGATATAGGTGCAGTTCCAGGTATTAAATCAATAACAAACTCAATGTCTCGATTAGGTGGCATACCTGGCAACTCATCTAGAAACACATCCAAAAATTCACACACTACCGGAATCACCTCAATTGCGGCACCATCCACATGATTCAGCTCCAATTTCTTCGGTGCGTTTTGAGATGCTTCAAATTCTACGGTGATCCCTTCCTCATTAGTCAACTTCACCGTCTTTGTGGCACACTCAATAACTCCATTGTGCTTCCTCAACCAGTCCATACCAAGTATAATGTCCAATCCTTGAGAATCTCAAACAATGAGGTTGGCAGAGAAGTCTACCCCCCTTATTCTAAGGCTTACTTTTGGACATACTATATTTGTCCTCATTTCTCCTCCAGGAGACTTAACCCATAGAATAAACTTCATATGAGAGATAGGCAAACTATACTTGGCAACATACTTCGATGCAATGAATGAATGCAATGCTCCAGAATCAAATAACATAGTCGCGGGATTGGAGTTGGCAAGAAACATACCAATGACCACGTCATCCGCTTGTTGAGCATCCTCCGTAGAGACATGGTTCACGTTGCCACGAGCAAAATTCTGCTGTCCACGGTTCCCTTGTGGCTATCCTCCATTGGGTCTTGGGAATTGCCTCGGCGCATTGCTTCCTTGACCAAGGCCTAACTTAGGACATTGATGCGCAAAGTGTCCAGCTTCTCCACAAGTATAACACTTCTTAACTCCACCAGAATTATTGGGATGAGCTTGGTTTTGAGCATTGGCTCCAGGAAAATCAGCACGAGGCGCATAAGGCATCGGAGGCCTAGGTGCTTGCATGACAGGGCGCTGCTGCACAAACTTAGTTGGGCGTGGTGCATAACTAGAGCGTTGAGCAGGAATGGAGGAGCTGTAATAGGGTGCATTGGGTGGTGCAAGGCGAGGGCGCACATTACTTCCTTGTTGCTGTCCTTGATATGGCGCCTTCCTCTTGATTTCTTGCTCCATCTCACGGATCTTGTTCTCAACCACAATTGCTTTGTCCACGAGCTTCTCAAAATTGGCATAATCGCAGTTGAGTAGTTGCACTTGGATCTCATTGTTCAAGCCCCTCATGAGCAAGTATTGTTTCTGGCTGTCCCGACTAACATCTTCAGGTGCATACCTTGAGAGTTGAGTGAACTTGTTGAAATATTCACTCACGCTTGATCTTCCTTGCCTTAAATTCTCGAATTCTTGTCTCTTCAAGATCATAACACCTTCCGACACATAATGAGAACGGAATTTCTCTTTGAATTCTGCCCAAGTGATCCTCTCTTGATTCTCATGAACATTGCAATAAGCATCCCACCAATCTGCAGCTGCTCCAGCGAGTTGATGAGAAGCGAAGAAGACCTTCTCTCGGTCACTGCATTGGACAATAGCTAGATTCTTCTCCACGGACTTGAGCCAATCATCCGCATCCATAGGGTCGGCAGCTTGAGCAAAGGTTGGCGGCCTAGTCCTCATAAACTCTCCCAATCGGTTATGAGGGGGTGGGGGTGGCAGTGGAGGCATGTGGGGCTGATTGTTGTTATTGCCAGCCTGCAGCTGTCCCATAATTTGTATCATGGTCTGCATGAGCTGGTTCTGCATAGCTAGTAGCTGTTCGATATTGATAGCTCCATGAGCAGGTCCTTGTCCAGTATTGTTCTGAGGTACTCCATGGTTCTCCTCCTCGTCATTGACATCCCCCTGATTGCGAGTCCTCACCATCTGAAGAAGAGCAATAGGTAAGAATTAGAGAACATCCCCAACTATATGCATCAAGGGATATAAACTAAACAGCTAGCTACATTAGCCTAGGTGGACATGGCAATGCTAAAGCATCCCAAAATCCTCTATTAAGCACACAAGCAAGCAATATATATAGCAAACAGCACTCCAAGCAAAAACACATCAATTCCTGAGTGCTCCTATGTGCTCTAAAGTGTCCATTCTATCTAGGCTGCATCCTACGGTCAACCTGTGGCTCTGATACCAATCTGTGACGCCCGGTTCCGAAAATGAACCAAGCTAACGCATATGTGTGCCCAGGATGTTCAACACACATACACGAGTGATTCACAAATGATAACCAGATAATTACCACAGCTCAAATTATTAAATAAGTAGTCTTATTACATAATTCATTATATCCTCGAATACAAGGTCTAATAGATATTATTGACAAGTTCAACTAATGCAGCGGAAATAAACTAATTAAGCAACTAAGCAAACTAAGCAAAAGGGATAGCGCAGCTCCAATAACACCACAGGCAAAGCTGACGGTAGACACGGCCTAGAACTCCGCATTATCGCCATTAAACTCACAATCCTGACCTGCAACTGTTGGGGGATTGCAAGAGTGAGTACATGTCGTACTCAGCAAGTGTGGAAAGTATGACATGTGGCTGATTCAAATGACGACAATAATAATGGCAAAGTGCTGAAAAGTACAGTAAAACATTTGAATAGCAATGTATCATATTTATGTGAAGTAAATCCATCATAAACCATGTAACCATCATAATACCAGTCCACAATTTACCATTGCCAATAACCATAATCATTGTCATAAACCATGATTCCATCCCATAACCATAACCATAACCATAACCATAACCATAATATCAACCATAACCATCCCAAATCTCAATTTCCCTATAATCATGTAGGTCATCCAGGCGCTCATAACCTGGAGCACGGCTATCATGATAGTTTTAATAGACTCTGCAGAGTTTGTACCTCTTTACCCACGTGTTTGTGATTTCATCACCCATCGGCGACTAAAGAACCTCCCTTATGCCAATTACACTTCCTTTGGTGTATGGCCAAGAGATCACAAAATAGCCTTTACAAAGGGATTACTAGCCTATTTAGACTCCACTGAGGTTTCACCGGTGGTGATGCCTCCAACTGAGCACATCTTCAACCAAGGGCCCCCTCTTGAGCCATTCGGATCCCAGGGTAGTCCCACCAATCATCAACAAACCAGATCCGACTACCCCTTTGATGAGATCATGCACATTATTATTGCACCTACAAACATGACACAATATTTATTTGTTTGGGATCCTGGCTCAAGTGAATGTGCACTCTTATTTGATGGACAAGATCAAGATGGCGCACTATGTCGTCCACCACCTTGGCCTCCTCCATTCATGCATACAAGAAGATTTGATGGCGTTGCACATTTGGACCAACACATGAGAGGAGACGAACTTGAGTCGAGGACGACTCCAATTCAAGAAGGGGAGGATGATGAGGACATCACTTATATGGATACAAACAACACTCTACTGAATATACAAGATGCAATCAATAGAGTTCATACACAACAATTAATTTCAGAGGTGAACTCGTTCTTATATATTTCCTTATATGTTTTTGAGCATAGATTGCTACTTAATGATTTATTTGTGATTAGGATCCATGGAGAGGTTCAAGGAGTACTTGGAGGGAGTATTAGGGACGTGGAAGACCAGAGAATTCGTTCAAAGAAGATGGAAACCGAACCAAACTCCAAATTGTATCCAACTCGGAGTCCAGGAGCAGTACGCACTAAAATGGACGCCCAGGACGCATACGAACTACGTTTTGGACGTTCTACATATGCACGGAAAGGGGAGAGCATAAACTTTCCAATGGTACCGGTCCCATGTCAAAATGCCTTCGGAGTCGACGGGAATCGTCGAAACAAAATCAAGTACATAATCTGTCAGGGTGCTGCGCCACCGTATTGGGCCATTGGGCCTTGTATCAAGTCTAAGTCCATTATTTTCGTGTCTTAGGGTTAGGTCACGACCCTAACACCCCCTTGGACGTCCTCCCACCTATATATACTCCATGGTAGCCGCCATAGACAATTGGGTTTTGCTTAGATCAATAATATCGCCGTTCTACGGTTTGTGAAACCCCAATTCAGCAATTTCAGATTGCTTCTTCTACGTTCTTTCTTGTGTTCTCGGTTGCACTTGCAGGGATTAGCCTTCTTGGCGAGGTCAATTGTGTGAAGCACGGTTGATAACCAACGGAGCGGTGGTGTAGTGATTGCAGGGGTTGTTCGTGTTCTACTCGAGAGCCTCGGATCATAAACGTCGAGATCTCCACATCAATCGACCTATCCATTACCTTTTGGAAGATCGGGCCTCATCATCAATTCTCCTATCAATTGGTATCAGATTTCCAGGTTGCCCTTTAGGTAATTCATCTATCCATTACATTAGTTTTGTTTTTCATACCTAGAGTCCACAAAAAAGCCACAAAAAACTTGCAGTTTAGTAGATCTGTTCATTACTTTGTCCAAACCACCATTGAGCCTTTGCAACTTTCGTTTTCAGTTTGGTTTTGTTGAGTTTGTGTCCGTTGTTGAGTCATATTGCTGGTTTAGAAAGTGTTTTTAGTCTTAGTTTGAGTTTTGTATTGTGTTGATTCATCCTTTTGAATCACGTCATCACGTCCAGATTAGATTCATCTCTGTCCAGTTCAGTATTTTCATCATATCTAGCTCATACGAACTCGGATTTTTGTGTTCTTATACTTTCGGGAAAGCTTAAGAAGTTCTCTATAACTTTCGTATTCATCATTTTCCTAGAAAATATAGATATCGATGTCGAAATTGCATTAGATCCGAATCTATTATTGATCTAAAAATTCTGAACAGTCTGTATTTTGGGGGCAGTATCTCCTATTGTTCTTTTCCAAAATAGGTCTTCCATATATTGAAATTAAAGAGGAGAGATATATCTACAATCTTGCTGTTCTAAGTTTTCCAATTTATAGCCTATAAGTGTGCCTATTTGTCCTTGGAAGGTTGAGCAGAAAATCTGCGATAGACACACGAGATATCTTGGGTTGATTTTTGTTGTGTTCTTCCCTTGCAGCACATTCTGAAAAAAAAAAGGAAGAAAAAAGAAAAAGGCAAGTGCAAAACAAGAAACAAAAGCCGCACAAAAAAAGAGGAAAAAAAACAACAAAAAAACAGAAGTGCTTGCATTCTTTGTGTCATCTAGTTTTGTCTCATGTCTTGCTAGCTTCAACTACTAGGAACACATTTAGACCAGCAACTTTGACAAGTACTTTGGACACTTACTCAACTTTACTATCTGATTTCATTGTTGCTAATCCTTGCTACAAATAAAGTGCCATCCAAGCTACACCTTAATCTTGAGCAGAATCGATACACCTTTGCAATCATCCCACGCTTCATTGGTTTCTTCATACCGGCCACCGTTTGCCACCTGCAGTGTCGGTAAGAACACTTGTAAGAGTGTGATAAGACGCTTGAGAGTGTGTGATTCCACTTCCACTTTTCCATTATCCTTTGTAGTTGATAGGGATAACATATTTTTTGTGTTGTCTTCTGTTTGCTACTAACAATGTCAGGTAAAAGCAAGAATCATGCATTATATGCTGAGATGATGGACATGATGAAGACGGCGATAGAGTTGCTCAGTAAAAATCAAACATCAACCAAGGATTCACATGACATTCAGACCACCTTTACAACACCTTCCACAAGAAGTAATTACATTCTCCCATCTCTTCCTTCTTATGATGGTTTTGGTTACGATGAATATATTGCTTGGGAAATAGAGTTGGATAAATTTTTTGGAAAATTGCATATGTGTGAGAGGAGAAAGATTAGAAATGTTGCAAGTGCATTAGTAGGTTGTGCATTGACTTGGTGGAACAACTTAAGTGATTTAGAAAGACCTCGAACATGGAAAGATATGAAAATTCTTATGCGAGAAACTTTTGCTAATGTATCTAATTGTAAAGATGAAATACATGAACTTGAGAAGAATTTTCTTGTTGTACCTCCTCCTTTGCCTAACCTTTTGCAGGAACATGAACAAATAAATGGAGATGCAAATGAGAGTGAGGTGTTGAACAACTCTTCTGAATTTTTTGATGAATCAACTCATAATGCATTTGAATTTCTTGCTGAAAATGAGAGTAGTGTTAATGGACAATGCTCTACAGTTAACCACGGTATGACATTTTCAGATGTGCTGAATTTTGCTACCAATCATACTATCGATGAGCAGCAACAAGATGAACCTTTACATAATACAACTTTACCATTAGTTGATTTTCCCACTGATTCTTATAACAAAAATGAGTTGTGTGCTGATAATTATATTATACCTATGCTAGAACAACCAAATGAATTTGATACTTTATCACTCACTTGTGCTGAAATTAAGCATTTGATCCCAACTACATGTGAAAGGGATGAGCTGAAATTGTTATCTTCTCTAAATACTTTGGGCTATATTGAATTTGACACTCTTTGTGATCTAGATATCGTAGAGAAGATAATATTTTCTCAATCTGAATTGCCTTTGTTAAGTAGACGTATTTTTCATGCTATAGGAAATTATGAACATAGTGGTATGTTTATGGTGCATAAAGTTTACATATGTTCAAATGAGGAAGCTCCTTTTGTGCTGCAACAACATGGTCAAGTAAATGAATGTACTAACGCTAATAATGTCTTGTCAAGTTTTTCTAGTATGTTTTCCTTGCAGCGGGGACAACAAAAGCATTATTCACTGTGGTTATGCATTATGGACAGCACTTACTCTACCTCCAATGCAAGCCTCTTTGCTGGACATACGAGCAAGCCGAGGACGGCTTGTCATAAAGAAGGGGAGAATGATGAGATCATGCACATTATTATTGCACCTACAAACATGACACAATATTTATTTGTTTGGGATCCTGGCTCAAGTGAATGTGCACTCTTATTTGATGGACAAGATCAAGATGGCGCACTATGTCGTCCACCACCTTGGCCTCCTCCATTCATGCATACAAGAAGATTTGATGGCGTTGCACATTTGGACCAACACATGAGAGGAGATGAACTTGAGTCGAGGACGACTCCAATTCAAGAAGGGGAGGATGATGAGGACATCACTTATATGGATACAAACAACACTCTACTGAATATACAATATGCAATCAATAGAGTTCATACACAACAATTAATTTCAGAGGCGAACTCGTTCTTATATATTTCCTTATATGTTTTTGAGCATAGATTGCTACTTAATGATTTATTTGTGATTAGGATCCATGGAGAGGTTCAAGGAGTACTTGGAGGGAGTATTAGGGACGTGGAAGACCAGAGAATTCGTTCAAAGAAGATGGAAACCGAACCAAACTCCAAATCGTATCCAACTCGGAGTCCAGGAGCAGTACGCACTAAAATGGACGCCCAGGACGCATACGAACTCCGTTTTGGACGTTCTACATATTCACAGAAAGGGGAGAGCATAACCTTTCCAATGGCACCGGTCCCATGTCAAAATTCCTCCGGAGTCGACAGGAATCGTCGAAACAAAATCAAGTACAGAATCTGTCAGGGTGCTGCGCCACCGTATTGGGCCATTTGGCCTTGTATCAAGTCTAAGTCCATTATTTTCGTGTCTTAGGGTTAGGTCACGACCCTAACACCCCCTTGGACGTCCTCCCACCTATATATACTCCATGGTAGCCGCCATAGACAATTGGGTTTTGCTTAGATCAATAATATCGCCGTTCTACGGTTTGTGAAACCCCAATTCAGCAATTTCAGATTGCTTCTTCTACGTTCTTGCTTGTGTTCTCGGTTGCACTTGCAGGGATTAGCCTTCTTGGCGAGGTCAATTGTGTGAAGCACGGTTGATAACCAACGGAGCGGTGGTGTAGTGATTGCAGGGGTTGTTCGTGTTCTACTCGAGAGCCTCGGATCATAAACGTCGAGATCTCCACATCAATCGACCTATCTATTACCTTTTGGAAGATCGGGCCTCATCATCAATTCTCCTATCAATTGGTATCAGATTTCCAGGTTGCCCGTTAGGTAATTCATCTATCCATTACATTAGTTTTGTTTTTCATACCTAGAGTCCACAAAAAAGCCACAAAAAACTTGCAGTTTAGTAGATCTGTTCATTACTTTGTCCAAACCACCATTGAGCCTTTGCAACTTTCGTTTTCAGTTTGGTTTTGTTGAGTTTGTGTCCGTTGTTGAGTCATATTGCTGGTTTAGAAAGTGTTTTTAGTCTTAGTTTGAGTTTTGTATTGTGTTGATTCATCCTTTTGAATCACGTCATCACGTCCAGATTAGATTCATCTCTGTCCAGTTCAGTATTTTCATCATATCTAGCTCATACGAACTCGGATTTTTGTGTTCTTATACTTTATGGAAAGCTTAAGAAGTTCTCTATAACTTTCGTATTCATCATTTTCCTAGAAAATTTAGATATCGATATCGAAATTGCATTAGATCCGAATCTATTATTGATCTAAAAATTCTGAACAGTCTGTATTTTGGGGGCAGTATCTCCTATTGTTCTTTTCGAAAATAGGTCTTCCATATATTGAAATTAAAGAGGAGAGATATATCTACAATCTTGCTGTTCTAAGTTTTCCAATTTATAGCCTATAAGTGTGCCTATTTGTCCTTGGAAGGTTGAGCAGAAAATCTGCGATAGACACACGAGATATCTTGGGTTGATTTTTGTTGTGTTCTTCCCTTGCAGCACATTCTGAAAAAAAAAGGAAGAAAAAAGAAAAAGGCAAGTGCAAAACAAGAAACAAAAGCCGCACAAAAAAAGAGGAAAAAAAACAACAAAAAAAACAGAAGTGCTTGCATTCTTTGTGTCATCTAGTTTTGTCTCATGTCTTGCTAGCTTGAACTACTAGGAACACATTTAGACCAGCAACTTTGACAAGTACTTTGGACACTTACTCAACTTTACTATCTGATTTCATTGTTGCTAATCCTTGCTACAAATAAAGTGCCATCCAAGCTACACCTTAATCTTGAGCAGAATCGATACACCTTTGCAATCATCCCACGCTTCATTGGTTTCTTCATACCGGCCACCGTTTGCCACCTGCAGTGTCGGTAAGAACACTTGTAAGAGTGTGGTAAGACGCTTGAGAGTGTGTGATTCCACTTCCACTTTTCCATTATCCTTTGTAGTTGATAGGGATAACATATTTTTTGTGTTGTCTTCTGTTTGCTACTAACAATGTCAGGTAAAAGCAAGAATCATGCATTATATGCTGAGATGATGGACATGATGAAGACGGCGATAGAGTTGCTCAGTAAAAATCAAACATCAACCAAGGATTCACATGACATTCAGACCACCTTTACAACACCTTCCACAAGAAGTAATTACATTCTCCCATCTCTTCCTTCTTATGATGGTTTTGGTTACGATGAATATATTGCTTGGGAAATAGAGTTGGATAAAATTTTTGGAAAATTGCATATGTGTGAGAGGAGAAAGATTAGAAATGTTGCAAGTGCATTAGTAGGTTGTGCATTGACTTGGTGGAACAACTTAAGTGATTTAGAAAGACCTTGAACATGGAAAGATATGAAAATTCTTATGCGAGAAACTTTTGCTAATGTATCTAATTGTAAAGATGAAATACATGAACTTGAGAAGAATTTTCTTGTTGTACCTCCTCCTTTGCCTAACCTTTTGCAGGAACATGAACAAATAAATGGAGATGCAAATGAGAGTGAGGTGTTGAACAACTCTTCTGAATTTTTTGATGAATCAACTCATAATGCATTTGAATTTCTTGCTGAAAATGAGAGTAGTGTTAATGGACAATGCTCTACAGTTAACCACGGTATGACATTTTCAGATGTGCTGAATTTTGCTACCAATCATACTATCGATGAGCAGCAACAAGATGAACCTTTACATAATACAACTTTACCATTAGTTGATTTTCCCACTGATTCTTATAACAAAAATGAGTTGTGTGCTGATAATTATATTATACCTATGCTAGAACAACCAAATGAATTTGATACTTTATCACTCACTTGTGCTGAAATTAAGCATTTGATCCCAACTACATGTGAAAGGGATGAGCTGAAATTGTTATCTTCTCTAAATACTTTGGGCTATATTGAATTTGACACTCTTTGTGATCTAGATATCGTAGAGAAGATAATATTTTCTCAATCTGAATTGCCTTTGTTAAGTAGACATATTTTTCATGCTATAGGAAATTATGAACATAGTGGTATGTTTATGGTGCATAAAGTTTACATATGTTCAAATGAGGAAGCTCCTTTTGTGCTGCAACAACATGGTCAAGTAAATGAATGTACTAACGCCAATAATGTCTTGTCAAGTTTTTCTAGTATGTTTTCCTTGCAGCGGGGACAACAAAAGCATTATTCACTGTGGTTGTGCATTATGGACAGCACTTACTCTACCTCCAATGTAAGCCTCTTTGCTGGACATACGAGCAAGCCGAGGACGGCTTGTCATAAAGAAGGGGAGAATGATGAGATCATGCACATTATTATTGCACCTACAAACATGACACAATATTTATTTGTTTGGGATCCTGGCTCAAGTGAATGTGCACTCTTATTTGATGGGCAAGATCAAGATGGCGCACTATGTCGTCCACCACCTTGGCCTCCTCCATTCATGCATACAAGAAGATTTGATGGCGTTGCACATTTGGACCAACACATGAGAGGAGACGAACTTGAGTCGAGGACGACTCCAATTCAAGAAGGGGAGGATGATGAGGACATCACTTATATGGATACAAACAACACTCTACTGAATATACAATATGCAATCAATAGAGTTCATACACAACAATTAATTTCAGAGGTGAACTCGTTCTTATATATTTCCTTATATGTTTTTGAGCATAGATTGCTACTTAATGATTTATTTGTGATTAGGATCCATGGAGAGGTTCAAGGAGTACTTGGAGGGAGTATTAGGGACGTGGAAGACCAGAGAATTCGTTCAAAGAAGATGGAAACCGAACCAAACTCCAAATCGTATCCAACTCGGAGTCCAGGAGCAGTACGCACTAAAATGGACGCCCAGGACGCATACGAACTCCGTTTTGGACGTTCTACATATTCACAGAAAGGGGAGAGCATAACCTTTCCAATGGCACCGGTCCCATGTCAAAATTCCTCCGGAGTCGACAGGAATCGTCGAAACAAAATCAAGTACAGAATCTGTCAGGGTGCTGCGCCACCGTATTGGGCCATTTGGCCTTGTATCAAGTCTAAGTCCATTATTTTCGTGTCTTAGGGTTAGGTCACGACCCTAACACCCCCTTGGACGTCCTCCCACCTATATATACTCCATGGTAGCCGCCATAGACAATTGGGTTTTGCTTAGATCAATAATATCGCCGTTCTACGGTTTGTGAAACCCCAATTCAGCAATTTCAGATTGCTTCTTCTACGTTCTTGCTTGTGTTCTCGGTTGCACTTGCAGGGATTAGCCTTCTTGGCGAGGTCAATTGTGTGAAGCACGGTTGATAACCAACGGAGCGGTGGTGTAGTGATTGCAGGGGTTGTTCGTGTTCTACTCGAGAGCCTCGGATCATAAACGTCGAGATCTCCACATCAATCGACCTATCTATTACCTTTTGGAAGATCGGGCCTCATCATCAATTCTCCTATCAATTGGTATCAGATTTCCAGGTTGCCCGTTAGGTAATTCATCTATCCATTACATTAGTTTTGTTTTTCATACCTAGAGTCCACAAAAAAGCCACAAAAAACTTGCAGTTTAGTAGATCTGTTCATTACTTTGTCCAAACCACCATTGAGCCTTTGCAACTTTCGTTTTCAGTTTGGTTTTGTTGAGTTTGTGTCCGTTGTTGAGTCATATTGCTGGTTTAGAAAGTGTTTTTAGTCTTAGTTTGAGTTTTGTATTGTGTTGATTCATCCTTTTGAATCACGTCATCACGTCCAGATTAGATTCATCTCTGTCCAGTTCAGTATTTTCATCATATCTAGCTCATACGAACTCGGATTTTTGTGTTCTTATACTTTATGGAAAGCTTAAGAAGTTCTCTATAACTTTCGTATTCATCATTTTCCTAGAAAATTTAGATATCGATATCGAAATTGCATTAGATCCGAATCTATTATTGATCTAAAAATTCTGAACAGTCTGTATTTTGGGGGCAGTATCTCCTATTGTTCTTTTCGAAAATAGGTCTTCCATATATTGAAATTAAAGAGGAGAGATATATCTACAATCTTGCTGTTCTAAGTTTTCCAATTTATAGCCTATAAGTGTGCCTATTTGTCCTTGGAAGGTTGAGCAGAAAATCTGCGATAGACACACGAGATATCTTGGGTTGATTTTTGTTGTGTTCTTCCCTTGCAGCACATTCTGAAAAAAAAAGGAAGAAAAAAGAAAAAGGCAAGTGCAAAACAAGAAACAAAAGCCGCACAAAAAAAGAGGAAAAAAAACAACAAAAAAAACAGAAGTGCTTGCATTCTTTGTGTCATCTAGTTTTGTCTCATGTCTTGCTAGCTTGAACTACTAGGAACACATTTAGACCAGCAACTTTGACAAGTACTTTGGACACTTACTCAACTTTACTATCTGATTTCATTGTTGCTAATCCTTGCTACAAATAAAGTGCCATCCAAGCTACACCTTAATCTTGAGCAGAATCGATACACCTTTGCAATCATCCCACGCTTCATTGGTTTCTTCATACCGGCCACCGTTTGCCACCTGCAGTGTCGGTAAGAACACTTGTAAGAGTGTGGTAAGACGCTTGAGAGTGTGTGATTCCACTTCCACTTTTCCATTATCCTTTGTAGTTGATAGGGATAACATATTTTTTGTGTTGTCTTCTGTTTGCTACTAACAATGTCAGGTAAAAGCAAGAATCATGCATTATATGCTGAGATGATGGACATGATGAAGACGGCGATAGAGTTGCTCAGTAAAAATCAAACATCAACCAAGGATTCACATGACATTCAGACCACCTTTACAACACCTTCCACAAGAAGTAATTACATTCTCCCATCTCTTCCTTCTTATGATGGTTTTGGTTACGATGAATATATTGCTTGGGAAATAGAGTTGGATAAAATTTTTGGAAAATTGCATATGTGTGAGAGGAGAAAGATTAGAAATGTTGCAAGTGCATTAGTAGGTTGTGCATTGACTTGGTGGAACAACTTAAGTGATTTAGAAAGACCTTGAACATGGAAAGATATGAAAATTCTTATGCGAGAAACTTTTGCTAATGTATCTAATTGTAAAGATGAAATACATGAACTTGAGAAGAATTTTCTTGTTGTACCTCCTCCTTTGCCTAACCTTTTGCAGGAACATGAACAAATAAATGGAGATGCAAATGAGAGTGAGGTGTTGAACAACTCTTCTGAATTTTTTGATGAATCAACTCATAATGCATTTGAATTTCTTGCTGAAAATGAGAGTAGTGTTAATGGACAATGCTCTACAGTTAACCACGGTATGACATTTTCAGATGTGCTGAATTTTGCTACCAATCATACTATCGATGAGCAGCAACAAGATGAACCTTTACATAATACAACTTTACCATTAGTTGATTTTCCCACTGATTCTTATAACAAAAATGAGTTGTGTGCTGATAATTATATTATACCTATGCTAGAACAACCAAATGAATTTGATACTTTATCACTCACTTGTGCTGAAATTAAGCATTTGATCCCAACTACATGTGAAAGGGATGAGCTGAAATTGTTATCTTCTCTAAATACTTTGGGCTATATTGAATTTGACACTCTTTGTGATCTAGATATCGTAGAGAAGATAATATTTTCTCAATCTGAATTGCCTTTGTTAAGTAGACATATTTTTCATGCTATAGGAAATTATGAACATAGTGGTATGTTTATGGTGCATAAAGTTTACATATGTTCAAATGAGGAAGCTCCTTTTGTGCTGCAACAACATGGTCAAGTAAATGAATGTACTAACGCCAATAATGTCTTGTCAAGTTTTTCTAGTATGTTTTCCTTGCAGCGGGGACAACAAAAGCATTATTCACTGTGGTTGTGCATTATGGACAGCACTTACTCTACCTCCAATGTAAGCCTCTTTGCTGGACATACGAGCAAGCCGAGGACGGCTTGTCATAAAGAAGGGGAGAATGATGAGATCATGCACATTATTATTGCACCTACAAACATGACACAATATTTATTTGTTTGGGATCCTGGCTCAAGTGAATGTGCACTCTTATTTGATGGGCAAGATCAAGATGGCGCACTATGTCGTCCACCACCTTGGCCTCCTCCATTCATGCATACAAGAAGATTTGATGGCGTTGCACATTTGGACCAACACATGAGAGGAGACGAACTTGAGTCGAGGACGACTCCAATTCAAGAAGGGGAGGATGATGAGGACATCACTTATATGGATACAAACAACACTCTACTGAATATACAATATGCAATCAATAGAGTTCATACACAACAATTAATTTCAGAGGTGAACTCGTTCTTATATATTTCCTTATATGTTTTTGAGCATAGATTGCTACTTAATGATTTATTTGTGATTAAGATCCATGGAGAGGTTCAAGGAGTACTTTGAGGGAGTATTAGGGACGTGGAAGACCAGAGAATTCGTTCAAAGAAGATGGAAACCGAACCAAACTCCAAATCGTATCCAACTCGGAGTCCAGGAGCAGTACGCACTAAAATGGACGCCCAGGACGCATACGAACTCCATTTTGGACGTTCTACATATGCACAGAAAGGGGAGAGCATAACCTTTCCAATGGCACCGGTCCCATGTCAAAATTCCTCCGGAGTTGACGGAAATCGTCGAAACAAAATCAAGTACAGAATCTGTCAGGGTGCTGCGCCACCGTATTGGGCCATTGGGCCTTGTATCAAGTCTAAGTCCATTATTTTCGTGTCTTAGGGTTAGGTCACGACCCTAACACCCCCTTGGACGTCCTCCCACCTATATATACTCCACGGTAGCCGCCATAGACAATTGGGTTTTGCTTAGATCAATAATATCGCCGTTCTACGGTTTGTGAAACCCCAATTCAGCAATTTCAGATTGCTTCTTCTACGTTCTTGCTTGTGTTCTCGGTTGCACTTGCAGGGATTAGCCTTCTTGGCGAGGTCAATTGTGTGAAGCACAGTTGATAACCAACGGAGCGGTGGTGTAGTGATTGCAGGGGTTGTTCGTGTTCTACTCGAGAGCCTCGGATCATAAACGTCGAGATTTCCACATCAATCGACCTATCTATTACCTTTTGGAAGATCGGGCCTCATCATCAATTCTCCTATCAATTGGTATCAGATTTCTAGGTTGCCCGTTAGGTAATTCATCTATCCATTACATTAGTTTTGTTTTTCATACCTAGAGTCCACAAAAAAGCCACAAAAAACTTGCAGTTTAGTAGATCTGTTCATTACTTTGTCCAAACCACCATTGAGCCTTTGCAACTTTCGTTTTCAGTTTGGTTTTGTTGAGTTTGTGTCCGTTGTTGAGTCATATTGCTGGTTTAGAAAGTGTTTTTAGTCTTAGTTTGAGTTTTGTATTGTGTTGATTCATCCTTTTGAATCACGTCATCACGTCCAGATTAGATTCATCTCTGTCCAGTTCAGTATTTTCATCATATCTAGCTCATACGAACTCGGATTTTTGTGTTCTTATACTTTCTGGAAAGCTTAAGAAGTTCTCTATAACTTTGTATTCATCATTTGCCTAGAAAATATAGATATCGATGTCGAAATTGCATTAGATCCGAATCTATTATTGATCTAAAAATTCTGAACAGTCTGTATTTTGGGGGCAGTATCTCCTATTGTTCTTTTCCAAAATAGGTCTTCCATATATTGAAATTAAAGAGGAGAGATATATCTACAATCTTGCTGTTCTAAGTTTTCCAATTTATAGCCTATAAGTGTGCCTATTTGTCCTTGGAAGGTTGAGCAGAAAATCTGCGATAGACACACGAGATATCTTGGGTTGATTTTTGTTGTGTTCTTCCCTTGCAGCACATTCTGAAAAAAAAAGGAAGAAAAAAGAAAAAGGCAAGTGCAAAACAAGAAACAAAAGCCGCACAAAAAAAGAGGAAAAAAAAACAACAAAAAAAACAGAAGTGCTTGCATTCTTTGTGTCATCTAGTTTTGTCTCATGTCTTGCTAGCTTGAACTACTAGGAACACATTTAGACCAGCAACTTTGACAAGTACTTTGGACACTTACTCAACTTTACTATCTGATTTCATTGTTGCTAATCCTTGCTACAAATAAAGTGCCATCCAAGCTACACCTTAATCTTGAGAAGAATCGATACACCTTTGCAATCATCCCACGCTTCATTGGTTTCTTCATACCGGCCACCGTTTGCCACCTGCAGTGTCGGTAAGAACACTTGTAAGAGTGTGGTAAGACGCTTGAGAGTGTGTGATTCCACTTCCACTTTTCCATTATCCTTTGTAGTTGATAGGGATAACATATTTTTTGTGTTGTCTTCTGTTTGCTACTAACAATGTCAGGTAAAAGCAAGAATCATGCATTATATGCTGAGATGATGGACTTGATGAAGACGGTGATATAGTTGCTCAGTAAAAATCAAACATCAACCAAAGATTCACATGACATTCAGACCACCTTTACAACACCTTCCACAAGAAGTAATTACATTCTCCCATCTCTTCCTTCTTATGATGGTTTTGGTTACGATGAATATATTGCTTGGGAAATAGAGTTGGATAAAATTTTTGGAAAATTGCATATGTGTGAGAGGAGAAAGATTAGAAATGTTGCAAGTGCATTAGTAGGTTGTGCATTGACTTGGTGGAACAACTTAAGTGATTTAGAAAGACCTCGAACATGGAAAGATATGAAAATTCTTATGCGAGAAACTTTTGCTAATGTATCTAATTGTAAAGATGAAATACATGAACTTGAGAAGAATTTTCTTGTTGTACCTCCTCCTTTGCCTAACCTTTTGCAGGAACATGAACAAATAAATGGAGATGCAAATGAGAGTGAGGTGTTGAACAACTCTTCTGAATTTTTTGATGAATCAACTCATAATGCATTTGAATTTCTTGCTGAAAATGAGAGTAGTGTTAATGGACAATGCTCTACAGTTAACCACGGTATGACATTTTCAGATGTGCTGAATTTTGCTACCAATCATACTATCGATGAGCAGCAACAAGATGAACCTTTACATAATACAACTTTACCATTAGTTGATTTTCCCACTGATTCTTATAACAAAAATGAGTTGTGTGCTGATAATTATATTATACCTATGCTAGAACAACCAAATGAATTTGATACTTTATCACTCACTTGTGCTGAAATTAAGCATTTGATCCCAACTACATGTGAAAGGGATGAGCTGAAATTATTATCTTCTCTAAATACTTTGGGCTATATTGAATTTGACACTCTTTGTGATCTAGATATCGTAGAGAAGATAATATTTTCTCAATCTGAATTACCTTTGTTAAGTAGAAATATTTTTCATGCTATAGGAAATTATGAACATAGTGGAATGTTTATGGTGCATAAAGTTTACATATGTTCAAATGAGGAAGCTCCTTTTGTGCTGCAACAACATGGTCAAGTAAATGAATGTACTAACGCTAATAATGTCTTGTCAAGTTTTTCTAGTATGTTTTCCTTGCAGCTGGGACAACAAAAGCATTATTCACTGTGGTTGTGCATTATGGACAGCACTTACTCTACCTCCAATGCAAGCCTCTTTGCTGGACATACGAGCAAGCCGAGGACGGCTTGTCATAAAGAAGGGGAGAATGATGAGATCATGCACATTATTATTGCACCTACAAACATGACACAATATTTATTTGTTTGGGATCCTGGCTCAAGTGAATGTGCACTCTTATTTGATGGACAAGATCAAGATGGCGCACTATGTCGTCCACCACCTTGGCCTCCTCCATTCATGCATACAAGAAGATTTGATGGCGTTGCACATTTGGACCAACACATGAGAGGAGACGAACTTGAGTCGAGGACGACTCCAATTCAAGAAGGGGAGGATGATGAGGACATCACTTATATGGATACAAACAACACTCTACTGAATATACAAGATGCAATCAATAGAGTTCATACACAACAATTAATTTCAGAGGTGAACTCGTTCTTATATATTTCCTTATATGTTTTTGAGCATAGATTGCTACTTAATGATTTATTTGTGTTTAGGATCCATGGAGAGGTTCAAGGAGTACTTGGAGGGAGTATTAGGGACGTGGAAGACCAGAGAATTCGTTCAAAGAAGATGGAAACCGAACCAAACTCCAAATCGTATCCAACTCGGAGTCCAGGAGCAGTACGCACTAAAATGGACGCCCAGGACGCATACGAACTCTGTTTTGGACGTTCTACATATGCACGGAAAGGGGAGAGCATAACCTTTCGAATGGCACCGGTCCCTTGTCAAAATTCCTTCGGAGTCTACGGAAATCGTCGAAACAATATCAAGTACAGAATCTGTCAGGGTGCTGCGCCACCGTATTGGGCCATTGGGCCTTGTATCAAGTCTAAGTCCATTATTTTCCTGTCTTAGGGTTAGGTCACGACCTAACACCCCCTTGGACGTCCTCCCACCTATATATACTCCATGGTAGCCGCCATAGACAATTGGGTTTTGCTTAGATCAATAATATCGCCGTTCTACGGTTTGTGAAACCCCAATTCAGTATTTTCAGATTGCTTCTTCTACGTTCTTGCTTGTGTTCTCGGTTGCACTTGCAGGGATTAGTGTTCTTGGCGAGGTCAATTGTGTGAAGCACGGTTGATAACCAACGGAGCGGTGGTGTAGTGATTGCAGGGGTTGTTCGTGTTCTACTCGAGAGCCTCGGATCATAAACGTCGAGATCTCCACATCAATCGACCTATCCATTACCTTTCGGAAGATCGGGCCTAAACCTTTTCCTATCACCCTTCCCCGAGCATCCACAATGGTCCAAACAGCACTAGCAAAGCCCTAATTAATCAGCTACGCCGCACCCATACTTGGCCTCGTGGTGGCACTGTAGTCCTGGCTTATTCTCGCATGAACCGGTCCTTAGATCTAAAGCAAGCAAACCACCATAACATCCAACCCATCCACATACCAGGCTTGCTTAGATCACCCATCGTATTGACCAGTTCACATTAACCAGAATATCATTGATGCATAATTAAATGTGTAATGTTGTTTGCCATCCCAATTAATTAAGCGAAGATAAGGTAAAAACTCTTCCCGACTCTCTACCATATATTCCAGGTGACAAGGGTGGTTAAACAAATCTAGTAAACTTCCTGCCATAGGATTCCCATTTAATTGACACAAGCATGCAGTTTGCAAACAAAACATTTATTTTAAAAACAGGATCAATATGCTTCAAGGACACTTGCCTTGCTCCGGCGGATAGGGTTGCTCAAGCGCTTCGAAATCTTGATTCTGAAAATCCTCGTACACGATCTCTTGAGAACTTCCCTCTACTCGTGATCACACATACAAGAATATACATACAAATCAACACAATGCATACATACTAATCAACATGCGATGACATGCATGCATGCAAAGTACAATAATTGATTAACTACGGTTGTCTATTAATTAGATGCAACTAGTTCATACGTGTTCATACGAGTTTACAGGGGTTTTAGAGTGGATTAATGCTGCTGAAAATAAAATTATAGTGCAACTAAAATCAATTTACGTCTATTAGATCTAATACGTCGCTAAAATTCGCATTGGAAAAACGAATCTTACCGTAGATCTGACGGCTTGACGATCGCGGAACGAATGTGACGCGTAGACGAAGTAGATGCGCAAGGTCCTCCGGCGGCACGGCGACGGCGAGCGATGGCGACGACGATCTCCAGCAGACGGCGGTGCTCTCCTCTTTTTCCTCCTCTTCTTCCCCTTCTTTTTCTTCCTTTCTTTTCTCCCCTGGCGGCGGCTCTGGTGCCTTTTTTTCTAGCCGGCGACTAGGGCTTCTGGGTCTGGAAGGCGGCAGCGTTTTCTGGTGGCGGCTGCTTTTTTTGCGTCGGGAAACACGAAGCCTCTGTGGCTTTTTATAGCCAGCGGCTAGGGCTCTGTGGGCGGCGGGAGCTAGGGCCGGCACTGAGCGGGCGAGCGGGCGATGCGCGCAGGGGCTTGCGCGGGGAGCGGGCGCGTGGGGTGGGACCGGGGCGCTGCGCGGTCGCGCGTATAGCGTGGGGCATCGGGGCGCGAGCGGCGCTCGGGGCGCGTGTGCGCGGCAGGCGGGGCAGGCGCGATCGGGGCGGGTGAGCGCGAGCGTCGGGGTGGGACCTAGGCGGCGGGGCCAGCGCAGGCGGCGTGGCGGGGCGCATTGAGGCGCGTGGCAGGGTGGGGCCCGGGAGCAGGCGGCGGGGCGCGTGGGCGAGGCCGGGGGCGGGTGAGCGCGGTGCGAGGCCCAGGCGGGCGCGCGACGCGTGGGTGGTCGGCCGCGAGGCGCGGGAGCGGTCGGCGGGACCCAGCGGGCGGCGCGTGCAGGAGGCGGGGTCGCGCGGGATGGGGTCGGCCGGGAGGCGCGGCGGGGTGGGGCCCAGGCGCGGCAGCGGGGCGAGCGGGTTTCGCGCTGGCTGGGCCGCTCGGCCTGGCCAGCGGCGGGTTGACTTTTTTTCTTTCTTTTTTTATATACTGTTATTTATTTATTCTTTATATTATTTATTTTTTTATATACAGTTATTATATATATATATTTATATGTATTTTATTATTATTTATATTTATTCCCTATTACAAGTTTTAGGCTATAATTATTATTATCTTCTTCTTCTTTTTGCTACACCATATATGTATGTTTTATCATTTTTCTTTTATTCTAGTAATATGTAATGCATGAACATGTATGCAATGCATGATGCAAAAATTGAGGGTGTTACACCCAGCTCAAGAAGTGTTTGAGAGTACCGGAAGAACAAGTGTCAATGGAAGAATTGCAACTAGAGGAAGATTTGACTTATGCCGAGCAACCAGTCAATATCTTGGAAACTAAGGAGAGGGTCACAAGGAACAAGGTTATTAGATGGTGTAAAGTTCAACGGAAGCACCACACAGAAAAAGAAGCGACGTGGGAATTGGAGGATGATCTCAAGAAGGAATTTCCCTCTCTCTTCTCTTCCGCGTCGAATCTCGAGGGCGAGATTCATTTTAAGGGGGGTAGGTTTGTAACACCCTCATTTTCATGCATCATGACCTACATACATTCATATACATGTTTAACATTAATCCACAACAAGAGGAACGTGTTTAAAATTGATTTGGAACAAAACCACACTTAAAACGCAGGAAAGTGCGGACTAGTCCGTTTTTGCTGTGGACTAGTCCGATTTCTGGCACTGGAAACTTTCGG
Source organism: Tuctoria greenei (assembly GCA_036927565.1). Taxonomy (NCBI): domain Eukaryota; kingdom Viridiplantae; phylum Streptophyta; class Magnoliopsida; order Poales; family Poaceae; genus Tuctoria; species Tuctoria greenei. Next base: position 44,182,473 of record JAYESD010000006.1, read on the forward strand.
ACTTGTCCGATTTTGGGCGGACTAGTCCGATGCTCCATGAAGCCTTGAAAATTTTTTAAGTCCTTGGACTTTTCCGGACTAGTCCGGTGTTCCAGTGGACTTGTCCGTTTTCCTCTCTGTTCAAATTCGGACTTGTTCGATGTTTGGCCAGACTTGTCCAATTTTCTCTCTAGACGACTTCGGACTAGTCCGGTCCTGTCCGGACTTGTCCGATATTTCGCGACTCCGAGTTGATCTTTTGTTTTACGACTTGTTTCTTGGGTTTCACGTTAAGTGGGCCTAGGGACGTCGTGCCTAACTCTTTTAGAGCCCATGTGGGACTCTAAACCGGCCTCTACTCATCCCAAACTCGAAATCCATCTAACCCTAGCCTCCACCTCTATATAAACAACCCCACCCTTGGATTGACATCTATTTGCCACTTTTCCACCCACCCAAACCCTAGTTCGTGGGGAGCCACCATCAAGGAGGGAGGAGAAGATCCCAAGCAAGAAGAAGAAGAGGAGGAAACGAAAGAGGATCAAGATCTCCACCAAGTTTCGTCCTTCACCACCAATTCATCCCCAAGTTCATCACCAACCCTAGATCATCAAGATCCAAGTGTTATCTCCAAGTTTCTTGATTCATTGGAGTTCTAAACACCTGGTATACCTTCTATTATCTTTTCCTTACGTGAATTCAGCCCCTAATCTTTGAATTTACGACGATCTAGAAAACCCTAATCTGCTGATCTCGCAGAGTGCGGACTTGTCCGGTCCCTAGCGGACTAGTCCGATCTTCCTAGTTAAATTATGTTGAATTAATTCTAAAATTTGATCTAATCGAATTCAAACCTGTATAAACTTGTTAAAAGCTATTAGAACTAGTTAGTGATCATTAAAAGCAATCTAGTAACAAGTTCTACCTTGCATTTGCATTAATCATGCATGTCATGTCATATTGAGTAATATTTGTGCACTCTTTGATTGTGTTTCTTGTCTTGTATGTTTATTGCGTGGATTAGACGGATTTGCGCTAGAGAGTGCCGCGGAGGATCTCCAGCACCAATAGTTTGAAGGCTTTGATCCTAATCAACAACAAGAGCAAGGCAAGTGTCCATGAAGCATATTGATCCTGTTTTTAATATAAATGTTTTGTTTGCAAAACTGCATGCTGTGTCAAATTGATGGGAATCCTATGGTAGGAAGTTTACTAGATTTGTTTAACCACCCTTGTCACCTGGAATTATGGTAGAGAGAGTCGGGAAGGGCTTTTACCTTTTTGCTTCGCTTAATTAATTGGGATGGAAAACTTCCAGGTCTGGTTACTTCATAGTATGTTTGCATGGAGTTCCAAAGAAGATAGTATCGGATAGAGGTTCACAATTCACTTCCAGGTTTTGGCAAAAGTTGCATGAACCTTTGGGAATGAGGTTGAATTTTAGTTCAGCATACCACCCTCAAACGGATGGACAAACCGAGAGGACCAATCAGATTTTAGAGGACATGTTAAAAGCTTGTGCTTTAAAGCATGGGAAAAGTTGGTACAAAAGCTTGCCATATGCAGAATTTTCATACAACAATAGTTACCAAGCAAGCTTGAAAATGTCACCATATGAAGCGCTTTATGGAAGGAAGTGTAGGACACCTTTATTCTGGAATGAACCAGGAGAAACTCAAGTATTTGGTCCAGATGTGTTGCAAGACGCTATAAAGCAAGTCCAAATAATTCGTCAAAACTTGAGGGCTGCCCAATCAAGACAAAAGGGCTATGCGGACAATAGGAGAAGGAAATTAACCTTTGAAGTGGGAGATTTTGTTTACCTCAAGGTGTCACCGATGAGAGGTCATAAGAGGTTCAACATAAGAGGCAAGCTAGCACCTCGCTACATTGGACCATTCAGGATTTTGGACAAAAGAGGAGAAGTAGCATATAAGTTGGAGATGCCAACCCATCTTTCAGACGTGCATGATGTCTTTCATGTTTCCTAGCTCAAGAAGTGCTTGAGAGTACAGGAAGAACAAGTGCCATTGGAAGGATTGGAACAAGAGGAAGATTTGACTTATGCCGAGCAACCGGTCAAAATTTTGGAAGCCAAGGAGTGAGTCACAAGGAACAAGGTTATTAGATGGTGTAAAGTTCAATGGAAGCACCACATAGAAATAGAAGCGACGTGGGAATTGGAGGATGATATCAAAAAGGAATTTCCCTATCTCTTCTCTTCTGCGTCAAATCTCGAGGGCGAGATTCATTTTAAGGGGGGTAGATTTGTAACACCCTCATTTTCATGCATCATGCCTTGCATACATTCATATACATGTTTAACATTAACCCACAACAAGAGGAATGAGTCTAAAATTGATTTGGAGCAAAACCGCACTTAAAATGCAGGAAAGTGCATACTAGTCCGATTTCACTGAGGACTAGTCCGATTTCTCTCTGACTAAAAACGGACTTGTCTGTTTTTGCTGTGGACTAGTCCGATTTTTCCTCTGGAAACTTTATTTTGTGCGGACTAGTCCGATAGTCCAAGAATCCTTGAGAATTTGCTAAGTCCCTGGACTTTTCCAGACTAGTCCGGAGTTCCAGCGGACTTGTCCGTTTTCCTCTCTGACTAAAGTCGGACTTGTCCGATTTTGTTCGGACTAGTCCGATAGTCCAAGAATCCTTGAGAATTTGCTAAGTCCCTGGACTTTTTTGGACTAGTCCGGAGTTCCAGCGGACTTGTCCGTTTTCCTCTCTGACTAAAGTCGGACTTGTCCGATTTTTGGCCAGACTTGTCCGATTTTCTCTCTGGACATCTTCGGACTAGTCCGGTCCATTTCAGACTTGTCCGATATTTCACGACTCCGAGTTGGTCTTTTGTTTTACGACTTGTTTCTTGGGTTTCAGACTTGTCCGATATTCTCTTTTCCTTACGTGAATTCGACCCCTAATCTCCAAATTCACGTTGATCTATAAAACCCTAGTTCGCTAGTTCTGCGAAGTGCGGACTAGTCCGACCTTCTGCAGACTAGTCCAATTTTCCTGGTTAAAATGTGTTGAATTGATTCTAAAAGTAGATCTAATCAAACCCAAACCTGTATAAACTTGTTAAAAGCTATTAGAACTAGTTAGTGATCATTAAAAGCAATCCATTAACAAGCTCTACCTTGCATTTGCATTAATCATGCATGTCATGTCATATTGAGTAATATTTGTGCACTCTTTGATTATGTTTCTTGTCTTGTATGTTTATTATGCAGATTAGACGGATTTGCGCTAGAGAGTGCCGCGGAGGATCTCCAGCACCAAGAGTTTGAAGTTGACCCGAACCAACCGCAAGATCAAGACAAGTGTCCTTGAAGCATATTGATCCTATTTTGAAATAAATGTTTTGTTTGCAAAATTGCATGCTTGTGTCAATTTGATGGGAATCCTATGGTAGGAAGTTAACTAGCTTTGTTTAACCACCCTTGTCACCTAGGATTATGATAGAGAGTCGGGAAGGATTTTTACCTTTTTGCTTCGCTTAATCAACTGGGATGAGAAAACAACTATACCACTCAACTTAATTATGCATGGATGAGATTATGGTTAATATGAACTGGTTAATATGATATGGTAATGGGTGATCTAAGCAAGCCTGGCATGTGGATGGGTTGGATGTATGGTGGATTACTTGCTTTAGATCTAAGGACCGGTTCGTGGAGCGACCATCCAGGATTTACAGTGCCACCACGAGGCCAAGTATGGGTGTGGCGTAGCTGATTAATTAGGGCTTTGCCAGTGCTATTTGGACCATTAAGGATGCTCGGGGAAGGGGTAGTCGGATTGGGTTTGTTGATGATTGGTGGGACTACCCTGGGATCCGAATGGCTCAAGGGGGGGCCCTTGGTTGAAGATGTGCTCTGTAGGAGACATCGGCATCGGTGAAACCTTAGTGGGGTCTAAATAGGCTAGTAATCCCTTTGTAAAGGATATTTTATGATCTCTTGGCCACACACCTAAGGAAGTGTGAGACGGCATTATTGAGATTCTATAGTCATCGAAAGGTGATGAAATCACAAACACGTGGGTAAAGCGGTACAACCTCTGCAGAGTGTGTCTAACACTATCATGATAGCCGTTATGGTTATGGATGGTTATGAATTTAATCCTGGTATTGAATATGGATATTGGTATATAATGATGGATATGGAATATGGACTGGCATTATGATGATTACATGGTTTATGATGGGTTCATTTCATATACATATAATATATTACTTTTCAAATGTTTTAATGTACTTTTCAGCACTCAACCATTATTATATTCGTCATTTGAATCAGCCACATGTCATACTTTCCACACTTGCTGAGTACGACATGTACTCACTCTTGCAATCCCCCCCCCCCCAACAGTTGCAGGTCAGGATTGGGAGTTTAATGGCCATAATGCGGAGTTCTAGGCCGTGTCTACAGTCAGCTTTGGCTGTGGTGTTTTGGAGCTGCTCTATCCCTTATGCTTAGTTTGCTTAGTTGCTTAATTAGTTTATTTCCGCTGCATTAGTTGAACTTGTCATTAATCTTCATTAGAGCTTGTATTCGAGAATATTTGAATTGTGTAATAAAATTTGGTTAATTAATCTTGTTCTATCGTAATTTTCTGTATACTCTTTTGTGGATGCACTCGTGCATGTGTGTTGAACATCCGTGGCACACATATGCGTTCACTTGGTTCATTTTTCGGAACCGGGTGTCACACCTCCGAACCTTACATCAACGGGAATATTGGCGGATCTCCAACAGAACAAACATTCAAGGGACAGTTAAAGCGATAGTTAGAAGACCCGATTATGTGTCATTAATGTTGTATTAATGACACACGATCAATGGATTGTTGATAGGGGTAACACTGCCATTAAGGCACGTTATCATAATATTAATCACACATAATACTCGCAGACCTTGTATTAGGCTATTGAACATGCAAGGGCCACATGTCGGGCCAGGTAAATGTTGTAACGGCCAGTCCTTAGTCTATAAAAGGACTACGCCGCACAGTACAGAGACATCCAAGCTGATACGCACGCCAGCACTACTGCAATCCTCAATACAACAATACACAACCCGTGGAGTGGGGTATTACGCTCAGGTGGCCCGAACCACGTAAATCCTCTGTGTCATAATCTTGTTTATAATCCCCGCGCGCCAAAACCGATACAAGACCCTCCGCGGGCTATATTTAGTAGTACCAGGGGAAGTGTCATTCATACGCTTCAACATTTGGCGTGCCAAGTAGGGGGGACTGATATCGCAAGATGGTGAACTCAGCCGCGGGATCATCCAATGGAAACAACGCTGTGCAACTTGTTTGAGGGAATCCTTCCAACATACAGCAAACGGCGGGCGTTGTTGTCCCTGTAGGCGTCGCACCACCACCACCACCATCTGCTCTGGCAAACAATGCTAGACAGCAGGATGGGGTACTTGTGTCGGTCACAACATTGGCAAACAACAACCTGGAGGATGCGCTAATTGCTGTGCGAACTCTATTGGAGCGCCCACCAGCGCCCGAAGCACCTCAGGGTGCGATGGAGCAGTGGCGTGCTGATGTGCATCATCTGGTTGCAGCCGCAGCAGATGCCATGAGCAATCAAGGTCCTCGCCCTTCGGGGCAGGCACCAGCTCAACGTAGGACCTTGTCTAGAAGACTTGGTCCTCACGTATCTCAGCATCGAAGGCGTGCTGTATCTCAACAGGTGGCGTCGCTGCCTACTGGTGCATGTCGCACCCATACCATGTCGAGACTTTCGACACATGATCTGCGGTCGGAACTCGACCACCACTACCGACAACAAGATGACTATGTCCACATCGAGCGTGCTCGCGAGAGGCGAGAGACTCGGGACAACCCAGCTCTAGTGGGAGTAGGAGGAGGTTGTTCTGCCTTGGCCATGAACCTACGCATGGTTCGTTGGCCACAAAGGTTCTGGCCTCATCTGCCGGAGAAATTCGACGAGACTGTCAACCCCACCGAATTCCTTCAAATCTACTCCACTGCTATACTTGCAGCGGGGGGCAATGAGGGCGTGATAGCCAACTACTCCCCAGTGGCTCTGACTGGGACCGCGAGGTCCTGGTTCATGAGTCTTCCACCCGACTCCATCAATAGTTGGGTGGAACTACATCAACAGTTTATTGCCAACTTCGGGAGTTCTTACACCCGACCCGACACTGAACTTGACTAGTTTGCTGTGAAGCAAGGAACGGGGGAATCGCTATGATCCTTTATCCAGCAGTTTTCTTAGGTACACAATACCATCCCTTCTATCTCAAACGCTTCTATTATTGTCGCATTCAGATAGGGCGTCCGAGACAAGAAAATGTTGGAGAAGCTGGCGACTAAAGAAGTCACCAGCGTCACGGAGTTGTTCAGCCTGGCTAACAAGTGCACCCGGGCCATAGAGGGCAAGGAAATGCACTCAAAGCCAGCTCTGAAAGCTAACAAAAAGCCTTCCAAAGCTGAAGCCACTACCTCCGGCGGTGGTAAAAAGAAGAAGAAGTACAACAGCAAGAAGAAGCCATCGGCCGACGTAGCTACTGCTGCAGCTGTCGCAGCTCCGGGTGGCCGTGGGCCATGCCCCAAAAAACAACCTCGACCTTCATCAGAAGACGGCGGTAGTTCCAAGATGTGGTGCCCGATCCATAAGACAGACAAGCACAATCTGGAGGACTGCCAAGAGGTTCAAAATCTTGTCGAGCACTACAACAAGCACCGAGAAGAAGCTCCTTTGCGTCAACAGGAAGGTAAACAAAAAGTTGATGAAGCTCCTGCTGAGCCGGAGCTAGGCTTTCAGGATCCCAAGAAGGTACTGAAGGCTGTCTACAACACAGTGGATGATGATTCTGACATCTTCGACAATGAGCATCGGAAGACCCAGAACACCATTTATGGTGGTTCCTGGGAAATCACCTCTCGCCGCATCCTCAAGAAAATGCGGCGGGAAATGGCCGATGTAGCTCTTGCTGCCAGGGCGGAACCACATTGGAAGTGGATGGATACACCCATCACTTTTGATGCATCAAACTACACCAGGAACATGGTCGGAGCTAGCCAACTTCCTCTGATGGTATCTCCGACCATCAACAATGTTCAGCTCTACCACGTTCTGGTAGACGGAAGCGCAACACTCAATCTCTTGAGCTTTGAACCATTCATGAAAATCTAGCTACAACTCTCAGATCTTTGTCCCTCGATACATTTCTCTGGGGTAGGTCCGGGGGCCATCAGCCCCCTCAGATCCATCAGTCTCCTGGTGACCTTCGGGACACGGGAGAAATACAGGACCGAGAAGCTGGTTTTCGATGTCGCTTACATCAGTCTGCCAATCAGTGCCATCCTCGGTAGGCCTGTGTTGACGGCTCCTAAGGTATACTAACAAATCATCCCTGGCAATAGTGCCAGAAATGCTTGTTGGTATTACTTATGCACAAACTAAACATGTCCAACTGATGTGTCAAAAATTCTTGTTAATGGTTCTATTGGATCACAGAGTGAATTCCGCAAGCGCACGGAGATATCATTGTAGCATTTCCCCTTATGAGTATTCCCAAGGGTGTCATTTATTTGATCCCAAAGGAAGGCGGGGTAGAGATATAACAATCATCAAGTGGAAAGGGTAGAAAGGTCTAGGTAAGAATCTAGTAAGGATGGATAAAATAATAGTGGAGGTAGTGTGACACACACAAGAGCTTTCAAGTCTAAGGGGAATAAGAGGATCCTAGAGGTTAGCTAAGGTTGAGAGTTATAGAGGTACTCCTACTATGCTCTATTGTACATATACATAGTCTAAACTAATTATTCATAAGCTAGATCAATAGTGAATATTTATGCTATGTGGTTCAACACATCGGGCACGGGCTTACCCCTAACAATACTAGGGCGACTCCCGCCAAGAGCCTGTGGCATAGCCGAACGTGGAGGATTACAAAGGATAGATAGGGCTGTCACCACCTACTGCCTACCTCTTCAATCCGTGGGTCTACGAGACATCCAATGCTACTTAGCTATCCTAGCACCATGCTAGCATATTCAGTAATTACCTTAAGAGCCTAGGCACAATCCATCCTAAGGCAATGAACTGAATCATCATTGAACCAATGTTGATACACAACATAATTATCCATACTAACCTAGTTATGTTATAATTAACTAGACTATAGTGTGGGTCTATAGGTTCCACGATAGTGAGACATGTTCATGATTAAATAGTCATAGAAGCTATACCTTCCACATACATGGACTCCACAATCAAACAAGAAACGCTTTGTCCAAGTATACGTATAAGTAGAGACTAAAGATACTATCTTTATTATGCATAAAGTCACAGATACAAGAAAGAATACATGAGCCATACCTTTCCCAATGTAGGATTGGGAAGAGAGAGACTCCTTACTCCTTTCCCAATTTGGACTTGGGACTAGAGACTCTCCTCTCTACAACCTAACTCCTCTAAGACTATGGATGATAGTGTATACAATATAGATGAAGCTCAAGTGGTGTGTGTCGAAGTGAGGGGTAAGGGTCCTATTTATACTAGTGTTGAGGTTTGTTCCCGCCACCAAAAGCGCGCGAATCAGTCACCATTGACTCCTTCAAGCCAGGAGGAGCCAACACGCGTCGTTTGACCGCGTTTGGCGCCAAGAAGGGGTCGGCGGACCCCTGGTTCGGCCGACCTGGTCAACGCTCCAAACATGGAGTGCTTCCTCCAGGTGGCTGCCAGGTGGGCCCCCTTGATGTATTTGGGTGATACACCATTGGATCTCCTCAGATACTTCTGTTTGTGGGCCATTTGATCCATGGGATGCCACGTGTCGTCGCCTGGTTGGCTGGGATGATATTTTATATGATTGGTCGCTATACATTTCCTCATTTCCTGCATAAAATGCTGCATACACATATTCCTCCAAGTCCAAGTGGAATTGGGTTAGATAGAAAGGTGATGTGTGCAAGAAATGACAAATCCTTCACATAATTGAGTTAAATTGACGGATTAAATTGGTATATAACAGCCGTCAACAGCCTGCTTTGTAGAGGTTCATGGCCGCATCTCACTACGGCTATCTGGTGTTGAAGATGCTGACACCTTCACGCATCCTCCGGGTTCGTGGAGACTGCACTATCGGAGTCACCGCGCTAGAGGAACTCCATGCGCTTGCCACGACACAAGAAGGAACCTCTGGCAAAGATCTCATTGCTCAACCTTCGAGCACTCGTCATCGAGGCTCAACCTCTGCACCACGTGTGCAACCAAGCGGTGACACCAACATTCCTGTCAAAGTCGTCCAAATTGGTTCTGATGCCGCTCAGACCACCCGTATATTGAGAGTGCTGAACAACAAATAGGAACTCATGCTCATCACTTTCCTCCGGACGAATTTTGACGTGTTTGCCTGGCAGCCGTCAAAAACGCCTGGGATCCCTAGGGAGGTGATTGAGAACAATCTGAAGATTTATCCTAACGCACGGCCTGTACACCAGAAGCCCCAGAAGCAGTCCATCGAGCAGCAAAACTTCATCTGACAGGAGATCAAGAAGTTTCTCGAAGTAGGTTTCATCTGGGAAGTTTATCATCCAAAATGACTGGCAAATCCATTCGTTGTACCCAAGGCTGGCGGGAAACTTTGGATGTGTATCGACTACATCCCCTTAAATAAGGCATGTCCAAAAGATCCATTTCCACTACCTAGGATAGATCAGATAGTGGAATCCACCTCCGGGTGCGAGCTATTGTGTTTCTTAGATGCATATTCTGGATATCATTAGATCCAAATGTCTAAGGAAGATGAAGAGCATACTGCCTTCATAACAGTAGATGGATTATATTGTTATACTGCCATGCCCTTTGGTCTCAAAAATACTGCTTCAACCTTTGTGCGAGCTATGTACAAAACATTTGGAGAGCTAATTAGAGACTTAGTGGAGGTGTACGTCGATGACATTGTTGTGAAGATCAATAACAAGGAGTCACTCCTTGAAAATCTACAAGCCATCTTCGACAAGCTGCGCATCACGCGCACCAAGCCGAACCCGGATAAGTGTGTCTTCAGGGTTAGCTCCGGGAAACTCCTTAGTTTCTAGGTGACTCACCGAGGAATTGAAGTAAACCCGACCAAGATCAAGGATATAGAAGACATGCGGTCTCCAGCCCGCATCAAGGACATCTAGAAGCTAACTAGGTGTCTAGTTGCGCTCAGCAGATTCATTTCAAGACTGGCAGAGCGGGCACTTCCCTTCTTCAAGCTATTGAGGAAGACCGGACCATTCCATTGGTCTGAAGAAGCAGAAAAAGCATTTCAAGAGCTGAAGCAGCTCCTCACCACCCTACCAATCTTGGTAGCTCTAAACCCCGGTGAGCCTTTACTACTTTACATTTCTGCAACTACGGAAGTTGTAAGCATGGTTCTGGTCGCGGAAAGACCAGAGCCACATCCAGTTCAGGATCCTAGACCCTCTAGGAGGTTCCGGGGCTACTTGAAGGTGAGTTTGTGTCCCAGTACCCAGCCACGGGTCTTCAAGACAGTGATAGAAGATCAACGTCTCTCATCTGAGGGAGTTTTAACGGTTGTTCAAGAAGATTCGGACCCATCTAGGAGGGTCCGAGTCGAACACGAAGAAGTTCCAGACCCCTCCGGGAGGGTCTAGGAAACTCAACAAGAAGGTTTGGACCCCTTTAGGAGGGTTCGAGTTGGTGGAGAAGAAGTTTTGAGCCCCTTTGAGAGGGCCTGGACTGTTCAACGCCCAGTGTACTTCATTAGTGAAGTACTCCACGACACCAAGACCATATACATCGAGGTGCATAAGCTACTTTACACAGTTCTTATTGCCTCAAGGAAGCTTCGTCACTACTTCCAAGCCCACAAGATATCAGTGGTAACTTCTTATCCACTACGAGCAATATTACATAACCCCAATTCTACTAAGAATGTTGCAAAGTGGGCAGTAGAGTTGGCCGAGTTTGAGCTCGAATTTGTTCCACGGCAAGCAATCAAGAGTCAGACTTTGGCTGACTTTGTGGCGGAATGGACTCCATCTCCATCTAATCCTGGGGGCCCTAGTGAGCAGAAGCTGGAACCCAAGGTTCTGGTCTTCACCGAACCTCAATGGACTCTCTACTTCGACGGCTCCATGCAGAAGAAGGGGGCCGACACTGGAATCCTTCTCCTCGCTCCGACCGAGGAGAAGATCAAATACATGGTTCATCTTGATTTCAAGGCACCGACAACATGACGGAGTATGAAGCTCTCATCTACGGGCTTAAGGTGGCACTATCCTTTTCTGTCAAACAGTTGTTGGTGAAGGGTGATTCGCAGCTCATCATAAAACAAGTCATAGGTGAATGCTACTACAACAACCCTCAACTAGCCACTTATCTCCTTGAAGTCCAGAGGCTTCAGAAATACTTCAAAGTCTTGGATATTCACCATGTTCAGTGTCTTCATAATGCCGAAGTTGATGAACTCTCGACGAAGGCTTCAACCGGAGCTCTGGCTCCCGATGGAATCTTCGTTCAGAGGTTATCAAGACCAATAACTCAGTTTGCCGAACTAAGCGAGGGGGGCGAGACTGGCACCTCGAAGCTAGCGGTCCCAGTGGCCTTGTTACCATGGCATCCACCAAAGGTCGTAGGTGCTGTCGGAAGCTCCGAGCAACCCAGCACGCAAGACCCAAAAGCTCAAGTTAGCTACAATGTATGGATCTCGGAGATCCGGGACTACTTGATAGACAACATCCTTCCTGAAGATGGTGTATCCGCTGACCGGATCGTCAAATTTGCTAAAAGATACACGCTGGTAGAAGGGGATCTCTGCCGGCGCGGTGCCAACAGTGTCCTAATGCGATGCATTGCAAGGGAAGAAGGCCACGAGCTTCTCATGGAAATCCATGGAGGCGAGTGTGGGAACCATGCTTCTTCCCGCACATTGGTCGGTAAAGCCTTTCGGCACGGCTTCTACTGGCCTACAGCACTCCAGGACGCAGTGGAGGTTGTGACAAAATGTGAAGCGTGCCAGTTTCACGCAAAACAAATTCACACACCGGCTCAATCACTACAAATGATACGTCCTACATGGCCATTCGCTGTGTGGGGCATGGACATCTTGGGACCATTCCCAAAAGCCATCGGAGGTTACAGGTTCCTGTATGATACAATCGATAAGTTCACCAAGTGGTCGGAAGCTACTCCAATTGTGACAATCAACAAACAATCAACAATCAAGTTATTGAAGTCCATAATATGTAGATTTGGAGTTCCAAACAAAGTCATAAGTGACAATGGAACCCAATTTACAAGTACTGCATTCCAAGAATATTGCGAAGATGTTGGCATTCAAGTCAGCTACGCATCAGTAGCTCACCGTGCAAGCAATGGTCAAGCCGAGAGAGCAAATGCAGAAATTTTAAAAGGACTCAAGACGTGCACATATGAGCTCCTGAAAAAACATGGAGCCAACTGGATTGAAGAGCTTCCATCTACACTTTGGGCGAACAGGACAACACATAACCGATCAACTTGGGAGACACCATTCTTCCTGGTTTACAGAGCTGAAGCAGTCCTTCCTCCGGAGATCACCATGGGGTCGCTCCAGGTCCAGACCTTCGACGAAGCCGTGCAAGACCAGCTCTAGCGGGAAGACCTTAACCTCGTCGATGAGGGAAGGTGCCAAGCAGCTGTTCGGGATGCACGATATCGCCAAGCACTCCGGCGCTATCATCAAAGGCATGTGCACAATCGACAGCTCGAGGAAGACGATCTGGTGCTGCAGAAAATACTAACTCGCAAAGGCATGGACAAACTTTCCTCTAGCTGGGAAGGTCCCTTCTGAGTGATCAAAGTATCCTGTCCCGGATGCATTCGCTTGACAACTGAGGATGGGACTCCGCTTCCTAATCATTGGAACATCGAGCAGCTCTGTAAGTTTTATACTTAGAGTCACAAAGATGAGTTTGTAATTACACGCAATGTATGTTATAGATTCAATATATAGAATCGGGTATGTCCTCCGGGAGAGCATCCGGACCCCTCTGGGAGGGTCCGGAAAGCTCAAGTATCACTTATACAGTCACAACACTAAAAGTGTAACTACCTGCCCTGGGCTAGTACAAGATGTATAACACACTTTGCATGGCCCTGTACCCTAAGTGTGTCCTTGTCTCTCCTGTAATCCGGACCTATAATGAAAGACATTGTTGTGTGAAAACAGATTCCACGTGCATTGTTTTTTATACAAGGCTTAGCATTTTTAATTATTATTTTTATCCTTCTTGTCTATAATGAAGTTTTGCAATTCTTTTTAAGTTTTAGTCCAAGTTATTCATATGCGCCACAAGTTATATTGATGGTGTCTTGGATCTTAACATTGTGCATAGTCTACTTGCCCGAACACCAAGCCAACATAGGTCCGGAGTGCACTATCGACTTAGCTTGGTCCTGCACCCTAAGTATGCCACTCTACCTACACCCCGGCAAGCCTCAGTAGGGTGAGTACTAAAAAAGCATACAGGTCTAGAAATATTACATCAATATGCTTGTTATCATATTGAATTTCTTCGGATCTAAAACTAAAATAAGAACAATAAGTCACAAACAATTTATAGAAAAGTGGACGAATTTTACTCTTTTTCTTGTCTTTAATGTACAGGAAAAACACAACGATGTTGGATGATGTCGGAGCTATCAAGCTCCGACAACCTCCAAGGGGGCCCATTATTGACGTTCTACACGTTGATAGTGGGTGTCGTCGGACCTACCAAGCTCCGTGAACCCCAGGGGGTCCGCTGTCTATGTTCTACACGTTGATAGTGGGTGTCATCAGACCTACCAAGATATGACAACCCTAGGGAGCCCGCCATCAATGTTCTACACGTTGATAGTGGGTGTCGTCGGACCTATCAAGCTCCGACCACCCCAGGGGCCAACGGTCGATGTTCTACATATTGATAGTGGGTGTCGTCGGACCTACCAAGCTCCGACAACCCCAGGGGGCCAGCCGTCGACATTCTACACGTTGATAGTGGGTGTCGTCAGACTTACTAAGCTCCAACAACCCCGGGGGGCCGCCGTCGACGTTCTACGCGTTGATAGTGGGTGCTATCGGAGCTATCAAGCTCCAACAACCCCAGGGGGCCCGCCATCGATGAGACAAAGGGCTTCCGGAAGTATCGGAGTTAAAGACTTCGGACCTAAAATTTACAAGCTCGAAGCGCTCAAGTCATCAACATACTGTTAAAACCTTTTGGTATATGTTCACAATCAAATTGTGCACATATACCAGGGGGCAAACAAGACAAAGCACATTATATTGAAGACAAAGTGAAATTCATGGCAAACACAGTGGATTTCATTCATTCAAAGTACTGGATTACAAAATTAGGGTTACAACAAAAGACAAAAGGAAAAGGTCCTAGCTACTGGAGGATCTATGTCCTGTGGAATAACGAAGCAACCTTCTTTGCAGCCTCTTGGACACTAACTTCGGCGGCATCCTCCTCTTCGGCAATGAGTCCTTCAAAGACTGGATCGAGAGAAAATTGGGGGTCTCGGCTTCTGTAACACTCAAATACATACTCAGTGACGTTTTTGGCCGGAGATTTCCCCTCTGTCTCCAACTGATCGTCGATGACATTTCCCATTGCATCGATTTTGCTACCAGCAGAGCCAAGTGCCACCAGCGTCTGGTCCAGCTCCTGCGCTCGGTCCTCTGGGCATACTGAACTGAAGCCAAGAGGCACAAGGGCCCTATCCGCACGTCCCAGAAAATCCCATAGCATCAGGGGTTCGGTTGCCCTCGAGCTTTGCAGTTTCTCCAGTGACCTCCGGGCGGCCGCTAGCTCTAAACTCTCCTGAGCGAGGCGCTCAACTGCTTTGGCATGTTGCTGCATATTTTTAACTACTTGATTTTCACGGTCGGCTAGCTCCGTCTCCCGAGAGGTGGATGCGGTTCCGCCATTCCGCCAGGTCCTTCTCCCTGCCCCTTACCTTCCCTTCTCTGGAGGCAACATCGGCTTCTCTTTTTGAGAGCTCCTGCCCCAGTTTCCAGTACTTCTCCTTTTCTTCGCACTACACAAATCCAACTTCTTAACGCAATCTGCCAATTTTTTCTCAGCTAGAGTCAATTTCTGGGTGAGCTCCTCCTCTCTCTTCAAAACATCCTCCTGTTGTTCTAGGAGCTTCTCTTCTCTTGTCTCAAGGTCTGCTTGACGCTTCAGGAGGACCTCATTTAATTCATTGAGGTTTTCGTGATGCTCATCAACAGCATCACTCCTTTCCTTGGATTGCCCGAGGATCTTCTGAGAATTAGCGTCGAGCGCCCTGATGGCGGCTTCCTTCTCTTCCAGCAGTTTGCCCCAGTATTCCATCCGGACTGTTTCCCTCTTGACCCACTCCTTCTGATCAGCAAGCCTCATCTGAGCAAGCTTGGTCTCAAAATGGACCCTGTTGCGCCAACGCCTCAAGGTGTGGTACTCCTCTTTAAGGACTTTGCTCTCATGATCGAAGGAAAGATGAACTTGTCGGAGGCTCGAGCATGCATTGTCTACAGACAACTCCGAGGGGATAGGCTCCGGACCTGCTGGGGTCATCTCTGCTGGTTTAAGGAGATTCTCCATAACAAAAATAGGGTCCCACTCTACAAGGGAGGCCCCTTGAGCTTCTGCGGCACTAGGGCCACCCATCGAGAGCTCCTCAATAGCCGTTGAGGAAGAGCCCACTGGGGGAACTTCTACCTCCAAAGTTGAAACTGAAGGTCCTGCCTCTGGGTCATCAGCTGCTGGCTCCGTAGGTGGAGAGCTTGCCACTGCCTCTTCATGGTGTTCCGGCTCAGGCATGGACACCTCTGGAGTGATTACCTCCGTGGTGGTTATTGGAGCTTCAACCGGAGCCCCCACCACCACCGGCTCAAGCACCAGTACATCAACCACTTCTGGTTCGGCAACCGGAGCTTCCACCACATCTGGCTCTAGAGCCGGAGCAACAACCATCTCCAGCTTGGTGGCCGGAGCTTTGATCATCTCAGGCTCAGTGGCCAGGGATTCAATGACCTTCGGCTCAAGAGTCAGAGCTTCTGGCGCCACAGGCCCCGCAACAACTTCTGGCACGGTGGTCGGAGCCTCAATTACCTTCGGACCTGCTGCTGGAGCTTCCACCATCTCTGCGTCCTTTGTCGGAGCTTCAATCGCTGGTCACGCCGCTACTGAAGCATCTTCACGCATGTCTCCCCCGTGGACCGGTGCTACCACAGGAGTCTCTGGTGATGCTCTCAATCTAGATCCACGATAGCTGGCGTCGGAGCTGCAGTGACCTCAGCCACCACTTGAGGAGGCACGAGGGTTGAAGCTGGAGTTTCCTTCCGCACTATTTCAGCTGTAGCGACAGAGGCCGGAGCTTTAGATCCTAACTTTGATGCCCTGCAGTCAAAAAATTGGAAGATTCAAAACATGACAAAAATAAGAGTGGCAAATCAAGGTGAAACAACAAAGATTACCTTGGGAAGCTACTGCTCCAATTGGCGCGGAACCTCTTCACCGAAGGCTCAGAGCTGGAACTAGCTGTAGTTGGCACAGAGGGAGCTCCGGAATGTCGCCTGGAGCCTGTTGTTTTCATTGGTGTGGCCCTAGCCGAGGTCTTCCCTGGCTGGGAAGGACTATCGGACCTGGAGCCAGTAGCTGGCGCTGGAACCGGAGTAGATTGTAAAGAACTGGCGTCTCTCGAAGACGCTTGCACCGGAGGAGGTGTAGCCATAGAAGATCTCCCTCACTTGGGGGAAGGGGCAGTTGTAGATGGAGCTAGCCTGACGGACCTCCCATCAGCGTGTGTCAGTTTTCTCTTCCAGCTGGAAGATTCGACTGGCTCCTTGCCCATGCCCTTGCCGATGTCTTCAACCCTCTGGCTTGGAGCAGGGGATGTGACCTCTTCCGAAGCTCTGGGAATTACAACCCTGGAGGTCTGGCGTTTTTCCACCTCACCAAGGTCGTCTAGCGCCAGCATCTTCCTCTGGAGCTCCCTGCTGATCTCTGGAATCATGTTCAAAGGCACGAAAGCAGACGGCGGAGCTAAGGCATCGTCGTCAATAGACCCATGATGAAATTTCTTGAGATGGAGCTTCAAAGCTTCGTCATCCAAGTTGGATTTCAAACCGGTTTTAATCCGGTCATCATCTATCACGCTGTTGAAAGCCCAGGCGATCTTCTCCCTTCTTCTCAGCGGAGCCCACCTGTTCATCAAGAAATTTCTGAAGACCATTTGGGGGGTCACTCCACCCTCCACACACTCTCGGATCCTGGTCAGCACAGGGTCGAATGCATCCGACAGCTTCGGAACTACATTCCAGGCATCGATGTCGATGTTGGGGAGTCCTTGGGGCAGCTCCAACGTGTCGTGCTCATCCACTACAATGATGCCCCAATCCTTCTTCCAGTCATCCCATTTGCCGGAGGGGGGTGACTTCAAGTACTTGAAGTGGCAGTTCTTGCGCTTCACAAAGTAGTAGAAGCCAAGCAGCACAGTCCCCTTGCTGGTGGTGTGAATCGTGAAGAAGGTTCGGAACAACTCAACGCAGGGAGGCACACCCACCCACATCTCGCAGAAGTGGACAAAAGTTGCCACGAGTAGGAGGGAGTGCGGGCCGAGGTGATGCAGTTGGAGGCCGAAGAAGTCCAGCAGCATCGAGATGAAGCTCGAGAAAGGCGGGATTAGTCCCACCATGGCGTACACCGAGAAGTACAACATCTCCCCACGATGCTCCTTCTTGAAGGGGTCTTGCCAACTCGGATCAAGTTGTTGAAGGAGTCACTGGACCATCCCATGAAGGTTTGGACCATCATCAGATTGTCCTTGCTCTGGATGCGGATGTTGGGAAGACCTAACTCCATCGCGGCAAAGTGGAGCGAAAGAGGAAAAACCTAGGCAAAGATTGGGAGGCTTTGAGCGCGAGTGTAATCAAAAGCATAAAGAGTCCTCAAATCGTGCGGGCTTTCCTTCTTAAGTAAGCCTCCATGATGCTTGTATGGAAACCGCAACGAGAGCAAGTCCACATTACAAAGAACCCACCCCGTCAATGACGAATGGGCCCGGTGGCACCCCGATGAAGAGGTTGAGGTTATTAGACCAGCGAACCGTTGTCATGATGGGTGGCGGGAAACACAAAGGTGGCAGCCCGACAAGGCGCTCGGAACCAATACGGTTTTTGTATTGCGAACTGGCGACCTTCAATTGCGTGAGATCCGCACTCAAAGATCTCATCTGCCGCATTCAAGACAAGCCACACGGCGATGGTTTAACCCCAGACCATCGCCCCAATAGTATATCAGAAGACCTTTGAAGTTACAGCGCGGTAATCAAGGATGGCCCCACCTCCGGAAGAATAACTTAACCCAAAGGGTTTCTCCTAGAGGTGGGCCCAGGGGCTACTATCGGTACCTTGCGTAACGGGTACCCTATGATACTGCGAGAAGTGCGAAAGAGTTCCACCTGTCGGAGTTGAAGGCTTCCTCAGGCCCCACGTGTCGCACGGCACTAGACCTGCCTCCCTCATTTGGGTAGCTCTAGGACTGCCGCATGTAATTTAAGACCGGAGCTAAACATCCAACATAGGGAAGCTCTACTGTCAACACGTGTATAATGACCCCGGACCTAACCCCTTGTAGAGGGTAGCTCCGGTGCCGCCACGTGTGTAACAACTCCGGACCCATCTCATCACGAAGGGAAGCTCCAGAGCTGCCATGTGTGGATCCTCCAGACCTTACACCAACGGGAATATAGGGGGATCTCCAACAGCACGAACATTCAATGGACATTTAAAGCGACAGTTACAAGAACCGATTATGAGTCATTAATGTTGTATTAATGACACACGATCAGTGGATTTTTAATAGGGGTAACGCTGCCATTAAGGCACGTTATCATACTATTAATCACACTTAATACTCGTAGATTGTGTATTAGGCTATTGAACATGCCTGGGCCACATGTCGGGCCAGGCAAATGTTTTAACGGCCAGTCCTTAGAATATAAAAGGACTATGCCGCATGGTACAAAGACATCCAAGCTGATACGCATGCCAGCACTACTACAATCCTTAATACAACAACACACACCCCGTGGAGTAGGGTATTACTCTCAGGCAGCCCGAACCACATAAATCCTCTATGTCCTCATCTTGTTTAAGATCTCCGTGCGCCCAAAACTGATACAAGAACCTCCGCGGGCTACATTTAGTAGTACTGGGGGAAGTGTCGTTCATACGGTTCGACAGTAATGGTCCTGCCTCTTTTCAGAGGTGTATGATGTCTATATTTTCCGACATGATTAAGGAGATCATGGAAGATTTCATGGACGATTTCTCAGTCTATGAAAAAACTTTTGATCATTGTTTGGAAAACTTAGACAAGGTCCTAAAAAGATGCCAAGAGAAGGACCTAGTACTTAATTGGGAAAAGTGCCATTTAATGGTCTGTGAAGGCATCGTTCTTGGACACTTAGGGTCTTAGAGAGGGATAGATTTGGACAAAGTAAAAATTGAAGTTATTGAAAAACTTCCACCTCCTATCAATGTTAAGGGAATCGGCAGCTTTTTAGGTCATGTGGGGTTCTATCGGCGATTCATCCCAGATTTCTCAAAAATTGCTAGACCCCTCACTAACCTATTAGCTAAGGAAGCTCCCTTTGATTTCGATAATGAATGCCTTAAATCATTTTACATACTAAAAAAGGCACTCATGTCAGCTCCAATCATCCAACCTCCTGATTGGACTCTGCCATTCTAAATCATGTGTGATGCTAGTGATTTTGCTATTGGTGCGGTCCTATGCCAAACCAAAGATAAAAAGCATAATGCAATAGCCTACGCTAATAAAACTCTGAAAGGAGCTCAACTCAATTATGCCACAAGTGAAAAAGAACTCTTAGCTGTAGTTTTTGCTGTCGATAAGTTTATGTCCTATTTGGTTGGAGCCAAGGTCATTGTCTACACAGACCGTGCTCCCTTGAAGCACTTGCTCACCAAAAAGGATGCTAAACCTAGGCTAATCCGATGGATTCTTCTACTCCAAGAATTTGACTTAGAATTCAAGGATAAGAAATGAGTAGAGAATTTCATTGCAGATCATCTCTCATGAATAGAAGTCGCGCAAACCATGTACATTTCTATTAATGACTTCATGCAAGATGATATGCTTCTCAAGATGACTAACTCTCACCCTTGGTATGCGGACATTGTGAACTTCATGGTCACAAGATACGTACCACCAGGAGAAAACAAAAAGAAACTCATCTACTAGAGTCGTAGACACCTTTGGGATGACCCAAACCTCTATCGAGTTTGTGCCAATGGCCTTCTTAGAAGGTGCGTCCCATCACTCGAAGGCACCAATGTTATTGAGAAATTCCATGCTAGCCCCTATAGTGGCCATTACAGTGTTTACCGTACCCAGGCAAAGATCTGGCAGAGTGGATCCTATTGTCATTCTATGTATGAAGACACAAAAGGATTCATCCGCAGATGTTGGAAATGTCAGAAGCATGGAGGAATGTCCGCTCGCAATGCGATGCCCGTAACATAAATCTCCAAGTGGAATTATTTCATGAGTGGGGTATTGATTTCATGGGACATTTCCCTAGGTCCTATGATTGCGAGTATATCCTAGTGGCAGTAGATTATGTGTCAAAATTGGTAGAAGCCTTACCATGCAAAAATGCCGATTCCAAGCAAGCTAGGAAAATGTTCAATGAGATCATCTTTCCACGCTTTGGCACTCCCCGTATGGTCATAAGTGATGGAGGATCTCATTTCATAGATAACACCTTCGGGAACTTTTTGAGGGAGCTTGGTATCCAACATAACATTGCTACTCCATACCACCCACAAACAAGTAGTCAAGCAGAAATATCTAATAAGAAAATTAAAAATATTCTGCAAAAGACTGTTTTGGAAATGGGAACAGGGTGAAAGCATAAGCTACCTGACGCATTGTGGGCCTACCGTACTACCTACAAAACCCCCATTGGCATGTCTCCGTTCCAACTTATCTATGGAAAGATCTGTCATCTTCCTGTAGAATTGGAACATAGAGCCTATTGGGCCATCAAGCGGTGGAACATGGATCTCCATGAAGCTGGAAAACACCGATTGAAGCAAATTTCTGAGTTGGAAGAATGGAGAGACAAGGCGTATCATAGTGCCAAAATATACAAGGAAAGAACCCAAAGATGGCACGATAAGAGAATTACGCCAAAATAGTTCAAACATAGAGATAAAGTTTTACTCTTCAACTCCAGGGTTAAACTCTTCGGACATGGGAAGCTTAGAAATAAATGGGAAGGACTCTTCATTGTAATAGAAACCTCATCCCATGGAACAATCACACTCCAAGGTGATATGGTCAGCTATTCAAAGTGAATGGGCAATGACTCAAATTATTTCTTGAATCCCAAGAGGAGACGGAAAAAAGAAATCGACATGATAAATCTTATTGATTTTCACGCTGTTTCTTTAAATTCTGTCTAAAACCACACGTCCAATTGATGGGCCCATCCAATTAATCATCTATGGGGCCCATTAAGCCAACCCACGAAAACCTGGCCCGAGCGGAGCCAGAAAGGGTTCGGCCGAACCCTAGGTTCGATCGACTCCTCCTTCGCGCCATCGCCTCTCTTTTTTCTCATGCGGACTCTCCCGGAGTATCCAAACAAGATTTTTGGTGCTAATGTGTTTTTCCCGCTTATTTATTGACGGGAACAGAGAGGGGAACCTTGCACCTCCTAGGAAAATATTCATCTCCCATTCCTTCCATCTAAGTCATGGACGACAAGAAGATTGACCCTCATGCCTCCTCTACCTCCACCTTCAACCTAAGCGGAGACATTGTGCCGGCCAACGACAACACCAACCTCGCTTTGGAGTCTGTCATGGCACTAGATGTTAAACCTCTCGCCATGATCCTGCCACCAACGATGACTCCACGTGGGCGTAGCACCACACCCTGTGGTGCTGCACGATCGCTCTCCCCTCGGAGGACGCCCATGAACTCGACGACACCTGCACATCGTCCGACTGTGGCCGACCTTAAGCCAGTCAAGGCCCGTCTTTTTCCTGAAAAGACAAGTCTCTTGCAAAGCTGCAGCCTGGCGAGGAGTTTTTTACACCCTGATGACTAAGGATGATGAAGTAGTGAGCCACCACTACAAGTCACCTACGCGTTCCTTGCTCGAGCGTATGGGAGACCGCCTCGTTATCCACAGGGTGCGCAAGCCTGAAGGAGGCTATGCAAAAAGGATTTTTCAAGCGCGTGGATAATTTGGCGATGGAGGAGTCGACGCGCTCGTCGCTCTCCAAGATTAGGCGCCACCTCTCGCCTCCTGCCATCAGAGGGCCACCTGGCCAATTTCAGGATAGCGACGGGAAATCTCCTCATGCCCCTAAAGTGGCACAACTTTGTAATCTCCGTTTGGAGAACAAGAAGCTATCTCACTTAGTAGCTGATAGGCCGATCGAGATGGCGGAGCTGAAGGGTGAACACATTTCCCTCAAGGAGGATATTGATGGTTTTCACCATGGCATGAGCACCAAGCTGCGGCGTTTATGCTATGCCGTTGGGGAGCCCAACATCTACAACACACTATAGTTTAGATGTCCCGACAGCATAGGATGCTCACTAGTTTAAGTTTAGTTTTATTCCAAATTCTTATGCCTCAAGTTTAGATTGAATAATGTAAGCATCCCCAATATTTTGAATTCAATGAAGTGAACTTACCGGTTCATCTAATCCGGTAAAGTTCCCCTTTAGTTTATTTTGGTTGAATATAGAGTCCAGGGAACAAGTGTGGGGGAGGCACCCCAAATCGCGAAATCACGACATGCAAAAATAGCGTTTCTTTCCGAAACACATCACAACTGAACATACGACTCGACTCGTCGAAGCAGAGAACCAGAGAGGCCAGAGGTGGTTCAGCCAAACTGTGACGCCCGGTTCCGAAAACTGAACCAAGCTAACGCATATGTGTGCCCAGGATGTTCATCACACATACACGAGTGATTCACAAATGATAAACAGATAATTACCACAGCTCAAGTTGTTAAATAAGTACTCTTATTACATAATTCATTATATCCTCGAATACAAACTCTAATGAATATTAATGACAGGTTCAACTAATGCAGCGGAAATAAACTAATTAAGCAAACTAGGCAACTATGCAGCATAAGCGACAGGGTATGTATGCGC
This sequence comes from Tuctoria greenei, assembly GCA_036927565.1. NCBI lineage: Eukaryota > Viridiplantae > Streptophyta > Magnoliopsida > Poales > Poaceae > Tuctoria > Tuctoria greenei. The sequence continues at coordinate 44,205,696 of JAYESD010000006.1, forward strand.
AGCTCCAATCAACACCACAGGCAAAGCTGACGGTAGACACGACCTAGAACTCCGCATTATCACCATTAAACTCATAATCTTGACCTGCAACTGTTGGGGGGGGATTGCAAGAGTGAGTACATGTCGTACTCAGCAAGTGTGGAAAGTATGACATGTGGCTGATTCAAATGACGACAATAATAATGGCAAAGTGCTGAAAAGTACAGTAAAACATTTGAAAAGCAATATATTATAATTATATGAATCAAACCTATCATATTCATAAGTAATACCATAATACCAAACTGAATTCATTACCATCATCAATAAGTCCAGATTTCACCATTGTCAATAACCATATTCAATACCAGAAATAAATCCATAACCATCCATAACCATTACCAAACTATAACCATCCCAATTATCAATCTCCCTCTAATCATGTAGGTCATCCAGGCGCTCATAACCGGGAGCACGGCTATCATGACAGTTTATTTAGACTCTGCAGAGTTTGTACCTCTTTACCCACGTGTATGTGATTTCATCACCCGTCGGCGACTAAAGAACCTCCCTTATGCCAATTACACTTCCTTTGGTGTATGGCCAAGAGATCACAAAATAGCCTTTACCAAGGGATTACTAGCCTATTCAGACCCCACTGAGGTTTCACCGGTGGCAATGTCTCCCGCAGAGGACATCTTCAACCAAGAGCCCCCTCTTGAGCCATTTGGATCCCAGGGTAGTCCCACCAATCATCAACAAACCCAATCCGACTACCCCTTCCCCGAGCATCCACAATGGTCCAAACAGCACTAGCAAAGCACTAATTAATCAGCTACGTCGCACCCATACTTGGCCTCGTGGTGGCACTGTAGTCCTGGCTTATTCTCGCATGAACTGGTCCTTAGATCTAAAGCAAGCAAACCACCATCACATCCAACCCATCCACATACCAGGCTTGCTTAGATCATCCATTACCATACCATATTTAACTAGTTCATGTTAACCAAAATCTCATCCATGCATAATTAAATATGTAGTGTTGGTTTTTCCATCCCAATTAATTAAGCGAAGCAAAAAGGTAAAAACCCTTCCCGACTCTCTACCATAAATTCCAGATGACAAGGGTGGTTTAACAAAACTAGTAAACTTCCTACCATAGGATTCCCATCAAATTGACACAGCATGCAGTTTTGCAAACAAAACATTTATTTTAAAACAGGATCAATATGCTTCAAGGACACTTGCCTTGCTCTTGCTGTTGATTAGGGTCAAAGCCTTCAAACTCCTGGTGCTGTAAATCCTCCGCGGCACTTTCTAGCGCAAATCCGTCTAATCCACACAATAAACATACAAGACAAGAAGCACAATCAAAGAGTGCACAAATATTACTCAATATGACATGACATGCATGATTGATGCAAATGCAAGGTAGAACTTGTTACTTGATTGCTTTTAATGATCTCTAACTAGTTCTAGTAGCTTTTAACAAGTTTATACAGGTTTGGAGTTGATTAGATCAATTTTTAGAGTCAATTCAACACAATTTAACCAGGAAGATCGGACTAGTCCACTAGGGACCGGACAAGTCCGCACTTGACGAGATCGGCAGATTAGGGTTTTCTAGATCGATGTAAATTCGAAGAATAGGGGTTGAATTCACGTAAGGAAAAGAGAATAGGAGTTATACCAGGTGTTTAGAACTCCAATGAACCAAGAAACTTGGAGGTAACACTTGGATCTTGATGATCTAGGGTTGGTGATGAACTTGGAGATGAATTGGTGGTGAAGGACGAAACTTGGTGGAGATCTTGATCCTCTTTCGTTTCCTCCTCTTCTTCTTCTTGTTTGGGATCTTCTCCTCCCTCCTTGATGGTGGCTCCCCACGAACTAGGGTTTGGGTGGGTGGAAAAGTGGCAAATAGATGTCAAACCAAGGGGTGGGGATGTTTATATAGAGGTGGAGGCTAGGGTTAGATGGACTTCGAGTTTTGGGATGAGTAGAGGCCGGTTTAGAGTCCCACACGGGCTCTAAAAGAGTTGGGCACGACGTCCCTAGGCCCACTTAATGTGAAGCCCAAGAGACAAGTCGTAAAACAAAAGGTCAATCTCGGAGTCACGAAATATCAGACAAGTCCAGACAGGACCGGACTAGTCCGGAGTCGTCCAGAGAGAAAATCGGACAAGTCTGGCCTAAAATCGGACAAGTCCGATCTTAGTCAGAAAGGAAAACGGACAAGTCCGCTGGAACACCGGACTAGTCCGGAAAAGTCCAGGGACTTAACAATTTTTCAAGGATTCGTGGAATACCGGACTAGTCCGTACAAGATTGGACAAGTCCAAAGTTGTCCAAGGTTAATTATCGGACTAATCCACAGCAAAGACCGGACTAGTCCGCACTTTCCTACATTTTTAAGTGCGGTTTTGCTCCAATCAATTTTAAACTTGTTCCTCTTGTTATGGGTCAATGTTAAACATGTATGTGAAAGTATGCAATGCATGATGCATGAAAATGAGGGTGTTACAAACCTACCCCCCTTAAAATGAATCTCGCCCTCGAGATTCGACGCGGAAGAGAAGAGATAGGGAAATTCCTTCTTGAGATCATCTTCTAGATCCCAAGTTGCTTCTTTTTCGGTATGGTGCTTCCATTGAACTTTACACCATCGAATCACCTTGTTCCTTGTGACTCTCTCCTTGGTTTCCAAGATTTTGACCGGTTGCTCGGCATACGTCAAATCTTCCTCTAGTTCCAATTCTTCCATTGGCACTTGATCTTTCGATACCCTGAGACACTTCTTGAGTTGGGAAACATGAAACACATCATGTACGTCTGAAAGATGGGCTGGCATCTCCAACTTATATGCTACTTCTCCTCTTTTGTCCAAAATCTTGAATGGTCCAATATAGCGAGGTGCGAGCTTACCCCTTATGTTAAACCTCTTATGACCTCTCATTGGTGACACCTTGAGGTAAACAAAATCTCCTATTTCAAAGGCTAATTTCCTTCTCCTATTGTCCGCATAGACTTTTTGTCTTGATTGGGCAGCCCTCAAGTTTTCACGAATCATTTGGACTTGCTTTTCGGCTTCTTGCAACACATCCGGACCAAATACTTGAGTTTCCCCCGCTTCATTCCAGAATAAAGGTGTCCTACACTTCCTCCCATAAAGTGCTTCGTATGGTGACATTTTCAAGCTTGCTTGGTAACTATTGTTGTATGAAAATTCGGCGTATGGCAGGCTTTTGTCCCAACTTTTCCCATGCTTTAAAGCACAAGCTCTTAACATGTCCTCCAAAATCTGATTGGTCCTCTCGGTTTGTCCATCCGTTTGAGGATGATATGCTGAACTAAAATTCAACCTCGTTCCCAAAGCTTCATGCAACTTTTGCCAAAACCTGGAAGTAAATTGAGAACCTCTATCCGAGACTATCTTCTTCGGTACTCCATGTTGGCACACAATATGCTCCATATACAATTCTGCTAGCTTCGCGGTGGTATATGTGGTCTTGACAGGGATGAAGTGAGCTGATTTTGTCAACCGATCCACAATAACCCATATTGAATCATAGCCATACTGGGTTCGCGGTAATCCAACTATAAAGTCCATACCAATCTCTTCCCACTTCCACTCTGGAATCTTCAATGGCTGCAATAACCCTGCTGGCCTTTGATGTTCCGCCTTGACTCGTTGGCATACGTCACACAATGCAACATATTCGGCCATGTCCTTCTTCATGCTATCCCACCAATAGCAAGTCTTCAAGTCTTTGTACATCTTCGTACAACCTGGGTGAATCGAGTAAGGCGAGTCATGTGCCTCCTTTAATATTGTCTCCCGAATATGCTTTACATTAGGCACAATGATCCTCTTTCCAAGCCATAAGGTACCATGTTCGTCTTCATCAAATCTGAATTCTCTCCCTTCCTCGGTCCTTTCCTTGATTTCCTTGATCTCTTCATCTGCGGTTTGGGCCTCTCGAATTTCTTGCTCCAAGGTTGGGTTTAACTCCATCATCTCCATCTCATTTACAAACCCGAGGTTCAACCGTTCAAACTCCTTGCATAGCTCGGATGGTATCTCTCGAACTGTGAGTTGGTGACTTACTCCCTTTCTACTCAAAGCATCGGCCACTACATTGGCCTTTCCCGGATGATAGTTGATCCCCAAATCATAATCTTTGATGAGCTCCAACCATCTTCGTTGCCTCAAGTTCAGATCCGTTTGTGTGAAAATATACTTCAAACTCTTATGATCCATATGAATTTCACACCTATGTCCAAGAATATAGTGTCTCCAAATCTTCAAAGCATGTACCATGGCTGCAAGCTCTAAATCATGTGTTGGGTAATTCTGCTCATGTTTCTTCAATTGTCTTGACGCATAGGCGACCACTTGACCTTCTTGCATAAGCAAGCATTCGAGTCCTTGTCTTGATGCATCACAATAGATGTCGAAACTCTTGCTTACATCTGGCAATACCAAAACTGGGGTTGTTGTTAACCTCTCCTTCAACTCCTCAAAACTGTTTTGACAAGCTTCAGTCCATCGGAATGCCTTCACCTTCATTAGCAATTTCGTCATAGGCTTGGCTATTTTGGAGAAGTCCTTGATAAACCGACGGTAATATCCAGCCATCCCAAGAAAACTCCTTATTTCCTTGACATTTTGCGGCGGCTCCCACTTCAACACGTCTCTCACCTTTCCGGGGTCAACTGATACTCCTCCTTCTGAGATTATATGACCCAAAAATGGCACCTCTTTCAACCAAAACTGACACTTGTTGAACTTGGCATACAACTGATGCTCCCTCAATTTCTGCAACGTAAGCCTCAAGTGTTCCTCATGTTCCTTCTCATCCTTCGAGTAGATCATAATATCATCAATAAACACCACAACGAACTTATCTAGGTACTCCATGAAGACCTTATTCATGAGGTACATAAAGTAGGCATGTGCATTTGTCAATCCAAAAGACATCACGGTGTACTCATAAGATCCATACCGTGTCCTGAAAGCTGTTTTGGGTATGTCCGATGGTCTAATCTTCATTTGAAAGTATCCCGACCTCAAATCAATCTTAGAGAAGACACAAGCACCCTTCATCTGATCAAACAAATCCTCTATGTGTGGCAAGGTGTACTTGTTCTTGATTTTTACCTCGTTGAGAGCTCGGTAATCCACGCACATCCTTTGGGATCCGTCCTTCTTGTCCACAAATAGAACGGGCGCTCCCCAAGGCGAAGAGCTAGGGCGAATGAAACCCTTCTCTAATTGCTCTTGAATATCCTTCTTGAGCTCCGCTAATTCCATAGGAGGCATCCTATACGGCCTCTTAGCTATAGGTGCAGTTCCAGGTATTAAATCAATAACAAACTCAATGTCTCGATCAGGTGGCATACCTGGCAACTCGTCCGGAAAAACATCCAAAAATTCACACACCACCGGAATCTCCTCAATTGTGGCACCGTCCATATGATTCAACTCCAATTGCTTCGGTGTGGCTTGAGATGCTTCAAATTCTATGGTGATCCCTTCCTCATTGGTCAACTTCACCATCTTCATGGCACACTCAATAACTCCATTGTGCTTCCTCAACCAGTCCATACCAAGTATAATGTTTAATCCTTGAGAATCCAAAACAATGAGGTTGGCGGAGAAATCTACCCCCCTTTTTCTAAGGCTTACTTTTGGACATACTATATTTGTCCTCATCTCTCCTCCAGGAGACTTAACCAATAGAGTAAACTTCATATGAGAGATAGGCAAACTATACTTGGCAACATACTTCGATGCAATGAATGAATGCGATGCTCCAGAATCAAATAACATAGTCGCGGGGTTGGAGTTGGCGAGAAACATACCAATGACCACGTCATCCGCTTGTTGAGCATCCTCCGTAGATACATGGTTCACGTTGCCACGAGCAAAATTTTGCTGTCCACGGCTTCCTTGTGGCTGTCCTCCATTAGGTCTTGAGTTTTGCCTCGGTGCATTGCTTCCTTGACCAAGGCCTGACTTAGGACATTGATGTGCAAAGTGTCCAGCTTCTCCACAAGTATAACACTTCTTAACCCCACCAGAATTGTTGGGACGAATTTGGTTTTGAACATTTGCAGCAGGAAAATTAGCACGAGGTGCATAAGGCATTGGAGGCCTAGGTGCTTGCATGACAGGGCGCTGCTGCACAAACTGAGTTGGGTGTGGTGCATAACCAGGGCGCTGAGCAGGAATAGAGGAGCTGTAATGAGGCGCATTGGGTGGTGCAAAGCAAGGGCACACATTACTTCCTTGTTGCTGTCCTTGATATGGCGCCTTCCTCTTGGTTTCTTGCTCCATCTCATGGATCTTGTTCTCAACCACAATTGCTTTGTCCACAAGCTTCTGGAAATTTGCATAGTCACAGTTGAGTAGTTGAACTTGGATCTCATTGTTCAAGCCTCTCATGAACAAGTATTGCTTCCGGCTGTCCCGACTAACATCCTCGGGCGCATACATTGAGAGTTGAGTGAATTTATTGAGATATTCACTCACGCTTGATCTTCCTTGCCTTAAATTCTCAAATTCTTGCCTCTTCAATAGCATAACACCTTCCGGCACATAATGAGAACGGAAATTTTCCTTGAATTCGGCCCAAGTAATTCTCTCTTGATTCTCATGAGCACTGCAATAAGCATCCCACCAATCCGCAGCTGCTCCAACGAGTTGATGAGAAGCAAATAGGACCTTCTCCCGGTCACTACATTGGACAATAGCTAGCTTCTTCTCCACGGACTTGAGCCAATCATCCGCATCCATAGGGTCAGCAGCTTGAGCAAAGGTCAGCGGCCTAGTCCTCATAAACTCTCCCAACCGGTTATGAGGAGGCGGGGGTGGCGGTGGAGGCATGTGGGGCTGATTGTTGATATTGCCAGCCTGCAGCTGTCCCATTGTTTGTATCATGGTCTGCATGAGCTGGTTTTGCATAGCCAATAGCTGCTCAATGTTGATAGCTCCCTGAGTAGATCCTTATCCAGTATTGTTCTGAGGCACTCCATTGTTCTCCTCCTCATCATTGCCATCCCTCTGGTTGCGAGTCCTCACCATCTGAAGAAAAGCAGTAGGTAAGAATTAGAAAACGTCCCCAACTATATGCATCAAGGGATAGGAAACTAAACATCTAGCTACACTAGCCTAGGTGGACATGGCAATGCTAATGCATCCCAAAATCCTCTATTAAGCACACGAGCAAGCAATATATATATAACAAACAACACACTAAGCAAAAACACATCGATTCCTAAGTGCTCCTATGTGCTCTAGAGTGTCCATTCTATCTAGGTTGCATCCTACGGTCAACCTGTGGCTCTAATACCAATCTGTGACGCCCGGTTCCGAAAACAGAACCAAGCTAACGCATATGTGTGCCCAGGATGTTCATCACACATACACGAGTGATTCACAAATGATAAACAGATAATTACCATAGCTCAAGTTGTTAAATAAGTACTCTTATTACATAATTCATTATATCCTCGAATACAAACTCTAATGAATATTAATGACAGGTTCAACTAATGCAGTGGAAATAAACTAATTAAGCAAACTAAGCAACTATGCAGCATAAGCGACAGGGTATGTATGCGCAGCTCCAATCAACACCACAGGCAAAGCTGACGATAGGCACGACCTAGAACTCCGCATTATCACCATTAAACTCATAATCTTGATATGCAACTGTTGGGGGGATTGCAAGAGTGAGTAATGTCGTACTCAGCAAGTGTGGAAAGTATGACATGTGGCTGATTCAAATGACGACAATAATAATGGCAAAGTGCTGAAAAGTACAGTAAAACATTTGAAAAGCAATATATTATAATTATATGAATCAAACCCATCATATTCATAAGTAATACCATAATACCAAACTGAATTCATTACCATCATCAATAAGTCCAGATTTCACCATTGTCAATAACCATATTCAATACCAGAAATAAATCCATAACCATCCATAACCATTACCAAAACATAACCATCCAAATTATCAATCTCCCTCTAATCATGTAGGTCATCCAGGCGCTCATAACCGGGAGCACGACTATCATGATAGTTTATTTAGACTCTACAGAGTTTGCACCTCTTTACCCACGTGTTTGTGATTTCATCACCCGTTGGCGACTAAAGAACCTCCCTTATGCCAATTACACTTCCTTTGGTGTATGGCCAAGAGATCACAAAATAGCCTTTACAAAGGGATTACTAGCCTATTCAGACCCCACTGAGGTTTCACCGGTGGCGATGTCTCCCGTAGAGCACATCTTCAACCAAGGGCCCCCTCTTGAGCCATTCGAATCCCAGGGTAGTCCCACCAATCATCAACAAACCCAATCCGACTACCCCTTCCCCGAGCATCCACAATGGTCCAAACAGCACTAGCAAAGCCCTAATTAATCAGCTACGCCGCACCCATACTTAGCCTCGTGGTGGCACTGTAGTCCTGGCTTATTCTCGCATGAACCGGTCCTTAGATCTAAAGCAAGCAAACAACCATCACATCCAACCCATCCACATACCAGGCTTGCTTAGATCATCCATTACCATACTATATTTAACCAGTTCATGTTAACCAAAATCTCATCCATGCATAATTAAATATGTAGTGTTGGTTTTTCCATCCCAATTAATTAAGCGAAGCAAAAAGGTAAAAACCCTTCCCGACTCTCTACCATAAATTCCAGGTGACAAGGGTGGTTTAACAAAACTAGTAAACTTCCTACCATAGGATTCCCATCAAATTGACACAACATGCAGTTTTGCAAACAAAACATTTATTTTAAAACAGGATCAATATGCTTCAAGGACACTTGCCTTGCTCTTGTTGTTGATTAGGGTCAAAGCCTTCAAACTCCTGGTGCTGTAGATCCTCCGCGGCACTTTCTAGCGAAAATCCGTCTAATCCACACAATAAACATACAAGACAAGAAGCACAATCAAAGAGTGCACAAATATTACTCAATATGACATGACATGCATGATTGATGCAAATGCAAGGTAGAACTTGTTACTTGATTGCTTTTAATGATCTCTAACTAGTTCTAATAGCTTTTAACAAGTTTATACAGGTTTGGAGTTGATTACATCAAATTTTAGAGTCAATTCAACACAATTTAACCAGGAAGATCGGACTAGTCCGCTAGGGACCGGACAAGTCCGCACTTGACGAGATCGGCAGATTAGGGTTTTCTAGATCGACGTAAATTCGGAGATTAGGGGTTGAAATCACGTAAGGAAAAGAGAATAGGAGTTATACCAGGTGTTTAGAACTCCAATGAACCAAGAAACTTGGAGGTAACACTTGTATCTTGATGATCTAGGGTTGGTGATGAACTTGGAGATGAATTGGTGGTGAAGGACGAAACTTGGTGCAGATCTTGATCCTCTTTCGTTTCCTCCTCTTCTTCTTCTTGTTTGGGATCTTCTCCTCCCTCCTTGATGGTGGCTCCCCATGAACTAGGGTTTGGGTGGGTGGAAAAGTGGCAAATAGATGTCAAACCAAGGGGTGGGGCTGTTTATATAGAGGTGGAGGCTAGGGTTAGATGGATTTCGAGTTTTGGGATGAGTAGAGGCCGGTTTAGAGTCCCACACGGGCTCTAAAAGAGTTGGGCACGACGTCCCTAGGCCCACTTAACGTGAAACCCAAGAAACAAATCGTAAAACAAAAGGTCAATCTCGGAGTCACGAAATATCGGACAAGTCCGGACAGGACCGGACTAGTTCGAAGTCGTCCAGAGAGAAAATCGGACATGTCTGGCCTAAAATCGGACAAGTCCGATCTTAGTCAGAAAGGAAAACGGACAAGTCCGCTAGAACACCGGACTAGTCCGGAAAAGTCCAGGGACTTAACAATTTTTCAAGGATTCGTGGAATACCGGACTAGTCCGCATAAGATCGGACAAGTCCGAAGTTGTCCAGGGGCAATTATCGGACTAATCCGCAGCAAAAACCGGACTAGTCCGCACTTTCCTACATTTTTAAGTGCGGTTTTGCTCCAATCAATTTTAAACTTGTTCCTCTTGTTATGGGTCAATGTTAAACATGTATGTGAAAGTATGCAAGGCATGATGCATGAAAATGAGGGTGTTACACAAACACCCTGGTCGGCCGGCCTGGTGAGGGCCCCACATGGCTCCATTTCGCTCCACAAGTTCGATTTGGATCTTAATCTCCGAATATTTGTGATACCATGTTGTTTAAGTGTATTTCCTATTTAAAACTAAATATTTAAAATGAATCAACTCAACATCCGAGATTAAAATTTGGTAGTCAAAATTTGCTTCAGCTGAAAATTTGAATACTTTATATTTCAATTTATCACCTTGTTTGTGATTCCCACAATTAAAGTAGGAGAAACACATCATATAAGTATTTGACTAGTGTGATATGGTAAATGAGTTATTCGACTCTTTGCTGAAAATTGATTTTGATGTTTGAAAAAAATTGGAGTCTTGAACTTTGCCTGGTTCTCTCATTGGAAATTTAAAATACCCACCAAGGCCATATGATACACTTATTGAAAACCACATGCATATGCCACTTTGTTTTTCATTGAACTTTGTCAAACTCATGACCCAATTGAGTGACATGCATGATCTTTTGACTTAGAACTTCTTGTGCGCCCTATTCATGCAAGATACTTAGATTGAGAATTCGCATGCACCATTCATCCATCCAATAAATAAACTTCATACATTATGGTTATCAAAATCTCTACAAAAAAATAAAAGGAGTAGAAGACATGGCTATGGAAAAAAGCATTGACTCTTCAAAAGAGGAAGTATGCCAAAAAAAGAGAAAGTAGCCATATTTCATTCTTAAAAAGAGAAAACTATAGAGTACACAATTATCCATTCCATTCATGTGCACAAGGATTTTCATTGTCAAATTGTTTGTTGCATAGCTCTCATAGGATCAAGTTTTTGACTTAGTAATATATGATTTGCAATGTGTGCCACATTTATCCCTACCAAGCTCCAAATATAGCCATATTTAGTAAAGGACAAAATTGGCAAAACATGCCAAGGTGAGAATCAAAACACTTTGAGAGACTTGAGAGATTCCAAATGAGAGATAAAGGCAATTGTTTCTTTGAGTTTCCGAATATAGTAAATTCTCAAATTATTCCGGCAGTAGAAGATCCAAGGGAACTACATTCCAACCATTCCACTCTTCAAACACCCAAGATGGATGTGGTAGACACATTCCAAAGAGAGAATTCATGAATTGAGGTACTAGTTAAAATATCTAGTACTCTCGTTTTCTAACTTATAGCATATTTATGACAACACCTTAGTTCTTGTTGCCTTCACTCAAGGACGAGCAAAGGACTAAGTGTGGGGGAGTTTTTTGACGGTCCTTAAGTGCCATATTTATACCATAAATTCACCTCGTAGTGTGCCCCAACAGGAGACACAACGCAGTGGTAGGGGTAAAAACTAACCAATTCCACAAGTGTTGATGTTTATTTGTATGCAGGTGAATTTAAACCCAAAAATACCAAGACATGCAGAGAGTAATCCATCAAATCGGATTTTGACGAATCATGCGATGCCACATGTCATCACATGGATCAAATGACCTACAAACAGAAGTATTCGAGGCCATACAACAATATATCACCTATATTAGTAAGGGTGACCCACCTATCAGTGACCTGGAGAAAACACAACTCCAATGGAGCACTGACCAGGTCGGTCGAACCCCCTAGTCAGCCCACCTGGTCCTGGTGCCAAATACATACTCGGTGACATTTTCGGCCGGAGATTTCACCTCTGTCTCCAACTGATCAGCGGTGACATTTCCCATTGCATCGAGTTTGCTACCAAGAGAGCCAAGTGCCACCAGCGCCTGGTCCAGCTCCTGCGCTGGGTCCTCTGGGCATACTGAACTGAAGCCAAGAGGCACAAGGGCCCTATCTGCACGTCCCAGAAAATCCCATAGCATCAGGGGTTTGGTTGCCCTCGAGCTTCGCAGTTCCTCCAGTGACCTTCGGGTGGCCGCTAGCTCTAAACTCTCCTGAGCGAGGCGCTCAACTGCTTTGGCATGTTGCTGCATATTCTCAGCTACTTACTTTTCACGATCGGCTAGCTCCGTCTCCCTAGAGGTGGATGCGGTTCCGCCATTCCGCCAGGTCCTTCTCCCTGCCCCTTACCTTTCCTTGTCTAGCGGCAACATCGGCTTCTCTTTTTGAGAGCTCCTGCCCCAGTTTCCAGTACTTCTCCTTTTCTTCGCACTCCACAAATCCAACTTCTTAATGCGATCTGCCAATTTTTTCTCAGCTAGAGTCAATTTCTGGGTGAGCTCCTCCTCTCTCTTCAAAACATCCTCCTGTTGTTCCAGGAGCTTCTCTTCTCTTGTATCAAGGTCTGCTTGACGCTTCAGGAGGACCTCATTTAATTCATTGAGGTTTTCGTGATGCTCATCAACAGCATCACTCCTTTCCTTGGATTGCTCGAGGATCTCCTGAGAATTAGCGTCGAGCGCCCTGATGGCGGCTTCCTTCTCTTCCAGCAGTTTGCCCCAGTATTCCATCCGGATTGTTTCCCTCTTGACCCACTCCTTCTGATCAGCAAGCCTCATCTGAGCAAGCTTCGTCTCAAAATGGAGCTTGTTGCGCCAATGCCTCAAGGCGTGGTACTCCTCTTTAAGGACTTTGCTCTCATGATCGAAGGAAAGATGAACTTGTCGGAGGCTCGAGCATGCATTGTCTACGGAAAACTCCGAGGGGATAGGCTCTGGACCTGCTGGGGTCATCTCTGCTGGTTTAAGGAGATTCTCAATAACGAAAATAGGGTCCCACTCTACAAGGGAGGCCCCTTGAGCTTCTGCGGCACTAGGGCCACCCATCGGGAGCTCCTCAGCAGCCGTTGAGGAAGAGCCCACTGGGGGAACTTCTACCTCCAAAGTTGAAACCAAAGGTCCTGCCTCTGGGTCATCAGTTGTTGGCTCTGTAGGTGGAGAGCCTGCCACTGCCTCTTCATGATGTTCCGGATCAGGCATGGACACCTCCGGAGTGATTACCTACGAGGCGGTTATCGGAGCTTCAACCGGAGCCCCCACCACCACCGGCTCAAGCACCAGTACATCAACCACTTCAGATTCGGCAACCGGAGCTTCCACCACATCTGGCTCTAGAGCCGGAGCAACAACCATCTCCGGCTTGGTGGCCGGAGCTTTGACCATCTCAGGCTCAGCGGCCAGGGCTTCAATGACCTCCGGCTCAAGAGTCGGAGCTTTTGGCGCCACAGGCCCTACAACAACTTCTGGCACGATGGCTGGAACCTCAATTACCTTCGGCCCTGTTGCTGGAGCTTCCACCATCTCCGTGTCCTGTGTTGGAGCTTCAGTCGCTGGTGACGCCGCTACTGAAGCGTCTTCACGCATGTCTCCCCCGTGGACCGGTGCTACCACAGGAGTCTCTGGCGATGCTCTCAATCCAGATCCACGACAGCTGGCGTCGGAGCTGTAGTGACCTCAGCCACCACTTGAGGAGGCACAAGGGTTGAAGCTGGAGTTTCCTTCTGCACTATTTCAGCTGTAGCGACAGAGGCTGGAGCTTTAGATCCTGACTTTGATGCCCTGCAGTCAAAAAATTGGAAGATTCAAAACATGACAAAAATAAGAGTGGCAAATAAGGTGAAAAAGCAAAGATTACCTTGGGAAGCTACTGCTCCAATTGGTGCGGAACCTCTTCACTGGAGGCTCAGAGCTGGAACTAGCCATAGTTGGCACAGAGGGAGCTCCGGAATGTCGCCTGGAGCCTGTCGTCGTCATTAGTGTGGCCCCAGCCGAGGTCTTCCTTGGCTGGGAAGGACTATCGGACCTAGAGCCAGTAGCTGGCGCTGGAACCGGAGTAGATTGTAAAGAACTGGCATCTCTCGAAGACGCTTGCACCGGAGGAGGTGTAGCCGTAGAAGATCTCCCTCACTTGGGAGAAGGGGCAGTTGTAGATAAGGCAGGCCTGACGGACCTCCCATCAGCGTGTGTCAGTTTTCTCTTCCGGCTGGAAGGTTCGACTGGCTCCTTGCCCTTGCCCTTGCCGATGTCTTCAACCCTCTTGCTCGGAGCAGGGGCTGTCACCTCTTCCGAAGCTCTAGGAATTACAACCCTGGAGGTCCGGCATTTTTCCACCTCACCAAGGTCGTCTAGCGCCAGCATCTTCCTCTGGAGCTCCCTTCTGATCTCTGGAATCATGTTCAAAGGCAGGAAAGCAGCCGGCGGAGCTAAGGCATCGTCGTCAATAGACCCATGATGAAATTTCATGAGATGGAGCTTCAAAGCTTCGTCATCCAAGTTGGATTTCAACCCGGTTTTAATCTGGTCATCATCCATCACGTTGTTGAAAGCCCAGGCGATCTTCTCCCTCCTCCTCAGTGGAGCCCACCTGTTCACCAAGAAATTTCTGAAGACCATTTGGGGGGTCACTCCACCCTCCACACACTCTTGGATCCTGGTCAGGATAGGGTCGAATGCATCCGACAGCTTTGGAACTACATTCCAGGCATCGGTGTCGACATTGGGGAGTCCTTGGGGCAGCTCCAACCTGTCGTGCTCATCCACTGCAATGATGACCCAATCCTTCTTCCAGTCATCCCATTTGCCGGAGGGGGATGACTTCAAGTACTTGAAGTGGCAGTTCTTGCGCTTCACAAAGTAGTAGAAGCCAAACAGCTCAGTCCCCTTGCCGGTGGTGTGAATCGTGAAGAAGGTTCGGAACAACTCGACGCAGGGAGGCACACCCACCCACATCTCGCAGAAGTGGACAAAAGTTGCCACGAGTAGGAGGGAGTGCGGGATGAGGTAATGCAGTTGGAGGCCATAGAAGTCCACAGCATCAAGATGAAGCTCAAGAAAGGCGGGATTAGTCCCACCATGGCGTACACCGAGAATTACAACATCTCCCCACGATGCTCCTTCTTGAAGGGGGGCTTGCCAACTCAGATCAAGTTGTTGAAGGAGTCGCTGGACCATCCCATGAAGGTTTGGACCTTCATCAAATTGTCCTTGCTCTGGATGCGGCTGTTGGGAAGACCTAACTCCATCGCGGCAAAGTGGAGCAAAATATGAAAAACCTAGGCAAAGATTGGGATGCTTTGAGCGCGAGTGTAATCAAAAGCGTAAAGAGTCCTCAAATCGTGTGGGCTTTCCTTCTTAAGTAAGCCTCCATGATGCTTGTATGGAAACCACAACGAGAGCAAGTCCACATTACAAAGAACCCACCCCGTCAATGACGAATGGGCCCGGGGGCACCCCGATGAAGAGGTCGAGGTTATTAGACCAGCGAACCGTTGTCATGATGGGTGGCGGGAAACCCAAAGGTGGCAGCCCGACAAGGCGCTCGGAACCAATACGGTTTTTGTATTGTGAACCGACGACCTTCAATTGCGTGAGATCTGCACTCAAAGATCTCATCTGCCGCATTCAAGACAAGCCACGCGGCGATGGTTTAACCCCAGACCATCGCCCCAATAGTATATCAGAAGACCTTTGAAGTTACAGCGCGGTAATCAAGGATGGCCCCACCTCCGGAAGAATAACTTAACCCAAAGGGTTTCTCCTAGAGGTGGGCCCAGGGGCTACTATCGGTACCCTGCGTAACGGGTACCCTACGATACTTCGAGAAGTGCGAAAGAGTTTAACCTGTCAGAGTTGAAGGCTTCCTCAGGCCCCACGTGTCACACGACACTGGACCTGCCTCCCTCATATGGGTAGCTCTAGGACTGCCGCATGTAATGTAAGACCGGAGCTAAACATCCAACATAGGAAGCTCCGCTGTCAACACGTGTATAATGACCCCGGACCTAACCCCTTATAGAGGGTAGCTCCGGTGCCGCCACGTGTGTAACAACTCCGGACCCATCTCACCACGAAGGGAAGCTCCTGAGCTGCCATGTGTGGATCCTCCAGACCTTTCACCAACGGGAATATTGGCGGATCTCCAACAGCACGAACATTCAAGGGACAGTTAAAGTGACAGTTACAAGACCCGATTATGAGTCATTAATGTTGTATTAATGACACACGATCAGTGGATTGTTAATAGGGGTAACGCTGCCATTAAGGCACGTTATCATACTATTAATCACACTTAATACTCGTAGATTGTGTATTAGGCTATTGAACATGCCAGGGCCACATGTCAGGCCTGGCAAATGTTGTAACGGCCAGTCTTTAGAATATAAAAGGACTACGCCGCATGGTACAAAGACATCCAAGCTAATACGCATGCCAGCACTACTACAATCCTTAATACAACAACACACAACCCGTGGAGTAGGGTATTACTCTCAGGCGGCCCGAACCACATAAATCCTCTATGTCCTCATCTTGTTTAAGATCTCCGTGCGCCCAAAACTGATACAAGAACCTCCGCGGGCTACATTTAGTAGTACTGGGGGAAGTGTCGTTCATACGGTTCGACAGTAATGGTCCTGCCTCTTTTCAGAGGTGTATGATGTCTATATTTTCCGACATGATTAAGGAGATCATGGAAGATTTCATGGACGATTTCTCAGTCTATGAAAAAACTTTTGATCATTGTTTGGAAAACTTAGACAAGGTCCTAAAAAGATGCCAAGAGAAGGACCTAGTACTTAATTGGGAAAAGTGCCATTTAATGGTCTGTGAAGGCATCGTTCTTGGACACTTAGGGTCTTAGAGAGGGATAGATTTGGACAAAGTAAAAATTGAAGTTATTGAAAAACTTCCACCTCCTATCAATGTTAAGGGAATCCGCAGCTTTTTAGGTCATGTGGGGTTCTATCGGCGATTCATCCCAGATTTCTCAAAAATTGCTAGACCCCTCACTAACCTATTAGCTAAGGAAGCTCCCTTTGATTTCAATAATGAATGCCTTAAATCATTTGACATACTCAAAAAGGCACTCATGGTAGCTCCAATCATCCAACCTCCTGATTGGATGCTGCCATTCTAAATCATGTGTGATGCTAGTGATTTTGCTATTGGTGCGGTCCTATGCCAAACCAAAGATAAAAAGCATAATGCAATAGCCTACGCTAATAAAACTCTGAAAGGAGCTCAACTCAATTATGCCACAAGTGAAAAAGAACTCTTAGCTGTAGTTTTTACTATCGATAAGTTTATGTCCTATTTGGTTGGAGCCAAGGTCATTGTCTACAGAGACCATGCTCCCTTGAAGCACTTGCTCACCAAAAAGGATTCTAAACCTAGGCTAATCCGATGGATTCTTCTACTCCAAGAATTTGACTTAGAATTCAAGGATAAGAAATGAGTAGAGAATTACGTCGCAGATCATCTCTCACGAATGGAAGTCGTGCAAACCATGTACATTTCTATTAATGACTTCATGCAAGATGATATGCTTCTCAAGATGACTGACTCTCACCCTTGTTATGCGGACATTGTGAACTTCATGGTCACAAGATACGTACCACCAGGAGAAAACAAAAAGAAACTCATCTACTAGAGTCGTAGACACCTTTGGGATGACCCAAACCTCTATCGAGTTTGTGCCAATGGCCTTCTTAGAAGGTGCTTCCCATCACTCGAAGGCACCAATGTTATTGAGAAATGCAATGCTAGCCCCTATAGTGGCCATTACGGTGTTTACTGTACCCAGGCAAAGATCTGGCAGAGTGGATCCTATTGTCATTCTATGTATGAAGACACAAAAGGATTCATCCGCAGATGTTGGAAATGTCAGAAGCATGGAGAAATGTCCACTCGCAATGCGATGACCGTAACATAAATCTCCAAGTGGAATTATTTGATGAATGGGGTATTGATTTCATGGGACATTTCTCTAGGTCCTATGATTGCGAGTATATCCTAGTGGCAGTAGATTATGTGTCAAAATTGGTAGAAGCTTTACCATGCAAAAATGCCGATTCCAAGCAAGCTAGGAAAATGTTCAATGAGATCATCTTTCCACGCTTTGGCACTCCTCGTATGGTCATAAGTGATGGAGGATCTCATTTCATAGATAACACCATCGGGAACTTTTTGAGGGATCTTGGTATCCAACATAACATTGCTACTCCATACCACCCACAAACAAGTAGTCAAGCATAAATATCTAATAAGAAAATTAAAAATATTCTGCTAAAGACTGTCTTGGAAATGGGAACAGGGTGGAAGCATAAGCTACCTGACGCATTGTGGGCCTACCGTACTACCTACAAAACCCCCATTGGCATGTCTCCGTTCCAACTTATCTATGTGAAGATCTGTCATCTTCCTGTAGAATTGGAACATAGAGCCTATTGGGCCATCAAGCGGTGGAACATGGATCTCCATGAAGCTGGAAAACACCGATTGAAGCAAATTTCTGAGTTGGAAGAATGGAGAGATAAGGCATTTCATAGTGCCAAAATATACAAGGAAAGAACCAAAAGATGGCACGATAAGAGAATTACGCCAAAATAGTTCAAACATAGAGATAAAGTTTTACTCTTCAACTCCAGGGTTAAACTCTTCGGACATGGGAAGCTTAGAAATAAATGGGAAGGACTCTTCATTGTAATAGAAACCTCATCCCATGGAACAATCACACTCCAAGGTGATATGGTCAGCTATTCAAAGTGAATGGGCACCGACTCAAATTATTTCTTGAATCCCAAGAGGAGACGGAAAAAAGAAATTGACATGATAAATCTTATTGATTTTCATGCCGTTTCTTTAAATTTTGTCTAAAACCACACGTCCAATTGATGGGCCCATCCAATTAATCATCTATGGGGCCCATTAAGCCAACCCACGAAAACCTGGCCCGAGTGGAGCCAGAAAGGGTTCGGTCGAACCCTAGGTTCGATCGACTCCTCCTTCGCGCCATCGCCTCTCTTTTTTCTCGTGCGGACTCTCCCGGAGTATCCAAACAAGATTTTTGGTGCTAATGTGTTTTTCCCGCTTATTTATTGACGGGAACAGAGAGGGGAACCTTGCACCTCCTAGGAAAATATTCATCTCCCATTCCTTCCATCTAAGTCATGGACGACAAGAAGATTGACCCTCATGCCTCCTCTACCTCCACCTTCAACCTAAGCGGAGACATTGTGCCGGCCAACGACAACACCAACCTCGCTTTGGAGTCTGTCATGGCACTAGATGTTAAACCTCTCGCCATGATCCCGCCACCAATGATGACTCCACGTGGGCGTAGCACCACACCCCGTGGTGCTGCACGATCGCTCTCCCCTCGGAGGACGCCCATGAAGTCGACGACACCTGCACATCGTCTGACTGTGGCCAACCTTACGCCAGTCAAGGCCCGTCTTTTTCCTGAAAAGACAAGTCTCTTACAAAGCTACAGCCTGGTGAGGAGTTTTTTACACCCTGAAGACTAAGGACGATGAAGTAGTGAGCCACCACTACAAGTCACCTACGCGTTCCTCGCTTGAGCGTATGGGAGACCGCCTCATTATCCACAGGGTTCGCAAGCCTGAAGGAGGCTATGCAAAAAGGATTTTTCAAGCGCGTGGATAATTTGGCGATGGAGGAGTCGACGCGCTCGTCGCTCTCCAAGATTAGGCGCCACCTCTCGCCACCTGCCATCAGAGGGCCACCTGGCCAATTTGAGGATAGCGACGGGAAATCTCCTCATGCCCCTAAAGTGGCACAACTTTCTAATCTCCGTTTGGAGAACAAGAAGCTATCTGACTTAGTAGCTGATAGGCCGATTGAGATGGCAGAGCTGAAGGATGAACACATTTCCCTCAAGGAGGATATTGATGGTGTTCACCGTGGCATGAGCACCAAGCTGCGGCGTTTATGCTATGCCGTTGGGGAGCCTGACATCTACAACACACTATAGTTTAGATGTCCCGACAGCATAGGATGCTCACTAGTTTAAGTTTAGTTTTATCCCAAATTTTTATGCCTCAAGTTTAGATTGAATAATGTAAGCATCCCCAATATTTTGAATTCAATAAAGTGAACTTACCGGTTCATCTAATCCGGTAAAGTTCCCCTTTAGTTTATTTTTGTTGAATATAGAGTCCAGGGAACAAGTGTGGGGGAGGCACCCCAAATCGCGAAATCACAACGTGCGAAAATAGTGTTTCTTTCCGAAACACATCTCAACCGAACATACGACTCGACTCGTCGAAGTAGAGAGCCAGAGAAGCCAGAGTGGGTTCAGCCAAACACCCTTGTCGTGAGGGCCCCACATGGCTCCGTTTCGCTCCACAAGTTCGATTTGGATCTTAATCTCCGAATATTTGTGATACCTTGTTGTTTAAGTTGATTTCCTATTTAAAACTAAATATTTAAAATGAATCAACTCAACATTCGAGATTAAAATTTGGTAGTCAAAATTTGCTTCAGCTGAAAATTTGAATACTTTATATTTCAATTTATCGCCTTGTTTGTGATTCCCACAATTAAAGTAGGAGAAACACATCATCTAAGTATTTGACTAGTGTGATATAGTAAATGAGTTATTCGACTCTTTGCTGAAAATTGATTTTGATGTTTGAAAAAAATTGGAGTCTTGAACTTTGCCTGGTTCTCTCATTGGAAATTTAAAATACCTGCCAAGGCCATATGATACACTTATCGAAAACCACACGCATATGCCACTTTGTTTTTCATTGAACTTTCTCAAACTCATGACCCAATTGAGTGACATGCATGATCTTTTGACTTAGAACTTCTTGTGTGCCCTATTCATGCAAGATACTCAGATTGAGAATTCGCATGCACCATTCATCCATCCAATAAATAAACTTCGTACATTATGGTTATCAAAATCTCTACAAAAAAATAAAAGGAGTAGAAGACATGGCTATGAAAAAAAAAGCATTGACTCTTCAAAAGAGGAAGTATGCCAGAAAAAAGAGAAAGTAGCCATGTTTCATTGTTAAAAAGAGAAAACTATAGAGTACACAATTATCCATTCCATTCATGTGCACAAGGATTTTCATTGTCAAATTGTTTGTTGCATAGGTCTATCATAGGATCAAGTTTTTGACTTAGTAATATATGATTTGCAATGTGTGCCACATTTATCCCTACCAAGCTCCAAATATAGCCATATTTAGTAAAGGACAAAATTGGCAAAACATGCCAAGGTGAGAATCAAAACACTTTGAGAGACTTGAGAGATTCCAAATGAGAGATAAAGGCAATTGTTTCTTTGACTTTCCGAATATAGTAAATTCTCAAATTATTCCGGCAGTAGAAGATCCAAGGGAACTACATTCCAACCATTCCACTCTTCAAACACCCAAGATGGATGTGGTGGACACATTCCAAAGAGAGAATTCATGAACTGAGGTACTAGTTGAAATATCTAGTACTCTCATTTTCTAACTTATAGCATATTTATGACAACACCTTTGTTCTTCTTGCCTTCACTCAAGGACGAGCAAAGGACTAAGTGTGGGGGAGTTTGTTGACGGTCCTTAAGTGCCATATTTAGACCATCAATTCACCTCGTAGTGTGCCCCAACAAGAAACACAACGCAGTGGTAGGGGTAAAAACTAACCAATTCCACAAGTGTTGTTGTTTATTTGTATGCAGGTGAATTTAAACCCAAAAATACCAAGACATGCAGAGAGTAATCCATCAAATCGGATTTTGACGAATCATGCGATGCCACATGTCATCACATGGATCAAATGACCTACAAACAGAAGTATTCGAGGCCATCCAACAGTATATCACCTATATCAGTAAGGGTGACCCACCTATCAGTGACCTGGAGAAAACACAACTCCAATGGAGCACTGACCAGGTCGGTCGAACCCCCTAGTCAGCCCACCTGGTCCTGGTGCCAAATGTGATCAATCGACACGTATTGGCTCCTCTTGACTTCGTGAAGACGATGATGACTGATTCACTTGCATTTGGTGGCGGGAACCAACCCTTCTCAGGCTATAAATAGCACCACACACACACACCAAAAGTTGAGAATATAATACCACTCCTAAGGTTTAGAGTAGTCCTAGAGGCTGCCAAATAGAAGGAGAGTATGGTGAAGAGTCTAGAAGAAGGAGGCTTGGGCTTGTCAAGTGCCTATTCTACACTTGTACCCCTACAAAGATTTTATTCAAAATCAAAGCCTTTGTGAATTCTTTTCAAGTTTGATCCCCAATTCAAGGTAGTTTGTACAAGTAGTTACTTGTGGGTTCATTTCTTTAATTTATTAGAGGCTCTAGTTGTAGCTTTGTGTTCGAAACAACTAGAGTAGTGATTTAGAACGTAAGTGTGGTGCTGAGATTAGAAATCACCGGTGAATATCTCGTAGACCCACGAATTGAAGAGGTAGGCAGTAGGTGGTGACAGCCCTATCTGTTCTTAGTAATCCTCCACGTTTGGCTATGCCATAGGATCTTGGAAGGAGTCGTCCTAGTGTTGCTTCGGGTAAACCCGTGCCCGAAGCAAGCAGCTACCGCAAATTCTGTTGAATTAGAATCAATACTTTAAATTCCACTCTGTTCCTCGCCAAATAACTTTGTGTCCTTGGGTAAGCTACTTCGTAAGATTAGCACATACATTCCTTGGATTCGATACTCTTGGGAATAATCCTTAAGGGGAAGTGTTACACGACATTTTCTGTATGCTTGCGGATTTTTATCTGTGTCGTAATAAACGTCAACAACCTCCTGAACGTTGAAGTGCTCCTGGTGAAGGGTGCGAGCGTAGTCCTCCCACAAAGTAGCGGGCACCCCATCGATGACCCTGGGATAGTGCATACACACTAAGTGAATGTGGCCTAGAGGGGGGTGTTGAATAGGCGTTGAAAACTTTTCCTGCAACACTTAAGAGATTTGTCAAATACAAGAGGGCCGGACTAGTCCAGTGTAGCTACATACAGTTTAATGTATTTTCCTCAAATGTTATAGCAGCAAAATTAAGTAAACTATCCTAAAAACTCGTATAAGTTTTAGGATGATTGATTTGAATGAGGAATACAAGATTAATTTAAGTTGCAAGATTAATCAACCCTATGCTCTAGATGATCATGATTGCAAAAGTAAATAATTGGAATAGAGACAAGGATTTTTACCGAGGTTCAATCTCACCAAAGAGATCTATGTCCTCGTTGATGAGCCCACACAGAGCCAGGTCTCAATCAACCCTTTACCTCTTCAACTCACCACAAAGGCCAAGTTGAGTTCCACTATCAAGGGGTAATCACCGAGTCCATGGAGCAACCTCACACGCTGATAGCTCCCACAAAATTACAGTGGGGAAAGAAATCAAATACACTCGAAAGATTTACAACAGATGCAAGAGTGTATAAGAGATCAAACCCAAGAGCTCAACAATGCGTAGAAGACGATCTTCCTAACCCAAATCCTGATTCTTGGAAGATTTAACTTTTTAGAGCTTTAGATGTGTGGGGAAGAGTGTTTCCGTGCTCTTGGGACATATGACGGCACTAGGATTCTTAGTTGTATACCTATTTATAGAGTTTCTAAAAAAGTTAGCTTTAGGGATCCCGATGGACGAACTAGTCCGCTCTTTGGACCGGACTAGTCCGGTGTGCTATGGAAAACTTACGTGAATTTTGCAGCACACCTGAAACCCTAATTTGTGTGAGGTGTACTGGACTTGTCCGTATTGGAATAGAAAGTTCAACGGACTAGTCTGGGGGAATATAGAAAGTTAATCACACTAGTCCTCAATGGGACGGACTTGTCCGGTGAAGTGAGTTGTGTGTTGAGTTGACAAAACATCAGAAAGTTGAACAGACTTGTCCGGCTAATGTCCAAACTTGTCCGAGTAAGGTCAGCGAGTTGAACGGACTAGTCCGGTGCTGTTTTGGACTTGTCCATGTGAGAACAGTATGTTCATCGGACTAGTCCGCTGGTGAACGGACTTGTCCGTTGTTTCAGTGAATTACTTAAAAAATTGATTTTAGCCCCTACCCTCTACGCAAAGATATAAGCTCTTGGTATGTGTCTCTCACACACATCCTATGCATGGATATCTACTTTGCGCTTCCTTGATCATTTGGGCTTTTCCTTTTCTCACTCCCCATTTCACCTTTTTGAGTGCACCATAAGTTCTAGGCTTTGTAGACCTGCAGTCATCTCAACGAGTTCATTAGGATCTCATTTGTTTGTCATCAATCGTCCAAAACCCACAAGGGAATGTCTAGATGCACTTTTAATCTCCCCCTTTTTGGTGATTGATGACAACCAATTGATATTTCACAATTAAGAGAAACATTGATTTTCATAAAGTGTGCATATATGAGAATGACATATTAACAACAACAAAATTTCTCACATATATGCACTCTTTATGGTAGGGTGCCTATAAATTGTGTGTGAGCAACTAATGTGATGTGCAAAATTGAAAGTACAACAATTATAATAGCAACCATCACAGGAATAGCAAAATGAGGATCACACATTCATATTAAACAAAATAGGAACATCCAAATAGAGATTACAAAAGTTCGAAACTTAAAACATAAAAGAGATACATGTCCATGATGACTAGTCCTTAAGGCTCATAAATAGACTACTTGTCTCAATATCTCCCCCTTTAGTATCAAGGCACCAAAATGGGAAAAATTGAGGGGAATTACTCTTCATCACTACCTCTCTCACTCTCAGTCTTGTCTTCATCTTCATCTTCATCTTCAGACTCATAAGCATGCTGAGGAGGAGGAGGAACAATGACATCTGCAAGTCCAATGGAGGTCAATTCTTGTTCTGTGAGAGGCGCCATCTTTGTGATGTTTTCTTCAGAATCCTCTGAAAATTGAGGAGATCCCATTGGCTAAATATCAAGCTTCTCACAGAATGCTTGATGTTTGCCTTCAGATACCTCAGGTGCCTCTTCCTAGCCAAGCTTTCCTTGTGTTGCTTTACCTCCACTTTGTGGCGGGATGCAAAGATGGAGGAAAGTATCTTCAATACACCACTAAAGGACTCTTTGGAGGGTGGAGGAGCAGAGGTAGAAGTTGGAGTCCTTGTGACTTCATTTGCTTGCTTTGATCTTTGTTCTACTGCAAGTGAGGCAGGAGCACTTGGAACATTGTAAACTGGTGGCTTTTGAGGCTTGAGGCCGGTATGCTTAACATCCTTGACAAACTCAAAGCCGGTTACCTTCTCAATCATGATTATGATGTAAGGTGCATAGCCACATGACCTATTTAGAGTGATTGAGATGTTCACAATGTCATTGTATATATATTCAAAGACATTGAATGTCCTTTTCTTGCTTATCACTATCATCAAGGTCCTTAGAGTTCCTTGAATTGTCCCTGCATCTCCATCCTTTGGAGCAATAGCCTTTCTCAAAATTCTGTTAAGCACTACAAAGAATAGCTTCAAGTAATTTTTGATAGGTGGCTTGTATGGCATTCTTGTGTCATAGAGGAAGGCTAGCTCATCCTTCTCTAAAGGCTTCAAGTTCTGAATCACAAGCTTATTTTCCAAAGTGTCATCAAGATGGAGTATTCTGGCAAACTCCTGATAAGTGACACTATACTTGGGTCCATGTGTCATCCAAGTCATCTCATCCCCATCATCACGGGCGAAGTAGAGAGTAGAGTAAAATTGAGTGATGACTTCATTATTCCAATTATATCGAAAGGATAGGAGATCCTTCAAGCCATCCCTCTCTGATGCCTCCAAGACTTCATGATATGCTTGACAGTTCTTGGATTGTAGATAAGTCATGTCCACCCATTAACTTACAACCATCGGACTTCTCATCTTCTTGTAGACATGCTCATAATAATCAGCATGGAAGTGGCTCCAGAACCTCGGGTGAGCTGATTGCTTTGGCTGCTTATAGACTTCAACCTTTCTGAGCTTATCAGCCAAATAATTTCCTTTCCCCATGAAATGGTCTTCAGAGGGCTATTTGTTGCGCTGTACAAGAGACTTCATCTTTAGTGGACCAATGGGTCCACTTTCAAGTCCCTTGCACTTGCTAGTGCTTCTCCTTGGTGCCGATGAGCTGACACCAGCACCATCCTTGCTTGATGGTTTCTTTACTACCACCTTTCTCTTTCTTGGGAACATAGAGTCAGGAGGAGAAAGGAGGAGAATCATTTGCATCATGGTCATGGTGCTTCTTGCTTCTTAGCTCTTTTGCCTCAGCAACTCTCTCGCGGTCACACTCGTCTTCATAATCAAACATGCTGTCATCTGATGCAGATGACATCGTGCCTGACATAGAGAGTACAAGGTGTGGTAAGAATGAGAATTAGACTTTGTGGTGAAAAGATTTAGAGGTTCAAACTATCAAGGGGTTGGACTTGTCCGATTTCAGGGTGCGGACTCGTCCGGTTAACCAGACTTGTCCGCACCAAGTACCAGACTACTCCAGTTTGACGTATGAATCCTAACTTCTTATTTCAACAAATTCAACCAAGACTAATGCAAAAAGGTAGTAGGACAATAGGAATACATACAGCAAACCAATTTGTATCCTAGGAATCAAGAAAAGTAAGCAAGAATTGAGGAAAGATGAGAACTAGGGTTACGGTTTGGTTTTTACCAAAATTCAAAGATTGAAGGATGGCGGCACGGAGTAGAGTCTGGATTAGTCCAGAGGAGAGGTGCTTTGCACCGAGGGGAAGAATTTCCATGGAGAAATATTCAATTTTGGTGGCTCAAGTTTGAGGAGAGAGAATTCAAAGGCGACTGTGAGAGAAAGAAGGAAGACTTTTGGCGGCAGGATAGGGTTAAGCCTGATAGTAATGGACTAGTCTGCATAGGTACTGGACTAGTTTGGTACACCAGACCACAGCCGGACTAGTCTGAAGGAACGGACTAGTCTGGTGCCGACCAGGGACTAGTTCGACTCAGTTGGAAAGAATTGAATTAGAACAAACTGATTTTTGGGAATTTGATCTAATTGCGCTCTAAAAGACAACATTTTACAAATAATCTTGATGAACATGACCAGTAAGCAATCAACAATCATACAATGGACATAATTCACCAAGATTCAATAATTAAAATAGTTTCTGAGAGAAAATCAAGATAAGGGATGAATTTTTGCAAAAGTAAGTAAACTTCGAAGAATCAATTAGGTATGCAATGTTTCAAACCACATTTCGAGCATCAAGTATATTTAATTCATTTCTAAGCTCGCAAAATCTCTTTTCATCTAGTGGCTTGAATTATTGCACACAAAACATATACTCAGTATAATATCGAGCCTAGATGCACAAGAGTATAGTAAATTACGAACAAAAGTTGATATAACAGTTTTGGAATGGCCTAGATGCACCAAGATACCATAGAGTCAAAAATATAATAGTATACCTCTTTGGACCATATTTAGATCAACTTCGTTGTTGTGAGGATGCAAGCTGGTTCTCATTGGAGCTTGTTTCTATCCATGTTGGACTTTTGATGAAGTTCTTGATGCACTCTTGGATGATGCATTTATGATCTTGTAACCACTTTTTATTCTTCATTTTCTTTATCCCCCCCCCCCCCCCCGATCATTGCCTCCATCGTTATATTTAGTATCTTGCTCTTGTTGAGGTTGATCTTGAGTCTTGTGATGATGGTTCGGGTGGAAATGAACTTAGATTTTCATTGTACCCATGAATATTTACTTTCCTCCGATCATGTGGTTGGTGCCTATCAAGCACATCTTTGGATCCATCAGAGGGGGTACACCTACAAAACAGGATTATGCCTTGGTTATAGGTACCCAAGCTAGCTTGGGTCCTTTGATGTTAGTGATAAGACACTTGGGCACCCAGACACAAGATTTTGGACTCTAGTGGAGTGGCCCAACATACTTGGCATAAAACAAGATTAAATTTATTCTTCATAAGAACATATGAGGCATTAAAGTCATGAAACGTGATGTTTGGTCCATTTTTAGCTTTTTCATGTAAGAAAGGAACATGTTTGGTGTTCGTAACTTTATTTGAGCTTTCCTTGACAAAAGCAATCAATTCCTTGTTGTTCTTAGGGTTTCTAGCATTGTGCTTTTCACCTCAAAAATATCCAAGACCATCCTTGACATTATGAGTTCTAGTAATTGAGTATGCACTTCATGCATAATGGACTTTCTCCTTATCAAAAATGCCACCTTTGGGTGAATTTTTGCTTCGTGCCACTTTAAGCTCATTTTTTAGGCCAAGAATCAAATTAGCACAATTACAAGTTTTAGGTGCAGTAGACTCTATATTTGGAGAAGGTGAGCTCTTAGAAGAAGAGGGAGCACATTGCTTGAGTGATTCAACTTGTACTTTAAGGTCCTTGTTAACTTTTTTCAAGTTAACAAGCTCATCCTTAGGTACAACATTCAAATCATTTAGATTTGAGCAAGTTTCCTTGCTCAAAGCTAGCTCACGCTCAAGTGTTTCTCGCTTTTCCTTTTCAAGCTCGAGAGTCTTTTCAACCTCAGAATATCTCTCCTTTTGAAGGATGAGCATATCTTCTTGTCGGTTGATAAGATCTTCCTTCTCAAATATTTCATCCATCAACATTTTCATTTTAGCTAATGCACTTTTACTTAAGCCCTTAAGCATGTGATTATTTTCATTGCTGTTATCAAACTCATCGTCAGAGTAATGTAAAGATGAGGGTTTAGATATAACCTTTTTCTTACCTTCCTTGGCCATAAGGCAAGTGTGGTTCGACTCCTTCAATCTTCCCAAGTTCGGAAAGAGAGTGGACTTCATGGAGGGCTTCCTGATGGCAACAGCCCCTATCTTTGTCTTTGGAGGAACACTCATCATTTGAGTCCCACTCCTTTCCAATATGTGCTTGGCCTACTTGTTTCTTTTCTTGAATGTCTTCTTGTCTTGCTGTTTAGCTTCCTTCTTTTTCTTGTCATCTTCTTCATATGGGCAATCAAATATGAAGTGCCCATATTCACCACAATTGTCGCATGACCTCCTAGTTCTAGACTTGTCTTTGTTCTTGCTCTTGCCTTCACTAGAGTTTTCTCCTTTTCTTCTTCTCATCATGCGCTTGCATCTTTTCATGAAGAGCATCATCTCTTCATCATCCATATTTGTGCTTACATCGTCAGTGTCTTCATCGTCTTGCATCTTATGGACTTTCTTGTCCTTTGATTTGCAAGTCACCTTGAGGGCCATCCCCTTATCTTTGATGAGGTGAGCTCGGCAAGATTCTTCACATATTGAGCTTCCTTCATCATCATGTGATTGATAATTTTGCCAAGGACTTCATCGGGGTTCATTTTGTGGAACCCTGGGCTTTCCCTTATCATTGAGCATAAAGTGACATTCCGAGGCATGAAGGCTCTTATCATCCTTTTTACAATCTCATGATTAGTCTACTTTTTGCTTCCATAAGCACAGATCTTGTTGATGAGTGTCTTCAAGTGGTTGTACAACTCTTGAGGGGATTCACCATCTTCAATGGCGAATTTCCCCAATTCCCCTTCAAGCATTTTGACTTTTGCTTCGCGAACGGAGCGATTTCCTTCATGCGCTGTCTTGAGGGTATCCCATATTTCCTTGGCACTTTCCATCCATCCACTTGGTAAACTCTTCTCGGCTCAAGGATGAAGTGATCACCGCAATGACTTGTGCATTGCGATGAATTTCTTGTTCTTGCTCCGGGATGAGTTCATCGTCGGTGTCTAGTATATTTATATATGTACACAATATATGACAAAGACTAGGATTAAGTGAGATAAGATGCATCTTCATATTATATTTTCACATTGAGTAATCATTGCTGTCTAACTATGTAGGTCTTCCCATCGGAATAGAAAGATAGTGATTGTAGTTGTTAATCTTCTCATAATTAAAAGGATATTGGGAGTAGTCTTGATAACTACCCCCTTTTGGATTTTCATCTTCCTTCTTGCCCTTCTGGCATAGAAGCTTCATCCTTAGAAGCGCCTTGAGTTCACGCACTTCTTCATCATCGTGTTCGTGCTCCCTGAGCACATCAAATGCCTTGGTGTCTTGTTCGTCTCCAATGATGGGCATCTTCGGGATCTTGTTGGTCTTGTCGCTGGCCATTTATCTCTTCGAGCAGTGAGTCTCGTGAAAGGAGAGCCTTGTTCTGATACCAATTGAATGTGGCCTAGAGGGGGTGAATAGGTGTTGAAAACTTTTCCTTCAACACTTAACAGATTTGTCAAATACAGGAGGGCTAGACTAGTCCGGTGTAGGTACGGACTAGTCTGGTATCAAACCCAAGAGCTCAACAATGCGTAGAAGATGATCTCCCTTTCCCAAATCTAGATTCCCAAAAGATTTAACATTTTAGGGTTTTAGATGTGTGGGGAGAAGTGGTTCTGTGCTCTTGGGATGTATGACGGCGCTAGGGTTCTTAGTTGTATATGTTGTGGGGTCATGGATCACCTATTTATAGAGTTTCTAAAAAAGTTACAGTTAGGGATCCCAATGGCCGGACTAGTCTGCTCCATGGACTGGGCTAGTCCGGTGTGCTGTGAAAAACTTGCGTGAATTGTGCAGCACACCTGAAACCCTAATTTGTGTGAGGTGTACCGGACTTGTCCGTATTGGAACAGAAAATTCAACGGACTAGTCCGGGGGAATATAGAAAGTTAGTCGGACTTGTCCGCAATGGAACGAACTTATCCGATGAGGTGAGTTGTGTGTTGAGTTGACAAAACATCAGAAAGTTGAATGGACTTGTCTGACTAATGTCCGGACTTCTTCGAGTGAGGTCAGTGAGTTGAACGGACTAGTGTGGTGCTGTTCCGGACTTGTTCGTGTGAGAACAGTACGTACATCAGACTAGTCCGCTGGTGAACGGACTTATTTGGTGCTTTAGTGAATTACTGTAGGATCAAAGAGCACGTGTAAAGCTATCAGAGGGGGTGAATGGTAGATTAAAACTTTTCAGCGGAAGCAACAAAACATCCCACGGCAGAAAACTGATTTGTTAAAGAAATTGTTTGTGAGACTAATCTAAACATGTTAAACTGTGCAAAAACTAGTATAGATTGTAGAGAAACAATTCATTAAGACGTCAGAAAAAGAATCACAAAAATCCGTTGAGAGAAACTCAAGTTACGATCGAAAGAACAAGCAAAGGTCAATCTGTTTTACCCAAGAAAAACAGTTCCGAATACTGCAAAGAAACTCATGTATATCCAAAAACACAAATCCAATGACTGTGAAATTTTCACAGATTATAGAAAATCAAGTTGTGAAGACAACCCAAAAAGAATCACGTTAATCGAATCTGTAAAACTCGAGTTATGATAAAACCACCGAAGAAATGTAGTGTTGTGCAAAAACTACAAATTTTATTGATCAAAACATAAGAGAAACAGCCCCAATGTCGTCTACCATGAGATCTGCCCTCCCTTGCTTATATAGCCAGCCCTTAGGCCAACCCAAAATTAACTAGGACTCTAATCCTACTCAATGCACGAATCGAAACTTTCCATAACTACTCAAGAATCTTCTATACGCATATAGAAGCAATCTTAAGACTTCCAAACACCTTAGGAATGTATCCCACTTTCCTAAAATACCTCAAATTCATGACCCACACGAAATCCTATCATAACCAACTCAAAACCTTCCATATTTGAGTCAAACACGACTCAGTCATAGCCTGAGTCCATAACCTAGTCGGTTGGACCTTTCTGACCAATTCTTTATGTCCACATCTCTTCATCACGCCTTGGAACCATGTAGCCACGTCCATGCACTCCTTGCACACGTACAAACATCTTCCAATGACGTCCACAATACCTTCATATGCATTGTTCTTGATTCAAACATGTTGCGCGACCTCCTGATTAACTCAATCACAATTCCTCCTGAACTTGGTTGTTGAACCTCATCTTCTCCCTAAGACTAGTTCAATGGATCCCGTCACCAGCCATGTCTTGAACTGAAGCAACACCTTCACATGAATAAACAACTGATACTTCTGAGCACAAGTCCTCGACTGGACTCTCATTAGTTCCAAAACCACAACACCTTACATGATCACCTCACATAAGCATGTTGCAAATCATAGCAAATTGATAACAGCAATAACCACCAAAACACACCAAAAACTTAGTAAAAGAATACTAAGCAATCTTTTCATAATCCAAAAAGAAATTTCAAAACATTGCAAGTTAAAAGCAGAACCATTGCGATCAAGCTCCAAACCTTGCCAAGACTAACCGGGCCTTGAACCGGAGCTTACCAAAACTAACAGGATCTAGCGTCGGAACTTACCAAAGCTAGCATGACCTAGCGCCAGAGCTAACCAAAGCTAGTTGGACCTAGTGTCGGAGCTTACCAAAGCTAGTTGTACCTAGAGCCAGAGCTAACCAAATCTCGTCGAACCTAGACAAATATGTCGGACCTAGCCAAAGTAAGTCGGACCTTACAACAGAACTTGCTGAAGCTACCCAAAACAAGCCAGACCTATCGTCAGACTTAGCTGGAGCTCAGACCTAGAGTTGTACCTTGATAATAAAGTTGTTTTGGTAGTATTCAAAACTTTTATCGCCATAGCCAATGTATTTAGCACACATAGGTCTCACAATCTCCCCCTTGATGAATGCATTGGCAACACCACTTAAATCTGAACATTGGCTTATTGACATGAAAAGTTTTGAAAACAATTTCTCCCCCTTTTTGAACATCAAATGAGATAGAAATAAATTTTGAATAAATTTCTCCCCCTATACATATTTCTCCCCTTGCATACTTCTCCCCGTTTGACAATGTATTCAGCAAGGTACAAAAGAGAAATTTTAATTTGTTATGAGCACATTATAACATATACATATGAAACAAAGCTGATCCAAGTCATACTATCAAGTAACTTACACTATTATAATAATGAGATACATAAAGTAGTGTAAGCCATACTGGAGATCAAATGTAATTTTCAATTTAAGCAAGTCATAATCTAACAAACTTAACTATTTCAAGACCTGAAAGCATGACACTTGTTGCTGCAATTTTATTTTTCAATATTATTTAAAGCACAAATTATGATCATATAACATTTGCAAGAGATTATATGACGCATCTGCATTATTCTAACCAACCAAGCCAGGCCTATGTCATTTGACAATCAGAAGCTTAATATAAAATCCCACGTTTTCCTTCATATGAGGTTCAGTGGTAAGGCTGTTGTTAACCCTAATAGAGACCAATTATAACCATGCCTATAAACTTGATCTCATCAAATCTTTTCTTCTACTTATGCTTTAATTTATTAAACATGGGGAATCGACCTCACCATTAAATTTAGATTAATTCTTTTGGCCTCTCTTCAAAGTTGGAATTATTTGAATAAAGATTGCTAGGTCAAATTAATATGTAGTACCAAATAGATATTCAAATTAATACAACTTGATTATATACTACTGTATATTTGGCCCTGTCAAAAAATTATTCAATTCAGAGGCCATAAATTTTTCTATGGTTTTCAAATATTCCAAATTGACTTCCTGCAAAGTTTCATAAATTTTGAACTCCATTTGCTATTTTAATTGAGACGCTTAGCAAATTCAAACCATGTTTTGAATTCAAATTTTGAATTCTGTTCAAATAGATTGAACATTAAGATCTGAACCCACTCTCATGGTCAGCATAACTTGCTTGACTTATCCTCATAGTTTCACAATTTCTGGAACTCAATTGCTATTTAAATCAGTGACACCATTGAATTTCATCCAGATTCAAATTTGAATTTGAAATTCAATTGAAACTTGCTCCAATTCAAAATCCATATGCAGAATCAAATTCTAGATATTTATTTGAGCCTCCCCACAAAAATGTAGAATTTTTGGACAAAATTTGGTAGGAGAATTGAAGTTGCAGAGAAGGGAAGGGGATAAGAGGAGGTGGGGCCCACCGTCAGCCAAAGCACTCGAGTGAAACCCACGGGGGGGTGCTCTGTCTCCAGCTCGCCCCGTCGATCGATGCCGGCAGCGCGTGACACCGCGATGTGCATGCATCCACCGAGCTGCTTGCTTGCTTAACGCCGTGGCGTGCTCCCCTCTCCCCTCTGTCCCTATAAATACCCCCCTTGGTTGTTGCTGTTGGACTCCATCCCGGTTCACGCCATTTCCGCCGACCCTATTCGATCGAGTCTCGCCGATGATTGCAGCCGTTTCGTCCCGAGCTGTAAGTAGATAAAAGCCTTGTCACAAACTCCTCTACGTATTCTCTTTGGTCATTGATCGTGACATAGCTTCTGCTTGGCATATTTTGAAGTTTCCCAGTTGCTGTCGAGGAAGCCGCTGAGAGCCCTCACTGTCTTGCCGTCGAACTCCAGTTCTAGAACATCTCCAGCCCTGATCCTTTAAGCAAAAAGGTTCGCAATCCTCTCTAGTTCATGCTCACAGAATCTAAGCTTATGACCTGCAGTGTAACTTGAGTTCTTGTTCAAGAACCGAACAATTTCTCAATAGAACAGCAAAGCTTCACGCTTAAATTCATTGCATTCTTGCAATCATCCTTTAATCTAGTTAGCAGATAGCTTCTATGTGTCCTAAGGAAGCTCCATGCCCAAAAACCCTGAAAGTTATCAACCGAGCATCTTAGATTTCAAGTTTTCGCGGCCGCAGGTTGAAAAACCGCACATCACCATCGAACTCAGCCTTGCCGGCGATTTCACCCCAATGTGACCCCCAAATTATACTCCTGGTGCTCCCAGAAACCTCCCCGACCTTTTCTCAATCCTATTGAGCCATTCCCGAGCATTTCCGACAAAGGCCGAAACCCTAACTCCGCTGTCACCGTCGCACCGCCGTCTTCGGCCATCGCCGGCGTGATTGGACACCACCATCGGCTTGCACGGTCGACTTTAGGGTTGAGCGGTCACGGCGAGGCCGAAAGGACGTCGATGCACCTAAGTCCAGCGAAGCACCGCCGCGGTTCCACGGAGAAGCGCCGTCGCGTCGCGAGGTAGACGAAGGCCTCTGGGCCCCACTTGTCAGTGCCTATTCGAATGTCCGGGATCAAATGCAGCACTAGATCCGGTGCGGCTACGCAATTAAACCCTGTGGCCCCCGGTGTGGCCCAGATGCGATTGGCCCATTTATTTGAAATTTCCAATAGGAAAATAAATCCAAATTCAATCCAAACGTAGAAAATCCATAACTTCCAGTAGAATTATCAAAAGATTCCCAAATAAATATCGTTAGAACCAGCATGAAGAATACTGTCCAGCGGTTCACTTGGATTTGTATGAAAATCCACAGAAATTCCTCCATAATTCAGATAAGCAAAATGCTTGAATAATTTATTTACACAGTTCTGTTAATTGGAAAATTTCCAATTTTGGTCAGAACACTTTTGTTAATACCTTTAAATTCCAGTAAAAGTTTCAAGCTCTTTAGACATAAAATACTAGGTTGATCCAAATTCCAAATCTCTATGTAGTTATAAATTGAGAAAAAACGGGAAAAAACAATTTCCAGAAATTTACCCAGATTTGAAAAATCAATTTCTCCCTATAGGAAGCTCAGAAAATTTTGAAACAAATTTTCCTAAAACCAGTGAGACCCCCTCTACATGATACAACCCTTGGTAGCCATAATACATTTCCAAAAATTTCAACCAATATTTAGAGAAGATTATTGCTTACTATAATTGTAAAGAATAACAAACATCCTTTATCATCTCCTGTTCTTTGCAAGAGTCTTCTCTATAATCTCTAGTGTCCACCACAAAAATCCCAAAGTCAATTAAGATAATTATCTTATTTTATCTGCATATACTCACCCCACCTTAAGCATCTTAATTATTCACAACAATCAATTATACCTAGTATATGCATATCGTGTAGTAGCTGAAATCGAGGAGCAGCCGGAAGCTTTGGAGGTCCAGCTGCCAGAAACTAACATAGACTCATACTCGCATTCAGGCAAGCCTCGGTTTGCATTTAAGTTCCTTACAGTGTTTTTACAGTTTTCATTCACCTTACGTCTTCAGATGAATGTGCATTACGTTTAAGGTGCTTGACATCCACTTGCATGACCCACAAATCCTATGGAGTCTTGGGTAGGTCTATGGCCCATTGAGTAGACACTGCTATGCTTATGCTCATAGGAATTCGGTAGAAGTCGAGTAGTTGGAATCTACTCGCGAGATAGGAATTTCATCACACGGAAGATTCTAGAATAAGAAAATGGTTTATGAATATGAAATTGAGACCGAGCAGTGGATAGGATGCAGTGAGACGTGATCTCACGTGTGTAGCCCTGCTTATGTCGATTGAGGACCGTGTCATGTGCGGCCCTGCTGGACAAGCTTGAATTGTACCGACTACATACTGGAGGAATGGGCTCCAGTAAACTAATGTAGCTTGATACTGGTTTGTCGAGGCATTATGTTCCATTTTATAGTCGCGGGTTGAGGGCACCAAGGTGTAAATCAGCTGGTGGGCACGTCAGAGTACGCCCCATGCAGTGACCTCCTGCTCGTGACGGATCGACCGGTTCGACATTTGAGTGTTTAGTGAAAGGTTGCCATATACGACTAGTACTGAATTATTATGTAGGTACTGCTGAAAGTGCTCGCTGGCATTTCCGAAAGTGCGTATGTGTCGTGTTGTTCCGGGTGAATCCTGATTACAGTCACCGTCCCTCGCGGTAATAGAGTACCACTTGTTCACTGCGCTGTGAAGTAGTAAATACTGAAGAAGTCAGAGAATATGATATAATTGTTTACAAATTGCTTGAACAACCTTGTTTGGCTTAGATATAGTAAAATTAAAAGTTTATAGTTTCCCCATACTTTACCTATAATAGCATTATATGCTTTGTGCACGTCATATCATCGGCAAAGCGTTTCTTGTTTGATTGTGGAGTCTATGATGTGCCGTGCCTGAAGAATGTCATGTGCTAATTAAAACACGACTATAAGGATCCACTTGTAGGCGAGTCCTTATGCTTACTTTACCTATGTTTAGTGTTCACCCTTGCATATGTCTAGTGAGACGGGTTAGTCTTGCTGAGCCTTATGCTCACGTTTGCAGTTAACGAGTTTTGCAGATTATACGACTGATGATGGGTTTGATAATGAGGCTGCACCCCCTACAGGGTTTACAGTCGAGTGGGAATCCTACATGCCGCCGTGAATTGAGTGTTGCTAGTGCAAAGTATCCAGGACATGGATGACTTTGCTTTTGCATAGCTAGTGCTAAGAGCGTAGCTATGATGTATAGTTCTCTTTCCCTCCGCTAGTACTTTTAAGCTTCCGCTGTGCTTTTGAATAAAGACTTGGTATTGTAAATTTGTTCTCGTTCTATTCTTGTATACCGTTGGGTGTCGCATCGCACGACACCACCCAATGAGATCCTTGGAGGTCGAGATTCCGGTCCCCACAGACATGGTATCAGAGCATCATTGGGAACAGTGTACTTGAAAAGAGCATATTTTCAAAAAATTAGGATTTGAGTGAGGAATTAGCTATATTCCCTTATAAGGAGTATTATTAGTATAATATATAAAGGTGGTAAACTAACTTATATGTTATTAATTCTATAACGACGCTCCGACGTCAAGTAAGAGGTAAGGTACGCCACCGTAAGCGGATCAATTGCGTTAAGCTCACCATGTGAGAGGTAGCATGGAAGTTTTCCAAGGAATGGCACGGAATTGTTAATAGGAGTCTCTGAAGCTTTCTATGTTTCTGAGAACCTATGACACGTGGTACCCCAGCGTGCTTCAAAGTTAGTGGAAGCCCCCGTCGGGTGGTGTATAACCCGATAGTATGCCTTTTTAGAATCATTCATATTCTATGGGAGCATGCAAAACACATATGCCCGAGCGTGTATAAGCCGGTTCGTACGGGAGTCTTTGCTGTACAGACGTATTTGCAGCCATGTACCTCAAGACATGACCTCGCTCGAGGGCGACTCACACCAGAGTCGTATGCATTTATTTTCATATGTAATATTGTGATTCCCAGTCGTGTTTCCCCGTGCCACCCTTGAGGTGTGAAGGTGTGAAAGGGGAATGTTTGCCTTTTGCAGCATTGACTACAGTAGCGACCCGTGTAGCACACGTTTGCAAGTGAACGATACTAGGACCACTTATAAAACGTATACGGAACTAACCGGTTAGAATTTTCTTTGGTGAGGCACGTAGTACCATCGGTATCAACTTTGATACTTGACCACCCCCAACAACGACAAAATTGGATGCATTATATTTTGGAAAGTCCAACTATCAGGTGCTGGTAGGTTTGGACTCCGCAAGGATAAAAATTCGATTCAACATTGGGTTAGCACCAAGATTCTTGATTTCTGGCCAAAGTTTGCTCAACTTCGCCAGGTTGTAATCTTGGTTAGTTTAAAATAAACATAGGGTTAGGATATATGGATGAAAAGTTCTCAAAGTCCTCTACAACTTTTCTGTTGACCATCAAGGCAGAAAAGCTTGATAATCTATTGAAATTTGGGGTATGCTTAAACTGCTCCAGATAACCCTACTGTTGTACCAGTCTCTGTATTTTTGCAATAACTCACTGTAGAAAAATCTTCTGCCTTATTATGATACATATATAAAAAGGGGAGAAGCAGATCTACAGTTTTTTATTCAAAGTTCCGCTTGGTTCGAATTTGAAGCAATTCAAATTTCGAGCTCAAACCAGTGAACTGCAGGGCTGCTGGTGAACAACAGTCAGTCCATCAATCAAGTTTAAATAGCGCTAGCTTTTGATCCAAATGATGACATGGTCATATATATACATTTCTGGGAAGCTTAGCAAGTCCTCTATCAACTTCGTGTTGTACTCGTGGCCTAAATCTTGGTATAGCCGTGTTAAATTACTATGATTGCAAACTTGGTTCTGGCGGATCAGAACTTGGAAGATTTGGCACATAGTTTCAAATTAACACACTATACCTAAGTAACAACTGTTTCATGGCCGAAATATTTTACCTCTAGATTGTTAACTTTATGTTATACAATGTTTATTTTGTCATTACCTCCATATATCGAAATGGTATACCTGTATAACTTGTGGAAATCCCCACATAAACAGGAGGGGTTCTGTCAAAATTTCCAGAAAGTATGGGTCAACTTAAAACCTGTATAGATTCTGTTTCCTATCTCACCAGGAACTGTATGAGTACAATATGGAAAGGATGGAAAGTTTACTACAACTTTTGTATTCAACCCAACATCTGGTTCGGATGTTTCCTGTATGAACATTTTGAATTTATACAGGAAGGTCAGCTGGAACAGGCTGTGATTACAACTCCAGTTTTAAATTTTCTTAAACTGTTGAGAGTTGGAAACCTTCTCATTGTTCCAGTAATCTTTTCTATAGATGACAGAGGTGATGATGCTATTACCGGACGGATGGATATTTTCCACTTGCGCTAGCCATCCGGGTTTCCCATGTATGTTGCGGGAAGTACTCCAACAGTTTGGTTTCATTGAGATGCCAGACTATTGGGGTAGAGAAACGATTGACAGGGGTGTTCGGTCCTGCACCATTTTGGTAGACATCCCAGCTAGTCCACGTCATTATGGATGGGCTCCTTTCTCGGTTACCATCGAGGGGGCTCATTTAGAGGACACTTGGGCAATCGCTGCAGGCGAAGCGCTTATGAAGCTTTGTGAGCTTCATCAAGATGCTATGGCTGGGACTCAATTTGCCCTTATTCCGGTCCGTGGTGTGGCTGGTTTTGAGTGGAAGCATCGTATGGTTGCTGCCTATACACTATATGGCGACACCACCTCGACGACACTTGGGACGCATGCGTCTGCATCCAATATGGTGGTTTCTGCACAAGGCGTAGTTATTCTAGAGCAAGTCGAAGCCTTGCAGGAAGCAACTGATCGGGGAGATACTCTTGATTATATCAACGAGAATCTACGTTCGCTCCTAGCCCCTGCAAATCACCGGCTAAATAAGTGTGAGATTCAGCTGCATTATGTTCGCATTGGGCTACGGAAAGCTCATGCCGAACAACGGCAAGCTCGCACTGAACTGCAGCAAGCTCGTGGTGAGTTGCAAGCAAGTCAGTTAGAGGTGCAACAACAGCAGGAGCAGCTGTTAGTAGTTATTGAAGACCGGGACACCACCATTGACACAACTCAGAATTGGGAGTATGAGGCAGAGCAACTTCAGGATAACGTGATTGAGGCCGAAGCACAATTGCAACCAGTGGTGTATCCACCGGCCCATAATGTAGGATCGAAGAGCATGTGAAAAGCTACCAGAGGGGGGTGAATGGTAGATTTAAAAAAAAAATCTTACGCAGCGGAAACAATTAAATCCCAACCCCTTCGGCAAAAAAATGATATGTTAGAGAAATCATGAGTGATACTAATCTAAACATGTTTCATTGTGACAAAAGTGATAGATATCAGAGAGAATCAAGTCACGAAGAAAACAAAAGAAGAATCACTCAAATCCGTCGAGAGAAACTCAAGTTATGATCGAAGGATCAAACAAAGGTCAATCTGTCCTACCCAAGAAAAACAGTTCTGGAATGCTGCAAAGAAACTCATGTATATCAGAAACCACAAATCCAATGACCGTGAAATTTTGAAAGATGATAGATAATCAAGTTGTGAAGACAACACGAAAAGAATCACGTCAATTGGATCTATAAAATTCGAGTTATGATAAAACCACCAATAAAAGGTAGTACTGTCCAGAAACTCGACGAGTAAAACTTGTCTGGAACAAGTCGGACGAACAAGGCACAAAAGTTTCTTCAAACTATGAATTTTATTCAATAGAACACAAGAGGAACAGCCCCAAAGTCGTCTACCAGGAGCTTTGGCCTCCCTTGCTTATATAACCAGCCCTTAGGCCAACTCAACTCAGATCCTGATTCTGATCCTACCCTGATCACGAATCCCATCTAACCATAACTGCTCAAGATCTTCCTATACGCAGATAGAAACAATCTAGAGACTTCCTAATAGAATCGGAACACATCTCGTATTCCCAAACACAACTCAACTTTCATGCAGCACACGAAATCTACCATAACCAACTCGATATTTCCATACCGAGCCATAACCGACTCAGCCAGCAGCCAAAGTCATCATCGAGTACGATCTGATCCTTCCAATCAGATCTCCCTTTCTTAATCCGTCTCCAGAACCATGTTGCCACATCATGCACCGCATGCACACATGCGAACACCTTCCTTCAACCTTCATATGCACTGCCCTTGATTCAATCATCCTGCGCGACCTCCCGACCTGCTCAAACACAATTCCTCCTGAACTTGGTTGTTGGAACCTCATCTCCTCCCTCAGACTAGTCCAAGGGATCCTGTCACCAGCCAAGACTTGAACTCAAGAAACACCTGCACATGAATCAACAAACAATCCATACGAGCCCAAGTCCACGACTTGACTCACGTCAGTTTCGAACACAACACCTTACGTGAGCGCCTCACATAAGCATGTTGCAAAAACCACAGTAAAACGATATCATCCATATCAACCAAAATGCACCAAAAACTTAGCAAATGAATACTAAGCAATTTTTCCAACAATGTAAAGCAAGTTTGAAACTTTGCAAATGAAAATCAGAAACACTGTTGTCGGTACCCTAGAAATCGTACATCCCTTGGGGTTATAAAGACCTCAAAGGAAAATCACCTATTTGGTTTGAAGACCCTCGAAGGACCACATGTCAGACATAACCGGACCTGCTTCTCCAACATGGTTAATCCCTAGGTCGCCACGTGTACTACCAAACCGGAGCTACCGCCCACAAGGGGGAAGCTCCGGGCCATGTAACGAAATGGCACCTCCGGACTTAGCCCCAGACCGAGAGAAGCTCCAGACCTGACACGTGTCGGGTAGCCCCGGAGCTACCTGTTTTCACAGTATGCTCCGGAGCTGCCACGTGTCAAACCGTCGGATCTTCAGCCTCTAACCTCCGGAAGACCCCACAACGGCTCTGGATCTTCAAAGGGGAATCAAGGACTTCAAGACCCGATTAAGTGTCATTAATACCATATTAATAACACTTAAACGGACGATCTTAACACCAATAACGGTGCTGTCAAAGCCCGTTACAGGGTCATTAAGAGCGATTAAATGTGTTAAATAAGTGTCAATACTAGTAACTGCCGGGGCCACATGTCGGGCCAGACTAACTTGTAACGGCCTGCCCTTGTACTATAAAAGGACAGGCCGACGACACGTTCAGGGGCTACACAGACGGATACGCCAGAGACACACACGCCTTTGACGCTAAACACAAGCTCACACAGCTAATACAACAGCAACACATCCGTGGAGTAGGGTATTACGCTCAGGCGGCCCGAACCACGTAAACTCTGGTGTCTCCTGTGTCAATTCCTACTCACCTTCTTGAATCTCCGCGCGCCCATACCGAACTTCAAACTCCCCTAACACTTTAGCAGTGTAGGGAGATCTGCCGGTTCCAAACCACCGACAGTTGGCGCGCCAGGTAGGGGGCGTCTGAGATTTTGAGAATGGTGAACTCTGCTGCTGGATCATCCAACGATCAACCTGCTATTCAGGCTGTTGGAGGCAATCCCTCCAATAGGCAGCCACCAGCAGGAGCCTCAGCACCAGCAGGAGTCACACTCCCACCACCACTGTCTCCTCCAGCAAATCGTGTTGGGCAGCGTGATGGTGCACCGGCATCAATCACTGCGTCGGCAAATCATGACAACCCGGAACACGCGCTTCATGGAGCGCGTGCTCTTCTCCAACGCCCACCACCTCCGGATGCATCCCGGGATGCAATAGAGCAGTGGAGGGCCGATGTGGAGCATTTGGTTGCAGCAGCAGCCCAACGCCTCAGCAACCAGGGTCCTCCTCCTTCAGGAAGAGCCCCGTCGCAGCGGTGGACTTTGTCTGGAAGACTTGGTCGGCACGTTTTCAATAGCAGGAGACGTGCTGCATCACAACAAGTGACGTCATTGCCCTCCAGGGCACGACGCACTCACACGGTATCCAGGCTTTCGACTCACGACCTCCGGGCGGAGCTTGATCGCCGTTACCGCCAGCAGGACGGCCGAGTCCATATTGAGCGTGCCCGTGAAAGACGGGAAGCTCAGGACCTTTCTACTCCTGAAGGAGTAGGAGGAGGCTGTTCAGCCTTGGCCATGCATCTGCGCATGGTTAGATGGTCACAGAAGTTTCGGCCTCACCGTCTGGAAAAATCGACGGGACTGTTAATCCTGTCGAATTTCTTCAGATATACTCCACTGCAATCTTGGCAGCCGGAGGAAATGAGGCCGTGATGGCCAATTACTTTCCAGTGGCCTTAACTGGGACTAACAGGTCCTGGTTTATGAGCCTTCAACCCAACTCTATCAAC
This sequence comes from Tuctoria greenei, assembly GCA_036927565.1. Lineage (NCBI taxonomy): Eukaryota > Viridiplantae > Streptophyta > Magnoliopsida > Poales > Poaceae > Tuctoria > Tuctoria greenei. The sequence goes on from JAYESD010000006.1 coordinate 44,248,884, forward strand.
AGTTGGGAGGAGATGTGCCATCAGTTCACTACCAACTTCGGGAGTTCATACACCCAGCCAGGCACTGAACTGGACCTTTTTGCGGTCGTGCAAAAAGGGGGAGAATCCTTGCGGTCATTCATCCAAAGGTTCTCTCAGGTACGAAATACTATCCCTTCTATCTCTAGCGCCTCTGTCATTGTGGCATTTAGACAGGGCGTACGGGACAAGAAGATGTTGGAGAAACTGGCGATCAAGGAGTTCACCAGTGTCACGAAACTCTTCAGCTTGGCTGACAAATGTGCCCGAGCTGCGGAGGGCCGTGAGATGCACTCCAAACCAACCTCAGAGGGTCACAAGAAATCCTCCAAAGAATAAGCCACTGCCTCTGGAGGTGGCAAAAAGAAAAAGAAGACCAACGGCAAGAAGAAGTCGTCGGCCGGCACATCCAATGTTGCAGCTGCTGCAGCTCCGGGTGGCCGGGGGCCACGCCCCGAGAAGCGACCTCGACCATCTTCTGAAGACGGTGGCAAACCCAAAGTGTGGTGTCCCATTCACAAAACGGGCAGCCACAGTTTGGAAGACTGTCGGGAGGTCCAAAACCTTGCCGAGCGCTACAACAAGCGCCGGGAGGAATCTCCTTTCCGACAGAGGGAAGGAAAGCAAAAAGTCGACAAAGCTCCGGCAGAAGAGGAGTTGGGATTCCAGGATCCCAAAAAGGTCCTGAAGGCCGTCTACACCTCCGTCGATGATGATTCTGACGTCTCTGACAACGAGCGTCGGAAAACCATGAACACCATTTTTGGTGGATCATGGGATATCACCTCCCACCGCGTCATCAAGATTATGCGTCGGGATATGGCCGCTGTAGCTCCTACAGTCAGGCCGGAACCTCACCGAAAGTGGATGGACACAGCCATCACTTTTGATGCTTCGGATTGTCCCTGGAGCATGGTTGGAGCAGGACAGCTACCCTTGATGGTATCTCCTACCATCAACAACATCCAGCACCTCCACGTCATGGTAGACGGAGGTTCGGGGCTTAACCTCATCAGCTTCGAAGCTTTCACTAAGCTTCAGCTCCGACCTTCGGATCTCCACCCCTCTCGACCTTTCTCCGGAGTAGGTCCGGGGGCCATCACCCCACTCGGAGCTATTACTCTCCCTGTTACCTTCGGGACACGGGAGAAGTACCGCACTGAGAAGTTGGTTTTCGACGTCGCTCAGATCAACTTACCCTTCAATGCCATCTTGGGTAGACCTGCCCTGTATAAATTCATGGCAGCTGCTCATTATGGTTATCTGGTGTTGAAGATGCCAACGCCAGTAGGCGTTCTCCAGATCCGCGGAGATCGCACTGCCGGAGTAACTGCACTGGAAGAACTCCATGCGCTCACCACAGCGCAAGAGGAGGACTCCAGGCAGGAGCAATCTCCAAAACCCCGAGCATTCGCCAACGAGGCTCAACTTCTGCACCTCGAGTGCAGCCAAGCGACGACACCGACATTCCCGTCAAAGTCGTCCAAATTGGTTCCGATGCCGCTCAAACCACCCCTATATCAGGAGGATTGAAAGAAAAATAGGAACTCGCGCTCATCACTTTCCTCCGGGCTAACGTCGACGTGTTTGCTTGGCAACCGTCACAAATGCCTGGGATCCCCACGGAAGTGATTGAGCACAATCTGAAGATCTACCCCGATGCTCGGCCTGTGCATCAGAAGCCTTGGAAGCAATCTGTAGAGCGACAGAACTTCATCCGACAAGAAGTGAAGAAGTTACTTGAAGCCGGATTCAACCGAGAAGTCTTCCATCCAAAATGGCTGGCAAACCCAGTCGTTGTGCCCAAGGCCGGCGGGAAGCTTCGGATGTTCATCGACTACACCACACTAAATAAAGCATGTCCAAAAGATCCATTCCCACTACCTAGAATAGATCAGATAGTGGATTCCACCTCCAGGTGTGAATTACTGTGTTCCCTAGATGCATATTCCGGATATCATCAAATCAGGATGTCTAGGGAAGATGAAGAGCATACTTCATTCATCACAGTAGATGGATTGTATTGTTACACAGCCATGCCCTTTGGTCTCAAGAATGCAGCTTCAACTTTTGTACGAGCTATGTACAAAACTTTTGAAGAACTCATTAGAGACGTAGTGGAAGTGTACGTCGATGACATCGTGGTCAAGGTCAGGAACAAGGAGTCACTCCTTGACACCTTACAGTCTGTCTTCGACAAGCTGCGGGCCACCCGCACAGAGCTAAACCCAGACAAGTGCGTCTTTGGGGTTAGCTCCGGAAAACTTCTAGGTTTCCTGGTAAGTCACCGGGGCATAGAAGCTAATCCGGCGAAGATTAAGGCCATTTAAGACATGCGGCCACCAACCCGCATCAAGGACGTCCAAAAATTAACTGGATGTCTAGCAGCCCTTAGCCGGTTCATCTCAAGACTGGCGGAACGGGCACTCCCCTTCTTCAAGTTATTGAGGAAGTCCAGACCATTCCAATGGTCCGAAGAAGCAGAAAAGGCATTCCAAGAGTTGAAACAGTTCCTCACCACCCTACTGATTCTGGTAGCTCCGAACCCTGGTGAGCCTTTATTGCTTTATATCTCAGCTACTGACGAAGTCGTCAGTATGGTTCTGGTTGCGGAGAGACCAGAACTACCCCACACCCAGGAATCCAGACCCCTTCGGGAGGGTCCGGAGGTTTCTGAAAGCGAGTCTGGGTCCCAGCTCCCAGATTCGAATCCACAAGAAGTCGCTTCAGGAGACCTAGACCCCTTCGGGAGGGTCTAGGTCATTTCTGAGGAAGCTCCGGGTTCCTCCAGCCAGAACCCTGAGGTCCCTAAAGAAAATCCGGACTCCTCCGAGAGGATCCGGTTCAGGGAAGAGGAAGTTCCGGACCCTTCCGGGAGGGTCCGGACCATTCAGCGCCCAGTGTACTTCATTAGTGAAGTACTACATGATGCCAAGACTCGATACCTAGAGGTGCGTAAGTTGCTCTATGCAGTTCTTATTGCCTCCAGGAAGCTTCGCCATTACTTCCAAGCTCACAAAGTCTCAGTGGTGACTTCTTACCCACTTCGAGCAATTTTGCATAATTCCAATTCAACTGGGAATATTGCAAAATGGGTAGCGGAATTGGCTAAATTTGATCTTGAATTTATTTCAAGGCAAGCAGTCAAGAGTCAAGCATTGGCAGATTTTGTAGCAGAATGGACTCCCTCTCCATCAAACCCTGGGGGCCCCAGTGAGCAGAAGACGGAGCATCAAGCTCCAACCTTCACCGAGCCTCACTGGACCCTCTACTTCGATGGCTCCATGCAGAAGCAGGGGGCCGGAGCTGGAATCCTTCTCCTTGCACCGACTGGGGAGAAGGTGAAATACATGGTACACCTTGACTTCAAGGCAACCAACAACATGGCAGAGTATGAAGCACTCATCTACGGACTAAAGGTGGCACTGTCATATGGTGTCAAGCAATTGCTGGTAAAGGGAGATTCACAGCTCATCATTAAGCAGGTGAAGGGTGAATGCTCCTACAATAATCTCCAGTTAGCTGCTTACCTCCTTGAAGTCCATAGGCTTCAGAAGGATTTCGAAGTCCTAGATCTCCACCATGTTCAGCGTGCTCACAACGCTGAAGCCGACGAACTCTCGACGAAAGCGTCAACCGGAGCTCCAGCTCCTAACGGAACTTTTGTCCGGAGATTGTCGAAACCCACAGCTTAGCCTGTCGAACTGAGCAAAGGGGGCGAGATCAGCATCCCGAAGCTGACGGTCCTGATGGCCATGTTACCATGGCAGCCATCAAGGGTCGTAGGTGCTGCCGGAAGCTCCGAGCAACCCAGCACGCAAGACTCAAATGCTCAAGTTAGTTCTGATGCATGGATCTCGGAGATCCGGAACTACTTGAACGACAACATCCTTCCTGATGATGATGTATCCGCTGACCGGGTAGTCAGATTGGCTAAAAGATACACGTTGGTAGAAGGGGATCTCTACCAGCGCGGTGCCAATGGCATCCTAATGCGGTGCATCACAAGGGAAGAAGGCTGCGAGCTCCTCGCAGAAATCCATGGAGGCGAGTGTGGGAACCACGCGTCTTCCCGCACGCTGGTTGGTAAAGCCTTTCGGCATGGCTTCTACTGGCCTACAGCACTCCAGGATGCAACTGAGCTGGTGAAAAAATGCAAAGCATGTCAATTTCATGCAAAGCAAATTCACACTCCGGCTCAACCCTTACAAATGATACCGCCTACATGGCCCTTCGCTGTGTGGGGGATGGACATCTTGGGACCTTCCCAAGAGCCGTCGGAGGTTACAAGTTCCTATACGTCGCCATTGACAAGTTCACCAAGTGGCCGGAAGCAACTCCAGTTGTGACAATCAACAAGCAATCTGCTATCAACTTTTTGCAGTCCATTGTATGCAGATCTGGAGTGCCAAACTAAATCATCACTGATAATGGGACCCAATTCACAAGCTCCGCATTCCAAGGATATTGCGAATACCTCGGCATACAAGTTTGCTACGCCTTCGTAGCTCATCCAGCCAGCAATGGCCAAGCCGAGAGAGCAAATGCTGAAATCCTTAAAGGACTTAAAACGCGCACTTATGAGCGCTTGAAAAAACATGAAGCCAACTGGATCGAAGAGCTTCCGCCCACTCTATGGGCCAACAGGACATCTCCAAACCGGTCAACCGAAGAGACACCCTTCTTTATGGTGTACGGAGCTGAAGCAATCCTTCCTCCGGAAATCACATTGGGTTCACTCCGTGTCCGGACCTTCGACGAAGCCGCGCAGGACCAGCTCCGGCATGAAGACCTAGACCTCCTTGAGGAGGGAAGGTGCCAAGCAGCTGTTCGGAATGCCCGATATCATCAAGCCCTACGGCGTTATCACCAGCGGCATGTACACAACCGACAGCTCGAGGAAGGCGATCTGGTGCTACGGAGAATACAATCCAGGGAAGGGTTAAACAAACTCTCCCCCGGCTGGGAGGGACCCTTCCGAGTGATTAAAGTATCCCGTCCCGGAAGCGTTCGCTTGGCTACCGAGGATGGGACACCTCTCCCAAATCCTTGGAACATCGAGCACCTCCGTAAGTTCTACACTTAATACCACGGAGGTGAGTCTTGAGTAACTTGAGATGTATGTTACAGAGTCATTGTACAGAGTCGGGTAGTTCCTCCGGGAGAGCCGCCGGACCTTTCCCGAAAGGTCCGCAAAGCTCATGCAACGCTTGTCACAGTCTCATGACTAAAAGTGTCGCTAACTACCCTGGGTCAAACGAGAAATAAAACACCCTTAGCCTGGTTCCGTACCCTAAGAGTGTACTTGTTTCCCCTGTACCCCGGACCTGTAATGAAAGACATTTTCATGTGAAATAGACTCCACGTGCATTTATTTTGTACAGGCTCAACATTTTTATTTTTCTCTTTCTTGTCTATAACGAAGACGTGCAATTCTTAAGAAATTTTAGTTCGACTGGTTTATATACGATTCGAGTTGTATTGTCGATTCTTTTGGATTCAAATATTGTTCATGGCCAACTCGCCTGAAAGCTGCCAAGCCAATCTAGGGCTGGAGTGTGCTATCGACTTAGCCTGGTCAAGCACCCTAAGTACGCCACTCTACCTACACCCCGGCAGGCCGAAGTAAGGCGGGTCCGTGTACAGTTGGATCTAAAATAAAAGACAACACATTCGGTTGTATTTAGAATCACGTTTGACTTAAAATCTTCTTGAGAGTCATAAGCCGCGATGAAGTTATAGACAAGAAACAAATTTTACTATTTTTCTTGGCTTAAGTGTGCAGGAAAAATAAAATCTACATTGATGGAGAAAAGCCAGAGCTAACTAAGCTCCGACTCCCCTAAGGGGGCCAGCCGTCGATGCCGAATAAAATATGGTGAGAAGACCCCGCAAATGGAGTCTGCTGCCAACAAACTGAGTGTTGGCAAATGTCACTGCCGGAGCTACTAAGCTCCGACACCCCGGAGGGTTAACTATCGATGCTCTACGCATTGATAGAGACTATTGCCGGAGCTACTAAGCTCCAGCGATAGACAATGTCGGAGCTTCTAAGATCCGACAACCTCAGGGGGCCTTCACTATTGAAGACTTCGAACCTAAATTCTACAAGTTCAGAGCAAAAGAGTCTTCAAAAATGCACAATATCCTCTTGGTACATGTTCACAATCAAATTGTGTACATCTACCAGGGGGCCAAGTGAAGATAAGAGTGTTGAAGACAAAAATTGAAATTCACAAAAATTTTGGGGATTTCATTTATCTGGAGACAAGGGATTACATCTGGAGACAAGGGATTACAAAATTGAGGAAGAAGAAGAGAAAATACAAGTGAGAACTATAGAGATGGTCCTAGACCCTATGGAAGAATTAAGTGACCTTTTGGGCAACCTCCGATACGCTGGCTCGGGTAGCTTCGCCTTCTCCTTCGACGGGACCTTCAAGCACTGGGTCCAGAGGAAATTGGGAGTTCCGGCTGGTGTAGCACGTCAGCACATACTCTGTGACGTTCTTCGCCAGGGATTGCCCCTCAACCTCCAGTTGGTCCGCGATGACATCGCCCACCTTGGAGAGCTTGCTACCTGCTGCGTTCAACGCCTGCAGCGCTAGGTCAGGCTCCGGCTCCGGATCATCCGGGCGCACGGGGCTGAAACCCATCGGCGTTAGTGCATCATTGGCCTTGCTCAAGAACTCCCAAATCTGTAGGGAGTCCTCAGCCCTCAAGCCCTTCATCTCTTTCAGGGATCTTCTGGCCGCCACCAGTTCAAAATTCTCACGGGCAAGGCGCTCAACTTCTTTGGCGTTTTGCTGAATCTTTTCAGCAACCCGCCTTTCGAGTTTTCCGAGCTCCTCCCGGAGGTGGATCTTGTTCCGGCGGTCAACCAGGTCCTTCTCTCTACCCCTCACTTTCTTCTCCCTGGCAGCAAGGGCACACTCTTGTTCGTAGAGTTCCTGCCCTCGCACCCAGGTCTTCTCCTCTTCCTCTTGGCAGCGCTCTTCCAATTTCTTGGCGCGCTCCTCGAGACCCTTGTCAGCCAGAGCCACCTTCTCGGTGAGCTCCTCTTCCCTCCTCAGGATGTCATCCCGCAACTCTAGGAGTTTCTGCTCTTCATCCTAGAGCCGTTTCTCCCTCTATTCTAGTGCCTCTCGGCGCTTGATGAGTGCGGTGTTAATGGCCTCAAGCTGTTCATGGCGTGCATCGGCCGCGTTATTGGCAGCTTTGGCCTGATCGTAGATCTCCCGGGATTGAGCGTCGAGGGCACGAGTCATACTCTCCCTGTCATCCAGTAACTTGCCCCAGTACTCCAGGCGGATCTTCTCTCGCTTAATCCATTCCATGTCATCTGCTAGCCTCGACTGCGCCAGCTTGGTCTCGAAGTAGAGCCGATTACGCCACCGCCTAAGGGTTTGGCGCTCCTCTTCAAGAGCCTTGCTGCCGTGGAAGAAGGCCAGTTGGACTTGACGCAGACTGGAACATGCGTTGTCAATGGACAGCGACAACGGGATTGGTTCCGGACCTGCTGGGGTCTCCTCCGCTGGTTCCAGCGGGTCTTCGGATACAAAAATTGGGTCCCACTCTACAAGAGTGGTCCCCTAGGTCTCCATGGCTCTAGGGCCGTCCTCCGGGATGGCCTCAGTCGCCATCGAGGAAAGCCCTGCCGCCAAATCTTCGTTCACCCCCTCAGGCTGGGGGCCAGCGACTTCGCTGGGGCACTCCGGCTCGGCTGTAGGTACCTCCGACGTCGTCGCTTCCGGAGCAGGAGCCGCTATTGGCTCCGGTCTGGGCAACTCTTCTGATGAGGGCTCAAGCTCCGTCACCTCTTCAACAACTGGCTCAGAAGCCGGAAGATCTTCAACTTCGACCGGCCCTGTGACCGGAGCTCCAACAATGACAGGCTCAGCGGCCGGTGCTTCGGAGGCAGCCGACCCAACTACCGTAACTACCTCAGTTTCCAGCTCGCATGTCGGGGCTTCAGTCACCTCCGGCTCAACCGCCGGAGCTTCGACAATTTCCGGCTCACAGGCCGGGATTACTGCACCCTCCGGCTCATCAGCCGGAGCTTCTATCATCGCAGCACCAGAACCTGGGGCCTCAACCTCCAGGACAGGTGCCGCTGGCGCATCTTCACTCCCGTGGTCCGGCGCTACCACGGGAACTTCTGGGGACGAGTCGAGGTCCATGACCACGACAGCCGGCACCGGAGCTGTCGCAGCTTCAGCCACCACTTGGGGCGGCACCGGGACAGGAGCAGAAGCTCCCGCTCTCACGGCTTCAGCCACTGTGGCCGAGGGTGGAGCCTCACTCCCCTTCTTGGAGACGCTGCAGATGATGAACGGAGAAAATTAACAAACGGTTGCTACGATTAAAATAATTGTCCAAGGTAGAGATTAAAATTACCTTGGGAGGCTTCCGCACCAGCTTGCGCGGAACCTTTTTCCCGGGTGTTCTGGGCTGGCCATAGTCGGTGTAGAAGCTCCGGAATGCCCCACGGAACTTATCGCGGCCACGGGCGTTTCCCGGGTCGAGGCTCTCTTCGATCGGGAAGAACCCCCGGACCTGGAGGCCTCCACCGGCCCAGGTGCTGGAGTCGCGCGCCCGGAGCTAACACCCCGGGAGGATCCCACTGCGGGAATAGACACACTCCGGGAGGACCCCACTGCAGGAACGGTCTCGTTCCGGGAAGACCCCATTACGGGGACAACCGCCACGGTTGCAGATGACCTTCCCCTCCGGGGAGAAGGAGCCGAGGCGGAAGTAGCGGGCCTGACGGACCTTCCGTCGGCATGCTGCAGCTTCCTCTTCCGGCTCTCGGGTTCGTCCGCCAGCTCCTTGCCTTTGCCTACGACCTCGACCCTCGGCTTTGGGGCAGGGACAGAGCCATCTTCGGGCATTCCGGGGATCGCCACCCGGGTGGTTGATCTTCTCTCGACGACACCAAGGTCGTCAAGTACGGGCATCTTTCGCCGGAGCTCCCTGCTGAACTCCACTTCCACGTTCAGAGGGAGGAAGGCCGACGGGGGAGTCAAGTCATCACCGTCAACGTCGATGCCGTGCTGGAATTTCTTGAGGTGGAACTCCAAGGTTTTCCCCACCATGTTGGACTTCAACCCGGTCTCAACCCGGTCGTCGTCCATCACGCTGTTGAGGGCCCAAGCGAGTTTCTCCCTCCTCTTTAGCGGCGCCCACCTGTTGACCAGGAAATTGCAAAATACCGCCTGAGGAGTCAATCCTCCCTCCACGCATTGGCGGATCCTGGTCAAAGCAGGGTTGAAAGCTTCCGCTAGCACCGGAGCTTCACTCCAGATCGCCGTGTCGATGCCGGGCAGACTATCGGGCAGCTCCAGCCTCTCGTGCTCCTCCACCTGACGACTATCCAGTCTTTCTTCCAGTCATCCCACTTCCCAGAAGGAAACGACCGGAGGTACTTGAATGGGCACTTCTTGCGCTTCACGAAGTAGTAGAAGCCAAGGTACTCATTGCTCCGGCCGGTGGTGTGGACGGTGAAGAAGGTTCGGAAGAGTTCAATGCAGGGGGATGCCCACCCACATCTCACAAAGTGGATGAAGATAGACACAAGGAGGATGGAGTGAGGGCCAAGGTGGTATAACTGCAGACCATAGAAGTCTAGCAGCATCAAGAAAAAGGAAGAAAAAGGCGGGATCAACCCCACCATGGCGTACGAGGAAAAGTACACCATTTCGCCGGCGTGCTCCTTCTCGAAGGGGAGCTCTCCGCCAGCACGGACTGAGCGGTTGAAGAATTCTGAGGACCACCCCATGAGGGCCCGGACCTTCTTCAAATCGCCGTCGGTCTTCAAACGACTCTCGCGGAGACCCAACTCCATCGTGGCACGGCTAGGCAAGAGAAGAAGAACGAAGCACGAGTTGGGAGTTTGAGCGCAAGATCAGATGAGAGGCGTAAAGAACTCCCGACGGTGCGCGCTTTCCTTCTTAAGTAAGCCCTCGCAACGCTTGGATGGAAACTGTAAGGAAATCGGAGATACCATTCAAAAATTCCACCCGGTCGATGACAAGAGGGCCCGGGACCACCCCGACGATCAAGTCGAGGCTCTTACCCAGGCGAACGGTTGTCATCATGAGGCGGGAAACCCAAAGGCGGCGGCCTGACAAGGCACGCAGAACCGATAAGGTTTTCGTATCGGGAACCGGCGACCTTCAATTGCGTGAGATCCTCACGTCAAAGATCTCATCTGCCGCAAGCGGGATACGCCACGTGGCGAGGATTTAATTCCAAGTCCATGCCAACGGCACCCTCAAAGACCCTTGAAGACTCAGTTCAAAGGTCGCGAGGATGGACCCACCTTCGGCGGAATGACTTCCCCAGAGGTAGGTCCAGGGGGCCACTGTCGGTACCCTAGAAACCGTACATCCCTTGGGGTTATAAAGACCTCAAAGGAAAATCACCTACTTGGTTTGAAGACCCTCGAGGGCCCACATGTCAGACATAACCGGACCCACTTCTCCAACATGGTTAATCCCTGGGTCGCCACGTGTACTACCAAACCGGAGCTACCGCCCACAAGGGGGATGCTCCGGGCCATGTAACGAAATGGCACCTCCGGACTTAGCCCCAGACCGAGAGAAGCTCCGGACCTGACACGTGTCGGGTAGCCTCGGAGCTACCTGTTTCCACAGTATGCTCCTGAGCTGCCACGTGTCAAACCATCGGATCTTCATCCTCTAACCTCCGGAAGACCCCACAACGGCTCCGGATCTTCAAAGGGGAATCAAGGACTTCAAGACCCGATTAAGTGTCATTAATACCATATTAATGACACTTAAACGGACGATCTTAACACCAATAACGGTGCTGTCAAAGCCCATTACAGGGTCATTAAGAGCGATTAAATGTGTTAAATAAGTGTCAATACTAGTAACCGCCGGGGCCACATGTCGGGCCAGGCTAACTTGTAACATCCTGCCCTTGTACTATAAAAGGACAGGCCGACGACACGTTCAGGGGCTACACAGACGGATACGCCAGAGACACACACGCCTTTGACGCTAAACACAAGCTCACACAGCTAATACAACAGCAACACATCCGTGGAGTAGGGTATTATGCTCAGGCGGCCCAAACCACGTAAACTCTGGTGTCTCCTGTGTCAATTCCTACTCAACTTCTTGAATCTCCGTGCGCCCATACCGAATTTCAAACTCCCCTAACACTTTAGAAGTGTAGGGAGATCTGCCGGTTCCAAACCACCGACAACTGCGGTCAAGCTCCGATTCTTGCCAAAGCTAACCGGACCTTGAGTCGGAGCTTACCAAAGCTAGTAGAACCTAGCGCCGGAGCTTACCAAAACTAGTGGAACCAAGCACCCGTTGGAGCTTAAAAAACTAGCAGGCTAGTCAATCCAAAAACCGAAGCTAGAAAAAGCAACTCGGAGCTTAGCAAAAACATGTTGGAGCTATCAAAAACATGCCGGAGCTAAAGACAAAACTCATCAGAGCTAACCAAAAGCTAGTCGGACTTTGCCAGCAAATCGGACCTAGCATCGGACGTACCCGGAGCTACCCAAAACAAGCCGGACCTACCATCGGACCTTGTTGTAGCTCGGAGCTAGAGTCGGACCTTGCTAAAAAGGTGTTTTAGCAGAATTCAAAACTTTTATCGCCATAGCCAATGTATTCAGCACACATAGGTCTCACAATCTCCCCCTTGATGAATGCATTAGCAATACCATTTAAAATTCGAACATTGGCTTATTCACATTAAAAGTGTTAAAAACAATTTCTCCCCTTTTTGTAAATCAGAAACAAAACGAGAAGAAAATCAAAAATCAAAAATCACATATCTCTCCCCCTTTATCATCTCTCCCCATGCACATTATCTCTCCATCTCTCCCCCTTTCATACTTCTCCCTCTCAGAAGAATCAAGCCAATGTGTGATTAATTTCTACCCCTTTGACAATGTATTCAGCAAGATTCAAAAGAGAAATTTAAAATGTTATGAGCATATTATAACATGTACATATAAACAAAGCTCATCCAAGTCATACTATCAAGTAACTTACACTATTACATCAATGAGATACGTAAGGCAGTGTAAGCCATGCTAGAGTTCAAATGTATTTTCAATTTAAGCAAGTCAGGATCTCACAAACTTAACTATTTCAAAACCTGAAAGCATGACACTAGTTGTTGTATTTTATTATTTTTCAAAGCATACATTTTGATCATATGCTATTTGCAAGAGATTATATGTGCATCTTCCTTATTATAACCAACCAAGCCAAGCCTATGTCATTTGACAATCAGAAGCTTAAGGACATGGTTTTAGTCTTACACAACTTCTTCCAAGTTCATACCTAAGTGCAATGATAAGCCATCTCAAAAGAAGAAGTGCGATGCATGCATATTCTCTTGATCTTTTCTCAATTTTTTTATTTGATCATAAAAGCTCAACATGTAAGTTGATAACTTGATTAATTCTTTATGATTAAAAGCACTTGTGAGCATGCAACAAGTTCAAAACAGCAAGAAAGTTCGATCATGACCAGATTTAGTGTAAGTAATTATTCCAATTACTAGTCATGGCAAAGATTACAAAATGTATAACATGAGTAATGTAGTAAGAACTTTCAGCATGAAAAGGAATCGCAAGTCATATATGTATGAAATACTATGCTCATATTATTTTAGTTCAGATTCACACATAGACTTCCCAAGTTTCAAATCTCACCCTCAATTTAAGCCATGAGGGTGCATAACCCCTATTTCACTACGAATGTAACAAAAACGAGTGAAATCCAAAGGTTTTGTAAAAATGTCAGCCAATTGTTGTTCGGTATCTACATGGTGAAGCACAATGTTTCCTTTTTCAACATTATCAAGGAGAAAGTGATACCTAATGTCAATGTGCTTAGTTCTAGAATGTTGCACGGGGTTTTTAGCAATGCAAATGGCACTAGTGTTATTACGAAACAGTGGAACACTATGTAGATCAACCCCATAGTCCTTAAGTGTTTGAACAATCCAAAGAATTTGTGAGCAAGCGCTAGCAGCAGCTACATATTCAGATTCGAATGTGGATTGTGCAACTGAACTTTGTTTTCTAGAGGACCAAGCAACAAGCGAAATACCAAGAAAATGACAAGCACTGGAAGTACTTTTCCTATCAATCCTACAGCCCCCAAAATCAGCATCCGAAAAAGCTTTCAAAGAAATGGTTGAGAAAGAAGGAAGAAAAATGCCAAATTCTTGAGTTCCATGTAAGTACCTGAGAATCCTTTTGACGGCATGACGATGTGAAGCACGTGGGGAGGCTTGAAATCGTGCACAAAGACATACACTGAATTGTATGTCCGGTCTTGATGCCATGAGGTACAAAAGGGATCCGATCATGCTTCTATATTCTTTTCGATCCACAGGTTCACCATCTTCATCAAGTTCAAGTGTTGTTGCTGTTCCCATTGGTGTCCGAAGAGGCTTTCTTTTGTCCATGTTGAAGCGCCTTAGGAGGTCTTTTGTATACTTCGTTTGATGCACAAAGGTACCCTCCTTGGTTTGCTTGATTTGCAGCCTCAAAAAGTAAGTGAGTTCACCTATCATACTCATTTCAAATTTGGAACTCATCATTGCTGAAAACTTGGACACAAGATCATGAGAAGCACAACCAAAGATAATATCATCCACATCCACTTGAACGAATAATGAGTCATTGCCATGCTTAAGCACAAAAAGAGTTTTATCAACCTTGCCCATGGTAAACCCCTTTTTAAGTAAGAATGTTTTTAACCTATCATACCATGCTCTAGGGGCTTGTTTGAGACCGTACAAGGCTTTGGACAGTTTGTAGACATGATTAGGAAAATCTGAATTTTCAAAACCTGGTGGTTGTTTGACATAAACCTCCTCATCTATGTAGCTATTAAGAAAAGCACTTTTAACATCCATTTGATATAGCTTAAAACCTTTAGATGCAGCAAAAGCTAACAAAATTCTTATGGCTTCTAATCTAGCAACAGGAGCAAAAGTTTGATCAAAATCTAGACCTTCAACTTGAGTGAAACCTTGAGCAACCAACCTAGCCTTATTCCTAACCACAGCCCCATACTCACTTTGTTTATTTTTAATCACCCATTTAGTTCCAATTAAAGTGTGACCTTGAGGTGGAGGTACAAGTTTCCAAACATTATTTATTTCAAAATTTTCTAACTCTTCTTGCATGGCAATAATCTAAGATTCATTAGTGAATGCGTGTGATATATCTTTGGGTTCAAAAGAAGCAACAAAAGCAGAATGAGCATGAGAGTTTGGATCGCAAAACCTGGACCGTGTGACTCGTTCATGCAAGCTTCCAATAATCTGTTGTGGGGGATGATCTTTGTATATCATGGGGGAAAAGATGTATCAAAAGCTTATTCTTCATTAGATTCATCGCAGATTGATGAGCTTGTGGCTTGTGGATAATCAGAACCAGCATAGGTGATAGCCGGAGCTTGTTCAATGTCAGGAGCTGGACACGTGTTAGCTTCAGAACTATCAGGCAGTTTCACCAGCTCTTCTTCTTCTTCGAAAATATCCTCCCCCTGAGGATATGGGTCTGGTCCTGTAACACCGGAGCTAGTACCTGGGCTAGCCTCATCAAAAGAAACTTCACAAGTCTCCACAATTTTGTTAGTGTCAAGCAAAAACACACGGTAGCCTCTAGTATGAGATGAATAACCAAGAAACATGCCATCAATGGATCTAGGTTCAAATTTATCAAGATTACCATGTTTCTTAACAAATAATTTGCAACCAAAGACCCAAAAGTGTGTAACACTAGGCCTATGTCCAAACCGGAGCTCATATGGTGTTTTACCTAGCTTAGCACGCAAGAAAACACGATTTGAGACATAACAAGTGGTTGCAATCGCATCAGCCCAAAATTTCCTAGGAGTCTGATATTCATCAAGCATAGTCCTAGACATCTCAACTAAGGTTCTGTTCTTTCTTTCTACAACACCATTTTGTTGAGGTACATATGGTGAAGAAAATTGATGATCTATTCCGTTTTCAGCACAAAAGTGATCAAAAGATTGATTTTTAAATTTAGTTCCGTTATCACTTCTAATTGCTTTTAAAGATCCTGGGTGATCAATTGATAATCCAAGAAATAAAGTTCCAAAATGACTAAAAGCTTCATTCTTAGATGTCATAAAGTAATCCCAAGAGTATCTAGAATAATCATCAACAATCACAAGAACATACCATTTACCTCTGAAGGATCGAACACGTGAAGGTCCTACGGTGTCAAGGTGCAAAAGTTGACCCGGTTCAGTTGTCATGATCATTGTGAGAGGAGTATGTGAACCTGCAACCATCTTAGCATGTCTACAAGAAGAGCACACAATTTCTTTGTCCCCTTTAAGCTTAGGCAGCTCACGTATGCAATCAAGAGCACTAACACGCGTTAGGTGATCAAAGCCTACGTGACCAAGTCTACTATGCCAAAAATATAAGTCCTTTGAATTATTAGCAACTAGACACCTATGCTTAGAGGAAGACATATCAAAATCAGCTTTAAAAACTCTTCCACACCGAGACATGTTAAAAATAAGCTCACTATTTGAACCTACAACTTTGCAGCAGTTTTTATTGAAAATAATTTCCAGATTTTGATCTAGCAATTGTGAAACAGAAAGCAAGTTGTATTTTAAATTTTTGACATGTGCCACATCCTCCAAAGTGTAGTGATCATTTACTCTAACCGAATCCTTAGCAATTATAGGAGTTGAAGAATTATCTGCAAAAGTAACATTCTCTACACGTGACAGAAAAGAGAGGGAGGAGAACCATTCTCTGTTACTGGTCATGTGGAGTGAGCATCCAAAATCAACAATCCATATGTTCTCCTTCCTCAAGCGTGAAACCTACACAGAAGGACAGTTTGTCGTTGACTCAATACTGGGGTTAGTCAATAAGCATTTTGGAATCCAGTACTGAGTCGTGCGGCGTCCAGTAGGAACAACACGCGAAAGCTGTGACAAAACAGCAGGTTTATGAGTAAAAGGTTGAGGTTTTCTGTTCTTAACAATTGATTTAGTAGTTGTTACTCGTTTAGAGCAAAAACCAGTAGCTCCGGAGGTGTGGACATTTGTTTCGAAAGAACCAACTGAAGCTCCGGATGCACAAACTGAAGGTCCAAAAGCAAAAACTGAAGCTCCGGAGGGAACAACAGAAGGTCCGAGAGCTCTCGGAGCTATTAGAACTACCGGAGCTGCCTTTGTAGATTTCTTGCCAAAAGTTCTTGAGGCTACCTTTTCAAATTTCTTACTCATTAAAGCAGACTGCATGTTCCTGGCATTTGGTTTAATATGTGCCGCAAATTTTGCATGAAAGTTATGAGATCTAGCAATCATTTTATCCTTTTTAATTTGTTTAGCTAGTCTATAACAAAAATCTACGGCATGACCATCTTTATCACAATAAGTAAAATGAAACTTAATTTTGTAATCATGTCTAGATGAGCACCCAACATTAGAAACAGAATTAGAAAGCACTCCTACAGATTTGAAAACCACTTCTTTTTGTTTAGGAACTGTTTGAATCAAACCACTTCCTAATGACTTTACAATTTTAGGTGGATGTGCCTTAGCATGAGCATGAGAATCAAAACCTAAACCAATTTTATCATTGCAAGACTTGGAAGAATTCAGCAGCAAGTTTAGGTTCTTATTACCATTACAAAACTGATCTAATGTCTTATGCATGTTATCAAGTTTATTGGATAGATCAAGGCAATTTTCACATGAAGATTTTCCTTTTAATTTGCAATTAGAACAGTATTTCATTCACTGCATCTTTTAGTTTCTTATCTAGATTATCACATGCAGAACAATGCATATCATCTGTTGAACAAGAAACATCTTTTAAGTTTTTATCAATAAATGCAGCAAGCTCTTTGTTCTTTTTAATTTCTTCGTCAAGTCTATCTAGAGTGGAGGAGTGTGCACTTCTTAATGTGGACAATTGTTCATAGATTAAGTCACATGAGGGACATGCATCATCACTAGGAATCAAAGTTTTTAAACGGTTGATTTCAGATTCTAGTGATTCAATTTTAGCAGCATTATCCCTAAGCTTTTTGTCCTTTTTCTTGACAATAATAGTTGCACGAGAAATAGCATCACACGTTTCATTGTATGTAGAACATACCTCATCATCGTCACTGTTGTGTTCTGCATCCTCCTGACTTGATCTTGACCTTGTTTTGCCCGCTATGAAGCATAAGTTGGCCAGATCGCCATCATCTTCATAACTTTCAAAGTCTACATCACTTGAACTGAGTTCTTGAAGTGTGGTGATGAAGCTATTAATCATCTTGCGTCCTATGGTGCCCTTCTTTTTCTTGTTGGGATTTCCAGAGGTGGTCTTGACCTTGTTCTTTTTTTCTTCACGGGTAGTAGGACCTGAAAGGTTAGGGCATTCTGTACGGAAGTGTCCTGTCTTACCACATTCAAAACAGCATTGAGGTCCGGAGCTTCCTCTCCTTCTAGTGCTGACATTTTGCAATGCTTTTGAGAATCTAGTAGAGATGAGTGCTAACTCCTCTTCTGGAAATTCATCGATCTGCTCCAGGGTTAGTGAGGACAACAAAGCAAGAGTATTGCAAGATGATGATTGGCTGGAGCTAGGCATATCATGTTGTGACACAAATGCAATAGACTTATTTGGGTTCTTACGTGCTAAGATGTCAATTTCATGAGTTTTTAGTTTAGAATAAAGTACATCAATGTAAGAGAACTCATGACAGTTGATTCACGAATAGATGTTACTTTCACCTGTCAAATTGACATGTCTAATGCACTAAGAAGTTGCCTAGCATTTCAGCATCAGAAAAGTTAACATTAACACTACGTAAGTTGTTGAGAATTTTATTGAAGTGAGCAAAGAGGTCATCGATGGACTCATCGGGTTGCATCTCGAAACGCATATTTTCCTTTTTGAACATATCTTGTTTTACCTCCTTGATTGTGTTGGAGCCTTCATGATAATCACATAGATCTCTCCAAACATCGTATGCTGATCGGAGGTGCACGACACGATCAAAGTCGCTTTGAGTGAGTCCTTGGATGATCAAGTTTTGGGCTTTGTTGTTGTTGTCGACGTCCCGTAGGTTTGTAGCCGTAACTTGATCATTAGGTGGCACTTCGTAAGGCTTGTACACCTTTTCCCATATTGCAAAGCCTTGCGCCTGGATGAAAGCCTCCATGCGTGCCTTCCAAACCTAAAAGTCAATACCAGCAAACACACAAGGGTTGGTGGAGTATTTCTCCATGATGATTAGTAAAAAAAATACATGCAAATCACAATGATTAGAGCACCGTGGCTCTGATACCAATTGTAGGATCGAAGAGCACGTGAAAAGCTACTATAGGGCGGTGAATGGTAGATTAAAAAAAATCTTACGCAGCGGAAACAATTAAATCCCAAATCCTTCGGCAGAAAAATGATCTGTTAGAGAAATCGTGATTGAGACTAATCTAAACGTGTTTCACCGTGAAAAAAGTGATAGATATCGGAGAGAATCAAATCACGAAGAAAACTCAAGAAGAATCACTCAAATCCGTCGAGAGAAACTCAAGTTATGATCGAAAGATCAAACAAAGGTCAATCTGTCCTACCCAAGAAAAACAGTTCAACGCTGCAAAGAAACTCGTGTAGATCAGAAACCACAAATCCAATGACCGTGAAATTTTTACTTATGATATATAATCAAGTTGTGAAGACAACCCAATAAGAATCACGTCAATTGGATCTGTAAAACTCGATTAATGATAAAACCACCGACGAAAGGTAGTACTGTCTAGAAACTCGACGAGTAAAACTTGTCTGGAACAACTCGGACGAACAAGGCACAAAAGTTCCTTCAAACTACGAATTTTATTCAATTGAACACAAGAGGAACAGCCCCAAAGTCGTCTGCCACGAGCTTTGGCCTCCCTTGCTTATATAACCAGCCCTTAGGCCAACTCAACTCAGATCCGGATTCTGATCCTACCCTGATCATGAATCCCATCTAACCATAACTGCTCTAGATCTTCCTATACGCAGATAGAAACAATCTTGAGACTTCCTAACAGACTCGGAACACATCTCGTATTCCCAAACACAACTCAACTTTTGTGCAGCACGCGAAATCTACTATAACCAACTCGATATTTCCATACCGAGCCATAACCGACTCGACCAGCAGCCGAAGTCATCATCCATTACGATCCGATCCTTCCAATTAGATCTCCCTTCCTTAATCCATCTCCAAAACCATGTTTCCACGTCATGCACCACATGCATACGTGCGAACACCTTCTTTCGACCTTCATATGCACTGCCCTTGATTCAATCATCCTGTGTGACCTCCCGACCCGCTCAACAACAATTCCTCCTGAACTTGGTTGTTGGAACCTCATCTCCTCCTTGAGACTAGTCCAAGGGATCCTGTCACCAGCCATAACTTGAACTCAAGCAACACCTGCACATGAACAAACAAACAATCCATATGATCCCAAGTCCGCAACTTGACTCACGTCAGTTTCGAACACAACACCTTACGTGAGCGCCTCACATAAGCATGTTGCAAAAACCACAGTAAAACGATATCATCCATATCAAACAAAATGCACCAAAAACTTAGCAAATGAATACTAAGCAATCTTTCCAATAATGTAAAGCTAGTTTGAAACTTTGCAAATGAAAAGCAGAAACACTGCGGTCAAGCTCCGGTTCTTGCCAAAGCTAATCGGACCTTGAGCTGGAGCTTACCAAAGCTAGTAGAACCTAGCGCCAGAGCTTACCAAAACTAGTGGAACCAAGCACCCGCCGGAGCTTACAAAAACTAGCAGGGCTAGTCAACTCAAAAATCGAAGCTAGAAAAAGCAACTCGGAGCTTAGCAAAAACATGCCGGAGCTATCAAAAACATGCCGGAGCTAAAGACAAAACTCACCGGAGCTAACCAAAAGCTAGTCGGACATTGCCAGCAAATCGGACCTAGCATCGGACGTACCCGGAGCTACCCAAAACAAGCCGTACCTACCATCAGACCTTGTTGTAGCTCGGAGCTAGAGTCGAACCTTGCTAAAAAGGTGTCTTAGCAGAATTCAAAACTTTTATCGCCATAGCCAGTGTATTCAGCACACATAGGTCTCACACATAATATACCCCTAATTATGGGTGAACAATTGCCTTCGACTGATGAAGAGGAAGAAGAAGATCTCGAGGAACTCAAGTACGTCGAGTAGGACATATTGGAGTGGGATGTGGCAGCACTTCTACCGTCACGGGGCAACATATAGTTTAATAGTTGCTCGTGTTTTCCTTTGTGGCCATGTTTGTATCATATTAAGAATAGCAGTGGGTATGTCTAAGATGATAAGATGTGTATGACATCTCATGGGAACCAAGTATGGTAGGGATGTATTTCCATAGTGGGAGTCCATCATTTTGGAGTTTACTACTGTAAACTGGTCATGAGATAATATATCTTGTATAAAGTTTGTACTTTATCAATATATATGAATGTTATGCACTTATTCCCTTGTCAATAGTTGTGCTACTGAAAAATGATATGGATAAGGGAGAAGAAAACAAGGGCTGATTTTAAGTCTTTTGGATGCAGAATGGTGCGTACGCGCTCGATGCCAGAAATGGGAGGATCCAGTCGTGATCGTGAGGACAAATCTCTGACCCAGGAGACAGCTGCAACGCTACAACAACAAGTTCCTGCACCACCACCTCCTGAACTTCCAAGGAGTCCAGCGGAGGTTCTCGCTGCAGCGCTTGGCTCGTGCGACGAGCAAACGGAATTACTGCAAACTTTGGTCCAGCATTCGTCCCGTCAAGGAGGGCGACCAGATGCGGGTCCACGACAACCTTCTCCGAGTTCGTACATGGATTTCATCTCAACGCACCCGACGGTCTTCATGGAGGCCAATGAACCATTGGAGGCGGACAACTGGCTCCGCTCCATTGAAGGGAAGTTTGGTTTGCTACGAGTAACCGAGCATTAGAAGACCCTGTTCGCGGCCCAACAACTACAAGGGTCCGCTGGTGCATGGTGGGCGAATTACCTTGCCGCACGACCAGTCGGTTATGCCACAAGCTGGGAGGAGTTCCGAGAGGCATTTCGCGCCTATCACGTACCTCCTGGTGTTATGAGGAGGAAGCTTCAAGAGTTCTTAGAGCTGAAACAAGGAGGAAGGAGTGCTTACGAGTACTCCAAGATATTCAACCACTTGGCTCAATATGCTCAGGACCAAGTGAATACTGAAGATCGGAAGTGGAAATGCTTCTATTGGGGTTTGAACCCCAAGATGAAGGACAAGCTTGCTTTGTTCAATAGCGGCAACTTCAACAACATGGTCAATGCCGCAATCATACAGGAGGATGCTACTAGGGAGCTGCTCTCTGACAAGAAGAAAAGGAGTGCTCCGCAGGGCAGCGGAGGAGGCACTCCTCAGAAATACCGCATGGTGTATCGATCACCATCCAGCCAGAGGTGGCAGCTGCCATCGTGACCACCAATGTTTCGTGGTCTCCCATTAAATAACGCCGGCTTTCGCCCACAATAGCAACAGGGGATGATTCCGCGTGCACCTCTACCTCCACCGCGTGCACCGAGATTCTGACCTCCACTCCATACCGGTCAGACCCCGTACACGTGCTATACGTGTGGACATATGGGGCACTTTGCCAAGGACTGCCCACAGAGCGGAGGCCAGTCATTGTACCAGGGGGTGAACCAGCCTCGCAACCAGCCCAAGAAGTCAGCCACCAGAACTGGCAACTTCCACCACCTCGCCATCGAGGACGTTTTGGAAGGCGCCCCCTTACTCACGGGTACGTTCTCTCTCAATGGTCATCCCATAGTCATCCTTTTTTACTCTGGTGCTTCCCATAACTTTATTAGCAAGTCTTATGGCAATCAATACCAACTGCCTATCAATTCCACGAAAAACCCACATATGATTTGTTCTCCAGGAGGCAAAGTAGTAGCAGATAAGATGGTCCATAGGGTACCTCTTAATCTGGGTGGGAACATATACCCTATCTCTCTCATTATATTGGAGCATCAAAAATTAGATGTCATCTTAGGAATGGCATGGTTGCAATACAACAGTGCTATCATTGACATCATTCCTCGGAGAATATACTAAATTCTCCGGTCCACTCTCCCCAAATTCTCACTCTTGAGAGTAATATCCACGTGCCTCCAACTGCTGATAACACCGAAGCCTGTAAACTCGAAGATATTCAAGTATTATGTGAGTATCCGGACGTTTCTCCCGAAGATCTTCCTGGTATGCCACCAGAAAGAGATGTCGAGTTTAAAATTGAACTTGTACCGGGAACAGTGCCAATCTTGAGAAAGCCGTATAAGATGGCACCTAAAGAACTTGCAGAACTGAAAGAGCAGCTGAAGTAACTTTTGGACAAGGATTTCATTCGTCGAAGTTTGTCACCTTGGGGCTGTTCTGCATTGTTTGTGGAAAAGAAGGATAAAACATTGAGACTATGTGTGGACTATCGTCCACTCAATGCTATCACAATCAAGAACAAGTATCTACTACCCCGTATCGATATTCTGTTCGATCAGTTTGTAGGTGCTCGGGTATTTTCGAAGATGGATCTTCGCTCTGGTTATCATCAGATTAGGATTCGACCAGAGGATATACCTAAGACAGCATTCTCGATAAGGTATAGATTATATGAGTACCTTGTCATGTCCTTCGGATTAACCAACACACTGGCCCATTTCATGTATCTCATGAATTCGGTATTCATGCCGGATTTGGACAAGTTTGTCGTGGTCTTCATTGACGACATCCTTGTATACTCAAAATACGAAGAAGAACATGCACAACATTTGCACATCGTGCTTCAGCGATTGCGGGACCACAAGTTGTACGCTAAGTTCAGCAAATGTGAGTTCTGGATCAACCAAGTGCTATTTCTAGGGCACATCATCTCTGTCGAAGGGATTGCAGTTGATCCAAGCAAGATTAAGCAAGTACTCAAATGGGAGTCTCCCAAGTCGGTGCATGAAGTTTGAAGTTTCCTGGGTTTAGCTGGATATTACCGGAGGTTCATCCCAAGCTTTTCCAAGATAGCTAAACCAATGACGAAACTTCTGAAGAAAGGAAAGAAGTATGTATGAACAAAGGAATGTGAGGAAGGTTTTCAAGCACTAGTAAAACACCTCACAACAGCACCAGTATTAGCCCAACTAGACACAACAAGATCCTTTGATGTTTATTGTGATGCATCTGGAATTGGTCTAGGTTGCGTATTAATGCAAGACAGAAGGGTGATCGCTTATGGATCACGGCAGCTTTGAAACCATGAGCAGCATTATCCGACTCATGATCTTGAACTCACTGTCGTGGTACTAGCATTAAAGATGTGGAGACACTATCTATGGGGCAACCTAGTACATCTCTACACCGATCACAAAAGCTTGAAGTACATCTTCAACCTGAAAGAATTGAATATGCGACAACAAAGATGGGTGGAATTAATCAAATACTATGAGATTGAGATCCACTACCATCCCGGAAAGGCAAATGTAGTCTCAGATGCGCTAAGTCGCAAGTCCCATATCAATAACCTTTCTATCGCCTTGATAGAGGAAGAAGAACCGAGTCTCTACTTGGTTCCGTACGGGGCACTCTACAACCTAGCCCTCATTCCTACAATCAGGGAGGAAATTATGGAGGCTCAAAAAGAGGACAAGGGCATATCCCATATTCGTCAACGAATGAAAAAGGGGGAAATGAAGTGTTTCCGAGGTGACGATGATGGTACGATCTAGTTTAAAGACCGCATCGTGGTACCCAGCAATGTGGAACTTTGGAATAAAATCTTGGATGAAGCTCATTTGTCCAAATATTCTATTCATCCGGGGAGTATCAAATTGTACCAAGACTTGAAGAAGAAATTTTGGTGTACTTGGATGAAAAGGGAAATAGCGAAGTATGTATCCGAATGTGATACATGTCGATGAGTGAAAGCCGACCATCTAAAGTCAGCCGGACAACTACATCCTTTACGCATACTGGCCTGGAAATGGGGGGACATCAGCATGGATTTCATTGTTGGATTACCTCTCACCTCTCACAAGCATGACTCGATTTGGGTGATAGTCGACCGACTCACCAAGTCGGCTCACTTTATTCCAGTCAATGTCAAGTATGTGGCACGACAGTATGCAGAGTTGTATATTGCCAGGATCCTATGCCTACACAGAGTACCCCGCACTATCATATCAGATCGTGGAACCTTGTTTGTTGCTCAATTTTGGGAGCATCTCCACGCATCCTTGGGTACCAAGTTGATTCGAAGCTCAGCTTACCACCCACAGACTGATGGTCAAACGGAACGAGTAAACCAAGTGCTAGAGGATATGCTCCGCGCCTGTGCCATCCACCATGGTAAGAATTGGGATGATCACCTACCATTGGTGGAGTTTTCATACAACAATGGTTATCAGACTAGCATCCAAATGGCGCAATATGAAGCTCTTTATGGTCGGAAATGACGCACACCTTTGAACTGGTGTGAATCCGGTGAACGAGTAACATATGGTATAGACTTGGTAAAGGAAGCCGAAGATTGAGTACGAGTTATTCAAGCCAACCTCAAGGCTGCTCGGTCTCGCCAGAAAAGCTATGCGGACAGACAACGTCGACCGCTTCATTTTGATATTGGGGATCACGTTTAACTTCGTGTATCTCCAATGAAAGGGATTCATCATTTCGGGGTAAAAGGGATGCTGGCTCCGCATTTCATCGGACCATTCGCGATAAGTGAGAAATGCGGACCTGTAGCCTATCGGCTAGAGCTGCCAGCATCGCTCTCAGGGGTGCACAATGTGTTTCACATTTCACAATTGAGAAAGTGTCTCCATGCCCTAGAGAAAGTCCGTATGGAGGATTTGGAAGCTCTCCAACCAGATCTTACTTACTTCGAACATCCAACCCAGATAATTGATGAGAAGACTCGTACCACAAGAAACCGCACCTTGTGTTTCTACAAGATCTTGTGGGGAAACCGCACCGCTGATGAAGCAACGTGGGAAAGCGAGGAATATCTTAAAGCCAATTATCCGGACTTGTTAACACCATATGTTCATTAGATATTTTCTTTTTTTATCCTTCCTTTTGTAATCTCGGGACGAGATTCTTTTAAGGGGGGAGGAATGTAAAATCCCACATTTTTCTTCATATGAGGTTCAGTGGTAAGTTGGTTGTTAACCCTCATGGAGACCAATTATAACCATGCCTATAAACATGATCTCATCAAATTTTTTCTTCTACTCATGCTTTAATTTATTAAACATGAGGAATGAACTTCACCATTAAATTTAGATTAATTCTTTTGACCTCTCTTCGAAGTTTGGAATTATTTGAATAAAGATTGCTAGGTCAAATTAATATGCAGTACCAAATAGATATTCAAATTAATATAAATTGAATATATACTACTGTATATTTGGCCCTGTCAAAAAATTATTCAATTCAGAGGCCATAAATTTTTCTATGGTTTTCTAATATTCCAAATTGACTTCCTGTAAAGTTTCATAAATTTTGAACTCCATTTGCTATTTTAATTGAAACGCTTAGCAAATTCAAACCATGCTTTGAATTCAAATTTTGAATTCTGTTCAAATAGATTAAACATTAAGATCTTAACCCACTCTCATGGTCAGCATAACTTGCTTGACTTATCCTCATAGTTTCACAATTTTTGGAACTCAATTGCTATTTAAATCAGTGACACCATTGAATTTCATCCAAATTCAAATTTGAATTTGAAATTCAATTGAAACTTGCTCCAATTCAAAATCCAATTGCAGAATCAAATTCTAGATATTTATTTGAGCCTCCCCACAAAAATCTAGAATTTTTCGACAAAATTTGGTAGGAGAATTGAAGTTACAGAGAAGGGAAGTGGATAAGAGGAGGTGGGGCCCAATGTCAGCCAAAGCACTCGAGTGAAACCCACGGGGGGGTGCTCTATCTCCAGCTCGCCCCGCCGGCAGCGCGCGAAAGCGCGACGCGCATGCATCCATCGAGCTGCTTGCTTGACGCCGTGGCACGCTCCCCTCTCCCCTCCGTCCCTATAAATACCCCTATTGGCCGTCGTCGTTGGACTCCATCCCAGTTCACGCCATTTCCGCCACCCCTGTTTGATCGAGTCTCACCGACGATTGCAGTCATTTCATCCCGAGCTGTAAGTAGATAAAAGGCTTGTCACAAACTCCTCTACGTATTCTCTTTGGTCGTTGATCGTGACATAGCTTCTGCTTGGCATATTTTGAAGTTTCCCAACCACCGTTGAACTCCAGTTCTAGACCATCTCCAGCCCCGATCCTTTAAGCAAAAAGGTTCGCAATCCTCTCTAGTTCATGCTCACAGAATCTAAGCTTATGACCAGCAGTGTAACTTGAGTTCTTGTTCAAGAACCGAACGACTTCTCAATAGAACAGCAAAGCTTCGCACTTAAATTCATTGCATTCTTGCAATCATCCTTTAATCTAGTTAGCAGATAGCTTCTATGTGTCCTAAGGAAGCTCCATGCCCAAAAACCCTGAATGTTATGAACCGAGCATCTTAGATTTCAAGTTTTCGCCATCGAACTCAGCCTTGCTAGAGATTTCACACCAATCTGACCCCCAAATTATACTCCTGGTGCTCCCAGAAAGCTCTCCAACCTTCTATCGAGCCTATTGAGCCATTCCCGAGCATTTCCAACGAAGGCCAAAACCCTAACTCCGCCATCACTGTCGCGCCGTCGTCTCCGGCCATCGCCGGCATGATTGGACACCACCATCGGCTTGCGCGGTCGATTTTAGGGTTGAGCGGTCACGGTGAGGCCAAAAGGAGGTCAACGCACCTAAGTTCGGCAAAGCACCACCGCGATTCCGGTGAGAAGCGCCATCGCGTCGTGAGGTAGACGAAGGCCTATGGGCCCCACTTGTCAGCGCCTATTCGAACGCCCGGGATCAGCTGCGGCAGTGGACCCGGTGCGGCTGCGCGATTAAACCCTGTGGCCCCCGGTGTGGCCCAGATGTGATTGGCCCATTCAAATAAAGTGGGACCGGCCCCTTTTATTTGAAATTTCCAATACGAAAATAAATCCAGATTCAATCCAAACTTAGAAAATCCATAACTTCCAGTAGAATTATCCAAAAATTCCCAAATAAATTTTGTTAGAACCAGCATGAAGAATACTGTCCAGTGGCCCACTTGGATTTGTATGAAAAGCCATAGAAATTCCTTCATAATTTAGATAAGCAAAATGCTTAAAGAATTTATTTCCACAGTTCTATTAATTGGAAAATTTCCAATTTTGGTCAGAACACTATTGTTAATACCTTTGATCTCCAGTAAATGTTTCAAGCTCTTTAGACTTAAAATACTAGGTTGATCCAAATTCCAAATCTCTATGTAGTTATAAATTGAGAAAAATGGGAAAAATCAATTTCTAGAAATTTACCCAGACTTGAAAAATTAATTTCTCCCTGTGGGAAGCTCAGAAAATTTTGAAACAAATTTTCCTAGAACCAGTGAGACCCCCTCTACATGATACAACCGTTGGTAGCCATAATACATCTCCAAAAATTTCAACAAATATTTAGAGAAGATTATTGCTTTTCATAATTGTTAAGAATAACAAACATCCTTTATCATCTCCTGTTCTTTGCAAGAGTCTTCTCTATAATCTCTAGTGTCCACCTTTAAAATCCCAAAGTCAATTAAGATAATTATCTTATTTTATCTGCATATACTCACCCCACCTTAAGCATCTTAATTATTCACAACAATCAATTATACCTAGTATATGCATATCGTGTAGTAGCTGAAATTGAGGAGTAGCCGGAAGCTTTGGAGGTCCAGCAGCCAGAAACTAACATAGACTCAAACTCACATTCAGGCAAGCCCCGGTTTGCATTTAAGTTCCTTACAGTGTTTTTACAGTTTTCATTCACCTTACGTCTTCAGATGAATGTGCATTACGTTTAAGGTGCTTGACATCCACTTGCATGACCCACAAATTCTATGGAGTCTTAGGTAGGTCTACAGCTCGTTGAGTAGACACTGCTATGCTTATGCTCATAGGAATTCGGTAGAAGTCGAGTAGTTGGAATCTACTCGCGAGATAGGAATTTCATCACACGGGAGATTCTGGAATAAGAAAATGGTTTATGAATATGAAATTGAGACCGAGCATTGGATAGGATGCAGTGAGACGTGATCTCACGTACGTAGCCCTGCTTGTGTCGATTGAGGACCGTGTCGTGTGCGGCTCTACTGGACAAGCTTGAATTGTACCGGCGACATACTGGAGGAATGGGCTCCAGTAAACTGACGTAGCTTGATACTGGTTTGTCGAGGCATTCCGTTCCGTTTTATAGGCATGGGTTGAGGGCAGCAAGGTGTAAATCAGCTGGTGGGCATGTCAGAGTACGCTCCATGCAGTGACCTCCTGCTCGTGACGGATCGACCGGTTCGACATTCAAGTGTTTAGTGAAAGGTGGCCATATACGACTCATACTGAATTGTTATGTAGGTACTGCTGAAAGTACTCGCTGGCATTTCCGAAAGTGCATATGTGTTGTGTTGTTCCGGTTGAATCCTGATTGCAATCACCGTCCCTCGCGGTAATAGAGTACCACTTGTTCACTGCGCTGTGAGGTAGTAAATACTGAAGAAGTCAGAGAATATGATATATTGGTTTACAAATTTCTTGAACAACCTTGTTTGGCTTAGAGATGGTAAAATTAAAAGTTTATAGTTTCCCCATACTTTACCTGTAATAGCATTATGTGCTTTGTGCACGTCATATCATCGGCAAAGCATTTCTTGTTTGACTATGGAGTCAATGATGTGTCGTGCCTGAAGAATGGCATGTGCTAATTAAAACATGATTATAAGGATCCACTTGAAGCCGAGTCCTTATGCTTACCTTACCTATGTTTAGTGTTCACCCTTGCATATGTCTAGTGAGACGGGTTAGTCTTGCTGAGACTTATGATCACGTTTGCAGTTAACGAGTTTTTGCAGATTATATGACTGATGACGGGTTTGATGGCGAGGCTGCACCCCCTACAGGGTTTACAGCCGAGTGGGAACCCTGCACGGCGCCGTGAATTGTGTGTTGCTAGTGCACAGTATCTAGGGCATGGACGGCTTTGCTTTTGCATAGCTAGTACTGAGAGTGTAGCTACGCTGTATAGTTCTCTTTCCTTCCGCTAGTACTTCTAAACTTCCGCTGTGCTTTTGAATAAAGACTTGGTATTGTAAATTTGTTCTCATTATATTCTTGTATACTGTTGGGTGTCGCATCGCATGACACCACCCAATGAGATCCTTGGAGGTCGGGATTCCGGTCCCCATAGTCATGGTATCAGAGCATCATTGGGAACAGTGTAATTGAAAAGAGCTTATTTTCAAAAAATTAGGATTTGAGTGAGGAATTAGATATATTCCCTTATAAGGAGTATTATTAGTATAAGATATAAAGGTGGTAAACTAACTTATATGTTATTAATTCTGTAACGACGCTCCGACGTCAGGTAAGAGGTAAGGTACGCCACCGTAAGCGGATCAATTGCGGTAAGCTCACCATGCGAGAGGTAGCATGGAAGTTTTTCGTGGCTTGGCACGGAAATGTTAATAGGAGTCTCTGAAGCTTTCTATGTTTCTGAGAACCTATGACACGCGGTACCCCAGCGTGCTTCAAAGTAAGTGGGAGCCCCTGTTGGGTGGTGTATAACCCGATAATATGCCTCTCTAGAATCATTCATATTCTATGGGAGCATGCGAAACACGTATGCCCGAGCGTGTATAAGCCGGTTCGTACGGGAGTCTTTGCTGTACAGACGTATTTACAGCCATGTACTTCGAGACATGACCTCGCTCGAGGGCGACTCACACCAGAGTCGTATGCATTTCTAAGTGCAATGATAAGCCATCTCAAAAAAAGAAGTGTGATGCATGCATATTCTCTTGATATTTTCCCATTTTTTCATTTGAACAAAAAACTCAACATGTGAGTTGCTTACTTGATTAATTCTTAAAAGCACGTGTGAGCATGCAACAGGTTCAAAACAGCAAGAAAGTTTGATCATAAGCAGATTTAGTGTAAGTAATTATTCCAATTACTAGCCATGGCAAAAACTACAAAATGTATAACACGAGTAATGTAGTAAGAACTTTCAGCATGTAAATGGAATCACAAAGTCATATATGTATGAAATGCTATGCTCATATTATTTTAAATTCAGATTCACACATAAAGTTCTGAAGTTTCAAAACTCCCCCTTAATTTAAGCCATGAGGATGCATAACCCCTATTTCACTACGAATGTAACAAAAACAAGTGAAATCCAAAGGTTATGTAAAAATGTCAGCCAACTATTGTTCGGTATCTACATGGTGAAGCACAATGTTTCCTTTTTCAACATTATCACGGAGAAAGTGATACCTAATATCAATGTGCTTAGTTCTAGAATGTTGCACGGGGTTTTTAGCAATGCAAATGGCACTAGTGTTATCACAAAATATTGGAACACTATCTAGATGAACCCCATAGTCTTTAAGTGTTTGAACAATCCAAAGAATTTGAGAGCAAGCACTAGCAGCAGCTACATACTCATATTTGGCTATGGATTGTGCAATTGAACTTTGTTTTCTAGAGGACCAAGCAACAAGTGAATTACCAAGAAAATGACAAGCACCGGAATTACTTTTCCTATCAATCCTACCACCACCAAAATCAGCATCTGAAAAAGCTTTCAAAGTAACAGTTGAGGAAGAAGGAAGAAAGATGCCAAATTCTTGAGTTCCATGTAAGTACTTGAGAATCCTTTTGACAGCTTGACGATGTGAAGCACATGGGGAAGCTTGAAACCATGCACAAAGACGTACGCTAAATTATATGTCCGGTCTTGATGCTGTGAGGTACAAAAGTTATCCGATCATGCTTCTATATTCTTTTTGATC
The DNA here is from genome assembly GCA_036927565.1 of Tuctoria greenei. Taxonomy (NCBI): domain Eukaryota; kingdom Viridiplantae; phylum Streptophyta; class Magnoliopsida; order Poales; family Poaceae; genus Tuctoria; species Tuctoria greenei. The sequence goes on from JAYESD010000006.1 coordinate 44,279,916, forward strand.
CACGGGTTCACCATCTTCATCAAGTTCAAGTGTTGATGTTGTTCCCATTGGTGTCCAAAGAGGCTTGCTTTTGTCCATGTTGAATAGTTTGAGAAGGTCCCTTGTATACTTTGTTTGATGCACAAAGGTACCTTCCTCAGTTTGCTTAATTTGCAGCCCCAAAAAGTAAGTGAGTTCACCCATCATACTCATTTCAAATTCTGAGCTCATAACTGCTGAAAACTTGTACACAATATCATGAGAAGCACAACCAAAGATAATATCATTCACATACACTTGAATGAATAATGAGTCATTGCCATGCTTAAGCAAAAAAAGAGTTTTATCAACCTTGCCCATGGTAAACCCCTTTTCAAGTAAGAATGTTTTTAACTTATCATACCATGCTCTAGGAGCTTGTTTTAGACCATACAGAGCTTTAGTCAGTTTGAAAACATGATTAGGAAAATCTGGATTTTCAAAACTAGGTGGTTGCTTAACATAAACCTCTCATCTATGTAACCATTAAGAAAAGAACTTTTTACATCCATTTGATATAACTTGAAACCTTTGGATGCAGCAAAAGCTAACAAAATTATTATGGCTTCTAATCTAGCAACAGGAGCAAAAGTTTTATCAAAATCTAGACCTTCAATTTGTGTGAAACCTTGAGCAACCAATCTAGTCTTATTCCTAATTACAACCCCATCCTCACTTTGTTTATTTTTAAACGCCCATTTAGTTCCAATTAAAGTGTGATCTTGAGGTGGAGCTACAAGTTTCCAAACATTACTTCTTTCAAAATTTTATAACTCTTCTTGCATGGCAATAATCCAAGATTCATTAGTGAGTGTGTATGATATATCTTTTGGTTCAAAAGAAGCAACAAAAGAAGAATGAGCATGAGAATTGGGGTCAGAAAACCTGGGTCTTGTAAGTCGTTCATGCAAGCTTCTAATTATCTATTGCGGGGAATCATTCCTATAAATCCGTAGGGGAACAAATGTCTCACAAGCTTCTTCTTCATCAGGTTCATTGCAGATTGATGAGCTTGTGGCTTGTGGACGATCAGAACCAGCAGATGGTAGTCGGAGCTTGTAAAAAGTTCGGAGTTGGACATGTGTCAGCTTCAGAACTATCAGGCAACATCACCAACTCTTCTTCTTCTTCAAAAATACCCTCCCCCTGAGTATATGGATCCGAACCTGCAATGTTTGAGCTAGTACCTGGGATAGCTTCATCAAAAGACAACTCACAAGTCTCCACAATTTTTTTAGTGTCAAGTAAAAGCACACGGTAGCCTCTAGTATGAGATGGATAACCAAGAAACATGTCATCAATGGATCTAGGTTCAAATTTATCAAGATTACCATGTTTCTCAACAAAGCACTTGCAACCAAAGACCCAAAAGTGTGTAACACTAGGCCTATGTCCAAACCGAAGCTCATATGGTGTTTTACCTAGCTTAGCACGCAAGAAAACACGATTTGAGACATAACAAGCGGTTGTAATTGCCTCAGCCCAAAATTCTCTAGGAGTTTGATATTCATCAAGCATAGTCCTAGCCATCTCAACTAAGGTTCTGTTCTTTCTTTCTACAACACCGTTTTTTTGAGGTACATACGGTGAAGAAAATTGATGATCTATTCCATTTTCAGCGCAAAAGTGATCAAAATATTGATTTTTAAATTCAGTTCCGTTATCACTTCTAATTGCTTTTAAAGATCCTGGGTGATCAATTGATAATCTAAGAAATAAAATTCTAAAGTGACTAAAATCTTCATTCTTATATGCCATAAAGTAAACCCAAGAGTATCTAGAATAATCATCAACAATCACAAGAACATACCATTTACCTCCGAAAGGATTGAACACGTGAAGGTCCTACGGTGTCAAGGTGCAAAAGTTGACCCGGTTTAGTTGTCATAATCATTGGGAGAGGAGTATGTGAACCTGCAACCATCTTAGCATGTCTACAAGAAGAGCACACAATTTCTTTGTCCCTTTTCAGCTTAGGCAGCCCACGTATGCGATCAAGAGCACTAACACGCGTGAGATGATCAAAGCCAATGTGACCAAGTCTACGATGCCAAAAATACAAGTCCTTTGAATCATTAATAATTAGGAACCTATGCTTAGAGGAAGACATATCATAATCAGCTTTGAAAACTCTTCCAAACTGAGACATGTTAAAAATAAGCTCACTATTTGAATTTACAACTTTGCAGCAATTTTAGTGAAAATAATTTCCAGATTTTTATCTAGCAGTTGTGAAACAGAAAGCAAGTTGTATTTCAAATTTTTAACAAGTGCCATATCCTTCAAAGTGTAGTGATTATTTACTCTAAACGGACCCTTAGCAATGATAGGAGTTGAAGAATTATCGACAAAAGTAACATTCTCTACACATGACACAAAAGAGAGGGAGGAGAACCATTCTTTGTTACCGGTCATGTGGCGAGAGCAACATGAATCCACAATCCAAATGTTCTTCTTCCTCAAGCGTGTAACCTACATAGAAGCACAATACATCGATGACTCAATACTGGTGTTAGTCAATAGGCATTTAGGAATCCAGTACTGAGTCACATGACGTCCAGTAGGAACAACACGCGACAGCTGAGATAAAACAACAGGTTTATGAGTCAAATTTTGAGATTTTTTGTTCTTAACTACTAACCTATAAGGTGTTACTTGTGTAGCATGAAAATCAGTAGCTCCGGAGGCAAAAACAGAAGGTCCGGAGGTAAAAACAGAAGGTCCATAGGTAAAAACTGAAGTTCTAGAGGTAAACTTGGAATGTTTTTGACTCATAACAGCAGGTTGCATGTTCCTGACATTCGGTTTAGTATGTGCAACAAATTTTGGATGAGAGTTATAAGATCTAGCTTGCATTTTTTTTCCTTTTTATGTTGTTTAGCTAGTCTATAACAAAAATCTATGACATGGCCATCTCTACCACAATAGGTACAATGAAACTTAACTTTGTGTTCATGTCTAGATGAGCATGCAATATGTTTATTTGAACCCGAATGTGACAACACTCCTGCAGATTTAAAAGCCACCTTTTTTGGTTTAGGAACTGTTTTAATCAAACCACTTCCTAATGACTTTACAATTTTAGGTTGATGTGCTTTAGCATGAGCATGGGAATCAAAACCTAAACCAGTTTTATCATTACAAGATTTGAATGAATTCAGAAGCAAGTTTAGATTTTTCTTCCCAATACAAAAATGCTCTAGTGTCCTATTCATGGCATCAAGTTTTTAGACAATTCTAGGCAGTTTTCACATGAAGTTTTTCCTTTTAGTTTGCAATTATAACAATATTTAACTTCATGAGCACGTAAAGCATTTTTCAGTATTTAAATTTCATTCATAGCATTTTTTAGTTTCTTTTCAAGATCATTACAGGTAGAACAATGCACATGAATTGTAGAACAAGAAGCATCTTTTAATTTTCTGTCATTAGGTGCAGCAAGCTTTTTTTTCTTTTCAATCTCTACCTCAAGTTTATCAAGAGTCGAGGAGTGTGCATTTCTTAAGGAGGACAATTGTTCATATATTAAATCGCATGAGGAACAAGAATCATCACTAGGAATCAAGGTTTTCAAACGATTAATTTCAGATTCTAGTGACTCAATTTTAACAGCATTGTCCCTAAGTTTTTTGTCCTTTTTCTTAACAATAACAGTTGCACGGGAAATAGCATCACACATTTCATCACAACTAGGACATACCTGTTCATTGTCACTGTTGTGTTCTGCATCCTCCATACTTGATCTTGATTTGCCCGCCATGAAACACAAGTTTGTCAGATCGTCTTCATCTTCGTCACTTCCAATGTCTGCATCAGTCGAGCCAAGTTCTTGAAGTGCGGTGATAAAACTGTTTATCAGTTTGCGTCGTGTAAAACCCTTCTTTTTCTTGTTGATGTTGCCAGAAGAGGACTTGACTTTATTCTGCTTTTCATCACGGGTAGAAGGACCTGAAAGGTTAGGGAAATCTATATGAAAGTGTCATGTCTTACCGCATTCAAAGCATCGTTCAGGTCCGGAGCTTCCTCTACTTCTAGTTCTCACATTTTGCAATGCTTTTGAGAAATGAGTAGAGATGAGTGCTAGCTCCTCTTTTGGAAATTCTTCAATCTGTTCCAGGATTAGTGAAGATAGCAAAGCAAGTGTATTGCTAGATGAAGATTGGCAGGAGCTAGGCATATCACGTTGAGAAACAAATGCAAGAGACTTGTTGGGGTTCTTACGTGAGATTATGTCAATTTCATGAGTTTTCAATTTAGAATATAGCACATCTAATGTAAGTGTACTCATGACAGTAGATTCACGAATAGATGTGACTTTCATCTTCCAAATTGACATGTCTAATGCACTTAACAATTGTCTAGCATTTTCAGCATCTGAAAAATTAACATTGACACTACGTAAGTCGCTGAGAATTTTATTAAAGCGAGCAAAAAGGTCATCAATAGACTCACCGGGTTGCATCTCGAAGCACATGTACTCTTTATTGAACATATCCTGCTTTACCCTCTTAATCGTGTTGGATCCTTCGTGGTAGTCACAAAGTGCTCTCCACACATCGTACGCCGATCGGAGGTGTGCAACACGGTCGAAGTCGCTCTGAGTTAGTCATTGGATTATCAAGTTGCGGGCTTTGTTGTTGTTGTCGACATCTCTTAAGTTTGTAGCCATGACTTGATCGTTCGGCAGCACGTTGTAAGGCTTGTACACTTTTTCTCATATCGTGAAGTCTTGTGCCTGGATAAAAGCTTCCATGCGTGCCTTCCAAACCTGAAAATCAATACCAACAAACACACAAGCTTTTGACGAGTATTTCTCCATGAGGAATAGTCAAAAGCATGTGTGAATCACAAATTATAGAGCACCATAGCTCTGATACCAATTGTAGGATCGAAGAGCACGTGTAAATCTACTAGAGGGGGGTTAATGGTAGATTAAAACTTTTCAGCAGAAGCAACCAAACACCTCACGGCAGAAAACCGATATGTTAAAGAAACCATGTGTGCGACTAATATAAATGTGTTCAACTATGACGAAACTAGTATAGATTGTAGATAATCAAGTCACAAAGACATCACAACAAGAATCATGAAAATCCGCCGAGATAAATTCAAGTTACGATCGAAAGATCAAACAAAGGTCAATCTGTTTTACCCAAGAAAAACAGTCCTGGAATACTACAAAGAAACATGTGTAGATCCAAAACCACAAATCCAATGACCGTGAAACTTTTACAGATGAAATAGAATCAAGTTTTGAATACAACCTAAAAAGAATTAAGTCAATTGGATCTGTAAAACTTGAGTTATGATAAAACAACTGAAGAAAGGTAGTATTGTGCAGAAACTCAACGAGAAAGACTTGACGAAAACAAGTCGGACAAACAAGGCACAAAAGTTCCTTCAAACTATGAATTTTACTGATCAAAACACAAGAGAAACAGCCTTAAAGTCGTCTACCACGAGCTCTGGCCTCCCTTTCTTATATAACCAGCCCTTAGGCCAACCCAAACTTAACTAGGACTCTAATCCTACTCAATTCACGAATCGAAACTTTCCATAACTGCTCAAGACTCTTCTATACGCAGATAGAAGCAACTTAAGACTTCCAAACACCATAGGAAAGTATCCCACATTCCTTAAACAACTCAAATTCGTGACCCACACGAAATCCTATTATAACCAACTCAAAACTTTCCATATTTGAGTCAAACAAGACTCAGCTGCAGCTTGAGTCCATAACCTAGTCGGTTGGACCTTTCCGACCAATTCTTTACATCCACGTCTCTTCATCACGCCTTGAAACCATGTAGCCACGTCCATGTACTCCTTGCAAATGTGAAAATATCTTCCAACAACGTCCATGATATCTTCATATGCATTGTTCTTGGTTCAAACATGTTGCGCGACCTTCCGATCAACTCAACCACAATTCCTCCCGAACTTGGTTGTTGAACCTCATCTTCTCCCTAAGACTAGTTCAATGGATCCCATCACCAGACATGTCTTGAACTCAAGCAACACCTGCACATGAATAAACAACCAATACTTCCGAGCACAAGTCCTCGACTTGACTCTCATTAGTTCCAAAACCACAACACCTTACATGATCACCTCACCTAAGCATGTTGCAAACCATAGCAAATTGATAACAGCAATAACCACCAAAACACACCAAAAACATAGTAAAAGAATACTAAGCAAACTTTTCATAATCCAAAAAACAAGTTCAAAACATTGCAAGTTAAAAGCAGAACCACTGTGATCAAGCTCCGAACCTTGCCAAAGCTAACCAGACCTTGAACCGGAGCTTACCAAAACTAACAGGATCTAGCACCAGAACTTACCAAAGCTAGCAGGACCTAGCGCTGGAGCTAACCAAATCTAGTCGGACCTAGCATTGGAGCTTACCAAAGCTAGTTGGACCTAGAGCCGGAGGTAACCAAAGCTAGTCGGAACTAGCCAAAGCAAGTTGAACCTTACGATGGACCTTGCCGAAGCTACCCAAAACAAGCCAGACCTATCGTCGGACCTTGCTCGGACCTAGAGTCGGACCTTGATAATAAAGGTGTTTTGGTAGTGTTCAAAACTTTTATCGCCATAGCTAATGTATTCAGCACACATAGGTATCACAGTTATTTAATTAATTGATTTTAGCCCTTACCCTCTACGCAAAGATATAAGCACTTGGGATGTGTCTCGCACACACATCTTATACATTTATATCTTATTTGCGCTTTTTTGATCATTTGGGCTTTTCCTTTTCTCGCTCCTCATTTTTAACCTTTTTGAGTGCACCATAAGTTCTAGTTTTTGTAGACCTACAGTCATCTCAACAAATTCATTAGGATCACATTTCTTTGTCATCAATCGTCCAAAACCCACAAGGGAATGCCTAGATGCACTTTTACTAAGGACCCAAGGACACCGGTCTGTGTTGTCTGTCACCGGTGAAAGATGCGTCATGCCAATCGCTGCAAGATATTTATTGATTTATTACTTAAGTAACCAAAACAAACTAGAATTGAACACTACGATATTATTACCTGTATCCAACCGACCGAATCATGATCCTTTGCGAAGGGACCGAAGGAGAACCGACAAAGTAAGTCCTCCTCGTCCGCCGCCTGTTGTAGCACCACGTCTAGTGACCCAGAAGGCTCACCAGCCGAGGGCTGGCTGGTCAAGATCTGGCTAGCCAAAGGTTGCCAAGCTCAACTAGCACCCTAGCCTCTGAGTCGGATGATGAGTCGGACTGCAACATTCAAATGATTCATAAGTAAGTTTAATTGGAAATTGGATTTTAAGAATTTGTCAAAGACTAGTGTCGAAGTGTGCGATCGACACTTCCCCCAGTTCTACTAAGAAGTAGACCGCCGAGGATCTTTTCTTGAGGGGGACGTAAATTCAAGAACTTGGGAACAGGGTGACACATCGATTTTACGTGGTTCGGGCCGCCTAAGCATAATACTCTACTCCACAGGGGTGTTTGTGTGTTGGATTGTTTTAAGCGAGTACGCTAGTGAGCTAGTCTGAATGACTTGTGTTCAACCGTGCAGCGTAGTCCTTTTATATGCCAAGGACTGCTGTTACAGTGTGACGTGGCCCGATTGGTGGCCCAAGCGGTATTCACCATGTCGTACACAATCTAAGTGTATAACGGTGGTTTATTAGTGTGATAACATGCCTTGATAGTAGCGTTACCAAGCTTGATGGTCATCTCATCATGCATCATTAATGCAGAATTAATGATGCGTTAACCAAGTCTTGTAATGGCTGATTTATTGCCTTTGAATGTCTACATTGTTGGTGCTCCCAGAGTTCTTCCCGTTGGAAATGTAGATCCGGAAATGTGACATGTGGCATCACCAGAGCTTCCCTTAGCAGTGAGGCAGGTCCGTTGCTATAGACACGTGGCAGCGCTAGAGCCACCCTTAGGAGGGAGGCGGTTCCGGCACCACGGGACACGTGGCAGCGCTAGAGCCACCCATAGGAGGGAGGCATGTCCGGCGCCACAGAACATGTGGTAGTGCCAAGGCCACCCTTAGGAAGGAGCCAGGTCCAGCGCCACGAGACACATGGCAGTGCTAGAGCCACCCTTAGGAGGGAGGCAGGTCCAGCACTACGGGACACGTGTTGGCCTTTGGAGGTCCACTTTCCTGGAATTTGGGACTCGGCACTTCTCTTTCTGGTGCAAAGGGGTACCTTGTCTGTAGGGTACCAACAGTGGCCCCTGGACCCACCTCGGGGTGAGGCTTTGATCTTGAAGGTGGGGCCACCATCACATCTCGCGTTGCTGCTTCAACTTTTCACTTGAGCGGTTGAAATGATGACATGCTCCTGTGTCATCTCTTCGTGGCACTTCTTGATTTGGCAGGTGAGATACATGACGTGCGGATCTCACACAATTGAAGGTCACCAGTTCCCAATACCATTCTCGTATTGATTTCCAGCGCAATCTTTGTAGCCCTGTTAGGTCACCACCCTTGGGCTTCCAACTTCTCAGCATGACAACAGTTCACCTGGTGCGACTTTTTTGGCAAAGTGGACTTGGGCCCTCTTCTAATTGATGAGGTAACTTCATAGTGCGTAATCAAGCTCTACGAGTAGTTTCCATCCAAGCATTGCAGAGGCTAATAAAGGAAGAGGTTTTGCAGGGGGAGATAACTCTTACGCCTCGATCTGTTTGTTTGCGCATAGAGCTCTCCGCTTCATCCCCTACATCATGTTCTCTGCTTTTGCTCTGATTTGCGGTGACGGAACTCGGACTTCTCCCCACCAAGCTTGTGAGCAAGAAGGACATTGGGAGGATCCTGAAGTTGCTGGGGTGGCAGAGTGCCTCCTTCGACAATGTGATTCGCCGCTGAAAACTACCTTTTGAGAAGGAGAGCTCCGGTGAGATGGTCTTCTTCACGGTGTACGTCGTGGTTGGACTAGTTCCGCCGGTCTCCAACTTCCTGCTAATGCTGCTGGAAGTGTACGGGCTTCAACTTCAGCAACTCAGCCCCCACTCACTCTTGCTGGTGGCAATCTTCGTCCACTTCTGCGAGATGTGGGTGGGGGTGCGGCCTTGCTTGCCTCTATTCAAGACCTTCTTTATCCTCTGGATGACTGGGAAAGGTAACAGTCCGATTGGATTCTACTACTTCATAAGACATAGAAATCCTTTGTTCAAGTAATCAGGTCCTTTGCCTCTAGGAAGTGGGAAACCTGGAAGACCGACTAGGTGATTGTTCGAACAGATGAGCATGACCGATTGGAGTTGCCAATCGGTCTTTCGACAATGGACAGCGACGAAACTGCTTTCGGAGTTATCAGAGGAGTACAACCCAGTGCTCTCCAGGATCTGGAACTTGGTTGATGGAGGCTTGATGCCCCTGATGGTGCTTGGCAACTTCTTGATCATCCATTGCGCTCCACTTAAGCAGCGGGAATTTCTTGCTTGGAAGTATAGCAGAGAGATGGACTTCCTTTGGATCAAGGTCGGACATGGAACCAATTTTGATGAGAAGGCTCTGCGTCTCCAGTTGCAAAAGTTGTATTGCGTTTCAGACTCAAGAGACGACATCGTGCCACCATATGAATTCCTTTCGTTGTATGTAGTCCCAGAAATTATAAGGGAGCTACAGAAAAGGATGTCGATCCTCGACGACAATGGTCTTGTGGTGCGACAGAGGAGTAACCCGCCTGGAGGGATTGCCATCCCTGAAGCTTCGGTCCTCTGCCAGCATGGGAGGTCTGAACCTGTCTCTGTTAGCGGCAAAGGCAAGGCTGTTGCAGAGTCGAGACAGAAGAAGAAATACGACTCAAGTTGGAGCAAGGGGAAAGAGCTCACGGATTCCTCTAGCCGGAAGAGGAAGTTGATGCAAGTTGTTGGTAGCTCCATCTGAGGAACTTCAACGGAAGCAGTGTCATCCTCGGTGCCACGCCCGACCCTAAGGTTTGTGGTGGTTGTACCTCCGGCAAACGCATCTTTGGTCCAAGCACCAAAGACGAGCTCCGGGTCTAGGAAATCATCATATTCAGTCCTAGTGCCAATAGCAGGCACTAGGTCTGGCAAGTTTTCACCTTCAGTCCCGGTGCCAACGGTGGGTACTAGGTCCGGAATAACTTTTCTGACGGTAGCTAGGGCAGCAGGGAGTGGAGCAACGTCTGTTCCGGAGGTCCTGACTACTATGACGCTGGTGGATAATTAGGAGACTCCCGGAGCAAAGTCTGGACCATCTGCCTCACCCGCGATGGTGGGTTCAGGTGACTCCAGCCGCTCGAGAAAGAGCGTTCGTGCCGACTGGAGCTGCAGTGGCCTCAGGTAAGAATCAGCACTAGAAACTTGTCTTTTTTTCACTTCTTGCTTTTGTTGATTTTGCATTTCCTCTATTTCCAGAGTGTTGAAGCCAGCTGCTGTTCCTGCACCACCAACTAGCCAGGCCAGCGTTGCTGCCAAAGAGACCATGCTGGCCGTAGCGCCGGTTGATGTCGTGGCTCCTCCTATGGTTATGGCAGACAGTGCGACGATTCTGGAGTCAATTGACACCGAGATGACCTCAGCGCTAGTAGCCGAAGATGCCGCAGTTGTGCCAGACCACGCCAGACCACATAGAAGAAGTTGAGCTAGTGCTGGAGCAGGCTACAGCAGCGCCGGAGCCAACTCCAGAACCAGCAATGGATGCTGAAGTGGAGCCAGAGGTACCGGCTGAAGCCTCGAAGGTCCTAGAGCCAGCGATCGATGCTGCATCGTTGGCTGACACCACGATGGTGCTAGAGCCAACGGCCACTGTGCCAGAGCCTGCGATCGATGTCGTGCAGGGGCTACCAGCAGACACCATGATGGTGCTGGAGCTTGTGCTTGGAGAGTCAGTTGCGGGTGCTTCGACATCTGTGCCTCAAGAAGACGACCTCTCGGAGTTTGGCACAGTTGATGAAGACTTCTTGGGGTCTATGCTTGTGCCATGGGCTCCAACGACTATCTCGGAGGCTATGGGAGCTCTGACGGATCCACAGGAAGGTCCGGAGCTGATCCCCTGTCGCTCTCAATTGAGAATGCTTGCTCAAGCCTTTGCCAAGTTCAACTTGGCTTCGACTATGAGTGTAGTGCTCTGGAAGCACAACGGGAAAATCTGCAGCGGTGGCGGAAGCTTCTCACATTCAAGATAAAGTTGACACAGACCCGTCTAGCCGACTTGAGGGACCTACTTGCAGCCGAGAAAACACGGCTGAAGCGGCTAGAGGAGCTGCTAGATGACAAGCAGGCTGCCATAGAAGCTCTGAGCGAGAAGACTCGCAAAATCTATGACAAGGTGACAGAAGCCAACAATTTGGTGAATACTCGCTTTGAGACCCTAGACAAGCTGAGGGATGAGCTCCTTAAGAAACAGGAGACTGTCGACAATAAGGAGCAAGAGATCCAGAAGAGAGACGATGAGATCTCTCAAAATTGGAGCAGGGTGAGCAGGACTGGGCTGACCATGTTGAGAAGTTCAAGTCCCGGTGCGAGCAAGAAAAGCATCAAGTGTGGCTAGCTGGAGAAGGAGTCTCCGAACGAGAGCTTGTTGTCTCCGCGAGGGAATACAAGGTGAAGGCGGAGGAGAAGAACCTGGCAGCAAAGAAGGACCACCCGAACCTCTGCGAGAAACAAATTGCTGACCAAGAAAGGCTGCTAGATGAGCGGATGTAGCAGCACGCTAAGGAGGTCGAGCGGTTCTCGAAGGAAGGTTTCGCGGAGCTAACATCCGCCAGGACGTCTCTAGAGGAGCTCTGGACCACACGAAAAGTTGAAGCTCAGCAGATCTAGGACTTCCTTGGGCATGCAGAGAATGCGCTGGTGCCTCTGGGCTTCAGTCCAGTTTGACCGGCTGGCCCGGAGCCAGAAGTGCGCCAAGCCTTGACAGCCCTAAACTTAGTCGGAGCCCAGCTGGGAATGCTACAAGACGTCATCAATGACCAGATTGAGACTGAGGGGAAGACCCTGGCCAAGTTAGTCCCGGAGTATGTGCTGAGTTGTTTCCGCAACCGGAACCCCTCAATGTCACTAGCTTTAGTGCTAGAAGGGCCCGTCATAGGGACGGAGGAGGCTGCCAATACAAGCGTACAAGAAGCCACCAAGAAAGTCGCCACGTGGTTTCAACGCAACTCCAGCGAGTAGCTAGGACCTCTTTTTCCTTTTGTACTTTCAGCTTGTAAAGGCTTGAAATTTCAATGAATGAAATCCTCTCGAACTTCCTTTTTTTGTCTTGACTATTATCATTGCCATAATCTTGTTGGCCCCCTAGTAGATGTGCTCAATTGATTGAGGGCATCTACCATCTGTAGATTGGCAATGTCTTGAAGTATTTGTGTTAGCTCTGAGCTCCAAGTTTGGCCTCCGAAAGCTCGGAGTACCCCTTGCCAACACGGAACATCGACGGCGAGGCCCCAGGGAGGTGTCGGAGCTAGGTACTTCGATGGTGCCTATCATCAACGTGTGAAACATCGATGTTAGCCCCCCTGGATGGTGCCAGAGCTAGATGATCTGGTTGCGCCCATCATTAAAGTGTGAAACATCGATGCCAGGCCCCCTGTGTGGTGTTGGAGCTAGATATTCCTATGATGCCCATCATCCACATATGAAACATCGACATCAGGCCCCCTAGGTGGTGCCGAAGCTAGATGCTCTGATGGTGCCCATCATAAATGTACGAAACATCGACGCCAGGCCCCCTGGGTTGTTCCAGAGCTATATGCTCCGGTGGTGCCCATCATCAACGTCTGAAATGCCGACGTCGGGCCCCCTAGGTGGTGTCGGAGCTAGATGCTCTAGTGGTTCCCATCATCAATGTACGAAACAAAGATGCCAAACCCATTGGATGGTGCCGGAGCTAGATGCTCTGGTGGCACCCATCATCAATGTACGGAACGTCGATGGCAGGCCCCCTAGGTGCGTTGGAACTCATAGAACGAGCGTGAATATCATTTGTCCTGCACATGAGAGACAATAAAAGTAGTAAAGTGCTTCTTCTTTCCTATAGTTTAGGTGTGGCTTACTATCCTTCCTTGAATTATGGGTCCTAATCAATTCAACGTGATAATACTTAGTATATCGGTTGAACTTTCATAGGTTCGTGTGCTTTCCAGACCCGCCCTATTTTGACGCAACACCAGAATAGGTAGAGTGGCATACTTAGGGTGCTAGACCAGGATAAGTTTATAGCCAACTCCAGACCTGTTATTGGGATTGGTTTTCAAGCGAGTAGGCCATTCAACGAACACTAGATCCTGAAAAAAACTACCAATAATATTTGGATATGTATCACATGAATTTTAAGAAACCAATTTTGAAGGGGATTGCACAGCTTCACTATTTGCAAGAAGGTAAAGAAGAAATTAAATAAGAGCATCCTCAAAGTAAATTCACGTAGAGTCTATTTTCATGTAATTGTATTTCATAATAGGTCTGAATAACAAGGGAGACAAGGACACACTTAAAGTACAGGACCATGTTAAGCATGCTATACATCTTGGACCAACCCAACTTTGTTCATAGACACTATGAAATACTATACAAAAATAGACTCACCTCCGTGCTAAATGTAAAACTTACGAAGGTGCTCTATATTCCAGGGGTTGGGAAGTGGCGTCCCATACTTTGTTGCCAAGCAAACGCATCCAGGGCGGGAAACTTTGATGACTCGAAAGGGACCGTCCTAGCTGGGGGAGAGTTTGTTCACTCCTTCTCGAGAGAGCATTCGCCGTAGCACCAGATCGCCTTCTTCAAGCTGCCGATTGCGTACATGCCTCTGATGATAGCGCTTGAGCCCTGGCGGTATTGCACATTTCGGATAGCTGCTTGGGACCTTGCCTCATCGACGAGGTCCAGGTCATCGCATTGGATCTATTCTTGCATGGCTTCATCATAGGTTCGGACTCGGAGAGAACCCATAGCGATCTCCGGAGGAAGGACTGCTTCGGCATCGTACACCAGGAAGAAAGGTGTCTCTCTAGTAGCCCGGTTGGGTGTTGTCGGGCTTGCCCACAATGCAAATGGAAGCTCCTCAAGCCAGTTGGCACCATGCCTTTTCAAGCATTCATAGGTGTGGGTCCTGAGTCCCTTTAGAATTTCAGCATTTGCTCTCTCAGCCTGGCCGTTACTTGCCGGGTGCACTACTGAGGGGTAGCTGACATTGATGTCGAGATCTTCGCAATACTCTTGAAAGGCTGCACTATTGAACTAGGTCCCATTGTCAGTAATGACTATGTTCGGGACTTCAAATCTGCAGACTATAGACTTCAAGAACTTGATAGCTCGCAACCCACTTGGCGATGTTTATTGTTGAGTTGGGATTATGCAGGATAGCTCACAGTGGAAAAGAAGTTACGACTGATATCTTGTGAGCTTGAAAGTAGTGATGGAGCTTTCTTAAGGCAATAAGAACTGCATACAGTGGCTTATGCACGTCAAGATATCGAGTCTTGGCATCATGGAGGACCTTGTTGATGAAGTAGACAGGTCTTTGGATAGTCTGGACCCTCCCGGAGGGGTCTAGTCCATCCTCTCCATCAACCCGGAACCTCCCGGAGGGGTCCGGATCTCCTCTTTGAGCTGTCGGGACCCTCTCGGAGGGGTCCGACGTGTTGTATTGTATATTTTGGTCCACAGGTGCCTGGCCTTTAGAACCTGTGCCTGGGGGCTGAGACCCAGACTCACCTTGATGGTTGTCTCCTGCAAGTGGCTCGGGACCGTCCCAGAGGATTTCGAGGCTCTGTGTGGAGGAGCTTGGAGATGTGTCTGGTATCTCAGCAACCAGGACCATGTTGACAACTTTCGTAGTTACAGCAAGTAAAGCAGAAGGGGCTCACGAGGTTCCAGAGCTACCATGATGGGCAGTGTAGTGAGGAACTGCTTAAGCTCCTGGAACGCATTGTCTGCTTCTTTGAACAATTGGAAAGGTTTGGACTTCCTCAGAAGATTGAAGAAGGGGAGTGCACGTTCAACCAGCCTAGAGATGAACTGGCTGAGTGAGGCAAGACACCCCATGAGCTTTTGGACATCTTTGATGCGAGCAGGAGGCTGCATCGCTTCAATAAAGATGGTGTGCTCTTCATCTTCCTTAGACATTGGTATTTGATAAAAACCAGAGTATGCGTCTAGGAAGCAAAGTAGTTCACAGCTAGAAGTAGAATCCACTATCTGATCTATGCTCGGTATTGGAAAAGGGTCTTTTGGGCATGCCTTATTCAAAGTAGTGTAGTCGATGCACATCCGAAGCTTCCCGCCAGTCTTTGGCACGACGATCGGGTTTGCCAACCGTCGTGGATGATGTACCTCTCGGATGAATCCAGCATCAAGTAGCTTCTTAACTTCTTCTCGAATGAAGTTTTGTCACTCAATAGATTACTTGTCGGGCTTCTGTTGTATGGGTTGTGCATCTAGGTAGATCTTCAGATGGTGCTCGATCACCTCCCTAGGGATCCCTGGCATTTGTGACGGTTGCCATGCAAATACGTTGACATTTGCCCAGAGGAAAGTGATGAGCGTGAGTTCCTATTTGTCACCCAAACCTCCCGCAATGCAAGTGGTTTGGGCGGCGTAGGAACCAATTTGGATGACTTTGATGGACATGTTATTCTCGCCGCTTGGTTGCACGTGGGGTGTAGAGGTTGAGCCGCACTGGCGTGAGCTAGGGGGTTGTTGAGTAGATTGCTCCTTGCCGGATTCAGCTTCTTGTGCAGCAGCTAGCGCATGAAGCTTCTCCAGCACTATGACTCTAGCAGTACGGTCCCCTCAGATCTGGAGGACACCCGATGCAGTCAGCATCTTCAACACTAGGTAGTCGTAGTAAGCCACCACCGTGAACTGGTACAGAGCCGGTCTGCTAGGATAACGTTGAAGGGAAGGTTGATGTGCACCACGTGTCCCAAATGTAACCAGAAGGGAGACAGAACCAAGTGGAGTAATGGCTCCAGATCCCACCCTGGAGAATGGATGCAAGGGCCTAAGATCCGAGATGGGGATTTGCAGCTTCATGAAGGCAGCGAAGCTGATGAGGTTGAGTGCAGCTCCACCATCAACTAAGACATGGAAGAGCTGGGCATTATTGATAGTTGGGGAGACCATCAATTGTAGATGCCCAGTTCTGGCATTGTTCTTCGGGCAGTCGGAGGTGTTAAAAGTGATGGGAGTGTTCATCCATTTCTGATGAGGCTCTGCCCTGACGGTGGGAGCTACAGCAGCCATCTCACAATGCAAAGTTTTCACTATGCGCCGGGAGGTAATGACCCAGGACTCTTCATACATCATATAGAAAGTTTTCCGACGCTCGTTGTCGGAGTTGGTGTCAGAGTCGTCGACATTGTTGTAGATCACCTTCAACACCTTTTTGGCATCTTAGAAGCCTAGCTCCTGCTCCGATAGAGCTTTGTTGACCTTTTGTTTGCCTTCCGGTTGGCAGAAAGGCGCGTCATCTCGACACTTGTGTTGAGTGCGCTCAACGAGCCTCTTGACCTCGTGACAGTCTTCAAGGTTGTGGCCCATAGATTTGTGGATCGGGCACCACATCTTGTCACTGTCATCGAATGTTGGTTGCGGTTGCTTGTCAGGGTGTGGCCCTCGGCCACCTGGTGCTGCCGCAGCAACAGCTGTAGGTGCGCGGGCAAGTGGCTTGTTCTTGCCACTTGAGTTCTTATTCTTCTTTTTGCCACTTCCATGGGCAGTGGCTCCGGCCTTGGAGGTCAATGGCGCTCCTGCCTCCACAGCTGGCTTGGAGTGCAACTCACAGCCCTCAGCAGCTCTGGTGCATTTATCAGCCAGGTTGAAGTGTTTTCATAATGTTGCTGACGTTCTTGGTGGCCAACTTCTCCAACATATTCTTGTCACTAACACCCTGTCGGGATGCAACAACCACAGGGGCGTTGGAGATAGAAGGAATTATGTTTCGTACTTTGGGAGAACCGCTGGATGAAAGAATGTAGTGTCTCTCTTGGGTTTTGTCATACGGAAAAGAGATCCAGTTCAGTGCCAGGTCGGGTGTAGGAACTCCCAAAGTTCGCGATGGACTGGTGGCATAGTTCTCCCCAACTGTAAATGGAGTCAGAGGGCAGCTCATGAACCAGGTCAAAGCCACTGGGAAGTAGTTGGCCATGACAGCCTCATTCCCACCTGCAACGAGGATGGCGGTGGAGTATATTTGCAAGAACTCAACAGGGTTGAAAGTCCTGTCGTACTTCTCCATCAGATGAGGCTGGAACTTGGGTGGTCACTCAACCATGTGGAGATGCAGGGCAAGTGCCGAACAGCCGCCTCCAACTCCCAGAGGAGAAGGATCTTCATGAGCATGTCGCCTTTCGTGACTACGCTCTATAGAGATGCGGCCATCCTACTCCATGTACCGGCAGTTGAGCTTTGCTTGGAGATATCCAGTCGGCAGCCTCGACATTGTGTGAGTACGGCGAGCCATCGAAGGGGTGCGGGACATCGCATGTTGCAATGACGCATGTCCCCTCAGCAACAGCCTAGGTCCAAGTCATCCCGAAAAGGTCCTGTTGCACGTAGGTGCCTGCCTGGGCTCAAGCTACGGCAGATTGTTGAGCGTCGTGGCTGCAGCGGTGACCAGGGTTAAACTCTTTGGACATGGGACACTTAGAAGTAAATGGGAAGGACCCTTCACTGTAGTAGAAACCTCATCCCATGGAGAAATCACACTCCAAGGTGATGATGATCAACTATTTAAAGTGAATGGTCACCGACTCAAATTATTTCTTGAATTCAAAGAGGAGGAGGCGGAAAAACAAATTGACGTGATAAATCTTATTGATTTTCACGTTGTTTCTTTAAACTTTGTCTAAATTCTCCATGTCCAATTAATGGACCCATCCAATTAATCACCCATTAGTCTCGTTGTGCTGCATGGTCGCTCTCCCCTCGGAGGACGCCCATGAAGTCGACGACACATGCACGTCGTCTAACTACGGCTGGCCTTAAGTCAGTCAAGACCCATCTTTTTCTTGAAAAAGATGAGTATCTTCCAAAGTTGCATCCTGGCGAGGAGTTCATGTACACTCTGAAGACCAAGGATGGTGATGTAGTGAGCCACCGCTACAAGTCACCTACGCGTACCTTGCTTGAGCGTGTGGGAGATCGCCTCATTATCCACGAGGTGCGTAAGCCTGAAGGGGGCTATGAAAAGGTTTTTTCAAGCAAGTTGATCATTTGGCGATGGAGGAATCGATGGGATCTTCACCCTCCAAGATTAGGCGTCACCTCTCACCACCTGCCATCAGAGGGCCACCTGGCCAATTTGAGGATAGCGGTAGGAAATCTCCTCGTGCCCCTAAAGTGGCACAGCTTTCTATGGAGTTAGCTTCACTCCATTTGGAGAACAAGAAGCTATCAGACTTAGTGGCTGAAGGGCGCATTGAGAGGGTGGAACTGAAGGATGAGCTCATATCCCTCAAGGAGGAGATTCATGGTTTTTGTCGTGGCATGGGCGCCAAGTTGCAGCGCGTATGCAATGCCGTCGGGAAGCCTGACATCTAAAATGCTCCATGGTTTTGATGTCCCGACCGCATAAGATGCTTACTAGTTTAGTTCAGTTTTATTCTACATTTTATTCATTAAATTTAGATTGAATAATGTAAGCATCCCCAATATTTTGAGTTCAATAAATTGAACTTACTGGTTCATCTAACCCAATAAAGTTCCATCTTTAGTTTATTTTTGTGAATAAAGAATTCAGGGAACAAGTGTGGGGGAGGCACCTGTTGACGACTGTTATATACCAATTTCACACGTCAATATAACTCAATTATGTGAAGGAAATATCATTTCTTGCACACACATCACCTTTCTATTTAACCTATTTCCACTTGTACTTGGAGAAATTGGTGCATGCAGGTATTTTATACAGAATTGAAGTGAAACAAGGGGATAGATCCTATAAAATATCATCCCATCCAATCAAGCGCCAACATGTGGCACCACATGGATCAAATGGCCAGCAAACAGAAGTATCCGAGACCATCCAATGGTGTAGCACCCATATCAAGGGATGGGACCCACCTGGCAATGACCTGGAGAAAGCACACGTGAAACAGTGCAAAGACCAGGTCGACCGACCCCCCTAGTCTGTCGACCTGGTCCTAGCGCCAAACTCGGTCAACTTTCACGTGTTGGCTCCTCCCGACTTGAAGAAGTTAGTGGTGACTGGTTCACGCACTTTTGGTGGTGGTAACCGACCCTTCTCCACCTATAAATAGGACACCTCACTTCAACACACACCACATGAGCATCATTCTATTGTATACACTAGTTCTCTTAGTCCTTAGTGGAGTTAGACTATAGAGAGGTGAGCCTCTAGTCCCAAGTCCAAGTTGAGAAAGGTATAGCTCATATATCTTTTCTTACATTTGTGGCTTTATGCATAATAAAGATATTATCTTTAGTCTTCTTTTATTCATATACTTGGATGAAGCATTTCTTGTTTGATTGTGGATTCCATGTATGTGGTACGAGTAGTGTTTATGATTATGCCATATCACTCTTAGTCTATCATCATAAACACTACCAACCACCACTACAATCTAATTAGTTATGATATGATTATGTTAATATGAATAACTTGTGTTATGTATCAACATTGGTTCAATGATGATTTAGTTCATTGCCTTAGGATGGCTTGTGACATGGCTCCTAAGGTATTTACTTAATATGCTAGTATGGTGCTAGGGTATTTAAGTAGCATTAGATGTCTCGTAGACTGACAGATTGAAGAGGTAGGCAGTAGGTGGTGACAGTCCTATCTGTCCCTTGTAATCCTCCATGTTCGGCTATGCCACAGGCTCTTTGCGGGAGTTGTCCTAGTATTGCTAGAGGTAAACATGTGCCCGATGTGTTGAACAACTTATCATAAGTATTCACTATTGACATGCTCATTAGTATCTAACCTAGGCTATGTATATGTATATTAGAAGCATTGTAGAAGAAACTCCCTAGTCTAAACTCCATTAGGACCCATTTACCCCTTAGAATAGATTACTTAGGTGTGTGTCACACTACCCATATTATCAACTTACCTCTGTCTTGATAATTGATTAGTATCCCATAGCTTGATCATAAGAGTAGTGTTTACTTTACTCCATTGCATTCTTTTGGGATAAATAAGATACCCATGGGAATACTCTTGCGTGAAATGCTACACGACAGTTTCCGTGTGCTTGCGGACCTCATCTCTTTAGAGAGATGATCTGTGACGTAAGAAACGTCAACAAGCATTTCTGGCACCTTTGCCAGGGATGATTTGTTAATGTTTCTTAGTAGTTGTCAACAAGCATTTCTGGCGCCGTTGCCGAGGAAGGCAAAGGAAGTGAAAGATAGCTATCACTTGTGATTAAGCTATAGGTGCTACTAGTTATTAGGTAGGATTACCCTTGTTTGTTTTCTCCTTTTGTGGTGAAAATAGGGTAGTGTTGGCTAACCCATTTCATGGGATGACCAACGAGGACGCAAGTGCTCAACTACAAGATGATTCAAGGCGTACTTCAAGAAATATCCACTAGGCAACACCATTGCTTTTGCGGAAGAATTTCAGCTTCTAGTAGGAGCCAAAGTCATCCATCCCCAAGCTTGGGGAGGCTCCAAAAGTTCTTCTTGGTTTGCCTCCACCATAGGGTGGATAGTTGGCTCCTCATACAACATTCATGCCATAGGTTGGTCTACCAATCCATGACCACCTTTGTGCTAGGGCTGAAGGAGTCCTATTCTCATTCATCATGGATGTGAATATGGTCTCTACTCAAGGGGTGGATTGAAGAGTGTTATAGTTCCTTTAGCTTGGCATGCACACCACTTAACAAGGTGGTCAATCTAGCTATGGAACTACACTTCCCATTGAAGAATCATGATAGATCAAGTCAATGGAGGAGTGTTTGGAATTATCCAAGCCATGGATATTCACATGATTTGTGAAAATCCATGTCAAACATGGGCCACTTAGGGAATCATTTACCTAAGACCCATGAGGATTATTCCTTTCAAACACAACTCCAATGGCTGTCACCTACAAGGAGGTCAAGGGTGAATCAATATCACCCTTGTAATCAAGGAGGCTATGGGAATTCCAAGGGATTTAAGTTAAACTAGCCTACCTTGAAGTATCTTGTCCATGGCCAAGTAAGAAATCAAGACAGCATTTACATGAATCTCTTGACCAAGGACAAGAAACTTAAAGAGCATTTAAGATCCAAGATATCCCAAAATCACTTGTTGGGATCCCTACCCTTCGACCAAGCCCATGCAACCTAGGGCAAGTGACATTGTGGATGAAGTGTTTCTTGTTTGATTGTGGAGTCCACATGTCATCATGCCCAAGGAAGCTTTTGATCCATGATAAAAGTATGGGTTGACCTTAAGGAATATCAAGAAGGTCGAAGTGACACCCCTAAAGGACAAGCCTCACCATGCTCATAAGGGAATATCTTCAAGAGGGAGAAGCTGTCACTACATCAACAAGTCCTTGTCAAAATAACGGAGAGGCTAGGACCACCATGTGGACACATGTCCAACTGACATGCCAAAGGAGATTTGGCATGTAGATTAGGAGAAGTTGTCCACATCTTCAACTCCAGGATTGGACAACAAATCATCGCACTAAACAGGACAGAGGGAAGTGCCGCTCATCGGACTTTAAAAATTCGATGAGTTCTCGCCAATAGGTTAATTGGTAGTTATCTCATATTTGATTTCCAAATTGCATATTTGAATTTCCCATAAATCATTGCATTTGCATTTAGCATGTTTGAATTCTCACACTTGCATATTCAAAAATAAAATTTCCAACCATCATAAAACTAAAATTTTGAATTAGGAAAAAAAATTATTTGGCTATGAACCTTGGGCGTAACCACTTGTATTCATATTCCTAATTCAAACTAAAAATATTTCCCGTAAATATTCATTGCATTTGCAAGTTTTTTCAAGTTGGGCAAAGCAATTTGACAAAGGGTACAACATGTTTTTGAGCTAACGTAACCCAAAAAATCATTTGTACAAGTATCGGGAGCTAATCATCCCTCTCTATCATGGAGAGGAAGTTTGTAGGAGTAAAATAACTATGAAGGCATTCAAAGATCCGATTGTTGGGTACCCCAAGAGAATTCTATTTCAATATATCTTGGCCAAGGAGTAAATTAGGATGGTTGATACCTTTTGGAAATTAAGCCCGAAGGTCAACCATAACTATACGAGGTCGGAGATTTGACATGGAAACTCTCCGTGAGCAACCAATGGGCTGCTATGAATATGTGAGAGCATTATGCTCGCAACTATTCTAAGCACTCATTCAATCTCAAGGGAATTGTCACCATCATTGGGTGTAAGTTATTCCTTTGTGGCTAAAAGGTATGATGCACCTTAACCATGGAATGACAAGATCACATCCAATGTATATTAGGTGCAAGTTGTTCCTATGTGGCTAAATGGTATGTTATACCTTAGTCAAGGAACAACATATCACACTCAACCCATGTTGAGTGCACGTCATCCCTTTGTGGTTATAGGTATGTTGTACTTTAGCCAACGAATAACGGGTTGTACTCAACACATGTTGGGTACATATCACTCCTTTGTGGCTAAATGTTATCATTAACTTAGCCAAGGAGTGACGGATCACACTTGATATATAGCAAGAAGGTATGATATGCCTTAGCCAAAGAATGGTGGAACACACTCAATGCATGTTGAGTGCAGGTCATGCCTTTGTGCGAAGGGTTATCACTACTTTAGCCAGGGAATAACAAGGTACATCCAACATATGGAAACCTTGAGGTGTGGATGAGCGACATCGACAACACTCTCCTCAACCACACTCGTGGAACCCATGGAAGGCAACCCAACATCAACACTCAACCCTACAATGTCAAAGCCATGCTACAGCAAGCTTAGGCCAACCTCATAGCCTACATCCGTCGTTAGGGTTTCAACACCTTGCGCGGACCTTGAGCAAGAACAAGCTTGGGGAGGACCCCCACTTGAGGTAACTTGTATCACATCCCTTGCATATTTATTTCCCAGTCAGCCATCATCCACCTCGCATATAAAAAAACTTAAAAAGAAGTAGAGTAGATTTACTTTCAAAATAAAATAAAAGATGTGAGGTAAGAATGATTTGTGATTTCACATAGATGAAATGATGAGTAGTTGCTCTGTTTTAATTTTCCTAATTCCCTAGTTTACAACTTACTACTCTCCAAAATATTGCTTTCATTGGCTAGAATTGCTTTTTCCTTGATTTAGAAATTGTGGTTAGCAAAAGCTTAATCCAATTCTAAGTTGTTGTGAGATATGATATAGTGATGGGGCTGCTATTCCTAGTTTGAAAGTTAAACTTAGGTTTCCAGAGAAATTCTAAAAAGATTAAGTTACTCTCATTTGATAGGAAATACCTACCAAAGCCATATGATACATTACATTGATAAACCTTATGCATATGCTATTTGTCTTCACATTAAGATTTGTCAAACTAGTATAGACCTATGTGAGATTTCATTCTTTCTTTTTGAATTCAAGACTTCACTTGCACATGCTATACTTCTACACTAGAAGTAAGCAAAATCCCATCATACCACCATTCCATAATAAAAAGAGAAACTCCATATACTTCATGCTTAGTACTCTCTCCAAGTTTATTGAATAAAAAGGGAGTAAAAGACATGGCTACAAGAAAAAATGCATGCTTACATCATAAGCATGAGAAAAAAAGAAAAGGAAAAAGGAAAAGTGGCCATGTTTCATCACTGCAAAATAAGACAGTCTACATATATAGAAGTCATCTCAAATATCCACATCCACTTCCATTCCATCACACATGCACAAATCTTGAATTAAATAGTTTTGAATTGATATCTCCTAAGGCTTGCTTTTTTGACTTAGCAATATTATGGGTCGCAAATATGTCTGCTATATTTCCTACCAAGCTCCACATACAAGCCTTATTTAGTGGTAGGATGAATTTAGGCAAAATGCCTTGGTGAGGACATATTTCCACTACACATATAGGAGAGACTGAGAGAATCAAATTGAGGTACTTATAATAAAAATTGAACTCTTTGGAATTTTAGGGGAACTTGATTTCTAGGGTATGTGTGCTCCATTTGTTGTTCTATCTTTCAACCACCCATGAATAGGAGATGGCATAAGCCCCATAATGACTTAAGATGGGTGAAGTACCATGCCAATTTTTGCAATACTAGGTAGAGTATTTTGTTGAGCACATGGTACTTGTAAAAAATAGAACATTGTAGCAACTCTTGATCATCAACCTAAAGTCTTGACTTTAGGTTGTTGGGGGAGTTTGTTGACAGTTATTATGT
Organism: Tuctoria greenei; assembly: GCA_036927565.1. Lineage (NCBI taxonomy): Eukaryota > Viridiplantae > Streptophyta > Magnoliopsida > Poales > Poaceae > Tuctoria > Tuctoria greenei. The sequence goes on from JAYESD010000006.1 coordinate 44,304,267, forward strand.
ACCAATTTCACCTATCAATATAACTTAATTATGTGAAGGAAATATCATTTCTTGCACACATAACCTTTCTATTTAACCTATTTTCAATTGTACTTGGAGAAATTGGTGCATGCAAGTATTTTATATAGAATTGAAGTGAAACAAGGGGATGGATCCTATAAAATATCATCCCAGCCAATTAAGCGCCGACATGTGTCTCCACATGGATCAAATGGCCCACAAACAGAAGTATTTGAGGCCATCCAATGGTGTAGCACTCATATCAAGGGATGGGACCCACCTGATAGTGACCTGGAGAAAGCACACGTGAAACGGTGCAAAGACCAGGTCAGCCGACCTGGTCCTGGCGCCAAACTCGGTCAGCTTTCCATGTGTTGGCTCCTCCCAGCTTGAAGAAGTCAGTGGTGACTAATTCGCGCGCTTTTGGTGGCGGGAACCAACTGTTCTCCACCTATAAATAGGACCCCTCACTTCAACACGCACCACTTGAGCATCATTCTATTGTAAACACTAGTTCTCTTAGTCCATAGTGGAGTTAGGCTATAGAGAGGAGAGCCTCTAGTCCCAAGTCCAAGTTGGAAAAGGTATGGCTCATGTATCTTTTCTTATTTTTGTGACTTTATGCATAATAAAGATATTATCTTTAGTCTTCTTTTATTCATATACTTGGATGAAGCGTTTATTGTTTGATTGTGGATTCCATGTATGTGGTAGGAGTAGTCTTTATGATTATGCCATATCACTCTTAATCGATCATCATAAACACAACCAACCCCCATTATAGTCTAATTAGTTATGATATGATCATGTTAATATGAATAACTTATGCTATGTATCAACATTGGTTCAACGATGATTTAGTTCATTGCCTTAGGATGGCTTGTGCCATGGCTCCTAAGGTATTTACTTAATATGCTAGCATGGTTCTAGGGTAGTTAAGTAGCGTTTGATGTCTTGTAGACCCACGGATTGAATAGGTAGGCAGTAGGTGGTGACAGCCCTATCTGTCCTTTGTGATCCTTCACGTTCGGCTATGCCATAGGATCTTGGCAGGAGTCGTCCTAGTATTTATAGGGGTAAACCCGTGCCCGATGTGTTGAACAACTTAGCGTAAGTATTCACCATAGACATGCTCATTAGTATCTAACCTAGGCTATGTATATGTATATTAGAAGCATTGTAGGAGCAACTACCCAACTCTTAGTCTAAACTCCATTAGGACCCATTTACCCCTTAGAATAGATTGCTTAGGTGTGTGTCACACTATCCATATTATCAACTTACCCCTGTCTTGATAATTGAATAGTATCCCATAGCTTGATCATAAGAGTAGTGTTTACTTTACTCCATTGCCTTCCTTTAGGATAAATACGATACCTTTGGGAATACTCTTGGAGGCTAGGGAGAAGGACCTAGTCGATCGCCGGAACAAGATCCACCTCCGGGAGGAGGAGCTCGGAAGACTCGAGAGGCGGGTTGCTGCAAAGATTCAGCAAAACGCCAAAGAAGTTGAGCGCCTCGCCCGCGTGAATTCCGATCTGACGGCGGCCAGGAGATCCCTGGAAGAGATGAAGAGCTTGAGGACGGCGGACTCCCTACAGATTTGGGAGTTCCTGGGCAAGGCCAACGACGCGCTGACGCCGATGAAAGGTGAAATTCTACACGATAGTATCCGTGCACTTGCGGACCTCATCTCTTTAGAGAGATAATTTGTGACAAAAGAAACGTCAACAAGAATTTATGGCGCTTTTGCCGAGGATGATTTGTTAATGTTTCTTAGAAGCTGTCAATAACACCCCAAATTCGCGAAATCCCCAACGTGCGAAAATAGTTTTGCATCCTGAAATGTGTCGCAACCGAATATACGACCTGACACATCGAAACAGAGCAACAGAGAGGCTAGAAGGGGGTCGGCTAAACCCCCTAGTCGGCCAACATGGTGTGGGCCCCGCACAGCTCCCTATCGTTCCACAAATTTGGTTTGGATCTCCTACCCCTGAATATGATGCTATGTTATTGTTTGATTTGATTTTATATTTAATACTAAATATTTGAAAGCAATTCAACTCAACAATTTAAAATTTAAAACTTGGTAGTTAAAATTTGCTTGAGCTGAAAATTTGAATACTTTATATTTCAATTTATTGACTTGTTTGTGATTCCCACAAATAAAATAGGAACAATCTAAGTATTTGACTAGTGTGATATGATAAATGAGTTATTCGAGGAGATATCTCTTTGCTTGGAATTGATTTTTATGGTTGCACAATTTGGAGTCTTGAACTTTGCCTAATTCTCTCATTGGAAATTTAAATACCCACCACGGCCATATGATACAAATTCTTAAAAAAACACATGCATATGCAACGTTGTTTGTCATTGAACTTTGTCAAACTAATGACCCAATTGAGTGACATGCATGAACTTTTTGACTTAGAAATCTTGTGCACCCTATTGATGCAAAATTCCTCACATTGAGAATTTGCATCCACCATTTCATCCATCAATTAAAGAAACTCCATACATTATGGTCATCAAAATCTCTCAAGAAAAATAAAAAGGAGTAGAAGACATGGCTACGAAAAAAAATAAGAGAGAGAAGCATCTACTCTTCAAAAGAGGAAGTATGCCAAAAAATGAAAAAAAAAGAGAAAAGATAAGTAACCATGTTTCATCTTTAAAGAGAGAAAACTATGGAGTCCACATATATCCATTCCAATCATGTGCACAAAGATTTTCTTTGTCAATCTGTTTGTGCATAAATCTCGCATAGGATCAAGTTTTTGAATTAGTAATATATAAATTGCAATGTGTGCCACATTTATCCCTACCAAGCTCCAGATATAGCCATATTTAGTATAGGGACAAAATTGGCACGACATGCCAAGGTGAGGATCAAAACTCTTTGAAAGATTTGAGAGATTCCAAATGAGAGACAAGAGCAAGTGTTTATGTGACTTTCCGAATATAGCAAATCGTCAGAATATTTCGGCAGGAGAAGATCCAAGAGAATGACATTCCAACCATTACACTCTTCAAACACCCAAGATTGATGTGGTAGCCACATTCTGCAAAGGGAATTCATGAATTGAGGTATGAGTTGAAATATCTAGTATTCTCTTTTTCTAACTTATATCAAATTTATGACAACACCTTAGTTCTTTTTCTTGCCTTCACTCGAGGACGAGAAAAGGACTAAGTGTGGGGGAGTTTGTTGACGGTCCTTAAGTACCATATTTAGACCATCAATTCACCTCATAATGTGCACAAAAGAGAAACACAACGTAGTGGTAGGGCTAAAAACTAACCAATTCTACAAGTGTTGATGTTTACTTGTATGCTGGTGAATTTAGACCCAAAATACAAAGACATGCATGGAGTAATCCATAAAATTGGATTTCGATGAATCAGACGATGCCACATATGGATCAAATGGCCCACAAACAGAAGTATCTGAGGCCATACAATGGTGTAGTACCCATATAAAGGGATGGGACCCACCTGGCAGAGACCTGGAGAAAGCACAGCCCCAACAGAGCTTGGCCGACTAGGGAGTGGTGCCAAACCTGGTCAAATGCCACGTGTTGGCTTCTCCCGACTTGAAGAAATCGGTGGTGATTGATTCGCACGCATTTGATGGCAGCAACCGACCCTTCTCCCCCCTATAAATAGAATCTCACACCTCACTTCACACACACACCAAAAGTTGAGAATAGAATACCACTCCTAAGGTTTAGAGTAGTCCTAGAGGCTGCCAAGTAGAAGGAGAGTGAGGTGAGAGTCTAGGAGGAGGTTTGGTCTTGTCAAGTCCCTCTTCTAGACTTGTACCCCTACAAAGGTGTTATTCAAATCAAGTAAGCCCTTTGTGAATTCAATTCAAGTTTGATTCTCAATTCATAGTAGTTTGCACAAATTGTTACTTCTGGGTTCATTGCTTTAATTCATTAGAGTCTCTAGTTGTAGCTTTGTGTTCGAAACAACTAGAGTTGTGATTTAGAACGTAAGCATGGTGCTTAGATTAGAAATCACCAGTGAATACTTGTAGACCTACGGATTGAAGAGGTAGGTTGTAGGTGGTGACAGCCCTATCTGTCCTTAGTAACCCTCCACATTTCGTTATGCCATAGGCTCTTGGCAGGAGTCATCCTAGTATTGCTAGGGGTAAACCCATGCCCGAAGCAAGCATCTACCGCAAATTCCTTTGAATTAGAATCAATACTTTGAATTCCTCTCTTTTCTTTGCCTACCAAACAACTGTGTATCCTTGGGTGAATTCGTTTGTAAGATTAGCACATACGTTCCTTGGATTCGATACCCTTGGCAATACTCTCTTAAGGGAAAGTGCTACATGACAGTTTACGTGCGCTTGCGGATTTTTATGTGTGACGTAAGAAATGTCAACACTAGGCCAGGTCGAAGCACGTAAATATATATATATATATATATATATATATATATATATATATATATATACACACACACACACACACACACACATATATATATATATATCACTCAATCAAAAAATAATAAAAACATTTAATGAGCAATTATAATATGAATTAAACAATGTGTGTGCAGCGGCGGCGTGGGGGGCAGCGGTGGCGGCGACGTGGGCAATGGCGACGGCAGCGGCGTGGGAAGCATCAATTATTCAAGCAACATCATAAGCATAGACATAAATAATGTGTATAATTCACAGAGCTAAATGAAGAATTAACAAATATACATCACAAACATAGAGCTAAATGAACAATTAACATATATACATCACAAACATAGAGCTAAATGAACAATTAACATATATACATCACAAACATAGAGCTAATTGAACAATTAACATATATACATCACAAACATGAAGCTAAATGAACAATTAACAATTCAAGCACCAATCTAGCTAAACATAGGGTTTGGATGATTAACAATTCAAGAATCAATTAACAACACAAGCATCAATTAACAATTCAAGCATCAATCAAGCATCACATATGCAGCGACTGAGGCGGCACGACGACGGTGCTGCAACGGAGGCGGCGTGGTGACAGTGCTGCGATGGAGGCGGCGCGACAATAGACGAAGGCACGACCACGGGGAGCCGAAGAGAGTGTGAAGCTCTCGGGAGTCACGGCCACGGGGAGGGGTAGTGCTCGGGAGGCGCAGCCACAAGAAGCTGGCGGCCACGGGGAGGAGCGGCGCACGGGAAGGTGCAGCCTCGGGGAGCTGCCGGCAATGGGGAGGGGCGGCGCTTGGGAGGCGCGGCCTCGGGGAGCCATTGACCACGGGGAGGGGTGGCCACGGGGAGAAACGAAGATGGTGGGTCGGGAGCCCGATGGCGGTGGCTTGGTGAGAAGGCGCGCCGACATCGCTGGCATCGGGGAGGAGCGCACGGAGGCTGAGGGCGGCAGACAACGGGCACCAGAGGGCTTCAGGGCGGGCGCCGGCATTGGACGGGCGTGCGCGGTGGCGAGTGAGGGCGGCGGCATGGGAGGGTGCGAGCGAGCGGGGCAGTGGTGGAGTCGAAGTGAAATGGCATCGGGCCGAGCGGGTCATTGGGGTATATCCGTAAACTTATGATGACCCAGTAACTTGCGAAGGCCCTTGGTTTGGCCGTCGAAATTAAATAACTTGCGATGGTATTGGGTTTAGCCATCATAAATCTAACCATCTACTTGCGACAGGTGTCCTATTGGCGACGGAGTTTGGGTCTTCTGTCGCACATTGATATTCTATTGGCGACGACGGTTTAACTTGCGACGGCCACATGCGGGCCATTGCAAGTTAACCTATTTGTGACGACCAGTCGTTGCAAATTAAAATAGCTATTGCAAATGGTCGGGTTTTCTGTAGTGTTTGGGGTGGTATGTCCATTGGCCAGTGTCAGTGTCCGGGCATGCGCTGGCGATAACATCGTAGGGGAGACGATTGGTCCAATGCTGCCAGTGTCTGGTGCAGGTGTGTGGATGCGAGATTGGAGGTGTTGGCATCGCCAGGGCTGATGGGCGGCCTCGAGCCACACTCGAGGATGACAAAGACTAGAAGATGGTTGGACGACGACGAGGCCCAACTGTAGACAAGAGACGACGTTGGATGCTTGTAGTGATGCAAGCCTGCATGATGTGGCATGATGTGTTGATAAGGACATCACAACAGCGGACACATCACAACAAGGACCAATCACAAGAGCACGAGCATGGTTACTAAATCATTAGGTGAACTCATTCCAAACTTCATTTGCATGTGAGTTTGATAATATATTGCTATATGATTATTCAATTGTTATTAGGAATAATGGAGAAGATTAACAAGGGAGCAGGACTTGGGAACATGGGGAACTAGTTGGGACGTCCACAAGTGTAACACCCTCATGTTCATACATGTTTAATGTTAAGCAATATAAAAAGGAGCAAGTTTAAAATGAATTAGAAGCAAAACAGCACTTAAAAGTCTATAGAAGTACAGACTTGTCCAGTTTGTACCCCGGACTAGTCTGGTTTCCCCCTCTAATTCCCCTCCGGACTTGTCCGTTTTTGTTGCGGACTAGTTCGATTAAGTCTCTGTTCCATTCCGGACTTCTCCGTGACTGAGTGGGGACTAGTCCGATCTTTGGTACAGTTTTCAAATAAGTTGTCAAATCCCCGGACTTGTCTAATCTATGCCGAACTTTTCCATTTTGCCCTCTGGACAAGACCGGATTGGTCCGTACCTCCTACCGAACTTGTCCATTTTCGTCTCTGTCCAACATCAGACTAGTTCGACCCTCTAGCGGACTTGTCCGGCGTGCCCGACTCGGATCCAATCTTTTCTTCCACAACTTTTTTGGTATTTACCTTAATTGGGCCCAAGAATGTCATGCCTAACCCCTGTGGATCCCATGTGGGACCCCTACACGGCCTCCACCGCCTTGAAAATGAAATCCATCAAACCCTACCTCTCCACCTAAGCAACCCAACACCCCAATTTTTCACCTCTTTTCCACAATTGAAAGAAACCAAAGCCCTAGTTTGTGGGAGCCGTCATCAAGAAAAGATCCAGAAGCAAGGAGGAGAGGGAGAACACGAAAGAGTATTGTTGACGGCTCCTAAGATATACTAACAAATCATCCCTGGCAATAGTGCCAGAAATGCATGTTGGTATTATCTATGCACCATTAACTAAACATATCCAACTGATGTGTCGGAAATGCTTGTTAACGGTTCTATTGGATCACAGAGTGAATTCCACAAGCGCATGGAGATATCATTGTAGCATTTCCCCTTAAGAGTATTCCCAAGGGTGTCATTTATTTGATCCCAAAGGAAGGTGGGGTAGAGATATAACAATCATCAAGTGGAAAGGGTAGAAAGGTCTAGGTAAGAATCTAGTAAGGATGGATAAAATAATAGTGGAGCTAGTGTGATACACGCAAAAGCTTTCAAGTCTAAGGGGGGTAAGGGGATCCTAGAGGTTAGTTAAGGTTGAGAGTTATGGAGGTACTCCTACTATGCTCTATTGTACATATACATAGTCTAAACTAATTATTCATAAGCTAGATCAATAGTGAATACTTATGCTATGTGGTTCAACACATCGGGCACGGGCTTATCCCTAGCAATACTAGGGAGACTCCCGCCAAGAGCCTGTGGCATAGCCGAACATGGAGGATTACAAAGGACAGATAGGGCTATCGCCACCTACTGCCTACCTCTTCAATTCGTGGGTCTACAAGACATCAATGCTACTTAGCTATCCTAGCACCAAGCTAGCATATTAAGTAATTACCTTAAGAGCCTAGGCACAATCCATCCTAAGGCAATGAATTGAATCATCATTGAACCAATGTTGATACACAACATAATTATCCATATTAACCTAGTTACATTATAGTTAACTAGACTATAGTGGGGGTCTATAGGTTCTATGATAATGAGATATGTTCATGATGAAATAGTCATAGAAGTTATACCTTCCAGATACATGGACTCCACAATCAAACAAGAAATGCTTTGCCCAAGTATATGTATAAGTAGAGACTAAAGATACTATCTTTATTATGCATAAAGTCACAAATACAAGAAAGAATACATGAGACGTACATTTCCCAATGTAGGATTGGGAAGAGAGACTCCTTACTCCTTTCCCAATTTGGACTTGGGACTAGAGACTCTCCTCTCTACAACCTAACTGCTCTAAGACTATGGATGATAGTGTATACAATAGAGATGAAGCTCAAGTGGTGTGTGTTGAAGTGAGGGGTAGGGGGTCCTATTTATACTAGTGTTGAGGTCGGTTCCCACCACCAAAAGTGAGCGAATCAATCACCATTGACTCCAGGGAGCCGGGTGGAGCCAACACGTGGAGTTTGACCGAGTTTGGCGCCAGGAAGAGGTTGGCCAAACCCCTGGTTTGGCCGACCTGGTCAAGGCACCAATTCTCGTGTGCTTTCTCCAGGTGGCTGCCAGGTGGGTCCCCTTGATGTATATGGGTGCAACACCATTGGATCTCCTCGGATACTTCTGTTTGTGGGCCATTTGATCCATGGGATGCCACATGTTGTCTCCTGATTGGCTGGGATGATATTTTATAGGATTGGTCCCTCTACATTTCCTCATTTCCTATACAAAATGTTGCATACACATATTTCTCCAAGTCCAAGTGGAATTGGGTTAGATAGAAAGGTGATGTGTGCAAGAAATGACAAATCCTTCACATAATTGAGTTAAATTGACGGATGAAATATGTATATAACAGCCATCAACAAGGATCAATCAAGCAAGATCTTCATCGACTTTTCGATCTTCATCGCCAATTCACCCTCAACTCTCCATCAGCTCTTCATCACCAACCGTAGATCGCCAAGATTCAAGTGTTGCACTCAATTCTCGATCCTTGGAGTTATACACATGTGATACACCTTCTACTTTCCCTTTTCCATGCAAATTAAACCCCAATTCTCACAGATCGGGAAAAACCTAAATTCCAGTTTTGATCAGGGCGGACTAGTCTGGCCTTGGCACCGGACTTGTTTGGTATCTGAATCTGTTTTGGGCTGAGTTTATTCCAATTTGACTCAAATCAATTCTAAACATGTTCAAACTTGTTAAAAACTGTTAGAACACGTTAGTAAACATTAATGGCAAACATTATCAAGTTTTACCTCACAATTGCGTTAATCATGCATGACATGACATATTGAGTAATATATGAGCATTTATTGATTGTAATGTCTATTTTGTATGTTCGTTGTGCGGAATAGAAGGTTTAGCTCCAAAGGGTGTTGTTGAGGACCTCCAGCACTAGAATTTTAAATCCTTTGACCCTAACCAAGCTCAAGAGCAAAGCGAGTGTCCTTGATCATATTGATCCTATTTTTAAATGTTTTGTTTGCAAAATTGCATGCTTGTGTCAAATTGATGGGAAACCCAAAATAGGTGTTTACTAGTCTTGTTTGTACACCCTTGTCGATTGGGATATATTGTAGGGAGTCAGGAAGGATTTTTACCTTTTTGCTTTGCTTTAATAAATTGGGATGGGAAAACTACCAAATGGCTTAATTGTTAATTAGTGAGGTTATGAATGATGTGAATTGATGAATATGGTTAACTGGTAAACGTGGGACTTGGGAGATCTAAGCAAGCATGGACTGTGGACTGGGTTGGATATTATGGTGGTTTGCTTGCTTTAGATCTAACGACCAGTTCGTGGAGCGACTATCCAGGATTTACAGTGCCATCACAAGGCCAAGTATGGGTGCGGCGTAGTTGAATAATTAGGTGAGCTGCTGGTATTGTATGGACCATTGGATGGTGCGGGGAATGGGAGTCGAGAAGGGCTACCTTGGGATCCGCATGGCACATGAGGGGGCCCGTGGGTGGGAGAATGGAGATTCAAGCCTACTGGTGAAACCTTAGTGGATCCATATATGCTAGTAGTCCCTTTGTAAAAGCTATTTTGTGATATCTTGGCCACACACCAAAGGGAGTGTGAGACGGCATATGGGAGTTTCTTAGTCACCGAAAGGTGATGAAATCACAAACATGTAAGTAAAGTGGTACAACCTCTGCAGAGTGTGTCTAAAACTATCATGATAGTTGTGCTAGCGGTCATTAGCAACCTAGACCCTCACATGATTAGTGTGATACTTGGTATTTGGTATGGTTTGGTATTGGATATGGTTATGATTATGGTTGTGGACATGGTTATTGATGAAAGTGAGGATCTGGAAGTCTGGATGGATAATTAATGTTGGTTTTATATTATGATGTTATGTGGGCTATGATGGGAATTATTTCACATAGACATAGTAAGATGCTTTTTACCTGTTTTCAAAATTACTTTTCAGCAATTAGCCATTATTTATTATCAATGCCTTGTTTAAGCTACATTTCATTATTTTCCCACACTTGCTGAGTACAACATGTACTCACCCTTGCAATTCCCCCCCCCACCCCCCCCACCAACAGTTTCAGGTGATGTCTGGGAGTATCGTGATAATAATTCGGAGTACTAGGTTGTGTGCTGCCGTCGATTTGCCTATGGAGTTGCTTAGAGCCGCGCTACCCGTTATGCTTAGTTTGCTCAGTTGCTTAGCTTCATACTTAGATTGTTCCCGCTACAGTATTAGCCTCATTATCATTAATGATCATTAGAGTGTAACTTGAGGATTATTTGAATATTGTAATAAAAGTACTTCTTAATTAATTTGTGTTGTGGTTATTATCTGTTTATCATTTGTGAATCACTTGTGTATGTGTGTTAAACATCCTGGGCACACATATACTGCACTTGGTTCATTTTTTAGAACCGGGTGTCACAAGTTGGTATCAGAGCCATAGGTTGACCGCAGGACGCAACTTAGATAGAATGGACACTTTAGAGCACATAGAAACACTCAAGAAACATTGTTGTTTGTTTTGCTTGCTGATTGCTATGTATTGTTGCTTGTATGCTTAGTAGAGGATTGTGGGATGCTTTAGCACTTGCCACATCCATGTAGGCTAGTATAGGTAGTTTCTTAGTTTCATATCCCTTGATGCATATAGTTGGGGACATTTTCTTATTTATTCTATCTCTTGCTCTTTCTTCAGATGGCGAGGACTCGCAACTAGTGGGATGCCAATGGTGAGGAGGATAACAATGGAGCATCTCAGAACAACAACGGGCCTGGACCTGAGGCTATCGACCTTCAACAGTTGTTGGCTATGCAGAATCAGCTTATGCAGACCGTGATGCAGACTTTGGGACATCTGCAGGTCAATAATCAGAATCTGCCCCACATGCCTCCACTGCCACCCCCACCAGCTCATAACAGGTTGGGAGACTTTATGAGGACTAGGCCACCCACTTTTGATCAAGCCAATGATCCTATGGAAGATGATGATTGGTTGAAATCTGTGGAGAAGAAGCTTGCGATTGTCCAATGCAATGACAGGGAGAAGGTTCTCTTTGCTTCCCATCAGCTAGTTGGAGCAGCTGTAGATTGGTGGGACTCGCTTTGCAATGCCCATGAGAAGCAAGAGAGGATCACTTGGGCTGAATTCAAGGAGAAGTTCTGCTCTCACTTCGTTCCTGAAGGTGTTATGATCCTGAAGAGGCAGGAATTTGAGAACCTAAGGCAAGGGAAGTCAAGTGTGAGTGAGTATCTCAATAAATTCACTCAACTCTCAAGGTATGCTCCGTAAGATGTTAATCGGGACAGCCACAAGCAGTATTTATTTATGAGAGGCCTACACAATGAAATTCAAGTCCAATTGCTCAATTGTGACTATGCAAATTTCCAGAAGCTTGTGGATAAAGCTCTTGTGGTTGAGAACAAGGTTCGTGAGATGGAGCAAGACAATAAGAGAAAGACACTGTATGAAGGGCAGCCACAAGGGAGCAATGTCCGTCCCCGCTTTGGGCCGCCAAATGAGCCATACTACAACCCCTTCGTTCCTGCTTATCGAGTTGCTTATCCTCCACGCCCAAACCAGCAGCAGCAGTGCCTCGTTATGCAAGCACCTCACCAGCCTGCGCCTTATGCACCGTGCCCCAGTATGGTAAATAACCCTCAAGGTCAGCAGCGCCCGAGTTTCCCTGGTGCTTCAGGCAAAAAGACATGTTATGTTTGTGGAGAAGCTAGACACTTCGCAAGTCAGTCCAAGAGGAGCTATGGACCAATGAACAATGCACCACAACCGAATGGAGGAGCACCACAAGGCAACCGTGGAAAGCAGAATGTCACTCATGGCAATGTGAATCATGTCTCTACTGAGGATGCCCAACAAGCGGATAACATCGTGATTTGTATGTTCCTCGCCAACTCCAACCCCGCGACCGTTTTATTTTATTTTGGAGAATCTCATTCATTCATATCATCAAAGTTTGTTGCCAAGTATAATATGCCTATAGCTCATTTGAAGCACACTATGATGGTAAAATCTCCTGGAGGAGAGATGAGGACAAATATAGTGTGTCCGAGAGTAAGTATCAAAATAAGGGGGTAGACTTTCTCGCGAATCTCATTGTCTTGGATTCCCAATGAATAGACATAATACTTGGTATGGATTGGTCGAGCAAGTATAATGGAGTGATTCATGGTGCTGAGAGGATTGTGCAATTGACAAGTGAGCATGGCACCCGCATTGAAGTTGAGATAGCCCAACCCACGACGGATAAAGCAACGATGAGTCATGTGGAAAGTGTGACACCGGAGAGCATTCCAGATGTTCATGAGTATCCAGATGTATTTCTGGATGAGTTACCAGGTATTCCACTAGATTGTGATATCGAGTTTGTTATTGAATTAACACCTGAAACTGCACCTATAGCTAAGAGGACATATAGGATGCCTCCTAAGGAATTAGAGGAGCTCAAGAAGCAAATCAAGAGCAGCTAGAGAAGGGTTTCATCCGACCAAGCTCTTCACCTTGGGGAGCCCCGGTGCTTTTCATGGATAAGAAGGATGGATCCCAAAGGATGTGTGTGGATTACCGAGCTCTTAATGAGGTGGCGATCAACAACTAGTATATATTGACCCGTATAGAGGATTTGTTCGAACAGATGAAGGGTGCATGTGTTTTCTCCAAGATCGATTTGAGGTCAGTCTACTTCAAAATGATGATTAGACCGTCGAATATCCCCAAAACAGCTTTTCGAACACGGTATGGATTTTATGAGTACACTGTTATATCCTTTGAATTGACGAATGCGTCTGCATACTTTATGTACCTCATGAATAAGGTCTTCATGGAGTACTTGGATAAGTTAGTTGTGGTGTTCATTGATAACATTATGATCTACTCAAGAAGCAAGGAGGAACATGAGGAGCATTTGAGGCTCACGTTGCAGAAATTGAGGGAACATCAGTTATATGCCAAATTCAGCAAGTGCCAGTTTTGGTTAAGGTAAGTGTCATTTTTAGGTCATATCATCTGGGAAGGAGGAGTATCGGTTGACCCAGGAAAAGTGAGGGATGTGCTAAAATGGGAACCGCCACAGAATGTAAAGGAAATTAGGAGTTTTCTTGAAATGGATGGATATTATCGTCGGTATATCAAGGACTTTTCCGAAATAGCCAAGCCAATGATAGAATTGCTAATGAAGGGGAAAGAATTCCAATGGACTCCATCTTGTCAAGACAGCTTTGAGGAGCTAAGGAAGAGGTTAACCACCGCACCGGTCTTAGTTTTGCCAGATGTGAGCAAAAGCTTCGATATCTATAGCGATGCATCAAGACAGGGACTTGGATGTGTGCTCATGCAAGAAGGTAAAGTGGTAGCCTATGCATCAAGACAATTGAAGAAACATGAGAAGAATTATCCTACACATGATCTCGAACTTGCAGCCATAGTGCATGCCTTGAAGATTTGGAAACATTACATTCTTGGTCACAGGTGTGAGATTTACACGGATCACAAGAGTCTCAAGTACATATTCACTCAAACGGATCTGAGTTTGAGGCATCGAAGATGGTTGGAGCTCATCAAGGATTATGATGTGGGAATCAACTATCAACTCGGGAAGGCTAAGGTCGTGGCCGATACTTTGAGTCAAAAAGGAGTAAGTCACCAGCTCACGGTTCGGGAGTTGCCATCTGAAATATGCAAGGATTTTCAACAGTTAAATCTTGGATTCATGAATGAGATGGGGATAATGGAGTTAAATCCGACCCTGGAGCAAGAAATCCGAGAAGGTCGGTCCAAGGATGAGGAAATCAAAGAAAGAACCCAAGAAGGGAAAGAATTCAGATTTGATGAGGATGACCAAGGTACTCTATGGCTTGGGAAGAGGATTGTTGTGCCTAATGTGAAGCACCTCCGTGAAACAATATTAAAGGAGGCACATGATTCACCTTACTCAATTCATCCCGGCTGTACAAAGATGGACAAAGACTTGAAGACATGCTATTGGTGGGCTAGCATGAAAAAGGACATAGTTGAGTATGTAGCTTTGTGTGATGTGTGCCAACGGGTCAAAGCCGAACACCAAAGGCCAGCCGGATTATTGCAGCCATTGAAGATTCCGGAATGGAACTAGGAAGAAGTTTGTAAGGACTTCACAGTTAGATTACCGTGAACCCAGTCTGGTTATGACTCGATATGGGTTATCGTAGATCGGTTCACAAAATCAGCTCATTTCATTCTTGTCAAGACTACTTATGGTGGAGAAAAGTTGGCAGAATTGTATATGGGAAGAATTGTGTGCTTACACGGAGTACCCAAGAGAATAGTCTCCGGTAGAGGTTCTGAATTTACCTGAAGGTTCTGGCAAAAGATGCACAAGATGGGAACTCAATTGAATTTTAGTTCTGCATATCATCCTCAAACGGATGGGCAAACTGAGAGGACGAATCAGATTTTGGATGGATCAGTTGTGCCTTAAAGTATGGAAGAAATTGGGACAAAAGTCTGCCATATGCTGAGTTCTCCTACAATAGCAGATATCAAGCAAGTTTGAAAATGACACCATATGAAGCGTTGTAAGGGAGGAGGTGTAGAACACCATTGTTTTCGAATGAGACAGAAGAAACTCAAGTGTTTGGGCCTGATGTGATACAAGAGGCTGAAAAGCAAGTTCAGGTGATCCATGAAAATTTAAGGGATGCTCAATCAAGACAAAAGGGCTACGCGGATAATAGGCGGAGAAAATTAGCCTTTGAAGTAGGAGACTTCGTATACCTTAAAGTGTCACCTATGTAAGGTCATAAGCGGTTTAATGTCAGAGGCAAGTTGGCACCTCGGTGAAAGCATCTAGGCCCCCATGAGGTACGGTTTCGGTGATTAATGACAACCATTGGATTTTACTAATGAATTTGTGAATGCAAGGTTCCCCATGAGGCGCGCTTATCTAGAGGCTATTGCTCCCGAAGTATGGGAAGCGACCCAAGCGGGGTTTGGAGAACACAACTATGTTGGTGATCAAATTAAATGGGATGCTAAAGCTAGGAATGCAATCTATGAATGTATTAGTCAAGATGTGTTTGCTAGGATTGCTAGCAAAGAAAAAACTTGTGAAATTTGGGCTTGCTTAATAGAGATTCATGAGGGTTCTTCTCGAGTCAAGGAACTTAAATATCACATGCTTAAAGCAAAATATGAAGAATTTAAGATGTTACCTCATGAAAATGTCAATGAGATGTTCTCTCGCTTGAATGTACTTATTGAAGAAATTAATGCTCTTGACATTGCTTCTCTTGGCAAGGGACTCATCAACCGCAAGATCCTCATGATCCTTCCCAAGCCAAAGTACAACATCATCAACTCCATGCTTCAAAAGGAGTCTCTTTACCACATTGAAGTTTCAGAGCTTATTGGAGAAATTCACGCTCATGAGATGAGTGTACTTGGGATGATGGGGCTATCATCTTCAAAAACAATTGCTCTAAATGCCTCCACCAAGAAAACAAGCCTCAAGAAGAAGAAGGTGGTTGAGCCTAGCTCAACTGAAGAGGAGCAAGCATCAAGTGAAGATGAAGATGATGAGCTTGCATTGATGATGAGGAAGTTCTCACGCTTGAACTCCAAGATTACCAAGAAGGGATACACCTTTGATCCCAAGAAGAAAGCGTTTCTACCAAGGAGAGATGATTACAAGACTTGCTACAATGGTGGTGATCAAGGCCACATCTCCTATGATTGTCCAAAACTGGACAAAATAAGAGAGAACCACAAGAGCAAGCATCACAAGCTTGAAGAAATTGATGATGATGAAGAAGAGGCCAAACCCAGACCAAGAGCCTTTGTGAAGAAGAAACATGACAAGGGAAAGAAGGCAAGACTGTTCCCAAAGAAGAGAAATGGCCCAGAAAAGGTGTTCATGTGTGAGGCAAATGAATGGGTCACCGACGAAGAAACAAGTGATGAAGAGGGTGAAGTGGTAGAAGAAAGTTTGGCCGGCCTCGCCATTGCCAACAATGATGACTCACCTCTTCATCCACCGCCCATGTGCCTCATGGCGAAAGGTAACACCAAGGTATGTGACGACTCTAGCGATGATGAGATTTCCCCCGATGATTTAACTTCTTTGATAAATGAATATCATGCTATCATTAAGAGGGAAAAGAGTAAGGTTAAAGCTCTTGAAGAAACTCATGCTAGACTAGAGAGTGCTAACCTCGATTTGCTTGACAAGTATGAAAGCATACTCAAAGAGCATGACACGCTCAAATCTCATGTCAAGCAAATTGAGGAAGAAAAGGCTAAAATCAAGTTAGATAATCATGAGCTTAACTTAGCACACCAAACACTCTTGAAAGAGCACAACAAGTTAGTACAAGAACATCAAACACTTAACCTTGCTCATGACGTGCTTGATCAAGAGTTGAAAAATATAAAGAAGCAAACTCTTAATGATAGGATATCCATTACTTCTCATGTCACTAATGCCTTGAACAAGTCTTTGTCTTTGAAAGCAAACGCTAGGGAGAAGGACTTGTTGGAACAAATTGAGAGTCTCCGCACTAGTGTGGCTAGACTTTCAAAAGGGGAAGTCAAACACAAGGAAATACTCTTCCAACAAGCAAAGGCCTTCAACAAGAGAGGACTTGGATCCTTCCCGGTGCCTAACAAAGGAAAGGTGCCCTCACCGGAGCTTAGAAAAAGCTTCGTCAAGGAAGTAGGTTCTTATTGCCAACATTGTGAAGTCACCGGTCACCACACAAGGGAGTGTCCTCTTCCTAACCGACCCTCTCCCAAGTTGCCTATTAATTACAAATCTACTTTCAATGATCATTATTATCTCTTGAGTAAAGTAGATGGCAAGGTGAAGGCTAGGTTCATTGGCAAAGACATGAAGGGCATGAAGGGGAAGCTCCCCAGGCAACTTTGGGTCCCAAAGACACTTGTATCACACATACAAGGACCTAAGTTGGCTTGGGTGCCTAAAGTTAAAAATTGAATTCATGTGTGTAGGTGAACTACAAAGCCGGAGGAAAGCATTGGGTACTCGATAGCGGGTGCACCCAACATATGACCGGCAATGATGGTATGTTCACCACCATAGAAAATCCCGGCAATCATTAATGATCATTAGAGTGTAACTTGAGGATTATTTGAATATTGTAATAAAAGTACTTCTTAATTAATTTGTGTTGTGGTTATTATCTGTTTATCATTTGTGAATCACTTGTGTATGTGTGTTAAACATCCTGGGCACACATATACTGCACTTGGTTCATTTTTTGGAACCGGGTGTCACAAGTTGGTATCAGAGACATAGGTTGACCGCAGGACGCAGCTTAGATAGAATGGACACTTAGAGCACATAGAAACACTCAAGAAACATTGTTGTTTGTTTTGCTTGCTGATTGCTATGTATTGTTGCTTGTATGCTTAGTAGAGGATTGTGGGATGCTTTAGCACTTGCCACATCTATGTAGGCTAGTATAGGTAGTTTCTTAGTTTCATATCCCTTGATGCATATAGTTGGGGACATTTTCTTATTTATTCTATCTCTTGCTCTTTCTTCAGATGGCGAGGACTCGCAACTAGTGGGATGCCAATGGTGAGGAGGATAACAATGGAGCATCTCAGAACAACAACGGGCCTGGACCTGAGGCTATCGACCTTCAGCAGTTGTTGGCTATGCAGAATCAGCTTATGCAGACCGTGATGCAGACTTTGGGACATCTACAGGTCAATAATCAGAATCTGCCCCACATGCCTCCACTGCCACCCCCACCAGCTCATAACAGGTTGGGAGACTTTATGAGGACTAGGCCACCCACTTTTGATCAAGCCAATGATCCTATGGAAGATGATGATTGGTTGAAATCTGTGGAGAAGAAGCTTGCGATTGTCCAATGCAATAACAGGGAGAAGGTTCTCTTTGCTTCCCATCAGCTAGTTGGAGCAGCTGTAGATTGGTGGGACTCGCTTTGCAATGCCCATGAGAAGCAAGAGAGGATCACTTGGGCTGAATTCAAGGAGAAGTTCTGCTCTCACTTCGTTCCTGAAGGTGTTATGATCCTGAAGAGGCAGGAATTTGAGAACCTAAGGCAAGGGAAGTCAAGTGTGAGTGAGTATCTCAATAAATTCACTCAACTCTCAAGGTATGCTCCGTAAGATGTTAATCGGGACAGCCGCAAGCAGTATTTATTTATGAGAGTCCTACACAATGAAATTCAAGTCCAATTGCTCAATTGTGACTATGCAAATTTCCAGAAGCTTGTGGATAAAGCTCTTGTGGTTGAGAACAAGGTTCGTGAGATGGAGCAAGACAATAAGAGAAAGACACCGTATGAAGGGCAGCCACAAGGGAGCAATGTCCGTCCCCGCTTTGGGCCGCCAAATGAGCCATACTACAACCCCTTCGTTCCTGCTTATCAAGTTGCTTATCCTCCACGCCCAAACCAGCAGCAGCAGTGCCTCGTTATGCAAGCACCTCACCAGCCTGCGCCTCATGCACTGTGCCCCAGTATGGTAAATAACCCTCAAGGTCAGCAGCGCCCGAGTTTCCCTGGTGCTTCAGGCAAAAAGACATGTTATGTTTGTGGAGAAGTTGGACCCTTCGCAAGTCAGTCCAAGAGGAGCTATGGACCAATGAACAATGCACCACAATCGAATGGAGGAGCACCACAAGGCAACCGTGGAAAGCAGAATGTCACTCATGGCAATGTGAATCATGTCTCTACTGAGGATGCCCAACAAGCGGATAACATCGTGATTTGTATGTTCCTCGCCAACTCCAACCCCGCGACCGTTTTATTTTATTCTGGAGAATCTCATTCATTCATATCATCAAAGTTTGTTGCCAAGTATAATATGCCTATAGCTCATTTGAAGCACACTATGTTGGTAAAATCTCCTGGAGGAGAGATGAGGACAAATATAGTGTGTCCGAGAGTAAGTATCAAAATAAGAGGGTAGACTTTCTCGCGAATCTCATTGTCTTGGATTCCCAAGGAATAGACATAATACTTGGTATGGATTGGTCGAGCAAGTATAATGGAGTGATTCATGGTGCTGAGAGGATTGTGCAATTGACAAGTGAGCATGGCACCCGCATTGAAGTTGAGATAGCCCAACCCACGACGGATAAAGCAACGATGAGTCATGTGGAAAGTGTGACACCGGAGAGCATTCCAGATGTTCATGAGTATCCAGATGTATTTCCGGATGAGTTACCAGGTATTCCACTAGATTGTGATATCGAGTTTGTTATTGAATTAACACCTGAAACTGCACCTATAGCTAAGAGGACATATAGGATGCCTCCTAAGGAATTAGAGGAGCTCAAGAAGCAAATCAAGAGCAGCTAGAGAAGGGTTTCATCCAACCAAGCTCTTCACCTTGGGGAGCCCCAGTGCTTTTCATGGATAAGAAGGATGGATCCCAAAGGATGTGTGTGGATTACCGAGCTCTTAATGAGGTGGCGATCAACAACTAGTATATATTGACTCGTATAGAGGATTTGTTCGACCAAATGAAGGGTGCATGTGTTTTCTCCAAGATCGATTTGAGGTTAGTCTACTTCAAAATGATGATTAGACCGTCGAATATCCCCAAAACAGCTTTTCGAACATGGTATGGATTTTATGAGTACACTGTTATATCCTTTGAATTGACGAATGCGTCTGCATACTTTATGTACCTCATGAATAAGGTCTTCATGGAGTACTTGGATAAGTTAGTTGTGGTGTTCATTGATAACATTATGATCTACTCAAGAAGCAAGGAGGAACATGAGGAGCATTTGAGGCTCACGTTGCAGAAATTGAGGGAACATCAGTTATATGCCAAATTCAGCAAGTGCCAGTTTTGGTTAAGGGAAGTGTCACTTTTAGGTCATATCATCTGGGAAGGAGGAGTATCGGTTGACCCAGGAAAAGTGAGGGATGTGCTAAAATGGGAACCGCCACAGAATGTAAAGGAAATTAGGAGTTTTCTTGAAATGGATGGATATTATCGTCGGTTCATCAAGGACTTTTCCGAAATAGCCAAGCCAATGATAGAATTGCTAATGAAGGGGAAAGCATTCCAATGGACTCCATCTTGTCAAGACAGCTTTGAGGAGCTAAAGAAGAGGTTAACCACCGCATCGGTCTTAGTTTTGCGAGATGTGAGCAAAAGCTTCGATATCTATAGCGATGCATCAAGACAGGGACTTGGATGTGTGCTCATGCAAGAAGGTAAAGTGGTAGCCTATGCATCAAGACAATTGAAGAAACATGAGCAGAATTGTCCTACACATGATCTCGAACTTGCAGCCATAGTGCATGCCTTGAAGATTTGGAGACATTGCATTCTTGGTCACAGGTGTGAGATTTACACGGATCACAAGAGTCTCAAGTACATATTCACTCAAACGGATATGAATTTGAGGCATCGAAGATGGTTGGAGCTCATTAAGGATTATGATGTGGGAATCAACTATCAACTCGGGAAGGCTAAGGTCGTGGCCGATACTTTGATTCAAAAAGGAGTAAGTCACCAGCTCACGGTTCGGGAGTTGCCATCTGAAATATGCAAGGATTTTCAACGGTTAAATCTTGGATTCGTGAATGAGATGGGGATAATGGAGTTAAATCCGACCCTGGAGCAAGAAATCCGAGAAGGTCGGTCCAAGGATGAGGAAATCAAGGAAATCAAAGAAAGAACCCAAGAAGGGAAAGAATTCAGATTTGATGAGGATGACCAAGGTACTCTATGGCTTGGGAAGAGGATTGTTGTGCCTAATGTGAAGCACCTCCGTGAAACAATATTAAAGGAGGCACATGATTCACCTTACTCAATTCATCCCGGCTGTACAAAGATGTACAAAGACTTGAAGACATGCTATTGGTGGGCTAGCATGAAAAAGGACATAGTTGAGTATGTAGCTTTGTGTGATGTGTGCCAACGGGTCAAAGCCGAACACCAAAGGCCAGCCGGATTATTACAGCCATTGAAGATTCCGGAATGGAACTAGGAAGAAGTTTGTAAGGACTTCACAGTTATATTACCGTGAACCCAGTCTGGTTATGACTCGATATGGGTTATCATAGATCGGTTCACGAAATCAGCTCATTTCATTCTTGTCAAGACTACTTATGGTGGAGAAAAGTTGGCAGAATTGTATATGGGAAGAATTGTGTGCTTACATGGAGTACCCAAGAGAATAGTCTCCGGTAGAGGTTCTGAATTTACCTGAAGGTTCTGGCAAAAGATGCACAAGATGGGAACTCAATTGAATTTCAGTTCTGCATATCATCCACAAACGGATGGGCAAACTGAGAGGACGAATCAGATTTTGGATGGATCAGTTGTGCCTTAAAGTATGGAAGAAATTGGGACAAAAGTCTGCCATATGCTGAGTTCTCCTACAATAGCAGATATCAAGCAAGTTTGAAAATGACACCATATGAAGCGTTGTATGGGAGGAGGTGTAGAACACCATTGTTTTCGAATGAGACAGAAGAAACTCAAGTGTTTGGGCCTGATGTGATACAAGAGGCTGAAAAGCAAGTTCAGGTGATCCATGAAAATTTAAGGGATGCTCAATCAAGACAAAAGGGCTACGCGGATAATAGGCGGGGAAACTTAGCCTTTGAAGTGGGAGACTTCGTATACCTTAAAGTGTCACCTATGTAAGGTCATAAGCGGTTTAATGTCAGAGGCAAGTTGGCACCTCGGTGAAAGCATCTAGGCCCCCATGAGGTACGGTTTCGGTGATTAATGACAACCATTGGATTTTACTAATGAATTTGTGAATGCAAGGTCCCCCATGAGGTGCGCTTATCTAGAGGCTATTGCTCCCGAAGTATGGGAAGCGACCCACGCGGGGTTTGGAGAACACAACTATGTTGGTGATCAAATTAAATGGGATGCTAAAGCTAGGAATGCAATCTATGAATGTATTAGTCAAGATGTGTTTGCTAGGATTGCTAGCAAAGAAAAAACTTGTGAAATTTGGGCTTGCTTAATAGAGATTCATGAGGGTTCTTCTCGAGTCAAGGAACTTAAATATCACATGCTTAAAGCAAAATATGATGAATTTAAGATGTTACCTCATGAAAATGTCAATGAGATGTTCTCTCGCTTGAATGTACTTATTGAAGAAATTAATGCTCTTGACATTGCTTCTCTTGGCAAGGGAATCATCAACCGCAAGATCCTCATGCTCCTTCCCAAGCCAAAGTACAACATCATCAACTCCATGCTTCAAAAGGAGTCTCTTGACCACATTGAAGTTTCAGAGCTTATTGGAGAAATTCACGCTCATGAGATGAGTGTACTTGGGATGATGGAGCTATCATCTTCAAAAACAATTGCTCTAAAGGCCTCCACCAAGAAAACAAGCCTCAAGAAGAAGAAGGTTGTTGAGCCTAGCTCAAGTGAAGAGGAGCAAGCATCAAGTGAAGATGAAGATGATGAGCTTGCATTGATGATGAGGAAGTTCTCACGCTTGAACTCCAAGATTACCAAGAAGGGATACACCTTTGATCCCAAGAAGAAAGCGTTTCTACCAAGGAGAGATTATTACAAGACTTGCTACAATTGTGGTGATCAAGGCCACATCTCCTATGATTGTCCAAAACTGGACAAAATAAGAGAGAACCACAAGAGCAAGCATCGCAAGCTTGAAGAAAGTGATGATGATGAAGAAGAGGCCAAACCCAGACCAAGAGCCTTTGTGAAGAAGAAACATGACAAGGGAAAGAAGGCAAGATTGTTCCCAATGAAGAGAAATGGCCCACAAAAGGTTTTCATGTGTGAGGCAAATGAATGGGTCACTGACGAAGAAACAAGTGATGAAGAGGGTGAAGTGGAAGAAGAAAGTTTGGCCGGCCTCGCCATTGCCAACAATGATGACTCACCTCTTCATCCACCGCCCATGTGCCTCATGGCGAAAGGTAACACCAAGGTATGTGACGACTCTAGCGATGATGAGCTTTCCCCCGATGATTTAAATTCTTTGATAAATGAATATCATTCTATCATTAAGAGGGAAGAGAGTAAGGTTAAAGCTCTTGAAGAAACTCGTGCTAGACTTGAGAGTGCTAACCTCGATTTGCTTGACAAGTATGAAAGCATACTCAAAGAGCATGACACGCTCAAATCTCATGTCAAGCAAATTGAGGAAGAAAAGGCTAAAATCAAGTTAGATAATCATGAGCTTAACTTAGCACACCAAACACTCTTGGAAGAGCACAACAAGTTAGTACAAGAACATCAAACACTTAACCTTGCTCATGACGTGCTTGATCAAGAGTTGAAAAATATAAAGAAGCAAACTCTTAATGATAGGATATCCATTACTTCTCATGTCACTAATGCCTTGAACAAGTCTTTGTCTTTGAAAGCAAACGCTAGGGAGAAGGACTTGTTGGAACAAATTGAGAGTCTCCGCACTAGTGTGGCTAGACTTTCAAAAGGGGAAGTCAAACACAAGGAAATACTCTTCCAACAAGCAAAGGCCTTCAACAAGAGAGGACTTGGATCCTTCCCGGTGCCTAACAAAGGAAAGGTGCCCTCACCGGAGCTTAGAACAAGCTTCATCAAGGAAGTAGGTTCTTATTGCCAACATTGTGAAGTCACCGGTCACCACACAAGGGAGTGTCCTCTTCCTAACCGACCCTCTCCCAAGTTACCTATTAATTACAAATCTACTTTCAATGATCGTTATTATCTCTTAAGTAAAGTAGATGGCAAGGTGAAGGCTAGGTTCATTGGCAAAGACATGAAGGGCATGAAGGGGAAGCTCCCCAGGCAACTTTGGGTCCCAAAGACACTTGTATCACACATACAAGGACCTAAGTTGGCTTGGGTGCCTAAAGTTAAAAATTGAATTCATGTGTGTAGGTGAACTACAAAGCCGGAGGAAAGCATTGGGTACTCGATAGCGGGTGCACCCAACATATGACCGACAATGATGGTATGTTCACCACCATAGAAAACCCCGGCAATCATGAACAAGTCACCTTTGGTGATAACTCTAAGGGAAAGGTAATTGGGTTAGGTAAAATTGCTATTTCAAATGATTATCCATTTCCAATGTTTTGTATGTCAAGTCACTTAGTTTTAATTTACTTTTCATTGCACAAATATGTGATCTTGGACTAACATGCACATTTAGCAAAAATGATGTTGTTATGAGTAGTGAAACAAGCCAAGACATAGTCTTTAAAGGATTTCGGCATGTACATCTCTACCTAGTAGACTTCTCCAACAAGAATGCTAGCTTGACCACTTGCCTTTTCACTAAGACAAGTTTGGGATGACTATGGCACCGACGCATAGCGCACATTGGGATGAGCAAACTCAAGAAGTCATTCAAGCTTGGGATGGTGACCGGCATGAAGGATGTTACTTTTGAGAAGAACAAGCTTTGTAGCGCTTGTCAAGCCGGGAAGCAAGTTGCTTCACACCATCCAATGAAGACAATGGTGTCAACCTCCAAGCCACTTGAGCTACTCCACATGGACCTCTTCGGACCGTTCACATATAAAAGCCTTAGCGGTAACCTCTATTGTCTTGTTATAGTTGATGACTACTCTCGCTATGCTTGGACTCTATTTCTAGGTGACAAGAGTGAAACTCTGGAAGTGTTCAAGACCTTCGACAACCGCGCTCAAAGGGAATTTCAACTTCACATCATCAAGGTCCGGAGTGACAACGGCACCGAATTCAAAAACTACAACATTGGGGAGTGGTGTGATCGTGAAGGCGTGAAACATGAGTTTTCGGCCACATACACTCCTCAACAAAACGGTGTTGTTGAAAGGAAGAACAAGACACTCATCACTCTTGCGAGAGCAATGCTTGATGACTACTGCACGTCGGAGAAGTTTTGGGCCAAAGCAATCAACACGGTGTGCCATGACGCAAATAGGGTCTATCTACATCGACTACTTCAAAAGACCCCGTACGAGCTTCTCATTGGGAGAAAGCCCAACATCTCCTACTTTCGAGTCTTTGGATGCAAGTGCTACATCTACCACAAGAAAAGGCTCGGTAAGTTTGAAAGAAGATGTGATGTTGGTATATTCCTTGGTTACGCATCAAACTCAAAAGCATATCAAGTATTCAACCAAACCTCCGGTTTAGTTGAGGAAAGTTGTGATGTTGAGTTTGATGAGACTAATGGCTCCCAAGAGCAGAGTTTTGGTCATGATGAAATAGATGATGAGCCTCTACGAGAAGCCATGAAGAACATGACCATTGGAGACATCAAGCCTGAAGTTGAGGAGAGCCATGATCAAGGGGGAGCTTCAAGTTACAACAACAACACCTCTATGGCGCCTCAATTTGACGAAAAAGAGAAGGATAATACATTGCCGACTCAAGACTCACAAGCCCAACAACATCAAGAAGAAGAAGAAGTCCATGATCAAGTCCAACCACAAGAGGAGCAACACGCATCACCATTGCCAAGTGCTTCACAACCACTTATGAGGCATGGACGCATCTCCAAGGCGCATCCGATGGACCAAATCATCGGAAGTCCGTCAAGGGGTGTAAGTACACGTTCTCGCCATTTCGCCTCATTTTGTGAGCACTACTCGTTTGTTTCATGTGTAGAACCCACTCATATTGAGGAAGCACTCCAAGACCCAAATTGGGTGATGGTCATGCAAGAAGAACTCAACAACTTCATCCGCAATGAAGTTTGGGTGTTGGAGGAGCGACCCAAGGACAAGAACGTCATCGGAACAAAGTGGGTGTACCGCAACAAACAAGACGAGAATGGCATTGTGGTCCGCAACAAGGCAGGACTTGTGGCCAAGGGGTTCTCGCAAGATTAGACTTTGGGGAGACATTTGCCCCGGTCTCCCGGCTAGAAGACATCTATATAC
This sequence comes from Tuctoria greenei, assembly GCA_036927565.1. Lineage (NCBI taxonomy): Eukaryota > Viridiplantae > Streptophyta > Magnoliopsida > Poales > Poaceae > Tuctoria > Tuctoria greenei. The sequence continues at coordinate 44,330,500 of JAYESD010000006.1, forward strand.
TTATTGCCTTTGCATCACATCACAATATTAGACTTTATCAAATGGATGTGAAAAGTGCCTTTCTTAATGGTTACATTAACGAGCTTGTTTATGTTGAACAACCTCCCGGGTTTGAAGATCCGAGTAATCCTAATCATATGTATAGGTTGCACAAGGCGCTCTACGGGCTCAAGCAAGCACCTAGGGCGTGGTATGAACGACTACGGGATTTCTTGATCATGCAAGGATTCAAGATCGGGAGGGTGGACACCACACTCTTCACCAAAGACATCAATGGAGATTTGTTCATTTGTCAAATTTATGTTGATGATATCATTTTTGGTTCAACTAACGAAGCTCTTAGCCATGAGTTTGGCAAAATGATGCCTAGGGAATTCGAGATGTCGATGATTGGAGAGCTCAACTTCTTCCTTGGATTTCAAATCAAGCAACTTCAAGAGGGGACCTTCGTCTATCGAGAGAAGTATACCAAGGACCTCTTGAAGAAATTTGAGATGGGAGATTGTAGCTCAAGAAGCACTCCAATGGCAACAAATTGTCATCTCGACGCGGATAAGGACGGTAAACCTATTGATCAATCTAACTACCGTTCTATGATTGGTTCGTTGCTTTATCTTACTGCATCTAGGCCTGATATCATGTTTAGTGTATGCTTGTGTGCTCGATTTCAAGCGGCACCTAAAGAATCGCATAGGAAGGCGGTCTTTAGGATACTTAGGTATCTTAAGCATACCCCTAGTGTGGGCTTGTGGTACCCTAAAGGTGCAAAATTCCACCTCTTGGGATACTCGAAATCGGACTTTGCTGGATGCCGCGTGGATCGCAAGAGTACCTCCGGTGGGTGCCACTTGCTTGGGCGTTCCCTAGTATCTTGGTCAAGCAAGAAGCAAAATTCCGTCGCCTTGTCCACGGCGGAAGTGGAATATATTACGGTCGGTGCATGTTGTGCCCAAATTCTTTATATGAAACAAACCCTTATGGACTTTGGTATTAAACTTGGTTGTGTGCCTCTCCTTTGTGACAATGAAAGTGCGGTTAAGATAGCTAAAAACCCTGTTCAACACTCTCGCACTAAGCACATTGATATTCGCCATCATTTCTTGAGGGACCATGAAGCTAAGGGAGACATCTCATTGCGAGGTGTTAGGTCCGAAGAACAATTGGCGGATATCTTCACTAAACCACTAGATGAGAAAACTTTTTCTAGGCTAAGAAGTGAGTTAAATGTGCTAGATGCAACGAACGTCTTGTAAGAATGCATTTCATATAGGTCTTGCCTAACTCTCAAAGGATAGGGGTGAGCAAGGGTTCGCTTGGGATGGAGGTTCTTTTGGTTTTTCCCAAGGCTTGGAGAGTGGCTCTCCCTGAAGAAGCCTTTGAAAGGTTCAAATTTGGCAAGATAGATTTATTTTATGCCTTGCATGATGCCTGCCATATAGACTTGTAATTTCTTGCATTATAAAATGTTTGGCATTGCATACGGTAGATTGTCACAAAGGGGAACCCACCTCATGAGAAAGAGACTTGTTTGAAATGCAATATCTCAACTCATATGTGGTGGAATGAACAAAATGTTAGGTGCATTAATGCCTAGAGGAACATGCTCTAAAGAGATAGAAGTCTTCATACTCTACCTCACAAAGCATGGGCCTTACATTTTATTTGGATGATTTCCTCCTATTTTTCTCGGTGTTCCATTTGCTTTAAGGCCTAGCCAAGTTATCGGCATATTAGTATTTTTGAGGGATAAGGGGTTGCCCAAAAAGTCCTAAGACATGTGTTTCTCATTGTTTGTTTGTTTGGTCAAAGGACATATATGGGATGTTGCTGTTTTATAGTCATCGGATTATCCGATACTTAGGACAGACCATCATCGGATCAGTTGGTGTTCAAAATCCAAGAGTCAGTTCAGTCAACAACACAAATCAACCGACGCGTTCATTTGGAAAAACATCGGTCCATCCGGTGTTCACAAATCTGGAACTATGATGAATTCCACCGATGATATTCCCTTCCACATCGGACCATCCGGTGTCAACAGCACCTTTTGAATATCCTTACTGTGACATTCGACCGATTCTATATCTTTGCACGTCGGTCCATCCGATGTCAATGGTACCTTTCTGAATACCCTTACTGTGCCACTCGACCGATGCTTCTAACGATCAACATCGGTCCATCCGGTGTTAAAGTTTCGGCTAGGGTTTGGGACCCACTATTTAAACGGCCGTTCGCCTCCTCTCTTCTCTCTCCCGATACCGTCACCCGCGCCTCACCTTCCACCGCCGCCGTCTCGCTCGCCCTGCGCCGCCGCCGCCCTCCGGTCGCCGCCGCCGTCCGGAGCAACCGCCACCGCCACTCGCTTCCACCACCGCAGTCACCGCCGCCACTCGCCTCCGCCGCAGTTGCCGCTGTCGCTCCACCCCAGCGCCGCCGCCGCTCTCCCTCACCACCACAGCACTCATGTGCTGCCTCCTCCCGTGCACCACCGTCGCCCCAAGCACATCGTCGTCGTGGTGCTTCCACGGTCGCCATCTATTCATCGCTAGGGTTGCCGGACGCGATCATACTTCATTCTCGTGCATCGCCCTATCGCAATGGCTCGCGACAAGAAGAACAAGGGCAAGGCCATTGCGGAGCTGGCCACAAAGAAGCAGAAGCTCTCGAAGGAGGAGAAGAAGGCGTTGATGGCCGCTCGCGCTGCCGAGGAGCGAGAGCGTGGCCGAGGAGGATCTTTGAGGATCTGCGAGGCTCGTCTGAGGCAGCCTCTCGTGATCGATGAGTCCGAGGCCGAAGAAGAGCCAGAAGTGCCTCTTGTTCGCCGGCGCTCCGCCAGGACCCGTGGGGGTCATCCCGCGACAACACCTCGTCCGAGACCGACTGCTACCGATCGTTGTAAGGATAGGGAGGCCCAGAGAGCCATCTACGAGATGGACACCACCGTCCGTGTCGGTGAAGGTGTCCGATTGACTGATTACCGGAAGATGAAGGCCAAGCAGCTCCGAAGACTCAGATGGAGTGTGTTGCTTGAGGAGTGGTACCAGCAGCCCAGAGAGGCTCTGGTGGACAGTCATTTATGGACCATGACACAGGCGTCACTCTACGATACCTATAGACGCCGAGGCCACAAGCTATTCCTGCACAACTTTCTGGATTGGCATCAGCTCGCCTTGGCAGCAGAGATAGAGATACGCCCATACTTTGAGAGATATCGAGGGCTGGTGCAGTTGATGTCCTACGAGAGGAGTGCCTACGTGGAGGACTAGGTCCGCGTATTCTACGCCACCCTCTACGTCTCTGAGGGCCGCAGGTCGATTGACTTCATGTTTATGGGACAGCATCATCACCTGACGAGACAGACACTGGCACAACTGCTGGGAGTGGACCTGCACGACACTTGCGTGCATGAGAGAGTATTTGGACTGGCAGACCCGCCGAGGAGGCCGCTCACTGGGGGAGTGGCACCACCACTGGAGGAGATATGTTCTCTGTTCGGACCGACCTTCTCTCCAGACCAGCCGAGGGTACCAGCACTACTGACTCCAGTTGCGCGCACAGTACACCTTGCCTTGCGCCGCACGCTCCTGCTGAGGTCCGGGTATCTAGAGGGGTTCACCAGTCTGCAGCAGACCCTCCTATTCTACATCATGAACGGGATGGAGTTTGATATTGTGGACGTCCTCATATGCGATATGGAGGATGTGATCACCGATGGAGTGGGCATGATGAGGCAGCTTGTGTATGGACACTGGATCAGCTACCTGCTCTCCATGATGGTCCCTGAGGAGTCTGTCGTGCATGACCGTCTCACTGACGAGAGTGTCACACGGTTCAGCCACTACCGAGCTCCAGCTCCTGGAGACTGCCGCCTTGGCCGTCCAGTCGAGCATCAGGTCAGGGCTCGTCTATCTGAGGAGGACTGGTCGGACTTGGAAAAGGAGGATGAGAGGTTGGCCGAGGCAGAGGCTCAGGGTGAGGACCTGCAGCATATATGGTCCAAAAGCGACGCTGATGACAGCGTTGAGGAGTACTTTCCACCTCATCCCTCACCCAGGCAGCACGACGCGGAGGCTGGAGGCTCTACAGTGCCATCCACTACTCCACCTCCAGTCACAGAGGCACAGGTCTCTCAGCCGTCAGAGCTCACCTCACTTCTGCAGCAGGTGGTTGAGCAGCAGCGCTTGGACCGGCTTGTAGCTGAGCAGGCCCGAGCGGAGCTGGCCGCATGTCTTCTAGAGCTCCAGCAGCAGCAGCAGCAGGGGATGCAGCGCCAGATTGCCCGTGAGAGGCGTGAGGACACTGACCGGGTGACTGGGCTCATAGACCAGATGCACCAGCGCTCCCTCGACCAGCAGCAGCAGACGTAGCAGGCGATGATGGGCATCCTGGGGTTGATCACTGACCTCTACACCCAGACTGGGATTTCCCTGCCGTCGCAGCTACCAGGAGTTGCTCCACCTCCACCTGTCCTTGCTCCAGCTGTCGCTCCGGTGCCGACCACGCTGATCCCTTCTATCAGCATGTCTCCACTGCTGGCTCCCGGCGCACCGATTCACTCTCCACTGCCGGCCATGACACTGTTCCAGCAGACGCTGGCATTCGTCATCAGTGCCCCTCTTCCAGCAGCTCCTACTCAGCAAGCACCGACGGCGGCTCCTACGGCTCCGACAGCTCCTTCCACCTCTGCAGGTAGCAGCTCCGACGACAGCACTTCCAACGGTGACCAGTTCGTCATCGCGCCTAGTACTCAGGGTCCTTAGGCACTCGGATCCCTTTTTGGTGTCTTGATGCCAAAGGGGGAGAAGAGTTAGAGGAGTCAGGGGGAGGATAGCTTAGTCCCAGGGGGAGTGTACTAGCCTTAGGGGGAGTTTACCTATATCATCTTTTGTAATTTGATACTTTTGCTACTCATTTGGTGTTTATTGAGTACTCTTAAGTTATTAATCGATTGAGCTTATTGGAGTCTATCTATATCATCTTTTGTACTTTGGTGTTTTTGCTACTCACTTGCTATTTATTGAGATATTAATCGATTGAGCTTATTTGGTGCCTATCTTATGATCACTTATTCACTTGAGTTATTCTTTGGTTGAGCTTTCAAATTTTAAGTGTAATAATCTTGTATTCATTGCATATCCTCTTAAGCTTCGTACTATCAAATTCATTCCTATTGTGCTTTAATTATTGTGTTGTCATCAATCACCAAAAAGGGGGAGATTGAAAGCATCTAGGCCCCCATGAGGTACGGTTTCGGTGATTAATGACAACCATTGGATCTAACTAATGAATTTGTGAATGCAAGGTCCCCATAATCACTCAATCAAATGAAATCTATATGTCATTGGAGACCCATATACAATCACTTTTTGAGATCAAATCAATGATATGAAGACAAGAAGTGAAAGCTCTTATGTCAAAGTCATTCAACCACAATTGATGACACTTAATGCTTGACAATCATCAGAAGTACATTTCCAACAAGAGTCTAAGAGGTCAATCGAGCAAGACACGAAAGAATCACTTAGAAACAACTCGAAGCAAACAAAATCAACTCACCGGATCAACCGGTGATTTCTGAGAACACCACATCGGTCGAGTTGGTTCAGCAGAAGAAGAAGACCTCAAAACAAAGCACTCACCGGATCATCCGATGTTAAGGGCTCAGCTACATCGGTCCATCAGTACAGTTTGTAATATCCTTGGACCAAGTGTAGCACCGGATCTTCCGATGTACAGAAATATACACATCGGTCAATCACTCCAGTAAGCATCAAGTTTGAGTCAATTCTGGAGGAAGAGCCACCGGATCATCTGATGAGAAGACAAGTGCAACATCGGTCTAACAACGGTCATATCTGACACAATGACGTCAGCTAAAGTAAACTTGACCGATGATAACTAAAGGAGAGACATCGGATCATCCGGTGTTCGCAGAAAAGTTCTATCAGCCTACTTTTCCAACGGCTATTTCGTGGAGGCTGGCTATAAATACCCCGTAAACCTGTCATTTCGACAAGTCTTGATCACCAGACATTCTCAACACATCCACAAGCGTTCAAGACCAAGAGCCATCACTTCTACATCATTTCGACCACCTACACACCAAGAGATAGGCTAGAGCTAGCTAGAGAGAGAGCTTGTGTGCCTCCATTCTGGGTGAGTGGAATCTCTAGGATAGTGAGAGCCTCAAGGGAGTGCCCCTTGGTGTTTGTAACTGTGAGAGACTTCCGGAGCTTGCCAAGGCGTTTGTGGAAGCCCGGAGGGTCGAAGTTGTACAAGGATTGGGCTCCACCTTGCCGACGTTGGCAAACGGAGAAGAATAGTGGAGATCCCTCGTCTCGGTGACTTGGGTGTGGCTATACCCTTTGGTGGGTGCCACAACGTGGATGTAGGAAGATCTTGACGATCTTTCCGAACCACGGGATAAATCCTTGTGTCTCCTCGGGAGTTTGCATCCTCTTCCTCTCCCTTACATTTATGCATTTTATATTCCGTGAAGTTGCTTTTTACTTCAATGCATAGATTGTTTGCGTAGGGAATTGGGCTTTTAGGGATTAAGTTTTATTGCTTAGATTTTTTAAAAGAAGCCCAATTCACCCCCCCCCCCCCTCTTGGGCATTCGGTCCTTACACTCGGTATATTGGACCATTCAAGATTTTGGCCAAACGTGGAGAAGTAACATATAAACTGGAGATGCCAGTGCATCTTTTTGATGTCCATGATGTCTTGCACGTTTCACAGCTCAAGAAGTGCTTAAGGGTATCGGTAGAACAAGTGTCAATGGAAGAATTGGAATTGGAGGCGCATTTGACTTATGTCGATCAACCCGTCAAAATCTTGGAAACCAAGGAGAGGGTCACGAGAAACAAGGCCATTCGATGGTGCAAAGTACAATGGAAGCATCATACAGAATCGAAAGCAACTTGGGAACTAGAAGATGATCTCAAGAAGAAATTTTCCTATCTCTTTCCTTTTGCGTCGTATCTCGAGGGCGAGATTCATTTTAAGGGGGATAGGTTTGTAACACCCTCATGTTCATGCATCATGCATTGCATACACTCTTATATATGTTTAACATTAAGCAACATAAAAAAGAACAAGTTTCAAATGAATTAGAAGCAAAGCAACACATAAAAGTCTATAGAAGTACGGACTTGTCCGGTTTGTACCCTGGACTAGTCCGGTTTCCCCCTCTGTTGCCCCTTCAGACTTGTCCGTTTTTGCTACGGACTAGTCCGATAAGTCTCTGTTCCATTTCGGACTTGTATGTGACTGAGTGTGGACTAGTCCGATCTTTGGTACGGTTTTCGAATAAGTTGTCAAATCCCCGGACTTGTCCAATCTATGTCGGACTTGTCCGTTTTGGTCTCAGGACTAGACCGAATTTCTCCGGACCTCCTACCAGACTTGTCCGTTTTCATCTCTGTCCAACATTGGACTAGTTCGGCCCTCTAGCGGACTTGTCCGATGTGCCCGACTCAGATTCAATCTTTTCTTCCATGACTTGCTTTTGGGTGTTTACCTTTGTTGGGCCCAAGAATGTCGTGCCTAACCCTTGTGGAGCCCATGTGGGACCCCTACATGACCTCTACCGCCTTGAACACGAAATCAATCAAACCCTACGTCTCCACCTCTATATAAGCAACCCAACACCCCAATTTTTCACCTCTTTTCCACAATTGAAAGAAACCCAAACCCTGGTTCGTGGGAGTCGTCATCAAGAAAAGATCCACAAGCAAGGAGGAGAGGGAGAACACGAAGGAGGATCAATCAAGCAACATCTTCATTGACTTTTTGATCTTCATCACCAATTCACCCTCAACTCTTCACCAACCCTAGATTACCAAGATTCAAGTGTTGCACTCAATTCTTGATCCTTGGAGTTATACACACGTGGTACACCTTCTACTTTTTCTTTTCCAAGCAAATTCAACCCCAATTCTCGCAAATCTCGAAAACCCTAAATTCCAGTTTTGATCAGGGCGGACTAGTCCGGCCCTAGCACCGGACTTGTCCGGTATCTGAATCTGTTTCAGGCTGAATTAATTCCAATTTTACTCGAATCAATTCCAAACTTGTTAAAAACTATTAATAGCAACTCATTAACAAGTTTTACCTCACGATTGCATTAATCATGCATGACATGGCATATTGAGTAATATATGAGTATTTATTATTGTAATGTTTGTTTTGTATGTTTGTTGCAAGGAATAGAAGGTTTAGCCTTTGACCCTAACCAAGCTCAAGAGCAAGGAAAGTGTCCTTGATCATATTGATCCTGTTTTTAAATGTTTTATTTACAAAATTGCATGCGTGTGTCAAATTGATGGCAAACCCAAAATAGGTGTTTACTAGTCTTGTTTGACCATCCTTGTCACTTGGGATATATTGTAGGGAGTCAGGAAGGACTTTTACCTTTTTACTTTGCTTTAATTAATTGGGATGGGAAAACTACCAAATGACTTAATTGTGAAATAATGAGGTTATGAATGATGAGAATTGATGAATATAGTTAGCTGGTAATCATGGGACTTGGGATATCTAAGCAAGCATGGATTGTGGACTGGGTTGGATGTTATGGTGGTTTTGCTTGCTTTAGATCTAAGGAATGGTTCGTGGAGCGACCATCTAGGATTTATAGTGCCACCACAAGGCCAAGTATGGGTGCGGCGTAGCTGAATAATTAGGTGAGTTGCTGGTATTGTATGGACCATTGGATGGTGCGGGGAATGAGAGTCGAGAAGGACTACCTCGGGATCCGCATGGCACATGAGGGGGCCTGTGTGTGGGAGAATGGAGATTCAAGCATGCTGGTGAAACCTTAGTGGGTCCATATATGCTAGTAGTCCCTTTGTAAAAGGTATTTTGTGATCTCTTGGCCACACACCAAAGGAAGTGTGAGATGCATATGGGAGGTTCTTAGTCACCGAAAGGTGATAAAATCACAAACATGTGGGCAAAGTGGTACAACCTCTGCAGAGTGTGTCTAAAACTATCATTATAGTTGTGCTATCGGTCATTAGCAACCTGGACCCTCACATGATTAGTGGGAAACTTGGTATTTGGGATTGTTTGGTATTGGTTATGGTTATGATTATGGATGTGGATATGGTTATTGATGAAAGTGAGGATCTGGAAGTCTGGATGGATAATTAATGCTGGTTTCATATTATGATGTTATTTGGGCTATGATGGGAATTATTTCACATAGACATAGTAAGATGCTTTTTACCTGTTTTCAAAATTACTTTTAAGAAATTAACCATTATTTATTGTCAATTCCTTGTTTAAGCTACATGTCATTATTTTCCTACACTTGTTGATTACGACATGTACTCACCATTACAATTCTTCCCACCAACAATTTCAGGTGATGTCTGGGAGTATCGTGATGATAATGTGGAGTACTAGGTTGTGTGCTGCCGTCGACTTTCCTGTGGAGTTGCTTGGAGCCACGATACCCCTTATGCTTAGTTTTTTCATTTGCTTAGCTTCATACATAGATTGTTTCCGTTGCAGTATTAGCCTCATTATCATTAATGATCATTAGAGTGTAACTTGAGGATTATTTGAATATTGTAATAAAAGTACTACTTAATTAATTTGTGTTGTGGTTATTATCTGTTTATCATTTGTAAATCACTTGTGTGTGTGTGTGTTAGACATCCTGGGCACGCATATACTGCACTTGGTTCATTTTTCGGAACCGGGCGTCACAACAAGTTGATGGAATCAGTTTACAACTCAGACTCGAGTTCAACTCGGAGTCCAGGAGCGAAGCATGCGGACTCCATTTTTGACATTCTACATATGCACGGAAAGAGGTCCAATGGATCTAGATCCACATAAAATTTCTTCAGGTGTCATCGGGAATCATCAAAACATATCGAGTCCAGATTGTTGCGCCACCGTATCAGGCCTTTGGCCCTTGTATCCCGTATGAGTCCATTAGGAGCGCATCTAAGAGTCTTTTGGACAAACCCTGGCCTTTAAATACTGCAGACGTCGGCCATATTTGGTGGGTTTTTCTTAGATAAACAATTATGCCGTTCTACAGTTTGCGAGACTCCAACTTCATGATTTTAGATCGAGCCCTCTACGTCTTACTTGTGTTCTCGGTTGCACTTGCAAGGATCAACCTTCTTGGTGAGGTCAAGCATGTGCAGCACAGTTGATAACCAACGTAGCAGTGGTGTAGTGATTGCAGAGGTATTTGAGCTGCTTGAGTGTCGCGGATCATCAACGTGGAGTTTTGCACTTCAATCGACTTACCTTTCGGAAGATCGGGCCTAAACTCCTTATCAATTGGTATATGATTTTCAGGTTGTCTATAAGGTATCTTTTTTTCCCATTAGATTAGTTTTGTTTTTCATACATAGAGTCCATAGAACCAAAGAAATTATCATTTTTACCGCTTCCTAGCCTATAGTGGCGGCAGTTTCATTTTTTAGTTTGCATTGTTGAGACTGCATTCGTGTGATTGAGTCTTGTTGCTGATTTAGCTTTTTGTTTTGGGTCCTTGTAATCGTGTTTCATCCTTGTTTTCTTGATGTTCGACACCTATTCTACAATCCCTAAACAACAAACCGATCCACCACATTCATCGGTTTGCCCTAGCTAGCCGCCTGGAGTGAACTCTCGTATGGCCAGCCCTAGACTATGTGATAAACCTTTGTGTCAGCCATCCTTGAATCATCACACACGATCCCATCAGTGGCCATGCAAATTAACGATCGTTTTCATATTCAATTGTGAGATCTATTCTTAAAAACCGTAACTCAGACAGCCTACCTTAAAACGGTCATAACTTTCGCATATGAACTTGAAATTAGGCTATTTTTTTCAAATTGATCTATGCAAAATTTTGCATTCCATTGTTCTGTCTTTGCTGGCGGCTTTGCCGCGTTTGTCGAAATTAGATTGCCCAAATGCCCCTCGGAAGTTAGACTATTCAGCCTCCGAAGTTTTAGCACGAATTTTAAAGAATCTTCTAAATTTTCTATAGGTCGCATATTATATCCAATTAAGCTTCAAACTTGTGTGCTTCATATTTTCGTGCTCCTAAGTAAAGAAAAAATATCAAAAAAATATTACAAAAAAGAAAAAAATAGTGAAGAGCACGTATATTAAAGCAATTGGCCTATACCACTTGTGTTATGATTGTTGGTTATATCATTATGTCTTTCTTTTGCCTTGCTACTTCCTTGTGTTGTACTAGGCCCTAGAGCACTTGGTTAACCAGCAATAGTTTCCTACATTGAATACTTATTCAACTTTGTTTTACTGTTAACGTTTTCTTCTCATTAGCCACCATATTGTGTCATCCAAGCTCCACTTTTCTCTTGAGCGGAACAAGTACCTTTGCAATCATCCCATGCTTCATTAGTTCATCTCACCGTCTACACCACCTATTGTGTTCGTAAGAACACTTGTAAGAGTGTGGTAAGGCGCTTGAGCGAGAGAGATTGTTGCCTTCCACCTTTCATATTGCCACTATCCTTTGTAGTTGATAGGAATAACATCTTCTTGTTGTCTTTTCTGTACTACTAACAATGGCAGGTGACATTGATGAAGTTGCTGAGTTGCATAACATGCTGAACGATATGGCGGAAGTGTTCAAAGAAAACAACGCATCAACAACGGATTCATTGGCACACTTGACTCGCCAACTTGATGATCTTGCTCTTCAGATGGGTGATCTTGAGGCTCGGCTTCCTCTCGCTGGACATGAAGACAATGCTTATAATGATATGGAAGATCATAATAATCAGCCATGACTTCCACTTTATCGTCGAGGTATGGGAGGTATTAATCATCATAACAATTATAATCGTCCTCCTGACGATCATTTTGCTAAAGTGAAATTTACAATACCGTCATTTTCTGGTGTTGATGATGTTGATGCTTATCATGATAGAGAGATGAAAATAGAGCAAAAAAATTAAGGTCCATCTTGTTCCTGAACAACATAGAGTTCGTGAATCCACTAGTGAGTTTAAGGAATTTGCTATCATATGGTGTAATGAACTTGTTAAAACTAGAACTGATCCTCCAACATGGAACAGATTAAAGGAAGCTATGCATGTTCGTTTTGTTCCACCTTTTCAGTGGGACCTTTGTAAAAACTTACAGCATTTAGACCAAGGTAACATGTCCGTAGAGGAGTACTATCAAGAGCTACAAAAGGGTATGTTGCGTTGCGGGGTTGTAGAAGACATGGATGATAAAATAGCTCATTTTATGGGGTTTGAAACGTGAAATCAGGACATTGTTGATTACAAGGAATATGATACTATTAACAAATTGTCTTAGCTTGCTATGTTGGCAGAAAAAGAATTACAGGGCCGCCAACAACAGCAACCACGCACGAGAAGCACCTTCATGTCGCGTTCAACGTCTACAACACCCAAAACAACACCATCTTCAAGTTTTCGTGCAGCCACTACACCATCCAATGGAGACCAACGAACTACACCTGCTGTTCCAACTTCTCGTGTGGCGGAGGGCAGCAAGATGACATCATTCAGGCCTTCGTTTTTCGCTCCAAATTGGAGAACTATAGGAGCATCATTGTGCAGTGTGCTTTGAGCTCCAAATTGGAGGCCAACGACAAACTACAGCGACACAACCTCTTCCAGGTGTTTCTCACCTTTAAGGACTGTCGTGTGTAAAATTGATGGAAGTAGCTGCAATAATTTGGTGAATATGGACGTCGTCAAGAAACTTGGTTTGACAACAAGAGCACACCCTCATCCATATCACATTTAATGGTTCAACAACAGCGGTAAGGTTCGGGCAACACAAATAGGGAGAATACATCTTTTTCAATTGGTTCTTACAATGATTTGATGATTTTGATGTCGTGCCTATGGATGTTTGTTCTCTTTTGTTGGGTCGTCCTTGGAAATTTGATACGGGTGTTATTAATCATGGCCGAACTAATAAATATACTCTCATGCATAAAGAAAAGAAAATCACTTTGCTTTCTATGACTCATGTTGAAATTGTGCATTTTGAGAAGGTAAAATTTGCGATGATAAAGCAACAAAACTAGAATCTGAAGAACAGCAAGTTAGTAAGTTAAAATCACCTTCGCTGCTCATAACTAAATATGACCTTGCTAATTTAATTGATTCTAAGGGGATATGCTATGCCTTAGTATGCAAAGAAGCCATGTTTTCACTTCATGAATTGTCTATTGCTTTGCCCCCTGCTGTTGCTAACCTTTTGCAGGAGTTTGCGTATGCGTTTCCCTCTGGTATACCCCATGGTTTACCATCCATGAGGGGCATTGAACACAAGATCGACTTGATTCCAGGAGCGAGTTTACCAAATCGTGCGGCGTACAAGGTGAATCTGGAAGAGACGAGAAATTCAGCGACAAGTCCAAGATCTTTTAAACCGCGGGTACATTCGTGAAAGCTTTAGCCCTTGTTTCGTTATTGTTCTTTTGGTTCCTAAGAAAGATGATAGCTAGCACACGTGTGTTGATTGTCGAGCAATTAATAACATCACCACTCGATATCGTTATCCTATTCCTCGCTTAGATCACATGCTTGATGAATTGAGTGATGCTATCATCTTCACAAAAATTGACTTGTGTAGTGGTTACCACCAAATTAGAATGGCACTAGGAGATGAATGGAATATGGCATTCAAAAACAAGTTTGGACTTTATGAGTGGTTAGTCATGTCTTTTTGTTTAACTAATGCACCTAGTACCTTTATGCGATTAATGAATGAGGTTTTACGTGCTTTCATTGGAAAATTTGTGGTGGTCTACTTTGATGATATCCTCATTTACAGCAAGTCGTATGACGAACATCTTGATCATTTATGTGTTGTTTTCGCTATTTTGAGAGATGCACGCTTGGTTGGTAACCTCAAAAAGTGTGTCTTTTGCACTAATAGAGTCTTGTGTCTTGGCTATGTCGTTTCCTCGCAGGGAATTGAGATGGATGAGGCAAAAATTGTTGCGATCACTAGCTGGCCAACTCCAACAACAGTCACACAGGTACGTAGTTTTATTGGTCTTGCAGGTTTTTATCACAGCTTTGTGCGGGATTTCAGCACCATTGTAGCACCTCTACATGAGCTAACGAAGAAGGGAGTGTCGTTTCGATGGAGCGAACAGCACCAACAAGCTTTTGATGCTCTCAAATCGAAGCTTACACAAGCACCATTGCTGCAACTTCCTGTTTTTGACAAGACCTTTGAGCTAGAATGCGATGCAAGTGGCATTGGTATTGGAGGCATTCTCTACAAGGAGGTAAACCTTGTTGCTTTCTTTAGTTAAAAACTACATGGTCCTTCTCTTAATCGTTCTACTTATGAATTGTATGCCTTAGTGCGAGTATTACAAACTTGGCAACATTATCTTTGGTCTAAGAAGTTTGTCATACATTCCGATCATGAATCGTTGAAGTATCTTAAGTGCAAAACAATCTAAATAAACGACATGCTAAATGGATTGAGCTTATAGAGTCGTTTCCATACATCATTAAGCATAAGAAGGGGAAGGAAAATGTTATTGCCAATGCATTATCTAGACGTTATACCATGTTATCCTAACTTGATCATAAAATATTTGGTTTTGAAATGATAAAAGCATTATATCCTATTGATTTGGACTTCAAAGATACTTTTGGAAATTGTAGAGAAGGAAGAATTTGGAATAAATATGTGATGTGAAAGGGTCTCCCCTATCGTGCTAACAAGCTACGTGTTCCAGCTAGCTCCATTCGTCTATTATTTTTGTAGGAAGCACATGAAGGAGGTTTGATGGGACATTTTGGAGCAAAGAAAACTGAGGCCGTGCTGTCCACACACTTCTTTTGGGTGAAGATGAGACATGATGTCGAGCGCTACGTGTCACGATGCACTACTTGCAATAAAGCTAAGTCTCGCCTTAACCCACATGGTATTTATATGTCTCTTCCTATTCCTAGTGTACCTTGGGAGGATATTTCTATGGACTTTGTCTTGGGATTGCCTAGGATTAAGAGGGGGAGGGAAAATATTTTTGTGGTTGTTGATCATTTCTCCAAAATAGAACACTTTATACCTTGTCATAATGATAATGCCTCACACATTGCTAATTTGTTTATGACGGAAATTGTTTGTTTACATGGTGTGCCAAATACCATTATTTCTGATTGTGATGCAAAAATTTTAAGTCATTTTTGGAGAACTTTGTGGTATAAATTGGGAACCAAGTTGCTGTTTTCAACTACATATCATCCACAAACGGATGGATAAACCAAGGTAGTTAATCGTACTTTATCCACTATGTTGTGGGCTTTCTTGAAAGCAAATTTAAAGTTGTGGGAGGAGTGTTCACTACATATAGAATTTGCTTACAACAGATCCGCTCACTCCACAATGAAGGTAAGTCCATTTCAGGTAGTGTATGGTTTCAATCCCCATGCTCCTATTAATTTACTACATTTGCCTCCTTCAGAAACTATAAATTTGGATGCTACACAATGATCTGAATCCATTCTTAAGATGCATAAAACTACAAAGAAAAATACTGAAAGGATGAATGAGAAGTATAGGATTGCAGGTAGCAAAGGTAGAAAAGAGCGATTCTCAGACTTGAGAAAATCTTAACTTATGCCACGAGCTGCTGGTCCTTTTAATATTATTGAAAAGA
The DNA here is from genome assembly GCA_036927565.1 of Tuctoria greenei. Lineage (NCBI taxonomy): Eukaryota > Viridiplantae > Streptophyta > Magnoliopsida > Poales > Poaceae > Tuctoria > Tuctoria greenei. The sequence continues at coordinate 44,346,155 of JAYESD010000006.1, forward strand.
TAATGATAATGCATATAAGCTTGTGTTGCCTCCCGATTTCAGGGTTAGTCCCACATTTAACATTTCACATTTGTGGTCATACTTGGGAGAAGAAGATGAGCTTGATTCCATGATGAATCTGATTCAAGAGGGGGAGGATGATGAGGACATCACAAGAGCGGATACATCACAACGAGGACGAATCACAAGAGCACGAGCACGGTTACTAAATGAGCAGGTGAACTCATTTCTAACTTCCATTGCATCTGAGTTTGAGAATAGATTGCTATGTGATGATTTAAATATTATTAGGAACAATGGACAAGATCAACAAGTGAAGGGAGGATGACTTAGGAACATGGAGAACCAGTTGAGACGTCTACATTGATGGAATTAGTTTACAACTCGGACTCGAGTTCAACTCGGAGTCCAAGAGCCGTCTACCTTAAAACGGATGCCCAGGATGCATACGGACTCTGTATTCAACATTCTACATCAGCACGAAAAGAGGAGAAGATAAAAATTCCAATGGCTCTAGTTTCACCTCAAAATTCCTCAAAAGTCATCAGGAATCGTCGAAACAAGTCAAGTCCAGATTTTTGTCCTGTGATGTGTTACGGTGTCGGGCCTTTGGGACTTGTATCCCGTATGAGTCCATTAGGGATGCATCTGTAGGATCGAAGAGCACGTGAAAAGCTACCAGAGGGGGGTGAATGGTAGATTTAAAAATCTTACGCAGCGGAAACAATTAAACCCCAAACCCTTTCGGCAGAAAAATGATCTGTTAAAGAAATCGTGTGTGAGACTAATCTAAACGTGTTTCACCGTGACAAAAGTGATAGATATCAGAGAGAATCAAGTCACAAAGACAACACAAAAAGAATCACTCAAATCTGACGAGAAAAACTCAAGTTATGATCAAAAGATCAAACAATGGTCAATCTGTCCTACCCGAGAAAAAACAGTTCTGGAATGCTGCAAAGAAACTCGTGTAGATCATAGACCAAAAATCCAATGACCGTGAAATTTTGACATATTATATACAATCAAGTTATGAAGACAACCCAAAAAGAATCACGTCAATTGGATCTGTAAAACTCGAGTTATCATAAAACCACTGACGAAAGGTAGTGCTGTCCAGAAACTTGACGAGTAAAACTTGTCTGGATCAAGTCGGACGAACAAGGCACAAAAGTTCCTTCAACCTACGAATTTTATTCAATAGAACACAAGAGGAACAGCCCCAAAGTCATCCACCACGAGCTCTGGGCTCCCTTGCTTATATAACCAGCCCTTAGGCCAATCTAATATCAACTAGGACTCCAATCCTACTCAGATCACGAATCATAACTTTCCATAACTGCTCAAGATTCTTCTATATGCAGATAGAAGCAATCTTAAGACTTCCAAACACCTTAGGAACGTATCCCACATTCCTAAACAACTCAAATTCGTGACCCACACGAAATCCTATCATAACCAACTCAAATCTTTCCATATTTGAGTCAAACCCGACTCAGCCGCAGCCTGAGTCCATAACCTAGTCGGTTGGACCTTTCCGACCAACTCTTTACGTCCACATCTCTTCATCACGTCTCGGAACCATGTAGCCACGTCCATGCACTCCTTGCACACGTGCAAACATCTTCCAATGACGTCCATGATACCTTCATATGCATTGTCCTTGATTCAATCATGATGCGCAACCTCCTGATCAGCTCAACCACAATTCCTCCTGAATTAGGTTGTTGGAATCTCATCTCCTCCCTAAGACCAGTCCAATGGATCCCGTCACCAGCCATGTCTTGAACTCAAGCAACACCTGCACATGAATAAACAACCAATCCATACGAGCCCAAGTCCTCGACTTGACTCAAGTTAGTTCCGAACACAACACCCTACGTGAGAACCTCACATAAGCATGTTGCAAAGCATAGCAAAAAGATACCAGTTGTATCATCCAAAACGCACCAAAAACTTAGTAAAAGAATACTAAGCAAACTTTCCAACAAAGTAAAGCAAGTACGAAACATTGCAAATGAAAAGCAAAAGCACTGCGGTCAAGTTCCGGACCTTGCCAGAGCAACCCAGACCTTGAGCCGGAGCTAACAAAAGCTAGTAGAACCTAGCGCCGGAGCTTACCAAAACTAGTACAACCAAGCTCCCGCTGGAGCTTACAAAACTAGCAGGACCTAGCGCCGGAGCTAACCAGAACTAGTCGGAACTAGTAATCCCAAAAGCCGGAGCTAGAAAAATCAACTCGGAGCTTAGCAAAAACACGCCGGAGCTATCAAAGACATGTCGGAGCTAAAGACAAAACTCATCGGAGCTGACCAAAGCTAGTCAGACCTAGCATCGAACGTAACCGGAGCTACCCAAAACAAGCCGAACCTACCGTCGGACCTTGTTGTAGCTCAGAGCTAGAGTCGGAACTTGATAAAAAGGTGTTTTGGTGATATTTAAAACTTTTATCATCAAAGCCAAGTGTATTCACTACAAGCCAATGTATTCAGCACACATAGGTCTTACAGCGTCTAAGAGTCTTTTTGGCTGAAACCTAGCCTTTAAATACTGCAGAACCGACCATATTCGATGGGTTTTTCTTAGATAAATAATTACGCCATTCTACGGTTTGTGAGACTCCAACTTCGTAGTTTCAGATCATGCCTTCTACGTTCTTGCTTGTGTTCTCGGTTGCACTTTTATGGATTACCCTTCTTGGCGAGGTTCAAGCGTGTGGAACACGGTTGATAACCAATAGAGCAGTAGTGTAGTGATTGCAGGGGTATTCGAGCTGCACGAGTGCCTCGGATCATCAACGTCGAGTTCTCCACCTCAATCGACTTACCTTTCGGAAGATTGGTCCTAAACTCCTTATCTTGCATGACCCTCATGTGCAAGCTGTCGCGTGATGGCAGCACGGCAAGGGTGTGACAGCGGCGTGAGGCAGCGCAAAAGTGGCTCTGCTAGAATGCGATGGCTGCATTGTGAGGGCGTGACGACAGCCCAACCCTAATGAGGGCACGACGAGGGTGCCTTGAAGGCATGCGGTGGTGGCCCTGCGAGGCCGCGACGGTGGCCTTGCGAGGGCATAAAGACGATGCTGCTAGGGTACAAGACAGTGGTGCAAGGTATGGAACAACGACAAGATGAGTCAGCGACAAGATGGGTCGATGATGAGGAGTGGCCTGCGGCGAGGCAGGCTGGTGTCAACGATGAGCTCTTCCTCCCACGGTAGTGGCTTGACCTCGATGACAAGTGCGATGGGAGGGCAATAAGAGCTCAATGATGAGGTGAGGATGACATGAGCTCCATGATGAGATGCGGCGGGACACCGCTTCTTCTGTCGTGAGGTGGGCCGCCGATGGTGAAGATTTCTTAGATGGAGGCGGATAGATCTGGTGGGTTGCTGGCCACTGGAGTGTCCATGGGTAGTGATCCCCTCCCTCTCTCAAGATAGCCTCCAAATGGGCAGTGGGGCTTGCGAGCGGCCATGACGACGGATCTGGGCGGCAGAGCTTGAGGGGTGTATGTGACGACGGATCTGGATGGCAGAGCTGCATGACACTTGCGACGGCGGATCTGGGTGGTCTGGCTTTGCAGCGGTTGGTATATGCAGATAGTGGTGGTCATGGTCAGGTTGGAGGCAGTACCACAGCCTTAGTGGTACAACGACTGAGACTGAGTAGAGTAGGTGGGTCTAGGATATTGACATGCATTTGATGTGTGTCGTAGTGTTTGTGTATTTTAACACGACAAGTGGTGTTTGGGTAGAGGATGTTCAATCATCTTCGTTGTACAGTTTTCGAATCCAATTTGACATATAAACTACATCAATTTTCTTATGCGAAAGCTCCTTCTTCCGAACTAAAAAAAAGGTATGTAGATAGGGCCTTATGCTAGAAATATGACGTCTGTCGAGAGACTCTAGCCTAAGACATATATTGTGAGATAAAAAACGACACAATCATAAATACTCAATCCGTTATTTTTTGCTAAGCACTCTATAGATATAGACACTCATTACAGAGTACTTACCTTTATGAAGACACACACAGTAGGACTGGATTGTCTGATTCTAAGATTTATGAAAAGTTACATGTACCTCGCTATTTATGGAGGCATTGTATATCATTGAAACAATGATTAGACATAAAATACAACACACGTGTTGAGTTTGAAAGTCCAATCCAGTTAGGTAGGTTAGGCCATCCGCAGTGGTACGTTGTAAGCGTACTGGAAAGCATACTGAAAAATTTTTGTGAATGCACATACTGGAAGTATAGAGTATATAGAGTATGGTTTAGAGAAAAGAGTATGCTTTAGAGGTTGCTGGTGCGAATAACCTTATTATCCTATTATCTAAAACAAGGGTACATAAGTTATTAGACTATCCGCACTCGTTTCCTCTAAAGCATACTCTATACACTATTTTTTTACTATTTTTACAATATCTACTCTAAATTTAGACATATCTAATATGTCACCGCGGACAGTCTTATCCGTGCGTCAATGAAGTCAACGCCAGATGTAACTGCTCCACGACGAAACCGCGCACGTAGGTACGGACATTTTTTTGCGAGTAATGGCCCAGCCAGCTGTAAGCCCAAATTCCTGACTAGCCGGAATAATCAGAGTCTGCCGTTCCCATGTCCATGTTAGCAGTAGCAGCTGACTTATGGGTGGACCTGTCTTGATTGGGCATTCATTTGAACACCTTTTTTTTCTTCAAAAGATGAAGCATATATGCATGTGTATTTCAGTATTTGGTATACGCAAGCATTTAGGCTCAAATCTTGCAAATTTCATCTAGTTCCTTCTCAAAAATTTTTCTAACTATCTATTTGAATTAGCAAATAGCACGGACTTTTATTACAGTTTTGCAATTGAACTTCTCGTTCTACCTTGCTTGTTTGAATACCTAGAGATCCTGGGTCCGCCACTGCGCTGACTCCACCTCAATCGGCTCTCTGATTATTATTTTTTTGGGAAAAGGCAATCAGCTTTCTGATTATTGTTAGAATTCAACAATAGGTACACCCATTAGAACGTGGATACTACACGTTAGGAATCGTTGCGTGGAATGTAGGGACTGGTGTCTAGGATGTGAAAGATTTTAGAGGAGTGAAGCTACGCGGTTGAACCGATGCTCTCAAACTTAAGGACCGTCTTTATATAGATAGCACAATACATGTTTCCATGATCAGTTGTTACAGGCGCATAATCATGCAATCAACTTGATTGTTGGAATAAATAGGCTAGCCTATCTAATATTCAGAATTAATTCCCAATAAATCCCAAAGGCCTATTAGAACAAGAGGGAGTGGTGCTAAGGCCCCCTTTAGCAGAGCTTCACGAAGCTGATTCTCAGACAGAATTAGGGAAGTTGTGTCAAACACTGTTTTTCAGAAGAAGTGATTATTGGCTGATTCTGTGAAGTGATTATCTAAAATGAACTAAGGGGCTCGAAGCTGAAAAAAAAATAGCTTCTCCTGATTCTGTGAAGTGATTCTCTGTCCTGATTCTAAGAGTTTATTCTAGAAAATCATAGAGAATCATTTTCAGCCACAGAATCACTTCACTAGAGAATCAGCTTTGTGGAGCTTTGCCAAAGAGGGCCTAAATATTTAGTTCCACATGGGAAGTGGAAGTGCAGCAACTCCTACATATAAGGGAGGCACTACAGGAATCCCGACGATTTGCGACGGCCGAAGCCGTCGCAAATAAGCCAGATGCCGTCGCAAATAAGCTATTTGCGACGGCTTTGTTTATTTGCGACGGCCTCCGGCCGTCGCAAATATGTCGTCGCAAATAAGCTTATTTGCGACGGCCACCGTCGCAAATTAACTTATTTGCGACGGCTAGGGGAGGCCGTCGCAAGTTGTTGCTGCGGGCTGGTGGGACCCGCGGCCTTATTTGCGACGGCCGTGCCGTCGCAATTAAAGCTTATTTGCGACGGCCAGGCCGTCGCAATTAATATCTGCTATTTGCGACGGCTCGGCCGTCGCAAATAAGTTTAGAGGGCAGGGCCCACGTGTCCTCTTCCGGGCCCACGACTCTATTTGCGACGGCCTGGCCGTCGCAATTAAAGCTTACTTGCGACGGCCTGGCCGTCGCAAATAGCAGTGGCTTAATTGCGACGGCTAGGTACCTTATTTGCGACGGTACTGTATAAAAAGCCGTCGCAAATAAGGTTTTTTATTTTTTTTTAAAAACAGAAAACTCTAACCGGCTCGATGGCCAGATTCACAACACAATATACACAGCATACACAGCATACACAATATATACACAAAGATCATCACAATCACAAACTCAAATTCCGATACATCTCACATCGTCATCAACAAAGTAAATAAAAGGGCTCACTCGCCCATCTAACCTCCGAAGCCACCTCCGAAGTCGAAGTCGTCGTCGTCGCGCCTCAATCCAGGCGGCGGTAGCGAAGGCGACGGCGTTTGTGCAGCCGTCGCGGATCCCTGCAATTAATAAAACTTAGAGTTAGAATATATGCATCAACATCTCTCTCCCTCCCTCTCCCTCTATCTTCATCTAGATCACCCTCTCTTCCTCTCTCTTTTCATTTCTCTATTTGTCTCTCACTCTATCTTTCTTGCTCACTCTATCTCTCTATTGCTATCCTTTTCCCTCTATCTTCCTCCCTCTATCTCCATCTACATCTCCCTCCCTCTATCTTCCCCTCTCTCTATCTCCATCTACATCTTACTCTCTCTTCATTCCCATCCTACTCTATCTATCTTTCACTCTTTCTTCTGTCTCCCTTTCTTCTATCTCTTTCTTTCTTCTATCTCAATCATTTTCTTCTATCTAACTATCTCTCTCTTTCATCTATCTCAATATTATTACGCTGGAGAAGAAGGATTACATAGAGACTTACCTGACCCGCTGAAGAAGGATCGCCTGGGAGGACCGGTGGTAGTACCGGTAGCTGGATTCCCAGACCCTGCGCCCGAGCGATGGCCTGTCATTGCAAACATTAAATGCTACCTATTAGTAAGTCATTTAAGCTGAATTAATAAGAATTTTAATTTTTAGATTGTTACCTCCATTGCTTCCCGCATCTGCGCCAACGCTGCTGCCTGGGTTTGGATCGTGGCCTCCATCGCCCTCCTTTCCTCCTCATGTCGCCTTTCATTTTCTTCTACAGTTTCTCGGAGGGACTGCATCTCAATGTCCCTCTGCGAGCGGCGACCTCCCGTACCCGAAGCCTGCGTGGAGCTGCCTCTCGCAGGTCTACCCGCCCTCGAGTCGACAACTCCGTCGAATATGGCGAGCCTATAAAAAAGAGAGTCAGTAATATGAAATTAAAATATCTTGAATACTTTGAATTGAAAACGATAAAATGACTTGCAAACTCACCTTCCGTGTGCTTTTCCACCACCGGTTGCATACGCGGCTTGAGGATCGATCGGTTGACGTTCTCAATCGAAATCCTGGCCGTGTATCTTCCTAGCCTCCTCCCCGTACTTAGCCTGCAAAACAATAAAATCGTGTAAGTTCAACAATCTATATAGTTATATGTAATATGAATGGTTTCTAAACTTACCAACCGCTCGGCTGCAGCCTGACTGCACCCCGTCGGCTGAGAAGGGTCCCTATGACCTCTCTTCCAAACCTCAGCAGGGGTGGGCGGCACCCCCGTCTCGCGCTCCTGTCAATACATGTTAGTACGAACAATATATTATTAATATATAAACATAAGTTACACACACTTACCATGCGTTTAGCTAAACGCAAGTGGTTATCTTGCCCGTGTCTGCTCTTCCCCTCCACCCCTCTGCAGTCTCGAGCCTTCCCGGACTTAGCTTTAAACTCGTCGCTAGCCCAGTAGCGACAAAGGGCCCGAAATGCATCGTTCCGACCCTGCAACCAGCTCACGTGGCCCTGCACATAGTTGAAAGTCGTTAAAAGTACCATCGAGGACATTATCAGAAAAAAATACTTACTACACTCCACGTACCTGCGCGTACTCCTCCTCCGTCAGGTGCCTCTCGCTCTCCTGCCGGAAGTGTAACACGTGCTGCTGGTTCGCCTTCAAGTGCTCATTAATAATTTGAACACGGGCGTTCGACAAAGCTTGTCGAAGCGCCTTGGCAGCGTTGAAGTGAAACACTTGCCGAGCGCCTAGACGCCCAGGCGCCCGCCTAGGCGACCAGCCAGGCGAGGGGTGGCAGCCGGTTGAGTGGGAGGGACGGCGGCGAGCTGAAGAGGCGGTGCAACGGCTGATAGAGGAGGGGAGGCGGGGCGGCGAGTCGAGGAAGGTGGGAGCGGGGGGGGGGGGGGGGGGGGGGGAGACGCCGGACAATCGCCAACGGTGGTGCGACGCCAGGATCGTGGAGGGCGCCGCTGAATCGTGGATGCGCCGCCAGGATCTAGTCGCATGTGGCTCCGTATCAGCTGGGAGTTGGAAGGTCACGGACAGACTTATTGGGCTGGGCCAAGTTATTGGCCAATGTTGGCCACCCAGCCGCCTTATTGGGCAAAGAAACGGGTCTCCTCCTCAAACCCTACCCTTTTTTCCCAACCCAGCCGCCGCCTTTTCTCCAGTGCGCGTCTCCTCCGCCGCCCGCCGCCCCCAACGTCCTTCGGACTCCCGTCGCCACCACCGACCTCCTTCGGCTCCCAACGTCAACCCCGAGCTTCTGCCACCCTCCCAGCGGCGTCCTCGACCTTCTCCCAACCTCCCACCGTCTGCCTGATCTCCTCCCAAGCTCCCAGCGCCGCACACGACCTCCTCCAGGCGAGGCGAAGCTACTATACAAGCAATTCTAAACTACTATAGCTAATTGCTGCTACTCTTAACAAAATTGCTAACTAAATCCGAAAAAAACTACTAAAACAGGGGGAGTAGCACCTGCTGTCCCGGGGGCGGGGGCGGTCCGGTCGGCGGCGGCGACGCCGGTGGCGCGGCGGGCCGGAGGCGCAGGCGGCGGTTGGGGCGCGGAGGCGGGCCGCCGGTGGGGGCCGAGGGCGGCGGACCGGAGGCGCAGGCGGCGGGGGCCGCCGGTGGGGGCCGAGGGCGGCGGGCGCGGAGGCGGGCGCGGAGGCGGGGCCGAGGGCGGCGGTGCCGGGGCGCGGCGGCGGGGGCGCTGCGCGGCGGCGGGGGCGCTGCGCGGCGGCGGGGGCGCTGCGCGGCGGCGGGGGGCGCGGCGGCGGGGGCGCTGCGCGGCGGCGGGGGGCGCGGCGGCGGGGGCGCTGCGCGGCGGCGGTAGGCTGTTTTGAGGTGAATGAAGAGTCGGGGCCGGAGCGACCCGATATAAGCCCTTATTTGCGACGGCTTCTTTAATTGCGACGGCCTCAACTTGCGGCCGTCGCAATTAAAGCCTGTTTGCGACGGCTTTGTGACCGGCCGTCGCAAATAAGGATTTATTTGCGACGGCTCATTTATTTGCGACGGCTTTAGGGTTGGCCGTCGCAAATAACCGCTTATTTGCGACGGCCGGTCCCAAAGCCGTCGCAAATAAGCTCTTATTCGCGACGGCCATCTTATTTGCGACGGCCAGAGGCGGGCCATCGCAATTTAAGATATTTGCGACGGCTGGCCGTCGCAAATAAATTCGGCCGTCGCAAATGATCGCTTTTCCTGTAGTGAAGTTGCTCTTCCACTCCTTGAGTGAGAGAGAAGAGAGTAAGAGAGGGGTAGCCCACGCGCGCTCCTCCTCCTCCTTCTCCTCCTTGCTCGCCTCGCCCCGCACGCGCGCGCACGTATTCGTGTGAATTCGAGTTGAGCCCAGATTTTATATTTTTACAGAAAATTAAACTGGGCTTTGGGCTTTTGAGCCTCCGAATTTTTGGGCTACCGAGACAGAGTCCAAGTCATTGGAGAAGGACGCGTCTACGACTGTGGAGTCAGTTCGGATCCGGATCCACCAGATCACACACGAACCGCCTCTGTTAGACTCTATAAATACGGGCGTGCGCGGTACGGCGGTTCATCCGACGATCAGATTGTTTCCCACGTTCGAGTTTCTTGCGCTGCCTTCTAGTCTACTTCATCCCGAGCGCCGGCATGCACCGATGATCGGGAGAGCAGGTCTCTGGAACCGCTCGCCCTTGTGATCCTGCACCGAGAGAGGGTGAATAAGGTTTTTGGGAAGCGCTCTGCGCGACTGGTCGCGTTCTTCACCACGGGTCGTCTACCGAGGAGATCGGGCACTGCGGCCCAACGTCGTCACCAACGTCTGCAGCGACTATTCGCCGTCAGATCTACAGCGGTTCAACTGGCTTCAATTCGGTACGCGATATTTCTCATCTCGTCTGTTTGTCGGTATTGATCGCTGTTGTTTTCGCGTGTTTTCCGGAATTGTTCACTAAATGCCTCCTATTTTTCTAACAATCCAAAAATCTTATTAGGCAATTTCCTGAGTTGAACATGATGACTTTAGCCGATGCACTGAGGCCGGAGAAATTCTCTGGCGTGCACTTGAAGAGGTGGCAAGTTACGGCCATGCTCTGGCTCCAATCGCTTAAGATCTTCTGGGTAACCGTGGGCGGGCCTCAAGGTCCTTTGTCTGTTGAAGAACAGACGAAGTTCGAGGAAGTCAATTATGCCCTAAGAGGATGCATCTTAAGTGTTCTTGACAATAAACTCTGTGATGTCTATCTGACAGTCACAGATGGTAATGAGTTTTGAGATGCACTTAACGCTAAGTATGGTGCAGCCGATGCTGGCGGCGAACTGTATATCATGGAGAATTTTCATGACTACAAGATGGTTAACAACTGTCCTATAGTTGAACAAGCTCATGAAATACAGTGCCTTGCGAGAGAGCTCAATCTCCTTAAGTGTCCTTTACCCGACAAGTTTGTGGTTGGGTGCATTATTGCAAAGTTACCTCCATTGTGGAGGAAATTTGCCACAGCTCTCAAACACAAGAGACAGGAAATATCAGTTGAAAAACTGATAGCATCTCTTGATGTTGAGGAGAAGGCTCGGGCTAAGGACACTACTGAGAAAGGAGGCGAGGGTCAATCTAGCGCCAATGCTAATATGGTGCAGAAACCCAATGTCAAGAACAAAAGGAACAAGTCTCAATTCAAGCCAAACAAAACTACTGCTTTCAAGAAGAAGAAGAAGTCAAACAAAGCCAATGATGGTTGCTGCTACACCTGTTGGGAGCAGGGACATTTTTCCAAGGATTGTCCTCAGAGGGCAGACCGCAAGGGAAAAAGAATGTCAACATAGTGACGTCTAGCAATGCAAATGGGTACAGTAATTCTTTTACTGTTCTTTCTATTTCTCAAACATCATCTTGGTGGTTTAATACGGGTGCTAATGTTCATGTATGTTCTGACATGTCCATATTTTACTTCTTACCAGTTCGTCCGAGATTCCGCCATCCTAGTGGGGAATGGGTCACATGCTTCTGTTCGTGGTGTTGGCATGGTCGATCTGAAGTTCACTTCGAGAAAGATTGTCCAGTTGAAGAACGTACAACATGTCCCTACTATGAACAAGAATCTTGTTAGCGGTACCCTTCTATGCAGAAATGGGTTTAAAATAGTTTTAGAGTCCAATAAAATAGTTATGTCTAAGCATGGACAATTTATTGGTAAAGTCTATGAAAGCAGAGGCATGTTCCGCTTTTCTCTTTTGGAGTTTAATAATAAGTCAGTAAACCATATTTGTGGTGGTATTAATGATGATGCAAGTGTTTGGCATTCTCGTTTATGTCATGTTAATTTTGGTTTAATGAATCGGCTATCTAGTCTCAAATTAATTCCGGAATTCACCATTGTCAAAGGTTCTAGGTGCCATAGTTGTGTGCAGTCAAAGCAACCTCGAAAGCCTCACAAGGCAGCCAAGGAGAGAAACTTGGCACCATTAGAACTCATACATTTTGATCTATGCGAGATGAATGGTGTGTTGACAAAAGGTGGAAAAGATATATTTTATGACATTAATAGACGATTGTTGGTATTTCTTAACACCACAGAGTTATCCGCAAGCGCACAGAAATACCGTTGTAGCACTTCCCCTTAAGGATTATTCCCAAGGGTATCGAATCCAAAGAACGTGTGTGCTAATCTTCCGAACTAGCTCACCCAAGGATTAACAAAGTTGTTTGGTAGGCAAGGAATAGAGAGGAATTCAAAGTATTGATCCTAATTCAAGGTAGTTTGCAGTAGATGCTTGCTTCGGGCATGGGCTTACTCCTAGCAATACTAGGACGACTCCCGCCAAGAGCCTATGGCATAGCCGAACGTGGAGGATTACGAAGGACAGATAAGACTGTCACCACCTACTGCCTACCTCTTCAATCTGTGGGTCTACGAGATATCCACTGATGATTTGTAACCTAAGCACCACGCTTACGTTCTAAATCACTACTCTAGATGTTTCGAACACAAAGCTACAACTAGAACCTCTAATGAATTAAAGCAGTGAACCCACAAGTAACTACTTGTGCAAACTACTAAGAATAAAAGATCAAACTTGTATTGAATTCACAATGGCTTACTTGATTGAGTAAAACCTTTGTAGGGGTACAAGTGTAGAAGAGGGACTTGACAAGCCCAAGCCTCCTTCTCCTAGACTCTTCACCACACTCTCCTTCTACTTTGGTAGCCTCTAGGACTACTATAAACCTTGGGATTGTAGCACTATTCTCAACTTTTGGTGTGTGTGAGAAGTGAGGTGAGGGGGTCTATTTATTGGTGGAGAAGGGTTGGTTTCCGCCACAATTAACGCGCGAATCAGTCACCTTTGACTCTAGGGAGTCGGGAGGAGCCAACACGTGTCATTTGACCGGGTTTGGAGCCAGAAAGGGGTCGGCCGAACCCCTGGTTCGGCCGACCTGGTCAAGCCTCCCTTCGAGGAGTGCTTCCTCCAGGTGGACCCCCTTGATGTATATGGGTGCAACACCGTTGGATCTCCTCGTATTCTTCTGTTTGTGGGACATTTGATCCATGTGTTGCCACGTGTCATTGGCTGATTCGTTGAAATCTATTTTCATGGATTCATCCTTGCATGTTTTGGTATTTTGGGTACTAATTCACCTGCATACAAATAGACACCAACACTTGTGGAATTGGGTTAGTGTATAGCCCTACCACTATGTTTTGTGTTTATTTTATGCACATTATGAGGTGAATTGGCGGTCAAAATATGGTACTTAAGGACCGTCAACAAACTCCCCCACACTTAGTCCTTTGCTCGTCCTCGAGTGAAGGCAAGAAGAACTAGAGTGTTGTCATGAATTTTCTACAAGGTAGAAAATAAGGATACTAGATATTTCAACTTATACCTGAGTTCATGGATACCCTTTGTGTATGTGGCTACCACATCAATCTTGGGTGTTTGAAAAGTGGAACAGATAGAATTAAGTTCCCTTGGATCATTCTCTGCTGAAATGATTTGGCAATTGCTATATTTGAAAGTCATAGGAACATTTGCCCTTGCCTTCTCGATCGGAATCTCTCAAATCTCTCAAAGTGTTTGAGTCCTCACCATGGCATGTTTTGCCAATTCTTGTCCCTATACTAAAAGTGGTTATATCTGGAGCTTGGTAGGGATAAATGTGGCACACATTTGCAATTCATATGTTACTAAGTCAAAAACTTGATCCTATGAGAGACTTATGCAAAGAACAAAGTGAAGGGAAAATTCTTGTGCACATGAATGAAATGGAGGGGTGAGGTGATAACTCCCATGAATTTGCTCTCTTTTAAGGATGAAACATGGCTACTTTTTTTGAGCACTCTTACTCTTTTTTAAGAGTGGATGCTTTTTCTTTTTCTTGTAGCCATGTCTTGTACTCCTTTTTATTTTTAGAGAGGCTTTCATTTGTATTGTATGGAGTTTCTTTTTGGCGGATGGGTGATCGATGGATGCAAACTCTCAATGTGAGAAATTTTGCATGAATGGAGTGCACAAGAGTTTTCAATTCAAAAAGTTTATGCATGTCACTCAATTGGGTCATGGGTTTTACAAAGTTCAATGAAAAGCAAAGTGGCATATGCTTGTGGTTTTCAATGAATGTATCATATGGCCTTGGTGGGTATATAAATTTCCAATGAGAGATTTAGGCAAAGTTCAAGACTTCAAATAGTTACAAATGTCAACATCAATTTCAAACAAAAGGATGATTTCTAAAGAACTCATTTACCATATCACACTAGTCAAATACCTAGATGATGTGTTTTTCCTATTGAATTATGGGAATCATAAACAAGGTAATGAATTGAAATATAAAGTATTCAAATTTTTAGCTTAAGCAAGTTCTTGACTACCAAATTTTATTTCAATTTGTTGAGTTGATTCATTTTAGATATGCAATGAAAAATATGAAATCCACTCAAATAGAATGGTAGCGCATAAAAGTGGGGATAGGAAATCCAAACCGATTCTCTGGAGCGAAACAGAGTCGTATGGTGCAGAAAATAGGTCGACCGACCAGGGGGTTCGGCCGACCTCCTAGTGGATTTTCTATGCCTCTGTTTCGTCGGGTCGTTTTGCCCATTCGGTAGCGACGTTTTTTGATATGCAACGTTAATTTTTTACGTCGGGATTTCGTGAATTGGAGACATGTTTCCCCCACACTTGTTTCCTGAATTCTTTATTCAAAAAAATAAACTAAAGGGAGAACTTTACCGGTGTTAGATGAATCGGTAAGTTTGCATTATTGAAATCAAAATATGGGGATGCTTACATTATTTAACCTAGCTTTAGAAAACAAATGTTTTTTAAAAATTAAAATCCTAAGTAGTAAGCATCCTATGCTGTCTGGCGAGGGAAGTTTTGTCGTTGGTCGGTGTAATGTCCCCGCTCAGGTTGAAGGTTGAGCTGGAGGAGGCATGAGGCACAATCTTCTTGTCGGCCATGACGAGGACGGGATGAAGATGATGATTCAATGAGGTGTAACTTTCTGCTCTATTTCCGTCCTTTAAATAGGCGTGGAACGACGCGTTTCATCGAGGATTTTGTGGAGGATATCGAGGAGGATCAACACGAGAAAATAGAACGTGAACAGCGCGAAGGGAGAGTTGGCCAACCCTAGGGTTCGGCCAACCCCCTTCTGGCTCCGTTCGGGCCACATTTTCTCGGGTCCATTAAATGGGCCTCATAGATGAAGAATTGGATGGGCCCATTAGTTGTATGTGGAGAATTTAAACAGAATTGAAAGAAATGGCATGGAAATCGATTAGATTTACCACGTCAAATTCTTTTTCTGTATCCTTTTGGGAACCGAGAAATAATTTGAGTCCATGCCCATTCACTTTGAATAGTTGACCGTCATCACCTTGGAGTATGATTTCTCCATGGGATGAAGTCTCTACTACAGTGAAGGGTCCTTCCCATTTACTTCTAAGCTTCCCATGTCCAAAGAGTTTAACCTTAGAGTTAAAGAGTAAAACTTTATCTCCCGGTTTGAACTCTTTCGGCGTAATCCTCTTATCGTGCCATTTTTTGATTCTCTCTTTATAAATTCTGGCACTATGGTATTCCTTATCTCTCCATTCCTCCAACTCAGAGATTTTCTTCAATCGGTGATTTCCATCTTCGTTAAGATTCATGTTCCACCGCTTGATAGCCCAATACGCTCTATGTTCCAATTCTACGGGAAGGTGGCAAGTCTTCCCATAGACAAGTTGGAAAGGAGACATGCCGATAGGTGTCTTGTAGGTAGTACGATATGCCCACAATGCGTCAGGTAGCTTTTGCTTCCATCCCGTTCCCATTTCCAAGACAGTCTTTTGCAGAATATTCTTAATTTGTTTTGTAGATGTTTCTGCTTGACCACTTGTTTGTGGGTGGTATGGGGTAGCAATGTTATGTTGGACTCCAAGTTCCCTTAAAAAGTTCCGAAAGGTCTTATCTATGAAATGAGACCCTCCATCACTTATGACCATACGGGGAGTTCTAAAGCGTGGAAAAATGATCTCATGGAACATTTTCCTCGCTTGCTTGGAATCAGCATTTTTGCATGGCAATGCTTCTATCCATTTTGACACATAATCGACGACAACCATAATATACTCGCAATCATAAGATCTAGGAAAAGGTCCCATGAAATCAATACCCCATACATCAAATAATTCCACTTGGAGATTGTATGTTAGGGGCATCGCATCGCGAGTAGAGATTCCTCCATGCTTCTGGCATTTCCAACATCTGCGAATGAATTCCTTGGTATCTTCGTACATTGAAGGCCAATAGAATCCACTCTGCCAGATCTTTGCGTGAGTACGGTAAACACCGTAATGACCACCATAGGGGCCAACATGGCATTTCTCTATAATTTTGGTGTCTTCGATTGATGGGACGCACCTTCTAAGAAGGCCATCGACACATACTCGATAGAGGTATAAATGAGTTTCTTTTTGTTCTCCCCTGGTGGTATGTATCCCATGACCATAAAGTTCACGATATCCGCATACCAAGGGTGAGAGTCTGTCATCTTGAGGAGCATATCATCTCGTAGGAAGTCATTGATAGGTATGTCCATGGTTTGTGTGATTTCCATACGTGAAAGATGATCTGCTGTTGAATTCTCTACTCCTTTATTATCTCTTATTTCTAGATCAAATTCTTGGAGTAGAAGAATCCATCGAATTAGCCTGGGTTTAGCATCCTTTTTGGTAAGCAGATATTTCAAAGCAACATGGTCTGTGTAGACTATGATCTTTGCTCCAACCAAATAGGATCTAAACATGTCGATAGCAAAAACTACTGCTAGGAGCTCTTTCTCAGTTGTGGCATAATTGAGTTGGGCTCCTGTCAGAGTTTTGCTAGCGTAGGCTATTGCGTGATGCTTTTTATCTTTGGTTTGGCCTAAGACCGCACCAACAGCAGAGTCACTGGCATCACACATGATTTCGAATGGCAGCGTCCAATCAGGAGGTTGGATAATTGGAGCTGAGATGAGTGCCTTTTTGAGTATATCAAATGATTTAAGGCATTCATCATCGAAATCAAAGGGAGCTTATTTAGCTAATAGGTTGGTGAGGGGTCTAGCGGTTTTGGAGAAATCCTTGATAAATCATCGGTAGAACCCCGCATGACCTAAAAAGTCGTGGATTCCCTTAATATTGATAGGAGGTGGAAGTTTTTCAATAACTTCAATTTTAGCTTTGTCCACCTCAATCCCTCTCTCGGACACCAAGTGTCTAAGAACGATGCCTTCCCAGACCATGAAATGGCACTTTTCCTATTTAAGCACAAAGTCATTCTCCTGGCATCTTTGTAAGACCCTGTCTAAATTTTCTAGACAATGATAAAAAGTTTTTCCATAGACGGAGAAATCATCCATGAAAACTTCCATGATATCCTCGATCATGTCTGAAAATATAGACATCATGTATCTCTGAAAAGAGGCAGGAGCACTACACAGTCCAAAGGACATACGCTGGTAGGCATAGGTCCAATAAGGACATGCGAACGTGGTCTTACTTTGATCATCGGGATGGATAGGAATTTGATGATATCTTGAATACCCATCAACGAAACAGAAGTGGGAGTGTTTTGCCAATCACTCTAACGTCTCATCGATGAAGGGCAATGGAAAATGGTATTTCCTTGTTGCCTTGTTAAGCTTTCGGTAGTCAATGCACATCCTCCATCCCATGATGGTCCGTTGAGGAATTAATTCATTCCTCTCATTTTGAACGATCGTCATACCTCCCTTCTTAGGCACTACTTGAGCTGGACTTACCCATTCACTATGAGGAACAGGGTAAATAATCCCGGCATGCACAAGTTTCAAGACTTCTTTCTTGACAACTTCCCAAATCGCATTATTCAATTGCCTTTGAGGTTCCCTTGAGGGGACACTCTCAGGGTCAATAGGAATACGATAAGTGCATAACGCTGGACTAATTCCCTTGAGATCCTGAAGTGAATATCCAAAAACAGCTCTATGCCTTTCTAACATGGCTATGAGTTTGAGCGTTTCATCATCTGAAAGCTTGTCACTTATGATGGCAGGGGCTTCCAAATCTCCATTTGGAAAGGCATAACGTAGGCCTGGAGGTAGAATCTTGAGCTCAACAGGAGGTTTTGGGGAGGGCTCTTCTTTTGGCAATTCAATTTCCTCCTGAAATTCATCCTCCTCTTGGACGAAGTCTTCTTCTCCTTTAATTTCAGGGGGTTCTAAAAATTGAAGAGTCCTAACCTCCTCCATTGGCTCATCTTGGATGGGAGATTCTGTAGATGTGTTCTTTGAATGCAGAATAGGCATGGAGAAATTTCTCCCTCCAAAATTGATATTGAGGCTTCCTTCCAAAGGAACTTCCATGAGAAATTTCTCTATGGGAATCCCTATCATGATGTCGAAATCTTGGATTTAGAACACGTGAAAATCTAGGAGAGCCTCAATATCTTTGTGTCTAACAGACACTTGTTGCAGAACCCCACATCCTTCAAGAATGGTTCCAAATGAATCTCGGAAGGATTTGCGTGTTGGTGCCAATGGCACATCGCCAAGAATTGCGAGAGCACAATAATCAGAAATGAGATTTTCTCCAACAGTAGGGTTGTATAGGATTCTCATTGGTGTACCTTTAATAGAACATAAAATGATAGTCAAAGGTGAGGTCATCCGAAGAATTTCGGGTGAATTCTCGACTTCAGTTGTCCACTCTCTGCTTAGGATAGAGGTCAACTCCTTGACCGTCTGACGGACGAACACCCCGTCAGGTGGTTCAGGTGGAGTTGGTGGCAATGAAGGTTTCCTATAGCAACAATACTTCGAGGTATTTTCATAATCTTCGAAAAGCTCTTCCTCGAAGTAAAATGGAAACTGTGAGGGTTGAATTTCTTCTACCTTTGTAGTCTCAGGTTCGGGAGAGGATTCCTCTGGCAAGGCTTGGGGTAAACATAAAATGGGTTCATCCTTGTCCAAGAGTGTATCCTCTATTCTTGACACGACTTCCTCTTGGGGAGGCTCATTAACACCCATAATGAAAGAAGAATTTTCTACAATTTGGTACAAAAGATCCTTGCCTTCTTCTGGAGACTTATGGAGGAAAGATCCTCCAGCCGTAATGTCAAGATATAGGGCAGACTCTTTGTTCAATCCCATGAAGAAATGTTGCAAAAGCATTGGATCAGGGATTAACAAATCTGGGCCAGAATTTTTTAAAAGAGAAAATTTGTCCCAAGCTGCACCTATGGATTCCTTCTCCATCTGCTGGAAGCATAGTACTTCCTTTCGTAAGGAAATAATTCGGGCAATGGGAAATAAAGCAAGACAAAATTTGTCTTGTAATTCACTCCAATCACCGTTTGTCTTCCCAACGTAGTGGTTGTACCATTGTTTGGCTTTTTCCTTGAGGGAAAAAGGAAACAACTTCCATTTGAGAGTTTCCTGTGTCATACCTTTGATTAGAAGGCATGAACATAGTTGTTCGAACTCTCGTAGATGGTGGTAAGGGTTTTCACAATCCGTTCCTAATAAGGATTGTTCCCGAACCATGGCTATAAAGCCAGGGCAAAGTTCATAGCTGGTTGAACAAATAGGTTCCGCCGAAGGCGGTGGCTCACAGAACTTGCCCTTCGGAGCAGAGTATGAAAGAATGGTGGGTTGCTCCATTTATATGGTGGTTGTAAGGTAAGAAAAAGAAAGGTAAGATGATAGATAAGGGGGATATGATACGTGGGTGATCTTGGTTCGAAGATTAACAGCAACCGTTCCCCGGCAACGGTGCCAGAAATGCTTGTTGGTATTTCTTAACACCACCAGAGTTATCCGCAAGCGCACGGAAATACCATTGTAGCACTTCCCCTTAAGGAGTATTCCTAAGGGTATCGAATCCAAAGAACGTGTGTGCTAATCTTCCGAACTAGCTCACCCAAGGACACAAAGTTGTTTGGTAGGCAAGGAACAGAGAGGAATTCAAAGTATTGATCCTAATTCAAGGTAGTTTGCAGTAGATGCTTGCTTCGGGCACGGGCTTACTCCTAGCAATACTAGGACAACTCCCGCCAAGAGCCTATGGCATAGCCGAACGTGGAGGATTATGAAGGACAGATAGGGATGTCACCACCTACTGTCTACCTCTTCAATCTGTGGGTCTACGAGATATCACTGATGATTTGTAACCTAAGCACCACACTTACGTTCTAAATCACTACTCTAGATGTTTCGAACATAAAGCTACAACTAGAGCCTCTAATGAATTAAAGCAGTGAACCCACAAGTAACTACTTGTGAAAACTACTAAGAATAAAAGATCAAACTTGTATTGAATTCACAATGGCTTACTTGATTGAGTAAAACCTTTGTAGGAGTACAAGTGTAGAAGAGGGACTTGACAAGCCTAAGCCTCCTTCTCCTAGACTCTTCACCACACTCTCCTTCTACTTTGGTAGCCTATAGAAATGTTCTAAACCTTGGGAGTGTAGCACTATTCTCAACTTTTGGTGTGTGTGAGAAGTGAGGTGAGAGGGTCTATTTATAGGTGGTCGGCCGGGTTTGGTGCCAGAAAGGGGTCGGCCGAACCCCTGGTTCGGCCGACCTGGTCAAGCCTCCCTTCGAGGAGTGCTTCCTCCCGGTGGCTTCCAGGTGGGCCCCCTTGATGTATATGGGTGCAACACCATTGGATCTCCTCGTATTCTTCTATTTGTGGACCATTTGATCCATGTGTTGCCATGTGTCATCGCATGATTCGTTGAAATCTATTTTCATGGATTCATCCATGCATGTTTTGGTATTTTGGGTAATAATTCACCTGCATACAAATAGACACCAACACTTGTGGAATTGGGTTAGTGTATAGCCCTACCACTATGTTTTGTGTTTCTTTTATGCACATTATGAGGTGAATTGACGGTCAAAATATGGTACTTAAGGACTGTCAACAACGATTCTACTAGATCTACTATGTTTACTTGTTGCAAACTAAAGATGAAGCTTTAGACTACTTTAAAATCTATAAATCTGAAGTAGAAACTCAATTAGAGAGAAAGATCAAACGTCTTAGGTCAGATCGTGGTGGTGAGTATTTTCCCAAAATATTTGATGATTTTTGTGCAGAACACGATATTATACATAAGAGGACACCTCTTTATTCACCCCAATCAAACGGGGTAGGCGAGAGGAAAAACCGCACATTGTGTGACTTGGTGAATGTCATGTTAGACATGTCCGGTTTATCTAAGGCATGGTGAGGGGAGGCTCTATTGACTTCATGTCATGTCCTAAACCGCGTTCCAAACAAGAATAAAGAAAAAAACCCTTATGAGGAGTGGGTTGGGAGAAAACCATCACTTTCATACTTGCGTACTTGGGGATGTTTGACAAAGGTCAATGTTTAAATTACCAAGAAATGCAAGCTGGGACCAAAGACAGTGGATCGTGTCTTTCTAGGCTATGCTCATCGGAGCATCACATATAGATTTTTAGTAGTTAAATCTGAGGTATCTGATATGCATGTTGATACTATTATGGAATCTCGTGATGCAACATTTTTTGAGAATATTTTTCCTATGAAAGATATTGTAACACCCTCATTTTCATGCATCATGCCTTGCATACACTCATATACATGTTTAACATTAACCCACAACAAAAGGAATGAGTTTAAAATTGATTTGGAGCATTTAAAGTTGATTTGGAACAAAACCGCACTTAAAATGCAGGAAAGTGCGGACTAGTCCGATTTTGCTGAGGACTAGTCTGATTTCTCTCTCACTAAAAACGGACTTGTCCGATTTTGCTGCGGACTAGTCCGATTTTGCCTCTGGAAATTTTCGGACTTGTCCGATTATGTGCGGACTAGTCTGATATTCCAAGAATCCTTGAAAATTTGCTAAGTCCCTGGACTTTTCTGGACTAGTCCGGTGTTCCAGCGGACTTGTCTATTTTCCTTTCTGACTAAAGTCGTACTTGTCCGATTTTTGGCCAGACTTGTCCAATTTTCTCTCTGGACAACTTCGGACTTGTCCGATATTTCGCGACTTCGTGTTGATCTTTTGCTTTACGACTTGTTTCTTGGGTTTCATGTTAAGTGGGCCTAGGGACGTCATGCTTAACTCTTTTAGAGCCCATGTGGGACTCTAAACCGGCCTCTACTCCTCTCAAACTCGAAATCCATCTAACCCTAGCCTCCACCTCTATATAAACAACCCCACCCCTTGGCTTGACATCTATTTGCCACTTTTCCACCCCACCCAAACCCTAGTTCGTGGAGATCCACCACCAAGGAGGGAGAAGAAGATCCCAAGCAAGAAGAAGAAGAGGAGGAAACGAAAAAGGATCAAGATCTCCACCAAGCTTTCATTCTTCATCACCAATTCATCTCCAAGTTCATCAGCAACCCTAGATCATCAAGATCCAAGTGTTACCTCCAAGTTTCTTGATTTATTGGAGTTCAAAACACCTGGTATACCTTCTATTCTCTTTTCCTTACGTGAATTCAACCCCTAATCTCCAAATTTATGTCGATCTAGAAAACCCTAATCTACTGATCTCGCAGAGCGCGGACTTGTCCGGTCCCTAGCGGACTAGTCCGATTTTCCTCGTTAAATTGTGTTGAATTAATTCTAAAATTTGATCTAATCAACTCCAAATCTGTATAAACTTGTTAAAATCTATTAGAACTAGATAGTAATCATTAAAAGCAACCTATTAACGAGTTCTACCTTGCATTTGCATTAATCATGCATGTCATGTAATATTGAGTAATGTATGTGCACTCTTTGATTGTGTTTCTTGTCTTGTATGTTTATTGTGTGGATTACACGGATTTGCGCTAGAGAGTGCCGCGGAGGATCTACAACACCAAGAGTTTGAAGGCTTTGACTCTAATCAACAGCAAGAGCAAGGCAAGTGTCCTTGAAGTATATTGATCCTGTTTTGAAATAAATTTTTTGTTTGAAAATTTCATGCTTGTGTCAATTTGATGGGAAATCCTATGATAGGAAGTTTACTAGCTTTTTTTAACCACCCTTGTCACCTAGAATATATGGTAGAGCGTCGGGATGGGATTTTTACCTTTTTGCTTCGCTAAATCAACTGGGATGGGAAAACAACTATACCACTCAACTTAATTATGTATTTATGAGATTATGGTTAACATGAACTGGTTAATATGATATGGTAATGGGTGATCTAAGCAAGCCTGGTATGTGGATGGGTTGGATTTATGGTGGTTTTGCTTGCTTTAGATCTAAGGACCGGTTCGTGTAGCGACCATCCAGGATTTATAGTGCCACCACGAGGCCAAGTATGGGTGTGGCATAGCTGATTAATTAGGGCTTTGCCAGTGCTATTTGGACCATTAAGGATGCTCGGGGAAGGGGTAGTCGGATTGGATTTGTTGATGATTGGTGGGACTACCCTGGGATCCGAATGGCTCAAGAGGGGACCCTTGGTTGAAGATGTGCTCAATGGGAGACATCGCCACCGGTGAAACCTCAGTGGGGTCTAAATAGGCTAGTAATCCCTTTGTAAAGGCTACTTTATGATCTCTTGGCCACACACCGACGGAAGTGTGAGACGGCATAATAGAGGTTCGAGTCATTGAAAGGTGATGAAATCACAAACACGTGGGTAAAGCAGTACAACCTCTGCACAGGATGTCTAAAACTATCATGATAGTCGTGCTCCCAGTTATGAGCAACCTGTACCCTCACATGATTAGAGGGAACTCAGTATTGTAATGGTTATGGTTTGATAATGGTTATGGCTGGTTATCGATTAATTTCTGGTATTGAATATGGTTATTGGCAAATGGTAAAATCTGGAATTATTGATGAGGATGGTGAATTATGGACTGGTATTATGATATTACTTATGATTATTATGAGTTTACTTCACATACATAATACATATTGCTTTTCAACTGTTTTAATATACTTTTCAGCACTTAGCCTTTATTATATTCGTCATTTGAATCAGCCACATGTCATACTTTCCACACTTGCTGAGTACGACATGTACTCACTCTTGCAATCCCCCCCCCCAACAGTTGCAGGTCAGGATTGAGAGTTTAATGGCGATAATGCGGAGTTCTAGGTCGTGTCTACCGTCAGCTATGTCTGTGGTGTTGCATAGAGTTGCGCTATACCCTATTGCTTATGCTGCCTAGCTGTTTAGTTTGCTTATTTAGTTTATTTCCGCTGCAATAGTTGAACTTGTCATTGATATTCATTAGAGCTTGTATTCGAGGATAATATGGTTTGTTTAATAAAATTTGGTTAACTAATCTTGTTTTGTGGTAATTTTTTGTATACTCTTTTGTGACGCACTCGTGTATGTTGTCGAACATCCTGGGCACACATATGCGTTTACGTGGTTCATTTTCGGAACCGGGCATCACAGATTGGTATCAGAGCCACAGGTTGACCGTAGGACGCAGCATAGATAGAATGGACACTTTAGAGCACATAGGAGCACTCAGGGACCGATGTGTTTTGGTTGGTGTGTTGTTGCTATATATTGGTTGCTTGTGTGCTTAATAGAGGATTTTGGGATGCTTTAGCATTGCCATGTCACGTAGGCTAGTTAGTTGTGTAGTTTCATATCCCTTGATGCATATAGTTGGGGACGTTTTCTACTTCTTACCTATTGCTTTTCTCCAGATGGTGAGGACTCGCAACCAGAGGGATGGCAATGATGAGGAGGAGAACAATGGAGTGCCTCAGAAAAACATTGGACATGGATCTACTCAGGGAGCTATCAACATTGAGCGGCTATTGGCTATGCAAAACCAGCTCATGCAGACCATGATACAAACTATAAGACAGCTGCAGGCTGGCAACATCAACAATCAGCCCCACATGCCTCCACCGCCACCCCCCGCCTCCTCATAACCGGTTGGGAGAGTTTATGAGGACTAGGCCACAAACCTTTGCTCAAGCTGATGACCCTATGGATGTGGATGATTGGCTCAAGTCTGTGGAGAAGAAACTTGCTATTGTCCAATGCAGTGACCGGGAGAAGGTGTTTTTCGCTTCTCATCAACTAGTTGGAGCAGCTGCGGATTGGTGGGATTCATATTGCAATGCTCATGAGAACCAAGAGAGAATAACTTGGGTGGAATTCAAGGAGAACTTCCATTCTCATTATGTGCCGGAAGGAGTTATGATTTTGAAAAGGCAAGAATTTGAGAACTTAAGGCAAGGAAGATCAAGCGTGAGTGAATATCTCAATAAGTTCATTCAACTCTCAAGATATGCACCTGAGGATGTTAGTTGGGACAGCCGAAAGCAATACTTGTTCATGAGAGGCTTGAACAATGAGATCCAAGTGCAACTACTAAACTATGATTATGCAAATTTTCAGAAGCTTGTGGACAAAGCAATTGTGGTTGAGAACAAGATCCGTGAGATGGAGCAAGACAACAAGAGGAAGGCGACATATCAAGGACATCAACAAGGAAGTAATGTGCGTCCTTGCTTTGCGCCGCCCAATGTGCCTCATTTCAGCTCTTCTATTCCTGCTCAACGCCCTGGATTTGCACCGCGCCCAGCTCAATTTGTGCAACAGCGCCTTGTTATGCAAGCACCTAGGTCTCCAATGCCTTATGCGCCTCATGCTAATTTTCCTGGTGCAAATGTTCAGAACCAAGCTCGACCCAATAATTCTGGTGGAGTTAAGAATTGTTATACTTGTGGAGAAGTTGGACACTTTGCGCATCAATGTCCTAAGTCAGGCCTTGGTCAAGGAAGTAATGCACCGAGGCAAAACCCAAAACCCAATGAAGGACAGCCACAAGGGAACCGTGGACAGCAGAATTTTGCTCGTGGCAACGTGAACCATGTCTCTACGGAGGATGCTCAACAAGCGGATGACGTGGTCATTGGTATGTTTCTCGCCAACTCCAACCCCGCGACTATGTTATTTGATTCTAGAGCATCACATTCATTCATTGCATCGAAGTATGTTGCCAAGTATAGTTTGCCCATCTCTCATATGAAGTTTACTCTATTGGTTAAGTCTCCTGGAGGAGGGATGAGGACAAATATAGTATGTCCATAAGTAAGCCTTAGAATAAGGGGGGTAGACTTCTCTGCCAACCTCATTGTTTTGGATTCTCAAGGATTGGACATTATACTTGGTATGGACTGGTTAAGGAAGCACAATGGAGTTATTGAGTGTGCCACGAAGACGGTGAAGTTGACCAATGAAGAAGGGATCACCGTAGAATTTGAAGCATCTCAAACCGCATCAAAGCAATTGGAGCTGAATCATATGGACAGTGGCGCAATTGAGGAAATTCTGGTGGTTTGTGAATTTTTGGATGTTTTTCCGGACGAGTTGCTAGGTATGCCACCTGATCTAGACATTGAGTTTGTTATTGATTTAATACCTGGAACTGCACCTATAGCTAAGAGGTCGTATAGGATGCCTCCTATGGAATTAGCAGGGCTCAAGAAGCAAATTCAAGAACAACTAGAGAAGGGTTTTATTCGCCCAAGCTCTTCACCTTGGGGAGCGCCCGTTCTATTTGTGGACAAGAAGGATGGAACCCAAAGGATGTGCGTAGATTACCGAGCTCTCAACGAGGTAACAATCAAGAACAAGTACACCTTGCCACGCATAGAAGACTTGTTTGATCAGATGAAGGGTGCTTGTGTCTTCTCTAAGATTGATTTGAGGTCGGGATACTTTCAAATGAAGATCAGACCATCGGACATACCCAAGACAGCTTTTAGGACACGGTATGGATCTTATGAGTACATCGTGATGTCCTTTGGATTGACCAATGCCCCTGCGTACTTTATGTACCTCATGAATAAGGTCTTCATAGAGTACTTGGATTGGTTTGTTGTGGTGTTTATCGATGACATTATGATCTACTCGAAGGATGAGAAGGAACATGAGGAACACTTGAGGCTTATGTTGAAGAAATTGAGGGAGCATCAATTGTATGCCAAGTTCAACAAGTGTCAGTTTTGGTTGAAAGAGGTGTCGTTTTTGGGTCATATAATCTGAGGAGGAGGAGTATCGGTTGACCCCGGAAAAGTGAGAGACGTGTTGAAGTGGGAAGCATCGCAAAATGTAAAGGAAATAATGAGTTTTCTTGGGGTGGCTGGATATTACCGTCGGTTTATCAAGGACTTTTCCAAGATAGCCAAGCCTATGAGGGAGTTGCTAATGAAGGGAAAGGCTTTCCAATGGACTCAAGCTTGTCAAAATAGTTTTGAGGAGTTGAAGAAGAGGTTAACAACAGCCCCAGTTTTGGTACTGCCGGATGTAAGCAAGAGTTTTGACATATTTTGTGATGCATCAAGACAAGGACTTGGATGTGTGCTTATGCAAGAAGGTCAAGTAGTAGCCTATGCGTCAAGAATATTGAAGAAACATGAGCAGAATTACCCAATGCATGATTTGGATCTTGCAGCCGTGGTACATGCATTGAAGATTTGGAGGCACTATATTCTTGGACATAGATGTGAAATTTATACGGATCATTAGAGTTTGAAGTATATTTTCACACAAACGGATCTGAATTTGAGGCAACGGAGATGGTTGGAGCTCATCAAGGATTATGACTTGGGAATCAATTATCATCCAGGAAAGGCTAATGTTGTGGCCGATGCATTGAGTAGGAAAGGAGTAAGTCATCAACTCACGGTTCGAGAATTGCCATCCGAGTTATGCAGGGAGTTTGAACGGTTGAATCTTGGATTCGTGAATGAGATGGGAATAATGGAGTTAAATCCAACCTTGGAGCAAGAAATTCGAGAAGCACAAACCACGGATGAGGAGATCAAGGAAATCAAGGAAAGGACCGAGGAAGGGAGAGAATTCAGATTTGATGAAGACGAACATGGTACCTTATGGCTTGGAAAAAGGAGTGTTGTGCCCAATGTGAAGCATATTCGGGAGACAATACTAAAGGAGGCACATGAATCGCCATACTCGATTCACCCCGGTTGCATGAAAATGTACAAAGACTTGAAGACTTGCTATTTGTGGGATAGCATGAAAAAGGACATAGCTGAATATGTGGCATTGTGTGATGTGTGTCAACGAGTCAAGGCGGAACATCAAAGGCCAGCTGGATTATTGCAACCATTAAAGATCCCGGAATGGAAGTGGGAAGAAATTAGAATGGACTTCATAGTTGGTTTACCACGTACTCAGTCCGGTTATGACTCAATTTGGGTAATTGTGGATCGGTTAACTAAGTTAGCTCACTTTATTCCTGTCCAGACCACCTATAACGGAGAGAAATTGGCGGAATTGTACATGGGAAGAATAGTATGTTTGCTGGAGTTCCAAAGAAGATAGTCTCGGATAGAGGTTCACAATTCACTTCTAGATTTTGGAAGAAATTGCATGACGCTTTGGGAACGAGGTTGAATTTTAGTTCAGCGTATCACCCTCAAACGGATGGACAAACCGAGAGGACCAATCAAATTCTGAAAGACATGTTAAGAGCTTGTGCCTTAAAGCATGGGAAAAGTTGGGACAAGAGCTTGCCATATGCAGAATTTTCATACAACAATAGTTACCAAGCAAGCTTGAAAATGTCACCATATGAAGCACTATATGGAAGGAAGTGTAGGACGCCTTTATTCTGGAATGGGGCAGGAGAAGCTCAAGTATTTGGTCCGAATATGTTGCAAGAAGCCGAAAAGCAAGTCCAAATAATTCTGAGAACTTGAGGGCTGCTCAATCAAGACAAAAGGGCTATGCGGACAATACGAGAAGGAAATTAACCTTTGAAGTGGGAGATTTTGTTTACCTCAAGGTGTCACCGATGAGAGGTCATAAGAGGTTTAACATAAGAGGCAAGCTAGCACCTCGCTACATTGGACCATTCAAGATCTTGGACAAAAGAGGAGAAGTAGCGTATAAGTTGGAGATGTCAGCTCATCTTTCGGATGTACATGATGTCTTTCATGTTTCCCAGCTCAAAAAGTGTTTGAGAGTACCGGAAGAACAAGTGCCCATGGAAGGATTGGAACTAGAGGAAGATTTGACTTATGCCGAACAACCGATCAAGATCTTGGAAACCAAGGAGAGAACCACAAGGAACAAGGTGATTCGATGGTGTAAAGTTCAATGGAAGCACCACACCAAAAAAGAAGCAACATGGGAATTTTAGGATGATCTCAAGAATAAATTTCCCTGTCTCTTCTCTTCCACGTCGAATCTCGAGGGCGAGATTCATTTTAAAGGGGGTAGGTTTGTAACACCCTCATTTTCATGCATCATGCCTTGCATACACTCATATACATGTTTAACATTAACCCACAACAAAAGGAATGAGTTTAAAATTGATTTGGAGCATTTAAAATTGATTTGGAACAAAACCGCACTTAAAATGCAGGAAAGTGCGGACTAGTCCGATTTTGCTGAGGACTAGTCCGATTTCTCTCTCACTAAAAACGGACTTGTCCAATTTTGCTGCGGACTAGTCCGATTTTGCCTCTGGAAACTTTCGGACTTGTCCGATTATGTGTGGACTAGTTCGATATTCCAAGAATCCTTGAAAATTTGCTAAGTCCCTGGACTTTCCGGACTAGCCCGGTGTTCCAGCGAACTTGTCCGTTTTCCTCTCTGACTAAAGTCGTACTTGTCCGATTTTTGGCCAGAATTGTCCGATTTTCTCTCTGGACAACTTCGGACTAGTCCGGTCCTTTTCGGACTTGTCCGATATTTTGCGACTCCGAGTTGATCTTTTGTTTTACGACTTGTTTCTTGGGTTTCATGTTAAGTGGACCTAGGGACGTCGTGCCTAACACTTTTAGAGCCCATGTGGGACTATAAACCGGCCTCTACTCCTCTCAAACTCGAAATCCATCTAACCCTAGCCTCCACCTCTATATAAACAACCCCACCCCTTGGCTTGACATCTATTTGCCACTTTTCCACCCCACCCAAACCCTAGTTCGTGGAGAGCCACCACCAAGGAGGGACGAGAAGATCCCAAGCAAGAAGAAGAAGAGGAGGAAACAAAAAAGGATCATGATCTCCACCAAGCTTTCATTCTTCATCACCAATTCATCTCCAAGTTCATCACCAACCCTAGATCATCAAGATCCAAGTGTTACCTCCAAGTTTCTTGATTCATTGGAGTTCTAAACACCTGGTATAACTTCTATTCTCTATTCCTTACGTGAATTCAACCCCTAATCTACAAATTTACGTCGATCTAGAAAACCCTAATATGCTGATCTCGCAGAGCGCGGACTTGTCCGGTCCCTAGCGGACTAGTCCGATTTCCTGGTTAAATTGTGTTGAATTAATTCTAAAATTTGATCTGATCAACTCCAAACCTGTATAAACTTGTTAAAATCTATTAGAACTAGTTAGTAATCATTAAAAGCAATCTATTAACGAGTTCTACCTTGCATTTGCATTAATCATGCATGTCATGTCATATTGAGTAATGTATGTGCACTCTTTGATTGTGTTTCTTGTGTTGTATGTTTATTGTGTGGATTAGATGGATTTGCGCTAGAGAGTGCTGCGGAGGATCTACAACACCAAGAGTTTGAAGGCTTTGACCCTAATCAACAGCAAGAGCAAGGCAAGTGTCCTTGAAGCATATTGATCCTGTTTTGAAATAAATGTTTTGTTTGAAAATTGCATGCTTGTGTCAATATGATGGGAAATCCTATGATAGGAAGTTTACTAGCTTTGTTTAACCACCCTTGTCACCTGGAATATATGGTAGAGAGTCGGGATGGGATTTTTACATTTTTGCTTCGCTAAATCAACTGGGATGGGAAAACAACTATACCACTCAACTTAATTATGTATTTATGAGGTTATGGTTAACATAAACTGGTTAATATGATATGGTAATGGGTGATCTAAGCGAGCCTGGTATGTGGATGGGTTGTATGTATGGTGGTTTTACTTGCTTTAGATCTAAGGATCGGCTCGTGGAACGATCATCCAGGATTTACAATGCCACCACGAGGCCAAGTATGGGTGCGGCGTAGCTGATTAATTAGGGTTTTGCCAGTGCTATTTGGACCATTAAGGATGCTCGGGGAAGGGGTAGTCGGATTGGGTTTGTTGATGATTGGTGGGACTACCCTGGGATCCGAACGGCTCAAGAGGGGGCCCTCGGTTGAAGATGTGCTCAGTGGGAGACATCGCCACGGGTGAAACCTCAGTGGTGTCTAAATAGGCTAGTAATCCCTTTGTAAAGGCTACTTTGTGATCTCTTGGCCACACACCGACGGAAGTGTGAGACGGCATAATAGAGGTTCTAGTCATCCAAAGGTGATGAAATCACAAACACGTGGGTATAGCGGTACAACCTCTGCAGAGTGTGTCTAAAACTATCATGATAGCCGTGCTCCCGGTTATGAGCAACCTGGACCCTCACATGATTAGAGGGAACTCGGTATTGGTAATGGTTATGGTTTGGTAATGGTTATGGCCGGTTATGGATTAATTTCTGGTATTGAATATGGTTATTAGAAAATGGTGAAATCTGGAATTATTGATGAGGATGGTGAATTATGGACTGATATTATGATATTACTTATGATTATGATGGGTTTACTTCACATACATAATACATATTGCTTTTCAACTGTTTTAATGTACTTTTTAGCACTTATCCTTTATTATATTCGTCATTTGAATCAGCCACATGTCATACTTTCCACACTTGCTGGGTAGACATGTACTCACTCTTGCAATCCCTCCCCCAACAGTTACAGATCAGGATTGAGAGTTTAATGGCGATAATGCGGAGTTCTAGGCCGTGTCTACCATTAGCTTTGCCTATGGTGTTGCATGGAGCTGCGCTATACCCTATTGCTTATGCTGCCTAGCTGTTTAGTTTGCTTATTTAGTTTATTTCTGCTGCAATATTTGAACTTGTCATTGATATTCATTAGAGCTTGTATTCGAGGATAATATGGTTTGTTTAATAAAATTTGGTTAATTAATCTTGTTATGTGGTAATTTTCTGTATACTCTTTTGTGATGCACTCGTGTATGTGTGTTGAACATCCTGGGCACACATATGTGTTTACGTGGTTCATTTGGGAACCGGGCGTCACAGATTGGTATCAGAGCCACAGGTTGACCCTAGGACGCAGCCTAATAGAATGGACACTTTAGAGCACATAGGAGCACTCAGGGACCGATGTGTTTTGGTTGGTGTGTTGTTGCTATATATTGATTGCTTGTGTGCTTAATAGAGGATTTTGGGATGCTTTAGCATTGCCATGTCACGTAGGCTAGTTAGTTGTCTAGTTTCATATCCCTTGATGCATATAATTGGGGTTGTTTTCTAATTCTTACCTATTGCTTTTCTCTAGATGGTGAGGACTCGCAACCAGAGGGATGGCAATGATGAGGAGGAGAACAATGGAGTGCCTCAGAACAACATTGGACAAGGATCTACTCAGGGAGCTATCAACATTGAGCAGCTATTGGCTATGCAAAATCAGCTCATGCAGACCATGATACAAGCTATGGGACAGCTGCAGGCTGACAACATCAACAATTAGCCCCACATGCCTCCACCGCCACCCCCGCCTCCTCATAATCGGTTGGGAGAGTTTATGAGGACTAGGCCACCGACCTTTGCTCAAGCTGCTGACCCTATGGACGCGGATGATTGGCTCAAGTCTGTGGAGAAGAAACTTGCTATTCTCCAATGCAGTGACCGGGAGAAGGTGCTTTTCGCTTCACATCAACTAGTTGGAGCAGCTGCGGATTGGTGGGATTCATATTGTAATGCTCATGAGAACCAAGAGAGAATAACTTGGGCGGAATTCAAGGAGAACTTCCGTTCTCATTATGTGTCGGAAGGAGTTATGATTTTGAAAAGGAAAGAATTTGAGAACTTAAGGCAAGGAAGATCAAGCGTGAGTGAATATCTCAGTAAGTTCACACAACTCCCAAGATATGCGCCTGAGGATGTTAGTCGGGACAGCTGGAAGAAAATGAGAAACTCCGGAGTTATTACTGTTTCGTACATACAAACAGATAAAAACCTGGCAGACCCCTTTACGAAGGGTCTATCACGTAATGTGATAGAAAGTGCATTGAGAGAGATGGGTTTGAGACCCATTGATGTGACACTATAGTAGTAACCCAGCCTATGTTATCGAAGATCCCGTGAATTAGGACATGGGAAAACAAGCTAGCAGTTCACCAAGGGGAGTACTTCCTTTATACCCTCTCTATGTGAAGATGCACACTTGTACTGTCAAACTATAAGGCAGGTTGGCTATTTGCCATAATGTGTTTCTATTGGCTATGTGTAGCAAAGATGTCGTCCTACAGGGCAGTCTTGAAGGAAACACACCTATTAGAGCTCCGACTGTCTAATGTCGCAGTCTGTGAGATTTGAATGATCTCTGGAAAACTCATGAAGAGATCAGGGAGTACGACGCATATGCTCCACCCGCGGGGTACACTACTGGTAGTCAAGTACTGGTAATGTTCTTTGGGTGAAGTCAGTTCACACAAAAATTGCAATTCAAGGCGTAGTCTATTGTTCAAGTTGTGACCTGATGAAACTTGAGAATCTAGGCAGAAGTTCAACTTAACAGTCTCTGCCAAAACACTAGTATATCAAACAAGGAACGAGAATGGCCTCTCTCCTAATGGTTTTGAGATCTGGTGGGGGATTTTTTGAGTAAATGGGTTAGGCCCATCTAATATTCAGAATTAATTCCCAATAAATCTCAAAGGCCCATTAGGGCAAGAGGGAGTGGTGCTAAATGTTTAGTCCCACATGAGAAGTGAAAGTGGAGCAACTCCTACATATAAGGGAGGTTGCTCTTCCACTCTTTGAGTGAGAGAGAAGAGAGGAAGAGAGGGGTGGCTGTTGGTGGTTTTGATTCGGCAGATCTCCCGACACTACTAAAGTGTTTGCAGAGTTTGAAGTTCAGTGTGGGCGCGCAGAGATTCAAGAAGGTGAAATGTAAAATGACACAGGAGACACGAAGATTTACGTGGTTCGGGCCGCCTGAGCGTAATACCCTACTCCACGGGGTGTGTTGGTGTTGTATTGGATGTATGAACTCAACTCAGGTGAGTTGAGAGCGTGTGTGAGCCAATCCGACCAGATCAGATCAGAGCTGAGAGATCCGAGAAGGGCCAAGAGAGCGAGAGAGAGAGAGCCTATGTATCGTTGGCCTGTCCTTTTATAGTACAAGGACAGGCCGTTACAAGTTGGCCTAGCCCGACATGTGGCCCCGACGGTTATTAATATTGATACACATTTGATGCGCTTAATTACCCTTAATGACTGAGTTACGCGCTTTGATAGCACCGTTACTGGTAATTAAGGTCGTCTGATCGTGTGTCATTAACATAGTATTAATGACACTTAATTGGGTCTTGAAGTCCTTGATTCCCCTTTGAAGATTCGGAGCCGTTGTGGAGTCTACCGGAGGTTTGAGGCTGAAGATCCGACGGTAGGACATGTGGCAGCTCCGGAGCATGCTGTGAGGAACGGATAGGTCCGGTGCCACCAGACACGTGTCAGTTCCGGAGCTTCCCTCAGTCTGGGGTTAGGTCCGAGGGTGCCGTTATGGTACATAGCCCGGAGCTTCCCCCTTGTGGGCGGTAGCTTCAGATTGATGGTACACGTGGCGACTCTGAGACTAACCATATTGGGGAAGCGGGTACGGTTATGTCTGACATGTGGGCCTCCGAAGGTCTTCAAATCAAGTAGATGACCTTTCCTTAAGATCTTTGCAATCTCAAGGGGTATACGGTACCCAGGATATCGACAGTGGCCCCCTGGGCCCACCTCTGGGGAAGACCCCTTGGGTGAAGTCATTCCGCCGGAGGTGGGTCCATCCTTCGACTTTTGAGCCGAGTCTTCAAAGGTCTTCAGATGTGCCGTTGGTGATAGTTTTGGAGTTAAATCCTCGCCGCGTGGCACATCCCGGGTGCGGCAAATGAAATCTTTAGTGTGCGGATCTCACGCAATTGAAGGTTGCCAGTTCCCGATACGAAAATCGTATCGGTTCCGCGTGCCTTGTCAGGCCGCCGCCTTCGGGCTTCCTGCCTTTCATGATGACAACCGTTCACCTGGGTAAGAACCTCGACTTGATCGTCGGGGTGGTCCCGGGCCCTCTTGTCATCGGCAGGGTGAAACTTTTGAATAGTATATTTGGTTTCCCTGCGGTTACCATCCAAGCGTTGCGGGGGCTTACTTAAGAAGGAAAGCGCGCACCGTCTGGGGCTCTTTACGCCTCTCATCTGAACTTGCGCTCGAACTCCCAAACTTGCGCTTGCTTTTCTTCCCTTGCCTCGTTGTGCTTCGATGGAGTTGGGTCTCCGCAAGAGCCGCTTGAAGACCGAAGGTGACCTGAAGAAGGTCCGGGCCCTCATGGGGTGGTCCTCGGACTTCTTCAACCACCTGGTCCGCGCTGGTGGGGAGCTCCCGTTCGAGAAGGAGCACGTCGGCGAGATGGTGTACTTCTCTGCATACGCCATGGTGGGGTTGATCCCACCTTTTTCCTCCTTTTTCTTGATGTTGCTAGACTTCTATGGTCTGCAGTTGTATCACCTTGGCCCCCACTCCATTCTTCTAGTGTTTGTCTTCGTCCACTTCTTTGAAATGTGGGTGGGCATTCCCCCCTGCATTGAGCTTTTCCGGACCTTCTTCACCATCCATACCACCGGGAGGGGTGATGAGTACCTTGGCTTCTACTACTTTGTGAAGCGCAAGAAGTGCCCATTCAAGTACCTC
This sequence comes from Tuctoria greenei, assembly GCA_036927565.1. Classification (NCBI taxonomy): domain Eukaryota; kingdom Viridiplantae; phylum Streptophyta; class Magnoliopsida; order Poales; family Poaceae; genus Tuctoria; species Tuctoria greenei. The sequence goes on from JAYESD010000006.1 coordinate 44,381,738, forward strand.
TGGTCGTTTCCCTTGGGAAAGTGGTATGATTGGAAGAAAGACTGGATAGTCATCCGGGTGGAGGAGCACGAGAAGCTGGAGCTGCCCGAAGGCCTCCCCAACATCGACACTGCAGTCTGGAGTGAAGCTCCGGTGCTGTCGGATGCCTTCAACCCTGCTCTAACCAGGATCTGCCATTGTGTGGAGGGAGGATTAACTCCTGAGGCGGTATTTTGCAATTTCCTGGTCAACAGGTGGGCACCGCTGAAGAGGAGAGAAAAACTTGCTTGGTTACTCAACAGTGTGATGGACGACGACCGGGTCAAGACCGGGCTGAAGTCCAACATGGAGGGGGCGACCTTGGAGTTTCATCTCAAGAAGTTCCAACATAGCATCAATGTCGCGGGTGATGACTTGACCCCGCCACCAGTTTTCCTCCCTCTGAACGTGGAAGTAGAGTTCAGCAGGGAGCTCCGGCGGACAATGCCGGTGCTTGACGACCTTGGTGTCGTCGAGAGAAGATCGACTTCCAGGGTGGTGATCCCTGGGGCTTCTGAAGGTGGCTCCGACCCTGCCCCGAAGCCAAGGACCGAAGTCAACGGCAAGGGCAAGGAGCCGACTGCTGAACCCTCGAGCCGGAAGAGGAAATTGAAGCATGCCGACGGAAGGTCCGTCAGGCCTGCATCCTCTACAGCAGCTCCTTCTCCCCGGAGGGGGAGGTCTTCTACAACTGCGACGACTGTACCTGCAGTAGTAATCTTCCCGGGGTGCTAGCTCCGGGCATGTGACTCCAGCACCAGGGCCAGCTGAGGCCTCTGGGTCCGGAGGTCCTTCCCGGCCGAGGGGGAGTCTCGACTAAGGAAATGCTCGCGGCTGCAACAAGTTCTGGGGGGCCTTCCGGAGCTACCACGTCGGCGATGGCTATGGTCAGTCCAGAACGCCCGGGAAAGAGATTCCGTGCAAGCTGGTGCGGAAGCCTTCCGAGGTAATTTTTAATCTTTACCTCAGACAGTTGTTTTGTTGTAATAACTATTTTTTAAGTTTTTTTTCATCCATCATCTGCAGCGTCCCCAAGAAGAGGACTGAGGCTCCACCCTCAGCCACAGCAGCTGAAGCTGTGAGGGCGGAGGCTTCTGCTCCTGTCCCGGTGCCGCCCCAAGTGGTGGCTGAAGCTGCAGCAGCTCCGGCGCCAGTTGTCGTGGTCATGTACCTCGACTCATCCCCCGAGACTCCCGTGGTAGCGCCGGACCACGGGAGAGAATATGCGCCAGCGGCACCTACCCCGGAGGTTGAAACCCCGGGTCTTGATGCTGAGATGTTGGAAGCTTCGGCCGTTGAGTCGGAGGAAGCAGTGATTCCGGCCCCAGAGCCGGAAATGGTCGAAGCCCCGACGGTTGAGCCGGAGGTTATTGAAGTCTCGGCGAGCGAGCCGGATGTTGAGGAAGTCCCGGCGGTTGAGCCGGCTACCTCCGAAGCTCCAGCCTCAGAGCCAGTTGCCACTGAAGCTCCGGCTGCAGAGCTGGTTGCGGTTGAAGACCTTCTGGCGCCTGAGCCAGTTGAGGTTGAAGCTTCGACCTCAGGGCCTATTGTTGTTGACCTTCCGGCGCCCGAGCCGGTCGTTGTGGAGGCATCATCACTTGAACCTATGATGGTCGAGGTGCCAACGCCTGAGCCACCAGCGGAGGAGGAGCCCAGGCCGGAGCCGGAAGTAGCCTCTGCTCCGGAAGTGATGACGGCGGAGGTGCCTGCTGCTGATCCAGGGTGCCCTAATGAAGTCGTTGGCCCCCTGCCTGAGGGGGCAAATGAAGACCTGGCGGCAGGGCCTTCGGAACCACTTCCGGAGGTCGGAACTTCTTCTGCGGGACCCTCCTTGGTGGCAACTGAGGCTATCCCAGAGGATGTACCTAGTGCCGTGGAGGCTCAGGGGACCACTCTTGGGAAGTGGGACCCAATTTTTGTAAGCGAGAACCCGCTGGAACCAGCGGAGGAGACCCCAGTAGGTCGACCCTATTCCCCTATCGTTGTCCATTGACAACGCTTGCTCCAGTCTGCGTCAAGTCCATCTGGCATTCTACCACGACAGCAAGGCTCTTGAAGAGGAGCGCCAAACCCATAGGCGGTGGCGTAACCGTCTCTACTTCGAGACCAAGCTGGCGCAGTCAAGGCTGGCAGACGACAAGGAGTGGATCAAACAGGAGAAGGTCCGCCTAGAATATTGGGGCAAATTATTGGATGATAGGGAGAGATTGACTCGTGCCCTCGACGCTCAATCCCGGGCCATTTATGAGCAGACCAAGGCAGCTAATAGTGCGGCTGATGATCGCCAAGAAAGGCTTGAAGTCATTAACACTACTCTCATCAAGCGCCGGGAGGCACTTGAGGAAAGGGAGAAGAGGCTCGAAGACGAAGAGCAAAAACTCCTAGAGCTGCGGGATGATGTCTTGAAGAGGGAGGGGGAGCTCGCCGAAAAGGTGGCTCTGGATGACAAGGGTCTCGAGGAACGCGCCAAGAAATTGGAGGAGCGTTGCGTTGAGGAGGAGGAGAAGGCCTGGGTGCGAGGGCAGGAACCCTACAAGCAAGAGTGTTCCATCGCTGCCAGGGAGAAGAAAGTTAGGGGCCAGGAGAAGGACCTGGTCGACCGCCGGAATAAGATCCACCTCCGGGAGGAGGAGCTCGGAAAACTCGAGAAGCAGGTTGCTGAAAAGATTCAACAAAATGCCGAAGAGGTTGAACGCCTTGCTCGTGAGAATTCTGAACTGACGGCGGCCAAAAGATCCTTGGAGGAACTGAAGGGCTTGAGGACTGCGGACTCCCTATAGGTTTGGGAGTTCCTGAGCAAAGACAACGACGTGCTGACACCAATGGGCTTCAGTCCCGTGCGTCCGGATGATCCGGAGCCGGAGCCGGACCTGGCGTTGCAAGCGTTGAGCTCGGCGGGTGGCAAACTCTCCAAGGTGGGTGATGTCATCGCGGACTAGTTGAAGGTTGAGGGGCAGTCCCTAGCGAAGAACGTCGCAGAGTATGTGCTGACGTGCTACACCAGCCGGGATCCCCAATTCCCTCTGGACCCGGTGCTTGAAGGTCCCGTCGAAGGAGAAGGTGAAGCCACCCGAGCCAACGTGTCGGAGGTTGCTCAGAAGGTCGCCCAGTTCTTCCATAGGATTTAGGACCATCTCTGTAGCTCCCACTTGTATTCTCTCTTTTTCTTCCCCAATTTTGTAATCCCTTGTCTCCAGATGAATGAAATCCACAATTTGTTAATGAATTTCATTTTTTGTCTTCAACACTTCTGTCTTCACTTGGCCCCTGGTAGATGTACACAATTTGATTGTGAACATGTACCAAGAAGATATTGTATTTTGTTGAAGACTCGTTTGCTTCGAACTTGTAGAGTGTAGGTCTGAAGTCTTCGATAGTGAAGGCCCCCTGAGGTTGTCGGAGCTTAGAAGCTCCGGCATTGACTACCGTCAGAGCTTAGTAGCTCTGGGAATAGTCCCTATCATTGCGTAGAGCATCAATAGTTAGCCCTCCAGGGTGTTGGAGCTTAGTAGCTCCGGCAGTGACCTTTGCCAACGCGTAGCTTGTCGGCAGCAGACTCCGCTTGTGGGGTCTTCTCACCATCTTTTATTCTGCGTCGACGGCTGGTCCCCCTAGCTTCGCCGGAGCTTGGTTGCTGCGGTAATGCTCGTTTTCAATGTTTAACATCGATCACAAGCCACCTAGGGGGAGTCGGAGCTTTGTTAGCTCCGGCTTTTCTCCATCAACGTGGATTCTTTATTTTTCCTCCACACTGAAGCCAAGAAAAATAGTAAAATTCGCTCCTTGCCTATAACTTCGTCGCGACTTACGATTCCCAAGAAAGTTTTAGGTCAAACATGATTCTGAATACAACCGAATGTGTTGCCTTCTTTCTTCCAGATCCAATTGTACTTGGACCCGCCTTACTTCGGCCTGCCGAGGTGTAGGTAGAGTGGCGTACTTAGGGTGCTTGACCATGCTAAGTCGATAGCACACTTTGGCCCTAGATTGGCTTGGCGGCATTCAGGCGAGTGGGCCATGAACAATATTTGAATCCTAAAGAATTGACAATACAGCTCGAATTGTACATGTCGGTGGTTTGGAACCGGCAGATCTCCCTACACTACTAAAGTGATAGGGGAGTTTGATGTTCGGTGTGGGCGCGCGGAGATTCAAGAAGGTGAATAAGGTTTGACACAGAAGACACAAGAATTTACGTGGTTCGGGCCGCCTGAGCGTAATACCCTACTCCACGAGTGTGTTGGTGTTGTATTAGCAGTATGAGCTTGTGATGAGCGTATGAGGCGCATGTGTCCCCTTATGTGTATCGTCGGCATGTCCTTTTATAGTACAAGGGCAGGCCGTTACAGGTTAGCCTGGCCCGACATGTGGCCCCGGCGGTTACTAGTATTGATACACGTTTAATTTCTCTTAATGATCCTGTAATGGGCTTTGACAGCACCGTTGCTGGTGTTAAGATCGTCCGTTTAAGTGTCATTAATATGGCATTAATGACACTTAATCGGGTCTTGAAGTCCTTGGTTCTCCTTTGAATATCCGGAGCTGTTGCGAGGTCTTCCGGAGGTTAGAAGCTGAAGATCCGACGATCGGACACGTGGCAGCTCCGGAGCTTGCTGTGGGAAACAGGTAGCTCCGGGACTACCCGACACGTGTCAGGTCTGGAGCTTCTCTCGGTCAGGGGCTCAGTCTGGGGGTGCCATTTCGGTACATGGTCCGGAGCTTCCCCCTTGTGGGCGGTAGCTCCGGTTTGGTAGTACACGTGGCGACCCAGGGATTAACCATGTTGGAGAAGCGGGTCCGGTTATGTCTGACATGTGGGCCTTCGAGGGTCTTCAAACCAAGTAGATGATTTTCCTTTGAGATCTTTATAACCTCAAGGGTAGTACGGTTTCTAGGATACTGACAGTGGCCCCCTGGACCTACCTCCGGGGAAGTCATTCCACCGGAGGTGGGTCCATCTTTGCGACCTTTGAACTGAGTCTTCAAGGGTCTTTGAGGGTGCCGTTGGCAAAGACTTGGAATTAAATCCTCACCACGTGACATATCCCGCGTGCGGCAGATGAGATCTTTGGCATGGGGATCTCACGCAATTGAAGGTCGCCGATTCCCGATACGAAAACCATATCGGTTCCGCGTGCCTTGTCAGGCCGCCGCCTTTGGGCTTCCCGCCTCTTGATGACAACCGTTCACCTGGGTAAGCACCTCAACTTGATCGTCGGGGTGGTCCTGGGCCCGCTTGTCATCGACTGGGTGAAATTTTTGGGTGGTACCTTCGACTTCCTTGCAGTTTCCATCCGAGCGTCGCGAGGGCTTACTTAAGAAGGAAAGTGCGCACCGTCGGGAGTTCTTTACGCCTCTCATCTGTTCTTGCGATCAAACTCCCAACTTGTGCTTCGCTTTTCTTCTCTTGCCTAGCTGTGCTGCGATGGAGTTGGGTCTCCGCGAGAGTCGCTTGAAGACTGACGGGGATTTGAAGAAGGTCCGGTCCCTCATGGGGTGGTCCTCGGACTTCTTCAACCGCTCGGTCCGCGCCGGTGGAGAGCTCCCGTTCGAGAAGGAGCACTCCGACGAAATGGTGTACTTCTCCTCGTACGCCATGGTGGGGTTGATCCCACCTTTTTCTTCCTTTTTCTTGATGCTGCTAGACTTCTATGGTCTGCAGTTGTATCATCTCGGCCCCCACTCCATTCTCCTCGTATCCATTTTCGTCCACTTCTGCGAGATGTGGGTGGGCATTCCCCCCTGCATCGAGCTCTTCTGGACCTTCTTTACCGTCCATACCACCGGTAGGAGCAATGAGTACCTTGGCTTCTACTACTTCGCGAAGCGCAAGAAGTGCCCATTCAAGTACCTCCAGTCGTTCCCTTCTGGGAAGTGGGACGACTGGAAGAAGGACTGGATAGTCATCCGGGTGGAGGAGCACGAGAAGCTGGAGCTGCCCGAAGGCCTCCCCAACATTGACACAACGATCTGGAGTGAAGCTCCGGTGCTGGCGGATGCCTTTGATCCTGTTCTGACCAGGATTCGCCATTGCGTGGAGGGAGGATTGACTCCTCAGGCGGTATTTTGCAATTTCCTGGTCAACAGGTGGGCGCCGCTGAAGAGGAGGGAGAAGCTCGCTTGGGCCCTCAACAGCGTGATGGACGACGACCGGGTTGAGACCGGGTTGAAGTCCAACCTGGTGGGGAAAACCTTGGAGTTCCACCTCAAGAAATTCCAGCACGGCATCGACGTCGACGGTGATGACTTGACTCCCCCGTCGGCCTTCCTCCCTCTGAACGTGGAAGTGGAGTTCAGCAGGGAGCTCCGGCGAAAGATGCCCGTACTTGACGACCTTGGTGTCGTTGAGAGAAGATCAACCACCCGGGTGGCGATTCCCGGAGTGCCCGAAGATGGCTCTATTCCTGCCCCAAAGCCGAGGGTTGAGGTCGTCGGCAAAGGCAAGGAGCTGGCGGACGAACCCGAGAGCCGGAAGAGGAAGCTGCAGCATGCTAACGGAAGGTCTGTCAGGCCCGCTACTTCCGCCTCCGCTCCTTCTCCCCGGAGGGGAAGGTCTTCTACAACCGCGGCGGTTGTCCCCGTAATGGGGTCTTCCCGGAACGAGACCATTCCTGCAGTAGGGTCCTCTCGGAGCACGGTTGTCCCCGCAGTAGGGTCCTCCCGGGGTGTTAGCTCCAGGCGCGCGACTCCAGCACCTGGGCCGGTGGAGGCCTCCAGGTCCGGGGGTTCTTCCCGGTCGAGGAGAGCCTCGACCCGGGAAACGCCCGCGGCCGCGACAAGTTCCGGGGGGCCTTCCGGAGCTTCTACGCCGACTATGGCCAGCCCTGAACGCCCGGGGAAAAGGTTCCACGCAAGCTGGTGCGGAAGCCTCCCAAGGTAATTTCTAATCTCTACCTTGGACAATTATTTTAATTGTAGCCACTGTTTGTTAATTTTCTTTGTTCATCATCTGCAGCGTCCCCAAGAAGGGGAGTGAGGCTCCACCCTCAGCCACAGTGTCGGAGACGGTGAGGGTGGGAGCTTCTGCTCCTGTCCCGGTGCCACCCCAAGTGGTGGCTGAAGCTGCGACAACTCCGGCGCTGGCTGTCGTGGTCATGGACCTCGACTCATCCCCAGAAGTTCTCGTGGTAGCACCGGACCACGGGAGTGAAGATGCGCCAGCGGCACCTGTCTCGGAGGTTGAAGCTCCGGGTCTTGGTGCTGAAATGATGGAAGCTCCGGCTGTTGAGCCGGAGGAAGTAATAATCCCGGCCTCTGAGCCGGAAAGTGTCGAAGCCCTGGCGGTTGAGCCGGAGATGGCTGATGCCCTGGCATGCGAGCTGGAAATCGAGGTAGTTCCGGCAGTTGGGCCGGCTAGCTCCGAAGCATCGGCTGCTGAGCCGGTCATTGTTGGAGCTCCGGTCACAGGGCCGGTCGAAGTTGAAGACCTTCCGGCTCTTGAGCCGGTTGTTGAATAGGTGATGGAGCTTGAGCCTCCCTCGGAAGAGGTACCCAGACCGGAGCCAGTAGAGGCTCCTGCTCCGGAAGCGACAACGTCGGAGGTGCCTGCGACCGAGCCGGAGTGCCCAAGCGAAGTCGCTGGCCCCCTGCCCGAGGGGGTGAACGAAGACCTGGCGGCAGGGCCTTCCTCGATGGCGACTGAGGTCATCCCGGAGGACGACCCTAGTGCCATGGAGACTCAGGGGACCACTCTTGTAGAGTGGGACCTGATTTTTGTATCTGAAGACCCGCTGGAACCAGCGGAGGAGACCCCAGCAGGTCCGGAACCAATCCCGTTGTCGCTGTCCATTGACAACGCATGTTCCAGCCTGCGTCAAGTCCAACTGGTCTTCTTTCACGACAGCAAGGCTCTTGAAGAGGAGCGCCAAACCCTTAGGCGGTGGCGTAATCGGCTCTACTTCGAGACCAAGCTGGCGCAGTCGAGGCTAGCGGACGACAAGGAGTGGATCAAGCGGGAGAAGATCCGCTTGGAGTACTGGGGCCAGTTGCTGGATGAGAGGGAGAGTATGACTCATGCCCTCGACGCTCAATCTCAGGAGATCTACGATCAGGCCAAAGCTGCCAATAACGCGGCCGATGCGTGCCACGAACAGCTTGAGGCCATTAATACCGCACTCATCAAGCGCCGAGAGGCACTTCAAGAGAGGGAGAAACGGCTCGAGGATGAAGAGCAGAAACTCCTTGAGTTGCGGGATGATGTCCTGAAGAGGGAAGAGGAGCTCGTCGAGAAAGTAGCTCTGGCTGACAAGGGCCTCCAGGAGCGCGCCAAGAAATTGGAAGAGCGCTGCAAAGAGGAAGAGGAGAAGACCTGGGTGCGAGGGCAGGAACTCTACGAACAAGAGTGTGCCCTTGTTGCCCGGGAGAAGAAAGTGAGGGGTAGGGAGAAGGACTTGGTCGACCGCCAGAACAAGATCCACCTCCGGGAGGAGGAGCTCGGAAAACTCGAAAGGCGGGTTGCTGAAAAGATTTAGCAAAACGCCAAAGAAGTTGAGCGCCTCGCCCGTGAGAATTCCGAACTGACGGCGGCCAGGAGATCCCTGGAAGAGTTGAAGGGCTTGAGGACTGCAGACTCCCTACAGATTTGGGAGTTCCTGGGCAAGGCCAACGACGTGCTGAGGCAGATGGGTTTCAGCCCCGTGCGCCCAGATGATCCGGAGCCGGAGCCGGACCTAGCGCTGCAGGCGTTGAGCGCAGCAGGTAGCAAGCTCTCCAAGGTGGGCGATGTCATCGCGGACCAACTGGAGGTTGAGGGGCAATCCCTGGCGAAGAACATCGCAGAGTATGTGCTGACGTGCTACACCAGCCGGAACTCCCAATTTCCTCTGGATCCGGTGCTTGAAGGCCCCGTCGAAGGAGAAGGCGAAGCTACCCGAGCCAGCGTATCAGAGGTCGCCCAGAAGGTCGCCCAATTCTTCCATAGGGTCTAGTACCATCTCTGTAATTCTCACTTGTATTTTTTCTTCTTCCTCCTCAATTTTGTAATCCCTTGTCTCCAAATGTAATCTCTTGTCTCCAGATAAATGAAATCCCCAAATTTTGCGAATTTCACTTTTTTGTCTTCAACACTTTTATCTTCACTTGGCCCCCTGGTAGATGTACACAATTTGATTGTGAACATGTACCAAGAGGATATTGTGCATTGTTGAAGACTCTTTTGCTCCGAACTTGTATAATTTAGGTTCGAAGTCTTCGATAGTGATGGCCCCCTGAGGTTGTCGGAGCTTAGAAGCTCTGGCATTGTCTATCGCTGGAGCTTAGTAGCTCCAGCAATAGTCTCTATCAACGCGTAGAGTATCGATAGTTAACCCTCCGGGGTGTCGGAGCTTAGTAGCTCCGGCAGTGACCTTTGCCAACACTCAGTTTGTTGGCAGCAGACTCCATTTGTGGGGTCTTGTCACCATCTTTTATTCGGTGTCAACAGCTGGCCCACTTAGGGGAGTCGGAGCTTAGTTAGCTCCGGCATTTCTCCATCAACATAGATTTTATTTTTCCTGCACACTTAAGCCAAGAAAAATGGTAAAATTTGTTTCTTGTCTATAACTTTGTCGCGGCTTATGACTCTCAAGAAGATTTTAAGTCGAACGTGATTCTAAATACAACCGAATGTGTTGTCTTTTCTTCTAGATCTAACTGTACACGGACCTGCCTTACTTTGGCTTGCCGGGGTGTAGGTAGAGTGGCGTACTTAGGGTGCTTGACCAGGCTAAGTCGATAGCACACTCCGGCCCTAGATTGGCTTGGCGGCTTTCACGTGAGTTGGCCATGAACAATATTTGAATCCAAAAGAATTGACAATACAACTCGAATCGTATATAAACCGGTCGAACTAAAGTTTCTTAAGAACTGCACAACTTTGTTATAGACAAGAAAGAGAAAAATAAAAATGTTGAGTCTGTACAAAATAAATGCACGTGGAGTCTATTTCACATGAAAATGTCTTTCATTATAGGTCCGGGGTACAGGGGAAACAAGTACACTCTTAGGGTACGGAACCAGGCTAAGGGTGTTTAATTTCTCGTTTGACCCAGGGTAGTTAGCCACACTTTTAGTCCTGAGACTGTGACAAGCGTTGCATGAGCTTTGTGGACCTTTCGAGAAAGGTCCAGCTGCTCTCCCGGAGGAACTACCTGACTCTGTACAATGACTCTATAACATACATCTCAAGTTACTCAAGACTCACCTCCGTGGTATTAAGTGTAGAACTTACGGAGGTGCTCGATGTTCCAAGGATTTGGGAGAGGTGTCCCATCCTCGGTAGCCAAGCGAACGCTTCCGGGACGGGATACTTTAATCGCTCGGAAGGGCCCCTCCCAGCCGGAGGAGAGTTTGTTTAACCCTTCTCTGGATTGTATTCTCCATAGCACCAGCTCGCCTTCCTCGAGCTGTCGGTTGTGTACATGCCGCTGGTGATAACGTCGTAAGGCTTGACGATATCGGGCATTCCGAACAGCTGCTTGGCACCTTCCCTCCTCAAGGAGGTCTAGGTCTTCACGCCGGAGTTGGTCCTGCGCGGCTTCGTCGAAGGTCCAGACCTGGAGTGAACCCAAGGTGATTTCCGGAGGAAGGATTGCTTCAGCTCCGTACACCAGGAAGAAGGGTGTCTCTCCGATTGACCGGTTTGGAGATGTCCTGTTGGCCCATAGAGTGGGCGGAAGATCTTCGATCCAGTTGGCTCCATGTTTTTTCAAGCACTCATAAGTGCGCGTTTTAAGTCCTTTAAGGATTTCAGCATTTGCTCTCTCAGCTTGGCCGTTGCTGGCTGGGTGAGCTACGGAGGCGTAGCAAACTTGTATGTCGAGGTCTTCGCAATATCCTTGGAATGCGGAGCTTGTGAATTGGGTCCCATTATCAGTGATGATATTGTTTGGGACTCCAAATCTGCATACAATGGACTGCAGAAAGTTGATAGTAGATTGCTTGTTGATTGTCACAACTGGAGTTGCTTCCGGCCACTTGGTGAACTTGTAAATGGCGACGTACAGGAACTTGTAACCTCCGACGGCTCTTGGGAAAGGTCCCAAGATGTCCATCCCCCACACAGCGAAGGGCCATGTAGGAGGTATCATTTGAAAGGGCTGAGCCGGAGTGTGAATTTGCTTTGCATGAAATAGACATGCTTTGCATTTTTTCACCAGCTCAGTTGCATCCTGGAGTGCTGTAGGCCAGTAGAAGCCATGCTGAAAGGCTTTACCAACCAGCGTGCGGGAAGACGCGTGGTTCCCACACTCGCCTCCATGGATTTTTGCGAGGAGCTCGCAGCCTTCTTCCCTTGTGATGCACCGCATTAGGATGTCGTTGGCACCGCGCCGGTAGAGATCCCCTTCTACTAGCGTGTATCTTTTAGCCAATCTGACTACCCGGTCAGCAGATACATCGTCGTCAGGAAGGATGTTGTCTTTCAAGTAGCTCCGGATCTCCGAGATCCATGCATCGGAACTAACTTGAGCATTTGAGTCTTGCGTGCTGGGTAGCTCGGAGCTTCCGGCAGCACCTACGACCCTTGATGGCTGCCATGGTAACAGGGCCATCATGACCGTCAGCTTCGGGATGCTAATCTTGCCCCCTTCGCTCAGTTCGGCAGGCTGAGCTGTGGGTTTTGACAACCTCCGGACAAAGATTCGGTCTGGAGCCGGAGCTCCGGTTGACGCTTTGGTCGAGAGTTCATCGGCTTCAGCGTTGTGGGCACGTTGAACATGGTGGAGATCTAGGAGTTCAAAGTCCTTCTGAAGCCTCTGGACTTCAAGGAGGTAAGCAGCTAACTGGAGATTATTGCAGGAGCATTCACCCTTCACATGCTTAATGATGAGTTGTGAATCTCCCTTGACCAGCAATTGCTTGACACCATATGACAGTGCCACCTTTAGTTCGTAGATGAGTGCTTCATACTCTGTCATGTTGTTGGTTGCCTCGAAGTCAAGGTGTACCATGTATTTCACCTTCTCCCCAGTCGGTGCAAGGAGAAGGATTCTAGCTCCGGCCCCCTGCTTCTGCACGGAGCCGTCAAAGTAGAGGGTCTAGTGAGGCTCGGTGAAGGTTGGAGCTTGATGCTCCGTCTTCTGCTCACTGGGGTCCCCAGGGTTTGATGGAGAGGGAGTCCATTCTGCCACAAAATCTGCCAATGCTTGACTCTTGACTGCTTGTCTTGAGATAAATTCAAGATCAAATTCAGCCAATTCCGCTGCCCACTTTGCAATATTCCCAGTTGAATTGGGATTATGCAAAATTACTCGAAGTGGGTAAGAGGTCACCACTGAGACTTTGTGAGCTTGGAAGTAATGGCGAAGCTTCCTGGAGGCAATAAGAACTGCATAGAGCAGCTTATGCACCTCTAGGTATCGAGTCTTGGCATCATGTAGTACTTCACTAATGAAGTACACTGGGCGCTGAATGGTCTGGACCCTCCCGGAGGGGTCCGGAGCTTCCTCTTCACTGATCCGGATCCTCTCGGAGGAGTCCGGATTTTCTTCATGGACCTCCGAGTTCTGGCTGGAGGAACCCGAAGCTTCTTCAGAAATGACATGGACCCTCCCAGAGGGGTCTAGGTCTCCTGAATCGACTTCTTGTGGATTCGAATCTCGGAGCTGGGACCCAGACTCGCTTTCAGGAACCTCCGGACCCTCCCGAAGGGGTCTGGATTCCTGAGTATGGGATAGTTCTGGTCTCTCCGCGACCAGAACCATGCTGACGACTTCGTCAGTAGCTGAAATATAAAGCAATAAAGGCTCACCAGGGTTCGGAGCTACCAGAATTGGTAGGGTAGTGAGGAACTATTTCAGCTCCTGGAATGCCTTTTCTGCTTCTTCGGACCATTGGAATGGTCCGGACTTCCTCAATAACTTGAAGAAGGGGAGTGCCCGTTCCGCCAGTCTTGAGATGAACTGGCTGAGGGCTGCTAGACATCCAGTTAACTTTTGAACGTCCTTGATGCGGGTTGGTGGCCGCATGTCTTCAATGGCCTTAATCTTCGCCGGATTAGCTTCTATGCCCCAGTGACTTACCAGGAAACCAAGAAGTTTTCCGGAGCTAACCCCGAAGACACACTTGTCTGGGTTTAGCTTTGTGCGGGTGGCCCGCAGCTTGTCGAAGACAGCCTGCAAGGTGTCAAGGAGTGACTCCTTGTTCCTGACCTTGACCATGATGTCATCGACGTACACTTACACTATGTCTCTAATAAGTTCTTCAAAAGTTTTGTACATAGCTCGTACAAAAGTTGAAGCTGCATTCTTGAGACCAAAGGGCATGGCTGTGTAACAATACAATCCATCTACTGTGATGAATGAAGTATGCTCTTCATCTTCCCTAGACATCCTGATTTGATGATATCCGGAATATGCATCTAGGAAACACAGTAATTCACACCCGGAGGTGGAATCCACTATCTGATCTATTCTAGGTAGTGGGAATGGATCTACTGTGATGAATGAAGTATGCTCTTCATCTTCCCTAGACATCCTGATTTGATGATATCCGGAATATGCATCTAGGAAACACAGTAATTCACACCCGGAGGTGGAATCCACTATCTGATCTATTCTAGGTAGTGGGAATGGATCTTTTGGACATGCCTTATTTAGTGTGGTGTAGTCGATGCACATCCGAAGCTTCCCGCCGGCCTTAGGCACAACGACAGGGTTCGCCAGCCATTTTGGATGGAAGACTTCTCGGATGAATCCGGCTTCGAGCAACTTCTTCACTTCTTGTCTGATGAAGTTTTGTCGCTCTACGGATTGCTTCCGAGGCTTCTGATGCACAGGCTGGGCATCGGGGTAGATCTTCAGATTGTGCTCAATCACTTTCCTGGGGATCCCAGGCATTTGTGACGGTTGCCAAGCAAACACGTCGACGTTAGCCCGGAGGAAAGTGATGAGCGCGAGTTCCTATTTGTCGTTCAATCCTCCCGATATACGGGTGGTTTGAGCGGCATTGGAACCAATTTGGATGACTTTGACGGGAATGTCGGTGTTGCCGCTTGGCTGCACTCGAGGTGCAGAAGTCGAGCCTCGTTGACGAATGCTCGGGGGTTTTGGAGCTTGCTCCTGCCTGGAGTCCTCCTCTTGCGCCGTGGTGAGCGCATGGAGCTCTTCCAGTGCAGTTACTCCGGCGATGCGATATCCGCGGATCCAGAGAACGCCTACAGGCGTTGGCATCTTCAACACCAGATAGCCATAATGAGCAGCCGCCATGAATTTTTACAGGGCAGGTCTACCCAAGATGGCATTGAAGGGTAAGTTGATCTGAGCGACGTCGAATACCAACTTCTCGGTGCGGTACTTCTCCCGTGTCCCGAAGGTAACAGGGAGAGTAATAGCTCCGAGTGGGGTGATGGCCCCCGGACCTACTCTGGAGAAAGGTCGAGAGGGGTGGAGATCTGAAGGTCGAAGCTAAGCTTAATGAAAGCTTCGAGGCTGATGAGGTTAAGCCCCTAACCTCCGTCTACCATGACGTGGTGGAGCTGGATGTTGTTGATGGTAGGAGATACCATCAAGGGTAACTGTCCTGCTCCAACCATGCTCCGGGGACAATCCAAAGCATCAAAAGTGATGGCTGTGTCCATCCACTTTCGATGAGGTTCCGGTCTGACTGTAGGAGCTACAGCGGCCATATCCCGACACATAGTCTTGATGACGCGACGGGAGGTGATATCCCATGATCCACCGAAAATGGTGTTCATGGTCTTCCGATGCTCGTTGTCAAAGACGTCAGAATCATCGTCGATTGAGGTGTAGACAGCCTTCAGGACCTTTTTGGGATCCTGAAACCCTAACTCTTCTTCAGCCGGAGCTTCGTCAACCTTTTGCTTTCCTTCCCTCTGCCGGAAAGGAGATTCTTCGCGACGCTTGTTGTAACGCTCGGCAAGGTTTTGGACCTCCCGGCAGTCTTCCAAACTATGGCTGCCCGTCTTGTGAATGGGACACCACACTTTGGGTTTGCCACTGTCTTCAGAAGACGGTCGAGGTCGCTTCTCGGGGCGTGGCCCCCGGCCACCCGGAGCTGCAGCAGCTGCAATGTTGGATGTGTCGGCCAACGGCTTCTTCTTGTCGTTGGTCTTATTTTTCTTCTTGCCACTCCCGGAGGTAGCGGCTTCTTCTTTGGAGGGTTTCTTGTGACCCTCTAAAAGTGCATCTAGGACTCCCTTGTGGGTTTTGGATGATTTATGACAAGCAATTGGGATCCTAATCCTTTTGTTGAGATGAATGCAGGAAAATGATGAAAAATGAGCAAAATGCCAAAGAGAGGGAAATTAAGAAGGAGAATGAATTTGAGCTCAAGAAGAGGAAATTAAGAAGGAGAATGAATTTGAGCTCAAGAAGAAGAAATTAATAGATTAGTATGTATGGATTGTGTTAAGGAAACACACCCAAGAGCTCAATCTCACTTAATCACACACACACAATGCACAAAACTATACAGGACCGAACTAGTCCGATATCAGCCAGACTAGTCCGATATCACATTCTGCACCAGATCGGACAAGTTTGGTCACCACCGTACTAGTCTGATATCTTTCTGTTCCACTTCGGACTAGTCCTCCCCAGTGCGGACTAGTCCTCAACACAATGCACAAGTCACTAGATCGGACAAGTCCGGTCACCACCGGACTAGTCCGATACCCTTTCTGATCCACTTCGGACAAGTCCGGTGATTACATGGACTAGTCCGATATACACTCTGATCTAAATCGGACAAGTCCTCCAAGTGCGGACTTGTCGTTCTAAACACTTAGGGTTTCACAGGTTCGGACAAGTCCGATGGCAACCGGACAAGTCCGAAGATTTCCAGCAGCGAAATCGGACAAGTCCGTTTTTCAATCGGACTAGTCCGATATTCCTGGACACTTAGGGTTTGCTTCACACAGCATACCGGACTAGTCCGGTCACCACCACAGACTAGTTCGATATTTCTGAACCCTAACGGTAACTTCCAGAAACCCCATATAAATAGAGGTGCACGGCCCACTTTTAACCACTCTCAAACCCTAGCGCTGTCACACCTCCCAAGAGACTCAAAAACCATCTCTCTCCACGAAGTTAAGTGAAAAATCAATCAATCCATTGAAGATCACTTCTAGATCATTGGAGAGGCACTTGGCACACGATTGAGCTCTTGGTTTGAATCTCTAACACACTCTTGCATCTCAATTTGTATATTTCGAAGTGTGTTATTGGTGGTTTTGAAACTTGTAATCAAGGGAGCTCTCAACTTGTGAGATCGCCCCTTCAACTTGGTGATTTACCCCTGTGTGATAAGTGGAAGAGGATTGGCCTTCGTGGCGATCCGACGAGGGAAGGGTTGGTGAAGACCTGGTCCTTTTGTGGGCTCCTCAACGTGGATGTAGGCTGCCTTCGTGGTAACCGAACCAGGTTTTGAAACTTGTAATCAAGGGAGCTCTCAACTTGTGAGATCGCCCCTTCAACTTGGTGATTTACCCCTGTGTGATAAGTGGAAGAGGATTGGCCTTCGTGGCGATCCGACGAGGGAAGGGTTGGTGAAGACCCGGTCCTTTTGTGGGCTCCTCAACGTGGATGTAGGCTGCCTTCGTGGTAACCGAACCACGGGATAAATCTTGTGTCTTGTTCGTTTGTGTTCATCATTCTAGTTGATCAACATTATCTAGGGTTTGATTCATTTTGTTGAATTCAAGTTAAATAGTTGAACAAGAATCATACTTGCAATAAAACTTAACTACAACTATTGAACTGTCATTAAAGTTTATATTTCCGCTGCAAACGACAACGAAACAATCAAATTGACCTAACTTGATTAACCTAGCTCGTGAAATCCGGACTAGTCTGCACTTTACCGGACTAGTCCGATATATCTGGATTTGACCTTTTTGTTGAAGTGCTACAGAAGGAAGTCAAGAAAATTCAAGAAGGCCTATTCACCCCCCCCCCCCCCCCCTCTAGGCCTACATTCACCCTCCGAGGTTGGTTTGGAGTGCATCTCACGGCCCTCCGCAGCTCGGGCACATTTGTCAGCCAAGTTGAAGAGTTCCGTGACACTGGTGATCTCTTTGATCGCCAGTTTCTCCAACATCTTCTTGTCCCGTACGCCCTGTCTGAATGCCACAATGACAGAGGTGCTAGAGATAGAAGGGATAGTGTTTCGTACCTGAGAGAACCTCTGGATGAATGACCGCAAGGATTCTCCCCCTTTTTGCACGACCGCAAAAAGATCCAGTTCAGTGCCTGGCCGGGTGTATGAACTCCCGAAGTTGGCAGTGAACTGATGGCACATCTCCTCCCAACTGTTGATAGAGTTGGGTGGAAGGCTCATAAACCAGGACCTGACAGTCCCAGTTAAGGCCACTGGAAAGTAATTGGCCATCACGGCCTCATTTCCTCCGGCTGCCAAGATTGCAGTGGAGTATATCTAAAGAAATTCGGCGGGATTGACAGTCCCGTCGAATTTTTTCGGCAGGTGAGGCCAGAACTTCTGTGGCCATCTAACCATGCGCAGATGCATGGCCAAGGCTGAACAGCCTCCTCCTACTCCTTCAGGAGTAGAAAGGTCCTGAGCTTCCCGTTTTTCACGGGCACGCTCAATATGGACTCGACCGTCCTGCTGGCGGTATCGGCGATCAAGCTCCGCCCGGAGGTCGTGAGTCGAAAGCCTGGATACCGTGTGAGTGCATCGATCCCCGGAGGGCAACGACGTCACTTGTTGTGACGCAGAACGTCTCCTGCTATTAGAGACATGTGGACCAAGTCTTCCAGACAAAGTCCGCCGCTGCGACGGGGCTCTTCCTGAAGGAGGAGGACCCTGGTTGCTGAGGCGTTCAACTGCTGCTGCAACCAAATGCTCCACATCGGCCCTCCACTGCTCCAGTGCATCTCGAGATGCATCCGGAGGTGGTGGGCGTTGGAGAAGAGCACGCGCTGCATGAAGCGCGTGTTCTGGATTGTCATGATTTGCTGACGCAGTAAGCGACGTCGGAGCACCATCACGTTGCCCAGCACGATTTGCTGGAGGAGACGGTGGTGGTGGGAGTGTGACTCCTGCTGGTGTTGAGGCTCCTGCTGGTGGCTGCCTATTGGAGGGATTGCCTCCAACAACCTGAGCAGCAGGTTGGCCGTTGGATGATCCAGCAGCAGAATTCACCATTCTCAAAATCTCAGGCGCCCCCCTTCCTGGCACGCCAACTGTCGGTGGTTTGGAACCGGCGGATCTCCCTACACTACTAAAGTGATAGGGGAGTTTGATGTTCGGTGTGGGCGCGCGGAGATTCAAGAAGGTGAATAAGGATTGACACAGAAGACACAAGAATTTACGTGGTTCGGGCCGCCTGAGCGTAATACCCTACTCCACGAGTGTGTTGGTGTTGTATTAGCAGTATGAGCTTGTGATGAGCGTATGAGGCGTGTGTGTCCCCTTATGTGTATCGTTGGCCTGTCCTTTTATAGTACAAGGGTAGGCCGTTACAGGTTAGCCTGGCCCGACATGTGGCCCCGGCGGTTACTAGTATTGATACACGTTTAATTGCTCTTAATGATCCTGTAACGGGCTTTGACAGCACCGTTACTGGTGTTAAAATCGTCTATTTAAGTGTCATTAATATGGCATTAATGACACTTAATCGGGTCTTGAAGTCCTTGGTTCTCCTTTGAAGATCCGGAGCCGTTGCGAGGTCTTCCGGAGGTTAGAAGTTGAAGATCCGACGATCGGACACATGGTAGCTCCGGAGCTTGCTGTGGAAACAGGTAGCTCCGGGACTACCCGACAGGTGTCAGGTCTGGAGCTTCTCTCGGTCAGGGGCTCAGTACGGGGGTGCCATTTTGGTACATGGTCCGGAGCTTCCCCCTTGTGGGCGGTAGCTCCGGTTTGGTAGTACACGTGGCGACCCAGGGATTAACCATGTTGGAGAAGCGGGTCCGGTTATGTCTGACATGTGGGCCTTCGAGGGTCTTCAAACCAAGTAGATGATTTTCCTTTGAGATCTTTATAACCTCAAGGGGTGTACGGTTTCTAGGATACCGACAGTACATGAACTGGTCGAACTAAAATTTCTCAAGAATTGCACAACTTTGTTATAGACAAGAAAGAGAAAAATAAAAAATGTTGAGCCTATACAAAATAAATGCACGTGGAGTCTGTTTCGCATGAAGATGTCTTTCATTATAGGTCCGGGGTACAAGGGAAACAAGTACACTCTTAGGGTACGGAACCAGGCTAAGCGTGTTTAATTTCTTGTTTGACCCAGGGTAGCTAGCCACACTTTTAGTCCTGAGACTGTGACAAGTGTTGCATGAACTTTGTGGACCTTTCGGGAAAGGCCGGCTGTTCTCCTGGAGGAACTACTCGACTCTGTACAATGACTCTATAACATACACCTCAAGTTACTACAGACTCACCTCCGTGATATTAAGTGTAGAACTTACGGAGGTGCTCAATATTCCAAGCATTTGGGAGAGGTGTCCCATCCTCGGCAGCCAAGCGAACGCTTCCGGGACGGGATACTTTAATCACTCGGAAGGGTCCCTCCCAGCTGGGGGAGAGTTTGTTTAACCCTTCTCTGGATTGTATTCTCCGTAACACCAGATCGCCTTCCTCGAGCTGTCGGTTGTGTACATGCCGCTGATGATAGCGCCGAAGGGCTTGGCGGTATCGGGCATTCCGAACAGCTGCTTGGCACCTTACCTCCTCAAGGAGGTCTAGGTCTTCACGCCAGAACTGGTCCTGCGTGGCTTCGTCGAAGGTATGGACCCGGAGTGACCCCAAGTTGATTTCCGGAGGAAGGATTGCTTCAGCTCCGTACACCAGGAAGAAGGGTGTCTCTCCAGTTGACCGGTTTGGAGTTGTCCTGTTGGCCCATAGAGTGGGCGGAAGCTCTTCAATCCAGTTGGCTCCATGTTTTTTCAAGCGCTCATAGGTGCGTGTTTTGAGTCCTTTCAGGATTTCAGCATTTGCTCTTTCGGCCTGGCCATTTCTTGCCGGGTGAGCTACGGAGAAGTAGCAAACTTGAATGTCGAGGTCTTCGCAATATCCTTGAAATGCAGAGCTTGTGAATTGGGTCCTGTTATCAGTAATGATTTTGCTTGGGACTCCAAATCTGCATAAAATGGACTGCAAAAAGTTGATAGCAGATTGCTTGTTTATTGTCACAACTGGAGTTGCTTCCGGCCACTTGGTGAACTTGTCAATGGCGACATACAGGAACTTGTAACCTCCGACGGCTCTTGGGAAAGGTCCCAAGATGTCCATCCCCCACACGGCGAAGGGCCATGTAGGAGGTATCATTTGTAGAGGCTGAGCCGGTGTGTGAATTTGCTTTGCATGAAATTGGCATGCTTTGCATTTCTTCACCAGCTCAGTTGCATCGTGGAGTGCTGTAGGCCAGTAGAAGCCATGCCGGAAGGCTTTATCGACCAACGTGAGGGAAGACGCGTGGTTCCCACACTCGCCTCCATGGATTTCTACGAGGAGCTCGCAACCTTCTTCCCTTGTGATGCACCGCATTAGGACGCTGTTGGCACCGCGTCGGTAGAGATCCCCTTCTACCAACGTGTATCTTTTAGCCAATCTGACTATCCGGTCAGCGGATACATCATCGTCAGGAAGGATATTGTCTTTCAAGTAGCTCCGGATCTCCGAGATCCATGCATCGGAGCTAACTTGAGCATTCGAGTCTTGCGTGCTGGGTTGCTCGGAGCTTCTGGCAGTACCTACGACCCTTGATGGCTGCCATGGTAACAGGGCCATCGGGACCGTCAGCTTCGGGATGCTGATCTCGCCCCCTTCGCTCAGTTCGGCAAGCTGAGTTGTGGGTTTTGACAACCTCCGGACAAAAGTTCTGTCAGGAGTTGGAGCTCCGGTTGACGCTTTCGTCGAGAGTTCGTCGGCTTCAGCATTGTGGACACGCTGGATGTGGTGGAGGTCTAGGACTTCGAAGTCCTTCTGAAGCCTCTGGACTTCAAGGAGGTAAGCAGCTAGCTGGAGATTGTTGCAGGAGCATTCACCCTTCACTTGTTTAATGATGAGCTGTGAATCTCCCTTGACCAGCAGCTGCTTGACACCATATGACAGTGCCACCTTTATTCCGTAGATGAGTGCTTCGTACTCCGCCGTGTTGTTGGTCGCCTTGAAGTCAAGGTGTACCATGTATTTTACCTTCTCCCCGGTTGGTGCGAGGAGAAGGATTCCAGCTCCGGCCCCCTGCTTTTGCATGGAGCCGTCGAAGTAGAGGGTCCAGTGAGGCTCGGTGAAGACCGGAGCCTTGTGTTCCGGCTTCTGTTCACTGGGGCCCCCAGGGTTTGATGGAGAGGGAGTCCATTCCGCCACAAAATCTGCCAATGCTTGACTCTTGATTGCTTGCCTTGGAATGAATTCGAGATCGAATTGGGCCAATTCTGCTGCCCACTTTGCAATATTCCCAGTTGAATTGGGATTATGCAAGATTGCTCGAAGTGGGTAAGAA
This sequence comes from Tuctoria greenei, assembly GCA_036927565.1. Taxonomy (NCBI): domain Eukaryota; kingdom Viridiplantae; phylum Streptophyta; class Magnoliopsida; order Poales; family Poaceae; genus Tuctoria; species Tuctoria greenei. The sequence continues at coordinate 44,403,171 of JAYESD010000006.1, forward strand.
GTCACCACTGAAATCTTGTGAGTTTGGAAGTAATGGCGAAGCTTCCTGGAGGCGATAAGAACTGCATAGAGCAGCTTATGCACCTCTAGGTATCAAGTCTTGGCATCATGAAGTACTTCACTGATGAAGTACACTGGGCGCTGGATGGTCCGGACCCTCCCGGAGGGGCCCGAAGCTTCCTCTTCATTGACTCAGATCCTCCCGGAGGGATCCGAACTTTCTTTGGGGACCTCTGGGTCCTTGCTGGGGGGACCCAGAGCTTCTTCAGAAGCGGCTCGGACCCTCCCGGAGGGGTCTGGGTCTTCTGAAGTAACTTCTTGTGGACTCAAGTCTGGGAACTGGGACCCAGACTCGCTTTCCGGAACCTTTGGACCCTCCCGGAGGGGTCTGGATTCGTGAGCATGGGATAGTTCTGGTCTCTCCGCAACTAGGACCATACTGACGACTTTGTGAGTTGCTGAAATGTAAAGCAGCAAAGGCTCACCAGGGTTCGGAGCTACCAGAGTTGGTAGGGTGGAGAGGAGCTGTTTTAACTCCTGGAACGCCTTTTCTACTTCTTCAGACCATTGGAATGGTCCAGACTTCCTCAATAACTTGAAGAAGGGAAGTGCCTGTTCCGCTAGTCTTGAAATGAACCGGCTGAGGGCTGCTAGACATCCAATCAGCTTTTGGACATCCTTGATGCGGGCTGGTGGACGCATGTCTTTAATGGCTTTGATCTTCGCCGGATTAGCCTCTATGCCCCGGTGACTTACCAGGAAAACAAGAAGTTTTCCGGAGCTAACCCCGAAGACACACTTGTCTGGGTTTAGCTTTGTGCGGGTGACCCGCAGCTTGTCGAAGACAGCCTGTAAGGTGTCAAGGAGTGACTCCTTGTTCTTGACCTTGACCACGATGTCATCGACGTACACTTCCAGTATGTCTCTAATGAGTTCTTCAAAAGTTTTGTACATAGCTCGTACAAAGGTTGAAGCTGCATTCTTAAGACCAAATGACATGGCTGTATAGCAGTACAATCCATCTACTGTGATGAAAGAGGTATGTTGTTCATCTTCCCTAGACATTCTGATTTGATGATACCCAGAATATGTGTCTAGGAAACACAGTAATTCACACCCGGAGGTGGAATCCACTATCTGATCTATTCTAGGTAGTGGGAATGGATCTTTTGTACATGCCTTATTTAGTGTTGTGTAGTCAATACACATCCGAAGCTTCCTGCCGGCCTTGGGCACAACGACTGGGTTTGCCAGCCATTTTGGATGGAAGACTTCTCGGATGAATCTAGCTTCGAGCAACTTCTTCACTTCTTGTCGAATGAAGTTATGTCGCTCCACAGATTGCTTTCGAGGCTTCTGATGCACGGGCAGGGCGTCAGGGTAGATCTTGAGATTGTGCTCAATCACTTCCCTGGGGATCCCAGGCATTTGTGACGTTTGCCAGGCAAACACGTCGACATTAGCCTGGAGGAAAGTGATGAGCACTAGTTCCTATTTGTCATTCGGTCCCCCCGATATACGGGTGGTCTGAGCGCCATCAGAACCGATTTGGACGACTTTGACGGGAATGTCGGTGTCGCCGCTTGGCTGCACACGAGGTGTAGAAGTCGAGCCTCGCTGGCGAATGCTTGGGGGGTTTGGAGCTTGCTCCTGTCTGGAGTCCTCCTCTTGCGCCGTAGTAAGCGCATGAAGTTCTTATAGAGCGGTTACTCCGGTGGTGCGATCTCCGCGGATCCGTAGAACGCCTACTGGTGTTGGCATCTTTAACACTAGGTAGCCATAATGAGCAGCTGCCATGAATTTGTACAAGGCAGACCTACCCAAGATGGCATTGAAAGGTAAGTTGATCTGAGCAACGTCAAAGACCAACTTCTCAGTGCGATACTTCTCCCGGGTCCCGTAGGTAATGGGGAGGGTAATAGCACCGAGTGGGGTAATGGCTCCCGGACCTACTCCGGAGAAAGGTCGGGAGGGATGAAGATCCGAAGGTCGGAGATGAAGCTTGGTAAAAGCTTCGAAGCTTATGAGGTTCAGCCCCGAACCTCTATCTACCATAACATGGTGGAGCTGAATGTTATTTATGGTAGGAGATACCATCAAAGGTAATTGACCTGCTCCAACCATGCTTCGAGGGCAGTCCGAAGCATCAAAAGTGATGGTTGTGTCCATCCACTTCTGATGAGGCTCCGCCCTGGCTGTAGGAGCTACAACGGCCATGTCCCGATGCATTGTCTTGAGGACGCGGCGGGAGGTGATGTCCCATGATCCACCAAAAATGGTGTTCATAGTCTTCCTTCGTTGTCAGAGACGTCAGAATCGTCGTCGACAAAGGTGTAGACGGCCTTCAGGACCTTTTTAGGATCTTGAAAACCTAACTCCTCTTCAGCCGGAGCTTCGTCAACTTTTTGTTTTCCTTCCCTCTGTCGGAAAGGAACTTCTTCCCGGCGCTTGTTGTAGCGCTCGGCAAGGTTTTGGACCTCCCGGCAGTCTTCCAAACTGTGGCTATCCGTCTTATGAATTGGACACCACACCTTGAGTTTGCCACCGTCTTCAGAAGACGGTCGAGGTCGCTTCTCGGGGCGTGGCCTCCGGCCACCCAGAGCTGCAGCAGCTGCAGCATTAGATGCGCCGGCCGGCGGCTTCTTCTTGCTGTTGGTCTTTTTCTTCTTTTTGCCACTCCCGGAGGTAGTGGCTTCTCCTTTGAAGGATTTCTTGTGATCTTCCGGAGGTGGTTTGGAGTGCATTTCACGGCCCTCCGCAGCTCTGGCACATTTGTCAGCCAAGCTGAAGAGTTCCGTGACACTGGTGATCTCCTTGATCGCCAGTTTCTCCAACATCTTCTTATCCCGTACGCCCTGTCTAAATGCCACAATGACAGAAGCGCTAGAGATAGAAGGGATAGTGTTTCATACCTGAGAGAATCTCTGGATGGATGATCGCAGGGATTCTCCCCCTTTTTGCACGACTGCAAAGATGTCCAGTTCGGTGCCTGGTCGGGTGTATGAACTCCCGAAGTTGGCGGTGACCTGCCGGCACAACTCCTCCCAACTATTGATGGAGTTGGGTGGAAGGCTCATGAACTAGGACCGGGCGGTCCCAGTTAAAGCCACTAGAAAATAGTTGGCCATTACGGCCTCATTTCCTCTAGCTGTCAGGTTTGCAGTGGAGTAAATCTGAAGAAATTCGACGGGATTAACGGTCCCGTCAAACTTCTCCGGCAGGTGAGGCCGGAATTTCTGTGGCCACCTAACCATACGCAGATGCATGGTCAGGGCTGAACAGCCTCCTCCTACTCCTTCAGGAGCGAGAATGTCCTGAGCTTCTCGTCTTTCACGAGCACGCTCGATATAGACTCGGCCATCTTGTTGATGGTATCGGCGATCAAGCTCCGCCCGGAGGTCATGAGTTGAAAGCCTTGATACCGTGTGAGTGCGTCGTGCCCCGAAGGGCAACGACGTCACTTGCTGTGATGCAGCACGTCTCCTGTTATTGGAAACGTGCGGACCAAGTCTGCCAGACAAGGTCCGTCGCTGTGACGGGGCCCATCTTGAAGGAGGAGGACTCTGGTTACTCATGCGGTCGGCTGCTACTGCAACCAAGTGTTCCACATCGGCCCTCCACTGCTCCATTGCATCCCGAGATGCGTCTGGAGGTGGTGGGCGCTGAAGGAGAGCACGTGCTGCATGGAGCGCGTGTTCTGGGTTGTCATGATTCGTCGACGCAGTGATTGACGCCGGTGCACCATCGCGCTGCCCAGCTTGATTTGCTGGTGGAGGCGGCGGTGGTGGAAGTGTGACTCCTGCTGGGACTGAGGTTCCTGCTGATGGCTGCATATTGGAGGGATTGCCCCCAGCAGCTTGAACAGCGGGATGACCATTGGATGATTCAGCAGCTGAGTTCACCATTCTTGAAGTCTCAGGCGCCCCTACCTGGCGTGCCAACTGTCGGTGGTTTTGATCCGGCAGATCTCCCGACACTACTAAAGTGTTTGCGGAGTTTGAAGTTCAGTGTGGGCGCGCGGAGATTCAAGAAGGTGAAATGTAAAATGACACAGGAGACACGAAGATTTGCGTGGTTCGGGCCGCCTGAGCGTAATACCCTACTCCACGGGGTGTGTTGGTGTTGTATTGGATGTATGAACTCAGCTCAGGTGAGTTGAGTGCATGTGTGAGCCAATCCGACCAGATCAGATCAGAGCTGAGAGATCCGAGAAGGGCTGAGAGAGCGAGAGAGAGAGCCTATGTATCGTCGGCCTGTCCTTTTATAGTACAAGGACAAGCCGTTACAAGTTGGCCTGGCCCGACATGTGGCCCCGACGGTTATTAATATTGATACACATTTGATGCGCTTAATTACCCTTAATGACCGAGTTACGGGCTTTGACAGCACCATTACTGATAATTAAGGTCGTCTGATCGTGTGTCATTAACATAGTATTAATGACACTTAATCGGGTCTTGAAGTCATTGATTCCCCTTTGAAGATCCAGAGCCGTTGTGGAGTCTACCGGAGGTTTGAGGCTGAAGATCCAACGGTAGGACACATGGCAGCTCCGGAGCATGCTGTGAGGAACAGATAGGTCTGGTGCCACCAGACACATGTTAGTTCTGGAGCTTCCCTCGGTCTGGGGTTAGGTCCGGGGGTGCCGTTATGGTACATAGCCCGGAGCTTCCCCCTTGTGGGCGGTAGCTCCGAATTGATGGTACACGTGGCGACCCTGAGACTAACCATATTGGAGAAGCGGGTCCGGTTATGTCTGACATGTGGCCCTCCGAAGGTCTTCAAATCAAGTAGATGACCTTTCCTTGAGATCTTTGCAATCTCAAGGGGTATACGGTACCCAGGATACCGACAGTGGCCCACACGCGCTCCTCCTCCTCCTCCTCGCTCGCTCACCTCGCCTCGCCCCGACCCGCACACACGCGCGCGCACGCGTGTGTTCTTGTGAATTTGAGCCTCGAGTTGAGTCCAAATTTTATATTTTTGCAAAAAATTAAATTGGGCTTTGGGCTTTTGGGCCTCTGAATTTTTTGGGCTACCGAGACAGAGTCCACTCGTTGAAGACGGATGCGTCTACGACTGCAGAGTCAGTTCGGATCCGGATCCACCGGATCGCACACGAACCGCCTTGTGGGACTCTATAAATACGGGCGTGCGCGGTACGACAATTCATCCGACGATCAGATCGTTTCCCACGTTCGAGTTCCTTGCGCCGCCTTCTAGTCTACTTCATCCCGAGCATCGGCGTGCACTGACGATCGAGAGAGCAGGTCTCTGGAACCGCTCGCCCTTGCGATCCTGCACTGGGAGAGGACGAATAAGGTTTTTGGAAAGCGCTCCGCGCGACTGCTCGCGTTCTTCATCACGGGTCGTCTATCGAGGAGATCGGGCGCTGCGGTCCAACATCGTCACCAACGTCTGCAGCGACTGTTCGCCGTCAGATCTGCAGCGGTTTAACTGGCTTCAAATCGGTACATTCTTGTCCCGTCTGTCTGTTGGTATTGATCGCTGTTGTTTTCGCGTGTTTTCCGAAATTGTTCAGTAAATTGTCTCCTATTTTTCTTACACTGATCAGGTAATAAGAGAGAATCTAAACAAACTAGAGAGTCCAAATTACATAAGATAATAACAACTAAACAGTGAGTCCTATTCAAACTAGTCCTCAGTTGCGATCCTGACTTCAGCATCCCGTGCGTTGCACTCTTGCTCTTGTCACGTTGTCACGTTCCTTCTAATAAGATGACGATGTACTGAAATCGATTTCCGGTGCTGTGTAAAATTAAACAAATCAAGCATTGGCGAAACGAAACCAAGAGTGTAATCGGCAGCCAGAAAATCAATGAGATTTTTTTTTTCAATCTCATTGCCAGCTTAAAAGAACCCGCCCGGCATCTGCTATTTAAGTCCCGGAACACACCACGTCCGGTGACCACTCCACCCCGTTTAGTCCGTCTCTCGCCGTCGAAGCACGGCAGAGGAAGAAGCCGGGCGGCAGGCGTAACCATGGCGGTCGGCGGCGACGGCGTGCGGCAGCGTGGCCGTGGGTGCTCGTGCACGAAGGTGGCCTTCTTCCCGGAGGAGTCGTTCTCGAGCTGGTCCGCGTACGGCCGCGCGCTGCGGAGCACGGGGCCCCGGCTGGCGGACCGGCTGACAGCGCGGTCGCTGGAGTCGACGGAGATGCACGAGGTGCGCGCCCGGAGCGGCGCCGACATGAAGCGGGACCTCACGTGGTGGGACCTCATCTGGTTCGGCGTCGGCGCCGTCATCGGTGCCGGCATCTTCGTGCTCACGGGGCAGGAGGCGCGCGACGCGGTCGGGCCCGCCGTCGTCATCTCCTACGTCGTCTCCGGCGTCTCCGCCATGCTCTCCGTCTTCTGCTACACCGAGTTCGCCGTCGAGATCCCCGTCGCAGGTAAACTAAAAACGCCCGCACTCGTGCTTAATTCATACCTGCACCGCTGCACGTTGATATGGCTAAAGAAATGCAAGCACCAGCAAGGATAAGAGCTAGAATGCTAACGAACTCATCCAAGATGTCCATGTGTTAGCTGCACAATTGCATCATTATAATTTTTTTCTTTGAAAGAACACACAGATATTGCTGTTAAACACACACACACAGAAATACAAGGTAGGAAATGAGGTTCAACATCATCCGGACATCCTACCAATCTTCAAAGCTTGTTTGAACGAACAACCATACTTAATAAGAGCAGTTGACCGACTACTTCCTCCATCTCAGAAAGTTACTTCCTCCATCTCAGAAAGTTTATCGCTTTGTAGTTCATTTTTCAACTACGAAACGACAAATTTTGTTTGAAACGAAGAAAATATTACATAATTAAATGCCTTAATTTAAATTTCCCTCGGATCCATACATGTTACTGTCAGTACAGTGTGGCAACGTTTACTAGTCGTCCACACGCTCTGACAACTTGCTCGTTCTCAATTGGGAATGGTCACTCAATAGTGAGTGAGCAACGGTACCCTTCTTTATCACAAACGATGCTATCCAGTTGATCAGACTCGGGCATATTTGAGCCTTGGAAATCTAACTAGGATATTTATTCGAGAAATCCTATACTACATGTGCCTGAAAAATAGTTTTGCTTCAGGCGCCGCTATATACTGTTGGAAAGTAAGAGGCAATTTACTGAAGAATTCCGGAAAAACACGAGAAGAACAACAGCGATCGGCAGACAGACGGGACGAGAAATAACGCGTACCGATTAGAAGTCGAATGCACCGCTGTAGATCGCCGCTGCACGCGTTGATGACGACGCTGAGCTGCAGCGCCCGATCTGGTCGGTAGACGAGCCGTGGTGAAGAACGCGAGCAGTCGCGCAGTGCGCTTCCCAAAAACCTTATTCGCCCTCTCCCGGTGCAGGATCGCAAGGGCGAGCGGTTCCGGAGACCTGCTCTCCCGGTCGTCGGTGCACGCCGGCGCTCGGGATGGAGTAGACTAGAAGGCGGCGCAAGGAACGCGAACGTGGGAACGATTTGATCGTGGGGTACTCTGCCGTACCGCGGACGCCCGTATTTATAGAGTCCCAGGAGGCGGTTCGTATGCGATCTGGATCCTAACTGACTCCGCAGTCGTAGACGCGTCCGTCTCTAACGACTTGGACTCTGACTCGGTAGCCCCAAAAATTCGGAGGCCCAGAAGCCCAATTTAATTTTCTGCAAAAATATAAAATTTGGGCTCGGCTCGAGGCTCGAATTCACACGAACACACGCGCGCGCGCGCGCGTGTGCGTGGCGTGGCGTGGCGTGGCGTGGCGAGGCGAGCGAGCGAGGAGGAGGAGGAGGAGGAGCGCGCGTGGGCCACCCCTCTCTTCCTCTCTTCTCTCTCACTCAAGGAGTGGAAGAGCAACCTCCCTTATATGTAGGGGTTGCTCCACTCCCACTTCCCATGTGGGACTAAACACTTAGCACCACTCCCTCTTGCCCTAATGGGCCTTTGAGATTTTCTAGGATTTATTTCTGAATTAATATTGGGCCAAGCCCATTAATTCCAACAATCCCCCACCAGATCTCAAAGCCATTAGGAGAGAGGTCATTCTCGTTCCTTGTTTAATATACTAGTGTTTTCGGCAGAGACTGTAAAGTTGAACTTCTGCCTAGATCCTCAAGTTTCATCAGGTCACAACTTGAACAATGGACTACGCCTTGAATTGCAAGTTTTGTGTGAACTGACTTCACCCAAAGACCATTACCAGTACTTGGCTACCAGTAGTCTACCCCGCGGGTGGAGCATATGCGTCGTACTCCCTGGTCTCTTCATGAGCTTTCCAGAGATCACCCAAATCTCACAGACTGCGACGTTAGACAGTCGGAGCTCATATAGGTGTGTTTCCTTCAAGACTGCCCTGTAGGACGGCATCTTTGCTACACATAGCCAACAGAAACATATTAAGGCAATTCGCCAACCTGCCTTACAGTTTGAGAGTACAAGTGTGCATCTTCCCATAGAGAGGGTATAAAGGAAGTACTCTCCTCGGTGAACCATTAGCTTGTTTTCCCATGTCCTAATTCACGGGATCTCCGATCACATAGGTTGGGTTACTACTATGGTGTCACATCAATGGGTCTCAGACCCATCTCTCTCGATGCACTTTCTATCACATTACGTGATAGACCCTTCGTAAAGGGATCTGCCAGGTTTTTGTCTGTTTGTATGTACGAAACAGTAATAACTCCGGAGTTTCTCATTTTCCTGACAGATTTTAAACGTCTCTTGACGTGTCTTGATGATTTTGCATTATCCTTAGAACTGGTCACTTTGGCAATCACCGTCTGATTGTCACAGTTCATAAGGATTGCCGGCAATGGTTTCTCAACTATAGGCAAATCCATCAAGAGCTCTCGCAGTCATTCTGCCTCCACAGTGGCTGTCTCTAAAGCAGTGAGTTCTGCTTCCATGGTTGACCTCGTCAAAATGGTCTGTTTGCAAGACCTCCATGATATAGCACCACCAGCTAGAGTGAACACATATCCACTCGTGGCATAGAGTTCATCAACATCAGAGATCCAGTTCGAATCACTATAACCCTCAGGCACGGCCGGATGCCCAGTATAGTGAATTTCATAACTCATTGTACCTCTCAGATAGCGCATAACCCTTTCAAGTGCATGCCAATGATCTGTACCCGGGTTTGACATGAACCTGCTCAGTTTGCTTACAGCAAACGAGATATCAGGACGGGTTGCGCTAGCTAAGTACATGAGTGAACCAATCATCTGAGAATATCTGAGTTGATCTCTTGACTCTTTCTTGTTCTTTCTAAGTATCACGCTGGGATCATAAGGCGTTGGAGAAATCTTGCTATCCATAAAGCCGAACCGGCTCAAGATTTTCTCAACATAGTGGGATTGACTTAAAGTAATTCCACTCTCATCCTTATTCAGCTTAATGTTCAAAATAACATTAGCTTCTCCCAGATCTTTCATATCAAAACACTTTGATAGAAAAGACTTGACCTCAGAATTATATTAATGCTCGTACCAAAAATGAGTATATCATCTACATACAAGCATAACATAACGCTATCGCCCCCACCATGGCGATAGTACACGCACCGATCAGCCTCATTAATGACAAAGCCCGCAGACGTCAAAGTACTATCGAACTTCTCATGCCATTGCTTAGGTGCTTGTTTCAGGCCATACAAGGATTTCAACAATTTGCACACCTTTGTCTCTTCACCTTTTACTACGAATCCATCAGACTGTTCCATATAAATCTCCTCTTCCAACTCTCCGTTCATGAAAGCTGTCTTTACATCCATTTGATGGATGATTAGACCATAAGAGGCAGCCAAAGAAAGTAGTACACGAATTGTCGTCATTCTGGCGACAGGTGAATAGGTGTCAAAATAGTCTTCACCTTCCTTTTGAGTATAGCCCTTTGCAACTAGTCTTGCCTTGTACTTTTCAATAGTACCGTCAGGTCTGAGCTTCTTCTTGAACACCCACTTGCAGCCTACTGGTTTGCACCCGTATGGCCGTTCAGTTAACTCCCAGGTTCCATTTGAAAGAATTGAGTCCATCTCACTATGAACTGCTTCTTTCCAGTCATCTGCATCAGGTGATGCATATGCCTCTGCTATGGATCTAGGAGTATCGTCCACAAGGTACACAATGAAATCATCACCAAAGGATTTTGCAATCCGTGATCTCTTACTCGACTGAGTTATTTCATTGTGTTCTTCCTCTGGGACATTCTCAAATGGTGTATCAAGAAACTCGCTAGTTGTGGTGGGTTCAGGACAAATTTCAGAAGAGATCCTAGCAATACTATGCATATCTTTCATAGGAAAAATATTCTCAAAAAATGTTGCATCACGAGATTCCATAATAGTATCAACATGCATATCAGGTACCTCAGATTTAACTACTAAAAATCTATATGCGATGCTCCGATGAGCATAGCCTAGAAAGATACAATCCACTGTCTTTGGTCCTAGCTTGCGTTTCTTGGTAATTGGCGCATTGACTTTTGCCAAACATCCCCAAGTACGCAAGTATGAGAGTGATGGTTTTCTCCCAACCCACTCCTCATAAGGGGTTTTCTCTTTATTCTTGTTTGGAACGCGGTTTAGGACATGACATGAAGTCAATAGAGCCTCCCCCCACCATGCCTTAGATAAACCGGACGTGTCTAACATGGCATTCACCAAGTCACACAATGTGCGGTTTTTTCCTCTCGGCTACCCCGTTTGATTGGGGTGAATAGGGAGGCGTCATTTCATGTATAATACCGTGTTCCGCACAAAAATCATCAAATATTTTGGGAAAATACTCACCACCACGATCTGACCTAAGACGTTTGATCTTTCTCTCTAATTGAGTTTCTACTTCAGATTTATAGATTTTAAAGTAGTCTAACGCTTCATCTTTAGTTTGCAACAAGTAAACGTAGCAGAATCTAGTAGAATCGTCTATTAATGTCATAAAATATTTCTTTCCACCTTTTGTCAACACACCATTCATCTCGCATAGATCAGAATGTATGAGTTCTAATGGTGCCAAGTTTCTCTCCTCGGCTGCCTTGTGAGGCTTTCGAGGTTGCTTTGACTGCACACAACTATGGCACTTAGAACCTTTGACAATAGTGAATTCCGGAATTAATTTGAGACTAGATAGCCGATTCATTAAACCAAAATTAACGTGACATAAACGAGAATGCCAGACACTTGCATTATCATTAATACCGCCACAAATATGGTTTACTGACTTATTATTAAACTCCGAAAGAGAAAAGCGGAACAGGCCTCCGCATTCATAGCCTTTACCAATAAATTGTCCATGCTTAGACACAACTATTTTATTGGACTCTAAAACTACTTTAAACCCATCTCTACATAGAAGGGTACCGCTAACAAGATTCTTGTTCATAGTAGGGACATGCTGCACGTTCTTCAGCTGGACAATCTTTCCCGAAGTGAACTTCAGATCGACCGTGCCAACACCACTAACAGAAGCATGTGACCCATTCCCCATTAGGACGGCGGAATCCCGGACGAACTGGTAAGAAGTAAACATGGACATGTCAGAACATACATGAACATTAGCACCCGTATCAAATCACCAAGATGATGTTTGAGAAACAGAAAGAACAGTAAAGGAATTACCGTACCCATCTGCATTGCTGGATGTCACGATGTTGACATTCTTTTTCCCTTTGCGATCTGCCCTCTCAGGACAATTCTTGGAAATATGTCCCTGCTCCCCACAGGTGTAGCAGCAGCCATCATTGGCTTTGTTTGACTTCTTCTTCTTGAAAGCAGTAGTTTTGTTTGGCTTGAATAGAGACTTGTTCCCTTTGTTCTTGACATAGGGTTTCTGCACCATATTAGCATTGGCGCTAGATTGACCCTCACCTCCTTTCTCAGTAGCGTCCTTAGCCCGAGCCTTCTCCTCAACATCAAGAGATGCTATCAGGTTTTCAACTGATATTTCCTGTCTCTTGTGTTTGAGGGCTGTGGCGAAGTTCCTCCATGATGGAGGTAACTTTGCAATAATGCACCCAGCCACAAACTTGTCGGGTAAAGGACACTTAAGGAGATTGAGCTCTCTCGCAAGGCACTGTATTTCATGAGCTTGTTCAACTACAGGACGGTTGTTAACCATCTTGTAGTCATGAAAATTCTCCATGATATACAGTTCACCACCTGCATCGGCTGCACCATACTTAGCGTTAAGTGCATCCCAGAGCTCCTTCCCATCTGTGACTGTCAGATAGACATCACAGAGTTTATTATCAAGAACGCTTAGAATGCATCCTCTTAGAGCAGAATTGGCTTCCTCGAACTTTGTCTGTTCTTCAACAGACAAAGGACCTTGAGGCCTGCCCTCAGTTACCCAGAAGATCTTCAGCGATTGGAGCCAGAGCGTGGCCTTAACTTGCCACCTCTTGAAGTGCACGCCAGAGAATTTCTCCGGCCTCAGTGCATCGGCCAAAGTCATCATGTTCAATTCAGGAAATTGCCTAATAAGGTTTTTGGATTGTTGGAAAGTAAGAGGCAATTTACTGAAGAATTCCGGAAAAACACGAGAAGAACAACAGCGATCGGCAGACAGACGAGACGAGAAATAACGCGTACCGATTAGAAGTCGAATGCACCGCTGTAGATCGCCGCTGCAGGCGTTGATGACGACGTTGAGCCGCAGCGCCCGATCTGGTCGGTAGACGAGCCGTGGTGAAGAACGCGAGCAGTCGCGCAGTGCGCTTCCCAAAAACCTTATTCGCCCTCTCCCGGTGCAGGATCGCAAGGGCGAGCGGTTCCGGAGACCTGCTCTCCCGGTCGTCGGTGCATGCCGGCGCTCGGGATGGAGTAGACTAGAAGGCGGCGCAAGGAACGCGAACGTGGGAACGATTTGATCGTGGGGTACTCTGCCGTACCGCGGACGCCCGTATTTATAGAGTCCCAGGAGGCGGTTCGTATGCGATCTGGATCCTAACCGACTCCGCAGTCGTAGACGCGTCCGTCTCTAACGACTTGGACTCTGACTCGGTAGCCCCAAAAATTCGGAGGCCCAAAAGCCCAATTTAATTTTCTGCAAAAATATAAAATCTGGGCTCGGCTCGAGGCTCGAATTCACACGAACACACGCGCGCGCGCGCGTGTGCGTGGCGGGGCGAGGCGAGGCGTGGCGGGGCGTGGCGTGGCGAGGCGAGCGAGCGAGGAGGAGGAGGAGGAGGAGCGCGCGTGGGCCACCCCTCTCTTCCTCTCTTCTCTCTCACTCAAGGAGTGGAAGAGCAACCTCCCATATATGTAGGGGTTGCTCCACTCCCACTTCCCATGTGGGACTAAACACTTAGCACCACTCCCTCTTGCCCTAATGGGCCTTTGAGATTTTCTAGGATTTATTTCTGAATTAATATTGGGCCAAGCCCATTAATTCCAACATATACCATCTGATTCGCTTTGAGATGAATGTCAAATCATCTTATTTATGTTATTTTTCCCATCCAAATCCTAGTCCCGATTCCACATACCACAAACGCGAGGGAGCCATGAGGCGGCGCTGGCGTAGGTGGCGGGGCGGCGCCGGCTCGTGCGTCAGGAGGCGGCTCGACGAGGGTGGGATGGCGTCGGCTCGCGCGTCGGGAGGCGGCTCGACGAGGGCGGGGCGGCGTCGGCTCGCGCATCGGGAGGCAGCTCGACGAGGCTGGGGCAGCGCTGGCTCGTGCGTCGGGAGGCGGCTTGACGAGGGCAGGGCGGCATCAGCTCGTGCGTCGGGAGGCGGATCGATGAGGGCGGGGTGGTGCCGGCTCGCGTGTTGGGAGGCGGCTCAGCGAGGGCGGAGCGACACCCGGGTCAGGAGGCGGCTCGACGAGGGCGGGGCGGCACTGGCTCACGCGTTGGGAGTCAGCTTGGCGAGGGCGGCGAGGCAGAGCGCCGCGACGGGGCAGCGCGGCGAGAGGCGGTGCCAGCACGCGTAGCAAGGGCAGCGGCGCCGCCGCGCGCAGCGAGGGGGGCGGCGGAGGTCGCGCTCGACAGCGCCACCTGCCACCGTGGCTGGAGAAGAAGATAAGATCTGTTTTATTTTTTGTTAACTGTTAATTTGTAATTGTCAATTCGTAATTGTAGCGTCATATTAATTGTAAAATAATCAATTAAAAATTAAAATTTTGTAATTGATTAACCTATATAATTTATAACTTCGCCTATGTTGTAATGACATAGCCGGTCCCAAGCCCGGGTAAAGGATGAGGGGTTGTGATAGGCTTAGCGAGCCAGCAACTAAACTTAGCCATTCTCATGGAAATGAAACCCATTGGAAATTTGTTGGGGCGTAACTCTCTTAGCGACGCGCCATACCAGAACCCGGGTATGGTGTTAAGTGGGCGAGGGTCGGGTCGTCACCGCTTTAGTGGCACGCCATATCAGAACCTGGATGTGGTGTTAAATGAGCGAGGGCCGGATTGCCATCACCTTAGTGGTGCGCTACATCATCGCCCGAATGTAGTGTTAAGTGAGCAAAGGTCTTTGCATCTTCCTCGACGGATGCGGAGGGTAAGGAAGCTAGATGAGGAAACTAGGTTTCGGGTGGGTAGTTGGAATATAGAATCCTTGACGGGAAAGCTACGAGAGTTAGTGGACGTTGCGATTAGGAGGCGTGTAAATATCTTTTGTGTACAAGAGACTAGATGGGCAGGTCAAAAGGCGTGAGAGGTTGAGAATACTTGTTTCAAGCTTTGGTATTCTGGCTCGACTGGAACTAGAAATGGCGTAGGCATCCTAATATATAAGAGCCTCAAGGATGGAGTAGTGGATGTCCGTAGACGAGGGGATACGATCATCCTAGTCAAGGTAGTTGTGGGAGACCTTATCTTGAATGTCATTAGTGCTTATGCCCCACAAGTTGGACTCGACATGAGCACTAAGAGACAATTTTGGGAGGACTTGGAGGATATGGTTAGTAGTGTACCGGTCACCGAGAAGCTCTTCATGGGAGGAGATCTCAATGATCATGTAGGTACAACTAACGTAGGTTTTGAGGGGGTACACGGAGGTTTTGGGTGTGGCGATAGAAATCGGGAGGGTAAGGATATCCTAGAATTTGCCGTAGCCTATGACCTATTAGTAGCTAATACCCTCTTTAAGAAGATGCTATCTCACTTAGTGACCTTTACTAGTGCCCAACATTCTAGCCAAATCGACTATATTCTCACTAGGAGAAGGGAGAGAAGGGCATGTTTAGATTGTAAGGTGATTCCTGGGGAATGTGTTATTCCACAACATAAACTTGTGGTAGCTAACTTTCATTTCCACGTGCGTGTGTCACGAGACAGGTGTTAAAACCGCAAGAACAAAGTGGTGGATGTTGAAGGATGAAGCGCAACAATCATTCAGAAGGAGGATGATTGCAGAAGGACCTTGGAGCGAAGAGAAAGATGCAGATAATATGTTGGTGAAGATGGCGACTTACATTAGAAAGACAGCTAGGGAGGTGCTTGGGTGGACAAAAGGTAATAAACTTGTAGATAAAGACACTTGGTGGTGGAATGAAGATGTACAAAAAGCTATTAAGGAGAAGAAGGAGTCTTATAAGAGCTGACATCATGAGAGAAGCGCAAGTAACATAGCGAAGTATAAAGAGGCTAAGAAAAATGCAAGGCGTGTTGTGAGTAAAGCAAGGGGGCAGGCCTATGATGCGCTATATGAGAGGTTAGGGACAAAAGAAGACGAAAAGGATATATACAAGATGGCAAAACTTCGTGAGAGAAAGGTGAGAGATCTCAACCAAGTCAAATGCATTAAGGATGAGGCAGGCCTAATTCCATTGAAGGAGGAAGAAATTAGGAACAGGTGGCGGGACTACTTCAATGGACTATTCAATGACGAGAATGAGAGTATTAGGTTTGAGTTGGATGACTCATTTGATGACACAAACAGACGATTCGTGCGGAGGATACAAGAGTCTGAGGTTAGAGAGGCCATAGAAAGCATGAAAGGAGGAAAGGCCCGCGGCCCCGATGATGTCCCCATTGAGGTGTGGAGATGTTTGAAGGATGTAGCAATGGTATGGCTCACTAAACTATTCAACCGCATTTTTCAATCAAACAAAATGTCTGAAGAGTGGCGGAAAAGTATTTTAGTATCCATCTTCAAAAATAAATGAGATGTTCAAAGTTTTACTAATTACCGAGAAATTAAGCTCATGAGTCATACTATGAAGCTCTGAGAGAGAGTGATTGAACACCGTTTGAGAAAAGTGACCAATGTCACTAAAAACCAGTTTGGTTTTATGCCTGGGAGGTCCACTATGGAGGCAATTTTCTTACTCCGTCTGCTTATAGAGAAGTATAGGGAGCAAAAGAAGGATCTACATATGGTATCCATTGACTTGGAGAAGGCATACGATAAGGTACCAAGACCGGTCATGTGGTGGGCACTAAAGAAGCACAAAGTCCCAACAAAGTACATTAACCTTATCAAGAATATGTACACTAATGTGGTGACAATTGTGCGCGTAAGAGATAGTAAGACCGACACTTTTCCTATCACAATAGGGTTACACTAAGGATCAACCTTAAGTCCTTACATCTTTTCCTTAGTGATGGATGAGGTGTCGAAGGATATACAAGGAGATATCCCATGGTGTACGCTCTTTGCTGATGATGTAGTGTTGGTAGATGAAACTAGGGATGGTGTTGATAGAAAATTGGAGCTATGGAGGTAGACCTTAGAGTCTAAGGGGTTTAGACTTAGTAGAACCAAAACCGAGTATATGAGATGCAACTTTAGTGATGTCGGGTGCGAGGATGGTAATGTTAGCTTACAAGGACAAATGCTACCTAGGAGAGACACATTTCGATATTTAGGATCAATGTTACAAAGCAATGGTGATATTGACGAAGATGTTTGCCATAGGATCAAGATCGGGTGGATGAAGTGGCGACAAGCATCTGGAATCTTATGTGATAAGAAAGTTCCACAAAAATTGAAAGGAAAATTCTATAGGACGGTGATCATACCCGCGATGCTGTATGGAGCAGAATGTTGGCTAACTAAAAGGCAACATGTCCAACAAATGAGTGTTGCGGAGATGCGCATTGCTACAGTGGATGTGCGGTCACACAAGAAGAGACAAAATTAGGAACGAAGTGATACGTGATAGGGTAGGGGTGGCACCGATTGAGGAGAAGCTAGTCCAACATCGCCTACGGTGGTTTAGGCGTATCCAGCGGAGACCTCTAGAAGCACCGGTTAACATGGGATTATGAAGAGTAGAGAAAATTTTAGGAGGGGTAGAGGTCGACCAAGGTTGACATGGCAGGAGGCGGTGAAACGAGATTTAAAGGATTGAGACATACCTAGAGATTTGACTCATGATAGGACTGCATGGAAATTAGCAATTCATGTGCCAGAATTTTAGTTTATTCGTAATTTATTTATTATCTTCTTTCTTATTAACATATTTCTAAAATAAATAAAATGTAGAATCTTATTTTATTTGTATTTTTTTATTTTTTTACTTTCATCTTATTTTCTGTTACTTTTCTTCAAAATTGTTGGGTTTCATTTCTAGCCGATCCTAACTTGTTTGGGACAAAGTCTTGATTGTTGTTGTATTAACCTATATAATTTATGTTTAATGGTTAATTAATAGGATATATGATTAATGACTGTCATTATCTCTTAATTACACGGTGCTTGATTTTTTCTTAAATTTCAGGCGCCTGGTGTATAGACAGCCCCTATTTATTTGTTTTTCTTCTTTGAAAATTAGCGTAGCTGCACAAGTGATATGTCTCCGAGTATTTCCTCTTTATCATTTCAGAAGGACAGTCTCATAAACTGAAACAAGTAACCTACGGCCTAGTCAAACTTCTCTTATTTGTGCTGGAAATGCTCCACTTTTCTGGTAGGATATTGTGTTTTCTTGAAGAAACACCAGAAGGCTACCACGTTCTGTTAACTTGGTGACTGCATTGTCGGTTAATCCATATCATTAAGGTTTTTCTATATGAGTGTACGAACGAGGCAGTCTTAGCAGAAGGATGTGCCCTACGATCTAAACTTGTTGGCTGACTGCGTGGCTCTAACCACTTGACCATGAAATCAGTCCGAGCCAGCCGGCCTGCACGGTACACGCTGCCACGGTGATGAGTTCTATGTTCAGAGCTTACAGAGTGTGCTCTGAGTTTTCCTTTCAGAACACAATTTAGCCTTGCACATAAGTTAAACACAAATCTTCTGGCTTGTGCCATATTCTGAATTTCCCAGTTCTAAAATGCAGTCATGGCATTCGATTGAAAACACTTTAGGGTTTTTCATTTGATGGATGTTAAACGTCCCATCGAGAATGGACGGCATCCCATTGTCTTCTTCCTCCTGCCCGAATGCATCCACTCTCTCTTTCTCTCTCTGACCATGCAGTTTGACAGTTTGTAATCGGAATTACCTTGCATCCAGCAAAGGTAGGATGTGTTAATCTGCGAGCTGGCAGCCTGGCACTGATTCCTTCTAACTGAGAAACGCAAATTACCTGTGAATGCAGGCGGTTCGTTCGCGTACCTGCGCGTGGAGCTCGGCGACTTCATGGCGTTCGTGGCGGCGGGCAACATCCTGCTGGAGTACTGCATCGGCGGCGCGGCGGTGGCGCGCGCGTGGACGTCCTACTTTGCCACGCTACTGAACGACCGCCCGAACGACTTCCGCATCCACGCGGCGTCGCTCTCTGCCGACTATTCCCGCCTCGACCCCATCGCCGTCGTCGTCATCGCGCTCGTCTGCATCTTCGCCGTGGTCAGCACCAAGGGCACGTCCCGCTTCAACTACGTGCTCTCCATCGTCCACATCGCCGTCATCATCTTCATCATCGTGGCGGGGATCACGCGCGCCGACACCGTCAACATGCGGGAATTCATGCCCTTCGGCGTCGCAGCATCTTCTCCGCGTCGGCGGTGCTCTTCTTCGCCTACATCGGCTTCGACGCCGTGAGCACCATGGCGGAGGAGACCAAGAACCCGGCCCGCGACATCCCCATCGGCCTCGTGGGCGCCATTACGATCACCACCGCGCTCTACTGCGTGCTCGCCGTCACGCTGTTCCTCATGCAGCCGTACGGCGCCATCGACCCGGACGCGCCCTTCTCCGTGGCGTTTGCGGACGGGGGCATGAACTGGGCCAAGTACATCGTCGCCTTCGGCGCGCTCAAGGGGATGACCACCGTGCTGCTCGTCAGCGCCGTCGGGCAAGCGCGGTACCTGACGCACATCGCGAGGACGCACATGATGCCGCCGTGGCTGGCGCAGGTGCACCCGCGGACGGGGACGCCCGTGAACGCCACCGTTGCCATGCTCGTGGCCACCGCTGTCATCGCCTTCTTCACCGACCTCAACATCCTCTCCAACCTCCTCTCCATCTCCACGCTCTTCATCTTCATGCTCGTCGCCGTCGCGCTGCTGATCCGCCGCTACTACGTCTCCGGCGAGACCACGGACGCCGACCGGAACAAGCTCGCGGCGAGCATCGCCGCCATCCTGGCGTCATCGGTGGCGACGGCCACGTGCTGGGGGCTGGACGCCAAGGGGTGGGTGCCGTACGTGGTGCCCGTGCTGGTGTGGTTCTCGGCGACGGTGTGCTTGTCGGCTTTCGTGCCGCAGGCGAGGGCGCCGAAGCTGTGGGGTGTGCCGCTGGTGCCGTGGCTGCCGTCAGCGTCCATCGCCATCAACGTCTTCCTGCTGGGCTCCATCGACTCCAAGTCGTTCATGCGGTTCGGGATATGGACGGCGGCGCTGCTCGTGTACTACCTCTTTGTCGGCCTGCACGCGTCGTACGACACGGCCAGGGCTCTCGCCGCCGAGTCCGCCGCCTAGTGGCACCGTCCAGTATGGCCTGTGATTGAATGGTTCTTTGCATCCATGGATGCAATTACTCCCTCCCTCTAAAAAATTTTGTCGCTTAGTAGTTCATTTTAGGATAAAGAGAGTACGTGACAGAAAATGCTTCTTGCGGCAATAACACTGGTGCAGGGGAAGAGCATTGTTTAAATCACAATTTGTGGGTTTCAGTGTACACTGAGGATAGTCACTTTCTAGAAAAAGCGGAAGAAAAATGGTGAAAACATTTATGGACCTTTTATTTGAAATGTAACACCGAAAACCTAGGTCCGAACACTGAAAAATAGCTATTATGTGGTGTGTTATTGTCTGTATAAGTGGATGTATATAAATAGATACTGCAACTATACATTAAAAAAGTATTCCTTTCTAAGAAACTGAAGAAAAAAAAGGAAACACATTTACCGACCTACTATTTCTAGTGTACAGTGAAAATCGAGGCCCGAGGCATGCTCATTCAGCTATTTGAACGCCAAGGCCCATCCAGCCCAAAACACAACCTAACCCCGTAGCTGCCGCCGCCAACCGGTTGGTTAAGCCCTTGTCCGCAACTCCACTCTTCCCTTAAACCCTCGCCTTGCGCCGCCGGCCGCTTCCTTCCTTCGTCGCTTCACGCTTCCCAAGCAAACTCGCGCGCGCCGCCGCCACCGCCGCCGCTGAAGCTGAAGCCTTCGACGACCACCCCGGTCCGCGCCGGAACACCTTTCGTATTGCCCGGGACACCGGTTTGCCGTTCTCTCCACCTGCCACCATGGCGCCGCGCCCCCGCAAGCGGGCCTCGCGCCCCAAACCTCGCCCGGGCTCCCACACCCGCGGCAGGAACGATGACTCCTTCTTCGAGTCCGAGCCCAAGAGCCGCCGTGGGGGCCGCGACGAGGACATCGAGAGCGAGGAAAGCGACGACGACCAAGTAACAGCGCTTGGCGGCGGCGTCGATGAGGACGCGGATGGAGAGAAGGACGAGGAGGAGACGGTGGGTGAGAAGAAGATGCGGCTGGCGAAGGAATGGCTGAGGAAGGTGACGGAAGCCGCAAAGGAGGAGGACGATGAGGACGGAGACGAGGATGAGGCTGGGGCAAGGCGGGTCGCTGAGATACTGATGAGGAAGCAACTCGAGGAGAGTGGCAGGAAGCGGAGGGATCTCGCCTCGAGGTGAACATTTTTCTCTGTAGCTGCGGTTCATAGGGCCTGTATGGATGATGGCTAACTTGCCTAAGCTTAGTCACATGCCACACTTGTGGCGCGCCTAAGCTAACTAATGTTAGCATGTGTTTGTATTGCTACCATAACCTAAGCTTAGGCGCGCTTAAAAAAGTTTGGCATGTGTTTGTTTTGTTATCATGACTAAGTTTAGGCAAATAGCTAAGCTTAGGCGGTTGATTTGAGCGCCACAGTTGAGGCAGTTTTTTGTTAGGCAATGGAAGCAAAAGTTGCCTAATTTATGTGGCACGCCTAACCTTAGTCAACAACCAAACGCTCACCTAGAACAGTGTGGCATGCCTAACATTAGGCTTAGGCAAGTTAGGCATTGAACCAAATATGCCCATAAACTCTCTGCTTGCCTGTCCACACCAATTAAGTACATTGACCTGTTCCACGACCGTGGGCACCTCATTCGGGGATTGGAAGTAACCACAATTCGTGTTGGGAGTGGTGGTGGAAATGACCCTAATTTGGTTTTGTATCGTTTAATTGGAGTTGAAGTTGCTCTTTGGTAATTCAACTAAATCTCAATGCAACACATCCTTTGGGGTCTGGGGAGAATTGGGTGGTAAAAATCCACATTTGGTAATCTGAATGGGATCACCCAGATGCTTAGGGACATGGACTGGCAGGGGCAGGGTGGCTGACTGCCCAGCCCCCCACCCCACGCCCCCCTCGAAATATTACGGCCCCAACTCCAAACATCTGTAGAGAATAAAGATGCCCATAGTAGTTTAGTATGAAGTCCAATATGTGAGGCCCCTGGGTGATGGATCAATCATGCCCATTCTGGCTTCGGTTCGACTCTGCCACCTGTTTGCCTGTGGCCAAATTGCAAACTTCCACAGCAGCAGCATTCGTTCCCAGTTGCGATTGTGAGATCAACGCCATGCCTCCATGCCCCTGCGTCCTCAAACGTGAGGCACAACGACCGTTGTTTCCTTTCTTATATCTTGCCAGAATATGTCAAGTGCCTAAGTGTGTTCTTTTTAAATTTGTTTGGTAGTCTCCAGTAGAACATAAGGTTCATTTTGGTTTCAATAATACCTTTACCCCTGTAGCATTAATGTTGATGGATTTTCAATTATTGTAAGAAACAACTATATACATTGAAATCCTATAATAATTAACTAATAGTATGTTGGTTATGAATTTTTTAATTTTCTAGGGCTCACTTTGCATGTCGCACCGAGGCCTCAAATTCTTAGAGATGGTACTGCTAGGAATTAAGGGAACCCAAAATGAAAAAGAATGGTTTCCACTCTCTACAAGGGTCACGGGGTGCTTTCATGTTTGTTTTAGTATTAAGTCAGAATTTGGTCCCTCAAATATTACCTTGGTTTAATTTCCGTCTCTCATCTTTTATATTGGACATATTTAGTCTCTTATCTCTCGAAATCGTTTACTTATGGTCCCTTAAGTGATTTATACGGTGGTTTTGATTTCATATCAATTTTCCCCTCTTGTATCCTCCCTGGAGAAATCTCTTTTGAAATCCCGAATTTATTTCTCTATTTGGCTGCTGCCCAGCGGGGGTGGTGTATCGGTACGGGGACAATACAACAGCAAAACAGTAGTGCTGTGATGTTGATGCCAATCCTGTATACTGTCCCGACAGTCAACGACTGAATACGAAATAAATTAGGGATTTGGGAAGAGATTTCTCAGGAGGAGATGGTAGAGAAAAAATGATATGAGATCAAAACCACCAGATAAACCACTTAATGGACCATAGGTCAGCGCTCAACGATTTTGAGAGATAAGGGACTAAATATGTCCAATATAAAATATACAACTACAACTACAACCAAGCCTTTGTTCCAAACAAGTTGGGGTCGGCTAGAAATGAAACCCAACAATTTTTGAAAAAAAATAATAGAAAATAAGATGAGAGTAAAAAAAGATACAAATAAAATAAGATTCTACATTTTATTTATTTTAGAAATGGATTAATAAGAAAGAAGATAAGAGTAACAAAATACGAATAAACTAAGATTATGACACATGAATTGCTAATTTCCATGCAGTCCTATCATGAGCCAAATCTCTAGGTATGTTCCACCCTTTTAAGTCTCGTTTCACCGCCTCATGCCATGTCAACCTTAGTCGACCTCCATCTCTCCTAAAATTTTCTCTACTCTTTATAATCTCACTGTTAACCGGTGCTTTTGGAGGTCTCCGCTGGATATGTCCAAACCACTGTATGCGATGTTGGACTAGCTTCTCCTCAATCGGTGCCACTCCTACCCTATCACGTATCACCTCGTTTCTAATTTTGTATCTTCTTGTGTGACCGCACACCCACTGTAGCATGCGCATCTTAGCAACACTCATTTGTTGGACATGTTGCCTTTTAGTTGGCCAACATTCTGCTCCATACAACATCGCATTGTCTGATCACCGTCTTATAGATTTTTCCTTTCAATCTTTGTGAATATTTTTATCATATAAGATTCCAGATGCTTGCCGCCACTTCATCCACCTGATCTTGATCCTGCGACAAACATCTTTGTCAATATCACCCTTGCTTTCGCACCCGACATCACTAAAGTCGTATCTCATGTACTCGGTGTTGGTTCTACTAAGTCTAAACCCCTTAGACTCTAACGTCTGCCTCCATAGCTCCAATTTTCTATCAACACCATCTCTAGTTTTATCTACCAACACTACATTATCAGCAAATAGCATACACCAAGGGATATCTCCTTGTATATCCTTCAACACCTCATCCATCACTATGGAAAAGATGTATGGACTTAAGGTTGATCCTTGGTGTAGCCCTATTTTGTTAGGAAAAGTATCGGTCTCACTATCTCTTACGCGCACACTTGTCACCACATTATCATACATATCCTTGATAAGGTTAATGTACTTTGTTGGAACTTGTGTTTCTCTAGCCCCCACCACATGATCGACCTTGGTACCTCATTGTATGCCTTCTTCAAGTCAATGAACACCATATGTAGATCCTTCTTTTGCTCCTTATACCTCTCCATAAGCTGACGCAGTAAGAAAATCGCCTCCGTAGTGGATCTCTCAGGCATAAAACCAAACTGGTTTTTAGTGACATTGGTCACATTCCTCAAGCGGTGTTCAATCATTCACTCACAGAGCTTCATAGTATGACTCATAATCTTAATTTCTCGCTAATTAGTACAACTTTGAACATCTCCTTTATTTTTGAAGATGAGTACTAAAATACTTTTCCGTCACTCTTCAGGCATTTTGTTTGATTGAAAAATGCAGTTGAATAGTTTAGTAAGTCATACTATTGCTACATCCTTCAAACATCTCCGCACCTCAATAGGGACATCATCGGGGCCGAGGGTCTTTCCTCCTTTCATCCTTTTTAAGGCCTCTCTAACCTTAGACTCTTGTATCGTCCGCACGAATCGTCTGTTGGTGTCATCAAATGAGTCATCCAACTCGAACCTAATGCTCTCATTCCCGTCATTGAATAGTCCATTGAAGTAGTCTACCATCTGTTTCTAATCTCTTCATCCTTCAATAGAATTCGATCTGCCTCATCCTTAATGCATTTGACTTGGTTGAGATCCCTCACCTTCCTCTCACGAAGTTTCGCCATCTTGTATATATCCTTTTCGCCTTCTTTTGTCCCTAGTCTCTCATATAGCGCATCATAGGCCTGCTCCCTTGCTTTATTCACAACACGCCTTGCATTTTTCTTAACCTCTTTATACTTCGCCATGTTACTTGCGCTTCTCTCATGATGTCAACTCTTATAAGACTCCTTCTTCTCCTTAATAACTTTTTGTACATCATCATTCCACCACCAAGTGTCTTTATCTAAAAGTTTGTTACCTTTTGTCCACCCAAGCACCTCCCTAGCTACCTTTCTAATGTAAGTTGCCATTTTCACCCACATACTATCCGCATCTTCCTCTTCGCTCCAAGGTCCTTCCGCGATCATCCTCCTTTTGAATGATTGTTGCGCTTCATCCTTCAACTTCCACCACTTTGTTCTTGCAGTTTTAATACCTTTGTCTCGTGACACACGCACGTGGAAACGAAAGTCGGCTACCACAAGTTTATGTTGTGAAACAACACATTCCCCAGAGATCACCTTACAATCTAAACATGTCCCTCTCTCCCTTCTCCTAGTGAGGATATAGTCGATTTGACTAGAATGTTGGGCATTAGTAAATGTCACTAAGTGAGAAGGTTTTGAGGGGGTACACGAAGGTTTTGGGTGTGGTGATAGAAACCAGGAGGGTAAGAACATCCTAGACTTTGTCGTAGCCTATGACCTATTGGTAGCTAACACCCTATTTAAAAAAAGGCTATTGAGATCTCCTATGAAGAGCTTCTCGGCTATCGGTACACTACTAACCATATCTTCCAAGTCCTCCCAAAATTGTCTCTTAGTGCTCATGTCGAGCCCAACTTGTGGGGCATAAGCACCAATGACATTCAAGATAAGGTCCCCCACAACTACCTTGACTAGGATGATCTTACGTCTACGGCATTCACTACTCCATCCTTGAGGCTCTTATCTATTAGGATGCCTATGCCATTCCTAGTCCCAGTCGAGCCAGAATACCAAAGCTTGAAACCGGTATTCTCAACCTCTCTCGCCTTTTGACCTTCTTGTACACAAAGGATATTTACACGCTTCCTAATCGCAATATCCACTAACTCTCGTAACTTTCCCGTCAAGGATCCTACATTCCAACTACTCACCCGAAACCTAATTTCTCCGGCTAGCTTCCTTACCCTTCGCATCCGTCGAGTAAGATGCAAAGACTCTTGCTCACTTAACACTACATCCGAGTGATGATATAACGCGCCACTAAGGTGATGACCATCCGGCCCTTGCCCATTTAACACCACATCCGAGTTCCGATATGACGCGCAACTAAGACGGTGGCGACCCGACCCTTGCCCACTTAACACCATACCCGGGTTCCGGTATGGCGCGTCGCTAAGTGGGTTACGCCCCTACGAATTTCCAATGGGTTTCATTTCCATGAGAATGACTAAGTATAGTTGTTGGCTCGCCAAGCCTATCACAACTCCTCCTTTATCTGAGATTGGGACCGGCTATGTCATTACAACATATGCAGAGTTAAATATGTCCAATATAAAATGAGGGACGAAAATTAAACCAATATACTAGTTGAGAGACTAAATTTGGACTTAATCCTTTATTTTATATATGCTTTCATATGGTAAGGAACAAACACAGTTCTAAAACGTGGACCAATCTAGTAGGAACTAGGTGGCATTGTATTAAGAATTGGGTGGTAAAGATCCACATTTGATTGTCTGGGGGATCACCGACACACCTAGGAATTAACGACATGTACAATGCAAGGTGATTAAAGGAAGTGCTTAAAGAGAAAAAACCATTACGTGCCTGTACAAAAACTCTTACTACAATTTAAAATGGTGCTTAAATAGGTGAATAGGTCTAACCACTAACCACCAAACTAAACACCTTGAGCACCAAGGGGAACCAAAAGGAAGGGTGGCCACTCTCTACAAGGGTTGAGCGGTGCTTTCATATTAGTTTCATATGTACTTGGTGATAGTTTGTATTATTCAAGAGGTATAATAGTGATATGATATTAGATGATGTATTAGGGGCCTACTTGCCCTGGCCTCCTCTGGCGCTGTAGATCTACTGCTGCCATTGCCCCGAGGAGGTGGCGTGGACCTCTTCTGCGCTCCCACGGACTACCGAAGCGCACGTGCCAGGAGACGCTGGAGAGCGTGCTGTCCAAATCGTCGAACACAACTGAACACCCGCACGCAGCGACGCCGATGGATGCCGCGAGATCTCGACGGCTTGGCGAGGAGATGGTCATTCACAGACCCTGCCGGTTTCTCCACCTCGCCGCAGTCTTCTTCCATCTTCACGCGCCTTTGCTCGTGTCGTGCGCCGACATCTACACGCTCATCTACAAGGGTTGCGCCAACCAGTCTCTCCCCGACGACATCCCCTGCCGTATCTGGATCTTTGCCTGCGTTACTGTTTCTTATGGCCGTGTGAGGCTGTTCGCTGCAGCGGCCAAACAAGGAAGATCTGGTCATGCTGATGTCAACATGACATCATCATGACATCATTGCTGATGTCAGCATGATGTCATCTTCACATCAGTAGGTAGAATCTTTAAAAAAAAGCTGCGATGACTTCTACTTTTCGGATCTGAGATGGCATTGACGTTTCTTTGGGTGCCTTCTTTTGGCTGTCCGTGACATCTTGATCCATCATTGATTCGGAAGCTCCGTCTACGCCTCTGCCTAAAAAAAATGCTGCTTGCGCCGCTTTTGTTGCACTCTCGCCGTCGCCTGCCGTTGCACATGTTTGCATCTTGCCGTTTTGGTCATCTTCGTCATGATGACTTTCTCTTTCGGTCAGAATTTCAGCTATGCGGTGTGCTTTTCAATTGCACTAATAACCGTGATTGGGTTCCTCGGATGCGTCTATATATGTATGGTTATGACTCTGGGAGTGCTCATGGACGATCTCTGGTTGGTACTGATCCCCGTCGGCGTGATTTGCAGCATGTTTGGGAGCTTGACTGACTTTGTCTTCCGTTGCGCGTGCCAATTTTGCCGGCTCCTGTTTTGCTGCTTCATCTACATCGACGTTTGCAGAGTGGGACTACCTTTTGGATCATCTTTGTGGCTCTTAGCATGATTTTTATCTCTTCAAACTCAATGTTCTTGATGCACCTTGAGTTTGAGGGGGGTGTTAGAGGTATAATAGTGATATGATATTAGATGATGTATTAGGGGCCTACTTGCATATTTGTCACCCTTGTACATCTATTTATAGAGGCGTCCGGCCTCCTCAATAATACAAGATATGAAGATCCAATATTCATAACATGTTAGAGGTATAATAGTGATATGATATTAGATGATGTATTAGGGGTCTACTTGCATATTTGTCACCCTTGTACATCTATTTATAGAGGCCTCCGGCCGATGACGTAACAGACCACCGATTGGATCTGGCTTGGTCTTCAATCCGTGGTAATCTCTACTTGAAATAGCACCACGCTCTCCGCTGTCTTCCAGATCGGCACAGAACAACACAATTGGCGTCCGGACGAGCGCAAGAAAAGCGCGAGAACAGCACAATCGGCCACGCGCTCCCACCGATCGAATCTGACCGACAAAGAAATCGAGACACGATGACGGGAGCACGAGCGTTGACGGAAGAACTGAGATCAAACGCACAAAAGAAAACGTTAGATCCGGCGAGAAGAGTTTATGGCGGCGGCAAGTCTGGCGGCGGCCAACTTCGAGGCGCTGGCCGCCGCCAGAAAAAATTACTTAGTATGATGGGGAAAACTAAACCCTAGCTTTGTATAACATGTTACGAATATTGGATCTTCAGATTTTGTATTATTGAGAAGGCCGGAGACCTCTATAAATAGATGTACAAGGGTGACAAATATGCAAGTAGGCCCCTAATACATCATCTAATATCATATCGCTATTATACCTCTAACATAAGGAACAAACCCAATACTTTGACTGTTTATTTATGACTGGTTGCGCCCTCAATCATGGGCTTAGTTACAAATGAGAATGTTTGATGACTGATTCTGTTTGCATAGAGGGCATGGAACTAAGGGTTCACCTCCATTCCATTCTTGTGATTGGTTTTCCATTGCCAAAAATGCATTTTTTCTGTTAACACGGAATCTGTTCCGACAGTAGTGAGTAATTAGATGTTTAAAATGTAACTAGATGTGTTTGAAATGGTATGCTCATTTTGACTGCCATGAGATGCTTCTCATTAAAATACAGAAAGAGGTGATAAAGTTGTCAATACTGAATATCGGAACAGGAATATGGTTATGGCATCAAGTATTTAAAACTATAGTGATTAACTAATTAAATACAGCATGCATTATGTATTTCTGTAAACAAGTACATGCTATGTGTAAAGATAATACTTAAAACTTTGTGCTAAACTATCCAGAAATGTTGCAGGTTATTACCACCAGGCCCCAAGGATGGCTTTAAGGTTCTTGTGAAGCACCGACAGCCTGTTACTGCTGTTGCTTTATCCAAGGATAGTGATAAGGGGTTTTCAGCATCAAAAGATGGAATCATTGTGCGTTGGGATGTTGAAACTGGAAAAAATGAGAAATACTTGTGGCCAAGTGAAAATGTATTGGTTTCTCATCACGCTAAACCACCTCTATCAGCTAAAAGAAGTAAGCACGTGCTAGCTTTAGCTGTGAGTTCTGATGGTCGCTACTTGGCAAGTGGTGGTTTAGACCGTCATATCCATTTATGGGATGTTCGATCACAGGAGCATGTACAGGTAATCAATAAGAGTCATTTAAGCATTTCACTTTGCAATTTTGAGATATACACTTCTCCTGCGTGTTAGAGAAAAATTTGAGATATATGGCCTCCAATCTTCTTCGGTTGACGTTGCTTAGCTCAAAATTGAGCTCCGCAACGTCAACACAAGAAAAATGAAGGGAGTAGTTGAGAATGCAATTTTGTTGGATTAGTCAAGAAAACTATTATCTGTGCTCTGTGCTGCATGTACAATGTAACATTTTCTTGTGTCCTTAAGCATGTCAGTTTGATGAATGCCTTGCTATATCTAGTTCTCTCAGGGCGGTCTTGAAAACTTGAGTTGTTTAGTTGTGGAATAATGTATACTCCAATGATAATCATGCATCAAGTGTCACCAAACAAAATCAGATACAAATTCTTCTAGGTTTGAACATATCCTTTATTTGCTTTACTGAGTTATAATGATCATCATACATGCCCAAAAAAATCATATCAAGTGAACCTGGAATATCAAAAGAATTAATCAAGGTGAATTAGTGGCTCCACTATATCCCATTCAAAGTTGTAACTCCCTGCTGTTCTGTTTGTTTTTGGCAGGCATTTAGTGGCCATCGAGGACCAATATCTTGTCTTGCTTTCGGGCCAGACTCTTCAGAGTTATTCTCCGGTTCTTTTGATCGTTCAATAATGCTGTGGAATGCAGAAGACAGAACATACATGAACTGTCTATATGGACACCAGAATGAAATCTTGACAATGGATGCACTTAATAAAGATAGGCTTCTGACTGTAGCACGGGATCGGACAATGCATCTTTGGAAGGTAAACATATACGTGTTTGTTGTTGGTTAATCAAGAATACCATGAAACAATTAGTTTCTTCTGATGAACTAGGAGTTATATAGTTAAAGATACAGTGATACACTATTATGGGCTTAACAACAGAAATTTGCTTCCACGATGTTATGAAATAGTCACATTGCCAAAGGCCCCAAATAGCACCTGTTTGTACCTCATTGGCAAAATTACACTAGGGCTGTACACTCGAACCATCCCGATGGGTGAAAGGTACTTATGATTGCATAGCGGAAAGCTGGAAAAGGGGGAAGTCACGACATGGGATTGGGGCGCTGTAAAGCACGGAAGCTTTATGTTCATATTGTGCTGTAATATTTATGGTATTTCTTTCCTAACTGGATACGGCACCTCTGTTTTTCAATGCCATAACAGAATAGTGTTCTTGAATTGGTAAAGAATCTCTACGACTTGTTATATTGGATTGCTTTAGCACCACTTCTTATGCAAACATCTGGGATCAAGTAATTTAGGTCACACTATGCTTCAAGCATTGAGTTCATTATTTAACATTTATTTTGTGATGTGAATTATATAGCAAATGCTGCAGTTTTCCATGACTTTCTGAACCTCTGTTAACAGATTCCAGAAGAGTCTCAGCTAGTGTTCCGTGCTCCTGCTGCTGCATCTTTAGAGTGCTCCTGCTTTATTGATGACACGGAATTTTTATCTGGATCTGATGATGGAAGTATTGAGCTTTGGAGCATCATGAGGAAAAAACCTTCTCATATAATAAGGAATGCTCATCCAGTATTGTACGACAACTGTAATGCACTTGACGATGCTGACCAGGAGTTACCTAAAGGTAAGATGCCATCTGGGAAACGGCCCCTTTAATTTATGCAATTTTCTTACTTCAGTTCAACCTGTTTTCTTTTTTTTAGTCACTACATTTAGATTTATTTTTTTACTAATCTTGACTTTAATTATCATTGACATGCCCCCCAATGTAACTATCAATGCTTATCATGTCTTCCATTAGTTGTTCCTAGCATTTTGGAATCCTTATTTTTGTTTCACACATCATTTCTTTATGCAGAAAATGGAATACATAAACCTGAAAATGTGTCATCAGCCCAGTCGTGGATTAGTGCTGTTGCTATAAGAAAAGGTTCTGATCTTGCTGCATCAGGAGCAGGAAATGGCTTAGTTCGCCTCTGGGCTATCGAACCTGATTCCAAGGGAATTCGACCAATATTTGATCTGAAACTGGTACTACCTCTTGCTGCTTTATGTTATGCTGATTTTTTTTTCTAATTTCATTGTAGATGTTATATCCAATGCGCTTGGACCTTGGTATCTATTGATGAGGCTTGCCATTGTTCGAATTTGTTATCAAATCCTTGCCCTCTGAGAGCGTTTGAGTTGATCATAATAGGTCATCAGTTGCTTCTTTAAAATCTCAGGGGCATATGTGATATACTACCTTTTGCTGATAGATAATAGTTTTGTATATCAGGTGTTGATTAGTTTGCATTGTGTAGGTTATAACTCTGAATGTGATTATTCAGTATGTGCGAATGTAGTGTCAACCTGTCCTCTCCTTGATGAAGTAGCTGTATCCATTAGCTCTTTTTTGTGTGTAATTACCTTATCCTCTAGTTACTTTTGTTGCATATGTGATATATGTTGTCCATTGCTCATATACATGCATTCTAGCTGGTGATCGTTTGGCAGATGCCATATTATGCATTCATGCTTCATTTGGGATTACAATAGGGAAGGATTATCAAAAGCTTTTTTTAAAGGCCAGCGCACTTGAGCAATTATTATAGAAGTCATGATATGAAATTAAGGCATTCATACAACTCAGTGCTAACTTCTCACTGTCAGGCTAGTCGCCTCCTAGGCGTCCAGGCGCTCCGGCCCGGACGCCATGTGTCGTCGCCTCGCCTGGCCGCAGTTGTCTAGGCCGCCGGCGCCGCCCTCCTCGCCGCCGTCCGCCGCGCAGCCTCAGCCGCCGTGGCCTGAGGAGGCGGGGAGGAGAAGAGAGGCAGACCGCTGCCCTGGGAGAAGGCCGGCTGGTGCTGCTGCATCCTTGCCACGTTTGCCATGCAGTCCCTGCCCCTTAAGCCCAAAGGCCATAACAGCCGGATACATTTTATAACCAAAACATTCTCAAAGCTAAGCTTTGTCCCAAATTTTCAAGTTCGACTAGGGGAACTTCCCTTGAAATGATATAGTATTGTATTTAGCACCTTGAAATCATTCATGAATTGCATCGAACGCATGCTATGCAAGTTCTTTATTATTATTATTATTATTATTATTATTATTATTATTATTATTATTATTATTATTATTATGTAGTGTTAAGTGAGCAAGGGTCTTTGCATCTTCCTCGACGGATGCGAAGGGTAACGAAGCTAGCCGAGGAAACTAGGTTTCAGGTGGGTAGTTGGAATGTAGGATCCTTGACGGGAAAGCTACGAGAGTTAGTGGATGTTGCGATTAGGAGACGTGTAAATATTCTTTGTGTACAAGAGACTAGATGGGCAGGTCAAAAAGCGAGAGAGGTTGAGAATACCGGTTTCAAGCTTTGGTATTCTGGCTCGACGGGAACTAGGAATGGCGTAGGCATCCTAATAGATAAGAGCCTCAAGGATGGAGTAGTGGATGTCTGTAGACGAGGGGATAGGATCATCCTAGTCAAGGTAGTTGTGGGGGACCTTATCTTGAATGTCATTAGTGCTTATGCCCCACAAGTTGGGCTTGACATGAGCACTAAGAGACAATTTTGGGAGGACTTGGAGGATATGGTTAGTAGTGTACCGGTAAGCGAGAAGCTCTTCATAGGAGGAGATCTCAATGGTCATGTAGGTACAATTAACGTAGGTTTTGAGGGGGTACACGGAGGTTTTGGGTGTGGCGATAGAAACCAGGAGGGTAAGGATATCTTAGACTTTGCCGTAGTCTATGACCTATTGGTAGCTAACACCCTATTTAAAAAGAGGCTATCTCACATAGTGACCTTTACTAGTGCCCAACATTCTAGTCAAATCGACTATATCCTCACTAGGAGAAGGGAGAGAGGGGCATGTTTAGATTGTAAGGTGATTCCTGGAGAATGTGTTGTTCGACAACATAAACTTGTGGTAGCCGACTTTCGTTTCCACGTGCGTGTGTCACGAGACAAAGGTGTTAAAACCACGAGAACAAAGTGGTGGAAGTTGAAGGATGAAACGCAACAATCATTCAAAAGGAGGATGATCGCAGAAGGACCTTGGAACGAAGAGGAAGAGGCAGATAGTATGTGGGAGAAGATGGCGACTTACATTAGGAAGACGGCTAGGGAGGTGCTTGGGTGGACAAAAGGTAAGAAACTTGTAGATAAAGACACTTGGTGGTGGAATGAAGATGTACAAAAAGCTATTAAGGAGAAGGAGTCTTATAAGGGCTGGCATCATGAGAGAAGTGCAAGTAACATGGCGAAATATAAAGAGGCTAAGAAAAATGCTAGACGTGTTGTGAGTAAAGCAAGGGGGCAGGCCCATGATGCGTTATATGAGAGGCTAGGGACAAAAGAAGGCGAAAAGGATATATACAAGATGGCGAAACTTCGCGAGAGAAAGGTGAGAGATCTCAACCAAGTCAAATGCATTAAGGATGAGGCAGGCCAAATTCTATTGAAGGAGGAAAATTAGGGACAGATGGCGGGACTACTTCAATGGACTATTCAATGACGGGAATGAGAGTATTAGGTTCGAGTTGGATGACTCATTTGATTACATCAACAGACGATTCGTGCGGAGGATACAAGAGTCCGAGGTAAGAGAGGCCCTAAAAAGGATGAAAGGAGGAAAGGCCCGCGGCCCCGATGATGTACCCATTGAGGTGTGGAGATGTCTAGGGGATGTAGCAATAGTATGGCTCACTAAACTATTCAACTGCATTTTCCAGTCAAACAAAATGCCTGTAGAGTGGCGGAAAAGTATTTTAGTACCTATCTTCAAAAATAAAGGAGATGTTCAAAGTTGTACTAATTACCGAGGAATTAAGCTCATGAGTCATACTATGAAGCTCTGGGAGAGAGTGATTGAACACCGCTTGAGGAAAGTGACCAATATCACTAAAAACCAGTTTGATTTTATGCCTGGGAGGTCCACTATGGAGGCGATTTTCTTACTCCGTCAGCTTATGGAGAGGTATAGGGAGCAAAAGAAGGATCTACATTTAGTGTTCATTGACTTGGAGAAGGCATACGATAAGGTACCAAGACCGGTCATGTGGTGGGCACTAGAGAAACACAAAGTCTCAACAAAGTACATTAACCTTATCAAGGATATGTACGATAATGTGGTGACAAATGTGCGCGTAAGAGATAGTGAGACCGACACTTTTCCTATCACAATAGGGTTACACCAAGGATCAACCTTAAGTCCTTACATCTTTTCCTTAGTGATGGACGAGGTGTCGAAGGATATACAAGGGGATATCCCTTAGTGTATGCTCTTTGCTGATGATGTAGTATTGGTAGATGAAACTAGGGATGGTGTTGATAGAAAATTGGAGCTATGGAGGCAGACCTTAGAGTCTAAGGGGTTTAGACTTAGTAGAATCAAGACCGAGTATATGAGATGCGACTTTAGTGATGTCGGGTGCGATGATGGTAATGTTAGTTTACAAGGACAAGTAGTAACTAGAAGGGACATATTTCGATATTTAGGATCAATGTTACAAAGCAATGGTGATATTGACGAAGATGTTTGTCACAGGATCAAGATCGGGTGGATGAAGTGGCGACAAGCATCTGAAATCTTATGTGATAAGAAAGTTCCACAAAAATTGAAAGGAAAATTTTATAGGACGGTGATCAGACCTGCGATGCTGTATGGAGCAGAGTGTTGGCCAACTAAAAGGCAACATGTCCAACAAATGAGTGTTGCGGAGATGCGCATGCTACGGTGGATGTGCGGTCACACAAGAAGAGACAAAATTAGGAACGAAGTAATACGTGATAGGGTAGGGGTGACACCGATTGAGGAGAAGCTAGTCCAACATCGCCTACGGTGGTTTGGGCATATCCTGCGGAGACCTCCAGACGCACCGGTTAACAGTGGGATTATAAAGAGTGGAGAAAATTTTAGGAGGGGTAGAGGTCGACCAAGGTTGACATGGCAGGAGGCGGTGAAACGAGATTTAAAGGAGTGGGACATACCTAGAGATTTGGCTCATGATAGGACTGCATGGAAATTAGCAATTCATGTGCCAGAATCTTAGTTTATTCGTAATTTGTTACTCTTATCTTCTTTCTTATTAACCCATTTCTAGAATAAATAAAATGTAGATTTTTTTACTTTCATCTTATTTTCTATTACTTTTCTTCAAAATTGTTGAGTTTCATTTCTAGCCGAACCCAACTTGTTTGGGACAAAGGCTTGGTTGTTGTTGTATTATTATTATTATTATTATTATTATTATTATTATTATTATTATTATTATTATTATTATTATTATTATTATTATTATTATTATTATTATTAGTAGTAGTAGTACTACTATTATTATTATTTTGGTTTCAGTTATAATAAAAAATGCATTTGCATGCTCAGTTCTGTCGTTGATATACCTTATTTTGCCTCACATGGCCAGGATGGATTTGTAAATTCGCTTGCTATAGCGAACTCGGGACGATTTATTGTTGCCGGTGTTGGTCAGGTCAGTATCCTTCTTTTCTTTAAGGGAAAATCCTTTTTCCCTGCGTCAGTTTAGATAGCCCGCAGTCTAGTTTGTTTGAATACTTGTTAATAGGACTGGTGGTAAGGAGAAGGCAAAAACCTTCGGAATAGTTTTTTGTTCAGTATTGACTTTTTTGTGAACTTGGTATCCATCACATTAATATTTGTTTTCATAACCTCTACAAGCTGAACAATGTGCAATTAATCAATTTTTGTTCATTGTTTATATAAGATTAGCAGATTGCCGTGTTGTGCAACACTGCACCTATGTGTAAATTTAAATTGGAATATCACCTCAGTGCTAATATCTGTTTCATCAGGAGCCTCGCCTTGGAAGATGGGGGCGTGTTCGTTCGGCTCAAAACGGAGTCGTGATCCATCCAATCCAACTAAAAGATGAGAAAGAGGACTTGTAGGGTAGGTTAACGCCACCAAACTCCTTATGTTGTAGAAGAGCACACGAGCAATACGGTTCAGCAACCATCCAGGCTGAATGATAAGTTGAGCAATGCGAACATGAAGGGTGTTACTGATGATTTGGGCTCTATATATATGCCAGTGGACGAAGGTTCTGCTGGACCTCCTGTAGGCTGTAGCGTAGATTTTTAGGCAATTTTGTTACCCTAGTGCCATCTGAAGAGACATTAATTCATGGTACAAATAGATCCGGCTTTGCCTGTTCATTGAACCTCTGTTCACAGAGTAACGTAGAACATGGATTACTAGTGCATTTTGCTTCAATTTAAAGAAGAAAATTGTGCAGTTGATATTCTGCTCTCTAGCTGAATTCAGTCATGGAGCCTAAATTTGTGCCTTCTTTCTAACATGTAGTTCCCACATTGTTTGAGAGCTTCGACACGGCACAGCATGGTAAATGGCACTCGAGAGATAATACTTGTACCTGGTTCTGCCAGATTAACGTTGAACCAAGCCATGTTATTGCATTAGGCGTTAGGTGGGCGGTGACCACCGCCTAGAGGCATGTATTATGAAAATTTTAAAACACAAAAGTATATTATATTTTATTTTTGCTGTAAGGATAATTTTGTGCAGTCCTTGTCTTCATTTTGTAACTTAGAGTAACACGGAGATGACAAATATTACTGAAATATCATTAACTTATAAATGACATAATAGAAGAATAAAACTACTAATAGAACAAGATTAATACTTATCTTAATAATCTCATAGGCTTTTGTTGTTGTCTTTTATAACGCCTGAATTTTAATGCATGATTCACAAACATGGAGATCTATGACAGAACCCAAACTGCATGAAAAAAATCATAGAGTTCTTGTTTAGTTTAGAATTAAAAGATACATGAGAGCTACACTAAAAAATTCATTGCACACTTAAAAAGATAACAGCATATAGCAATAAACTCGTCTAAGATTCAAACGGCATCTAAGCAAAGTAAAATACTGCATATATCTCATACAACAATAAAAGTAAGGCAAATCAGTAATGAGGACAGCTGAACCCAAGCATTTTGACGTATAGCTGCCTTGGACTCTGATCTTGAATGGAACGGAAGGTAATCCCAGGGGATATTAGCACTGGTATAAGTACTGGGATGAAAACAAAAACAATAATTATCGGGTAACCAAGACTCGTTTTTGAATTTTTCTAGTCACTACACTCGGAAACAAAAGCAGATGGTACTGCATCCGTTTCAAAAAGAATGTCATTCTGTCTCTCAGGATTGAAATTAAGCAAAGATGGAAAAATTGTGCACAGGAGACGGATAGAGATAAAAAGATAAGAAGTGGGAATGACATCTTTTTTAACAAAAACCTAGATTGCTAGAATGTTTCCCTTGGTGGAAGTGATAGTTGAAACAATTTTTGACTCTTCTAATCACTTCCAAATAATTTTGTTTTTATGATGAAAGTACTGCCGATAATATCTTGTTTTGACTACCTTAATTGTGATAGATCACTCATTGGTCAAGTAATCTGAGTATCAGCTGCTTTAATGTGTCAATATTTCTTAATAGTTTTTGAAGCGCACAATACTCACATTAGAAGATTTACTTCATAAAATATTTCTCAAACAATCGTGCTATTAACAGCCATAGTTCATGTTTTCAATTATTATTTTTTATTATTAAAATTGATTCCTGATTCCAGTTGCAATAACTTTAGTTGACTTTTCCGTGATACCAACACCATATTCATTTCCCTCAGTACAATTTTCGATTTTGATTTTGAGAAAAAAAGAAAGTATGAAACTGAACAATTGAGACTTCTTCCAATCAATTTCTCTGGAATAACCTCTCAGCTTCAGTATAGCAAGGAACCAACTGTGGCGGAGAGCTAAAATTAACCTTCTGTCTCAGTTCTGTATATCACCTTGTCGAAGAAAGCACCCGAGAAAACCAACTTCGACGAACAGGCCGAATCAAGATCCCATCACCCGTTCATCATGCCTTCCGTCCTCACAAATCATCAGAATGATGTTCTAATTGCGAGGTTATACCACGACCTGCTCATTCTAGATACATTTCTGTTTCAGCAAATATTTTCTGTAGATTGGAGCTGTTCTGGCGGCAGTAGTACAAAATTTGCTTTCTGAATAGTAGAATCTCCTTCCAAAACAAGGTCAGCCCCACATGGATAATCGATTCCCAATTCAATATAACATCCAAGGGGAATGTCCACCAAAAGCAGCAGTCAAACACAAAAAATACAGCACTAAACCAACTACCACATAACACTTCACTACCTATGGTGAGCTGGTTACTCCTCGTTACCACTCTCTTCCTTGGTGAGCTTGATCATGCCATCAATCCTCAAGATAGTGATAGCTGCCTCGGTGGCAAGCTCCACACAACAAATGAAAGAGTAAAACTCAAACATCTGAAAAAAGGTAACCAGAGAGTAGCAAGTGGACTGACCTGAATAATCTTCACTTTGCTCATTGCAGGCTCAATCACACCATACTCAAGGTTATTGCGGATGATACCTTTAGCGAGGTCCAGGCCCATGCTGCAGAAAGCGCATAACAGAAAACCCACAAAATTAAAATTGTATCTAGAGATACAAGTCACAAATATATACTTTATCCATGATATACAATCGCATTGGCAGCAGGTTGAAAACTCAGTATTTGGCGATAACTATATTATAAGGGAAATGCTGTTGTTTAGGTGCCTGAACCGGCGCTGGAGTCAGGCAACGGCGGCTCTACCACGAGGGGTACAGCAGATTGGTAAGTTTTTGTTTATTGTAATTCATATTTGTAAGTTTATGTTAATTGTAAAATAATCAAATAAATAAATTTGTGACTGATTAACCTATATAATTAAGGATTAATAATTAATTACAATGATTAGTGCTTAATATGAGACATAAATGTTGAATCTGAGGTAGGGTGCTTAGGTTCCTAATTGGTGATTAGGGTTCGGACTTAGGATAGACAGAGGCATGATAAAGACATCAAGCAAGTTCTAGTCTAATTAGATGGAGAGTACAGAGGAGATGGCTGCACC
The DNA here is from genome assembly GCA_036927565.1 of Tuctoria greenei. Classification (NCBI taxonomy): domain Eukaryota; kingdom Viridiplantae; phylum Streptophyta; class Magnoliopsida; order Poales; family Poaceae; genus Tuctoria; species Tuctoria greenei. Next base: position 44,442,546 of record JAYESD010000006.1, read on the forward strand.
TAGGGTCGTACCTTGTTGCGCAGATGATGGAGACGCTATTGGAGAAGAGCTTGGTGCTTGCAGGTTGTCGGTGATGGAGGGTGGGAACCTTCCCCTGATTTCTCTCTCAAGCGATCGGTGCTCCTTAGTTAATTTCATGATTAGATTAATCCCTAATCCTGAGAGCAGAGCTCTCCTTATATAAGGGTGAGAGAGCACCCGAGGGGGCCCACCCCAAACCGAATTAGTTGGGATTCTGTTCCCGATCAAGACAGTGAGGGAGATAGAGTTCGGGTTGGTTACAAAAGTAACCAACCCCTAATTAACTTGTGATCATCTTAAATAATTTCTAACATTCTTCCCCTGGATCACAGGTCGCATAAGCTGATTTTCTAAGCATATTGCCTTTTGACATTATTTCCTCATGCTCAACATAAAGGGAACGACGCATCGAAGTCAGCCAGTTACGTATTGCTTGACTCAACGACCACATTACATCTCACACATAGAAACATATCCTAAACTGAGTTTGGCCCCTAAATATCCAGGAGATCATAGGTTCTTACTTAAACCCATACGCGTTATGTGTTCTCCGAACACATTGAGTGGAAGTCCTTTGTATGCGGTACTGCGAGGATTTGCATGAATCTGATTGCTCAATTTTTAATACTTAGTATGTTCCTGGATTTACTTCTTTTGCAACACACAAATGTCGTCAATATGTTTGGCGGCACATTTGACTTGTTGCCTCCGAAGTACATAACCTTATGTGGTTCTATGCTATCAACCACACTTAGGCCGAGTTTTCATATGGTGTTTGCTCAGTAGCCTCATCACTAATTTAGTATACATCATTCACGATGTAGTGACTTTAGGTTTGGAGCTAGTTCCTCAACAAAAAGCTCCTACTGCAAGTGTTATTTTACTAATGAGGATTTTACTACACATCTCGCTGAAACTTAGTTTTAATGATCCATGGCTCATTACAATACTAATCTTATTATGAGACCTTTGTTACTTGCATAACTGTAAGTTAACTCTTATTTCCATTCCAAAACTTGGATTGGACTAACTTTTGCCAAAATAACTCAGTTACTTAATCTATGTCAAGGTGACTAATTGTTTGAGCAACTTGAAAACTTCTGACAGTAGAAGTCTTTGGAACCGTATTTTTTTGAACATTCTCTAATTGATTCCAATACTAATTAACCTTGACTTTTCTGAGCAGACTATTTAATTGCATACACGTTATACTTTTCAAGTTCAACTCAAGCATGCCTTATAATCTTAATGCCCCTTAACGTCAAAATCGGAGGACGAAAACTGAATAGTAAATCAACATGATTACTTGTAAGTAACATGCTATTTACAAAGTACTAAGCTAAATTCTCCTCCTTGTTTGTGATAACCTTAACTTACTGGTTGACTTATTGAACTTGAGATACTAATTGCCAACAAGGCCTTATTTAGTCCATGAATAAAATGAATTGTCTTAACTTGTATCTCTATGTTCCTTATTCTTAATGACAACACCTTTCGGTTGTGTCACATAGACGTTCTTATATAGATCCTATTTAAGAAATGTCTTTATTTTATCCGTACTATGTAATAAAGTCATAATGTGTTACTAATTGAAAGTTGCCTAGAGGGGGGTGAATAGGCTAATCGACCTGCAAATGACTTAACAAAACGAGATTAAATTACAGGGGGCGGACTAGTCCGGTCTTAGGGCGGACTAGTCCGGTCAGCCTGCGTGAAGATCCTAAAAAGTGTTTCTAGCAAGTTTTAAGGCAATTTTCTCGAGGCTACAGGTGAGGATATGGTTATGTCAAGTTTAGCAACTACCAACACAAGTATATGACTAAGAGGAACAAGTTTATAGCAATATGAAGCACAAGACAAAACTAGCAACCCTAGAACAAAATATTCGATAAACGAAATGCGAAGAACACGGAGACACAAGGATTTTATCCCGAGGTTCGATCCCACACAAGGAATCTACGTCCCCGTTGAGGAGTCCACAAAGGACCGGGTTCAACAACCCTTCCCTCACCAAGTTTACCGCACGGGCCTAACTTGGTTCTCCACTATCACAAAGAATGAATACAAGATTCATTGGGGCTTCTCACAATCTGATGCTCCCACCACAATTACAATTGCAAATCACAAAGATTAACTCAAGCCACAGATCACAATGATTCACAAAGTGCAAGAGATCAAACCCGGAGCCTAAGCGCGATGTTCTTCCTCTTTTCCACCTCACTAAACCCTAATCCACTCAAGAATTAGTTTTAGGGGGAAAGTAGGCAAGAAAGAGGCTCAAGAATGCTCCAAGTTTTGCTGTGGCGGCGCTAGGGTTACAGGTTGCTCAAGAATTGTTCAAAAGAACCCAGGGGACCTCTATTTATAGAGGTCCCAAGCCCATACTGCTGACTTCAGCAGATGGGCGGACTAGTCCAGCCTACAGCCCGGACTAGTCCGGCCTAGGGGACCACTGACCCCTCTGACAACTGTCGCACTGCGCGACAATCGTCACACTACCCGCCAAACTTCAAATTCAAACGGTCACTTCAACAACGGACTAGTCCGGCCCTCACCAGACTAGTCCGATCTCACACAGAACCTTTTGTTCCGTGTGAAAACGGACTAGTCTGAAGACCACGGACTAGTCCGGCCCCATGGGCGGACTAGTCCGGCCTTCCCAGACTTAGTCGCAAAAACCTCTCTGCACTTAGCCATACGGACTAGTCCGGCCCATGGACGGACTAGTCCGATCTCACTCAGAACCTTTTGGTCCGCCCCAAAACGGACAAGTCCGCTCTCCTGGACTTAGTCCCGAATCTTCACCCTAGGGGTACCACGGACTAGTCCATCCCGCTACGGACTAGTCCGAAGTCACACAAGACCTTTTGGTCCGTGCCAAAACGGACTAGTTTGCCCAGGAGCGGACTAGTCCGGCCGTCAGGCAGACTGTCCGGCCCCTCCTGCCAGACTACTCTAACTTCAACTCTCAAAGGGGTTTCTACCTAAACCACCACTCTTGGGCTCCTAACTTGATCTCTTTGCACTTTACGCACACACCCTCCTATTTCTACGGCTAGTCCAACTCAACACGCTAGAAACCCTAGTTTCTACGCTTCGAGTCGACTCCGTTTCCTTCCTTTTCCTTTTTGAGGGTTTGCGTCTCCAATCGAGTCCACACCTGTGCTAAAGATCACTTGAGCTCATTAGCGACTTAATTGTCACCATCAATCATCCAAAACCCACGGGGAACCTAGATGCACTTTCAATCTCCCCCTTTTTGGTGATTGATGACAACACATCAAGTCCTTCACAATTAAGAGTATAAATTTGGTTTTCATAACATGTGTGCGTATGATAGACTCCCCCTCAATGTATGCAACATGTAAAAGAGGTGGAGGAGATCTTTCATACCCACACACGTTATGGTGGGGTGCCTACGTGATGTGCTCAACAATTGTGACAAGATATAAAGAACATCAATATTATCACAAGATAGTCAATGAGAGCATCATATTGAAATTAAGCAATAGTAACATGTCTTGCACAAAAGTAAACATCCAACATCCAAGTAGCATAAATATATTACAAGACAAGTCCAAAGGCACCACACAAAAGACTAACTCCCCCTAACTCTCCCCCTTTGGCATCAAGGCACCAAAAAGGAAAAGAAGGGGGACTAGGACCTAAAAGCTAGTCCTCGTCCTCGTCACTACCACTCCCCGTGGCCTCGGGGTCCGTGACATCCTCATCATCATCGGCATTGTCGTCGTCGTCGTCGGAGGTCGGTGCGGAGGTACCCTCCGTCTCACCCAAGAGTGTCAACTCGTCGGGGGTGAGAAGAGGGTACGGAGTGAGCTCGTCGTCGGAGGCCTCAGGTCTCATCGGGATATCGAGCTTGTCGCAGATCTTCCTCACGTACCGCTCAGTCCTCTGAGCTCACACCTCGGCTTTGCGGCACGAGGTGAAGATGGACCGAAGAAACTTGAGGACTCCGCTGCTAGAGGAGCCCGCCGAGTGCTGAGACGGAGGTGCAACGGAAGGAGGCACCTCGGAGCGGAAGGATGGCTCCGCATTCTTCCTCCGGGCAGGAGTCGGGACAGCAGGTGGCATCTGGGGTCGGAGAGGCTGGTGAGTGGTGTCCTTCACAAACACGAGCCCGGACACCTTCTCTATCAGGCACATTATGTAAGGGGCATAGCCACAGGCACGGTTGGGTGTGTGTGAGATGTTGTAGATATCAACGAATATGTAATCCACAAGGTTGAACATCTCATGTCCATCAATGAGAACCAACAGGTGCCTGAGGTGACCCTGGATGATCCCCGCATCCCCTTCTTTAGGAGCCACCGTCCTCCTAAGAATCCTGTTAAGGATGCTGTAGAAGGGAATGATGTTTCTGGCCAATCCAGCTTCATAGTGGATGTGAGGAGGGTACATGTAGCTCATGTCATCCCTGTCCATAGCCTTGAGATTGGAGATAATGATCTCATGGTCCAGGTGACTCTCCAGTCCAAGAGCCTGAGACTGCTCACCGTTGGTCATCCAAGTGATGGCTCGGTCGCCATGAGAGTGGAAGTGAACTGTGGTATAAAACTGTACGATAACCTCCTCATTCCAGTCATACTTGAATCCAAGAATGTCTTTGATCCCGTGGCGCTCAGCTGCCTCAATCACTGCGTCAAATGCCTCGTGTTTCTTCTTAGCCATATATGCCCAATCCACCCATTGAGCCTGGATCACTGGCTTCTTCATTGCCTGATAGACTGTGCGATAGTAATCGCAATGGAAGTCACACCAAAACCGAGGGTCGGCGGTGGACCTCTCAGACCTATAGACATTCTCATCTCTGAGCCTCCTGGCCTTCTCAGCTCCCTTTCCTTTGAACACATTTGCAGCCAAGTTGGGCTGCCTATTGGGGTTTCGCGCTGGACTGTGCATCTTGAGAGGGCCAATGACCTGGGCCTTCCCTTTCTCTCGGATCACTACCCCTCCGGCTGCCTTCTTGGCTGGCACTTTGACAGCTGGCTTTTTCTTCTTCGGCTCGACTGGAGCCGGAGCCTTTCCCTTCTTGGGGTCACGCTCGACCCTAGGCTCAGCTGCCCCTTGGGCTTGCTCCTTGCCCTTAGCCTTCTCGCCAATGGTGACGAGCTTCTTCCTCTTGGAGGCATTGGCCTCTGCGGCCCTGGAATTATGAGCCTCTCTTTCTTCTCTCTTCTTCTTCCGTGCCTCACGGAGAGAGTCTTCAGTAGCACGAGCAATGGCTTCGTCCTCGTTGTAGATAGTTGCGGCTACTCTGGAAGCTTCAAGTGTCTTCAGCCGCCGCTCTTCCTTTGCTTTCTGCGCCTCGATGAGGGCAGCCTTAGTTCTTGCCTCGATGATTTGGGCTTTGGTGCGTGCCTCCCGGGGATCTCTGGGAGGGGGAGGCACTTCAGCACCCCTCTCCTCGGTGCGGCGCTCCTCACCCGCAGGGTTGGAACTCGGAAGATTGCGCTCGAAATCCGACATCGTGCTGAAAACACAACGAGAAGAGGACATAAGAGACCAAGGGTGTGAAATATTGCGGAAGGAATCTCAAGAAATAGCTAAGATTAGGGTTTGCCCTGTGCAAAACGGACTTGTCCGCCTTAGGGGCGGACTAGTCCGTCGGCGGACTTGTCCGCCAGGGCCGGACTAGTCCGGGTTGCACATGATGAACCCTAACCCTAACGATTTTTTGAAAAATCTTCAAATCAACGCGCAATACTTCTAGAATATGATCGCAAGAATGTATGGAGCAACATTAATGAAGGTACTCCTATCAAAAACTCCAAGAATAAAAAATGATAGGAATTTTTGAAAGGAGGGAAATACCTCCTCAAATCCGAAGAAATCGACGAGATCGGAGTAGGAAGGCGTCGAAGAAGTGCGGGGAAACGATCCCACACTCCTAAAGGCTTCAATGTGTGGATTGGATGCGAGTTTTGGTGGTTGGAGCGAAAAATCGCCGACGGGGCGGTTGCTTGCGCGCGGGAGAGAGAGAGGCGAGTGTGAGAGGAGAGAAGAGGGGTCTGGGCCGCCCCTGGGGGTTTAAGTCCCCAAGGGCCGGACTAGTCCGGTACCAGGGCGGACTAGTCCGGTGTGCGGACCAGACGCGGACTGGTCTGCCTCCGGACTTGTCCGGCCTTAGGGCGGACTAGTCCGGTCCTACTGGGCTGAAGTCAATATATATGAGTTTATGCCCACAACTATATGTCCTTTTGGAAAAATATGCACAACAAAACTTTGTGAATATGGTCAGTAAGCAAGCAATCAATATTCAAACTATGACCATGACTCACAAAGTCACTAGTTTTTCAAATATTTAGGAGAAAATTGAGATAGAGAGTGTCGACTGTTGGAGTCGGCAGATCTCCTGACACTACTAAAGTGTTGAAGGAGTTTGTAGTTCGGTGTGGGCGCGCGGAGACTCAAGAAGGTGAATCACGATTGGACACGAGAGACTCAGTGGTTTACGTGGTTCGGGCCGCCTGAGCGTAATACCCTACTCCACGGGTGTGTGGTGTTGTATTAGTTTGTGTGTCAATGCGTGTGTGCCTCCGAGTGTTCGAGAGCCTTCTTCTTCCCCTTCGTGTATCGTCGGTCTGTCCTTTTATAGTACAAGGACAAACCGTTACAAGTTAGCCTGGCCCGACATGTGG